>CM056579.1:10397787-11847787 GCA_029721435.1 Gymnothorax reevesii | reverse complement strand
TCTGAGGAAGATGGGAGTTCCCGTCGAAACATGTCAAGGTATGAATGCAGAACTACGCTTTCTTGTCTGATATAAAAGAAGCCAAATCTGGATTAAGGTTAGAATTAGGTCAAGGTTAGGTTTAGGTATGTACTATTGAGGGTTAAGGTCAGAGACAAGAAAAGGCAATCTGTGTGTGTGTGTGTGTGTGTGTGTGTGTGTGTGTGTGTGTGTGTGTGTGTGTGTGCTAAAAGCGCTATGCAGTTCTTAGCAGATTTAATACAATATTGTATAGGCAGAGGTACATTAAAAAAATGCATTAAAAGTGTCAAATGATTGAACTAGAAGGGCACTTGGTAGAGCGCATACCTCCGCCACGCCCGTATGTCAGTTGTATTGGTCCTGCATCCACAAGAATATTATCCAGATCACCAACAACGAAAATCAATTCTGTAGTAGTGTAGATTGTAGAAAATCTGTTGATTACATAAGGGACAATTTTTCTATTCAGGTATAGTTTAACTTCTTCAAGATCTAGAATTCAGAATGTGTTCAGGATCACTTCCAAAACTGAATCCAGTCATCCCTGGACTATCATCTACCATCCTACCAAATTTCAGGCCAAATTGTTCATAACTTCCGGATTTATCCTGTTAATGGTCAGAGAAACAGGAACAGTCAGGTGGTAAAAATGCACTATGAAGAGATTTGAACTGCTGAGAGTGATATCAAATCATTATTTGGGGTGAGTATCCACTGCCTAAAACCTAGGCACTCTGCCCTGTAGTTTTTACAGTTTTATAAGATCTTTGGCAATTTGGTTGCTCCAAGCGCATATTGGAGAACTTGCCAGTGTTTGCCCGCAGACTGACTGTCTCTCCAAGTAAATGCAGTGAGCCTGTCTGCTCGCGGTTTTCATTTTAGTTTAATGTCAATTAACAGCATGTGCCTTCTCAAGAGGTGTAATTACCAGCACTTACGTCTGCAAAGAAGAAGTGGATACTAACAGAGCTCCAAAGGGCCAAAGCTTCCGTGCCCAAATTGCAAGGGCATTGGTATCAAAAACTGAAAGTCTGAAAGGCCATGACTACTTAGACACATGCTGAACAGCAACAACTAAATGACTAAGGTTAGGGTTATTTAGCAACAACTAAATAAGACTGTGGTTGCATTGTTTCCGGTCATTTGTATAGTTCTTGCGTCCTTTGTGCTTTTACGAGCAGTCAGGACCATCGGCACTGGATCTCTGAATCCCACTGGAGTGCAGCTGCTGGAGTCAATACAAAAAATTCATCACAGATACTGTTATCTTCACCTCAGAGTCCCTAACCATAAAGGATGTTCATCTGGTACGTTGTCTTTATGGACTTGTGCTGTTACCGCTTGACCATTAATTATTAATACTGAAATACTATCGCCTCTGGAGAGAGGTGATAGAAAGACCAGGCTAAAGTGTGGTGTCCGTTTCACCATGAGTCAGCGTGTTCGGTGTGCACTGGCTCACTGGCAGTGTTACTGCTCTTCAGAAAACAGATGCACTGGCCCAAAGTGCCTCTCTGGACTCAAGCCTAGTCCACATGTACATGGGTATTTTTTTTAAACTGACATTTTTCCTATGTGTTTTGGATAAGAAATTCTGTCCACACAACCATGTTATAGAAAATATCCCCGTCAAATCGAGACCGCAAAAATGTCTACAAATGCTCAAATCAAGTATTCGGAGCCAGTGGGAGGCATTAACGTCCGCATTTAAATGGTATAATTGCGATGGGCGGTGATCGGATATCAGGTGCCGCGACCAGTGAGAGAAAGAGCTGAGAGCAGCCCGGTAAAAGCTCGCACTTCCAAGGACGAATAAAAGTCCGCAACACGGAAGCAGTGCGAGAGAGAATAAACAACAAGAGAGAAGAAAGAAATTTTCCAAAAGAAGCAATTCCGAACAATAAATGGAATATAAAAAATCACCTGGAAATCTGACTAGAGATTTTCTCCGGCCGAACTGCTAGAAACAAACAGGCACTCCAGCGATACGCGTGGTGAACCTCCGGCCAAATATACAGAGTCCGGAAAACTCCGCCCCAGCCCAATCAGCCAGCTGGGCCAGGAATTCGATGGAAAAGAAACTCGATATCGTCCCGGACGATAGAACAAAGAATGGTGCAACAAACAAACGCACGCTTAAACCATGAGTTCAAAAATGTTCCTTTTTAGTGACTTAAAACACTGTTTGTGTGTGTACAAAAGGCCAAGTCGTAGAGAAAAAAAACTGTGTTTTTTTTAAATGCCGGTGTACGTGCGGAACGGGCCTAAAAGGTCTTGCACTGATGCCGAGTCCCTGAAGGATTTGTGCGATATGCCAAAAAAAACCTCTGAAAAAGACGCGTCGCTTCGCCAGAGTGCAGATTTCTTTTCGGTGTGTCCAAAAATGTGTGTGATGAAATGCCTCTGTCGGGTAACTTATCAATAACGATGGCGAAGGCTTGACTGTAAGTCGGGAAGGTATGAAAAAGTCCCTTTGAACTCATGATTAGTCTTCGTTTTTAACCATTTTCCTCCATTAAAAGCTTTTTCCCTCACTTGAACAATCAGTTTACAAGTAAATGCATGGCTTCTTTCTGAATTCAACATGAGGGCAATTACAAACCCCAATTCTAATGAAGTCGGGATGTTGTGCAAAACGTGACTAAAAACGGAACACAATGATTTTCAAATCCTTTTCAACCCGTATTCAACTAAGTACATTACAAAGACAAGATATTTAATGTTCAAACTGATAAACTTTGTGTTTTTTTTTGAAAGATTTGCTCATTTTGAATTTGATGCCTACAAAAAAGCTGGGACAGGGGCAACAAAAGACTGGGAAAGTTGAGGAATGCTCAAAAAACACCAGTTTGGAACATTCCATACATGAGCAAGTTAATTGGAAACTGGTGAGCGTCATGATTAGGTTTATTAGGAGCATCCCCGTCGTTCACAAGCAAGGATGGGGCGAGGTTCACCAATTTGAGAACAACTGCGTAAGCAAATAGACCAACAGTTCAAGAGCAACATTTATCAATATGCAATTGCAAGGAATTTCGGGATTTCATCATCTACAGTCCGTAAAATCATCAAAAGATTCAGTGAATCCGGAGAAATCTCTTCACGTAAGTGGGAAGACTGAAAACCAACATTGAATGCCTGTGACAGAGTTCCCTCAGGCGGCACTGCATTAAAAACCAATATCATTCTGTAAGGGATATTACCATGTGGGCTCAGGAGCACTTTGGAAAACGATTGCCAGTTAACACAGTTTGTCGCTACATGCTAAAACTCTACCATGCAAAGTGACAGTCATATATCAACAACACTCAGAAATGCCACGAGCTTCTCTGGGCCCAAGCTCATCTTAGATAGACTGATACAAAGTGAAAAGGTGTGCTGTGGTCTGACGAGTCCAGATTTTAAATTGTTTTCGGAAATTATGGATGTCATGTCCTCTCGGCTAAAGACGAAAAGGACTATCCAGACTGTTATCAGCGCAAAGTTCAAAAGCCAGCATCTGTGATGGTATGGGGATGTGCTACTGCCCATGGCATGGGTAACTTGCACATCTGTGAAGGTACCATTAATGCTGAAAGGTACATACAGGTTTTGGAGCAACATGTCCTGCCATCCAAGTGACCTCTTTTTTAGCGATGTCCCTGCTTATTTCAGCAAGACATTGTCAAGCCACATTCTGCAACTGTTAAAAAAGTGCGGTTTTGTTGTAAAAGAGTGTTAGTAATAGACTGGCCTACCTGCAGTCCAGACCTGTCTCCCATTGATAATGTGTGGTGCTTTATATGGAGACCCCTGACTGTTGATTGACTGAGGTCGTACATCAAGCAAGAGTGGGAAACAATTCCACCTACAAAGCTTTTTAGTGTCCTCATTTCCCAAATTCTTATTGAGTGGTGTTAAAAGGAAAGCTGATGTAACACAGTGGTCAACATGCCCCTGTCCCAGCTTTTTCAAAATGAGTGAATATTTCACAAAATAGCTATAAAGTTTATTAGTTTGAACATTAAATATCTTGTCGTTGTAGTGCATATCTGACCAGTTTGCCTAACGTGAGGAAGGGGGAATACGGTCTGCGCACTCTTGACTTTTTGGTTTTAGATGTCCCAAGGGTGCGGACTGATCTGGGTAAAACTGCTGTTATGTATTATGCTCCACAGAAGTGGAATAGGCTTCAGCAGTTCTTTAAGTTGGAAAGTCTTATTTTAGTTGATTGTTTTAAATGTCTTTTATTGGCTGCCTCAAAGCAGGAATGTACATGTGTAATGTAGTCATTGTTTTTATTTATTGTACTTGGTGTTTTCTGTGTTTTTTTTGTTTTTGTTTTTTTGTTACTGGGCTCCGTTGAAAAAGAGAGCTTGCTCTCAATTGGACTCCCAGTATAAATAAATAAAATAAAAATACTCCTTCTAGTCGCTTCATGCCACTAAACCGGGGTTAAGCACAGGCCCGATGGGCCACTCGAGTCAGGCTTACTTTTTCTTATTAAGATCACTAGCCGCCATTATACTTGGGCAACTTTTTGGTCAACATGACAGGTCAGCGTGCTTGCTAGCATGAATTAGCCCATAGCATGATGACGTACGCTTTGGGCATTTCGTGATTGAAGTGGGGTCTCGCTGTAGCAGATTAGATGGGTGCTAGCTGGCTTGCGCTTGAAAATTATTAGTGATTCAGGCAAAGCCTTACAAAGGCTCGATTTCACCACTTGTAACGCTGGCAATGTTGGTTTTGTCTTTCTGGTTCAGTTGAAGTGTACTGTACCAACGTAACTTGTGCAGACCTCCACTTCTTGTCTGCAATAGCCAGCTCACTAGCTACAAAGCTACATTAAAACCGTGGCATTATAAGGCTTTAGCAAGGCTAAATAAGGCTAAATAGTTCAATTTGCAAGTTTCATGAAAGTAGCAATGTGCAATCCCACCGGATGGTATAAATCCGTGCGATGTGGTGCATTAAAGCATACTTAGTAAGATAATACGATGCATCTTCACAGATGCAATTGAGTTTTAACCACCTCCTCGGCGACAACATATCTGTTCTTGTGTAAAGTGAAATATCAAGGCCCCACTTCAATCCCATAAGGCTTAGAGTGTTCATCATCTGGAAGTGGGCTAATTAACATACACTGAATGCCCCTCCTGCCCGGTCGGTTCTGCACAAGCGCAGTACCGGTACTGCGCACATGCATGGAATTTCTGCTCGATTTGTACCTCGCTCGTGTAAACATTTTACTTTACGGCAGCCAGTGACTTCTTTTCTACTTTAACAACATAATAGTATACAAATTCACTACTACACAAGGACATTTTAGACAGATTATATTTTATTTCATGGTCCTTCAGATTTTTGTTCCAGTGGCCGTATTTTGCAAAAAAATCGTCTATGCTCATCTCTTCAAGTACAAGTTGTGGAAAAATAAGGAAACTATCGAGCAAAATTTTATGGAAGTGTTTGCCAGTTTGGATAGCTGGATAGGAATATGGGTATTTATACAGAATTCGTTTTTTCAATCCTTAATGTAACCCGTATGTTCCAAAATGGCATAATAAGGTAACCCCTCCCTTATCTGTGAAAAGAGGCCAACGTGATTATATGTGTCCCTCAGCTGACATTCAGCACACTGACGGCGCAGTTTCCACATACTGCTCTCCTGCTCTTTTGGCACCCGGCGGAGGATTTATTTTTCACCTCCACCAAGGCATTTATCTGTTTGTTTGCCTGTTAGCAGGATATCTCAACAACAGCCGCATAGATTTTGACCAAACTTTGGCGGATGTTAGAATAGCACTAGAGGAACAAGTGATTAAATTTTGGTATGAGATATAGGCCAAAGTTCAAATCCAGCTATGCTGGCAGAGATTTGAGGTCTTTCCAATGGGTGGATTTCCAGTCGGCGTGCTTTTGGGTTTTGCTGCCACCTGGAGGTGGAATGCAACAACACCCTACATCAGCCAACGAAAATAACTAATGCACAGAGTTGCCTTGGCGTGGCAGAGGTGCTGCGCTCTCTGAGTTCTCTTGTGTTTCCACGGTGATCTGAAAAACTACGTCAAGTTATTTGTCACGGCTTTCAATGAATAAGAGACAGATTTGTGGATGCGCAGGAAAATAAATGGATTTTATACAGGAGAATGTTGATTTTTTTATTTTTCCCCGATGAAGGTACAGATAACCTGAAGGAATACTTTTTCGCTGTACGTCTGTAACATTTCCCCAACTCTTCGGATCATAGCAAATAAAACGCACATACCTTCCTAGCTAAGACTGCTAGACTCAGCTGCGAGTACACGCAGGTAGACGCCTTCCGTGCGGAGATATGAGCAAAAAATTCCTCCTAAGCGACGCGGTTCAAACACTTGTCGCCATTTTTTCTAATCCTGGCATGCAACGTAACGCTAGGGAATTCCCATGAGGAGACATGGCGACAAGTGTTTGAAGCAGCTTTAGGCACCGAAATTTGGAGAGGACCAATTCCAAAATATCAGCCATATGAAATGTAAATGAAAAATGCCAGCAAAAGAACCTGTTAGCACTGACGAGAATGCCATGTACGTTCTCCAAAGCAGAAACAAGATTCTGGCATGAACAAGGAATTGATCACTTTTGGCTCCTACATGTTAGGCAGCTTGAGTCAGGAGTTCGTTTTGGGCAATTCCCGCATTACTCACAAGGTGTCTCCCTAATTTGTGAATAGACTAAAAATTCTTATTTTTTTCGCCACGATAACCATAGGCCGCTCTCAAGGTCCACACATGACAACATTAGAAAAATTCTGCTTAATGGTTCTTCCTGGCTGACTCTTGTCAGCATTACTCTCGTTACACAAAAATATTTTTTCGTTACGTGAGCAATGCTGGAATTGCCCTTTTCACTGTTGGTATCAAATAGAGCAGCCAGATAATTGGTCTTTCAAACTATGTGAATCACAGTGACCACGAGATGTCTTTAAGCGTAGAGTCATGAAAGTGCACAAAAATATCAGGCTGATGGGTCCCTGTTGTAGGAAAATACTTAATCTGAGCAAGTGGACAAAGTGTTCAACTGACCCATGCAAATCTACGTCCAAGAAAACAGACACATTCCCCAGAGTCTGTTGTCATTGGGTTTATTGTAAATCCATCCAGAGGAAGCACAAAGAAGCCCAGGCTGGTCTGTACAAACCACACAGCATCCACTCTTCATCAGTCCCCCCACACCCACTGCCCTCCGGCTGTCCCAACCCTCATATTTACTGGCCTTTTGGCACGGTCCTTTAGGTGGGATTAAACGTGACTCCTCCTACCTTATCCAATATTATTGACTCTGATTGGTACATTGTCTCATAGCAACCCCCCACCCTTAGTAACAAATTTGTCATTAAATAATAATGTACCTTCATTTTCGGCCGCCAGGGACGCTCGAAGACCACACCTAAGTCTCCCAAACCTTGGGTTCACCTAAAGTTTAGTAAGTTATCTGAGGACATGGATGGTTCCAGAACACTCAGATGCGCATGCTCAGGCAGTGGAACCAGGCTGACCGATATGTTCATTCAGGAAGGTCAGCCCATTAGGTCGGCCTTGAGGGTTCTGCAGAGTTTGGCTGATCTGGGTTTCTTGGCAGATTTATGATTTTTTGCCTCTTCACTGCGACTCGTTGTACTGCAGTTTTTAAAATGTTTTCTTGTTGAATTGAGATTAGAATGCTATAATTTAGAATGCTTTAGGATATTTTCCCACCTCGTCCCGTAATATGCATGACTGGCAGCGGACAGATACCCAGGTCATGTTGAAGATTGAAGCGTCTCCGGTCTAGGTCTCGCAAGGAAAGATGCCCATTGTTTTTTTTTTTTTAATTACTTGCGAGTTCCTGGACGTTTTTCAACTTGGCTGCTAACTAGGGTTATTAACTATGGTTAAATTCTGTCAAAAAACAAGCCGTGCGGAAGTCAACTGCTCCCGTATGTTCTCGCTCATCTACGCCAGACCAAACACAGCTTAGTCATTCGAGAGTATAGAACTTGCGGGGTTGTGCTAGGCTGTGCCTCTGGACTCATGCGAACATGCACACACACACACACACGCAAGCAAACATGTTATCCCCTCCAGGCATCTGCCTAGGAGAGATAATAAATACATATTTCAAAATTGAAATCATTAAAAGAAGTGCCACTTCATACAACAACCTATCTGGCTTTACTTATGTTTTTTTGAGCATAGAACACCTCCTCTGAATACCTTTCCAATGCAGGTAATGTGCATATCTACTATCCCTGGGGCTGAACTAATAATGCTAATTGAAATTGCTGAATTTAAAAAGGAAATAATTATAAGAGGGGTCATTCAGGGTAAATCCTGCCTTTATTTCATGTGGTTTCACCTGAGGCTGAAGAGCTGAGACACTGAAATCTTCAGTCCTTGTTTTGTACTCCCAGGGCCTTATCTACGAAGATCCCAGGTAACGAGCGCTAAATTGTGTGCGCGTGGTAACATTTTGCGCGTTTGGTTTGCTTACGTTTTGTGGGTGATTTACTTAGAGTAATTGCCTAAATGACTGCTGGTGCAAACAGCATTATTTAAATGAGGTTTGCGTGTTGCAGCTATTTCCACCGCGGGCAGTTTGGAAAAAAGGACGAACGCAAACGCAAGATGAAATTCGACTCGATGGAGTCAGAGGTGCTTGTGGAGGAAGCAAATACACTGTGATAAATGGACTGAATTTTATAGTGAAATTAACGCATTGCCTCTGTGTTATGTTAACTGTAAGAGGAGTACTGCACGCATTTAACTGTGGTTTACAGTTATCATATGCGGAATCTGTCTTATTAACTGATTGTAAAACTACAGTTAAAATCACTGGCAAAAAGGGTGCAATTTTATAACTACATGCTCAGTGTTTGTGGGAGAACAGTCAATCACTCCGATTACTCTGGGGAAGCGAGCAACTGCATAAAGTTTGATTTCATTCAGTGCTTCCTGTGTGGATGGAAAGTATGTACCGGCCCATCCTGCGCAACATGGCATCCAGTATTTGAGACCGTACAAACTGTTTTGGGAGATCCAAGCAGTGAGAGCTACTGTACGCTGGAACAAACCAGTTACGAGAAATGGAGAGGAGCATGAAGTTTTGTCATTGCAGGTGTAGCATGACCTCTTCTTGTGACTGCCTCCAAATCAGCCCTTATTTCATCGAACAGCT
Organism: Gymnothorax reevesii; assembly: GCA_029721435.1. Classification (NCBI taxonomy): domain Eukaryota; kingdom Metazoa; phylum Chordata; class Actinopteri; order Anguilliformes; family Muraenidae; genus Gymnothorax; species Gymnothorax reevesii. Next base: position 11,838,589 of record CM056579.1, on the reverse strand, counting down.
CCAAAATGGCATTGCTGGATAGGCCATATGTTTGGATAATTCTCTCCTCTGACATCCCAAACATTGTCACACAGATGGAGAAACACCTGTTCTCGGCGTACTCGCCACCTGCGTCTTCTCCTCGCAGCAATAATGGCAGCCTAGTCTATGCACAATTACGTGGAGCCAATTAGGGCCTATACCCTTCAAAGGTATTAAATTGCAAATCACTGTCACTGAAATATTCTTAAGGCTTGATTAGTCATTATGCATGTGCTAAAATTTTTTATTTGCATTTTCCCCTCCCATATTTTGCATGCTACGATAGGCACACCCCTTATTACATATTCATCGGGGCCAAAAGTATAACCCCAATTCCGAAATAGTTGGGACAACTATTAAATTGTGAATAAAATCAAAACGCAATGGCTTTCAAATCACACCACCCAGTATTTTATTCACAATAGAACAGTTATCCACAAAATGAGCTTATTTTAAATTTAATGGCTGCTACAGGTCTCAAAAAAGGTGGGACAGGGGCCTGTTTACCATGGTGTAGCATCCTCTCTTCTTTTTAACACAGAGTGGAGGCGTCTGGGCATTGAGGAGACAAGTTTCTTGAGTTTAGCCATTGGAATTTGATCCCACTCTTGTTTAATACAGGCTTCCAGCTGCTGGAGAGTTTTGGGTCTCTTTTGACGGACTTTTCATTTAATTAATCGCCAAATGTTCTCAACCGGTGAAAGATCAGGACTGCAGGCAGGCCAGTTCAGCACACGGACTCTTCTACTATGAAGCCATGCTGTTGTAATAGCTGCAGTTTGTGGTTTTGCATTGTCCTGCTGAAATACACAAGGCCTTCCCTGGAATAGATGTTGTCTGGAGGGGACCACATGTTGCTCTAAAACCTTTATATACCTTTCAGCTTTCATGGTGCTTTTTAAAACATGCAGGTGTCCCACACCATATGCACTAATGCACCCCCATACCATCAGAGATGGTGGCTTTTGAACTGAACGCTGATAACAGGAGGGGTGGTCTTTCTCCTCTTTAGCACGGAGGACATGATGCCCATGAACATGGCAGCACTTGTGGATCATACTCAACAATGGCTTCCTTTTCGCATGGTAGAGTTTTAGGTGGCATCTGTGGATGGCACGGCGGAATTTGTTTACAGACAGTGGTTTCTTAAAGTATTCCTGGGCGCATTTAGTAATGTCAATGACAGAATCATGCCGGTGAGTTATGCAGTGGGGTCTGAGGGCCCGAAGATCAAGGGCATCCAGTAAAGGTCTTCGGCCTTGTCCCTTACGCACAGAGATTTTTCCAGTTTTTCTGAATCTTTTGATGATGTTATGCACTGTCTATGATGAGACCATCAAAGCCTTTGCAATTTGACATTGAGGAGCATTAGTTTTAAATTATAAAACAATTTTTTACCGCAAGCCCTCTCAGGTTGGAGAGCATCTGGCCATCTTTACTTCTGAGAGACTCAGCCTCTCTAAGACATCCCTTTTACAGCCAATCATGTTACACACCTGATGCCAGTTAACTTAATTACTTGCTAATTTCTTTCAGTTGATTCTCTTATATATTAATGGCTTTTTCAACCCTTTTTTTTGCCTGTGTCCCAACATTTTTGAGACCTGTTGCAGCCAGAAAAGTTGAAATATGCTCATTTTGTGAATAAAAATGTAAAATGTCTCAGTCTCAACATTTGAAATGTTATCTATGGTCTATTGTAGATAACATATTGGCTCATGTGACCTGAAAGTCATTGAATGTAGATTTCAATCCCAACTTACACTTGGTCCCAGCTATTTCGGAATTGGGGGTGTAGAGACTGCATTGAATGTGCAAATTTGCACACTTCAAAGATACAATTCTCAGTGCACACCCTCAGTAGATGAGATTGCTGGTTAATTTGCAGGGGAGATTGCATTTGCAGGCGTTTTTATACACAAAGCTTTAGTAGATCAGGCCCCCAGTGAGGAGTTGTGAAAAGGTTGTTTATAAATTTAATCACGTCACGCCTAACTCTTCTTTTCCCATTGTGTTGAAGTGTTCCTCCTTGGGTCACATGAACGGAGACATCTTTGGGCGAGAGCGCTGTTCCGGACGCTTCCCGTGGAGAGAGGGCGGCACAAGGACGACTGGGAGGGCAGAAATCTCGGCCCACTCCAGCTCGCTGTATTCCCGGCCGTGCCTGGGGAACCTGCGGTACGGCGTGTCCCGTGGAGGGGCCTACACCCTGCCGGTGCGCAGTCCCTCCACCACCCGAAACTCCCGCATGCTGCGCTCACAGGCCTCGGCGCTGTGCCAGACACAGGCGCGGGCCCAAATGGCCCGGAGCATGAAGCTGGGCGAGGCCCCGAAGTCACCAAAAACACCAGCGAACCCTCCGCAGAATGGACTGGCGACTTCTCCGCAGAATGGACCGGCAGACCTGACGCCGAACTCGCCGCAGGACGCTCAGCCGACCACCGAGGTGTCCCCTTCCAATGACTCGGTCTTCTATCCCACCAGCCGGCTCATCGCCGCCAGGCAGCAGGAGACGCTGAGGAGCAGCCGGGCCGGCGAGCAGCAGCAGCAGTCGCGCGTCACAGAGCACTCGGACATGTACTCCTTCCTCCGCCACGTCCGACAGGAGACCAGAGTCCTGCGCTCCCTCCGGCGGATTTCGCACCCCCCTGTGGGGCCGGCCTCGTACTCCGCGTCCCAGGCCAGCATGGAGCTGGAGGGCGGGGCCGGGTGGCAGGGTGGGGCTGTCACTCAAACCCAGGCCCGGCGACAGCTGCTCTCTGCCGACAGGCCCTCCACCAGAGGGTGAGGCCTCCACCTGCAAGCTTGCATTACGGCGTGCTACCGTTATCTCACACTTTTATACAAAGCCACATATTACGGCATGCAACCGTTATCATCTCACGATTTTATCTAAAGCCACATATCACGGCATGCTTCCTTTATCATCTCACGCTTTAATACAAAGCTACTTATTTCGACATGTTATCGTTATCATCTCATGCTTTTATACAAAGCCACCTATTACGGCATGCTATCGTTATCATCTCACGCCTTTATACAAAGCCACATATTACGGCATGCTACTGTTATCATCTCACGATTTTATCTAAAGCCACACATATTACGGCATGCTACCGTTATCATCTCACGATTTTATCTAAAGCCACATATCACGGTAAGCTACCGTTATCATCTCACGCTTTTATACAAAGCCACATATTACGGCATGCTATCGTTATCATCTCACTCTTTTATACAAAGCCACATATTACAGCATGCTACCGTTATCATCTCACGCTTTTTTCTAAAACCACACATATTACGGCATGCTACCATTATCATCTCACGCTTTTATCTAAAGCCACATATTACGGCATGCTACCGTTATCATCTCACTCTTTTATCTGAAGCCACATATTACGCCAAGCTACCGTTATTATCTCACGCTTTTACATAAAGCCACGTACAGCTGATTGGAATGAGCTGACTAGGGCTGTTCTGAGCAACATACATAGACACCATCTCATGCTCATGTACTCAGTAGAGTCCAGAATTATTGGCACTCCTGCCTGGAAATGTTCACAAAAATACTGTAATAAAATGGAGATAAACTGGAAATGCCAAGATGTGTGAAATATTGCTGTTTATGCAACCAACTAAAATCTTAGGCCCACCTATTGAAAATTTCCTAAATTTAGGTTGCATGATTATTGGCGCCCCAGTTAAGTACTCGGTACAACCATTTCTGGTGATGATAATGTCGTTGAATTCCCAGACTGTTTGACAAGATTAAGGCACACATTTGGAGGGATTTTGAACCATTATCCTGCAGATCCTTTCAAGATCAGTCAACCTCTTGGGTTTGTGCTTAATAAATGCCTCTTCAGATCAGCCTACCAATTGTTTGATCAGATTTAGGTCTTGGGGCTGAGATGGTCATTGTAGAACATTGATTTGTTGACCCGGAATCATTTCTATGTGGATTTTGAGGTTAGCTTTTGGTCATGGTCAAGCTTTCCTCCAATAGCCAAGTTTCAGCCTTCTGGCCGACACATCCAGATTTTCAGCTAAAACTGACATTCCATGGATTCGATGAAGCCATTGATTGTAATCAGTGCCCCTGAACCGCTGTAAATAAAATGGCTTTGAAATATCAGTGATGCACCACCCTGTTTTTACCGGCTTACAGAAGCTGGCAGTTTCGGCTATTTTCTTACATTAATTCATTTCAAAACCAATGAGGTGGAGTCAAAAAATAGTTAACAGTGCAACAATCCAAACACTTTGCGACCTTAGAAGTACTGGGTTCTAACTGACGTTTTTGTCTAAATTGAGTTAACTATTGCTCATAATTGGTAATTAATAGTTCTATCTGATGATTAAGTTTGGGTACGCAATTCATTTGGTAAATTGGGTTCAGATCAGAATTACAAAGTTTCTGTTCCCCAAGTATACACTGAGCAGCCAAACTTTGCAAGCAAATTCCTCAAAACTGTGTAAATGTTATTTAGAACCCTGTAATTCTACGCTTCTGTCTTACAGACTGCACTGGATTTTTACCATATCTGTTTGTTTTTTAAATTTGCATTTCTGGTGAGTTTTGACCGTTATGTCTAAGACAGGGATGTGGATTGCATCGGCCTTAACCCTGCCCTGTGAGTTCCTGTGCAGACGTCCACAGCCAGATGTCGTCCCACTGATATGCAGCGTATTACCACCACAGCAGCACAGCTTTGTTAAAGGAACGGTTCACCCAAAAATGAAAATGCTGGCATTGTCTAGTCACCTCCACGCCTGTTGAAATATGGGTGAAGTTTTTAATCTATACAAGAAATTTGGAGTACACCAGTACAAATCCATAGCAGCCTTCTCCAGAACAACTGAAGTCAATGGGGACTCAGTCATTAGCGTTCTTTGCAGTCCTAAAGACTGCCTAAAATGTCCCCTTACAGCTGCTGCTGCAAAAAAAATTGCACTAAATAATGACATTATACAGGACTTTTCCAGTCACAATGCAGTGGTTTGTTTTGAGCTGACTGGGGTTATGCTGCACGAGCTGTGTGGAGTATGAATGACGAATCCTCATCGACTTCCCGTGTTCTGTAGAATGCCGTTGCTATGGATTTGCGCTGGCGTACTCCTAATTTGTTGTTTGGATTAACAAACTTAACTCGTGTTTCAACAGGCATGGAGGTGAGAAGCTAATGAGGGAGTATTCATGATTTGCCGAACTGTTTCTTTAAGATATTAGGCTGTAGGCACTTCCTGTTACGCGCTGCCTAATCCAGGCTTAGTAAACCAGGCTTGAAAATTTTCCCAGATCAAAAGCCAAAACTGAGGCAAGTTTAATGTTCACAATTACTTGCCATTTCATGCAGGGTAAACCCCATTTAGTTCACAAACAGATTCTCTGCGTTGCAGGACGGTGGGGATTTTGCTTTAAGGGACTCTTTTGAAGATGAATCTATTTATCCGGTTGGAGACCCTAAATCAGGGGTGTCAAACTGACCCGTAAAAAGGCCAAGAGGCTGCAGGTTTTCAATCCAACAATGCAGAAGCAGGCCTGATACAACTAATCCATTGTGCAGGCCTAGATCAGTTGAGTAAATCAGTGGTTTCAGGTGAGAATCTGCTTGGTAAGACTGAAAACCTGCAGCCTCTTGGCCCTTTTACAGGTCAGTTTGACACCCATGCCCTAAAAGCTCATTTTAATGCTCGTACTGCATGCCTGAGCCTTAAAAACTGGTTGCATTCAATCGAGAATCTTGTTCTTGCACTGTGAGGCAATATGGCATAGCCAGAGGCGAGAGGAATGTGAGTTTTACTAACAATGACATCACTGATGCATAAATGGGTCATGAAGGAGATCACGGTGCATCCACAGGATAACCCACTGATCTGATATCAGCGAAAATTTTCCCAGGGCCCTGGACATAGTAGAAACACAGAGATGTACATAAATCAACAGAGAAATGGCTAAAAATATCATATATGTAAATGCATAAGCTAACATTGCTATAATAAATACAATGGATCATGCAAGCGAAAAAGCTGAAGTCAACATGAATTTAAAATTTAAAATGCATCTGTCACATATAAACACGTCAAAGAAAACTGGGTAAGTTGAATGAGTGAGGTTCCCCCCTCGCTCACGATCTTTAGTACAAGTATCACCTTAATGAATTCCTTTGTTTTCATTGGACGGTCACCAAGCATAACTTAAAAGACGACTCGGACGTTTAAAAACATTAAGTGAAGGGCCTATATAAGAAAGGGATTTCTTTATGTTATCTGTTCTCGGTGTAGGTAGAAGTAATAGGCAATTAATTGCATAGAGAGTAATATAAAAGACTGGTCGTTTTAGAATTAACTGGTCTAGATACAAGGGTGCTAAGCCGTACAAGATCTTATATACTGTAACACGCTGCTGGTATTTTATCCTCTGATCTGCTGACTGCCATTTTAATGTATTTAGTAAAAAGGAACTGGATGTATAGTGATCAGCATCTAAGACAAGTCTTGCGTATCTATTTTGAAGCGTTTGGATTCGTTTTAAGTTTGCTTTAGTGCAGTTTCAATATATTGTGCAACAGTAGTCAATGTGAGGCAAGATAAGGGCATAGTACAGATTGACCATGTTCTTACGAGTGACACGTTTTTATTCTAATACAACCAATGGGCCGAGAGACTTTCTTGATTATAGCATCAACATGGCTTGACCAAGGCAGTGTATCAAGTACTACCCCAAGATATTTAAATGTTTTTACTTCCTCTAGGGCATGCGCGTTCTTAAACAAAGATGCACTTTTATTTTTGATTCTCATATTAGACGCAAATATCCTAACTTTGGTTTTTTTCATAATTCAAAAACATTATTATGTTTAATGCATAGATCTAAACCCTGATTGTACCTGGGTCAACAGGTTATTGGTATTCAAATAATTATACATTTGAGACAGTATGGCTTTCTCTAGAATCTTAGCAGGTATAGGTAAAAGTGAAATGGGGCTATAACTATTGACCTGGGAATTCTCTGACCCTTCATAAATTGGTATTATTTTAGCAGTTTTAAATTTGCTCAGGACCTGTTTCACATTTTGAGTGAGTGATTAGAAATAGAAATGCCAAAGGCTCTGATATTTTTGTTGCTACCGATTGAAACAATTTTGGATGCAAGTTACTGCGCCCTCCATAATTATTGGCACCCCTGGTTAAGATGTTTTCTTTTGCTTCTAATAAATTCAGTTTTTTTCTAAACAATATAGGACCACAATGAAAAAAGGAGGAAAATCCAACCTCTAATTCAAGTGCATTTATTCAGTGGGAAAAAATCCCACATTAAAATATAATTCTTTTACATCAAATCATGTGTGCCACAATTATTAGCACCCTCGATGTTAATACTTTGTACAACCCCCTTTTGCCCACTAAACAGTACCTAATCTTCTCCTATACTGTTTCACAAGATGGGAGAATACAGAAATAGGGATCTTCGACCATTCCTCTGTGCAAAATCTCTCTAAATCATCCAGCGACCTGGGTCCTCTCCTCTGCAGTCTCCTCTTCAGCTCACTCCACAGGTTTTCAATGGGGTTGAGGTCTGGGGACTGAGATAGCCATGGGAGGAGCTTGATTCTGTGTCTGGTGACATTATCTTGCTGAAAGACTCAGTGATGACCCATCTTCAGCTTTCGGGCAGAGGCCACCAGATTTTGATTTAAAAGACCTGGTATTTCAAAACATGATGCTATGCACCATAACAAGGTTCCCAAGGCCTCTGGAAGACAAACAGGCCCACAGCATCACCGATCCTCCCCCATACTTCACAGTGGGCATGAGGTGCTTTTCTGCATTCTCATATTTTGTGTTCCGCCAGACCCACTTAGTGTTTGTTGCCAAAAAGTTCTATCTTGGTCTCATCTGACCAAAGCACACGGTCCCAGTTGAAGTCCCAGTTCCGCTTAGCGAACTACAGACGTTTGCGTTTCTGATTGTGAGTGAGAAAAGGCTTTTTACGTGCATGCCTCCCCAACAGCTTGTTGGCATGTGGATAGCGCCTGATGGTTGTTTTGGAGACTTTGTGACCCCAAGATGCTACCATCTGTTGCAGTTCTTTAACAGTGAGCTTTGGAGAACTTTTTATTTCTCTTACCATCCTCCTCACTGTGCGTGGTGGCAAAATAAACTTGCATCCTCCTCCAGGCTTGTTTACTATTGTTCCAGTTGTTTTTAACTTCTTAATGATTCCTCTGACAGTAGATATGGGCAGGTGCAGGCGAGTGGCTATTTTCTTGGAGCCATTTCCTGACATGTTAAGGTGGACACACATCTGCCTTACTTGAATGGTGTGTTCCTTTGTCTTTCCCATGTTGAAGAGAGGATAAGAGAAATGGCCTCTGTGTCACGTCATATTTATACCCCAGGAAAAGAGGAAGTGATGAATTACTAATTAAATGTTCCTAGATACTCTGATCAAACTTTGTAAACTACTGTATAAATGACAGAAATACTTCAATTATATTTATTTCTGAGGAATTGTTAGAGGTGCCAATAATTGTGGAACAGGTGATTTTATGAAAAATAATAATTTCTTAGGGAGATTTTTTTCCCTTAAAATTCACTTGAGTTGAAGGTTATGTTTTTCTACAATTTTCAGTGTGAGGGTATGCTTCTGCAATAAAAATTTAATTTATTTTAAGGCCTTTAACGCATCTTAACCAGGGGGGGTAATAATTATGGAGGGCGCTGTATCTATGCCAACTGACTTTTCACAATTCAGGCATTGCAATTCTTTACAAACAAATGGAGTAGAGCTGGGCGATATATCAATATTATGTCGATATCGTGATGCAAAGTAAAATATCGTCATGGATTTTGACCATCGTAATATCGTGATATGAAATAAGTGTTGGCTTTTCTGGTTTGAAAAGCTGAATTACAGTAATGGGTTACATTTTTCTGCACTTGCAAGACTGTTGAAGCTGTTGCCTGCACCTGTTTCATCTTTATGTCAACATTACTAATAAATGGTTATAAAAGATATTATTGTGTAAATATTTTGCAAAAGCACCAACATTTGTCCCAATAATATCGGCAAAATATCGATATCGAGGTATTCGGTCCCAGATATCGGGATATTAGATTTTGTCCATATCGCCCAGCCCTAAAATGGAGCAGTTATAGTAAGAAAAGAGAACTGCATTGCGGTGTCAATAAGTGAGCTAAATGCTAACACGTAATGGGAATAACCATAAAACTACTAACGGAAATTAACATTGTAATGGTGATAACATTAACGGTCCAGCCATGTACTTGGTTGTGACCGAGTCTTGTTATCAGTTGTTAGCCTAGTTTGAACAGGGAGCTCATCATAGTCTCCTGTTTTCCCTAGGAAGTGTGAAGGACAGCTGAGTGACCTGACGCTGGAGAAGGCCATGACTCTTCTGAACCAGGAGAACATGGACCTCCAAATCTCCGCGGCCCAGTACATCCAGCACCAGTGTTTTGGCAGCCCGGATGCCAGGAAGATGGTAACTCCTCGTGTCCCCTATGCCACTCATTAACTCTCAGCAGAGTGATGGTCATAATAAACCCGTTTGTGTTTCCCCTTCTGAGTCCTCCCATGTGATGGTCCATGGTTACCATCTGTCAGTTGGCCATGTAGGTACTTTGAATATGGTAAGTACTTGGTCACAGTTATTTTTGTAACTTTTTATACTAATGAGGGGCCTATTCTGGCAGACACGATGTAGAGTTTAAGAGCAAAGAAAACACTTTTTTCAGCTCTTACCCATAAAAGTACATGCTCTTCTCGTTCCATAATATTTTTGTGAATTTTTTTTATTTTTATGTACCGAGTAATCAAACCTGAAACCTCTGAAATACTGCCAATTAACACAAGTTCATGAATGCCACCATTCCTTTTATTTCATTCAATCAAAAAATACTTTGTGTGGGAATGTCCCAGATGTTATGACGCTTGTACACCAGGAAATCAGCTTGATCTATTTAAGTCTCTAATGTTACGGAAATTACAGGATTTTCGATGTCGTGCTGTCGGCCTCTGACCCTTAAACACATACAAAACCCAAAACCAGTGAAGTTGGCTCGTTATGTTAATCGTAGATAAAAACAGAATACAATGATTTGCAAATCCTTTTCAACTTATATTCAATTGAACACACTGCAAAGACAAGATGTTTAATGTTCAAACTGAGAAACTTTATTTTTTTCTTGCAAATAATCATTAACTTAGAATTTACAGGCAGCAACACATTGCAAAAAAGTTGGCACAGGGGCCTTTTTACCACTGTGTTACATCGCCTTTCCTTTTAACGACACTCAGTAAACGTTTGGGAACTGAGGAGACCAATTTTTGAAGCTTTTCAGGTGGAACTCTTACCCATTCTTGCTTGATGTACAGCTTAAGTTGTTCAACAGTCCGGGGTCTCCGTTGTCGTATTTTATGCTTCATAATGCGCCACACATTTTCAATGGGAGACAGGTCTGGACTACAGGCAGGCCAGTCTAGTACCCGCACTCTTTTACTATGAAGCCATGCTGTTGTTACATGTGAAGAATATGGCTTGGCATTGTCTTGCTGAATTAAGCAGAGGCGTCCATGAAAAAGACATTGCTGGGATGGCAACATATGTTTCTCCAAAACCTGTATGTACCTTTCAGCATTAATGGTGCCTTCACATATGTGTAAGTTGCCCATGCCCTGGGCACTAATACACCCCCATACCATCACAGATGCTGGCTTTTGAACTTTGCGACTATAACAGTCAGGATTGTTCTTTTCCTCTTTGGTCCGGAGGACACGACGTCCACAGTTTCCAAAAACAATTTGAAATGTGGACTCGTCAGACCACAGAACACTTTTCCACTTCGCATCAGTCCATCTTAGATGAGCTTGGGCCCAGCGAAGCCGGCGGCGTTTCTGGGTGCTGTTGATAAATGGCTTTCGCTTTGCATTGTAGAGTTTTAACTTGCACTTGCAGATGTAGCTACAAACTGTAGTTACTGACAGTGGTTTTCTGAAGTGTTCCTGAGCCCATGTGGTGATGTCCTTTACACACTGATGTCGGTTTTTGATGCAGTACCGCCTGAGGGATCGAAGGTCATGGGCATTCAATGTTGGTTTTTGGTCTTGTCGCTTATATGCAGTGATTTCTCCAGATTCTCTGAACCTTTTGACGATATTACGGACCGTAGATGATGAAATCCCTAAATTTCTAGTAATAGCTCGTTGAGGAATGTTGTTTTTAAACTGTTCGACAATCAGCTCACGCATTTGTTCACTAAGTGGCGACCCTCGCCCCATCCTTGTTTGTGAATGACTGAGCATTTCAGGGAAGCTGCTTTTATACCCAATCATGGCACCCACCTGTTCCCAATCAGCTCGTTCACCTGTGGGATGTTCCAAATAAGTGTTTGATGAGCATTCCTCAACTCTCTCAGTCTTTTTTTGCCACTTGTGCCAGCTTTTTTGGAAAATGTTGTAGGCATCAAATTCCAAATGAGCTAATATTTGCAAAAAATTACAAAGTTTACCTGTTTGAACATTAAGTAACTTGTCTTTGCAGTGTATTCAATTGAATATAGGTTGAAAAGGATTTGTAAATCATTGTATTCTGTTTTTATTTGCGAATTACACAACGTGCCAACTTCACTGGTTTTGGGTTTGGTAATTGCTTTCAATCTGTTCCTGTTCAAGATCGCTTGATTAATAATGACACAGTAATACTCAAATAAAAACAAATATAAAAGCCTATAATATTGAAGAAATTACAAAGAAATGACAAAGATGTCTGATGGGCTGCATTGGCAGTGTGCTCGATCGTGATATCGCTGGGATGGAAAAAAGGGGAAGAGAAGTTGCAAGTTCCTCGCCGCAATGTGATAATAATTAATTAATTAAATTCCCAATGCTTCGTACATCGAAGTGTTCGTAATTGAATAATTAAGTAAATAGGTCTTTTGTACATTGCGAAAATTCGATGCATTGCATGAATTTAAAGTAATTTAAAATGCATGCCTTGCATCAAACAGTCATGATCACAAAATCCCTGATGCGGACATTATTGCCTAGATTCAGGGAAAGTTGTAGGAAGGCTACAATTTGATTTTGTTAAATTGTTAAAAAGGCTATTATTCATTAATAAGAAATTAAATCTAAACCATATCTGAATACCATCTTCAGCATTTACCACATTACATTCTACTTTAAGATCAAATTTCAATGAATTTCAGTCATTGCCGTCCATGCAATCTCATATTTTAGCCTTTGTCTTCGACGCAAAGCCATGTCTTATGTCTTAACAATTAATGGCAACGTAGCTTATTGGTTGACTATTTGCTCAGTAAATTAGCTCAGAAAATAGTCAGATTCTTAATTGGAAACAGGTTGAGAGTTAACCTGCATTATGGTAATGCCATTGGTTGTAGACAGAGTTTTATTTTTACATAGGCAAAGTAAACACACGAACCGGTGCTGGCAAAACCTCATTTTCAGTACCGGCCCTATTGGCCGATAGGCTATTGTTGTGGTTTGGTGTCTGTCGTTCGTTGTCCGGAACATTTTTACCTCCGCCAAAGAATTTGGGGTGGCGGTTGTTTTCCCCCGTTTGTTTGTTTGTCTGTCTGTCTGTCTGTTTGTGAACAACATAACTCAAAAAGTCCTGCATGGATTTGGCTGAAATTTTGTGGGTGCATTGCTATTACATCAAGAACGGACCCTATTGATTTTCACTGCGATCAGTGAAACAATATGGCCGCCACGGCAGCCATCTTGAAATCGTATGACACGCGATAACTCAAATTTGCTCCCACTCATGAAGATTTGGATTGTGCTGCCTTGCCGGAAGTTTGCACTCTCCGAGTGCCTCTAGTCATCTTTTTTTTTTGGCAAGATAAATTTTCCTCTGAATTTGCCATAACATACTACTAGACCAAATCTCCAGAATTTCTTTTTCAGATTTTTAATTGAGTCATTTTTGTCCATTTTATGGGCCCTTGAAATTTTGGCCCCAATGTTAAAGATAGGACTTAAAAATTAAAAAAAATATTTCTCAAAAACTGCTGAATACATTTTTTTCTAAACTGGGCAATCAACTTACCTTGGTACCTCAATGTACAGTGCAAGCACCATTTTGATTGAATCGATGGACGTGGGTCTAGTGTGGGCGCTGTATTTAAACATTGGGGCTTATGGAGAATATGCAAAATGGCCTGCGGAAGCGAAATGGTAACAGACAGAGATTAAAGGGCATCTAAAGTCGATTCTCAGATGGGACATTGAACGTCCGATGTTTTCAAACATATCACTTGCTTATGTTGACATCTTGCATTATCACATGACCAAATTCATTCATATAAACCAATGTTTTGTGTACATGCATAGATAATCCTCCTATTTCAGTTCGTTTGTGCAGGTGTGGCTCGCAGATTGGCCGATGAACAAAAACAATGGGAATCAACTTTAGATGCCCTTTAAGTTTGTATTATGAACATATAGGAAGTCATATATGATCTCTGTTTTAGATATGTTAAAGTTGACCTCAGACGACCTTTAAAGGTCAAACCTGAGGTCAAGCAAAATGTTACAATTGATTCAATTTGATACAATTCAAAGGTCAAACTTTACAGAGAAATTTCAATGACTTATATCACCATAATCTTTACAGATAGAGATAGATTTGTATTAGAGACATATAGGAAGTGAAATATGAACCTTCACTGGTCAATTGTGACCTAATGAAAATTCAATGTATCACAAATGGTCACTGATGGAGTGTACGTTTGTGTTACAGACATCGAGGAAGTCACATATGAACTTTCATTTTGAGACATTCAACTTGACTGTCGGTGCCCTTCGAAGGTTAAACTCTACATAGTGAAATTACAATAACTTCTATCACCAAAATGGTCACAGATAGAGCCAAGGTTTGTATTTGAGACATTTCGGATGTCATATATGAAGTCCATTTGGTGACCTCAACTTGACCTTCTGTGACCTTTAAGGTTCACAATTGGCATAATGAATTTAAATGACGTGTATCACCAAAACTGCTTCGGAGCTTAGGATTGCATCACAGACATACAGTTGATATCAAAATTATTCAACCCTCCGCTGCAAATGAGGTTTAGTGGCAATACTTACAAACTTTCAGCTGGTTGCAATGAACAAATCAAACAAAAACAATTTAAATGGCTCAACACAACAAATATTACAAGTGTCTTCTCCAATTTCAACAGAAAATGCCACTTTTAATGTCTACTGCAGGCTCAAAATTATTCATCCCCCTCATGACAAGCATCTTTAATACTTAATAGAGCACCCTTTTGCTGTTTTGACCTGCTGGAAATGTGATGCATAGGCAGACAACAGCTTCTGGCAGCATTCCTAAGGAATCTTAGCCCAGTCCTCATGGACAATGGCCTCCAGTTCACTAATATCCTAGGGTTTGTATGCTGCAATTGTCTTCTTCAAATCCTACCAGAGATTTTTTATTGGGTTCAAGTGAGGCGACAGTGATGGGCAATCTAGAATCTTCCCGGACTTCTTCTGAAACCAAGCCTTGGTGGATGTTGAGGTTTGCTTAGGAACATTGTCCTTTTGGAAGGTCCAATGATGCCCAAGCATCAGCTTCCCTACAGACGGCGTGACATTTTCTTCTTGGATATCCTGGTACTTGACTGAATCCATCTTGCCCTCCACACTCTGCAGATTTCTAGTGCCAGAGGAAGCAAGGCAGCCGCAGAGCATCAAAAAGCCCCCTCAATTCTTCACTGTAGGCCGGGTGTACTTTTCAGCATATGCTTCTTTATTCCACCTACAGACATATCTGCAGGTCTCCTGCAGTCACTCGAGGGTTTTTGACCACCCGTCTCCTCAGGAATCTGGTGACAGCCATTGATAGCTTCCTCTTTCTGCCACATCCTGGTACTGTAGCCCTTCTTCCTTTAACTCTGAACTTGTGAGCTACGCTTCCAACTGTATCGTTACGAACCTTCAGTGCCAGTGCTGCCTTTCTGTATCCTTTTCCTTGTTTGTGACAGGCAACGATCACCTCTATTAGCCTTTTGTATAATTCTTTTGACTGTCATATATCTGATATGCAATCAGATGTCACTGTCAACAAACCCCTAGCGAGTGCAAGTATGTGATGTGTTCTATCTCAAGCAAACCTGATGCAACTAATTAAGCTCTTGATTAGCTGCATTAGTTGTGCTTTAGACAACACCTGATTTGCAAATATGCTCTTATGAGGGATTCTATTCAGGGGGTTGAATAATTTTGAGACTGCAGTTGTCATCAAAAGTGGCATTTTGTGCTAAATTTAGAGAGACCACGAGTAATATTAGTTGTGTTTAGCTATTTAAAATGTTCTTGTTTAATCCGTTCATCAGAAACAGCTGAAAGTTTGTGAATTTTGCCAGTAAACCCAATTTGCAATGGGGGTTGAATAATTTTGATTGCAACTGTATAGGAGGTCTTATAAATGTGTGTGAACTTTTATTTAGTGACCTTGACATTGACTTTCAATGATTTGAATGTCAAACTTCGCATGAAATTTTCATCACTTGTATGAACACTATGATCGCTTGCCAGTGAGCTACAGGACCGTTGGGCTTATCTTTCTTCGACAAGATTTCACCAAGCATTTTATTTATCTCTGATCACGATCATTCACAGTTATTAACCCATTTCCAGTGATTTCAGCTATCTCCTTACTTGCTTTCTTTGCTTGATGCTGGCCAATAATTTGCCGCTCTTGAAAAACAGTCACATCCTTTCCACGATCATGAGATGCATCTTCCAACATGGCTGTCTAAAACCTGCAGAAAGGTTAAAAGAATTGTTGCCAGTGTGAACTTATTAATCACTGCAACAGTGTTTCAGTAATTGGCACTGAAGTATTTACTTATTTCAGTCCAAACAGTAACTTTTTTTTGGCCTGGAAGTATGTGTTATTTACACAGTATATTTACTTAGATTTTTATCGTGTACAGACCTGCCACTGCCACTCCTAAAGTTATGGCTACTGTGATTATTCATGACTTCATGATGCAGCCAGTGCGGTAAAGACTGGTGCCAGGACGCTGCATTGCCAGGGGGGTCACCAGAGCAGAAGAGAGTGTGGAGACTGTGAGGAAAGTTTTGTGTGCAGAATGTCTGTGGTCTCACTGTCTGTGTGTCTGTGAGGAGCAGATCTCCCTTAAACTGCATGTTGTGGTGAAGTCAGCATCATTGCCCACACAGTCCCCCCTGTCCTGTGTTCTGCCTCCAAATTCAGACTCATTGCTGTGTTTCAGGGATTGCTGAACTGTACTAGAGGGAAACTGTAGTAGCACCAATCAGAGAAAAGGTCACAAGCTACAACAGACCAGTGAGATGGCTGGACACTGAGGTGCATTTGTTTCTGTGTGTGCCCAAATAAACATTAAATCTGTGGTACAACTCCAATTCCAAAGAAAAAGGCTGAAAAAGCAATTGATATATAAGAGAATCAGCTGAAAGAACATTTAGCGAGTAATTAAGTTAACTGGCATCAGGTGTGTAACATGATTGGCTATAAAAGGGATGTCTTAGAGAGGCTGAGTCTCTCAGAAGTAAAGATGGCCAGAGGCTCTCCAACCTGTGAAGGCTGTGTAAAAAAATTGTGGAATACTTTAAAATGAACGTTTCCTCAACGTCAAATTGCGAAGGCTTTGAAGGTCTCATCATCGACAGTGCATAACATCATCAGAAGATTCTGAGAAACTGGAAAAATCTCTCCAGCAGCTTGAAGTCTGTATTAAACAAGAGTGGGATCAAATTCCAATGGCTAAACTCAAGAAACTTGTCTCCTCAATGCCCAGACACCTCCACTCTGTGTTAAAAAGAAGAGGGGATGCTACACCATGGTAAACAGGCCCCTGTCCCAACTTTTTTGAGACGTGTAGTAGCCATCAAATTTGAAATGAGCTCATTTTGTGGATAAATTTCTAAAATTTCCCAGTTTCAATATTTGCTATGTTAGCTCTGTTTTACTGTGAATAAAATACTGGCTGCTGTGATTTGAAAGTCATTGCGTTTTGATTTTATTCACAGTTTACACTTTGTCCCATTTCAGAATTGGGGTTGTACTTTAATGCATTTTTATGACTGTGGATGGAAAAACAAACCTGAAAAAAAGAAGGCAAACCCTGTAATCTTTTTCCACAAGCTCAGAATAATAAAATTATAATGTGTCAACAATTTAACAAAGTTAAAACAAGACTAGGTGCAGCCTAGTATATGGCTGAGCAGCCAAGGGCTGTATGAGAATGTGGGCCCAAGAAAAGGGTGCTAAATGAGGCAAAGCTCAAGCAATGATATGAAGTGCAAGTTTAGTAATGAGCTGGAGCAAAAATTACACTGAACAAAAATATAAATGCCCCATGTCAAATATTGATGCCACATGGAGTTAACAACTAAGTGAGCATATGCTGACTTTTGCTTGGACAACAGGGATATTTCTCTTGATTTGTGTACCATTTTTTAATCCATCTCTCTGTCAGTGAGCATTTGCTCAGTGATGCAGTAATTTCACTCAGTACATGGGTGTGGCATTTCCAGACGGTGATCAGACAGAATGAGCAGTACCCAGACACAACTTATACTGGGGACAATAAAAGCCCCCTCCAAAATGTCAAATTTTGTCAAAAGTCATCATGCCTCAGATGTCTCAGGTCATGCGGGAACATGCCATTGGCATGCTGGATGCAGGGATGTCCACCAGAGCGGTCGCTGTGCAGCTGAATGTTAACTATTGGACATTAGGCCGTTTGAGAGTTCATTTCTGACAGACGGGCAGTACTGCAAATCAACCTCATCCACGTCGGCCACGTGTGACCACAACAGTACAAGATCGCTACATCCGGCTCGTCCACCTGTGGGATTGGCTCAGATCAGCGACATGCTCCGCGGATAAGACCGTTGGCCTGCTCAACAGACGCATCACACCACAGACACTCCGTAACCACCTGCGAGAAGCCAACTTGCACGCTCGACGTCCTCACCGTGATCTGGATCTCACCTCTGTCCGGCGTTGCAACTGACTCATATGGGCAAACGCACACATTCAATGGCCCTTGTCACACTGGAGAGGAGTGCTATTTGCAGACGAATCCCAGTTCCTGTGTTTTGTTAATAAAAACTGAAAAATTTGACATGGGGCGTTTATATTTTTGTTCAGTGTATTATCAAAGTGGGTGGGGAGAGTGAGGGAGTGGGAGGCGAGGGGGGAGTCTTGAGTAAGGAAAACATATCAAAAGCAAGTTATACATTTGAATAAACAAAGAGCTAGAGTAGAAGTTACTGATTTTGTGAATGTGAATTTGAGACAGACAGCAGCAGCAGATGTAGATGGCAGTTAAAGTATGTTTGTATGTCCCTGAATCATAATGAAACAAATAAATTTTCATTACAGTAGTGCTAACTGGGGATGTGAGGTCACTTTTGTAAACACATGGCTGTTCCTATATAGTGAGGGTGTAAGAACGAACTTCAAAGATTCCTATTTTTCCCCATGTTATGTTATGGACACAGAATCCACAGTTTTGAGTAAAACTCCTTAATAAACATGTTTGAGTGAAGGAGCTGTCATTTGTTTACATTAAGCATTATTTGATATTGGTGATGAATGAATATGGTTCACTATGTGACAAAAAAAAATTGAAATGCAATTAATTTTTATGAATTTATGACCAATTGAATGCTCTCAAAAAGGCCTTGTAGTTAACAGCAAGATCATGAGAATTGGCCGAGAAATGAGAAAGCTCACCCTAATTTAATTTTGTTTGATTTGGCTGAGAAACTGAAGTGATTTCCACTAGTCCTTCATCAGAGGACTTGGGGTCAGCAATTTTCCGTCTGAATTCCTCTCTGGCCTTATTAGCAGCAACAGTGTTGCTTTTTGCTGTTTTTATACATCTACATTCTTCATAAATGTCCATAATCACGACCCACTCCAAGAAGATTTTCTTAAATGTATTCTTTTTTTTTAAAGATTTTATTAATCACCTAGCAACCACTTAGCATAACATCCAACGAACAAGTGCATATACCAACCAACAAGAATGCACTAACATAATTCTCTATTATAATTTCCCAAGTGTCCACCTGAGTATGTGCATGCATAATCATGCAGTCTTTCAAGTGTCCAATCAGTGTGAGACTTCATTTGTCTCCCATTAAGCTGCTGGCTGCGCCCCCTGGTGGCGCGGGGGGAGATAACCCGCAGTGTTACTGATCCTGGATCAGGGATAGCTTCCTCGGAGAGACATACAGCATGCGATTGGTCATTTTATGAATGGAAATGGGGTCTATTGACGTATGAAATGCTATTTTGTTGAGAGCGCGTACAGTCTTGAAAGCACAAAAACGAGATTATTATAGAACGATTACAACCACCGTTGTGGTACCAATTATCCGTGATTGTGAGTTCAGGGTTTGTTGAGCCGGCGCACTCATATACAGCCTGTTGAGGTGTATCGTTCATTAAGGCGATGGCGGCGCCCCCTGATGCCGTGAGGGAGAAAATGCGCAGAGTCTCTGATCCTGGTCCAGGGATAGCTTCCTCGGACAAACACACAGCACGCGATCGGTTATTTTATTTGTATGCCCCGAACGAGTTCGGAGGATACTATGGATTTGGCCTCGTCACACGTCCGCGTCCGTGTCCGCAGAGATTTTCTTGTGAACGATCTACAGCCAACATAAGTGCACTGATTCTTTTCAAATTTTGCAGGGACATGTATTATGGTAAATTCACGACACCTATTGATTTTGGGTACTCTGGGACCATCTGGGCCCAACTGGGGGGCCTTCGGGGAATACATGTACTCGTTTGCCGAGTGCTCTAGTTTATACATGGAAATAGGGTAAGTTGACGTATGAAATGGTCTTTTGTTGAGAGGGCGTATAGTGTTGAAAGCACAAAACCGACATTATCAAAGAAAGATTACAACCACCGTTGTGGTAGCAATTATCTGTGATTGCGAGTTCAGGGTTTGTGGAGCCGGCTTACTGTATTATAGCCTACCTATATTGAACTTGCTGTGTAGAATATTCCCCAGGAGATACGAGTGTCAAGTGCCCGGCCAGCCAGCCAGCCAATCGTCGGCCAATCAAGAGTTCCTGCCCGCTGGCTGACCAATTAACTGAAGCCAGTCATCAGCCAACCAAGTTCCAAAGTTCCTCCCCACCGGCTGACCAATCGCTGAACTTCTTACCTGCTGGCCAGCCAATTGTTGAATTTGATCACTCAGGCACTCACTCGGCGACATTTGCGTTTATAGGCGCAAAAATAAAAATAGTTTCTCAGATGGTCTTTCTAGGAATGAAGTTTACCATGGAACCTTGTGCTGATTGTATAATTCAACCATTTTATGTGTGTAAGTGTGTTTTTGCCTGTCTGCATGTTTGTTTTTATATATGTAGATGTGATTGTGTTTGTGTTTGTGATTACGTTTGTGTGTGGTTTGTTGTTATATGCGTGTGCGTGTGTGTGTGTATGCATGTGTATGTGTGTGTGTATGCATGTGTGCGTGTTTGTGTGAGTGTATGTGTTCATGTGTATGTGTGTTTATGTGTGTATATGTGTGCGTGCGCTCAGCCATTAGGCGCGGCCTCTTCATTCCCTCCACAAACTGATCTCAGTCCCGACCGCCACACCTGCTCTCGCTGTGCCGAGCTGTGTCTGATGTATATGATATATATCCTAATGCTGTCTGGGCCCTTTTACATAAAGCAACTACAAAATCACAGAATCGACGAGATAAGGGCTCAGAGTAAAACTCAGAAATCACTCAGAAACCTGGAAAATGGACTGAACTTGGGAGTCGTTCTTTTATTCTGCTAACTTAGTTATACTGCTTGTTGAAATGCCCTTCTGTTCCTCTTGTTCCTCTCACATAGCTAATGGGTGAAATCAGATTATATTTGTGAGCATGATCATACTTGGCTGGGGTCACAGCCATGGCTTGAACCTGCATAGTTTGCCTGTTGCTGGAGTGATTGGTGCCAGTGATGCTGGCATGGAACCATGAGAACATTGAGAGGCCTTTATTGTCGTCTTCATGTCATCCACAGGTGTTCTACCTGCATGGTGTGCCCAAGCTGATTGGCCTCTTGAAGGAAGATGATGAGCAGTTGCAGACGGCCGTGGCTGGGGCCTTGCGGAACATCGTCTACGAGAGCAACGACAACAAGATGGAGGTGAAGGACAGCGGTGGGATTGCGGCGGCGCTAGAGCTCCTGAAGAGCTCCCGCAGTATTGAGATCCGCAAACAGCTCTCCGGTGAGTGAGGTGGGGCACTGTAGGAGGGCACTGGAGGGGAACACTGGAGAGGGGGAAAACTGATCAGGTGGCACTAGAGAGGGAGAAAACTGGTGGGGTGGGCACTGGAGAGGTGGCACTGGAGAAGGGAGAAACTAGACAGCGGGGGCACAGGAAAGTTGGGACTGGAGGGTGGGCACTGGAGAGGGAGCATAAGAGGGTGGGCACTGGAGGTTGGGCACTGGAAGGTGCACTGGATAGGATCAACGGAAAGGTGGCACTAGAGGGTTGGCACTGGAGAATGGGCACTGGAGGTGAGCACTGGAAGGTGCACTGGAGAAGGAGCACTAGAAAGATGGCTCTGGAGTGTTGGCACTGGAGAGGGGGCACTGGAGGGTGGGCATTGGAGAAGGGACACTGGAGAGGGAACACTGGAGATGTGCCACTGGAAGGAGCACTGGAAAAGTGGTACCTGAGGGTGGGCACTGGAAGGTGCACTGGAGAGGGAGCACTGGAGAGGAGCAACAGAAAGGTGGCATTGTACTGTGGGCACTGGAGGTTGGGCACTGGAAGTGCACTGGAGAGGAGAAACACAAAGGTGGCTCTGGAGAGTGGGCACTGGAGGTTGGGCACTGGAAGGTGCACTGGAGAGGGAGCACTGGAGAGGAACAACAGAAAGGTGGCACTGTACTTGGGTATTGGAAAGTGCACTGGAGAGAAAGCACTTGAGAGGTGCAACAGAATGGTGGCACTGGAGAGGGGGCACTGGAAGGTGCACTGGAGAGGAGCACTGGAAAGTGGGCACTGAGGGAGTGGTACTGGAGAGGGAGCACTGGAGGTGGGGCATTGGAGAAGGGCCACTGGAGAGGGAACACTGGAGATGTGTCACTGGAAGGTGCACTGGAAAGGTGGTACCTGAGGGTGGGCACTGGTGGTTGGGCACTGGAAGGTGCAGTGGAGAGGAGCAACAGAAAGGTAGCACTGTACAGTGGGCACTGGAGGTTGGGCACTGGAAGTGCACTGGAAAGGAGCAACAGAAAAGTGGCTCTGGAGGTTGGGCACTGGAAGGTGCACTGGAGAGGAGCAAGAGAAAGGTGGCTCTGGAGAGGGAGCACTGGAGTTGTGGAACTGGAAGGTGCACTGGAGGGGAGCGCTGGAGGGTGGGCATTGGAGAGGGGACACTGGAGAGGGAGCACTGGAAAGGTGGTACCTGAGGGTGGGCACTGGAGGTTGGGCACTGGAGATGGAGCCCGGGAGGTGTGACACTGGATGGTGCACTAGAGAGGAGCACTGGAGAGGATCACTCGAAAGTTGGCACTGGGAGGGTTGGCACTGGAGAGGCTGCACTGGAAAGGTGAGGCACTGGAAGGTTCAATGGAGAGGGAGCACTGGAGAGGAGCACTTGAAAGGTGGCACTGGAGGTGTTAAACTGGAAGGTGCACTGGAGAGGACCACTGTAAAGTTGGCCCTGGGGGGGTTGGCACTGGAGAGAGCGCACTGAAGGGTGGGCACTGTGGAGGTGGTACTGGAAAGGTGAGGCACTGGAGAGTGGGCACTGCAGAAGGAGCACTGGAGGTGCGCACTGGAAGGAGCACTGGAGAATAGCACTGGAATTTTGGCATGGGGGGTGGGCAAAGGAGAGGGGGCACTGGAGAGGGAACACTTGAGAGCATGGGCCTTGGGGCGGGGCATCTGAGGATGGGCTCTGGAGAAAGGCACCGGAGGAAGGCACTGGAGAGTGGGCACTGGAGCGGGGCACTGGAAAGGTGGCACCTGAGGATGGGCACTGAAAGAAGGCACTGGAGAGGTGGCACTCGGGAAGGGGCACATAAAAGGTGGCACCAGAGGATGGGCACTGAAGGAAGGCACTGGAGAGTGGGCACTGGAGAAGGGGCACTGGAAAGGTGACACCTGAGGATGGGCACTGAAGGAAGGCACTGGAGAGGTGTCACTGGAAAGGTGGCACTTGAGGATGGGCACTGAAGGAAGGCACTGGAGAGGTGGCACTGGATTAGGGGCACTGGAAAGGTGGCACTGGAGAGGGGGCACTGGAGAGGGAGCACTGGAGAGGGGGCAATGGAGGGGGCACTGGAGAGGGGGCACTAGTTGGCAGGCCCTGGAGAGGGGGGAATAGAGGGGGGCACTAGACAGGGGGCACTCGAGGGTTAGCATTGGAGGAGGGCCATTGGTTGGTGGGCTCAGGAGAAAGGGCACTGGAGGGTGGGCGTTGGAGAGGGGGCACTGGAGACAGGGCACTGGAGGGGGCACTGGAGGGTGGGGCATTGGCGATTATATTGCCACTTGATAATATAACGCATGTACCTCTTGCTCTCGATTCGAGATATAGTTGCTCAGCTTTAAACAAGTGGTCACCATTTAATGTTTAATTTAATAATTCAAATGAACTCAGGTTATTGAATTTTGGTTATTGGAGCATTAAATGATTAGTATCATGATGAAAATCAACAGTTTCTAACCTGGAAAATAAGAGTTTTCCTGAAATATGTATACCATAACACAAAATCCTTGCATTCCTGCTTGGTAGAATATCTTTTATGTGTTCCAGACAATATTTTTGTTTGTAATCTGAGTTGTTTACTAATTAGTTGTTAATTAGTTGTTTGACTAATTTGCCTTTTAATTTGTTTAGAATTGGTAGACGTCCGGTTTCTAATCCTAGATCACTTTGTGCATAACAGGAAGTGCTGATGGCCAGTAAGGTTAACGCATGAGTGCTTTGGTGACTGTGCTCTGTAAGTCAATAGAACAGCATCTAGCCCTGGAGGTATGGAGCCGAGGAGCCTGTGCAGCTGAACCACTGCCTGTGCTGTCAAGTTCTTATTTTCACTTGCAGCGTATATGTCGTAGTACAGAGGCCAATGAAAATGATGTGTTACAGATACAGAGCAGCCTGTGAGTATTCGATTGGACCAAGAATGGTCAGTGGTTCAAGCCTCATTATAGTCAGAATAAGATCAGTGCTGTTGTTGGGCCACATTGGGTGATAGATTATTGCATAGTCCTGTCAAATTCCACTGCTTATGGATAAATAGTTGTGTCAGCGAAACGGCTGTGATGTGATGAGCTGGGAAAAGGTAGGGAATGCGATAATAAACCTGCTAATACTGCAGCCATTTTGGCACCAGAATATCCACCACCCATCCACTGAGGTAGACATTGAAAGAACCGGGATGGGAATATGGCTAGAACAGCAAAGAATGTCCCTACAGCCAGCGAAAAGGGTTCAGGGGACCTTTGATCTCAGAGAGATGATGGGTAGCAGAGGTGTGAGGATGGACCTTATGTCTGAGCCGTGGGCTTCACTGCTCTGGATGAACCTGCCTGGTCACAGGTAATGTAATGAAACATACTGTATAACAGGTGATGACAACAGGAAATTCAGCCCAAATTCACTTCCCATTTTACTGTCACTGAGGTGTATCTGGGTTAACACTGCTGTGTAAAAGAGAAAAAAGTTGACTCAACAAGAAATTAAGGAAACCAGCTTCAAAGCATATTTAGGTTCTTCCAAACATCAGTTTGTGTCACCACTGGGACTTGAAGTTGAGCAAACTAGGAAGTGCTTTGCAGCTGCTCGCCTTACTTTTTTAAGCTCAGTCAACTTTTTACTGAAGCCCCAGGACAAAGTTGGGCACCATGGATTTGTGCTGGTCGTCTCTGCCGCCGCCGCGTCCGCATCCATAGACGCTATCTTGTCGATACTCTACAGGCTGCAAATTTTGACCGATTTCTTTTGTATTTGATATGGGCATGCGTCATACTTCACTTTTGATACCTATTGATTTTTGTTGTCATGGCGACAGTATTGCCCTAATAATACGCAAAATAGGGGAGAAGCAGGCTTTTGGGGGGTCGCAGCTGATCGGACTAGTCTAGTTTTTTTCCCAGTGTTTAGTTACTTAAGCACTAGGTGGTATCGAGTACTGTATCACGCCTGGTCTTGAAAACTCCCACAGTATCTGCCGCTACAACATGGCCTTGAAAAATATTCCACGATAACTTTCTGTGTGAAAAACTATTTCCTAATATCAGTGCTAAATTCACCCTTGGCTAACTTCCATTTGTGGCCTTGAGTTTTGCAAACAGAACTTGGCCTAATTAATCTTGCACAGTAAACTTTGTGAATCCTTATTATATGTTTGAACTTGTATTCTTTGAGTGTATTTTAAGATTGGTTGAGCTGGTGGTGTTCTGGTCATTGATTGGCTGCTGTTTTGCACCCCACCCTCTGATCACAAAAGGACTCCTGTGGAACCTGTCCTCCAACGACTTCCTGAAGGAGCAACTCTCCAAGGAGGCTCCTGAAGCTCTCACAAAGTCCGTCCTCATCCCGTGCTCTGGTATCTACGAAGGGGAAAACCCCAAGGACGACATGATGGCGCATCCGGACATCTTCTTCAACGCCACGGGCTGTCTCAGGTTGGCTACCTTAGAACTTCCATTACCCTCCCACAGGCAGCTGTCATGAGGGGCTCGGTGGTGCTACGGGTGGTAGAGATGTTGTCTTGCTGCAAGAGGGTTGCGAGTTTGAATCTGGCCTGAAGTCTTTCTGTGTGGAGTTCGCTGGTTCTCCCTGTGCATGCATGGGTTGCCTCCTGCAGTCCAAACACTTGCACATCAGGCTAATGGAGCCTAAATTGTCCATAGCTTTGAGTGTGTGAGTGAATGGTTAGCAGATAATAGTGCCCTATAGAGTTCAGAATTCATCCCCCTGCTTATGTCGGCAGTCCCGTCTCTGATAAGTACCTTGGTACTGGTTCTAATGCTCGCCATACGTACCCACACTTGACCATGTTTCTCAGTTAAATGGGTCTGCTTTTAAGGAGCTGCATAACGATAGCTGCCCATGCTCGGGGCTTTGAAAGCTTTTAGCCTAAGAAAGTGAATCTACTCGACTGCAAATCAAAATCTGATTACATCCTTGCCAATCCACCCTCGTTTTGCATCGTATTTATATCTTTTAGTTACTCAGTTATTATGCCTCTTTGTATGAATGAGTTTTCTATGGAAATTCAAATAGTTATTTTGGCGGTCTTGCCGAAGGACATGCAGAATGTAAGCTGATTTGCCAACCATCAATAAACATCATAGAAGAGGAGGAATATCTTTTTCTATGATTATTGCGGTTGGCAAACATTTTTCAAATCCTGTGGCTAAAGCACTGAAGTAGTGATTGAAACTTCTCATTTCTGTAGAAAACTCTTTAATATAAAAAGCATCTGTGCCTGAATAACTACAGTATATAAATACTATTTATGCTGATGGATTAGCAAGGATGGAAGTAGATTTTGACTTGCAATAGTGCAGATTCACAGTCATTGTGACACAGCGCCTTTATGACCAGTTCCTTCCATTCTCCAAACTCCTCTCTCCCCATTAATCTCGTGCAATTTGACCTTAGTCTCATGATGGAATAGGATCTTGAGTTGAACCTGTATTCACTCTGGTGAAGTCCTCTCTTGACTTTGTTTACATTGGCCCAGATATTCTTACCTGCGGGAGAGGGTTCTTGATCTGGCCAACTGCAATGAAGAGCTGCTTGTTCCGTTATCGCCCTGACTTCACTGGAGCGTTCCTCATCTCCAGAAATGGACCTTTTAGTTGATTTAGCTGCTTATTATGTTTTGCTGTTTCTTTGAAGGTTTTATGTCAACTTTTCATTCCAATGATGGCGTGCTTCACAGGGAACAGCAGTTATTTTGGATTTGTTTTGGAGAGTTAACAGTGACAGTCTCCAGATGTAAATCTCAAACTTTAAATTTATTCAATGCATTTTATCGTGAAATGACTGAAATTTTGCACTGGATATGTCATGAAATGACTGGTTGGAATCAGAATCCGCTTTATTGCCATGTTTGTGCACACAAACAAGGAATTGACTCTGGTTATCTTAGTCCTCTGTGTACAATATAGCAAAAATTGAATAAAGTAAAAAAAATATACAGAATAAGATGAATAGAATAAGATTAAAAAAAGAATAAAAAGACAAAAAATAAACTAAAGCAACATGTACAAGCCAAAGTATAAGTCCGTATGATAGTGCCATATGTACAACCCCAATTCCAAAATAGTTCGGACGAAGTGCAAACCGTGAACAAAATCAAAATGAGACGACACCCAGATTACATGACCCAACATGCCATCCACAACAGAACATAGACAACATTTCAAATGTTGAAACTGAGACACCTCACATCTCCATCCACAAAATGAGCCCACTGCAAACTTTCTGGCCGCAACAGGTCTCAAAAAAGTTGGGACACAGGCAAAAAAAGGGCCAAAAAAGCATCCAATATACAACAGAATCAGCTGAAAGAACTCCCAGCAAGCAGCCGGTCTGACTGCAGCATACATCACTGCGGCTGCCTGAGGCACCTGACAGTTTCCTTTTGTGTTTCGTTGGGGTAATACCGCGTATGGATTCCACTGTTTGGAATGGTTATCTTGACAAAAACTCTTTTGGCTGTGATCCTAAAGTGCCCGTCAGTTGTCGTTTTGAAGTCTGATTTAACGTGTTCGAACCTGCAGGCCCCCGTACAGCGGAGCTGCCGAAACAGGGCTCTGCTTCTCTCTGTCCCCTTACAGTCGTTTTAACTCCGGGGACCCAGGTCAGAAATGGTGAAATGTAAGGGAACTTTTGGGTGAAAATGTATTACTGTTGTTTTGGATTTATTTAGGAATCTGGGTTTGAGGACAAAAGAAGGATTGTGAGATCAAAGTGCGATTGGTCAGCTATTAAAATGTGCTATTTGCACACATACTGGTATATGTTTTACTGCTTTGCAGATGCATTCAATTTTGTAATGAGGCTGGGCCATGGATATATATATATATATATATATATATATATACTAGCTGCTACCCGCTACCCGGAGTGAAATTGCCATTTTTTTGCGTGCATGACTGTTTTTCAAAAATCGGGCGACGTCAAGTCCTTCCTGGTGTCCAATTGGATATTCACACCAAATTTGGTGATAATCGGTTGAGAAATGTTGGAGAAAAACGTGTACATACACACAGACAGACAGACATCGACCTCAAATATATTATAGAATATATATATATATATATATATATATATATGTATATATATATATGTATATATATATATAGATACACACACACTGCCTGGCCAGAAATAAAGTCTCACACTCAAATATTTAGTTGGAACCCCAGTAGCTTTGAAAAGCACAAATTAGTCGTGTCTCTGTTTTGACAACCACATGCAACGCAGAACATTTATTGTCAGTCATAGTTTTGTTAGTCATTGTCTGACAACGAGACAGTTGAACCCCTCAGTAGTTTTCTCCGGCTGATCCCACAGACGTTAGATGTAGTTATGGTCAGGACTGTTGGCCAGTTTGTGTGTGAAAATGATCCCTCGTGTTTGTTTTTCTCGTTCAGCATTTTCTTTGCTGGATGCAGGACAATAACTACTGACATCTTTCCCCCATGGAGGGACACATCTCTCAACTTGATTTTTTTAAGAAATGAGAAGCGACATGCTTTATCAGTTTGGGTTAAAATAATCATTGCCAGCTGAAACATTAATCGCAACCGTAATGATCCAGTCATAGTATTTGCTAATTTATATCCAAACGGCGTCTTTTTATTGGACAGGCGGAGTATATTTCATGGCAGGAAGTCCATGTATTATACCAAGACCCCTTGCCTAAAAGAAGGCAGGTGGAGGTGGTTGGAGGTAATATTAGTTTGGTTTAGTACAGCGTAACCCTTTCAGTTTATCGAGCTGTTTGTGGGGGTGGAAACTTGGCCCGATGCTATGATTCCTTTCTTCAAACAAAAGCAACTTTGTTGAGAGATATAATTACCTAGCAACCATCAGCTGATAACCTCGTAGCGTAAATAATTAACTGCCCTCCATTTCCTGGTGTGTGACGTGCAAAATGCCTCACTGAGAAAGATGTCAGTGAAGCTGTTAGAATTTTTGGCAGATTTTTTCATTTGGTAATCCGTCAGAGCAGTAGTCTATAATCCGTCAGAGCAGTCGTCTATAATCCGTCAGAGCAGTAGTCTATAATCCGTCAGAGCAGTAGTCTGCAGAGTTATATGGTCTTTTTGAGATGCAGTTAAAGCTTGAGTCTGCCTTTCGCCCAGTGTAACTCAGCATGATGCTGTCCGCCCAGGTCCGGCCTACTGGTAGTTTTGTAAAAAATGGGGATTTTCCTGTTTCACTCTTCAAAAAAAATCACCATCTTCACAAAAAAACCTGAAAACACGATTGAAATGATGTCAGGAGCCTGCTAAATACAAGCAGGGATGTTGTAATTTAATGTGAGAGCATGTACGCCAATCAAAAACCTTAAGAACTCACTATAGGGCATGCACGCTCTGATGTCACAAGCCAAGAACTCAGTTTTCCTCGAGAACTGGTAATCGCTGAGAATTAAGTTTCTAGAAATCTTCACCCCAGAGGGCGAGTTTGAAAAGTCCATTTTCAGTGATTGAAAGACAGTGTACAGGATATGGGCGATTACTGTGTTGTATTCTGAAGAGCACTTTAGCGAGACGACGAATTTGACGTGATCGTCTCTGGACTGCCACTCCTGAAAGAATAGAAGCTCCATTTGGTGATATTCGTCCAACGACCTCTTTTTACGTTTCAATCAGAAAGGGGAATTATGCATGATAATTGGTTGAAAACTTTTCATTGATTGACTTAATTGCCATCATGAATCAATTAGTCATTTGGACCAGGTGGTGTGAACATTACACGGTTAATGTGCTCGGGTACATCAAGTCTGGAAACTCAAGTGATTAATCCCTCGAACGAGCTCTGACTATTGTTCAATCTTCTGGAAAAACCTGAAAAACAATCTGTCCACAGATGCCTGTTAGCTGATGGATTGTTTTATCAAATGTGGATTTACAGGTAATAATATATTCGGCACAGCAGTGGCCTGTGCAGGTGTGACTCCGCTCGCGTTGAGAGCAGGTGGTTCTGGGAAAAGCAGCCTGCGGGCCTGAGATTGTGCCTGCAGGGGTGTGGTGGGTGTCGAATCTGAAGATCATGCTGTGCTTATCGGTGGGAAACTGTAACACAAAACCATTAAATGGAGAACATGGTGCTGCTACCAAAATGCAGGACTCAACACCCAAACATGGACTGATATGGTGTTGTAGGCGTCTTAATCACCAGTGCACTAACTC
The DNA here is from genome assembly GCA_029721435.1 of Gymnothorax reevesii. Classification (NCBI taxonomy): domain Eukaryota; kingdom Metazoa; phylum Chordata; class Actinopteri; order Anguilliformes; family Muraenidae; genus Gymnothorax; species Gymnothorax reevesii. Next base: position 11,808,086 of record CM056579.1, on the reverse strand, counting down.
AACCAGCACTGCGACAAAAGCCAAAACATAAGTAAAATTAAGGAACTTTTTTTTTACCGTACTAGTTTTATATCCATGCTTTAAATCCCTCAATAGGAAGAAAATTTTACCAGTGAGGTGAGATAATTACCTCCGCCAAGGAGGTTATGTTTTTGCCTGGGTTTGTTTGTTTGTTTGTCTGTTGGTTTCCAAAATAACTCAAAAGGTTTTGGAGAGATTTTGATGAAATTTTCAGGGATTGTACAGATTGGCATAAGGAAGAAATGATTAGATGTTGGAAGTGATCCGGATCTCCGTCTGGATCCAGGAATGTTTTAAAGGATTCTTTAACATTGGGAGATTTTTTTGGGGCCATTTTTGACATTTTTGCATATAACTTCACCAAAAATGGTAAGGGCACTTGGAAAAAAAATACAGGGCAAGTTTCGAACATGTTCTACAATATCAAAGACTGATCCAGAAAATGGAATAATTCCCGATACTATGATACTATGATCCAGAATACGAAAGTAGGGGACCTTTGGAACTTTCATTATAGGAAGAGAACAAATGAAGCTACAAACATCCGACAAACACCATTATATAGCCAAGATATTGCAGAATTAGGAAGGTGTCACCGGATTTACCGTAACCTCAAAAGCCAGGGAACTAGATCCAGAAGAAAACCACCATTACGCAAAATTTGATTTTCATGAATAACTACTGAACTAATATCGATATCATTATGAATTCAGTTGCTAATGGTATGTTTTCTTGGTCAGGGAATCTGGAAAAGTAGATGAAATAAATGTAGGACTAATATTTATGTGTAAATCACAACATGAGGGGAAATGTTGCATCATAAGAAAAAAAAACAAATGAAGCTAGAAACATGCAACCGACATCTTTAAACAGCCAAGACGCTGTGGAACAAATATTGATATAGCATTATGAATCAAATTGGCATGTTTTCATGGTCAGGGAATCTAAAAATGAAAATAAAATAAGACTAATATCTATGGTGTAAGTCGCAATATGGAGGGAAATGTTGTGCTTGGTGGAGGTCTGTGTTCTCTGAGTGCTTTTCTTCATGTTTGCCTCTGGGTTTGAAAATCTTACTCATCCAACAAAGGAGAACGCAAAATATGCAAGTTTCTGTGAACTTCGAGAGAGAAAAAGTAAGATGCAGTGTCTTACTACTGGGAAAAGCATGGGGAAGGAAAATGTCACTTCACAGGCACTAAGTAACTTAGACCAGAAAGTTTTCATCTCCATTTTATAGTATAGTATTATGCATTTTTCACATATATTTTTGCAGTGCATTGCAGCAGCTTGTCTCGCTGTCAGAACTGTTGAGCGGGAAGAGGGGGCACTTGAGGATTTGAAAATAAATATAATTTAACGCTCATCCCTCGCGAGTTGCTCAAGCCCTCGAGCGTTCATCACTTCACTAAGCGACAGTAGCGGTTAAAAGATTGTGAGTCATTCATAGATAAACTTCACAAACAGAACCTCAGGGCAGGGATGGAGTGTTATTTTGAAAATAAATCTCACTCTGAGTCTGGAAATCACACAGCTGTGTCATTGGGCTGCAAATAAACACAATTCATGAGATTTGTAATGGCAGGACAGTTGCTGGTGTGCTGAAATGGATACAAACTGCATGCTGTGCATGGTATACTGCACATATCACTATAGTGTTGTGTGGTGTACTGTACACTTCACAATGCTGTTGTGTGTGGTATACCGTAAAGTTCATGATGGTGTTTCGTGTGGTATACTTTACATTTCAATATTGCATTGTATGTGTATATTGTACATTTTACCATGGTGGGACAAGCATGTGACAAACTTCAAAAATCACTTGTTTGTTAGAGTAATTGTTTGCCAACCTTGTTTCGGAGGAAAATCAGTAGTGTTGATCTAAGAAATCACTAAGTGCCTGGCAGGCTAAGGAAGACCCCTGTCGTTGAGGACCAGAGAATTGAGAGGTTAATGAAGAATAATCTGTCAGACAGATGAGAAGTACTCCAACGAGAGCAGCACAGATGTGTCAGGGTATACTGTTGGCAGAAGACCTTAAACTACTGAGGACATACCACAAGATGCAGCGACTAGATGTACAAACACACGGTTGCAGTTCGCTGTGGAGAACCGAAATAACCTGCATAAGCCCAAGATTCACTTGTATCGAGTGATGACAAAAAATGGATGCAATGCGGAACCCTACACTCTCTGTAACTAACTGCCACTAACGGTCACTGACTGCTACTGTCTGTCACTAATGGCCACTAACTGCTACTACCTGCACCTAACAGTCACTAACTGCTACAACCTGTCCCTAACGGTCACTAACTGCTACAACCTGTCCCTAACGGTCTCTAACTGCTACAACCTGTCCCTAACGGTCACTAACTGCTACCACCTGTCCCTAATGGTTACTAACTGCTACTATCTGTCCCTAAAGGTCACTAACAGCTACTATCTGTCACTAACGGCCACTAACTGCTACTATCTGTCACTAACGGTCACTAACTGCTATTATCTGTCCCTAACGGTCACTAACTGCTACTATCTGTCCCTAACGGTAACTAACTGCTACTATCTGTCACTAAAGGTCACTAACTGCTACTATCTGCCACTAACTGCCACTATCTGTCATTAACGGCCACTAACTGCCACTATCTGTCATTAACGGCCACTAACTGCCACTATCTGTCACTAATGGTCACTAACTGCTACTATCTGTCCCTAACGGTCACTAACTGCTACTATCTGTACCTAACGGTCACTAACTGCTACTACCTGTCCCTAACGGTCACTATCTGCTACTACCTGTCCCTAACGGTCACTATCTGCTACTACCTGTCCCTAACGGTCACTAACTGCTACTATCTGTCACTAACGGTCACTAACTGCTACTATCTGCCACTAACTGCCACTATCTGTCTTTAACGGCCACTAACTGCCACTATCTGTCATTAACGACCACTAACTGCCACTATCTGTCATTAACGGCCACTAACTGGCACTGTCTGTCACTAACGGTCACTGACTGCCACTATCTGTCATTAACGGTCACTAACTGACACTGATGGTCACTACCCCCCCACTGTCTGTCACTTACTATCTCTAATGGTCACTGTCTGTCATTAAAGCTGAAGAAATCATTTATTTTAGTTTTACCCAGCTGAAGTACACGTTCTTTTAGTTCCACTCATATTTTTTGCGAATACTTTTTATTTTTATGCAACAAGTAATCAAACGTAAAACCTCTGAAATACAACTCATCAGCAAAAATTCATAATTGCTGTCATTCCATATATTTTTTCCATATATTTTTGATGAGAATTGACTTCAGGAAATCAGCTGATCTGGACCAATTTGTAGACACTTTATATAGATGATCACTTGTGCTGCAGTTTAACTTTCAAAGTTTTCAAAGTTTAATATTACCTACTCAACACTAATGGTACAACACTCAGCAATGTTAAAAACAATATTTATCATAAACATTATGCATACTGGTGCAACAGTTCTCAACTGTTATTGTATTTTTTACCTCCGCGTGCGGAAGAGTTCCGGTGTCTGAATGATGTGGCTAGCTATCCCGATCCCAACAAACATCGTGCACCCCCACCAACGTATAAATCTGACCTTCCTCAGCTGATTCATTCTTTAAAAAAATTTCAGAAGTGACACAAAAATTTATCTGAATAGTAGGGGCAGCGGGATTTTATTTGGCCTTCGCTGTACTGGGTTTTCTTTGCCTGGAACGGTCACTAATGGTCACTAACTGCCACTGTCTGCCACTAACGGTCACGGATTCTTTTTAACTCTCTTCCTGCAGGAATATGAGTTCAGCTGGACCGGAGGGACGAAAGATTATGCGCGAGTGTGACTCTCTCATCGACTCTCTCGTACATTATATCCGAGGGACCATCGCAGACTACAAGCCTGATGACAAGGTGGGTGAGCTGCTCCCAAAGCCCTGAGTCCCAGAGAGCGATGCGAGATGTGTTCAAAACATCACCTTTTCCCCTCTTCCTGGGTTTGGTTAAAATACATGTGCGATAAGATTTCATTCTGAAATACACACTTCAGTATTATTTCATGTCCCCTTTTACGTAACCTGATACCGATTTCTGGAAGCACTGGTGAAGTCTCCACGCGCATTTCAACCCATGTTCGGATTCCACATTACTGTGGGTCATTGGATTGTCATCTTTCAGTTCAAATGAATTTTAATGTTTGGGGGAAAAAATCAGCCGAGGCACGGCAGGCAGAACACTGAGGATCACAGGAATGCGCAAGTAGATGTATATTTATGGACACTGGTGTGCTTGTGCTTGTTTGTTGGGTAGATCATTACTAGGGATTATTACGCACCTCAGTGCACATCACTGCCCTTCCACTAGCTTCTGGAACAAAAATACTACAACTTTTTAATCGCACCTTGGACATCAGCGTTTGTAATCCTGACAGGTACTGTATGTACGCAGCCGAACTGAGCCCATCCTCTGTACATGTACTGTATGTTCGCAGCCAAACTGAGCCCATCCTCTGTACATGTACTGTATGTACGCAGCCGAACTGAGCCCATCCTCTGTACATGTACTGTATTTACGCCGCCAAACTGAGCCCATCCTCTGTACATGTACTGTATGTATGCAGCCAAATTGAGGCCATCCTCTGTACATGTACTGTATGTACGCAGCCAAACCGAGGCCATTCTCAATACATGTACTGTATGTACGCAGCCGAACTGAGCCCATGCTCTGTGCATGTACTGTATGCATGCAGCTGAACTGAGCCCATCCTCTGCGCATGCACTGTATGTATGCAGCCGAACTGATCCCATCATCTGTACATGTACTGTATGTACGCAGCCAAACTGATCCCATCCTCTCTACATTTACTGTATGTACGCAAAACAAACCGAGCCCATCATCTGTACATGTACTGTATGTACGCAGCCAAACTGAGGCCATTCTCTGTACATGTACTGTATGTACACAGCCGAACAGAGCCCATCGTCTGTACATGTACTGTATGTACGCAGCCAAACTGAGGCCATTCTCTGTACATGTACTGTATGTACGCAGCCAAACTGTGGCCATTCTCTGAACATGTACTGTATGTGCGCAGCCGAACTGAGCCCACCCTCTGCACATTACCTGTATGTACGCAGCCTAACTGAGCCCATCGCCTGTACATGTACTGTATGTATGCAGCCAAACTGAGGCCATCCTCTGAACATGCACTTTATGTACGCAGCTATACTGAGGCCATTCTCTGTACATGTACTGTATGTACGCAGCCGAACTGAGCCCATCCTCTGTACATGTACTGTATGTACGCAACCAAACTGAGCCCATCCTCTGTACAGGAACTGTATGTACGCAGCCAAACTGAGGCCATTCTCTGTACATGTACTGTATGTACGCGGCCGAACTGAGCCCATCCTCTGTACATGTACTGTATATACTCAGCCGAACTGAGCCCATCCTATGTACATGTACTGTGGGCACGCAGCCAAATTGAGGCCATTCTCTGTACATGTACTGTATGTTCGCAGCCAAACTGAGGCAATCGTCTGTACATGTACTGTATGTACGCAGCCGAACTGAGCCCATCCTATGTACCTGTACTGTATGTACGCAGCCAAACTGAGGCCATTTTCTGTACATGTACTGTATGTACGCAGCCGAACTGAGGCCATCCTATGTACATGTACTGTATGTACGCAGCCAAACTGAGGCCGTCCTCTGTACATGTTCTGTATGTACGCAGTCAAACTGAGGCCGTCCTCTGTACATGTACTGTATGTACGCAGCTGAACTGAGGCCATCCTCTGTACATGTACTGTATGTACGCAGCTGAACTGAGGCCATCCTCTGTACGTGTTCTGTATGTACGCAGCCAAACTGAGGCCATTTTCTGTACATGTACTGTATGTACGCAGCCGAACTGAGGCCATCCTATGTACATGTACTGTATGTACGCAGCCAAACTGAGGCCGTCCTCTGTACATGTTCTGTATGTACGCAGCCAAACTGAGGCCGTCCTCTGTACATGTACTGTATGTACGCAGCTGAACTGAGGCCGTCCTCTGTACATGTACTGTATGTACGCAGCTGAACTGAGGCCATCCTCTGTACATGTACTGTATGTACGCAGCTGAACTGAGGCCATCCTCTGTACGTGTTCTGTATGTACGCAGCCAAACTGAGGCCATTTTCTGTACATGTACTGTATGTACGCAGCCGAACTGAGGCCATCCTATGTACATGTACTGTATGTACGCAGCCAAACTGAGGCCGTCCTCTGTACATGTTCTGTATGTACGCAGCCAAACTGAGGCCGTCCTCTGTACATGTACTGTATGTACGCAGCTGAACTGAGGCCATCCTCTGTACATGTACTGTATGTACGCAGCTGAACTGAGGCCATCCTCTGTACGTGTTCTGTATGTACGCAGCCAAACTGAGGCCGTCCTCTGTACATGTACTGTATGTACGCAGCCGAACTGAGGCCATCCTCTGTACATGTACTGTATGTACGCAGCTGAACTGAGGCCATCCTCTGTACATGTACTGTATGTACGCAGCCAAACTGAGGCCATCCTCTGTACATGTACTGTATGTACGCAGCCAAACTGAGGCCGTCCTCTGTTCATGTACTGTATGTACGCAGCCGAACTGAGCCCATCCTCTGTACATGTACTGTATGTACGCAACCAAACTGAGCCCATCCTCTGTACAGGAACTGTATGTACGCAGCCAAACTGAGGCCATTCTCTGTACATGTACTGTATGTACGCGGCCGAACTGAGCCCATCCTCTGTACATGTACTGTATATACTCAGCCGAACTGAGCCCATCCTATGTACATGTACTGTGGGCACGCAGCCAAATTGAGGCCATTCTCTGTACATGTACTGTATGTACGCAGCCAAACTGAGGCAATCGTCTGTACATGTACTGTATGTACGCAGCCGAACTGAGCCCATCCTATGTACCTGTACTGTATGTACGCAGCCAAACTGAGGCCATTTTCTGTACATGTACTGTATGTACGCAGCCGAACTGAGGCCATCCTATGTACATGTACTGTATGTACGCAGCCAAACTGAGGCCGTCCTCTGTACATGTTCTGTATGTACGCAGCCAAACTGAGGCCGTCCTCTGTACATGTACTGTATGTACGCAGCTGAACTGAGGCCATCCTCTGTACATGTACTGTATGTACGCAGCTGAACTGAGGCCATCCTCTGTACGTGTTCTGTATGTACGCAGCCAAACTGAGGCCGTCCTCTGTACATGTACTGTATGTACGCAGCCGAACTGAGGCCATCCTCTGTACATGTACTGTATGTACGCAGCTGAACTGAGGCCATCCTCTGTACATGTACTGTATGTACGCAGCCAAACTGAGGCCATCCTCTGTACATGTACTGTATGTACGCAGCCAAACTGAGGCCGTCGTCTGTTCATGTACTGTATGTACGCAGCTGAACTGAGGCCATCCTCTGTACATGTACTGTATGTACACAGCCAAACTGAGGCCGTCCTCTGTACATGTACTGTATGTACGCAGCCGAACTGAGCCCATCCTCCGTTTCAGGTGCAGATGCCAGTCCTCATCTATAATCATCATTTATTCCGGCTGCACTAACCATTTCTCTGTCCAGATTAAGAAAACTGCTCATACAGTATTTGTTCATAATCTAATGAAAGTATTTCATTATATTATACTATTTTTCAAGTCTTTACTTTCTTGGATGTCCTTAAGGAGGTTTTACAAAATTTTGAGCCAGAAAAACCCTTAAAATCTCGCATCTCTCGGTTTGTCCATGTTTGTTTCCCATTACCCTCTGAGGAACAGGCCATTTTATTCTACCATCCCTGCTTTGATTATGCGCTCTGCTCTGATTGGTTGGCTGTTTAAGGGAACAGGACACGCTGATGCAGCTGGGAGGCGTGAGCTGTGCAGAACAGGGCTGCGTTTGAGTCGTCAAAAAATTACATCCTATCGGCTAATTCCTAACCACTTTTCTTTCACCTGGGTGGAAAATGACATGAGGGTGAGGAAAGGTGTGATGGGGAATTCGTAAGGGCTTAGAACCGCACTGCTGAGAGAATCGGAATGCACTGACACTGGGCGACGTGATTGTGCCTCTCTCGCCCGTCATGTACACTTGTATTCGTGATTGGCTGGATGGATGGTAGTTGCTTTGAATATTCCTGCCGCACAGTATTTTGGGATGCCTTATCACCTTTCTTTCTGTGAAGGATGGCTCAGTGCACCCTGTGCTGAAGGAGGTCCATTTGGAAGCACTCAATCAACTGTCCTTAACGTTCAGAGTATTAGAACCGCACTCACTATGGCTGCTTACTATTTTAATACTTCTGGGTCATTTACGAGGCGTTGGGAACGTAGCTGAACAAAAAAAACTATTCAAACGCAGCCCAGGCCTGTTTTTCGTCGAAAACAGTCAGAATTTCAGAGTGTTTCGAACAGTTAAGTGGAAGAAGGGGGTTTAACGCCTGAACTAGGTGGGGGGGGGTCCTTCAAAATCAACCTTCACTGGGTTATTAGTAATCGTGGAGACCACTGTTCAGGTGGGCGGAAGTGAAGAGAGAAATTATTCTTCATAACTTTGGTTCTTTAAAATACAAACCTGCTGAGAGATGACATCTGAGTACTATTCACAAAGAGGGTCTGCTGCCCTACCATGGAAAACTGCAGTGTCTGTGCATGTTAACCTCCAGCAGATGCTGCACTCTTTCATTGTAGGGCTGCACACAGTCCGGAAAAGCGAACAAATGCAAGAGGAGTTACTTTCACAAAGACAGCGAGATGCCGACTCAGTCATGCAGTGAAAATGGGGTTAATTAAGGGCGAGTCATGTCATGACCTTTCGTGCCGTCTTCAGCAATCATCGATCATTGTATTCATTCGCAAATCATATAAGCGTTTCACCATGTTTCCCTCATGGCAGAAAAACTATTGGCCTTCGAAATCTTCTTCAGTACAAGAATTTATGCGATGATTCAAAGCCATAACATATCCAGAATCTTCAGTTTGAGTCTGTGAAAAGGGACATTTTGGGAATGTTAAACACTGGAAATTGAGAAATGCTTTCAGAGTTAAAAATAGTCTCCAAACACCAAGATCAGTTAATTAGCGCAACTGTTCAGTGAGGAAGTAATCAGGGAAATCAGTGGACTTAACTCAAGTAGCTGCTGGTGGAGGAAACCGGAAGTCATGTCTAGTGTGAAACCAAACGTTTACTTATAATTTTTAGACACTTTTAGGGCAGTAAAGCTCGTTGGTTAGGTTTGAGCAACAAAATTACTTGGTTAGTTTTAGAGGGAAAAAATCATAGATTAGGTAATAATGGACCCTTTCACAAGGTTTACTGAATCTTAAAAGGGCTTTCGGGCAAAGAGCCCTGAAGACAAACAACTTCATCAGTGGAAGAAAAACACCGCAAACTCTATGACCCCTCAACTTTGACCCTCTGCCCCATCCTTTTCTCTCAGTCCACAGAGAACTGTGTCTGCATTCTGCACAATCTGACGTACCAGATGGAGGCCGAACTGCCGGAGAAATACATCATTGACGTGGCGGAACCGCGGAAGGGCCCAGTCACGAAGAACAAGACGCCCGGCTGTTTTGGCATGCGGAGCACTAAAGTCCTGGAGGTGCGACAGAAGCGGGGGCTCGCTCTGATTGCTTAGTTCTCACAGCCCCGCTTCCTGATTCAGAAATTGGTACGGTCCTGCCATCATTAACCCTTAGAGCGCTGAATTAAATTAAAAATATACAAATGTAATTATCTTGCGCCTTTTAAAACCTACCACGTGGCGACTTGTTTAAAAGAGCTCCCCTGCGGGAGTTCTTTTAAACAAGTCACCTTGTGATAGGTTTTCAACAGCTTTGATTTTGATATCCTATATCATTGAGCAACAATAGTTGCATTTAGCGCTCTCAGGGTTAAAGAGAATCCATTCAGTGAACATGAATCAGGAAGATTTTCCCTGAGGTATATGGGGCGGGGAATGACTGACCTGTGAGTCCCCCCTCCCTGTCAGCCACACTCGTGCCTCACGTCTCCTCAGACTGGTGCTTGCAGAAGCACGGACTTCACACTCTAACTCATGTTTCTTTGATTGAGGAGGGAAGTGGGGCTCGTTGAAGGTGTCATTCACTCCAGTGTCCTGTTGTGGTGATGTTTCACCTGATCCACAATACTGTCTGCCCATCTGTACAGCTGGAATCCTGTTCCCTTTACATGTGATTGTGTTGTTGAAATAACTGAATAAGAGGGACGTATGTCTTTATGCGATGGGGTTTTCTCAGAATACAAATGCATCATTACTGGTGTTTTTTTTTTTTTTTTTTAGCCTACCGGCCGATAAGCTATTGCTGTGGTGTGGTGTACGTCGCCTGGAACATTTATCTTTTTTTGGCACGATGAATTTTCATGTAAATTTTCCATAACATACTGCTAGACCATATCTCCAGACCTTTTTTTCAGATTTTTGATTGAATCATTTTTGTCTGTTTTATGGGCCCTTGAAATTTTGGCCCCAATGTTAAACATAGGACTTAGAAATTAAAAAAAAAGAAAAAAAGAAAATATTTCTCAAAAACTGAGTGATAAATTTTTTTCTAAATCTGGCAATCAACTTTCCTTGGTACCATCAATGTACAGTGAGAGCGCCATTTTGATTGAATCGATAGAAATGGGTCTAGTGGGGGCGCTGTACTTCAACCTGATTCTGTAGAGAATATGCAAGACGGCCTGTGGAGACCAAATGGTTGTAGATACAGATGACGTTTGTATTATCGACATATAGGAAGTCACATATGACTTGTATTTTGGCCATGTTAAAGGTGACCTCGGATGACCTTGAAAGGTCAAACTTGAGGTCAAGCAAAATGTTACAACTTGCATAGGCTTCTAGGCTTGAAAATATTGAAGATTGGGAACATATGTGTGACTTCTTGGAAGTTATATATGAACCTTCATTTGGTGGCCTGGTATTTGACCTTAGGTGAAATTCGAAGGTCAAACTTCATATTGTGAAATTTAAGTGAGTTCTATCACCAAAACAATTATTGATAGAGCTCAGGTTTGTATTGTGGGCATATAGAAAGTTGTGTATGAAGTTTAATTTGGTGACCTTGAACTTGACCTTCAGTGAGCTTCAAAGGGCAAACTTTACAGTGAAATTTCAGCAATATCAGCAGAATCATTACAGATAGACTGTAGGTTTGTGTTATGTATAGGAAGTCATGTATGAACTTTAATCTGGTGACCTTCTAATTGACCTTTGAAGGTTGAACTTGACCTAGTGAAAATTCAATGACTTCTATCACTAAGAGGGTCATAGATAGAGCCGACTTAAAGGAAGTCACATATGAACTTTCATTTGTTGACATTCAACTTGACACTTGGTGACCTTTGAAGGTCAAACTGACATAATACAATTACAATGACTTGTATTGCTAAAACAGTAACAGATGGAGCCTAGGTTTGTATTAGAGACAAATTGGAAGTCACATATGAACTTTAATTTGGTGACCTTCAACTTGACTGTTGATGACCTATGAAGGTCAGACTTGACATAATACGATTACAATGACATGTCTTGCCAAAACGGTCACAGATGGAGCCTAGGTTTGTGTTAGAGACCTATAGAAAGTCATATCCTCAACTTGACCATCTGTGGCCTTTTAAAGTTCACAACTTGCATACTAAATTTTCAGTGACGTGTATCACCAAAACTGCTTCAGAGCTTAGGATTGTATTATAGGAGGTTTTATACAGTATGTGAACTTTTAATTAGTGACCTTGACATTGACCTTTAATGATTCAAAGGTCAAACTTCACATGAAATTGTCATAACTTGTTTCATCAGTATAAGATTACTTGCCGGTAAGCTACAGGACCCTTGATCCTATTTTTTCAATGTTACAACATGACCGCTGCATGACGTTTTGTATTAGCACGGCGAGCCTTTGGCACAAGTTCATCAAATCCATCATTAATATTGATTTAATTGGCCAATATAATAATAAAAATGCAAGCCAGGGATACTGCACTTACTAAGCATGTCAGCTGTGTTCTGAATGCCATGATGTGTTCTCGCAGCAACGGGAAAATGCAGGCCCCTTATTGGAGGAGAAGAGTAACCCCCGGGGTGTTGAGTGGCTTTGGAGTCCAATCACGGTGCGGATGTACCTGTCAATCATGGCCCGCAGTTCCCGACGCTACAGCAAGGAGGCAGCACTGGGCGCCCTGCAGAACGTCACTTCTGGAAATGGAGCGGTAACCCTTCAATAACTCTTATTCTGCTGAAATAAACACTTCCTGGCTCAGTAATCTACAGCCACACTGGAACACATCTATCCAAATAGTCCCACCCAAACTACACATTTTTACTCTGCATTGGACAGTATGACTAATAGTCCTGTGAATAAATTAAACTTTTGACCATGAGATTTAAATGTCTGAGGAAAGATAGCTCGTCCTCCCTCCCTCCCTCTGACAGGAAACAAATCCAAAATGCACTTTGTTTTTTTTTTTTGGGGGACAAAAAAAAATGTTTTGAAACGATGAGCAGCACAGTTATCACTTTTAGCAACTTCTCATTAAATTTCTTTGCAGAATTTTTGGCATTTGGGATGTTAATTTTACTGAGATGTAATTATCAAAGGATTTACTCCTGGAACTCAGCATATCCCAACGTTGTGTGATCAACCCTTAAAGCACTGAATACATTCTCAAGGAATTAAAAATGTAATTATCCTGAGCTGTCGAGTCTAAAATCTCCCCCGGCGGGAGCTCTTTTAAACAAGTTGCTACATGATGGATATCAAAACCAGATGCTGTTGAAACCCTAACATCATTGGGCAACTCTAGTTGCCTATGGCGCTGAAAGGGTTAAAGATGCGCACGTCCCAAACATTACGATCTGAGAGATCCCATTACAGCTCACAAAGCTTTAAATCAGGGGACTGATATTTTTGCAATGGCCCCTTGTGTCATTTCCTTTGCAGAGTTGATATTTATATTTTGGGTTGTTGTCCTGCGGAAACGTGACGATTCCTCCATTTGATGTTGGTGAAAATCACAAGCGATTCCAGCCTTTCGAAGGCTAGAGTACGTATGTGTGGCTACAGGGACAGACGGTCAGTACGCATGCAGAACAAACACACTGCGTATTGTATTTTATGTGTTTAGAGGGCACATTCATGTCCAGGAGCTAAAATGTGCTGAATGTCCGACTAAAACAAGGCATTTGTGTTCTCCGTTAGACACAGATAAAGAAACATATACTGCTGTGAGATGTTAAATATAGTGGACATTTCATACAAATAAATATAAGAGAATATTTTCATTGACAAGTGCTTCTGTCTCCCAAACACCTCTGTTAAAAGTAGCAGCACAGTTGCACACCAGGACTCTGCAGAACGTCAATCAAAACAAACTCCGATATAAATAATGTTTTTCACCAAATAAAGCTTTCAAACATATATTTCTCTGTTGAAGGCAAACAAACCAAAAAAAAAAAAATTAAAAATTGACTCGGGGCAAAGCTGAACTTTGGCCAGTTTTAGGCTGCGATAACCAAACTTGGTTTTTGTCAAACCTGTGTTTCCTTGGCACTCTTCCTGTTCGCATATTAAATGATTAACTTTGATCTGGATAATAAGCCTTGAATCTGAATGTAAACTGTAATTTCAGTCCTGAACTGAATCTTTACTTGCAACCAGATTTCAAATTTTACATTTCGTTATAAAATTCACTGTTTTCTCATTGCAAAATTTCAAATGCTTGATTGAAAGCAGTTTTGGTAAAGCTTTGATTAGAGTGTAAATCTGTGGGAGAGTATTTTCATGTAGGTAAAGTGTGCGCCGCTGAGCGAGTTAACACCCTGAGGCTGAGAAACAGGGCTGGGCTGCTGCGCTTTTAGCCTCTGATTCTGAAGTCCCTATAATTACTGAGACAGTCTCTGTTTGTCACTTTTTCTTTTTATCTGTTTGTGTGTAATTGTGACAGTAACTGTGGGTGCAGGTACAGTTGCAATCAAAATTATTCAACCCCCACTGCAAATTCAGTTTAATAGCAACATTTACAAACGTTCAGCTGTTTGTGATAAACAGAATAAATGACATAAAAATAAGAACATTTTAAATAGCTCAACACAACTAATATTAGTAATAAGTGGTTTCTCCAAATTTAGCACAAAACGCCACTTTTAATGACTACTGCAGTCTCAAAATTATTCAACCCCCCCAAACAGGATCTTTCATCAGAGTATATTTGTAAATCAGGTGTTGTCTAAAGCGCACCTAATGCAGCTAATCAAAAGCTTAATTAGCTGCATCAGGTTTGCTTGAGATAGAACACATCACATACTTGCACTCGCTAGGGGTTTGTTGAAAATGACATTTGATTGCATATCAGATATATGACAGTCAAAAGAATTATACAAAAAGCTGATAGAGGAGATCGTTGCCTGGCAGAAACAAGGTAAAGGATACAGAAAGGCAGCACTGCCACTGAAGGTTCGTAACGATACAGTTGGAAGCGTAGCTCACAAGTTCAGAGTTAAAGGAAGAAGGGCTACAGTATCAGGATGTGGCAGAAAGAGGAAGCTATCAATGTCCGTCACCAGATTCCTGAGGAGACGGGTGGTCAAAAACCCTCGAGTGACTGCAGGAGACCCGCAGCAAGACTTGGAGGCAGGAGGCACTGAGGTTTTAGTTTCCACTGTCAGACGAGAGCACGCAGGAAACCTAAAAGGTCAAGGTGCTAAACCTTGAAGGTCTTCAAGACACACACCACAACTGATCCAAAACCATAAGCTCCAATATGCACAAAACCATATAAACAAGCCACAGAAGTTTTAGGACACTGTTCTGTGGAGCAATGAAACCAAACTGGAACATTTCGGGCTTATAAATCAGTGGTATGTCTGCAGAAGGAATAAAGAAGCATATGCTGAAAAGTACACCCTGCCTACAGTGAAGAATTGTGGGGGCTTTTGATGCTCTGCGGCTGCCTTGCTTCCTCTGGCACTGGAAACCTGCAGAGTGTGGAGGGCGAGATGGATTCAGTCAAGTACCAGGATATCCAAGGAGAAAATGTCATGCCGTCTGTAGGGAAGCTGACGCTTGGGCATCATTGGACCTTCCAATAGGACAATGTTCCTAAGCAAACCTCAACGTCCACCAAGGCTTGGTTTCAGAAGAATTCTGGGAAGATTCTAGAGTGCCCATCACTGTTGTCTGCCTATGCATCACATCTCCAGCAGGTCATAGCAGTAAAAGGGTGCTCTACTAAGTATTAAAGATGCTTGTTATGAAGGGGTTGAATCATTTTGAGCCTGCAGTAGTCATTAAAAGTGACATTTTATGTTGAATTTGGAGATGTCTCTTGTAATATTTGTTGCTTTGACCCATTAAAATTGTTCTTGTTTGATTTGCTCATTGCAAACAGCTGAAAGTTTGTAAATTTTGCCAGTAAACCTAATTTGCAACGGGGGTTGAATAATTTTGATTGCAACTGTATGTGTGTTGTTATGAAAATCACAACAAAGAAAACCAGCAATGACAACTTAAACAAATTTATTCTTCACTGATTAAAAAAAACGTATACAAATAATCCACTGTTTAATCTTATAATAACACCATAATGCCAAAACAAAATCTCTGCTCTTACTGACCAAAATCACAGCATTTATATAGACCAGCAACATTCTGGAATGATCTACAGGATTCCTGGGTAATCCCGCCCCCTCCAGGCAAGAAGATGCCAGAAGCTTCTAGCGAGCACAAGTCTATTTCATCACAAAGAAGTGGTACTACATCAGATCATGTTTTTAGCTGCGACCAAGCAGCTCTATGAACGCTTCTGTCCATCTGTTTGTCCGTCTGTGACACCTTTTTGACCATGTTCCTGTAGTCGTATCATCATGAAATTTTCAGGAGTTATTGACCTTCAGCAAATTGATGTCCATGCACAAGGTGGAGGTCAAAGGTCAAGTTCACAGAGGTCACGACCTTGTTTGCGGGTTTTCGCGCTGTAACTCCAGTTAGAATTCATGGATCGCTAAATTTTGGAAATAGCTTCTAGGCATAGAGGAGGTGTTCCCTATTGTTTTTCAAGGTCATCCGTCAATTACCAAGGTCACATAGGCAAAAAAAGTGTCAATTTTGCCCGATTTGACGGTTTTCGCCCCGTAACTCAAGTTTAATTCAATGAATTGCTATGAAATCATACAACAAGCTTCTTGGTATAGAGGAGGGGTTCCCGATTGATTTTCAAGGTCATCTGTCGAATCCCAAGGTCACACCGGTCAAAAAAGTGTCAATTTTGCCCCGATTTCACAGTTTTCGCACTGTAACTCCACTTCAACTTCATGGATGGCCATTACATCTTAGAACAAGCTTCTTGGTACAGAGGAAGGGTCCCCTATTGATGTTCAAGGTCATTTGCCAACTTCAAGATCACACTTGTACAAGAAACCACCAGTCATGGACACTAGGCCACGTGACGGATGCTAGGCGAGGTCAAAGCTATTAGATCCTTCTGATCTACTTGTTCTACAGAGAGGCCACGAGAGGGTGCTAAATTATGAACAAAATAAACAAATGGCTGACCAGTAATGCAGCACAAAAAGTATGTAACAAATCTCCATTTACAAATGATATACAGTGCTTTACATAAAACTCTCACACATAACGGTGTGAGTGTCTGTGACAGTGAGTGTGTGTATTGGTATGTGGTGCACGTTTATTTATGACAGTAAGCTTGTGTGTATTTGAGACTGTAAGCATGTGTACAGGTATGTGTGTGAGTGTTTGTGTGGCATTGGGCGTGTTCAAGCAGTGCTAGATGTGATTATGCGTGAGCATGTCTATATTTGATCTTTTGTGATATCTATCTTAAGGGTGGCACAGTGGCGCATAGCAATAAGGTTGTGGGTTTGTATCCAGCCTGGGGCCTTTCTGTGTGACGTTAGCATTTTATCTCCCGCATTATAGTGGGTTTCCTCTCGCAGTCCAAACACATGCATCTCAGGCTAATTGGGGACTTGAAAAAAATTGAAAAAATGAAGCCCCCAAATTTCGACTTGCACCCGTGGAATTAAAAATTCAGAACTCAAACATTTTTTGCATGATCCAAGAAAAATTTGGCATCATGGGTTCATTAAATATGTGGTAGTTACTGTGCAGAAGCTTTCAGTTGAATCTGAAGGAGTCAAGCGGGAGCCACTTGTTGAGGTTATATGGAATGACCCTGGTGTGTGTGTGTGTGTGTGTGTGTGTGTGTGTGTGTGTGTGTCCTGTGATGGATCGGTTCACAGGGTGGGTCCCTGCCTTTCGCCCTGAGTCAGCTGGGATCGGCTCCTGCTGCCCCCGGACCCCAGAGAGGAAGAAGCGTGTGTAAATGATGGATGGATGGGTGCGAGGGTGGGGTGGATGGATGGATGGATGTCTCCCTTAGGTAAATCAGAGCTGTGACAGGAAGCTGGCTGTGGTGTGACAGACAAGTGTCTCACATGATGGCCAGTGCTATTGTAAGAAAGGAGGGGTGTGTTGAGACAGATATCCAATATAATGGACTGTACCATTGTAAAGTAAGGGGGGGGGGGGGTGATTGACTGATGTCCCACATGATAGCCTGTACCATTGTAAAAAGGGGGGCAGTATTAGTGGTCTGTGACAGTGTCCCAAACAATGGCCTTTTCAATTGTTAACTAAGAGGGAGGTTTTTGGCAATTCACAGTCGTCCAATGTCATGGCCTGTACCATTGTAAAGAGTGGGGTGGTTTTGTGACTGACAGGTGTCCCATGCCATGGCCTGTACCATTGTAAAGAGTGGGGTGGTTTTGTGACTGACAGGTGTCCCATGCCATGGCCTGTGCCATTGTAAAGAGTGGGGTGGTTTTGTGACTGACAGGTGTCCCATGCCATGGCCTGTGCCATTGTAAAGAGTGGGGTGGTTTTGTGACTGACAGGTGTCCCATGCCATGGCCTGTGCCATTGTAAAGAGTGGGGTGGTTTTGTGACTGACAGGTGTCCCATGCCATGGCCTGTACCATTGTAAAGAAGGAGGGGGGCCTGCAGCAGGTGAAGATGCTCCTTCAGGAGGACGAGCCGGCCGTGAAGAAGACAGCAGTGGCCCTGGTCAGGAACCTGTCGCACTACCAGGAGCTGCACGGCGACATCGGTCAGCGAACCACAGAGCGCCACACTCATCACTGCTGTAAACACTAATATGCGCAGACCATATGCCTTTATCCAGATAATTCCATAATCCTGCTTCCGGAAATACCGCCTCACATGGCGAATAGTCTGATGTACTGCTTATGTCGGACAAGATGCTCCAGGAGTTTACAGGACTGCTGCTCATTTCAGCTCTATAAAAATGGTATAAATGCCAGCTTTAAGGTCAGGAAATGATCTGTGAGATGTTTAAGTTTATTCAACCCCACTGGGGCTCAGCTGGACATCTCAGTTACTTACGTAAAGAGCGTACACAGTGCAGGGCCTGCGCTCCACCTCCAGCGCTGCAGCCATAACCAGGCTCTAGCACTATGGTCACCAGCCTTGCTGCTGGAGATCTACGCGGCTGTTTGACCCTGTTCCTGGAGGTCCACCATCCCATAATGTTTCGCTCCAACCCTAACAAACCACATCTCACTCAACAGCTAGAGCAGGGCTGCCCAACCCTGTTCCTGGAGATCTACCATCCTGTAGGCTTTCACTTCAACTCAAACAGATCACACCTCATTCAGCAAGATTGGTAAAGTCGAGTGCGAAATTAAGGTTGCAGTGAAAATTTCCAGGATGGTTCTGCATCTTAAGATCCAAGGAACAGGGTTAGGCAGCCGAGCTCTGCCTGTCCAATGAGCTGTGCTTGACTCGGTTTGCAGTAATTCTCTTTGATCGTGTTGAACTGAAAACATACAGGAGGGCAGATCTCCAGGAACTGGGTTGGCGGCCTGCGGTTACGGTAATGGCTGAAGTGTTCCTGCGTGCTCTCGTTCGCCTCCGCAGTGAAGCAGGTGTTACCGGAGCTGGTCGACATGCTTCCAGAGCCAGACGAGGAGGACGAGGTGCCCGTGGAGGTGCTGGTGTCCCTGAGTAACATCATCCTCAACGTGTGCCAGAGCGAGTCCGCCAACGCCAAAGCGTTCCTCAACCAGGGCGGCATCAAGAAACTCATCGGCATCATCGGCAGAGATTTCGGGTTAGAGATCCGTTTGGGCCTTTTCAGCGTTCTTCAGACAGATCTTAGAAGATTCAGAAACGTGTTGCATCAGTCAACCTAAAACAGCTTAATCTTAACCCTGTAACTCACCTTTTATTTTATTTTGTCATTTTGATGTTCCCAAATGACAAGTGAATTGCAGACAAACCGTATGGCTAAAATGTATGTACGCAAGGCCACATTTGAAAGGCAAAATCCTCTAGTTTCTGAAAATGTACTTGTGCAGCACATGACTAAAACTTGGGCTACGCCGTATCAGCTCAGACATGAGATGTACATGTACATGCGGTGACCTGGTAGGATCTGGCCAGCGATCGGATTGGTTCCATCAGCTGAAGTAAGAATCGTGGGAGAAACCTTTCAGCACAGGCAAAACTAACATGATTGGCCGTGATCCTAACTCCTGCATAGTGTCATTGGCTTTGCAGGCCCTAGAAGGTTCTGAACCAGCTTAAAATATTGTTAAATCAAGCCCTGAATGTCTGCTGTGAGGAATACACAATCGTTATTTTACATATTTATGCGAGGGTATGCCTGAGGAATAATTTGAAATATTTTAAAATGCGTTTTGGTCCACATCCAACGCTCAGAATCACAGTTTGGAGCAGGCTACACAGTTCCCACTTTAACCCCAATGAAAACTTTAGACCCAGAAATACATCTGTCAAATACAGCTGCTTAATTCATGCCTGTGAAACTGCAGTCCTATTTAAAATTCTTGTGGACATCAAGGTTTACGAAGATCCTAAATATGTCCTGCCGAATTGCAGGGGAAGGTAAATAAAATGGTACACAAGATCTAGATATTTTCCACTGGATGTAATGCTGTGCCATAAAAGTATGGTGTCATGGGTTTGAATGTAAGTGTGATGTCGCTTCAGTGAAGCGCTGTGACCTGCAGATACAGAATTGTCCGATCACATGAAAAAAATCTTTTTCTGACTCTGAACCAATTTAAAGGAAAACTTCAGTGAAAAGTTAGAGTTCAAGGGGATAACAGTCAGTTATGTGATTACTGAAAATAACACTCAGTTCCCTGGTTAGGAAACACCAGTGGTGTTGCCATGTTTACTGAGATGGTCTGAGCGTAATGGCGCCATGATTCCCACAGGAACGTTCCCTCCAGAGAGAGCCAGGCTGCAAGCGTCCTCCTGCACGCGCTGTGGAGACATACAGACCTGCACGGGGCCTATAAAAGGGTGGGTACCTCCGAGGTCAGCGCGAGGTCACGCAGGGCCATGCAGATCTGAATGACCCGCATTTCCAGATAGTGCAGGTGACCTCATTCCCAAATGCATGCAAAAAATGCAGGCGATAAATTTAAAAAAGGTTCAAAGTATTCATATTTCTAACCTATTCAAAATCTTTAAAATTAAAACAAAGATTAAAAAATGAACTTATTAGATTAATGAATTTGATCTTTAGGACCAAAGATTTCCTGT
The DNA here is from genome assembly GCA_029721435.1 of Gymnothorax reevesii. NCBI lineage: Eukaryota > Metazoa > Chordata > Actinopteri > Anguilliformes > Muraenidae > Gymnothorax > Gymnothorax reevesii. The sequence continues at coordinate 11,787,365 of CM056579.1, read as the reverse complement.
CCAGCTCAATAGTGACAAAATTTTAAAAAAGCAAGTCTTCTGGATACTTATGAAGCCTGGTTCCAACAGCAGCCCAATGCACTTTACGCCGGATTTATCAGCTCAGCTGGGATATGACTCCAGACATCGACAGAACTAAGCCCAGGCCTGTTTTACTTTTAAAATAAGACGTGGTTAGTAAACTGTAACTTCGAGGAAAGAATTACATTTATGCTTCAGTTTTACGGCGGGAAACTTCTGCAGAAATAATGTGTCATTAAGTAAAGGTAATGAGTGCTTTTTCACAGGGTGGTAATTATTCAAGATTAAACACTAGAGGTGAAGCAAACGGCATGAAGATGTTGACAATTTTTAAAAACTAAGAAATTAGTGTCGCAAAGTTAACAAACTTGACTTTGTCCATTTCACTGCCTAAAATGAGCATAATTATAATACAGCGAGTCAGTGTGACGGTCAGCGACGGGGCTGAAATTAATGAGCAGAGGCTCTTACTGCTTGTTCCTAGCACTGCTCATTAATTAAAATTCAGTAACTTCACTTTTAATGATGTTTATGACTAAGAACCAAACTTGATCCAGCATGTTGTTGTGTGTCTATAGTCCTCCAGTATTTTATTAATACATATTAGTATTCATGGTACCTTGTGATTCATAGTTGCCACTGACAAAAATGGAGATGCTGATGGAAATTTGCCATTATCAGATGCAAAGTTTATTTGGTTTTCTTTTATTTCAGGCGGGGTACAAGAAACCAGCGTTTATCAACAGCCGGACGACCAAATCGGTGAATTTAGTTGGTAGCAACCCACTGCAGTGATGCATTCCCCTTATAAAAAATAAATAAAAACAAAATGAAAACTTCAGAGTATTCAGCTTTCATGACCAATCTCGTTTAACCCTTTCTGAGCTGGTAATGCTGTTACTGGATTGGTTTTGTGTGCATCTCCCATTGTTGGGGGACATTTGTGCTCTCCCCACAGCTGATAAATGTTCACTGCGTATGTTTGAATGTGAAAACGGCACAAAAACTGTTACAGCACTTCCGTCCACCATCCATGATCGATGGCACAGATTGGTCAAAAGCGTCATCCTATATTTGTTTTATTTTGATTTGCTTTAAAACTTGTCTAACACTGTGGAGAACACTGTGGTGCCACCTGGTGGTAATATGGGGTAGCACCACACGAGACGCTTTCCCAAATGAGTCACATTAATATTCTTTTCCCGCATGGTTTGGTTTAATTTTTGAGGAATATGAATCGAACCATACTTAAGGTATGCACTTAAAGAAAAAAAATAGCTTCCTTATATAATATGTCCCTCTTCGCCTTGAAATTTGTCCGTCATGGGAGAATTCCCTGCATATCGTTCTGAGAAATAAACGTCCACCGGGTGTTGCCCTCGGTTTGCGGACTATCAGATGCGGCTGATTATTATGAAAGTCTATTATTCATCGTGGGACTGCAGAAGACATTACAAGTTTACGTCAGCATGGTGTCAATAAAGTTCAGTTCGGTATAAAATTAATAACTTCAGCAAATATTTTCCTGACAGAATCCAACATGCTAAAATTTGCTTTAAATTCCATATGATTCCAGTGTTTGAAATAATGTTCAGTGAAGACTCAAAATTTGGTGCTAGAAAGATGATCATTTGAAACTATTGGGGGGTCATCTTCAAAATGCACATTGAAATAGTCTCACAAATACATTCACGCAGCGCAAAGTTGTTCAAATTTCCCCGTAGCGATGATGCATGCATGACCTGGCTTGTCATAAGATTTCTGCTGTGTCACACCTAGTTGAAGTGGCACCAGTGCTTTTGGGTAGAGAGCGAAAAGACCTGTGTTTATGGTGAAATTCTGGAGATGAATCTACTGAATGCCAGTTAAGTTGTTTGAATAATCAAGTGTGAAGTGACCAGGGGCGAGTTAATACTGAGGTGATCCATTGTTACTTTTATTACTCCCATTAGTCATTTTTGTTAGTGCTTATGTGAATGTCATGAATATCATTGCTTAGAATGAAAAAAATAATGTTGCGCAACATGCCACAACTTTAGCATTTGCTGCCGAATGTCCTCTGAAAAATGAATGTATGTGCTTGGGTTTCCCTGGCTCTGCTATGACATGTGGATTCAAAAACTTTATGCTTTGCACTAAATGCTGCACATCTTTCTGACAAACTGTCTGCGTGAATCGACCCTTTAATGCTTAAAATGATCATGAATTTTTCAACTGAAATGCCTGTGTGTAGTTATGTACAGGATTTTTTTTTTGAGAATTTTGTACTGAAATAAAAATCAAAAACGCCAACCTTGAGGTGTGCTTTGTGTGACCGGTAACAGTGCCGTAGCGCACACTCGCCAACGGCTTTAAATCAATCAATGTGTGAGACTCTACTTTGGGCAGGTACTGTCACCACCTACAGACCGCAGTCTGCAAAACCCTTTCCTATTCTGACAAAATATAAGCTCACTGAAAGACCAGGCCTGCTGGGTGTGTTCATCGATTTTTGGCTCCGAAAAATGCTGCCTTTGATTTGTTTTTTGACTGGTGCAGACCGAATCGAGTCTATTAATTCAGCTCCTGCCTGTTTGGTTGTTAGTAGGCTTTAAAAAATTACAAAAACAAGTGCATATATGCCTGTGTGTGTATGTGCGTTTGAGCACGTGAGTACATTTGTGCACATGCATGCGTGTGCTTTGTGCGAGAGCAAATGCAAAGTCTAACACGAAAACGTCATTTATTTCAAATTCTTTCTGTACACATGACAGTAAGTGCTGGGTCATGGGCCTGGCATGTGACAGCAGCAGCAGTGATGTACAGGACGTACAAGCGCCAATTCTCAAACAGAGACGGACACGGCCCAGCCCCCATTTTAAAAAACAAAAACACGACATGGGGATTGGGTGGGGGGGGTGGGGGGTGGGGGGGGGGGGGGGGGTTATTGGGGATGCAGCCCCTGCAGTCAGGTGGAGGTATTCAGCGAGATCCGCAGGCTGACTTTAGGGTGGAACAAACTGGGCAGAACCTTCATTTTCTGACCTCAAGACTGAACACCTCTGGTCATGGAAGGTAAGGGGGTTAAGATGCCCGACTCCATAAGGCAAACACAGGTATTCCTCACCCCCCCACTCTCACAAGGAAAAAACAAAAAAACCCACAAACAGAGTACAAAAATAAACAAAGTTAAAAATGAGGGAGCTGCGTGCAATGAATTAGCGGAAAGACATCACCACAGCCTGAACAGGTTCAGGCTAAGAGGCCAGCTAGCAGGCTAAAGCGGGAGCCAAAGCAGTCTGTTCAGTCGTGCTAAACAGCAGCTCCCATTTCACACTCCACGCGCAACACTAACACATTAACGAAAAAACCGCGGCAAACGAACGGCAGCCGCTCTCACAATGATACAGGTCCGCCATACAAACCATACGCGCATACAGTACTTCGATTAAGAGTGGTTGTCGCGAAGGTGCTGACTAGCTTTTTGGGGATGTCTTACATTTGTGTCACATTATGAACAGTAAGGGTGAGTGAACGACCGAACATGCCATTTTCAATATCTGATACATAGAGAGTACGTATGAAATGTAAAAATATAACCCCTACGTTAATTACCAGTGTCTACTTCATACTTGGGTATAGATACAGCCCAACAACATTTCCGTATTGCCGGATTGACTTTGCATAAACCACAGCAATGAAAGGAGGTGAAACTAAAAGAAAGAAATTGCGTGAGTAAAGGTCCAAATGTCTAAATTGGTAAACCACATTGAGAGAACATCCCGAAGCAGGGTGATCTGGGGTAATTTTACCCCCTTTCTTGTCCAGTCTAGTGCACCCCAGAGGTCCGAGTACATGGGGAATCCCCACCTACCATGACATTCAGTAAGCATTCTGCTGATTGGCTGAGCAGTCTTAGTCAGCCACAGGAAAGAGTTGACAGGTCCCTGGCTGACTCATTAATTATCCCTGAAAATCGCCGAGAACAGTGTAGCATCTGGTCTTGTAAAGTGGAAGGTATTTTTCATTGGATACTTGAGCATCCACTTGAGTCATTATTTTTATTTTATATATGAATAAATTGAAGTAATAAGCCACACAGATAACGCATTCCCTTTTCTTGCTATACCTGGTGCAGTATGCCATGCGCTCAGGGAAATTCCACCCCCTGGGGTGTGAAATTGCCCCACAATACTATTCCGTATATAGAGGTAATAAACATATTTTACACTATATTTTTAATTTCTGTTAGCATAGCCACCTCACAGCAAAACGGGTTCGAATCCAGCCTGGGGCCTTTTTGCGTGGAGTTTGCACGCTGTCCCTGTGTTCACGTGGGTTTCCTCCGGGTACTCCAGTCTCTTCCCACGGTCCAAAGTCCCTGCCTTTTCGCCTCTATTCAGCTGGGATAGGCTCCGGCTTCCCCGGTGACCATAATGAGGAATAAGCGGGTATAGAGGATGGATGGATAGATTTTTCATTTTTAGTTGAAATGGACATACTTTCAAGTATTGCAAACTTTACTTGTTGGGTTCAGAAGAGCAGTGATGGTTATAACTGGAGCCTCAATGCAAAAAATGATTGCGTGACCCTGTTCTAACTTTAAAAAATCCATCCATTGTTCGACTTTTTTGCCACCGACTCATTTGAGGGAGGGGGTGGTTTTGCCCCATTAAATTCAAATTCTATACTCTCATTGTTGTATTAAATTCTAGCAAAGTCCTTGATATTTTAACTCATATTCAGACCAAATTATAACATGGGAAATGGTCAAGGAAAAGGACCCCCAATACTGATTTCCAAGGCCTTTACATTTATGTCTGTGATGCATAATGTGAAGTTGGGGGTGGAATTAACCCAAATCACCCTCCTCCGAGCGGTTTTATCCCAAGACGTCTGTCACAGAAGTTCTAAGACTTCTGTAGAACACCTTGTGCTCACTGATGCCCCAAGTGGCCGTAAGTGCACAATACACGCAATCAGAAAAAAATACTGCTAAAACGGCACGTCCAAGGAAAACCGCTGAGGATTTGCAATATGAGAAAATCTACATATTTGACGCAAAAGGGCTGACGCAACATCACATTATCAGCAATTAGATCTAAAAAAAGGGGATTGGACTTAACACATTAAGATGAAGAACATTCATGTCTCAAGATGAGGACCACTGTCGGTCTTATTACTATAACATTACTATTCCAGTCTATATTGCCGTTTTGTGTATACTGATGCTATAAGATGAACTCAGGTGACATGAATTCAATAATTAATATTTATATCACTGTAATCAATTTATGATATCCCGCATCGATATGAAGTATTCTAATTCGGAATATCCCACGTACTGCACTAATACACGCAGATTTTACGAGAAGGAAGGCAGACGATAACTTCGGGTAAAGACTCCTCCTATCCAGCAGAGGGAGCAGGTGAGTTGACATTAAAGGCTCTGTGCATTTCCCTATAACTTCAGCGAGCCCTTAAATATCACATCCACCCAAGCAAGCCTCTCACTCAGACGTCTGAGCACTCAGGACTTCAGAATGATCCCACAAAAATGGGACTGATATTAAAAAATCACTTTGGCTGACAGAGTTGAGCATCAATCAGTTTTTTTCTTTTTTTTTTTTAATGTGTCTGCCAGCAGGACTCAAAACCTCTCCCCACAGCAGTACAGAAACTAAATACAAGAGTACTTTTCCATGACAGCCAGGAAACTCACTTTGAGACTTTCAAGAACAAATTCAGCCAGTTCTGAAATGTCACAAGGCACATTTGAAGCTCAATTTTTATAGCTCATCAGCAGTACGCCTTCACTTCAACCACGATCTAAACCAGGAACCCAAATGTGGAATTCTGCTCTTAGCAAGGTGATAAAAGCACAGGAATATATTCTACTGTCCCATCTCGGATCCCAAAACACTGAAATGAACAAAATCGCTTGTGACTCACAAACAGCAAAGGTCAAATTGACCATTTGATTCTCAGAGATTATAGTATCACTCAAATAACTAACCCAAATAACTATCCCCCCCCTTGTTCAAATAAATGGTGTTAGTGCATACAGACTGGCTAACTAGGTTTTCCAACTTCAGCTTAATGGGTCAATCAAATGATAGAGGTCAAAATTAAAATAATCAGCATGACCAATTTGGTGTTCCCGCGCGCTACTCTCGATAAACTAAGGCCAATTTTAGTCAAATGAAGCAACTTTGCAGTAGAGGTAAACCATCTGGGATTCTGAGCAGGATTAAGATGGTCTCCTCCCTTGAGCTGTAGCTGGTCCTGGTTGGTAGAGTGAGCCGGTTTCAACTGGTGGACCAGCTGACCAAACATACATCTGGGCAAAAGTTCAGCACAACCCAATTCTTAAAACAAGTTCCAGTTCACCAGAGGACTAGATTAATATCAACAAACATTACCCATTCCCATGAAATATGACTCGCACAAACGTTTCTGGTTTCATAAGAATTTGATCTTCTCACTTCATTAGCCTTGAAAGGAAGGGAATTTTTTCAAATATTTAATGCTGCTGAAAGTATGCGACTTTTAAAGATGGCAAGGAGATCGGTGAGCTCGACGTCCAGACTTGTAGAGAAATGATGGGTCAGTCCGGTCAGTCAGTTGTACCTGGATGAGACCCAAGTTTTCAGAAGTACCACCCAACTGCCAGCATAGAACATGTTCGGTTAAGCACGGTTCATGACAAAGCCTTTCAAGCAGGAAATGCACACGAAAAATGCATGCTAAAACCTGCATACAAAATTACAAATGTACTTGAGTTCAGGACTTTGTTTTCAGAAAAATTTCATTTTAGAATTTATTGGTGCACAACCGTTGCCCAGGTGTACATTCTGAACTACCAGCAGGGGGACATCAGGAAACTGATCAGCCCTGAGCAGCTTGAGCTGGTTTAAGCAGGATTTCACAGCAGGGTAACGATGTGTTCAAATGAATGTTCACGCAGAACACAACATTACAGCATGGAAAATCAACGTCTGACTTTCACGATGCTCCATCCATCGGGCTGGCATAATTCCCGCCCGTTTTTAAAGCACCTCCCCTTCAGGATCCGACACACATCCTTCAGTCAACAGCACATTCTCCGAGAAACAGAAAAGAACCGCAGCCTGCTGGAATTAACCGGACCTTGAGGAGAACACACTGGCGCTCAGTTAGGCCATGGTAGGCCTGGGTTTTGCTTCCACTGAGAGCATCCCACAGACCTGAATTTAGCCGTAAATGCAGCATGTTAAGACACAAGTTCACCTTAGTAAAAACACTTTTTCCCCCTCATTTTCCTCACCGCAGGAAATCAAAACCAGTTGGGGAAAACATCAAATAAACGGGTCACCGTTTACCTGAGGGAGGTTCCCCTGTTAGAGGGTCACCAAGCCCCAGCTAATCAGCAGCAAAAGGCAAGAAAAATTTAGAAATCCTTAAACGGCATGAATTAATTTGTTGAAGAACTGGACAAGGTTCACACCCCTTCACGCTAACAGCAGATGGAAGATTCGTTGCTCAACACAAATCTCTGCAGAATGACATAACCAGTGTAACCGGTGATGAGTGCCAGACACCATTATCCTCACCACGACCAACATTCTCCAAGGTTTTCCTTGTTTTTTTTTGCCAAATTTGCCTTTCAGTTTCCTTTTAAAAGCATCTTAGAGGAGGGGTCTATATAACAACCACCGAACAAATGAGACTAAAATAGGACTTTTAAAAGAAGTTCCAAATTGCAAGGTTCACCATTGTAACTTCTGAAGATTAAAAATTAAACAAAAAAACCACATTTCCCAGAAAGCAGTGGGTTTCAGATCCAGATCTTGGTGTGCCTTGAAGAGCACAAACAGAAGATGAGGCAGCGAGGCAGAGCTGAGGCGTTCTGGTGCTGCTCTGGTTTACAAAGGTACTATATTAGTACAAATTTACTACTTTTACTGTCCTCACAGTAATTTACCAGCAAAAAAAAGTGAAATATTTCAATATGCAAACACTCCATGACTTAATTATGCACAATGTCTCAAAATGTCACAATAAAAGCCTACATATTCATGTTGCAGTCTATAAATTCTGTTACACACTAACATGATTTGGACGAGAGATGAAAGAGTATTATGGGACATACAGAGAGGCACCATCGCTGCCGCGAGCACACACTTCAGTTTTATAAAAATGGCTGCATTTGATTGAACACTTTCAGTCAGGGCAAGTCAGTAGATGATATCTTTGCATGAGCATTTTTGACATTGAGAAATTAGAGATTTGTAATGAAGACCGAGGACATTCAGCTCCATAATGATTGGAAAATCAAAAAGCCAAGAGAACTGGGGATTCGTTTCCAAAACTTCACAAGCACTTGGCAGCTCGAAAAACAACATTCGAGCGACAGAAATAGAAATTTCGGTGGTAGATGTCGTCACCAAATTTCGCATGACCGAAGTGTATATCAGACTGTATACTTTTGATTTACCTCGAAATTTATACATAGAATTAATTCTGCACAGCTGAACATGGGAGATGAGACATAAAAATGAGTTTTCATCAGATGGCTAAAAAAACCTCAAAATAACCATAGAAGTTGGTTGTGCACATCAGTCTCGTATTAATCTTTGGATCTCAAATCCAAGTTCCTAATGAATATAGCAGAAATGAGATTCGCACACGCACACAACGTGCATCACTCAACGAAGCATTCTTTCCTGTGATTCTACAAATGTACATTATTCTACACCATACGCATAAAATGTAATATACAGATGTTTCAGTAATTACTAGACATAAATATAGGCAAGATAAAGTTTCCCCAGAGTCAAAAACTAAACTCCATAATATCTGGATTCCTGGATTTTTTTTTTCTCTCCCAAAAGCATTCGACATTCCCAGAAGGCCATTGCAGGATGAGCGCGATGACCGAGACCAGCAGTAGGTGACCTCAGTAAGACAGACGTGTCATTTACAGAAACATCGAACAGGACTGATTCTCTTCCTGCCCATATCCGGCTCATTTACTCAAACAACAAACACAAATCAGTCTTATGGCTCTTTTTCTTGAATTCGGTTTTTATTTTCCGTTTCTTCCTTCCATTTTTTTGGAGCTGTGCGCTTCTGACGACAAGCCGGCTGTCAGTTTTAAGGAGGAATATCAATCCACGGGAGGAGAGGAGAGGAGAGGGCGGAGTCTGGGGTTCCCTGCGGTCACCTTCACACCCCAGGGCCTGAAACACCACCGCTGACCCACCGTTAGGGCTCCTGCACCAACACTCCCCTCTACACCCCCCCCCCCCCCCCCAAAAAAAACACAACACCCTCTCCCATGACAATAAATACGAACAGAACTCCGAGCCGCCCCACGGAGAGGGCGCATTAAAATCGTAAAAATGGCGAGTGTGCGCGTCATCGCGACCGTCACCTGTTCAAGTGTAGATCCATCAAGGCAAGAAGAGCGAGTGTCCCTCTCGAGCCGCGCGAGACGCAGTCAGCTGGGACCACTGCGCTGAGGAGGAAGTGACCTCACGAGGAGAGGAGCCCCGTCCTCCAGTGTTCCACAGAAATCCCCCTGCTGGGAGCGAGGGGCAGAGCGCAGGTGTTTCTAACCCTTAATGAGGCTCAGCTCTGGACCGTCTCATCGTGGGCGAGCCTGCAGTTCCCTCGTCTCTCCCAATAGGCCCAAAACGCTTCACAGCGTCCCCTGTTCCTCAATAACGGAACAAAAACAGGCCCCACAGCTGCCCTTTTCTTCAGACAGTCAAAGGCCAGTTTAAAAATACCAACAAAGAAGAGTAGAAAACCGGAAGAGTACGCATGAGAAAGCTCATTTAAAAAAACCTACAGAGACCAGTGCATCTCATCGAAGTCAACCGTCTCGCCGAGGTTAGCGTCGGTCTCCAGGAGGCTCATGATCACCGCCATGGCCGCTTCATCGTTGCTCAGGTTACCGAGGCCAGGTCCCACGACGGTGTCCAAATCCAGCTGAGAGGTCCCACCTGCAGGGGAACCCAACCGGAGGTTAGTGTAAACTCTCAAAGGCACCTCAGGCCTGCTGCAGAGAGAGAGGTCACTGAGGGGTCACTCCAACCCCCTCAGGCACAACTGTCCTGAACAGGTCCCAGAATAAAGCTTTTCACTTCACCCTTATGTTCCTAATTTAGAGGGTTTCCTGACATGCAGTTATGGAGCTGAAACAATATTACAGTTTCATGGTATGAGGCCCAGGTGTGGCAAGAGCCAAAATACAGACATGTAACCCAGCCCAGACTCAAACACGTCTCAGCCGGAGCCCAAACATGAGCAACAGAACACTTCTGTGGGCCTAGTGCAGCCTTAACTCATAAATGGTAACAATTCACCAATTAACTCTAAGCTCACTGTTAACAATAAACGCACACGGGTTCTTTGAAGTAGGGAATGAATCGCTTCCTATGCATAAAGCTCCGCCTTACGCGGAGGCTACTTATATAATGAATGAAAGCCGGACACTTACTTTATTTCGCGTGCACTGCGCCCTGTATTAATCAGCCAAACTGAACAAAAAATTAAACCCAAAGTCCTTACAACAAAGAGAAAATCTGCTGAACACAAACATCCTACAAAGATTCATTGAATTTTCACTGTATGGGCTGATCGACAGAATGAAGCTGCAAGCACCTCATGTTAGGCTACATTAGCTTTATCGTGCCATTTTAAGCTGAGAAAAGTTCTGCCATGCTACGTTATGCAACATTATTCTACGCCAGGCAATGTTATATGCTACTGTGTTATGTCATGCTATGCTCCTTCATGCATTGCAAGGTTCTGCCATGATATTTTGTTAAAAAACTAGGCTAACAGGGTGAAAAAATGCCAAAAAACAGCACTGTTACCCATCATCACTTCACTGCTGGAACAGGAAGCTAAAGGACCTTCGCCGTCCAACCCTGATTTCCCAGCAGCCTCTGCATCAGTCACCTCTCCGTTTGGTAGCTGAAGGAAATTGACACAAAGCAGCGCGTGAGCAATATCGACGACGCTCCATTTCCAATTCAAACAGAGGGGGATCTCTGAATAAGCCAGGATAAATGTAATCTGCACAAATTTTATGGTGCACTCATCAGAGCAATGTGTGCGAGCCCGGTGCATACAGAGGGGGTGTCACTGGTCAGCGCAAGCATCATGGGAGATTTGTCCTGGGCCAAGCTGAAGGGGCTGGTGGTCCCGCTCGACGGAGAGGAGTTCAGCCTACGGAGACAACGGCATGTACACACACACACACACACACACACACACACGGACACAAAAAAATTTAGATTAAGTTCACATGTTCAAAACTGTACGCTAGTTCAGTTCATAGTTTGTGAGAACCCATTTCTCAAGAGATTTATTCCCAGTGGGAAGTTGCTGGCAGTTTCAAGACGATTTTCACTGGTGGAGAGGATTCAGCTCACATGTCCGCAAGTGGACTGAACTGAACTACTGTACCACCCGACTCGCCTGTTGAAGTCCAGCAGCTCGTTGGCGATTTGTGTGCCGATGCTTCCGGCGTAGATCATGGTACCAGAGCCACTGGGGATTCCCGGAATAATGGAGAAGGCTTTCTTAGTATCTTCTGCTGAGAAAATAAAATGTAGATGTAGATTTCCCAAGAAGCACAGTTACTTCACTGTACATCCCCCAATATCACAAAGCGCAAGAGCCAACCATTTATTTATTTTCACACCTCAGTCCCGTCCCACCGAGAGCTGGCACCATAATGTACCCACACTTACACAGCTGTGCTTTAATCCAAAGCACAACTAGGGTTATGCCGTCGGAGGCGACGGCTTGGGGTATATCCCCGAATGCCCCAATCCTCCAATTCCCCAATCCTTGAATAGACCTTGAATAGACTTTCATTTGAACTTGATTTCGGGTCAATAGGAGAAATGGTTCTGAAGATATGGCCAAAATGGTAATTTTCCATCACAAAGCGCCACCTGGTGGCAAAATATTGAACCATACAGGTATGATGTCATCATGTGACATGTTGTGAGGTCATGACCTTGCAGTTGCACAAAGTTTCATGTCAATTGGACAAATGGTTCCAAAGATATAGCAAAAATGGTGAATTTTATGCGACAAAACTCCACCTTGTGAGAAAATTTTGAACCAAACAGGTATAATGTCATCGTGGGACACATCCTCGGGTCATGACCTTTCCTTTGCACTTGATTTGAGGTGAATCGGACAAATATTTCCAGAAATATGATAAAATCAGTGATTTTTCAGTTTTTGGCCCCTGGTAGCCAATCTAGAAATTGTGCATTGTCCAAAATCGAATCAGTTCTTCCACTTGATGATACTTACTTATATGCAAAACATGAAATTTCTAATTGAAATATTACTGAAGTTATTGCGTCAACACGTAGGGCGGCGCGGTGGCATGGCGGCGGCGGCGGCCGTCGGACCAAAAACGTAATATCCATGAAATGACCATTCGGCGTTCAGGGATATAAAAATTATTCAATGAATACACGGTACCAACATCATCTGCACGCATTTACCACAGGTCTGCTTTGAATTAAGGCACCTCCGCCAAATATTTCACCGAGGGCATATCTACTCTCCGTCCAGAATAACGCTTGCGTATTTGGTCCGCCCCCCTTTCACAAAGAGGACGAATCCTAAAGGAACGTGCACCCCAAAATCCCCCAGCTCACCCTCTGAAGCCTTGGATTCGCCGGGCTGCTCCAGCTTTTCTCTGGATGGGCCAGCGCGCGTGGGTCCGCTGTTCGGGGGAGAGGCGAGCACAGAGCGCAAAAGCGCATTTAACACCTCCGGCCAGCAGGGGGAAAACACCAATCACACGCAGGGGATTCTGCCATGAAAGGCTGATCGCTACGCAAAAAACTACATTCATACGGCTTTTAACCATAGACTGTATAAAAAGGTGGACGCAGCACCCGGACTTTAAAAGTGAGGCCAATGCGGAAGAGCCTTAAAATTGCATTCTATTTAATGGCCAGCAGATGGCGACATCAGTGGTTGTGGAGAGAAGTTCAATGCTATAGACGCTATCAGAAAATGACCCTACTTTCCCATCTGATTTATTTGTTCAATAATGATTTTCCACACTATTTTATGGCATCCATCGCATTTTTAAGTCTCCTTCAATATGACTTTCATTTTTGTAAATTATGGTCCCAAATAGACTACAATAAAGGATAAAGCCAAATATACTTTATAAAGCGTGGCTATCCTCTGGTCCTCGTCAGATACGGTCAGATCCACCCGTAGACCCACCCCTTGCTTCTCCCTGGATCTTCAATTCACGCCCTCGTCCAATAGGAATCACATCCGGTTTCAAAATGACAAAAATGACGCTGTTCAAATTGCCAAAATGGAGGCTTCATAAATAGTGTGCTGAAACCAATGGGTGACTTCACGGTTGCTTTCGTTCATCTTTTTTAACAGCCCGTGCTTTTACAGGATTGGTGGCTGTCAATGAAAACTGAGATGATTGACTGATTGACTAAATGCATCCAGTTCAGGAACAATAGTCAATCATCATCCGATACATCAGTGACATTTCATTAGGAGCGAAGTAGAAAAAAATTTAGGCCAAGGTTTTTTTAAGGGAATTCCCCGTGGATATACAACCCCAATTCCGAAATAGTTGGGACAAAGTGTAAATTGTGAATAAAATCAAAATGCAATGACTTTCAGATCACGAGCCAATATGTTATTTACGATAGAACATAGATAACATTGCAAATGTTGAAACTGAGACATTTTACATTTTTATCCACAAAAAGAGCTGGCATCAAATTTTCTGGCTGTAACAGGTCTCAAAACAGTTGGGACACAGGCAAGAAAAAGGGCTGAAAAAGCTATTAATATGAGAGAATCAGCTGAAAAAACATTTAGCAAGTAATTAAGTTAACTGCCGTCAGGTGTGTAACATGATTGGCTATAAAAGGGATGTCTTAGAGAGGCTGAGTCTCTCAGAGGTAAAGATGGCCAGAGGCTCTCCTACCTGTGAAGGCCTGCGTTTAAAAAATAAATAAATAAATAAAATAAAAAAATTGTGGAATACTTTAAAAACAATGTTCCTCAACATCAAATTGCAAAGGCTTTGAAGGTCTCATCATAGACAGTGCATAACATCATCAAAAGATTCTGAGAAACTGGAAAAATCTCTGTGCATAAGGGACAAGGCCGAAGACCTTTACTGGATGCCCGTGATATTTGGGCCCTCAGACCCCACTGCATCACTCACCGGCGTGATTCTGTCATTGACATTACTAAATGGGCCCAGGAATACGTAAAGAAACTACTGTCTGTAAACACAGTCCGCTGTGCCATCCACAGATGCCACCTAAAACTCGATCATGCAAAAAGGAAGCCATTGTTGAGCATGATCCAGAAGCGCCGCTGTGTTCTGTGGGCCAAGTCTCATTTAAAATGGACTGTAGCAAAGTGGCAAAGTGTCCTGTGGTCAGAAGAGTCCCAATTTCACATTCTTGTTGGAAATCATGGGCGTTGTGTCCTCTGGGCTAAAGAGGAGAAAGACCACCCCTCCTGTTATCAGCCTTCAGTTCAAAAGCCAGCATCTCTGATGGTATGGGGATGCATTAGTGCATATGGTGTGGGACACTTGCATGTTTTAAAAAGCACCATGAATGCTGAAAGGTATATAAAGGTTTTAGAGCAACATAAGCTCCCCTCCAGACAACATCTATTCCAGGGAAGGCCTTGTGCATTTCAGCAGGACAATGCAAAACCACATACTGATCTATTACAACAGCATGGCTTCGTAGTAGAAGAGTCCGCGTGCTGAACTTGCCTGCCTGCAGTCCTGATCTTTCACCGGTTGAGAACATTTGATGCATAATTAAACGAAAAGTCAGTCAAAGGAGACCCAAAACTCTGCAGCAGCTGGACGCCTGTATTAAACAAGAGTGGGATCAAATTCCAATGGCTAAACTCAAGAAACTTGTCTCCTCAATGCCCAGACGCAAAACTTGTCTCCTCAATGCCCAGACGCCTCCACTCTGTGTTAAAAAGAAGAGGGGATGCTACACCATGGTAAACAGGCCCCTGTCCCAACTTTTTTGAGACCTGTAGCAGCCATCAAATTTGCAATGAGCTCATTTTGTGGATAAAATTGTAAAATTTCTCAGTTTCAACATTTGCTATGTTATCTCTGTTCTATTGTGAATAAAATACTGGATGATGTGATTTGAAAGTCATTGCATATTGATTTTATTCACAATTTACACTTTGTCCCAACTATTTCAGAATTGGGGTTGCGTGTGGAGTGTGTGTGTGTGTGTGTGTGTGTGTGCGTGTGCCCTTTTACCCATTTTAATAACTCAAAGGTCTACCGATATATAGGTGATTTAACATGAATATATGGGGGGTCACATGAAACGAATGTGGATCTGGATGCCTTCAGTCAGCTCCTCACTGACGAAGACCTGGAGATGCTAACTTACGCCATGACGGTGTTCGTCGACACGATATATTCTACTTCTTTGGTCCATGGATTAACAAAACTAAACCACTGGCTTTGCAGAGTGACGAAGGAGCCATATTTCGTTTTGAACTTGTAGCGGTTCGTTTCAATCTTCTCTTTGCTTCGTAGAACTGCAGAGAAAAAAGCAGGAATTGAGCTGAGTCCGCTGAGGACGATTAACAGACGACCCGACATCAGCGTCGTGTGCATTACATCATAAAACTAATCAGTGCACTTCTACCCACCATGTTAATTTCAGACATGCTCTAAAACTCTATTATTCCATTTTCACATGACTTTCATATTCACGAGGCCTTATATGGCTGTCAAGTACCGGAGGAAATTATCATTTTTGCTCATTAATTACTCATTAATTTAAACGTCCTGGAAAAATTCACTAAAAATTAAAAAGAGTAAATGCTGGTCAGATCAATTTGCCCATTAAATAATCCCTGTTGCCATGTTACACTGTTAACCCGGCCTGTGATGACATCAGTCCATGCAAACGTGACAGGAAATGAGCTGCTCTACGACATGGATACAACGAGATTATTATCCCATCAAAACCAACAACACTGTGATTAAAATGAGCAGCTGGTCCCTGGATTTCTACTTAGACACGGCAGCGAACGAACAGCTGAAGAGATCAGATGAAGATGGACAGAGCGCAGCGCCAACCCCGATGCAGAGCCCTTCTGCCCACCTTTCCTGTGTCTCTCTGCTAAGTGGGGAAGGTCATCTTGGTGGAAGTACTCATAGCAGGACGTCCCCAGGAGCTCCTGAGGCAGAAACCCCAGGATGGTGGTGGCCCTGCCCATGGAACAGGGGAGCAAGGCTTGGTTAACTCTGGATAAAGCTGGGGCGAGTTTCACAAAGCGAGATAACCCAGAGATTACCGAAAAAACTGTGAAAGTAGAAAGAATGGCTGTGCATTGAAAAAAAAAAAAATAAAACAGGCAAACTTCTGCCTGTTTCTAAAACATGGTCCAGCAAAGCGACCTTTTTAAAAAACAAATAAATAAA
This sequence comes from Gymnothorax reevesii, assembly GCA_029721435.1. Classification (NCBI taxonomy): domain Eukaryota; kingdom Metazoa; phylum Chordata; class Actinopteri; order Anguilliformes; family Muraenidae; genus Gymnothorax; species Gymnothorax reevesii. The sequence continues at coordinate 11,770,867 of CM056579.1, read as the reverse complement.
ACCTCTGAGGCCAACCCGGGTCTCACCGTTGATCCACGAAGGTGAACTTCCCGTCCATGGCGTATCGCGTGATGAACTCTGTGGGCTTGACCTGCACCTCGCCGTTAGATTGGGGTACGGTCGGGGGAGACGAGGGTACGGTCAGTGGGTGCACTCGGCCAATTGCCACCAAACAGCTGAAGTTTAACCCCTCCTTCTCCGGATCAGCGTCCGCCTCTTCAGCCCCCAGTTGGCTGGCAGGCCAGCTGCGCAGGTACCCGGTGCAGTGCACTGTGCAGTACCGCTGGGACTCTGCAGGGGGCGACACACACAAGTTTAACACCATGTACTGTCATGCAGCGGCTGAACTGGGGCTGCTCAACCCTGTTCCTGCAGATGTACCATCCAAAGCATTTCCACACGGCCCAAACAAAGGTCACCACATTCAGCAGCTACAGCTCTGAGCGGCTCATTTCAACCAGGTGCGTCACATAGTGTTGGAAAGAAACCTACAGGATGTAGATCTCCAGGAACAGGGTTGGGCTGCCCTGCTCCTGCTGTTGAAAGGGGTGCGTTTCATTAAAGTTGGAGTGGTAAGGCACAGGATGGTCGAGGGTTCATGAATCGTGACTGAAGACACAGTGCAGTCAGAGTAAGGGCAGTGCAGAGTTTAGGCCCCTCATCGGGGCCCGGGGCCCCGGGCCCCGCAGCCCCTCACCGTCTGCCGAACACCTGAGTCAGCTCCAAGCTGCTTTGAACACAAGCATCAGTTAAATAACTAATGCAACGTGATAAATGTGAGCAATGAGTTTCCCCAAAGGAGTCGACGGTAAAAATATATAGGTCCCGCAATCAGATGCGTTCTCTCTCTCGTGGGGAGTGTGACTTGTTTTTTAAGTTAGTTTCAGCTCAGCAAGTTAAATTTTGGCGAATCAAATATCTTCTCTTGAGATCAATATTTTTGCCATCGTAGAAATAAGACTTTGAACCCAAACCAACCCACTTCATTTTTTGAAAAAAAAAAAAAAAAAAAAAAAGGCAGCAGAAAGCCAGAATCCTGCCCTAATCACACATACAGCCCCACTTCCTGTTCAGTAAAGTTCTCAGAATCACAGCTTTATGACAGCTGGGCTGCCTCCCAATATTTAAATGCTCATCTCCGTCCCCCCGGAGAGGAACACGGGGCGATACATCCCTCCAGCACAGGGACATTCCTCATCTTTCTCACGTGAGGAACACTGAGGCAGAACATGCGTCCCAGAGCGTCCCAGAGCGTCCTCTCGCATTTATCCTCCATACTGCTGAGACTGAGCCTCTGTACATGTTCTGATGGCAACCAAAATCAATGACTTTTAACGGTCATATAACCTGAGAGGTGTGATGAGACCTGGTGCTCAGGAAGACCTGCATGACGGAACGGTGAAAAGGAGGAAGTGAGAGAGAGAAACTGGGGCGGAGACCCTGTGTTTGGGGCGAAGGGTCTCGCTCAAGGGCCCAACAGCAGAGTTCCTCCAGACCTAAGCCATCCAGATACAAATGAGAATCCCGCCCCTAACCGGATACACCAACCAGCGGCTCCTGCAGCCACCCCTTATCCATCAATCAGACAAACGACCAATGAACCGAATCATGGAGAAATCCATGGATTGGTCGGTCACCGTCCCGCCCCGCAGACTCACCTCCTTTCCTCTTGGTGGCGCTGGACTGCACCTCCTTAACCTCCAGCTTCACCAGCACCCTGTTGTACTTCATGCGGCAGAAGAAGGAGCGCCGCGCCCCGGAGCACAGCCGCGAGGAGGCCACAGGGAGCTCCGCCTGCACCTGCAGTCCGGCTGAGAGCAGCGCAGACACAATCAATCAGTCCGTCAACCAACCGCTCAAGTCCGTCAATCATTCAACCAGACAAATCAATCAACAACTGACAGTTTTTAAATCAAAAATTAAAGTAACGATTTATTCAATCAATCCAAGAATCAGTTAAGCTGGGGACAGACCACAAGATTTTCAGTGTTTGCAGATTTTGAGGAGACCTGGAGAACACGTGACACCACTGCCTTCAGCAGGTTCCTGTAAACACTGGGGATCACGCATTTAAGGACTGCCGCAGATGAGGGATCACACACTCTCACACACACGCTCTCACACACACACACACACACAACTGCGTCCAGAGTCGGCTCGAAAAATTCAAACATGTTTGAATTTCGGTGACTGAAGTCACGCACTACATTCAGTACACTAACACATCACACACGGACAGATTCTGCGAACAAGATTCTGACGACTGTCCCCAACTAGAGCTGACTGGCACAGACCAGCCCCCACTGCAAATCTTGGGTAAAATCTGGCCAAAAATCTTGTCATGTCCCCAGCTTTAGCCGTTCAGTCAGTGAAATAATCATTCAGTTATTTAATCTGTAATTCATTCAATCAAACGGGTGACTGTTTGATTGATCAGACAATCGGACAATAATTTCAACAGCCAGTCGACCTGTCAATCAATCGGTCAGTTGATCAACCCATCAGTCCATCATTCGATCAATCCATCAGTCATCATTTGATCAATCTGTCAGTCGATCAATCAATCAATCAATCAATAAGTCAGTCAGTGAGGGTCAACATCAACACAATCACTCAATATTACATTATTGTCTTTATACAACACTTTTCACCCAGTCAACAACATTTATTTGTATTAAGTACAAATGACACAGCAACAGCCAAACACTGGACAAATGAATCGATCAAACTCCACTCTAGAATCTGTGATGCACTCAGACAATGAATGCCAACAGTAAACACATGAAAACCTTTTTAAATGTCTTTATAGTGCTTTTTTCAGAAAAGAGTCACAAAGACAGAGAATATGAGTAAGAGACAAATAATAAACAGGACTGAACCCTGAATACTGAGCGCAGGAGGCGCGGTGTTGTACAATAACTCCCGCGTGGGTACAGATCTCGGGAGAAGCCCGGCTGTAGCAGAGGCCTTTTCTCCGCCGGCCGGCGATGTGTTAAATAAGGGGTGTCAAACTGACCCGTAAACGGGCCAAGAGGCTGCAGGTCTTCACTCCAACAATGCAGAAGCGCACCTGATACAACCAATCAGTTGTGCAGGCCTAGATCAGTTGATTAAATCACTGCTTTCAGGTGAGCTTCTGCTTGGTAGGTTTGAAGACCTGCAGCCTCTTGGCCCGTTTACGGGTCAGTTTGACACCCCTGTGTTAAATCAAAGTCGAATGGATAGCAGAGATGTAGTAAGAAGTCTATCGCACACCGCAAAAACTGAGTCTTACTAAGCATTTTGTTCTTGAAGTTAGACTCAAAGGCAAAGAAAACATTTTTTTCAGCTCTTACCCAATAAATGTACACGCTCTTCTCATTCCATTAATATTTTTTGCAAATTTCTGTAATTTTTATGTACAGAGTAAATCAAACCTTAAAAGTCTGAAATACAGCTAATTAACACAAGTTCATGAATACTGCCAGTCTGTATATTTAATTAAATCAAAAAATGTTTTGTGGGGAATGTCCCAGATGTTATGACGCTTGGACACCAGGAAATCAGCTGATCTATTTAATTTCCTGAACCCTAACGTATCCCTGCTGGTGACGTGTCCTGAGCCTCTGATCCTTGGTCGACAGGGAGACTCACTTTTGGCGTCGATGAGGCGTTCGCGGGGGTACAGCTCTGTGGAAGACATCTGTTCCTTCACCTTACCGATGTCCTTCGGGTGAACGTAGTCGAACAGGCTCTGTCCAATCAGGTCCGTCTGCGGTTTAAGTTCCAGACAACGTCGTTACAACAGTGAAAGGCTGAACTGAGGTCAGGGCTGAGCTGGTTCACCGAGAATGAAAGGGGAATTAACCTTAACAGCAGGGGGTGCAGCTAAGGATTTGGGGCTCCCCAACAGTACAGCACAGGGTAACCCCTTTGTTTTTTTTTTTCCCCCAATTCCAACAGATTTTTGTGAGGACCCCCCACCCCACCCCTGCAGGGGACATTTCATCGTGGACATTTCAACATCTTTTTCTCAGCCCATGATCAATAGCCCTGCTAATGACCCAAGTACCTGAGTGCTGTGTGAGCAACTCACTCGATTGTAGTTGAGTATCTTGGACACAGACTCGGACATGAACAGGATCTTTCCGTGGTCACAGCCCACGACGAGCAGGAAGCCGTCGGCAGCCTGGAGACGGGTAAGAGGAGAGAGGCACGACTCAGGAGAGCATCCAGTTACCAAACCCCGGGTTACCAAACTCCTCACGGTGAGGTCCGCGAGAGATTAGACAGCGACTCAGATATAAAGGACATTTCACTTCCACGTGGTTCACTCAGTATGAATAAATAATGTCCAAAATTAAAGCCGGAGTCCGCAGCTGACAGCACTGACTTCCACATGGAGTGAAGCTAACACAACACACAATGACAACTAGTGCCTCTTGTTTTCTGATTCACACACTCAAGACACAAACCAACGATGAAATGTAGACTTGCCAGGTCCGAAAGAGTTAACAGAGACCACTTAAAGGGACACTCCATGCTACGCGCTAACCTTCTGATCGCAATTACAGGGAGTCAATGGACAAAAGCTGAAAAAGCTAATTGGCGCCTTGTCCAGTGACTTCTATTCCTTGTCATCAGAAGGCAATCATGTCACAGAGTCCCTGTGAGGGTTTGATATTCTGCCTACAGACACTGAAGCTCTTTGTGCAACAGCGCAAGTGGAACCCAACAGCACACAGCCGCAGCAAATGAGCGAACCCAAACCAAGACATCCTGAGGTCTGATCAAAGCCATTAAAAGAGCCTGATATTATATTGATTGGTGGGGCAGAGATTAAAAGGGTTTTTATGTTGAAAACTGAATTGGTACAAACCATCAATATACTATAAGCAGGCACTGACATTAGCATACAAAAGATTCAAATATGATTTCTGGGCAACTTGAAGTTAAAATGCATAACTAAAAATGACCCTGCACCCATGTTGTTACTACATAACATGTACAGGCATTTTACTATTGGTCCTTAGCAAGTGGACTTGAGTATCGCCCATGTAAATGTCAGATTATAAGCAGAAAAGCTGCCATGTCCTGACTTGACACAGATCAGCCTAGGAGACACAAAATAGATTGACATATTTTGAAGGTGAAGGCAGCACTTTGCATCATTAATACTGCAGCTGGAAAAAGATGGCCGATAACCCACTGATTGACTGGGACTCAGGTTGACGATTTATGCCCCAGCGTGGCCCCAATAAGACCACTGCAGCCCTGTGGCCAGGCCCTTAACCCCACCTGGCTTCAGCCAGAGATCCCTCATTAGCCAGACTGACTGTAAATCATTTCGGATCAAAGCATCAGCCAATCACCAGCAGTGTAATGTGAGGAGGTGCAGTAAGCGCTGTACCCTGAGGATCAGGTGTTTGAGTTCCTCCTCCGGCAGGAATGAGGGCTTGTAGCTGGCCTCAGCAAAGGAGCCTCCCGCCCCTGTCAGGGAGAGGAGGGCGGAGTTAGAGCGCTTAAAAGGCTGGCGACACAGAACCGCTTTCCTTCTGCGCGTTTGGCCATTTCTCCTAAACCCAAGCAAAAGCAGCAGCCAGTTCACAGACGTATCCTCCGGCATGCAGTCGGCCACGAGCATTTTACTCAGAGTACACAAATACGAGGCACAGCCAGGATAACTCCTGAGCTCTTTCTTTAATGAGGAACATGGTCACGCAAGCAAGGTACGATTCAGAAAAGAACAGAGACACGGCTCTGACCTGAGGTGATTTAACATTGACATAACCTACAGAGAGCTGGGATGTACGAGCTGTCAGTAATTTTAAATGGACAAACCTCGAGAGATTTAAGATGAGGCCGAACCAAAAGATTTGGGATGAACTTACCACTGAACAAGATGTAAGTAAGCTTGGAATAGACCCAACTCCTGAGAGCTTTGGGTAGCACCAAAGATTAAGATGTACAAGATGGGCCTACCTTTGAGAGATCTGAGACGGGACGACCCACCCTGGAGAGATCGGAGAAGGATCTACCTTTGAGCGATTTGAGGTGCTGCACAGCCATTCGGAGCACGGTCAGCTTGTCCAGCTTGCGGGACATAGAGCTGCAGGAGGGGATCATGGCCGACAGCTCGTCGATCAGGTTGTTCATCTTATCACGTCGGCGCTTCTCAATTTGGCTGTGGGGCTCCCTAGAGACACAATGTCATATGTTACAGAACCATAATATCACGACAACTGCTACTGTTCCTGCTTTTTCCTTTTGACCCCGACCAACACTACAAAACAAAGACAGCGTCTCAGTGAGAAACTGTTCCCGAGACAAACATTAACACACCGTGGGCCAGGTTCATGTATAGATTAATCTTAATTCTAGATTCAAGCATAACTAAAACTAGTCCATAGCAAGAGCAACGCGAGGTGTGGCACAGGCCCCCGACTGAAACAGCTGAAGAACATGTACAGAAAGCGAGTGTTCGCCATCATCTGCTATGTATGACCATTCAGTTCACCAAAAAGGAAAAACCTCCGGCGAGTGCGCTAAAGGATTTTCAGATGCCTGTTGTGGTGGCCATATTTGTTGGTGGAATGACCTCAAAATCGAATGGCATCATCCCCCATGTATGACCATTCACCCCAGCAAAAATCTTAAACCTCCATCGAGCGGTATTCAAGTTAGAGCGCGACAAAGGAAAAGTTTACAACAGGATGCCCGGACGAACGGACGAACAAATGGACGGGGTGAAACCATAATGCCCCCGACCGACTCTTTCGAGGTCAAGGGCATAAAAACCCTGAATCTGCCGGCACAGCCACCCCTAAAACTGATAACTGATGGTGACCCTGCTCAAAATCAGAGTGTGAATGATTTTGCATCAGGCATTTAGGAGCTGCGCTCGAGAACACGGACAACACGAGTCACCTGAAGCACTTGATTTTCACCAGCTGTTCCTCCCCGTCGGACCTGAAAGAGGAAACAGGGACTGGTGTTTAAAATGCAGCAGGACACCTGTGTGGTGCTCAGGGCTGGGCGATGCTGGGTGGGCTTCTGACGGAGATACCTGTCCAGGTCATCCTCCATGTTCACATCCACCGTCTCCCTGCAGGAGGAGCGAGGGACACTCAGTACAGGCGTAATCTGGACTACCAAACAACACCGCTCATCTCCTGCCATGTACCCATACGCTATTCACAGGTCAGTGACCACCACGGGAAGTTTACCGTTTTTTTTTTTTTACAGGAAATGTGTCTTCTTGACCCTGGGATTCAAATCCATGACCCTCATTCTATGCCTAAAAACTCACCTCCTCTCTCTCTCTCACTGCTCACTTATCTCTATAACAGATTATAGAATATAATCAATAGTTTGTCCCCCTTAACGGCACACACTTACCTGCACACACAGACACCTACACTAACTGCCCCTCAATCACTTGTGCGCACGTGCACGCGCACGCGCACACACACACACACACACACACACACACACACACACACACACACATTCTCTCTCTCGCTCATGCGCCCCCTCTCCTGCTCTCTTGCGCTCTCACACACACACACTCACCTCACACACACTCCCCCTCTCACAATCAATCACTCAATCCTTTATTTCACCTGATAAAACCAACTGAGACCAAAGTCTCGTTTTCAATGGTGATCTGGCAACCACACTCTCTCACACACGCACTCACACTCCCTCGCTCTCTCTCTCTCTCTCACACACACACACACACACACACACACACTCACTGGTTTTCAATGCTGCCCTTGCGTTTCCGGGGCTGCTCGCTCGCGGACGGCGTGGGGGTCATCAGGCCGGAGAGAGAGACAGACAGGCTGGAGCTGCCGTCCACCAGCGCCTCCCCTAAAATGAAAACAACCCTGTTAGGTGCCCCTAAACTTCTCACACACCTTAAAGGGTAAAGGGGCAAGTCGCAGTATTTGAATCGTTACGGACGGGACATTAAGGCCTTTTGTCTCACGGACTGTCTATGGGCATCAAAGAGAAAAAACTTTTGGGGTCACAGTACTGACCCTGAGGGGCTGTGTGAGGTGACCAGAAGAATTTCAGTCTGACTATTTCCAGGCTTAAAAAATTGTGTCGAATTGCCGTTTCGGACGGGACAGCTGGCGACATGACTTTCAAGTTGCTTTGGAGAAATGAAAAATTCTCTTCATTCATGCAGAATTCCAAACAATTTCCTCACTCACATGATGGCTAGAGAGTTTCTACGGACGGGACACTTCAAAACATTACGGGCAGGACGCTTTTGTCACCCTTTGTTTTTCGGGCCATTTGACAGGGTTTTATGGAGTCTATGCGCCTAACATTTTCCAGTAGGACTGACAAATACATTGGGTACATAGATAGAACAGTTTTATTGGGAATCAATAATCAGATATCAATACACAAATCAATAATCAATACATGTGGAAAAGTTTCTAGTTTTTCTAAATTGATAATCATTCTCATCAATTCAAGAGCACCTTACTAGTGATAACCAATTGGCACCAATCAAACAGATTATTGATTTTATACAAATGATCAAGATTTACAACATTAAATGAACAGCACCATCCATGAAATCAAGCCATCCATGAAAATACCAATATGTACAATACGGCGTAGGCAGATCAATAAAATCGATAGATTGATCAATAGTTCATCAATATCAAAATTTATTCAGCAACATTCAGAGTTCTTGAAAAAATGTACCGGATCCTATTGTCCAAAATCTGAGTTTCTACATCTCCAAAACGTCGCTGAGCTCAACCCAGCAAGTGTCCGATTGCAGGAAAGCAAAGGCAAAGGCAGTCTTCTTTGCATCCTTGCTCCGCAGGAATGACACCTGAATCTCCTCTTCATCCGTCTCGTCGCACTGACCCAAGAAGACTTTGGTCGATCTCCCAGTGTCAAATTTTACCAAGACAAAGTCGCCGATCTTTGGCTGTGGGACCTTTGGCTGTGGTGCATTTGCGCCGATTTCTGACGGTCGATTATCGATTATATCGTTGATGATTTTGGTCGGCCTTGGAGGTGGTGCAACTGCTCTCAGGATCGATTTGACAAATAATGGCTCATCGATGGTGAATGGCGAATTCCGTCCGACTTTCAACAAATAATCGTGGCAGGTGATGAAGTGGAATGACTGCGTGCCGCTGATTCCAATCACTTTTTCGAAACGACAGTCCAGATGAGCAGTCAACCGTCTGATATCATCACTAGATACCCAATGAATGTTTATATGCGTGGCTAGACTTTTCGGTACTTCGTAGAACTGCTCTGGGGTGGTGATTATTGCTCGTTTCTGGAGAATTTGTCGCCATACCATCCTTTTGATCTTGTCTCCAACACCGTCCACAGGCCCATTGCCGTTTGCTGTGCAAAAGAAACTCCAGTCAGCTGAGCATCCGAAGTTATGATCATGAAATACCAGGTTCAAGAAATTGTATTTATTCTTGAACTGACTGGCAGCACCATCACTCCAGTAATGAACTCGTCAGGGTCCATGGTAACAACACTTAGTGCCTGGATAACTTTCTGATTGAATGCATATACCGCCTTTTTATCGTGCATCATTTCATCAGAAATCATGGCGTTTGAAATGGCTGTGAGCTCCAATGAATCTTCAGCGGCCTTGAAGTACACCACTACGGTAAATATGGTGATGCCTTCTGTGGACCAGTGTGCCGTCATCTCGTTTTGTTGCTTCAGTCCAAAGTTCTCAGAAAAATCCTCTTGAATTATGACCTCTCCAGGGAGGAGCATCTCTTGAAGGCGTCTTAACTCTGCATGTGGACGCCATTCGTCGCAGACGTGTCGGGAAAATTTAACAAGCCGACTTCGCAACTCTTCCTTCGTACTTGACACGTCACTCTCAATGAGAAATTTCGTCGTGCGGCCGTCAATCGTCGCCCACTGATAATATGAGCACTTCTGAGGTCCATCAATATTACAGTAATCTTCGATATCTTTGGCGCCACACATCTCACAAGTAGGATCAACGCAATCCACGTTTTTAATGTCACAGATGGTCATCTTCACCACTTTAACAGAGTCACTGGGAATTGCTGGTATCAATTTATGGACAGCTTCTGCTATAAGCCCCACATTTTCGTGGTACTTGCACATGCAGACTTGATGGTCTTAGTCACAAACTGGTTGAACGTGTTCTGGTGTCAGACTTTTGAACTTTGTCAATCAAATAACCTTTCCGTATTCCTGGAAAAACAGACTGTGCCACCGAAATCCTCATCAGTAGGATTCGTTTCTGCTCCTGTTCTCGGGTGCCTTGTTTTTTTTTACGGAACGATAGTCCTTAACAGCACACATCCTGCTGACGTCATCCCTCTCGTAAAATGCCTTGATATTGTCTACGATTGAGGCTGGAATCGCATTGACGCGTTTTTTTCTCTCATTGAGGAAATTTCTAGCTTTCGGGTCTGTGGCGGCAACCATAACTTTCTGCTTAATGGGGCGTCATAGACGAGACGAGAGAAGATAGAACGCGCGTCTGACGGGTGGGTGTGCGGGGTAGCGCTTTTTTGGTGCAGGACGCAGCCTTACCCAAAACTTTCTGATTGGAGTAAGGTGAACTTCTCTCTGCAACCACTCGCTGTCGCTTCTCTTGCCGCTGTAGTCTCTTGCGTTCCCTTTCTTTTTCCTTCACGGCCTCCATCTCGGCTACTGAAGCGGTCAGTTTCCTACGTGCCCGTGCCTCGCATTTCCTGGCCGTGTCTTTCGCCCTCGCTTCTTTTAGCCTTTCCTCATCTTCACGCATCTTGGCTCTGTGGTCCTGCGCTCGTTCCTTCACGGTCTTTGGCATGGTTGCAACTGATTCTGACTTTGGGTTGGCCCATGTTTATACATCTCTGGAGCATTACTGGCATCCCTTTGAATTTGACCCCTTTGTCTAAACTGCGCCACATCAGTAACTTTCTATAACTTACAGGCCTTTGATTTGAATAGTGTTTGTTCTCACAATGAATTTACTGTTGGTAACAGTGTACAAACATGTCAGAAGTATATTTGTCAGGTGCCACATGGACTCAGTGTCACCCATGACAGCCAGTTAGCAAACTAATTACATCAGTGACAACTTCAGTAATTAGTTATCACCAATAGACTTTTATTCACTTCTGCCACGATGCAAACTGAACAGGGTTTTCGAGTCCACATTAATTCATCCTCAGAACTCTAAATTAGCACATTTAAACATTGTTCCAACCAAATCCGAACTCTCCACGACCGTCTTCGTTACAGACGGGATAAAATTTGAACCCTTTGTTTTCCGGATTGAATATTTTTTTTTGGCCTGGAATGTGTTTACGACCATTACTTATGATCCCTATGAAGAGGAAAATTAATTGCAACGTTTTCCGATTCATATCAAAAGAAACTCTGAGTAGATTTTTTTTGTAATTTGTAAACATTCCGTGATTTAAGTCCATTTTTTCAGAAACACAGAAAAATATGCAGTTTTCGCATTTGTATCACTATAATCATGTCAGTACACCCTGACGCCAAATTTTATGATTGTACTCCAATAATTAAATGACAGAGCCAAAAAACTGATACCGTGACTTGCCCCTAAAAGGGATAAAAGGTGTGTTCGCAGCACAATGGAGATACGACAGGATATGGGAGGAGTTGACCAGGATGGTAACAGAAAAGGACAGAACCAAGGACAAAACCCGGGGGAACACCTGCAGGGAAAACTCAACTGTTGCATCCTTCCGCAGTCGCAAAGTAGACACAATGTTAACTAGGAAACCAGTGGAGATAGGAGCCCAAGATAAGACAGTAGCAGGAGGAGGACAATGAAAATGTCCATGGTTGACTAAAAAGGCAACCATCATTCTTGAAATTAGGTCAGAAGTGAGCACCTATGGCAGGCACTAGACTTCCCATCATATTTTTCCTTAAACTGAGCCCTTGGTCACAGCCATAACTAAAAAAAAGACAATACCCAGCACAGTTGACCAAACAAACATAAGAAACTGCCATTTCAGAAATTTCCAGTTTAATGCATTTGTCTGGTGGTTAAACTGCAGGGTGGATCATCAGGTAGTTTACATAGATGAGACCATAGACAAAAACCTGCAATAAGTTTTTTTTAATTTATCAGTTAAATCAACCATGGTCTTCAATCAAGACCTGGAAAAGTATAACCTAGTCTTTGGGCTAGGCCAAAAATCCCACACAGGCCATTTTAATATATGAGATCGAATGCCCAACACGATTCAGACCAGCCTCTGTTCCATTTCAACTCTACACATAACGCATTGCTGAATACCCCTCTGCCCGGCCAAAATTTCCTGCCTCAAGGTCACAGCGCTTAGGTCAAAGTTGAAATCCAGCAAAAATATGACCTTGCACATCCATGTGTCACAGTGAGTTATCATAGCAAATTTGGTGAAGCAGCGATAAGTAGTTGCTGAGTACTGACCCGGACAAGATTACCAGGGTCAAGGTCACGGCGCTAAGGTCAAATGGTGAAATCCAGCAAAAAACATGACGTTGCACATCTATGTGTCACAGTGAGTAACCATACCAAATTTGGTGAAGCTGCGATATTTAGTTGACGAGTACTGACCCGAACTATATTTCTATGGTCAAGGTCACAGAGCTAAGTTCAAAGGTCAAATCCAGCAAAAAACCTGATGTTGCACATCTATGAGTCACAGTGAGTTACCATACCAAATTTGGTGAAGCTGTGAGAATTAGTTGCAGAGTACTGACCCGGCGAAGATTTCCAGGGTGAAGGTCAGAGAGCTAAGGTCAAAGGTCAAATCCAGCAAAAAACCTGACGTTGCACATCTATGGGTCATAATAATTTACCATTCCAAATTTGGTGAAGCTGGGAGGATTGATTGCCGAGTACTGACCCGGACAAAATTTCCAGGGTCATGTTCACAGCGCTATGGTCAAAGGTCAAATCCAGCAAAAAACCTGACATTGCACATCTATGGGTCATAGTGAGTTATTATGCCAAATTTGGTGAAGCTGCAATAATTAGTTGCCGAGTACTGACCCGGACAAGATTTCCACGGTCAAGGTCAAATCCAGCAAAAAACCTGACATTGCACATCCATGGGTCATAGTGAGTTATTATACCAAATTTGGTGAAGCTGCAATAATTAGTTGTCGAGTACAGACCCGGACAAGATTTCCATGGTGAAGGTCACAGTGCTAAGGTTAAAGGTCAAATCCAGCAAAAAACCTGACATTGCACATCTATGGGTCATAGTGAGTTACTATACTGAATTTGGTGAAGCTGCGATAATTAGTTGCCGAGTACTGACCCCGACAAATTTCCACGGTCAAGGTCACAGCGCTAAGGTCAAAGGTCAAATCCAGCAAAAAACCAGACATTGCACATCTTTGGGTCATAATGAGTTACCATACCTAATTTGGTGAAACTGTGATCATTAGTTGCCTAGTACTGGCCCCGAAAAAAAATCTTGGACGGACGACGGACGACAGACGGACACGCAGGTGACGACAATACCCCTACGGCCAGAGTCGGCCGAGGGGTAAAAAGTAAGAGGACTTTTTAAAACAAGCAAACATCAAATGATAAACAGTTATAAAAACACCCAAGTCAGCTGCACTGGAAAGTTTCCGGATGTTTGATAATGTGCATTATGAAACCAACAATCACCATGTGCAATGCTGGCCTGGAAACCTAGTTGCATGAATCAATGCCGTGTGATTCATTCTTTTCTTGCTTTTTGAAGAGGCAGCATGCTGAAATGGGACCGCTGCACATTTCACCGCACAAATACCTTTCCAGGACGGGCTATTCGATGGCGCTTTGACTGGCACCACGGGTCACCCACTTCAGACCATTTCTTCACGTGCTCCAGATCTGCAGATGAAACTAGTGCTTTGCTCACACAGTGGTGACCGCTCAACTTTTAAAATGCACAAATACTTTTTTTTAACCTTTATTTAACCAGAGGCAGTACACGGAGAATACACTTCCATTTTCCCCGGATGCAGCGAGTGAAAAGCCAGAGAGAACAGTTGAGGAGTGAGCAAGATCAATAAAAACAGAACCAGGGTCTCGCCGCAGCTTTGGGAATGAGGGCCACTTTCAAGGGCCAAACCACAGAGAAGCAAGACAGAGGTCAGGAGCCCGGATTCAACACCTCTGCAGTTGCTCAGGGGCTGTTTCACAATTAGGGGTAAATTCTAAAATATTGAATAAATTCAGCTTTTTTTCAAAAATTATTGGCAGCAAAGTGACAATTCATTCATTTTAAGTTCTGCCATCATTGACTAATCTACAGAAGCCATTCATTTGATGAAAAAATGTCAAATGTCGAAAATTTGACAGTTCGATATCCATTTTTGACATTTGGGGTCTCATTTTCTTTTTGATAAATTTGTATTCCTCACCAATAAAATGCCGCAGCACCCAGCAGCTCGTGCAGTCATTAATTTAAAAAATGGGAAGGTTTTTTAATATACAAATAATATTTGGGCCCGTGAGGCAAACTTTGGCCCCTGATTGTGAAACAGCCCTTCTCTAGCAGCATGAACATGACCCGCCGTACTGCTGCGGGTATGATGTTTCACCACTGGGGGTGTATATCCAGATTAAAGGAAAATATTACCAAATAATTTGTAAATTATAAACCAGAATTAGTCCAAATGACAAAAAAATAACAAGTATAACACAAAAAAAACATTGTGCAAAAGAGAAACCATTTTTCCACGGGGGTTTAAAGACGATATAAGAAGGTGCCAGCAATGTGATCTTTGAATATACAAATGAGATTAAAAAAAAAAAATTTCCACGGTGCACAGCTAGACCATGGGGGACCTGTCTGCTGGATTTTTTTCCAGACACTCAGTAGATTTCTTGAAATAGCAAGGACAAGAAGTGTTGATGGACAAGGGATGAAAAGTTATTTGAAGCCTGGGGTCTCAGAAGATGGAGGGATAAAATTCTGGGGGATGATAAATAATGTATTAACATTTTGAACAGTGACAAAAAAAAAAATAGAGGCCATCTGGGATAACAAAAGCCACGACAGCAATGCTGGCATTTTTCTTCATTACAGCAGTCCTAAAGGCCTTCGCTGAGTGCATAATCCCACCCCTAAATATTCACCTGTATTTTGTGACAGCAGCTTAAAAGGTTGCAATGCTATTGTGTTCACAAGAATTGTTCACAAACAGACACATCAACTTAGCCTACGTATACAAACCAGCAAAAAATACTCTAAACAGCTTTCATAGAAGTTTTATAGTAGTTTTAGGTTAGTTTCGCTGCACTTCACCATGATGACGCATACACATGCACGCATCCTTGTACTTAGCCCAAACTTTGTGTTCTGCCCCGTCTCGGGGTGGCCAGGACACAACGTGAAATATGAACCGTAAAACTCAGATTCCAAGCAGCCACGAGGACTAGGTTTAGAAGTTTTGTCACTAAGGTAATTTATTTAACAGAGGTAGGATTCACAAGTTCACAGAAACACAAAGAGGGGTTGTTTACCTCAGGGTGAGACACTTTAATCTGACAAAAAGTAGTCTGGGAGTATGGTAGAGACAGTAGCCTAGCTGAGGATTTAACACAAATAATAAATCTCCCGGTTGAAGGCACGAACTATACAAAGAAAAACTCCAAAGGTTCACCCTTACTTTTACCAGACACCCTTTCCCAAATCATAACAATAAGCAACATATGCCTAAACCAAACCCTTCTCAACCTTAACCTATTACTAATTGTAATCTTACCCCTAACCTTAAGTAATTAGTCACAATCTGCCCTTGTAGTTATGAAGACACATTAATATGTCCTCACTCCCCAACAATGTCCCCACTGTCAGGGGGAAAAAAAGAAAAATTTTTTTTTTTGTTTCTCACACACACACACACACACACACACACACACACACACACACACACACACACACACACACAACCAGCATTGCTAGATCGCGCCTCCAGCCAGCGAATATGAATTATTCCTGAACATCAGAGAAACAGTTCCACATCCGGCCACACGAGGACACCACAAATGCGCGTTCAGATTTTTAAATAGAGCAGCACGTGCACCATCAGCGATCACCTTTACCTGCTCATATGAGACGGTTACACTGACCTACATATCGCACAGTCTGTTCCCGTTTCAGTTACTGCAGTCATACGTTAATGGATAAATTATATGCGGAAGCCCAACTCAGCAAATGGGCCAGACGTCACAGCGATCAACCAAAAGTGACTCAACGGCTCAAGTTAATTGCACTTTGGTTTGTCATGGTTTCAATCAGGAAAGCCCCATCTGAGCCGTGTTCAATTAGCCTATATGAATACACAGCAGAAGTGTAGCTGATCAACGTGGTTTTAGGCCATCGAGCCCGGGGGTATTTGCGTGACTCAAACAGTGTTCTCACATTTAACAGAGGAACAGCACCACAGGCTTACCAGGCAATCTTCAACAGACCGCGCACAGTCGCCGGAGGCCAACAGCACCCCAGTTCATAGTTCATCTTGTGTCACCACTTGGTGGTTCAGGTACAGCAAGTAGCACTAGTAATGTGAGAGAGCATGTACGCATGGAAGCAGCAGGATTTACACCATGCGGCTTACACTGCAGAGGCGGTGAGGAATCGGGAATCGATTCATTCCGAGATTAATAGTCATTTACATTGTTTACTCTTTATGCAGATTGAAGGACTGAAATCAAGAGCCACACGCCATCAAGTAGCCTAAACCGTTTATGATCCCAAGTACCTCTGTAGTGCCAGAGCAAGTCTGTCACATCGAAATTGTCGCACTGACCAAGTCACACTCACACCTGACGACCAATCGCTTTGTCTTACCTTGTGATCAATGATCACTGAGAGTCAAATTGCGAACACTGACTGCTGAAAGACTGCTCTCGTCGCAATAACATTTTTAAATAAAAATAATATTACGTGAGAGCAATGAAGAATGCAGCCTTAATTCTCCAGTTTATTCTGCTGTTCTTTTTTATCATGGTTAATTCCCAAGACCTCGATTATTCTACAAATTTGATCACATTTCATCATATATCCGTATTTATGATCAGCCATGTAACCTGTGCGATAACCAATCAGTCCTATGTATCGCACACACGAGCAGGGGACAAAGCACGTAGGCTACAGCCTATCTAATATTTAGAAATACATTATTTGAAATCTGTTTTAATATGCAATCCCCTTCCGCTCCATCTTCGCATAAAATATTTTTTTCAGAAAAAAATCCACAATTATGCCTGTGGAAAATGACAGCCGAGTTGTGTCCGAATTCAGAAACAAATGGTAGGTATACACGTGTAAGGTAAGTTCATTTATTTTTACGGAGGCAAATTGTTTAGTATTAAGTGCAACATGCAACCAATTCTCCCAAGAAAACCTGTATTGATCAGGGCAATGAAAACTGGCGACGATAAAGCTCGCTGATGGACTCGGGTTCGTTTTTTACGCGCAGCGCCATTTCAAACGCGGTCAAAAAGTTGAATGAGCAAGACGCGCGCGCGCACGTAACTGACAAACGCATCGCGCTGATTGCTCTGCAGCTCCGGGGAATTTCGTATCACTTAAGTGACGCAGAAACGACCCATAACGGCTGAGTTTGTCCGTGTTTTACAATAATTGTCATGCAACGAATGTTCCCCCAGATCACTTAACAGATCAGATCACTTCACGCTTTCATGGTTTTATTTACATTTTAAAGGGAAACTCCTCTTCTCACTGACGACCTCGAGTCTCACCGGGATAGACTCCTTCTCTCAGTTGATTGAAGATACCGATCACAGGTTCCCTCCCACACACACACACACACACACACACACACACACACACACACACACACACACACACACACACACAAGCTCCATTATGAATAGGTCTACTAGCCAGTCATTTTTTACCACGTTTGGTAAAAGTTGTGCAGTACAAGCACGAACATTCGCCCCCAGATTAAAACAATTATTTGAAACCATCTGGCCGCACTTCACCTGCAAAGATTCAGCCTTGTGCGTAAGTGGCACAGGTATTCATGACAAATTTAATAACTTTAAAGCTAACACTCCACGATTGTATCTAGCGCATGGTTTTCATGTGTAACTCCAACAGTAGACATCAGCCGATCACTTTTGAAAAACTGTTTCAACTGATGCGAGTAGATTTTAAAATAATTGCTGGTCTCACCAAAATCAGACAATTTTTTATTATTATTATTATTATTATTAGAATTTAGTATAGCATTGTAAATTAAGAAGAACCGCGTTTGCTCCACACATAAAAGAGCGCATTCGTATTTTCAGAAAGGATGAGGCTATTCGCCCCGCGGCGGATCAGCGCGAAAGATCAGAGTGGGGCGGATTACAAAATGAAAACTCTTATTGGCCCAACTGCGGGGTAAATAGCAGAAGTACTTCTCTTATCCGTCCCTCCGCGGTGCGAAAAGCAGAACCGCTTTTGTTATCCGCCATGCCTCGGTGCGAGTAGCAGAACTGCTTCTCTCGTCCGCCCCGTTGCAGGGCAGATAGCCGATCTCTTTCCCCTCAATTCACCCCGCTGCGGGGCGAATAGTCACTTCCTCTATCGAGGTAACGATTACAAACCAATAGGAAAACAACCCGAATCAGCCATCAGTACTAAATTAAGCAGATAAGTAGAGAATTCTGAATCACAACGATTTCTGCAGTCTCCCCGAAAAGCAAAACTTTTTTTTTTTGTTTAGATCTGAAGGAATCAGTGGTTGTGTTTGGAATCGCATTCCTCACCAGATCACACCACTACTTGCGACTCTGCCATATAATACAGTCACATTCCAGTAAATGTCAATAAGATGACCTGGTCTTCGCAGGACATCATCGCGGATCGCATCACATATGGGTTACAGTATACCGTCAGGACAGAACTGGCGCTGTACCGTGAAATTTGCACCTTGTAAAATGACATTCGCGTATCTTTGCAACTCGTAAATTTCTTGCTGATCACACACTGTACATACACACGCGGGTCATTCGACAGAAAAAGCCACTTTCCTGTCCCTTGGCTTTGCATACCATTTGCAAATTAAATATAGCTAATATTCACATTAGATGTATATATTTGAGTAGGCCTAATATAAGATGTTCTTTGAATAGCAATACCAATTTGAGCATTGGCATTGGGTCAAATTAATTTTTAACCAATCATACCAAATTTGAGGCACATGAAAATTGCATGTCATATTGCATATTTTGCATAAATTGACCCTTAATCTCACAATTTCATGAGGGGATTTTAGAAGGTGTCACTGGTGTTACCCATTTTATGAGAGGGGAAAATGCAAAGAAATGTAATACAATTGGATTTTATTATGCATTTTAATGAGGCAAACATTAATAGCAACATTTGGTTTGAATTACTATTACTGCCATTTTGTAAAATGGCTTTGAGATGAAAACTGTCACTGGTGTTACCGTCACTGGCGTTACCATCATTTATGTTACTATGATTATCTTTGTTCTAAGCCTTTGAAAAGGCATCATACAAATATTTTTATTTATCTATGTGCACAGAATATGTTAAGCAATATTATTTCCTCAAACAATTGAAATCATGTGACTTTACAAATTACAATGAATAATTACAAAAACTACAGCAGAGCTTGTAGAAGCAAGTTTTAAGCGAGTATAGAAAAATAACGGTAATCCATTCAGCTCTAATTTTTGTGGTTTCATAAAACAAAATGGTTAACTAAAAGTGTTCTTGAAGTTTAAATGTATGAAAATACATTTTTTTTTTTTTTGACATAATGCTATCCCAAAAGTGGCGGTTTCTGTAGGATGACCCACATACGGTTTCCCCACGGTGAGTTTCCAAGCGCTCATTAGCGGGCGATTCCTGACACAGCCGCAGTGTCCTCCGTTAAAGGGCCAGCACATCCTACAGTCTGTGATGGCAAACGGCTCATCCAAAGTGCGGAGCTACACCCACATATCAGCGAGTTAATCGTCGCCCATGGCAGCTGCACCTGGATGATGAAACACGTGACTGAAAATGGGTCACGTTAGCATTCAGGGCCAGTGAGTTGGGGTTAAAGATGGAGCGAATGAGTCACAATCCTGACCCAAAATCAGAATGTAGGCCCAAATTAACCACTCCAGAGCTTCCACCTTAACCGGAAGGTTCCACATCACAATCTACACCAGGGATGGGCAGCGAGGGCCGAATCGGTCCCTGGTTTTCACACAAACTTCTGGGCTTTAATTAGTTGATTATCTATATTAGCCAAACTATTCCTGAGATCTGACATTTATGGCGCATTTCTTTAAATTATCCAGAATTACCACCAAAGATTGTTCTTGTCTCCCAACATAAAACATTTTTCTTTGATCAAACCTTTACACAAATTTATATTTGTGCGTGCAACCAATTCACTCAGTTAGTTGGGGTAATTGATGGAAATAAAAACCAGCATACACACCGGCCCTCCAGGACCAGAGTTGCCCATCCCTGATCTACACTCTACACCTCAACCGGATTTCGGTCAAATCAAGTTTGAATGGAAATATCGAGGAAGGTCTGAGGCAAGGTTTTACACGGAGTACAAAAATATTTCTCGCTTTTTCTTTTAGCCCAACAGGCTGAAATCCTGGGGAATTTTAGAAGTGACCGTGCTAATGGTACTTCAGCAGAGCAGCTAATACGAGTGACTGGAATTCGCTCAAAGCAATAAGGACTAGTTTTCTAGCAACTTTTTTGCACTAGATTAGTGACTTTAGTCAATATTTTCTGTGATAATGAGCAATCCTTACATTTAACTAAATAAACAGGGTATTTCAAAATGGTCCCTTTCAGGCGATCTGCCCGTGAACCCACCTGTCCGCAAAGGGGACAATATGCCCCTGCCTCTTCGTCAGAGCTGAGGGGTGAAAACCAACGTCTTCTGAAATATGGTGCAAGTATCACAATAATACGTCATATAGATACAAACAATTTCAAGTGTGCAAAAGCTGAAATATTAGCACGGCAATTGAAGTGCACCATAGAAAAATTGGATCAAATACTAAAGGAATAAGTCCCGAGAAGCAGTGGGTTTCAGTGATTTTATAACGGCGGAGGGGCGTTCTAAGGCACGACGCGCAGCTGCTTTTATGGGCTTATTGCTTTTATAAAACGGTTACCCTACATATAGCCCACTAAAACACACAAGGGGGGGAAAAGAATTGACAATTTATTGGTAATAATGCAACAATAAACTTGAGAACTATTCACTCTTCCACCAAGCAAGATAATGGACAGAATGGTAGGCAAGCAACACAGATGCTAAGATTTTATCTAGCGCCATTATCATGTCACATCAGGCTATTTGGGATTGCTAATGTAGATATACTAAGAAAGCAGGCTATTTTGAATGTCTCCTTCAGTCTCCCGAAGACCCCGTTAAATAATTTTACGTTCATTTCGGTTTTCGAGTTTCCTTGTTCTCAACTCGCGCCGATCGGCCAAATCATTACAACCAGCAGCGAGAGTAGGGAATATTTGACTTTTGTTCTCTACACTTGCCGGTGTCCCTGAAAATATGTTGAATTGTGCATTAGTTTGCTAGCCAGCTTGTCAACTAGCTAGCGTTCACTGCAATGGATGGGTTTACCCTACACATAGCGCATAAAATAAACACACTAATCACTAATAGGCTACTGAAATAGCGAGCAAGTTAGCGACGTAGCCAGCAACGCAAAAGTGATATTGAACTCTGTGATGCAATAGCTAGCTAGGTAGATAGCCAACTGGTTAGCGGGTCAAAAGGCTAAACTTCGCCAACACTGAAATAGCGAGCTAAAAGTCTTGAAACAAACGTAACCCAACGAGTCAGTTGAGTGCACAGAAGTTCGTTGCGCGCAGGGATATTTTGTGCTGTGGCCTGCCACAGTGGGTTACAGTAATTTTATACCGGCATGGAACGCGGCTCAGCCAATCACATTTAAGGATGGGAAGCACTCGTTTTATAAAGGAGCCATATATACAAGCGCCTTCTGTTGGCCAGCCGGGTGCTTGTCAGTGAGATTCTAGCTTGGTCATGTTCTGGTATCCTACGCCCTCGTTCAGAACTTGCAATGGTTTCAATCAATGAGTGTAAAGATGCAAGGGCTGACAGGCGCGTGCTTTCGAGGAGAGCCGGGAACGGTCTCTCTGTCTCTCCTGAGTTGGCAACAGGGGGTTGGACACGAGCAATCCTTGTCGATAGTTCTCGGATTGGGCATTCCAGATTCGGGTGGGATTGGAGATGCCAAATTAATAAAAAAAAAAAAAAAAAAAGATGAGAAATTTCTGGCAGCAACAAGTCTCAAAAAAGTTGGGACACAGGCAAAGAAGGGCTGAAAAAGCTATTAATATGAGAGAATCAGCTGAAAAAAACATTTAGCAAGTAATTAAGCTAACTGTCGTCAGGTGAGTAACATGATTAGCTATAAAAGGGATGTTTTCAAGAGGCTGAGTCTCTCAGAAGTAAAAATGGTCAGAGCCTCTCCAACCTGTCAAGGCCAGCGGAAAAAAAATAAACAAAAAAACCAAAAAAAAAAAATTGTGGAATACTTTAAAAACAATGTTCCTCAACGTCAAATTGCAAAGGCTTTGAAGGTCTCATCACTGACAGTGCATATCATCATCAACAGATTCAGAGAAACTGTAAAAATCTCTGTGCATAAGGGACAAGGCCGAAGAGCTTTACTGGATGCCCGTGATCTTTGGGCCCTCAGACGCCACTGCATCACTCACCGGCATGATTCTGTCATTGACATTACTAAATGGGCCCAGGAATACGTAAAGAAACTACTGTCTGTAAACACAGTTGCTGTGCCATCCACAGAAGCCACTTAAAACTCTATCATGCAAAAAGGAAGCCATTGTTGAGCATGATGCAGAAGCGCCGCCGTGTTCTGTGGGCCCAGGCTCATTTAAAATGGACTGTAGCAAAGAGGCAAAGTGTCCTGTGGTCAGAAGAGTCCCAATTTCACATTCTTGTTGGAAATCATGGGCGTTGTGTCCTCTGGGCTAAAGAGGAGAAAGGCCACCCCTCCTGTTATCAGCATTCAGTTCAAAAGCCAGCATCTCTGATGGTATGGGGATGCATTAGTGCATATGGTGTGGGACACTTGATGTTTTAAAAAGCACCATGAATGCTGAAAGGTATATAGAGGTTTTAGAGCAACATATGCTCCCTTCAAGATGACATCCACTCCAGGGAAGGTCTTGTGTATTTCAGCAGGACAATGCAAAACCACATACTGCAGCTATTACAACAGCATGGCTTCGTAGTAGAAGAGTCCGCGTGCTGAACTTGCCTGCCTGCAGTTCTGATCTTTCACCGATTGAGAACGTTTGGTGCATAATTAAACAAAGAGTCCGTCAAAGGAGACCCAAAACTCTCCAGCAGCTGGAAGTCTGTATTAAACAAGAGTGGAATCAAATCCCAATGGTTAAACTCAAGAAACTTGTCTCCTCAATGCCCAGACGCCTCCACTCTGTGTCAAAAAGATGAGGGGATGCTACACCATGGTAAACAGGCCCCTGACCCAACTTTTTTGAGAATTGTAGCAGCCATCAAATGAGCTCATTTTGTGAATAAAATTGCAAAAGTTCTCTGTTTCAACATTTGCTATGCTATCGCTGTTCTACTGTGAATAAAATACTGGCTGGTGCGATTTGGAAGTCTTTGCTTTTTGATTTTATTCACCATTTCCACTTTGTCCCAACTATTTTGGATTTGAGGTTGTATTATTTGAAACTGCATTAAAAAAATTAGCCATATTTGTATCATCCAAAAGAGCATGCAGAACTCTTCCAACATTTCTACCCAGAGATGACAGTGGAATAGATTAATCATGGACCTAAAATGGGCTTTAAGCACCACCAATATCCTCCTGTGAGCAGTGACATCATAAGGGCCATTGTGACACACAGCCCATCATGTGTTTATTTTACACTGCAAGCAAGACGTCAAAATCCACAAAATATTTCAGAATTTTTTCAACCCCTGCTTGACTTGTAAATCGAATACACATGGAAGATCTCCAATGAGTGAGCCCAAATATCGAACTTATGCAACAACAGGCCGAAGGCTCAAAACGAATGAAAATTACTACTCGAGTTTCATAAATTTGATATTTCGGGCTCATGAATTTGAGATCATATTTCTCCAATAAACGTCAGCTTTCTATCTTTTGGAAAATGGGAAAATAGCATTAACGGTAGCCTCCGGTTGGCAGTCCATGCAAGTCAATGGGATGAATAATTTGCTAGCTAGCATGCTAATGCTTTTCCCCATTACATTAAAAAATTCAATTGTCTATGACAACAGTTACATGTGCAACTCATTACTTCACTGGCCAAAGTCACTGATTTTTAATCATTTATAGGATAAATAGCAATATTCTGAGCACTTAATGAGCTCAAATCCAGACAACTGCAATGCAAAATAGCCGCCCACCAGTTCCACCACTGAAGTTTGGGATTCAAACAAATGAATCTAGGAATCGTCCATTGAACATAAAACTTCAGAGAAATGTTGATCATTATATGAACTCTTACTTTATTTCTAAAGACTTGTTTCCAAGAGGTAAAGTAAGGAAGATTTTTACAACTCAGAACTTTGTCAAGGAAATTTTTACCCTTCCACTTGTCGCATGCAAAAAAAATAAAAAATAAAAAAATTAGACAGCAAGCTATCACAGGGATGTGTGCTCTACGTTGTCAAAAATATACTTTCTGATGAGCATAAATCTATTCCGCTAGAAATATAAATGAGACAAGACCAAGAAATTGGACAATTGTCACCAACACCAGATCCAGCCATTTGAGTCCTGCCAGTAACCGGTATGTACAGGACTTGCACTCATTTCCCTGTGTGCTGGTCCTCGAAGCATCGTTTCCTGGTCGCCATTTTCCTGTATTCCAGTCCTCAATAAGTATTAGCCAAGAGGCAGGACTAGAGTTAAGAATTAATTAAAATTTCCAGACACAAGTGCTTATGTCTCAGATCAGAGTAATTTTTCAAATAATTTGGGATCTCTTTTATAGAATCACCATTGTCATAATTATGATCAATACTACCGTACTGCAATGTCAGGTTTGCCAACAAGCCCCAAAATGTCTATGCAGTACATTTTTTAGCAGAATTACCAACTGGGCCTGAATCCTAAGACACTAACCTACCTCCCACAGATCAATGAATTTGGAACAAACTCACATCTTTATTTTCTCAATTCTACATCCTCCTCTGGCGGTTATCATTTTCCTCCATCTATCATCCATTTCCACTGAATCCCACAAACTATAACCAATCAAAATGTCCCCTCTGTCAGCAAAAGTAAACCGCACAGTGGGAAAGCTGGGAAAATTGTTCAAAAAACATTTTAAAAAAGGAGTTCAGTCATAGTTTTACCAAATAAAATGAAAAAAAAAAATTATATATAACAAATGCCAATTCCAATGAAGTTGGGACGTCGTGTAAAACGTGAATAAAAACAGAATACAATGGTTTGCAAATCCTTTTCAGCCTGTATTCAATTGAGTACATTACAAAGACAAGATATTTAATGTTCAAGCTGATAAAATTTTATTGTTTTTTGGAACTATTCACTCATTTTGAATTTGATGCCTGTAACAGGTTCCAAAAAATCAGGGACAGGGGTATTGAAAGACTGGGAAAGTTGAGGAATGCTCAAAAAACACCCGTTTGGAACATTTCACAGGTGAGCAGGTTAAATGGAAACAGGTGAGTGTCATGATTAGGTTTATAAGGAGCATCCCCGAAAGGCTCAGTCGTTCACAAGCAAGGATGGGGCGAGGTTCACCACTTTGTAAACAGCTGCGTGAGCAAATAGTCCTATAGTTTAAGAACAACATTTCTCAACGTGCAATTGCAAGGAACTTAGGGATTTCACAGTCCATAATATAATCAAAGGATTCAGAGAATCCGGTGAAATTGCTATATGCAAGCGGCATGGCCGAAAACCAATACTAAATGCCAGTGGCTGTTGGTCCCTCAAGCAGCACTGCATTAAAAACCGACATCATTCTGTAGACGATACTACCATGTGGGCTGACTACCACAGTTCATCGCTACATCTACAAGTGCAAGTTAAAACCCTACCATGCAAAGCGAAAGCCATAAATCAACAACATCCAGAAACGCCATCGGCTTCCATGGTCCTGAGCTCATCTGAGACGGACTTACGTGACGTGGAAAAGGTGTGCTGTGGTCTGACGAGTCCACATTTCAAATTGTTTTTGAAAATCACAGACGTCGTGTCCTTTGGGCTAAAGAAGAAAAGGACCAACCAGATTGTTATCAGTGCAAAGTTCAAAAGCCAGCATCTGTGATGGTATGGGGGTGTATTAGTGCCCAAGGCATGGGCAACTTACACATATGTGAAGGTACCATTAATGCTGAAAGGTACATACAGGTTTTGGAGCAACATATGCTGTCATCCAAGCAACGTCTTTTTTCAGGGACGTCCCTGCTAATTTCAGCAAGACAATGCCAAGCCACAATCTGCACATTATACAAAAGCGAGGCTTTGTAGCAAAAGAATGCGGGTAATAGACTGGCCTGTCTGCAATCTAGACCCGTCTCCCATCGATAATGTGGCGCGCTATAAAGCACAAAATACTATAGCGGAGACCCTGGACTGTTGAGCAACTGAAGCCGTACATGAAGCGACAATGGGAAAGAATTGCACCTACAAAGCTTCTACAATTATTGTCCTCAGTTCCCAAACGCTTATTGAGTGTTGTTAAAAGGAAAGGTGATGTAACACAGTGATAAACATGCCCCTGTCCCAGCTTTTTTGGAACATGTTGCAGGCATCATATTTAAAATGAGTGAATACTTCTAAAAAAAAAAAAAAAGCTATAAAGTTTATACACTTGAACATTAAATATCTTGTTTTGTAGTGCACTCAATTGAAAATGGGTCGAAAAGGATTTGCAAATTATTGTATTGTTTTTTTAGTTCACATTTTACACAACGTCCCAACTTCATAGTGATGAAGGTTTGCACATGCACACACTCACACACTGCCCTTCCAAAGGGGAAAAAAAAATTGCCATTTAGATTTAAATAAGGAAACAATCAAGAGCTGATGACTGAATCATTATTACTGTGATGAAGCTGCAACAATTATTTTACCTTTTACTCCAGGCTGCTTCAGTAAATACCCGCTTATTTCTGAAAAAACCGCGTCAGGAACTGTATCTCATGGTCGTTGAAAGATTTTACACAGTTTCAAGAGGGGTGACTATTTGGTCAGCATCAAGCAAAGAAACCAGCCAGCAATATCACTGAAATCACTGGACTCCAGGCAGGAGCAGTATAACCATTTATTGAAGCCTAGAAGGATAGTGGAGACCTGTCTTCTCTGCAGGGGAAATGGTTTGGAGAAAAACATGACTGAAGCTGCTTTCACACCGGACGCGAGACAAATTTTTCGCCCGACAGATTACATTCAAAGTCAGATTACATATTACATTCAGTTTGATCCTGCTCGGGGATCCCCAAAATGCTCGGTGAAGTCTCATCTTAAAAAAAGAAACAGATCAACAGAAGAACTCATGGCGGTGTTTATTTATGAAGGTAAAGCATTTCCATGTGCACGATGCAACAAGAACTTGGAGGATTGGGACTAAACAGCTGCGAGGCCAGTTACCGGGCTGTTACCGACATCT
The DNA here is from genome assembly GCA_029721435.1 of Gymnothorax reevesii. Lineage (NCBI taxonomy): Eukaryota > Metazoa > Chordata > Actinopteri > Anguilliformes > Muraenidae > Gymnothorax > Gymnothorax reevesii. The sequence continues at coordinate 11,743,175 of CM056579.1, read as the reverse complement.
GGTGAAAATTTCATGTCAATAGCCCCATTAGAAATATATTTACTGAGAAAAATGTAGACGTGTTCAACACTTATTTTCCCCGCTGTGTGTAGTCAACCCAGGCTTGGTGTGCCGCCCATCTCATGCTGAATTCAGCGATACTTCAAAGCAAAAGTCAATTAAACTTTACATTAACAATTTGTCGTAGTATGAGTTGCCCGCTTGCCCACAGAAGCTAAAATAGTTGCTCCACTAATAGCGCTTCATGTCTTGTGGCTTGTTCTTGAACAAAATTCAAAATTACATGGTTATTTATTTCTCTTACCCATAAAAGGAAGATTAACCCAGCTAAAATGACTGTAAGGAAAGATCACCTTCCGCAAAACCATGAAAAGTTATACACTGCAATTAAATAGTCAACAGGGGCTATAGCCGTTAAACAGCCTTAATGCCACAAAGGGCACAATTCCCAGAATGGCGCGTTCTCACAACACGAGAAAAAGTTTCAAAATAAAAAAAGGTTTAATTCATCCCTAAAACACAGAATGCAGACCGGGTTGCAATTCTATCAAACAAATCAAATGCAAATGAATGATGACACAAATCACAACATGAGTCTCTCTCTCTCTCACACACACACACACACACACACACACACACACACACACACACACACACAAGAATTACACTCTTCCAAAAAAGAGACTTGTTTTTAGCATCACTTTATTATACATGAAATGTTTTCACAAATGTGGAAAAATATTGAAAAGAAAGTGTAATCAATAATTCAATATTTGAATAGTTTCTTTTTTGGAAGAGTATATTATCATTTCAATAGTTTGTATAAAGCACTGCAGTTAAATAGAAATACAAAGACAGATATGATGTTTCATCTTGTTCATGATCTGTTGTGCTTCTGAAAGTACACAGAAAACCTTATTTGCCAAAATGTTTCAGACGCATTCCAAGCATGTTTGTCAAATATAGTCGCTAAATCATGCCCACAAGTGCAAGTTCAAAATATACAGTACATGAGCAATGACCTCCGACAAAAATGGTTTAACTCCAGAATAATAACTGGATGTTAAAAAACGACTGATAAATTGTTTGCAATTAGGAGGGGATCTTCCAAACTCACAAATAATTGCACTACATGCAGAAGTGAGCGTTTAGTTTGACCTACATATTATATAACTCCCAAACTGCCGCTTTGAAGTTGTGAATTGCACCGCACGACCCATCCAACTTAAAGTCCCAAAATATTCGCACTTGTTTAAAAAACGGGCGGAAAAAAAAGAGGATGATTATGTCTTTTATTACCAAAATCACTGAGACAAAGACCTCTACAACAACACTAAATCGAGCCCAATAGCCATCAGGAAAACCCCAGTCCCGTTAGCTCCGCGGCTTGCCACAGTGGGAAAAGTTAAGAGGGAAAAATTACTAAGTTATTTAGCGTCGCCTCTATATCGCACCATTATTAATATTCAGCACTATCCAGCACAATAATCATCAGCAGAGCAAAAATATGGGCATTGGCCAAATATAGCTTTTTAGTATCATCCCTACCCTTGAAAGGAAGGCAGAATATAAGTCCAGGAGAACATGACTGATCACCTCCAAGAAACAATTCATCCCGCATATATTTAGCAGCAAAACTGCCTGCCAAAGAGAATCGTCGCTTTGCCAATATTCAACTTACGGACTCAAAGCAAATACTGAAACATCCGTTACCAATAATGTCTCAGGGTACGGTAGGCAACACAAAAACGCCCAGCGTCATGAAGCACTGAGGGGTCATTGTCAATACAGGGCAATGAGTCCTCAAGTGAGCTGAAAAACCTTGTCAAACCCGGAAAAAATTGCAGATGGGCAGCTGCCCACGAAAAGAACTCTGATATTCAGCGCAAACCATTTCTCAACCTGAAAACACCAGTTTTATGTCCAAGCTAAAATGCTGAAATAGTAAACGTTTCGGGCTTTGGTAGTGGTCAAATTCTTTAGATGATAGATTTGGTTACGGGCTAAAATAGCATTGATTACGCCTTTAAGAGAATCTGCTTTGAAGAAACTTAAATTACAAAAAAAACAACAACATACCCACAGAATAATCACGGCCTTAGTTTATACTACGGGTGGTAAAACGACGTGGCGGTAAAAATACGCTTAAATCTGTGGCCAACCATTCATTACAATCAAATTAAATGCTCTTTGTGAGAATAGATCAATCGCCAAAGAATTGTGAAGTTGTGTGGACATCGCTAACTACAGTAGTTATCGAATCCATTCCGGATCCCGAAATAAAACAGGCCCAGCGACACATAAAAAGACACATTTTCGAAAATCCGAACGCGATTCCGCAGCAGTGGCGGCGCAATCATTCCTAGTGTCCGATTCAAAGACGTGCGCTTTCTGAAACTCTTCATTTATATGATCTTTTCTGAGATTCGAACGGCCGCGTCAAAGCCGCACTACAGAGTTTGCTCTAGTGAACTACTGACCTAGTTTCTGCAGGAACAGGCTACGGCGCAGCAGCAGTAGGAAGTGCACCGACGGCGCCGAGAAGGCTACTGACTCCAGAATTGCCTTCAAGGGCATTCGATATAACGCACCGGGACTACTACAGTTTCCGCCGCAATCACGTACGGTACCTGTCCGTTCTCCTTCTGCTCCTTCACCGCCGCCGGCCGCTGCATCCCCCGCCGACATGGCTGGAACCGGTTCGCCGGCACCCGGGACCGCAATGCATGTGGAGGAGGTGATATAGGATGTTGTGGTCGGTGAAAGAGCGGGAGGCGGGGGATAGTGAGGTCGGTTGTATAATTGACTTTATTTTCTCGTTCCACCGAGGGGAGGGGGTGCGCTGAAACGTGCGAAGAGAGCGCGCAGTGTAATCAGGACAGGGTCGGACCTCGGGAAAATGCGGAAGAAAAATCCTACGCTACGTCTCCTCCTCCCCCGCCATCACCGCCGCATTCATTCACTCCGCTCAGTGGCGTGAGAAGCACGGGGCTTCACGCGATATGTTGGGCGCAGCGTATAGCCCAGCGGTATATATGGGCTCAGTGTAGGCTGTCGCCCAGCGGTATATATGGGCTCAGTGTAGGCTATAGCCCAGCGGTATATATGGGCTCAGTGTAGGCTATAGCCCAGCGGTATATATGGGCTCAGTGTAGGCTATAGCCCAGCGGTATACATGAGCTCAGTGTAGGCTGTCGCCCAGCGGTATACATGAGCTCAGTGTAGGCTATAGCCCAGCGGTATATATGGGCTCAGTGTAGGCTATAGCCCAGCGGTATACATGAGCTCAGTGTAGGCTATAGCCCAGCGGTATATATGGGCTCAGTGTAGGCTGTCGCCCAGCGGTATATATGGGCTCAGTGTAGGCTATAGCCCAGCGGTATACATGAGCTCAGTGTAGGCTATAGCCCAGCGGTATATATGGGCTCAGTGTAGGCTATAGCCCAGCGGTATACATGAGCTCAGTGTAGGCTATAGCCCAGCGGTATACATGAGCTCAGTGTAGGCTATAGCCCAGCGGTATATATGCGCTCAGTGTAGGCTATAGCCCAGCGGTATATATGGGCTCAGTGTAGGCTGTCGCCCAGCGGTATATATGGGCTCAGTGTAGGCTATAGCCCAGCGGTATACATGAGCTCAGTGTAGGCTATAGCCCAGCGGTATATATGGGCTCAGTGTAGGCTATAGCCCAGCGGTATACATGAGCTCAGTGTAGGCTATAGCCCAGCGGTATATATGGGCTCAGTGTAGGCTGTAGCCCAGCAGTATATATGGGCTCAGTGTAGGCTATAGCCCAGCGGTATACATGAGCTCAGTGTAGGCTATAGCCCAGCGGTATATATGGGCTCAGTGTAGGCTGTAGCCCAGTGGTATATATGCGCTCAGTGTAGGCTGTAGCCCAGCGGTATATATGGGCTCAGTGTAGGCTGTAGCCCAGCTGTATATATGCGCTCAGTGTAGGCTGTCGCCCAGCGGTATATATGGGCTCAGTGTAGGCTATAGCCCAGCGGTATACATGAGCTCAGTGTAGGCTATAGCCCAGCGGTATATGTGGGCTCAGTGTAAGCTATAGCCCAGCGGTATATATGGGCTCAGTGTAGGCTGTAGCCCAGTGGTATATATGCGCTCAGTGTAGGCTGTCGCCCAGCGGTATATATGGGCTCAGTGTAGGCTATAGCCCAGCGGTATACATGAGCTCAGTGTAGGCTATAGCCCAGCGGTATATATGGGCTCAGTGTAGGCTATAGCCCAGCGGTATATATGGGCTCAGTGTAGGCTATAGCCCAGCGGTATACATGAGCTCAGTGTAGGCTATAGCCCAGCGGTATATATGGGCTCAGTGTAGGCTGTAGCCCAGTGGTATATATGCGCTCAGTGTAGGCTGTAGCCCAGCGGTATATATGGGCTCAGTGTAGGCTGTAGCCCAGCGGTATATATGCGCTCAGTGTAGGCTGTAGCCCAGCGGTATATATGGGCTCAGTGTAGGCAATAGCCCAGCGGTATATATGCGCTCAGTGTAGGCTGTAGCCCAGCGGTATATATGGGCTCAGTGTAGGCAATAGCCCAGCGGTATATATGGGCTCAGTGTAGGCTGTAGCCCAGCTGTATATATGCGCTCAGTGTAGGCTATAGCCCAGCGGTATATATGGGCTCAGTGTAGGCTGTAGCCCAGCGGTATATATGCGCTCAGTGTAGGCTATAGCCCAGCGGTATATATGGGCTCAGTGTAGGCTATAGCCCAGCGGTATATATGGGCTCAGTGTAGGCTATAGCCCAGCGGTATATATGGGCTCAGTGTAGGCTATAGCCCAGCGGTATATATGGGCTCAGTGTAGGCTGTAGCCCAGCGGTATATATGCGCTCAGTGTAGGCTGTAGCCCAGCGGTATATATGGGCTCAGTGTAGGCTATAGCCCAGCGGTATATATGCGCTCAGTGTAGGCTATAGCCCAGCGGTATATATGGGCTCAGTGTAGGCTATAGCCCAGCGGTATATATGCGCTCAGTGTAGGCTATAGCCCAGCGGTATATATGCGCTCAGTGTAGGCTATAGCCCAGCGGTATATATGGGCTCAGTGTAGGCTATAGCCCAGCGGTATATATGCGCTCAGTGTAGGCTATAGCCCAGTGGTATATATGGGCTCAGTGTAGGCTATAGCCCAGCGGTATATATGGGCTCAGTGTAGGCTATAGCCCAGCGGTATATATGCGCTCAGTGTAGGCTATAGCCCAGCGGTATATATGCGCTCAGTGTAGGCTATAGCCCAGCGGTATATATGCGCTCAGTGTAGGCTATAGCCCAGCGGTATATATGGGCTCAGTGTAGGCTATAGCCCAGCGGTATATATGCGCTCAGTGTAGGCTATAGCCCAGTGGTATATATGGGCTCAGTGTTGGCTATAGCCCAGCGGTATATATGGGCTCAGTCTAGGCTATAGCCCAGCTGTATGTATGGGCTCAGTGTAGGCTGTAGCCCAGCGGTATATATGGGCTCAGTGTTGGCTATAGCCCAGCGGTATATATGGGCTCAGTCTAGGCTATAGCCCAGCCGTATGTAGGGCCAGAAGAATTTCAGCCAGTGTTTCGGACCGCCGTAGTTCGCGGTGGATACTGTAGAAGGAAACACAAACTCGGCCAAAGGCAATATCTTCAGTCGACTGTATAGTGAAACACGGCTGCGTGATAAGTAATGTTTTTGGGGGCTTGAAGTAGCCTGCTTGAGCTACATTAGCCCACGGGGAGTCATCAAGCAGCAGCGCTCACCCTGCGGAGGACGTGTTGATCAAAGGCTACTCCAGGGCAGTCGCTGCCCGAACTGGTTGAAGTGGCAAATAGCCGACTGGGTCAAATAGCGAGTCTGCGCTTTCTCCTTGTTTGAACTTCTTGAAGAGATGATTACCGCTCGGCCTTAGAAAGAAACTCTTGTTAACCCTTTTTTATTTTAAATTGATGGACCGCTTTATTTAAGCTTTCTTTGACACAAGCGGGTTGGAAACTGAAGCAAGCCTTTGAGCTTTACTCATCAAGTAAACTCATATAGAAAGTGCGTTATCAACTGAAATGTGTTCGAAATTAAGTTGGTGATGGTTAACTGCTCCGGATTTGCAGTGCGACTGTGGGCTGTACAATACATTTCATATCGGCTCATGGGGATTTTTTTTTTATTTAAATGTGAATATTTCACACAATGATTTATCACACGGTCATAAACTGGCCCGCGAGACAGAGTTGAGCTTGAGAAATAGTTTTCGCATTTCCCGACACCCGGAGACTCATTTCCGTCTGAATGTGAATGGATCTTCTGGCGTAATTTGACCTCTTAAAGAACGACTTTTACGTAAGCTGAATGGTGCACGTGCAGTCGCAGAAACGTGCTCGAGGTTGACCTACATATTATATAACCGACAGCCCATCACGTGCAGTCAGTCGGTTAACCTTTTAAAGCGTCACGGTGACGAAAGTGATCACGGACTGCGTCGTAGGGGGACACTTGTGAAGAGTACGAGTGTGAAGAGGATGTCCAAGATCGCCAGAGCATTTCACATCTGATGCTGTGAGATGTTCTTTCAGAATTTAAGGACGCATGCTTCTGCAGTCGGCATTACAAATGAATTTACCGAGTCTGGATGAAATGATAGATTTTTAAAAACAAATAAATTCTCCCACTCCCTCCAACATAACTAGATTCAAATGAAAAAGTTATATTCCATATCATACCCTCCTGCTTCCCTGGTAGCAGTGTGTTATGAGTAGGATGATAAAATATAAAAAGACAGTTACACAGCATTATGACATCTGCCAGATACAGCAGCTAATTTTTTGCTTGACAAGCATTTCCAAAATGGCCCACTGATTTCTGTTGAGAAAAGAACACTGAACCTAATCAATGATCCGTAGACCATCCCACTATCGTAATGGATTTATTCTTTTTTTCTTAGTGGAACACAGATGCAATCCCCAGTTACTTCTTAGCATGCGTTATGATGAACACAAGGTGGATAATTCAGTTAGAAGATACTCATAGCATGCATATCAAGACAGCTGAATCATGCTTGGATAGGAAATGATGGCACAGCCCAGACAAGAGCCGGCAAGGAATGAGAATGCACACAGAGGTTCTAACAGATTTTATTTGATTTCATTTACTCTTTTTTTTTTTTTTTAATGGGAGGGGGGGGGGGGCAGTATTATTTCCATCAAAACATCTGCAGACGGAATCACAACCCACCCAGCATATATTACTCCTCTTCCTTTTCATACATACTTCAGTATTCAGCACAATAATCCTACTGAAATTAAAAAATAACATTTTCGCTACAGTGTTTTATTTATTTATTTATTTATTTTTTTTTTTAAAGGGGAGTTAATCCCTTTGACATTCTTGGATGGCAGGACACGGCTTACGGGCAGTTTAGCTCAGCCAGAGACATGCAAACTCATACGGATCAACCTTATTTAAAATAATTAAGCTTTACATACAAGAGGTATCTACAGTCAGGCAACACTTCTAATATACCCTGATGAACCAAGTCTACACAAACCACACCCTGCTTTAAGACCACATTTATCTCTGGTGATTTTATGCAAGCCAGAAACCTCCAGAGGAAAAGATAATGAGAACTGAAATCTGTTTTATAGTCTTTACACGCCCTAGATTTTTATGATGATTCCTGACAACCAGAACATCATGTGTCACAGATCTGAGCTTTGTTCTGAGAAACCTCACGCACAAAGGATGTGCCTCCGGACATGTAATATCTGAACACACACTTATTACACACCAGTCCCCTACACCATGTGGGTTTTACTGACAGCTTCTGCCCTTTTGATTATGATGGTTGCCATATAAATATATCATAAATATGTTATACTGCAGCATCTGTCAGCACCTTCTCTAACGGTAAATGGACATAACATTTAATATTCATATATTTTTTTTAATGAAGGAAAAAACATGAATAGTTCAGTAGTAACTACGAACAAATAGGGTTCTTCAACCAATCACTTGCATTACTCAATTAACATTGAGACTTTTACTCAAATATTTCTTGAATGACATTATTTAGGCAAGGAACCTACTGGATTAGGTGCCAACTAGCAGACTACTGGTAACCTTCACAAAAATGCACACACACGAGAGAATTTCTTGGATTAGACCCATCTGTCCTATATTTGTAGGGACACAGACTGCAAAAATGCATTTTACCGAAACGTGAAATAAGAGAGGAGACAAGTTATTCACAGCTTAATTACCCACACTGGCATTCAGCAAACCTGAAATGACTCCACTGAAATGAACAACGAATACAGTGTAATGAAGGGGCCTCATTTGCAGCATCATTCTGAAAATATTACACATGAAAAAGAACACTGGACACATTCTTGGAATGGCATGTTTGTCGCAATTTCACTTTAAATGCGTTTACAAATGTATCTCTCCTTTATGAGTGTGTATTTTGGGGTGTGTGTGACCATATGTTAAGATGAGGCAACGTGTGACCTGCATGAGAGCCAATGATTTTCTAGAGTCCAATGAAAGCAGAGCAAACCTGTATGAACCACAGCTCCTTTCAAACTGTGCTTCCCAATATTACAGCGTCAAGACGACATATTAGGTAGTCTTAAGGGAGTCGCCGTTCTCCAAAAATGCTACCACTGTTTATCCAGCAGGAAAAATACAGCACTTTCATTACTTGATGGGTTTCTATCAAATCCCTTAGTTTTAAATGGAATTCTGGTAATTGAAGTGTAAGAACAAACTTTTCTGACTAACTACCAATGATGAGTGGATGGCTACAGACCACCAAAACTGAGAAGCAATGGCGAGACAGTAAATGAAATCTGGACCGACAGCGGGAAGATTGGGAATATCACAGTGCATCCCTTCCAGAAAGTTCATCTCTCAGGTCTAAACGCAAGACTATCACTGTTTTCCCATTGTCGTAGTAAGAGTCATATTTCCAATTAAGCTGATAGTTCAGTATAGGCTATTCAGCAAAAACTAAAACTATGAAAACAAGGATGAGGCTTCATATATACTGTAGGTCTTTTCGTGCAGTGAATTCGGTGCCTAAGACTTAGGATCTCAGTGAATCAGTGTTACAGTGAAGCACCTATAACCCAAGACCTCTAAGCCCTGCCCACCACTGCTGCCTACCCTCGGCGGTACCTCCTCTCTCGATCTAAAGACAAGCAAACACTAGTAGGTGAGAGAAAATTGTGTGTGGGCCAGGAAATGGACCAGCAGGAACGAAAGGCGACAGGCAGGTGTGATTCTAGGCAGATTTGCCGGGGTGGGGCGGGTTTCTCAATTGCAGCAACGGACTCTCCTCTTCTCCCTGCCGCCAAATCGGAGTCCATCCATCCACCGCTTTAGCTTTTTTTCTGGACGAAGTCCCGGTTAAGTCCCTTCCCCGCCCCTGATGCGCTTCATCCTTTGTCCACACGAGGGCGACAAACCCCCTCACGCCTGGCCCGCCTTCATGTATGTGGGAATGGTGCCCCTCTGCGTCAGCCCTTCAAACCTTTTGTAAGTGTAGTTGAGGAAGACCCAGTCCTTGGATTTGTAGTCCGGTTCCGTGACATTGGTCACTACATAAAGGGAGGACGACGTCAACAAAAGCTTCAAAGGCATACAGGGTTATTTCACAAAACAAGATTATCGAGTTACTTGAATAACTTGTGCTGCCAGATCTACAACAAGGACGGAGGTGAAAAGCCGTTCGAGGTTTAACACTGTGTAATTACCCAGCAAACTCCGTAGTCTTAATTCATGAAACCCCACCCTGCCCAAGAAACAAACAGGCTCAGCATATTAAAGACTGACAACCTGGAACATGGATTTTTAGACAATGAATTGACCCTTCAAATCAAATTTTTTTTAATCCAAAAGAGTGAAGCAGTCTACTTAATCAGATATCGAAATCCGTTTCACAGAGAAAAACAGATGCAGCAAAAAAAATGCCATTGAATAATGCCGAATAATTTAAGGAGATGCAATAGTAATGGATGTATGGCAGTTATTGTGTGAATTAGACCTGATGCTCCGGACTGTGGTGGATCGATGCCGCACAGAAGTTGTGACTTACATGTCCTCCATACTGCAGGGCTCCCATAAGCATCTGTAAACGCTTAAGCCGCTTTCACACTGGACGCGAAACAAATTTTTCGCACGACAGATCGTATTCAAAGTCATTGACTTTGCATTGACTTTGAATGTGATCTGTCATGAGAGAAATTCGTTTCGCGTCCGGTGTGAAAGCAGCTTTGCCGTACGTCAGCGTGAAGCCGCCTGCAGCACAAATGTAACGCAGCGCGCGACTCACCCGGCTGCAAAATGTCGGACTCAGGGAAGTCGTCAAAGTTTGAGGTGTCGTCGATACTTTTTATCTCGATGGAGATGGCAGCCGGTCTCTCCCTGAGCGAATGAAAGGCAGATAGAAAATAAAAATCAGCATGAGCGGTGAACAGGTGCGTTTCCCCAGCGAGCGCCCGCCCGCCCGCCGGGGGTCAGAGCCACGAGACAGCAGAGATCCTCATAGAGGGTGTCCTTCTCCGGGAGTTTTCCAAGGGCGACAAAAAGGCCCAACCTTCCTGCAACATATTTGTAACCTACAACAGCTGCATTAGCGTGTGGAGACACAGAGGCAGGGAGAGGAGTGGAGGGGAGGGGAGGGGAGGGGAGAGGAGAGGAGTGGAGGGGAGAGGAGAGGAGAGGAGGGGAGAGGAGAGGAGAGGAGAGATGATATTGAGAGTTTTCAGAGCTTCTGTGATGGTAATGTAAATGACTGATTGAAAACACACCGTGACCGATCATTCATTTTCAGGGATGGGGTTCAGCCCCCCCTATCGCCAGTTCACCAGCCGCCCCTGATCGGCACGAACATGTTTCCAGTGTTTTAAAATAAAAATCATCTCTGTCCACACAAAAATGCAATCCTGGAGTTTTCAAACTAAAACTGTTTTAGCAGCGTTTTCAAAAGCCTGTGTTTTAGGGGTTTAAAAACACTGGAGTGGATGCAAGGTGAAAACGTAGCAAGTTATGCATTTTAAAGCTGAAATGTATTAGAGTGGATAGAGAGAGAGAGACAGACGGAAGGACGGACGGACGGACGTGCTGAAGGGTGGAGCGCGCCGATGCCGTCGGTCAGGAGCGTGGGGTCGGCCTCGGACACCGTACCTGATGTGCTCCCAGTCCACAGGCTCAAAGAAGGGATGGGTCCGAATCTCGTCCACGCTCGCGGCTCCGATGCGGTTCTCCGCGTCCGTGCAGTACCTGCCGAGGTACAGAGGAGCGGGTCACAGCGGCACCTGGCTCTGGAGCACAGCGCGGACTGACTGAGGTGCACAGGGGTCCGAGAGAACTCAAGCAGGGTCACACACTTAACCCTTTAAACTCTAACTTTACACACACGTTTCTCTTTGGTGGGTTCAAAGTCAGAAAAAGCATTTTTTCAGATTATAGGACAATGTCACAGACATGTTCTGTACCTGCTGGTCACAGCGCTTCACTGAAGTTTCATCTTACTTATATTGAGAGAAATATTCAAACCCAGGACGCCATGTTTTTATGGCCACAACATCACATCAGTTGGAAAATATCTACTGTAGATCTGGTACATGTTTTCATACACATTTCCCTGCAGGACAGCAGGACACTAACCTGTATGATACAGTCGTTATGTTGCGCCCCTCACTGACTGACTGTAGCTATACTAACGCCTGTAAACGAAAGCACTCAAAGTGCTTCGCGCGGCCTCGTTATGTGAGTGGGAGGTCTCTTCTTCTTCTTTTTGGTTTTATGGCGGTTGACAGACCTGTTGGTGTATTACCGCCAACTACTGGATTCACTCAACATAAATTTCCCTATTCCTCTTATATCGAATTCCCACCAAAGCCTCGCCAAAGCGAAAGGTGCACTGTGTCTAACAGTGCGTTTGCACTCTGCATGTGTTCAGTGTGATTTCACTTTCGATTCGTCTTATCTACGAGCCCAATGTAGACGCAATGCATTGGCTTTTGAAGAAGGTAATGACGTCAGCACCAAAGCTGCCTGTTGATTGGTCCAGCCAAAAAATTTCAGGCGAAGCGCCGCGAGGTAGCTTTCCTTTAACGCCCTGATCGGAGCGATCGTCAAAGCCACCTAGCGGACACAGGGCGTTACTCATTAACGTTAGCAGGACACATTTAGTATCACTGCAGACCTCTGCAGCTCCACTAGAGTTTGACAGAGCTGAAGTTCCGCAGGTTTGACACAGCAGCTGCATTTCACAGGACCACACCCAAGTCTGTAGGCTTTATCAGATTAAAGGGCTGTAATGGGAACAGCCTTTACTTCACACAGACACACACTGACAGTGAATGAATCCAGTACACATTTCAGCTCTTAACAATTGTGTCAGTTTCTACACTAACTGACAACACTACACAGTCACTCTATGGTGGACCATATCTCTCCAATTACAGAATTTCTTATTCATAAATAACAAATAATTAACGCAACCATAATTTTGCAGGTTATTTCTACATTAATGGCGGTAATTCATATAACAAAACTGCGACTTACCAGTTAGTGGTTATCAACGATAGCTAGAGATGATGTACCACTGATTCATACGGCCGTGTCAGTAGGATTCCATCGACGTTATCCTGCTTTCATTTCTATCCTAATTAGGCACATCTAAGTAATTAGCTGCTGGAGCTCTCAAGTTGGAAATGAAAAGCAACAGGATGACAGATCTACGCTAAAAGGGTCTCTTACAGCTGCCGTGTGATAATACTCGAGCTACATCATCAAACTCAAGCTCTCCTGTCATCAACCATGAAATGAAACCTCCGTGAGGCTGACCTCCAAGTTCCCATCATGCACCACACACACACACACACACACACACACACCTTAAGATCAGGTCCTTGGCCTTCTCTGAGATCGGCACCTCAGGAGGAAAGACCAGAGTCTCCTTCCAGTTCATCACCTTCCTGTAGGTCTCCTGAGGAGTCTCGGAGCAGAACGGGGGGTATCCTGGAACAAACACACCAAATACAGCCATATCTTTACCAGCAAATTATCTCTGTTTGGAGCCTTCTTCTGAAGAGTCAACGTCTAGAATTCAGTAATGAAGTAATGACATTGTCACATGTCAACACAGACCAGCGGCACAGAACAAGACACAAGCGTTTGCCACTAAAGGTGGCCATGTCCCCCGCCGCTTCAGTAAATACCGCTTCAGTAAATACCACCTACTTCAATGTCTTAACAAGAAAGCCGTTGCTGCGGCGAACCCCCCGTCGCATCTTTCTGAACTTTAAAGTCACATGCACCTGCATACTCCACTGATTCAGTAGAATTACAATTTAATACTTCATGCATGCCCCCTATCAGCCAGTTTGACAAATGTCCAAGGAGAAGGACTAGCTGCTGTAAAGATTTCAGCCACCTAACTTCATCACTCAGCTAACAATGGCCATAAATGTGATTTTTGCACTTATTAACCCCATGACCTAATTATTATGCAAATTAGGTCAAGGTCACCATGGTCACCCTTCCCCCACCCCAAAGTATTATGGTACCAAGTTTGGTTGGATTCGGCCCAGGAGCTTCCGAGATATAGTGCAAAATGTTTGGACGGACGGTCGTACATACGTACGCAGATCTCCACTAGACCCCCCTTTCGGGGCCTGTCGGCCTACGACGGGGGGTAACAAGAGTTGGAAAAGTTGCCAAAGTGGTGACCATGGAAATAAGGTCAAGGTCACCCATATCGACTGGTGTCTGCGTAATGCCCCAATGTAGGCTGATGCCAAATTTGAAGACTCCAGCTGCAACGGTTCATGAGATATCGCGTTAACAAGAAACGAGAGGGACGTACGGACTGACATACGGACGGACGCTGCAGAATACATAGTCCCCCGTTCCGCGTTGCGACCGGGGACAACAATAACCTGAATAACTGTGTGAACAAACGTAACAAACACAGAAGCTGCCGTTTGTTTTCCGGGCCTGGTTTGGGTCCACTCATCCCCTTAAAGACTGAAGGGTCACTGCAGATCAGTGCAGTTATTCAGTGTGAATCACCTTTATGTCCTGTGATGAAGCTCCTACCATGATGGGAGGGGCCTCTTCCTGCATGACACTGGCCCAAACCACACAGGGCACAAGGGGGTCGCTGAATGCTTTTATGAGAGAAAATGATCCCAAGCATGTGCCAGCACCTTCACCGTCACCAGACCTCAAACCAACCCAACTCATGTGGGAGATTTTGGAACAACATACAAGACAGTGCTCCATTAATGCATGCTAACCACGTCAAATATATTGTTCATCCTCAACCACTGCGCTTCAAACAAAGCCAATGCGACCTAATTCCGAGTAAAGACACTCACAGAAACTTACTGTCAGATGCAAAATACATTAACAAGTGAAAAGCAAAACAGTTTCTTAATAAAGCATAAGATCAGGAAGATGTAAAAAATGGGCTTACGCACCCTACCCAGAAACATTAAGCCAGTAACACAAGATGCATTACTTCAATTCAACTTTAAAATATATTAGAACAAATTGTGATCAAGGACCTTAGTTATTTAACATAACACAACATGAGAGGGAAGAACAGGTCATTCAGCCCAACGAGGCTCACCATTTAGAATTAGCAAAGCTAGAGGTCTGAGATATACAGCTTTGTAACAGAGAGAAAAAATAACTCTAAACAAGATCAGGATTTTGATTTTTAAAAATTGGGCCCTCAGAGTTGATCAGGAGGCAATGGTGAACACATATTTAAATAAATAGCAGTACCTACTTCCCAAAGGGAAGAGTATGCAGACTATAAACGTGCTGACATCATAACACTTTTCTCAGACTCTTTGTGGAGAACTCTAAAAAATAACAATGCTGATTGCGCAATCTCTAAAGATGGATTTGGATTTGCGTAGCGGACAATGCGCACACACCTATGAGCATTTCGTACATGATGACGCCCAGTGACCACCAATCGCAGAGCTTGTTATATCCGGTCTGCATGAAGACTTCTGGAGCGATGTAATCTGGGGTCCCCACAGTGGAGTACGCCTGCGGAGAGATGCAGAAGTATGCGATGGATAATGCAATGTTATAATGAACCAACAAACGCGATAATGCATCATTCCAATACACTGATAATGAACAATTCTGGCGCATATAATAATGTTCTGTTCCAGCAAACGACAACTGACTGTTCCACAGCGCCTAATACTGCTCACTTCTTCAGAATCCTCTCTGCAGTCACTCCCAAAGCGCACAAAATATAAGTCATTTTCATTGTCTTTTTGTAAAGTACTTTTCCAGGAACCCACAAAGTTTTCGATGTACAGTCTGAAATGCACATACTACTGCTTGTATGGTCTGAAATGCACGAAACAGCATGTGTGCAGATCTACTGTTAACTCGGGGACCTGGGTAAAATATGCATGAAAAGTTGACTGCCGTTTTACTTACGCAGGGGAGTTCTTGGCATAGAAATAAAATTCAGTACGCGCACAATTACTCCACCTACGCCTGGTAAGTGACTGCTGGACGCAAATCACCAACACTGAATAAAAATAGTTGTAATGACTAATTTCGCCGAATCAATGCCAAATGTTAGCATTCAAGGACGCCAAATTATTTCCCTCGCGGTTTTCACATTACAAGTCTTTCGAAGCTACTGATAGGTCATTATTAATGTAGGGTACCGAAGAATAAGGCCAGGCTAACACTTGTAAGAAAATGACCTGACAGGATACTCTTTGTTAATTGCTCATACATGCTTATGTCTGTTGCCAACAGTATAGCCAATAAGGTCCATCAAGTGAAGCCTTTAAGTAACTACAAGCACAGGGACAGCGCATATTCACACAGAACTGCACATATGGTCTGAAATGCACACAGAACTGCATCTACAGTCTGAAATGCACACAGAACGGCATGTATGGCCTGAAATGCACACAGAACTGCATATATGGTCAGAAATGCACACAGAACTGCATGTACAGTCTGAAATGCACACAGAACTGCATGTACAGTCTGAAATGCACACAGCACTGCATGTACGGCCTGAAATGCACATAGCACTGCATGTACGGCCTGAAATGCACATAGCACTGCATGTACAGTCTGAAATGCACACAGAACGGCATGTATGGTCTGAAATGCACACAGAACTGCACATATGGTCTGAAATGCACACAGAACTGCACATATGGTCTGAAATGCACACAGAACTGCATGTATGGCCTGAAATGCACATAGAACAGCATGTACAGTCTGAAATGCACAAAGCACTGCATGTATGGTCTGAAATGCACACAGCACTGCATGTATGGCCTAAAATGCACAAAGCACTGCATGTATGGTCTGAAATGCACACAGCACTGCATGTATGGTCTGAAATGCACACAGCACTGCATGTATGGTCTGAAATGCACAAAGCACTGCATGTATGGTCTGAAATGCACACGTCACTGCACGTATGGCCTGAAATGCACATAGAACAGCATGTACAGTCTGAAATGCACAAAGCACTGCATGTACGGTCTGAAATGCACACAGCACTGCATGTATGGCCTGAAATGCACACGGCACTGCATGTATGGTCTGAAATGCACACAGCACTGCATGTATGGCCTGAAATGCACATAGAACAGCATGTACAGTCTGAAATGCACAAAGCACTGCATGTATGGTCTGAAATGCACACAGCACTGCATGTATGGCCTGAAATGCACAGAGCACTGCATATATGGTCTGAAATGCACACAGCACTGCATGTATGGCCTGAAATGCACATAGAACAGCATGTACAGTCTGAAATGCACAAAGCACTGCATGTATGGCCTGAAATGCACACAGCACTGCACTTATGGTCTGAAATGCACACAGAACTGCATATATGGTCTGAAATGCGCACAGCACTGCATGTATGGCCTGAAATGCACACAGCACTGCATGTATGGTCTGAAATGCACACAGAACTGCAAATATGGTCTGAAATGCACACAGCACTGCATGTATGGTCTGAAATGCACACAGAACTGCACATATGGCCTGAAATGCACACAGCACTGCATATATGGTCTCAAATGCACACAGAACTGCACATATGGTCTGAAATGCACACAGAACTGCATATATGGTCTGAAATGCACACAGAACTGCACATATGGTCTGAAATGCACACAGAACTGCATATATGGTCTGAAATGCGCACAGCACTGCATGTATGGCCTGAAATGCACACAGCACTGCATGTATGGTCTGAAATGCACACAGAACTGCATATATGGTCTGAAATGCACACAGAACTGCATATATGGTCTGAAATGCGCACAGCACTGCATGTATGGTCTGAAATGCACACAGAACTGCAAATATGGTCTGAAATGCACACAGCACTGCATGTATGGTCTGAAATGCACACAGAACTGCACATATGGCCTGAAATGCACACAGCACTGCATGTATGGTCTGAAATGCACACAGAACTGCACATATGGTCTGAAATGCATACAGAACTGCAAATATGGTCTCAAATGCACACAGAACTGCACATATGGTCTGAAATGCACACAGAACTGCATATATGGTCTGAAATGCGCACAGCACTGAATGTATGGCCTGAAATGCACACAGAACTTCATATATGGTCTGAAATGCGCACAGCACTGCATGTATGGCCTGAAATGCACACAGAACTGCACATATGGCCTGAAATGCACACAGAACGGCACATATGGTCTGAAATGCACACAGAACTGCATATATGGCCTGAAATGCGCACAGCACTACATGTATGGCCTGAAAGCACACAGAACTGCACATATGATCTGAAATGCACACAGCACTGCATGTATGGCCTGAAATGCACACAGAACTGCACATATGGTCTGAAATGCACACAGCACTGCACATATGGTCTGAAATGCACACAGAACTGCATGTATGGTCTGAAATGCACAAAGCACTGCATGTATGGTCTGAAATGCACACAGCACTGCATTTATGGCCTGAAATGCACACAGCACTGCATATATGGCCTGAAATGCACATAGAACAGCATGTACAGTCTGAAATGCACAAAGCACTGCATGTATGGTCTGAAATGCACACAGCACTGCATGTATGGCCTGAAATGCACACAGCACTGCATGTATGGTCTGAAATGCACACAGCACTGCACTTATGGTCTGAAATGCACACAGCACTGCATGTATGGTCTGAAATGCACAAAGCACTGCACATATGGTCTGAAATGCACACAGCACTGCATGTATGGTCTGAAATGCACAAAGCACTGCATGTATGGTCTGAAATGCACACAGCACTGAATGTATGGTCTGAAATGCACACAGAACTGCACATATGGTCTGAAATGCACACAGAACTGCACATTTGGCCTGAATTGCACACCGTACTGCATATATGGTCTGAAATGCACACAGCACTGCATGTATGGCCTGAAATGCACACAGAACTGTACATATGGTCTGAAATGCGCACAGAACTGCATATATGGTCTGAAATGCACACAGCACTGCATGTATGGCCTGAAATGCACACAGAACTGCACCTATGGTCTGACATGCACACAGCACTGCATTTATGGTCTGAAATGCACACAGAACTGCAAATATGGTCTGAAATGCACACAGAACTGCACATATGATCTGAAATGCACACAGCACTGCATGTATGGTCTGAAATGCACACAGAACTGCACATATGGTCTGAAATGCACACAGAACTGCATCTATGGTCTGAAATGCACACAGAACTGCATGTATGGCCTGAAATGCACACAGAACTGCACATATGGTCTGAAATGCACACAGCACTGCATGTATGGCCTGAAATGCACACAGAACTGCGCATATGGTCTGAAATGCACACAGAACTGCGCATATGGTCTGAAATTCACACAGAACTGCATATATGGTCTGAAATGCACACAGCACTGCATGTATGGCCTGAAATGCACATAGAACAGCATGTACAGTCTGAAATGCACAAAGCACTGCATGTATGGTCTGAAATGCACACAGCACTGCATGTATGGCCTGAAATGCACACAGCACTGCATGTATGGTCTGAAATGCACACAGCACTGCATGTATGGCCTGAAATGCACATAGAACAGCATGTACAGTCTGAAATGCACAAAGCACTGCATGTATGGTCTGAAATGCACACAGCACTGCATGTATGGCCTGAAATGCACACAGCACTGCATGTATGGCCTGAAATGCACACAGCACTGCATGTATGGTCTGAAATGCACACAGCACTGCACTTATGGTCTGAAATGCACACAGCACTGCACTTATGGTCTGAAATGCACACAGCACTGCATGTATGGTCTGAAATGCACACAGCACTGCATGTATGGTCTGAAATGCACACAGCACTGCATGTATGGTCTGAAATGCACACAGCACTGCATGTATGGCCTGAAATGCACACAGAACTGCACATATGGTCTGAAATGCACACAGAACTGCATGTATGGTCTGAAATGCACACAGCACTGCATGTATGGTCTGAAATGCACACAGAACTGCACATATGGTCTGAAATGCACACAGAACTGCATGTATGGCCTGAAATGCACACAGAACTGCACATATGGTCTGAAATGCACACAGCACTGCATGTATGGTCTGAAATGCACACAGAACTGCGCATATGGTCTGAAATGCACACAGAACTGCGCATATGGTCTGAAATGCACACAGAACTGCATATATGGTCTGAAATGCACACAGCACTGCATGTATGGCCTGAAATGCACATAGAACAGCATGTACAGTCTGAAATGCACAAAGCACTGCATGTATGGTCTGAAATGCACACAGCACTGCATGTATGGCCTGAAATGCACACAGCACTGCATGTATGGTCTGAAATGCACACAGCACTGCATGTATGGCCTGAAATGCACACAGCACTGCATGTATGGTCTGAAATGCACACAGAACTGCACATATGGTCTGAAATGCACACAGAACTGCACATATGGTCTGAAATGCACACAGAACTGCATTTATAGCCTGAGCCTCACCAGCTGTCTGCGGTTTTTCTTCCATGTCTCTGCTTTCCTCTTGGAATTCATATTCTGGAACGCTACAGAGGCAAATATTCAAAAGGCAAAACACATTTTTATTCTCAGTTCAGCAGAGAGCTCATGCACCAAGCACACATTTTTTCTTATCCTTTCAAAAAATCCAGTTCAATACACATTATGCAAGGTGAGCTCATGACAACAGATCCAGGAAACACATGGAAAAACTGCATTTATAAATGTGAAATGTGTTTGTTTTTTCCATACAAAATAGCCTGAAAGCAAACTCTCAACTTCTGGACCAGGTGAGAAACAAAAAGAACTCAAAAAAGGTACAGCCTAAAAACGTAACTCTTTTACCAACACTGATCAGTACAAAGGACATTAACTCACAGAAGTCACTGGGAGGGTTGTGTGTGAGGTTTCTGTAGAACTCAGTCCTGTGAGCCTTTTTCAGTCCAGTGCACAGCCCAAAGTCAGACAGCTTCACATGGCCCTGATGACCAACAAAATACAGTTCACACAACAGACCTGCACTCAGGAATGAAAAATCACAGACACACCTAAATGTGCGCATATGGGCATCCACATTAGGTTGTGAGAATTTATGAGAATATGCATGTACGCATGCATTTCTATGAATATACGTCAATGCAGATTTAAGCGATGCATGCAGCGGCTCGAGTGCGCGCTAGAGTCTCACCCTGGAGTCCAGCAGCAGGTTGTCGGGTTTGATGTCTCTGTGGATGAACCCCAGCTGGTGTATGGAGTCGATGGCGAGCACTGTTTCTGCAATGTAGAACTGCGTGGCCTCCTCTGATAACGTGTCCTTCTTCATCAGCAGAGTCATCATGTCACCTGCGCAGAGGCCCAGGACAGACTCAAGCACACATGACATCACAGGGCTCCGCTGCACTGTGGGGCCCACTCATCAGTACTCCCAGCTGCACCGTGAGGCCCACACAATAGCGCTCTC
This sequence comes from Gymnothorax reevesii, assembly GCA_029721435.1. Taxonomy (NCBI): domain Eukaryota; kingdom Metazoa; phylum Chordata; class Actinopteri; order Anguilliformes; family Muraenidae; genus Gymnothorax; species Gymnothorax reevesii. Next base: position 11,722,131 of record CM056579.1, on the reverse strand, counting down.
AGCTACATCACCAGGCCTACACATCAGTCCTCTCAGCGGCACTGTCAGACCTACACCTCAGTGCTCTCACCTGCACTGTGGGGGTCACACATTAGTGCTCTCAGCTGCGCAGTGGGCCCACACATCAGAGCTCTCAGCTGCACTGTGGGGCCCACACATCAGTGCACTCTGCTGCACCGTGGGGCCCACACATCAGTGCACTCTGCTGCACCGTGGGGCCCACACATAGCATAGAGCATAGAACATAGAGCATAGAACATAGAGCATAGAACATAGAGCATAGAACATAGAGCATAGAACATAGAGCATAGAACATAGAGCATAGAACATAGAACATAGAACATAGAACATAGAACATAGAACATAGAACATAACATAACATAACATAACATAACATAACATAACATAACATAACATATAACATAACATATAACATAACATAACATATCATAACATATCATAACATAACACATAACATAACATAAGGCAAGACAACATGAATGGCGAGAACAGGCCGTTCAGCCCAACTACGCTGGCCAGTTTCTTTATACTATGGTGAATATATCCTTTCAGATATTAAATGACTCAATGGTATCTAGCTTTAAGTAAAGCCTGCTCCTGAAAACCCCCAAGGTCTCTGCCTCAACAATATGGTCAGGTAAGCTATTCCACATTGAAATTACTCTTTGGGTGAAGAAATATTTCCAAATATAAGTGCTAAATTTACCTTTGGTCAACTTCCATTTGTGATCCCGAGTTCTACTAACAACACTTGGTTGAAGGAATCCTACATAATTCACTTTGTTAATCCCTTTAACATATTTAAAGACCTCAATCAAATCACGTAAGGCCTACACATCAGTCCTCTCAGCTGCACCGTGGGGCCTTTACATCAGTGCTCTCAGCTGCACCCTGGGTCCTACACATCAGTGCTCTCAGCTGCACCGTGGGGCCTACACATCAGTGCTCTCAGCTGCACCGTGGGGCCTAGACATCAGTGCACTCTGCTGCACCGTGGGGCCTACATATCAGTGCTGTCAGCTGCATTGTGGGGCCTACACATCAGTGCTCTCAGCTGCACTGTGGGGCCTACACATCAGTGCTCTCAGCTGCACCGTGGGGCCTACACATCAGTGCTCTCAGCTGCACAGTGGGGCCTACACATCAGTGCTCTCAGCTGCACCAAAGAGCCAATACATTACGGCCCTCACCAGTGCCAAGAGGCCCACAAATCACAGCACTCAGAGGCACAGTAAGGCCTGTGCATTTCTGCCTTCACCTGCACCGTGGGCCTCACTGAAGGCCACATGTCTATCATCAGTGAACTGTAGTTTAAAACATGCTGAGCAATGCCCTGAGGTGCGGGTCATACGGAACATCAGAAGGACAAAAACAGAAAATGGCTGCAGCTGTCAGGCTTCAGCTCTGCAGCCTTGAGTGAGTCACACGCTATAAAGCCCCCGTACCTCCTGGAAGGAACTCCATGATGAGGTAGAGGTTGCGCTTATCTTGAAAACTGTAAAACATCTTCACCACCCAGGCCCCGTCTGCCTCCACCAGGATGTCCCGCTCCGCCCTTATGTGCGCCACCTGCCACGGGTCAACGGTAAGCAGGGAGGAAGTAAAGCAGAAGCAGGCAGGAAGTAGACAGGAATATGGGAGGAAATAGGGAAGAAGCAGGCAGGAAGTAGACAGGAAGGGGGGGGGGGTATAGGGGAAGTGGGCAACAAGTTGAGAGGAAATAGTTAGGAAGAGTTTATTAGTTTCACTCTATAAAGGCAATTCACATACATCAAAGAGCATTTCTATGAATGAGTCAGTTTCACCAGTGAACCCAGAGATCCGTGTATCAGGACAGTAAACAGCGCCCACAGGAAACCCACAAGAACAAAACCCACAGAACCGCATTCTCCTGAGGCAGCCATGCTGAACACCAAGCCACCGCAACGCTATTCCTGCTGTGCAGCACCTGCACCAGCCAGAGAAACGCAGGACAGACCTGCTCCTTTTCCAGCATGTCTGCTTTCCTGAGGATCTTCATGGCATAGATGTGCCCAGTGTCCTTCTTCTGCACCAAACGCACCTGTGGACACAGCAGAAGGACCATCACAGCGCCATCTGCAGTCATCGCACAGCAATTGCTGAATACATTTCAGCATCAGAACGTGTGATGGGTTAACAACATCCCATTTAGCAACCCACAATTAAAAACTAATCAACAGTTGCAAACGCATCATACAATAAAACTGCAAAAAATCCCATTCCCTTTTCAAATGGATTCAGACATATGAGAGTTAATCAATCCCTACAATATATTTTCACTTGAGTTTTCTCTTCAAGGAGCCGTGTCACGATTACTGCACATGCTCAGAACTTACATCCCAAGAAAGTGAATCTGCTTGAATGCAAGTCATGATCTGATTCCATCCTGGCCAATCAGTCTTCGTTTTTCATTGTATTTATTTATTTTAGCCACTCTGGCATTATGCCTTTTAAGGAGTTTTATATGGAAATTCCAGGATTCAAAGCGCTCTTTTTTGCATGATAGCAAAAGGATATGAAAAATGTAAGCTGGCTTTCCAAACCCCAATAAACATCAAATAGATATCTTTATAGCGTAGCTACAATAGCGACGTAGCTAACGTTCTCTAGCAATTCGGCTAGTTATCCGATGCTTAAATGAAGAGGCCAAATACTAAACCTTTCATTTCAAATAAAAATGTTGTAAGTAGCTCACTCGGTTAAGGCACTGCGCTGTAGTGCAGAGGTGACTATCACATTGCGGGTTCGAGCCCCGGTCGTACCACCGGCAGGGGTCGGCAGCTTTTTCAGAGTAGCGCACAATTGGCCATCACGCTACAGGGTTCCAAATTGGGAAGGGACAATTTGGGATGCAAATACCAGCTTTGTTCATTGCTCCAGTGCCTCCTGCTGGCTAGACGGGCACTCGTCAGGAAGACTCAGGGTTTGTACATGTCCAGGTATCCTCCGCCCTCGTTCTGAACTTGCGAAGATTCAATCAATGAGTGTATAAGAATCAGTGGTTGACAGGCACGTGCTTCGGAGGAGAGTCGTTAACTGTCCTCACTATCCTGAGTTGGCAACAAGGGATCACATACGAGCAAGCTTTGTACATAGTTCACCAATTGGGCATTCCAGATTCGGGTGAGATTTGAGATGCCAAATTTAAAAAAAAAAAAAAAAAAAAAAAAAAGAAAATGTTGTAAGTTATCTTGAATATCTGCGTATAGCAACGTACATAGCAGGCGATTCGGCTGTTTGTCTGATGATGTCTTCTTACTTAACAAGCTAACAAAATTTGCATGTGAAATAAACAGTTAGCTATCATTGATATCTGCAAGCTAGCAGCGTAGCATAACCATGATAGCCAAATAACTAATGTTGACCAGCTATTCGGCTAGTTCTGAGATGATTTTTTTCTTTTAATTAAGTAAGTGACTTTAAGTACTTGGCTAACAAAATTTGCGAGCAAAATAAAAAGGTCATCGTGGAGATCTGCGGTTGTCTGAGCTTTCATGTCGTATTCGGTAGCAGCTTCCAAATCATTCACCAATTACGCTGCATGCTCCCGATTCGGTCGACCTGCCAGTCATTTTAACGTGAAAATGCCCATAAGGGGTCAGCAGCTATGAATATCAGCAAATTGGATTCACACCACACCGTGATAGTGCATTCTTACCTTTATTACTTTATAAAATTCTGAGCATGAACACTAATCGTACCACAGTTCCTTTCAGAAGGTTTACAGTCAGCAAAGCTTTTCGATTATTGTAGAAAATGTCACGTACATATTCTCTAACGACTGATTGAAGTGCTTCACTGAAACGACATTGCACAAATATTGAGGGAAATATTCAAACCCTAAATGCTATATTTTATGGCCACAGCATTATATCAATAGGAAAATATCTTGATCTTGTCCATCACTCTATACACATTCCGCTGTAATTCAGCTTGAAAAGCTTGGAATCTCCATTAGAATGTAAAATAGGCCTGAACTTCCACAGGTGTGAACGGAGCAACCTTAGAAAGACCAGATGTACATGTTTATAAATAATAATTACACAAAAACTGAGCACAACAATTACTAACTGAAACAGAGCATTTATTTTGAGATGAATGGTCATTATATTACATTGCAAACTTCAGATTTGAAATGTGTTACGTGTATGTAAATTCGTAGCTTCTGCAATACAAGTGAAAGGGCAGGTAAATTTCAAACACCACTTCTTCACTAAGGCAAGGAATATTGGAGAGTCAATTGCAACATGAATTGTGCACATTGGTAACTGCATATAAAGCCCTTTATTCAATGTTGTAAAAAGTACTGCTTTAAAACTGTGACACGCACCTCTCCAAACGCGCCCCGGCCGATGACCTTCAGAGACTCGAAGTCGTCCAGTCCAAGACGCGTCCTCTTCAGCCGCAAGAACTCCGTCTCCTTCCGTGCGTGCTGCGATCGCCGCATTATCTTCTGCGCAGCAAGATCAGAAACAGAGAGATATAAGAAAACTAGAGTGGACAATCCCATCGTTTCCGCGGCGGCACACCGCCACCATCTTGTGCAAGTATATCGGGGCAGATGTTCAACGGAAAATGCAGTATAACTGGCCTAAACTGTGCTTGTACTAAACAAAAACTCGCTCATACGGGACAACAGCTGAAGTTCCGATTTCTCTGTAATGCCTTCTGATTAAATATACATTGAATACACCGAATTTAATAAAATATATTCTTTTTAAATAAATATTATTGTTTGATTACAATTCCTTGTTCTTGCCCATTTTAAGTATGAAAGGATAAAAAGAACACAGAAAACAAGTCTCTAAGTTGTCGACACCCATGTTTAGCCTACTGTTTACATGTGCCTCATTGGACATTTATACATACACAAGATGGCGGAGGCATTCTGCCATTTCCGCTTTGGTCCAGCCAACATGTCGTCCACTCTAGTTTTCTTATATCTTTGTGATCAGAAACCTCACAGCTCTACACAGCGTCACGTCACCAGCCCTCTCACCACTGCCCCTACTGCCCAGGGGTGGCATTTCACTCCCTTTTTACCAAGGTTTTCATTTTTTCAAATGTTGAACTGAAGGATATTATACACCACACATTTTAGACCTGATACAGAGGAGCTGCGCGCCACAGCCATCCAGATACCGAGTGAAGGAACAAACAAACACAAGGAAAGACTGCAAGTTCACACACCCGGACAAGCCCCCAATCTCAGTTCCATTTTTACCTGTTTTCCATCTCTGATGGTTACACCGAGCACCAACTCACTGGTCCTGTTCAGGCCATTGGTCGGGCATGTGCTAACAATTTACAATCAAACACTACACTCCAATTCTTCATTCTTCTTATACACATATTCAGTGGAAGCTCCCACTGTATGCAAGTTGTAATTTGAAAATAAGTGTCCAGTTAATAAAGACACTGGTTACCCCGTCCTTTGAAGGGGCACATTAATGTTTGATGGGTAAAAAAATAAAAATAAATAAATATATAAATAAATAAATAAAATCAGTCAAGACTCATAACTTAGAAATTTCCACCTGTCTAAACCCGATTTTGTAAAACCCGTAGATTGGTGCCTGACTGAAGCCTTTATCAAAGCGGAGTTCGCACAGAATTCCCATGGGGCAGGCCACGGACAACAATAAAATACCAAATTGCACTTGAAGTGCTTTATTTTGGAGGGAATAGCTGACTTCCTGTGTGCAAACATTGTTCATTTGCCTCTTCCTGGAGCGTTTTCCTCGATAAAGAAAATTCTCAGAGCTGTCGATCCCCACACATCTCTGTAATACTGACACTCATGCGTACAGACACACTCACAGACACACAGACACACAGACACAGATGGGAGAATGGTTTGTTACCTCTTCATCTTGTAAACCTTCTTCATCCATCACTTTCTCCAGCTTCTTCTGTCTGAAGAAGAACAGATCATCAACTCCAGAGAACATTTCACTCAAACAAATATTGGAATATTCTAGAAAAAAAAAATAATAATAATAAATAAAGAAGGTCTCATCCTCAATTTAAACCACAAAACACAAAGCAGCAGAAGTTTCATGTGATGCAGGTACAAACTACAATAAGACTGATGCAATTAGCATAGTAAGAGGTCTTGAGCTTTTATTTCAATCCTGCGATGTGTTTGAACAGAGGCCAGAGCACGGTGTGGATACACACTTTACCAGTGACATCAGCAGTGATGTACACTGACCCTGATCACTAATACACAGTAAAAAAATACATGATAAAACTGCTGAGCATGAATTTTTTGTGCCAAAACAGAACAGCAGAACTGAAAGAGGGCCTGCAGCCCAGAATAAGGATCAATCCTCACTGTTCCTGAAACACCTTAAAGATTCCCCTCGCAACGTGACTATTTCACAAACACTTCTGTTTGACCCAGGACTCCTAAAACCTCCAGTAACGGTGACATTATACGCTGGTCTAGCAAAAAGTAACCGCCCAACTTAGATGTGGCCTCATTTAAACTGCACAAAAGGCTGGTGTAATTCCGCTACAACACCACAAGATGGCAGTAACACACGCTGTTATTCAACACACAAGGAGGGGAGAATGAGAAGACGGCCTTTCTAAAGATACAAGTCGTGCTCTGTATCAAGACAGACAAGAACAACAGGCACTTCAGCATAAGGCGATAGGAAATTCTCTCACTTCCAATAGTTGCTCATCTAATTTAAAGCTGTTTAATTTATTCAGAGAGGAAGGAAAATCCTTTGCAGGATTTCATGAAACGGACGCTGGCAGAGCTTCTGTCTGGAGTGTAAGGGGGCGGGGCACCAACCTCATCTCCCGCTCCTCGTGCTGGGTCAGGAGTGTGCTGTAAAAGTTCTCCAGGGTGAGTTTGGCTACCGTTACCCTCTCGCGCGTGTGGTTGCTCATGGGGAGGCTCTGTGCTGTCCCCCCAGTCATGGCCATGCTATCCTGCAAGACAAAACGGCAAAATACTGAGAATTTATCCCATTATGGCTGTTCAATCCTGTAAGAAAAACGGCAAAATACTGCACTATTACCCCTTTATGGCTGTGCTATCCTGTAAGCAAACGGCAAAATACATAATGATTACCCCATTATGGCTGCACTATCCTCAAAGAAAATGTAAATTTACCCCCTCGTGACAACTGTCCTGCAAGAAAATAGCAATATACTGTAAGACAGACCATCCATGAAGGCATACAACCACAGCATCAGGGGAAAAAAAATAAAAAAATAATACTAAATACCGGTACTATAAATATCCCCAGTCATGGTCATGCTATTGTGAATCTTCCAAACTCTTGTTGCATGAAGCGTGTGGAAATGCTCTTACCTTCATAATTAAACACACCATGAGTTTGACTGTTGTTTTTTTTTTTTTTTTTTTTAAAGATGAGACCTCACTGGGCATTTTAGTGATTTCTGATCAGGATCAGTCAGGATTTTTCTCCACCCATTTCTTCCATAAGGTTGACACCTCATCAATATCCTTCCAGGTTTTAATACATTGTGGACAGTTTATGACCCGATCCTCGTGATTTCAGAAATCTCCTTAGCGTTACTGTCCTGCTTGATGCTGGCCAATATTTGCCCGTCTCCAAACACAGTAACATTTTTTTAATGACCATGAGAAAACATTTTCTGACATTTTTTTTTTTTTAGGAAATGAGAAGTTACCCACTGAATTAGTCAAGATTAAAATAATTATTACCAGTTGAAATATATTCATCACTGTAATAATGCATCATAGGCTGCTGAGTGTTTGCTTATTTAAATCCAAACAGCAGTTTATTTGGTTTTATTTTTTTTTGGACAGGCAAAAAATAAATAAATAAATGAATAAATAAAAATATCTCTAGTCAGACAAAAATAACTGTCACAATAACCACTCCCTGGTCAATACAAAAACAAGAAATAAAAATTGGCATCAGAGATGCCGCAAAGTCAGTACAGCAGTTTGAGCCGAGCTACTTTCGGCTGGTTTAATCTGGTTTAAACTTAAACGCAGCAGTAAATTTTAACTGCTGACCCCGAGCAGATGGCACACAGTGAAAACGATAACCGTCACCACAGATGAGGGCATATGCTGAACAAACGAGATGAGGACCCTTCTCGCTGCTCTGATAAGGCTGGGCGTGTCACACCAGGGGATAATAAGGGCCACAGTGACCGCGGTCGTTAGCATAACGCTCATCTTCAGCTGTGACATCACCTGCCCACATTCTGCCACTCCAATCCAAGCTGTGAATGACCTTGGTGAGATGAGAACCTCGGCACCCTCATGTCCAGCAGCCGTACCACTATTCCATCTTCTCCATCTTCTCCATCCGTGAGGGTGAAGCTAAGCAGGTGTGGGCTTGGTCAGTACTTGGATGGGAGACCACCTGGGGAAACCAAGTTGCTGTTGGAAGAGGTGTTGGTGGCCAGTAGGTTGCGATCGTCCCTCTGGTGGAATAATCCCCAAAGCCCCAGTGCTGTGATGGGGTTACAGAACTGAAGCAGACGCTGTCTTTTCGGATGAGACATCCTGACTCACTGTGGTCACTTAAGATCCTATGACACTTTTCAACAAGAGTAGGGGGTTCCCCGGTGTCATGGCAACCTGATCATCCCCTGATCTAATTGACTGTGCAAATTGCCCACTCCCTCCCCACCCAGGGCTCCCTTGAAAAAGAGATTTCAATCTCAGTGGGACATCCCTGGTTAAATAAAGGTAAAAAAAAATAAAATAAAAATCTGCTTCTGAGTAACCATATTCTGAAAGCACAGGCCTTGTGCTTCAAGGGCCAAAAGGACTCTGCTCTTGGGCCCTTCAGCAAGGCCCTTAACCCCAAAATTTGCACTGGTGGCTTTAACCCCTGCTCTCCCTGACCCTCCTCAGCAAATGTTCCATCAGGCATTTCTCCCAGGACATCCGAGAGAAAAAGGAACTGCATTCTCATAGTAACTTTCCCTGGTTAAATATAGGTTGGACAAAATAACCTGCCAAGAAATAAAAAGGCTTCCTTTTCTGGTCAATGTTCAAAGGAAAAAGCTGGCAATCTTCCCAAAAAGAGAGAATAAAAAAGTGTCGCTCTTCAGAGGAGACCACATAAGGGCTGAGAAATCAGCTGAACTTTGGGCCGCTTCACTGGGAGGCTGCACTTGATGGGTTTGAGATAAAAGGAAGCAGATAATTAGTCGAGCTCAAAACAAGTAGCCAGACACGTTCTGAGGGGTTAAAAAGCATTAAAATCCCCCTCAGTGAAAAGTGACCTCATCGAGTAAACAAGGCAGCGGTGACAGGCCAGTCGCCCCGCCCTTCAGTTCCAGTCAGGAAGTTACGCCCCAGCAAATGAAAGAGCCAGTCAGGCTCTGCTCACACAGCACAGCCAAGATAAACGCCATACGCCCAGTCCTCAAATATCCAACCCAACCCAACCCAACCCAACCCCTCAGCACAAGGAGGCCAGAGATTCAAATGAACTATAGAGGATGAAAATTTTGATCTATGAAAAATATTGCACCACATCTTCCAGAGTTTAATTAAATACCCTACACAAACCACAAGGTACGACAGTGAATCACATAAACCAGTAACCTACTGATCATGCAGTTGATGACAGCTATCCTCCCAAAGAATTACACTTTGAGAGAGAAGTTACTAAGAGACCATGAGTAAATCACACAAAGACGACTAACTAAATTCATGTATGTTTAACAGGTCAGTTTTTACTGTTCATTCTCAGGTCAATTAAAAAACTAGACATACATCGATGGCGCGCCATCGCAAATCTCCGCGACTAATGCTATGGGAGTAGTAGTAATGTGTCAGAGGGCAATACTCTGAACTGGCTTTCTGCTGTAGAAATGATCATCTGCTTGTTGCAGTGACAAAGCACTGATACCGATCAGAGTTATAGCAGTGTGATATAGTTGGTTAGAGTACTTTGAGTGTCTGTTAAGGGCATAAATTACCCTTCATTTTGAAATGCGAGTATTATGAAAGGAAAGGACGTACGGTACAGCGATTGGCACACCTGACGCCATTTGACCTAGTAAATGATCAAAATGCGGTCAAATCAGAAACCCGTCTGATATGTGAAGAGTCATCCCATGCACCCCCCATAAAAATTTAAGCGTCCTAGTTCAATGCATAAGGTAGATATGGCCATTTTTCTTTTTTCACAAATAGCCCCCTAGTGGACAAAATATGAATCAGAGGACGGCAATTTTTGGCTTGCAGGTTGCCATCATCGAGATGCATATCCACACCAATGTGCAGCCTTTTTCATTGAGTAATAAAACGTGCCATCGTTTTCAAAGATTGGCACACCGGACGCCATTTGACCAAGAAAACGGTCAAAATGCGGTCAAATCAGAGACCCGTCTGATATGTGATGGAGGGTCATCCCACGCACCACCCATAAAAATTTGAGAGTCCCAGTTCAATGCATAAGGAACTTATGGCCATTTTTTCAATTTTCACAAAAAGACCCCTGGTGGATAGGAGAAGAAATGAATTTAAATTCTAAACTGCTGAGCACCCCTCTGGGTCACTACCTTACACACACCAACGTTTCAGGTAGACTGGTCTCACGGTCTAGAGGAGTGACTGCTTCGGATGGACGGACAGACGCCGAACTGTATTATAACATCTCTTCGCTTTTCGGGAGCTCGGAGATAACAGCACTTCCAGTAAAGAACTCCAGGCACTGGTGTAACCAAACTTTTGAGCAGGTTCAGTTATAATTCTTCAGTGAAGTACTGACCGCAGTTACTGCCCCATCATCCCCTTCACAAACAGATGAGACCAGAACCCATAACCAAGTTTAAATGAATGGTCTGCAGACATGAATCAGTACAGGCAATCCTGAGCTCCCTGCAGTAGTTACAGGAGAAATGTACCGATGTTCAGCTTTGAGAGGAGGGATCGCAGTTTATTTCTCAGCACCAAACGTGAGACATCATGACCTGTACATACGGAGCTCCGAGCCCGAGAGCGCGGACACACCAGGCTAACGCTCGCCTGTCGGCACAGGACAGGCTGGCTGTGAGCGTCTGCGGCCCTGGTTTTCGCCCAGCGTCTCTTACCGCTGGCACCACTCCACCCTCACCAGCGGCGTTCCAAAATGTGGAATTGGCAGCTGAGCCGGTCATTGAGAAAAATCACTCCGATTGGCTGTTCAGCGAAGCGAATCAGCAGTAAGAGCTGACAACAGCAGAGCCGTTTACAACTTTTTATCAGAAACCGTCTCAGTGGTGAGCCAGAGTGGTGTCACACCAGTATGTGAATTTTGCACTATCGTAACAACAGTTTATATATCTGCAGTCATAGGTCTTTCAGTATTCTTGATTGAATGATGAACACACTATCGCCACCTGCTGGTATAAAGGGTCATTTCCTTTCACCAGGGACAGAAGCATAGAAAGAACGAGTGGGCTGTCGGCTGCAGCCTTTGTGCTCACCTGCAACTTTTTTTGGCCAAATAGAGGCGATGAGAGTAATCAAAACCGTTAGCCTTTGACGTGGTAGCTCTTTGATTCCAGTTTGGTGTGTTGAGGGCATCATATATCAGACAAGAGGGACCTTCTCTGCCACCACACAGCATGAGAGAACAGTTCATCAGTCAACATAGTGCTATGTGAAACTGTACGACAAGTGAAGTACATGAGAATTTATTCGTAATCACTGTTGTGTGGGATGAAACATAGAGGATTTTCCCGTGAAAAAAATCATAATGGTACTGCATACGGCCGCACCGGTAGTCCTGGTCTTTGCACACATATGTAAAAATCACACTTTTTTAAAACTTTATTTAACCAGGGGAAGTCACATTGAGAACATGCTTCACTTTTTCCAACAACTTCCGGGGAAAAATGCCAGATGATATAGATGCAAGTGAGGAGGGACCGAGAGAAACAGAGGTAAGGCCCCTGAGAAGAATTGTGTTTGGGATGTTTCTGGGCTCGGTGCTTCGGTGGTCCGTTTTATGAGGAGACACAGTGTGCAGAAGAGAACTGACAAACACAGGGCTGATGAGACAGAGAAAAAATACTGAATTTTCCGCAGAAGGACGCCTGCTGGGGGCTCCAGATCTGACCCCGGCGAAGGGTAGAGCACAGAACCACACTATACCTAAAAATCCTGTGCAGTTCGGCTACAAAAAATAAGGCTAAATACATTTTTTTTAAAAGTTCAGAAGCTCAGTTTGACTGCCAGCAGCAGCCGATGCCGTCCAAACGCACCTTGAATACGCCACGCAGCGGCGGAAAAGAGAAAATGGCAGTTTGTTTTTTCACAGGAGTCCATCCACTTACACCACCTGTACAAACTGCACCTCAGCAGCTCAGGGGTCATTCCAGATTACCCACTGAATAAACTGTTCTAGGATCAGCACACTGATGCGGCAGTAATGCACAGATGGCATCACAGGGTCTCCTCCCACAGACCCAGGGAACAGACTGGAGGCTCCTTTAGCGAGGGAGGGGGCAGCTACACAACTACAGCTCTCTCATTCCCACAGCCGTCGGCTTTCGCTCCTAGAGCGCTAAATGCAGCTACTGTCGCTCAGTGATGCAAGATATCAAAATCAGAGCTGTTGAAAACCCATCACGTGGTGACTTGTTTAAACAAGTCACGACATGATAGGTTTTCAACAGCACAAGATAATTAAATGTATATTTTTTAAAAAATTATTTCAGTGCTCTAAGGGTTAATGGACACCGGTATTTGAAATTAACTAGCGCAACAAAGTTTATGAATTATTTAGCCTAATATAAACCACTAAACAAATGATAAAAGGGCAGCAGTACTCAAGGTCTGTCGGCACCAGTTCATTACTTTATTTATGACTTTTCTCCATAAGTGGCGGAGATTTTCCCCTCAGTGTTATTAAATATGACTTCAGGCACACAACACCAGTGCCATTAAAAAGCACACATTAGTGCGCAATGTAAAACACAAGAGCTGTATTCTTGCTATGCTTAATGTTCTAGATTTGCAAAAGAATCCATAAGATGAGGCAATAAGACGTCAAATTAGCAATGATGGAGAATCTTCAGCACCCTGATCGGCGCGCCAAGTGCACAAGTGTGATTTCAGTGCAGGTTCATACTGTTTATATTCCGACACGGAGTGATTAGTGGGGTCATTCCATATCAAATCACCCAATGAGCTGAACCTCACCATCTCCAATTTTGTTCAAAATTTGTGTGTGACTTGGTCGTGACCCAGAACGCCCAAATCTCCAATTTCAGCTCAATCGGACCTTCCAGTGAAAATTTACGGCCTTTTTTTTTCTCTATATTTTGTGAAAAATGGCCACGGCCGCAAAATTCAAATCGTATCTCCAAACTACTCGACCAATTTTGACAAACACAAGCATTCCAAATCTGCCATTTTTAAACTCATTCTGGTAACTCTGGGTGTGATGAATTATTGACATATATTTTTACTTCAAAATTGACCTTCAGGGTCACATGACCTTTAATTTTTTTTTTTTACACAAAGTTGTACCCTGATGAGGCATCTACAACATATCAAAACTTAGAAACATATCATTTTTAGTTTTAAAGTAATTCAAACTTAAAATTCATGTGTCCAGCCATTTTCTGAGAATTCTTGTGCAGTTAGCGATGCACTGGGAAGAGGTGGTCCCCTATAATTAGTCATCGCAGCATGCTTAAGGAGACAAAGGAACTTCAACTCCCAATTTCAATTTGTAGTATTTGTAAACAACTGAGAACATTAAAAATGTAAGTACTTGTATATCTTCATTTTCTTCAGGATGTCTTACTTCAATAAATCTTGTTTACAATTTGTTTGTATAAGGAGAAAAATCAATCAAAACACTGGCCATCACGGAATGACATTTGTTGGCTACCTGAGGTGAATAATGTGAGTGTAATTGACACCCCATCACTTACATCATCCTCATCAAGGCAGTATACTCTCAGCTGCAGTGACTTGATGAAAATTTCAAGTCTGCCCAGTTTGGCAAATTGATTCTGAATAAACTGAAGTAAGTGGGACTTCACTTCCAGGAGCATCTTCAACAGTGGGATTTGAATTTGATTTTTACTAAAAAGTGTGCAAGTTATCAGGGTAAAGAATGTTACTTGACCACACATGGAACAAGGTTAACAGAACTCAACTGTAGGGAGATGTATAAACGGAGTACATTTTGTGTACATTTTGTGAACACAGACCTGAATTTCAGCGAGGGTATACTAGATTTAATTGGATATTGCTGAAAAACAAAAAATGATATGTTTCTAAGTTTTTGATATGTTGTAGATAACTCATCAGGGTATAATTTGGTGTTTTAAAAAAATTCTAGATCACGCAACCCTCAAGGTCAATTTTGAGGTCAAAATATAGGTCAATTATTCACCACACCCAGAGTTACCAGAATGAGTTTAAAAATGGCAGATTTGGGGGCGCCCTGGTGGCTCATCGGTCTAGGCGCCCATGCCATGGGTGCTGTATCCTTCCTGCAGCGACCTGGGTTCGATTCCGGCTCGGGTCATTTGCAGCATGTCTACCCCCATTCTTCACCCAAACTTTCCTGTCTCTCTACACTGTACAAATATCAAATAAAGGAAAAATTCCCCAAAAATTATCTTTAAAAAAAGATATGGTAGGTTTGGAATGCTTGTGTGATTCCCTTTCCAACAATACCTTGTTTATCAAAATCAGTCACGTAGTTTTGGAAATATGGTCATTTGAATTTTGGCGGTCACGGGCATTTTTGTGAAATATCAAAAAAAAAAAGAAACCAAAAGGCCGTGACTGTGCACTGGAAGGTCTGACTGAGTTGAAATTTAAGATTTGGGCGTTTGGGGCCAAAGCCAACTTGCATACCAAATTTGAAGAAAATCAATGCAAGTCAGGTGTGGAATCCCTTTTTTTGGGTGATTTGACATGGAATGACCCAGTGGTGTTCAGGCATCCATGCCATTACCAAGCCAGAGCTAATGGCTTCAACACAGCCTGAAATATAACTCAATTAACCCTTTTACTGGTCAATTTTCTTCCAGCTGAACAGCACCACTCAGTGTTTTTTTTTAACCAATTTAACAATTACAATAATGTAACAAAGATTCCTCAAAATCATATGGCACATTTTTTGGTATGAATAATTTACTAAATGTATCTGTGGTTAAAATATGACTTGAGCATGTGCATGAATAATGTCAGTCTACTGGTGAGCCAATGGTGACAGAAATATCTGTTTCAGAGTAGTTAAAAATTGCCCTGCTAAGTGCAATTGCCTGAAAAGAGGCACCACGTGAGCAGGGACATTTTTACCCTTGATCGCATTGTTTTTTTTTTGTGATGTGATGTGATTTCAGACTGCAAATACTCCTTCTGAACGTGCCAGTCAAATTACAGAGAGTCAATAATTTTCAGGGATTACGATTAAAGTACATGCAAAGGTCCCCTAGGAGACACAGCGCTTCAAACAGAGCATCTGGGATCAAGCCTAGCCAAGCCTAGCCTAGCATGCAGAGTATCAGCGCACATGTGCTGCACTTCCAAAGCTCACAAGAGACACACTGAACATGAGGACAGATAGGGGTATGAGCAGTGGAGATAGGGGCATTAGCAGTGGAGATAGGGGCATGAGCAGCGGGGATAGGGGCATGAGCAGTGGAGATAGGGGCATGAGCAGCGGAGATAGGGGCATGAGCAGCGGAGATAGGGGCATGAGCAGCGGAGATAGGGGCATGAGCAGCGGGGATAGGGGCATGAGCAGCGGGGATAGGGGCATGAGCAGCGGGGATAGGGGCATGAGCAGTGGGGATAGGGGCATGAGCAGCGGGGATAGGGGCATGAGCAGCGGGGATAGGGGCATGAGCAGCGGGGATAGGGGCATGAGCAGCGGGGATAGGGGCATGAGCAGCGGGGATAGGGGCATGAGCAGCGGGGATAGGGGCATGAGCAGCGGGGATAGGGGCATGAGCAGCGGAGATAGGGGCATGAGCAGCGGGGATAGGGGCATGAGCAGCGGAGATAGAGGCATGAGCAGCGGAGATAGGGGCATGAGCAGCGGAGATAGGGGCATGAGCAGCGGAGATAGGGGCATGAGCAGCGGAGATAGGGGCATGAGCAGCGGAGATAGGGGCATGAGCAGCGGAGATAGGGGCATGAGCAGCGGAGATCGGGGCATGAGCAGCGGAGATCGGGGCATGAGCAGCGGAGATCGGGGCATGAGCAGCGGAGATCGGGGCATGAGCAGTGGAGATAGGGGCATGAGCAGTGGAGATAGGGGCATGAGCAGTGGAGATAGGGGCATGAGCAGTGGAGATAGGGGCATGAGCAGTGGAGATAGGGGCATGAGCAGTGGAGATAGGGGCATGAGCAGTGGAGATAGGGGTATGAGCAGTGGAGATAGGGGTATGAGCAGTGGGGATAGGGGTATGAGCAGTGGAGATAGGGGTATGAGCAGTGGAGATAGGAGCATGAGCAGTGGGGTGTGAGGCAGGGAGGCATGGGGGTTGTGACCCTGAGGGCAGAATCAGGAGAGCGAACAGAAGCAGAGAGGAGGAGTGTTAGCATTAGCGCCAGCACTACAGGAGAGAAGCACAGAGCCCAGGCTCTACACCCCAGGGGCCTGAAGGCCCGTTCTGAAGCCCTGCTGCAGCTTCATGCAGGGTGTGGGGGGAAATGATGCAAAAATACATATACACACACACACGCGCACACGAGCCAAAGCACGAGGACAGCGGGTCTCGTTCGGGGTTGGTCCGCTGCATGCTGCCAAAACTGACGTCCACTTGAATTCCCAAACTCAGGGTTTCCCTGCTGAACATCTCCCAGAGCATCACACCCCCCCCCCCCTCACCAGCCCGTCCTCCTCCCACAGGGCATCCTGATGTCGTCTCTTCCCAGGTACATGGTGCACAGCTCCCAGCTGATGCACATGATGTAAATAAAAAAAAAACAGAACTCACTGGACCACGCAACCAACCTGCTTCAAGGTCCACTTCCCATGATCACGTGCCCACGGCAGGGACCTTAGGCTGCCGACTGCGGATAGAATGGGCACTGATACCAGTATACAGCTGCAATGTGCCACACACAGCAGGGGATGGGGCGCTGTGAGTTGTGACACATTCCTCACTAACGCATCATCTCCAACATTCCTGCCCCTGTAGTCCTTCTGTCGGTTTGGACCAGACTGGATGGCTTTAGTACCTTCAGTGCGTCAGTGAGCCTCGGGTACCCAACACCTGTCGCCAGTTTATGGTTTCCCCCCCCGGACCTCAGTCTGTCAGCACTCCCCACTGCTGCCTGGGAGCTCCAGAGAGGCACTGACCCATCCCTCTGGCCATAATGATTCAGACTTTGACAAAGACACTTTGGTCCGTTTCTTCCACATCCAACAGGGAACGTACAGCCCCAATTCCGAAATAGTTGACTCTGCCCTCAACTATTTTAGGTGGCATCTGTGGATGGCACAGCGGACTGTGTTTACAGACAGTGGTTTCTTGAAGTATTCCTGGGCCCATTTAGTAATGTCAATGACAGAATCATGCCAGTGAGTGATGCAGTGGCGTCTGAGGGCCTGAAGATCACAGGCATCCAGTAAAGGTCTTCGGGCTTGTCCCTTACGCACAGAGATTTCTCCAGTTTCTCTGAATCTTTTCATGATGTTATGCACTGTCAAAGATGAGACCTTCAAAGCCTTTGCAATTTGACATTAAAAACAATGTTACTCAAAGTATTCCACAATTTTTTTTACACAGCCTTCACAGGTTGGAGAGCCTCTGGCCATCTTTACTTCTGAGAGACTCAGCCTCTCTAAGACATCCCTTTTATAGCCAATCGTGTTACACACCTGCCCGTTAAATTAATTACTTGCTAAATGTTCTTTCAGTTGATTCTCTTATATATAAATTGCTTTTTCAGCCTTTTTTTTTTTTTTTGCCTGTATCCCAACTTTTTTGAGACTGGTTGCAGCCAGAAAATTTGAAATAAGCTAATTTTGTGGATAAAAATGTAAAATGTCTCAGTTTCAACATTTTAAATGTTATCTATGTTCTACTGTAAATAAAATATTGGCTCATGTGATCTGGAAGTCATTGCATTGTACAAGAACCAACTCTGGTTACAGTTTACAGTCTGTCTGCAGATCTTGGCATGTCGTTTTTATAAGATAATCTACTTCACTTGTGTTGTCTGCGAGTGGTTTAAATGCTTTGGCTCATCTGAACATGTAAAAGAACACAGATTTGTTAGCACGCGCTACTCTTCTTCATGTTTACGAGAGGAAAGTGCCCAGAGCACAACAGCTCACTGCATTAATGACTGGATGCCCTGGGCCCATGGAAAGTACGACCCAAACACCTTCTGTACCCAGCGAGCCACAGGCGTTCATTAATGGTGTGAGGAGTGAGCAGAATTTTCCACATCATTCAGACGTGAGGAGAGCACAACAGGCTTGTCCACACACCCCTTTAATTTAAAGGGATGATCATTACAAACACACCGCAGTCAGCCAATCCCTCAACCAAGCGCACAAGCTGACTAAAGCAGCGTCTCCCAGATCCTGTCCCAAAGTCTGCATGGCATTTAAAAACACACACACACACACACACACACACTAATTCTAACCTTACCCCTAACCTTAACTAATAAGTCACAATTAGCCTTTGTAGTTGTGAGGACCGGCCAAAATGTCCTCACTTCCCAAAAATGTCCCCACTCTGAAGGAAAAGAACATTTTTTAGTTCTCCAGTACAACACTCACTCACTCACTCACCCTCTGCTGAAACTCTTTCCATCTCGCCTCAATCTGAAATCTTTACAGATCATTCAAATTTGCAGGAACAAAGTTCATGATGACTTTATGATTTAAAATAATCATAAGCTTAACATAGACCATTAAATTAAATATTACATGGGCCTACTGTGTTGTCCTTAGCAATATAATGAATAGTATATGCCAGACCCACAAAATATATAGAGATAAAATCTGATTGTATGGTTTTAAACTCTAGAGTAGGCTTTCTCCAGGCAGCAGTTTATCCATCTTTCAGAGGGGCATTTTAAATTTATTATTATTTTTTTTTTAATAAAATTAGATGCAAGACTTAAAAACTCAAACCCATCCAAGTCAATCTCAATTTTAAAATGTCTCTTTAAAAGAGGAGTCAACTGGTGCCGGGTTAAACTCCAGCATGTGTTGTGGTAAATTTGCTAAGACTGTATAATCCAATTTCCTTCCCTGCATTACTGGATGATAGATCCCAGCACATAGCCAAAATCATGCAGCACACATCAGCTCTCTGCTCAATTACGGATATATAATACTTATACTCACAACCAACTGGAAAGCAATACCAAATCAACGCAGGTTGCTTTGAAATACTCACAGATTTAATTGCCTGGGAGCACTGATGAAGGCCTTAATTAATATAAAGAATGTCAGAAGTTTGGCCAGAGATGCTGATCTTTTTGCCTTGATTACCATCTCTCTCATCCCAGTCAAGGCAGGAAACCGTCATCAACATTACAGAACCGGAGTGTAGTCGGTTCCGGTATAAAGGCGATACAAAGCTGCGGCAGACGGCAGCATGTGGGCAAAAGTATCCAGTACCGTCACTCAGCTGACATGCGTTCATTCCCACTGGGGGGACTGAAATACCGCGATACATTCTGGCGATATGCATTAAGAGCAGCATAAGGGGCCAAAACAACATTTCGGAGTCTTTGTAACCACAAAACATCGACCAACATCAACAGACATGTTTACTTTGAGTGCGAAATACTTTCTTAAATGTTGTTTTTGAAAAAATATTTGTAACGTTACATTAAGATAAACTCAGATTAATTCTTATAGTTATTGAACCTACATGCACTTTGCATTATAATATTACAAACTCCAGGTTTTCAAAAATCTGCTGTGTACATTGTCATGACAATTGTGCAGTTAATGCTGAATTATTTGTCAATCACATTAAAAAGCCATCCTTTTAAATCCAAAAATAGCCAGCCAGACAAAGGCTAAATGACTGGAAAAATCTATATTGAGTAATCGTTTACATTATTCTACAGTGATGTGCGCTGTAATGATTCCCGGCGCTGTCTGAGATTACGAGCGTGAACCTTCAAACACAGAGGATTTATCAACACCCCGTTACACGGGCCCGGTACTGCGTGCGCTTATAACCTTAGATGAATACGGACGCGTCCACGAAACTAAGGATCTTAATCATGGACACATTAATACAAAAACCGCCACAACGGGCAGAGAATTTCTCTGACAAAAAATAACCCCGACGCATTGACTTTAAAAGGGAAAAAGTCGCATATGTTCTAAAATAATCCTTTCAGCGAGTTAACGACTTATTTTATCCCGTGCGACATTTGTCCTGGGTTATTATAGCATTTCCAAAAATACGAGTCAACATCCCCGGCGAATGCAGATACACGCCAGCGACTCACACCCGTGTCCGAAATTCCACAACAGTTGCGTGAAAGTTCAGGTGGAAACGCAGGTAAACCTGAGGTTACTCACCACGGTAAGAGTTTTAAAGAGAACTGCTGTCCTGTGATTTAAGATCAGTCAGATGTGAATGTGAGGCTCAGTGCTGACGCTCGGCGACAGCAGACGGGCTTCCCAACATATTCCGATCCTAAAACTGCGCGTCCAGCCGCGGATCTTCCTCACTGAGGCCGCCTGACCGCTTCTACAGGAAAACCGAGGGCCACTTAAACGCGTTGGAGAGGAAAAAATTAAGACTTAGAAATTAATTTTCCTCCATAAAGCGATCTCTGACCTCGTCGCCTGCTTCTCCGTTAGCAACAATGTAACCTGTTTTTCCTGTTCCTGCTTGCGTACCTCACGCCACGCATTTTAGCGTCATTTAAGGGACAGGTCAGGGAACCAATGAGGTACGAGAAAAGTGTGACCACGCGGTTTGGCCACTCATGCTGAGTTCCGCCCCTCTGCCCGCCCCGCAGATGGAGGTTGTTTATATTGCTGTAAAGCAGTTTTCGCCCGTCTTACAGTCGTCCGTCCAGATCGACCTGAGAAAACTAACGATGAATGTAAGTCACTAACTAACCTTTGTGAAGCAGGTAATGCTACCATAATATATTGTGCAAATCCATGTCCTAATTTTGACGTACTTCATGGGGATTAATTTAGGCGATGGGAACATGTTTCCCTATGATAGTAGATTGGATGAACCATAACTGGCCTGCATTATAATTGAAAATACTTAGAGAGAAATGCGCCATTTCATCATTAAAATATATCTACTCTGTTTACCCAAAGTTTACAGTTTAATATTTCAAAATGTCTCATTAAAGGTAATGGCTTGTGATTCAGTAAATGTCTTCATCTTGTTTCTGCTTATGAACCAACTGTCACCACTGACCTCGCAAGCTGAAACTGGGAGCATTATGGAGATCTGCCCCGTCTGTAAGACAACAGATACTTTCTTGGACCCCGCGGGGAAATTGGTCCTCTGAATTTGACCCATCCTAGTTACACAGGAGCAGTGGGCAGCCACAGTGCAGCACCTCAGGCGCAAGTACAGACTGAAGTAAGAGCCTTGGTCCGGAACCCTGGATGGAGTGTTCGTTTCGAGCATGTTTTTTGCGTTGGGGACCTGGGGGAGACCCACTCGAGCGTGGGGAGGACATTCAGACTCCACGCAGAAGTCTTGGCCCGAGCTTGACCCTGGATCCTCCTTATTGCTAGGCTACAGTGGTAACTACTCAGGAGCACTGACGGCACAGAACTCACCGTCCCCAGCTTTAGCCCGTAGACAACAGGTCCACGTGGCTTTGGTTAAGTACAGACACATACTGACCCCTGCTTCATGGACCTCCAAGCTGCGCTCCCTCCGTGATACACCAGACACTGCATCACCCGTCTGTGTGAGGGAGGGGATGGGGGGGGGGAGATGAGGGAGGGAGGGGGGAGAGACGTGGGAGGGAGGGGGGAGATGAGGGAGTGGATGAAGGGGGGAGGGGGGTGAGAGATGGGGGGTGTATCTGTCCTGCCCCACTGAGTGCTGCCTGACAGGTTCCAGACTCTGCCTTTCTTCTCCTTTTATGGGTGATACACACTCACACACACATTCCTGCACACACACACACACGCACCCCCACACTCACTCACCCACACACACACACACACACACACACACACACACACACACGCACACACACACACACACACTCACACACACATCCTTGTACTTATATCTTTGTGAGGACATTAGATTGACTTCCATTCATTCTCCCTGTGTCTCTGCAGCCTTTCCCTAATCTTAACAGCAAACAATGTATGCCTAACCCAAACCCTCACCATAACCTTAGCCTATCCCTAATTCTAACCTTCCCCTAAACCCTTACCCTAACCTTAACTTATCCCTAATTCTAACCTTCCCCTAAACCCTTACCCTAACCTTAACCTATCCCTAATTCTAACCTTCCCCTAAACCCTTACCCTAACCTTAACTTATCCCTAATTCTAACCTTCCCCTAAACCCTTACCCTAACCTTAACCTATCCCTAATTCTAACCTTCCCCTAAACCCTTACCCTAACCTTAACTTATCCCTAATTCTAACCTTCCCCTAAACCCTTACCCTAACCTTAACCGACCCCTAATTCTAACCTTACCCTAAACCCTCACCCTAACCTTAACCCATCCCTAATTCTAACCTTCCCCTAAACCCTCACCCTAACCTTAACCCATCCCTGATTCTAACCTTCCCCTAAACCCTCACCCTAACCTTAACCTATCCCTAATTCTAACCTTCCCCTAAACCCTTACCCTAACCTTAACTTATCCCTAATTCTAACCTTCCCCTAAACCCTTACCCTAACCTTAACCTATCCCTAATTCTAACCTTCCCCTAAACCCTTACCCTAACCTTAACCTATCCCTAATTCTAACCTTCCCCTAAACCCTTACCCTAACCTTAACCTATCCCTAATTCTAACCTTCCCCTAAACCCTTACCCTAACCTTAACTTATCCCTAATTCTAACCTTCCCCTAAACCCTTACCCTAACCTTAACCTATCCCTAATTCTAACCTTCCCCTAAACCCTTACCCTAACCTTAACCTATCCCTAATTCTAACCTTCCCCTAAACCCTTACCCTAACCTTAACCTATCCCTAATTCTAACCTTACCCTAAACCCTCACCCTAACCTTAACCCATCCCTAATTCTAACCTTCCCCTAAACCCTCACCCTAACCCTAACCTATCCCTAATTCTAACTTTACCCCAAACCTTAACTAATAAGTCACAATTAGCCTTTGTAGTTGTGAGGACCGGCCAAAATGTCCTCACTCTGTAGGAAAAGAACATTTTTTGATTCTCAAGTACAAGAACACACTCTCTCTCTCTCTCTCTTTCTCACACACACACACACACACACACACACACTCAGTGCCTCCAGTTCTTCAGGAGTTTCCTCTGTGCATAGTACACCACTGAAACATTGGGCTAAGGTAGTTTTCACTCAGTGAGGAAGTATTCACATGCCTAAATCTTAAGCTTGGTACTTTACATGTTTTACAACATGAGCAGGGGTGTACATTTATTTTTATTTCATATAACAAAGAGAAATGAGCTGGAACCTTCGCCCACACAAGCTGACCTCATTCATATTGGGTTGGGGGGGGGGGACTAAGTCTTGGGCCCTCATTAATCAAGCACGTGTAAAACAGACATGTTCCTCTCCCACGCTTCCCTAGATTTCCAAGCAAAACTATGTGATTTATCAACTTGTGCTTATACATCAGGATGTGGTAAATTTTAAGCACAGTTATGACCGTGTCTCCCTATGAAACCTTGGACAGAGAATCATCCTTGAAATGGAGAAAGGACTGATGTATTGGGGCGAATGAACTAACTAAAGAGGGAAGATTTAAATCAACTAATGATGTTTGTTTGTTCATTGTCTACTGAGGCCACTTTTTTCTCTGGTTGTTATCTGATTTATAAACATTAAGCGGTTTAGGTGTCGTTGAACTGGATAATGATGACCATCGGACTGAGAGGACATTAAGGACAAGGAGAATTGCGAAAGTCCTGGTTTCCACTGCTGAGGCAACCAACCGGACTTGCTTGGCTCCTACTGCACTGATTAAAACATGACTTTCGGGTTTCGGCATCAAAAAAGCTTTTCTTTTTATTATTTGTACATTTCTCCATGTTGAAAGACAGATTTATTTTTTGTTTCCATGGTGATTCCACAATTGTGATGCAATGGTATCCTGCTGATAGCAAATTTTCCATTATGCATGTTGCGTAAGGGAAAAGTGACCTGTTCAACTTCCATCCAACTGAAAAGTTTAAAATGTGAATTTCACCCCTGCACAAAGCAGCATTTTGCTTTGCTCTAACCCACTATGAAGAGCCTGCCTCAACATAGCCACATGAAAATGCATCATGGCATCGTTGTGCGAGTCCTTGGCACATCTCCAGCATGTTTTAAATAATGTTGTTTTACTTGTGTCCCTCGATATTCTTTAACCCTGTCACCAGAACACTTTTATCTCTGCATGTGAAAAATTACAAATATTTTAAGTCACATATTCAACAGAAATTTGCTACATATGTATTTATGAAAGGTCATGTGAGGAAGTACCAGAGATCATTCATTGGTTTCACCAGTATTGTGATTTTGACTGAAAGGTCGGTCTGAAAAAAATCAACCCCATAAATGATATTAAAGCTTGAATTCTGGGGGGGGGGGGGACATGCTACATCGATTGTTTTTATTCCTACTAATCTGGTAAAGATCAACCCTTTTACTTCATGTTCAACCCTGTTCCTCAAGCTGCTGTTCAGCCCAGAATCCACGAAAAAACCAGCCAACAGCCAAATACTTTTAGTCCGTTGCTTGACTTATAAAGCTGTCCTCATGCATTTCAGTACATACGTTTTATCTACAAACACAAAACATGCCTTCTACAGCAAGTTTTATGATCCCAGAATTTGTTGTGCCAGCATCCTAGGGCCCAGGAAAAATACTGGAAGTACTTTTATTCTGAGTCAGAGGTAAGGCAATCCAACTGTTCTTACCATGACATTTTTAATTCTTGTTACTTCTCAGGTATAAAATGATCCATGTTTTGTCAACCTGACCTCATATGACACTATAAAATATAATCTGACGCATCAGAAGACATGGATAAGAACAAGTTTTTCTCATTCTCATACAGTGCAGTATATCGTCGTGCCGTATGCGCTGATGATATACGGGGCATGTTGTAACACAGCGCTACCAAGCGCCCCTCCTGGTGTTGGTTGTAAGAGCTCTTTCCCGGCTCAGTGTGTGCTGATCGCGCCCGGGGATAAAACATTAATTGACCGTCTTATAACCCACTGCTTGAAATGCCGCGTATTGGACCCCTGTAATATTCACACATTATCTCAAAAACGCATCGGTGAAAAACACCAACCTGCATGGTGCTGAGACGCCCTTTCGTTAATAATACGAGATGACGGTGTCAGATCACCCCGCCGCTCACACGAGAAGCACGTTGCTGTAGAACATAACTAAAATGATTAACGTCATTCTCGCTCAGTGCAGCTTCGCAGGACGGCTATGCCTCGGGTTAGCCGTAGCCCGCGCTACCTTGATACAGGCAGGTACGTTATTGTATGGATAAACACATTTTCTTGGCTTCAATGTGGAAAACTATTTTTTAAACATGAACTTTTTTAAAATACTCAAATGGGACATCATTTTGAAACGGAGAACTGGAAGCCTAAATTGTTATTTAGGGTAGTCTTAATACGAATGAAACTTGCCATGTACAATGATTTATGAGTGGCAATGTGTGTGTAATTGAAGTATACACGTGATAAATACAAACTTTTTTGGTCTTGCAAACATTCTAATTTGCTGTTTATGAGTGAATTTAGTAACTTTTCATCGCAATTCAGATAATGACAGCCAGGGATTTTCAACAATAAAAGTTAATACCTGAGCAGACTCTCAAATCCTGCTCCATTTATCTCTCCTAGTTGTAGTTCCGACCCATTTCTAATATGGCCCTCTTCCAAAGTTCTACCGGCCAATCCACTAGTCTCCGATGCGAATGACGCGCTCAACGGACGGTCTGATCTGCCTCATAGGTAATCAGCAACTTTTCGGACACCTGAGTCAGTTATAACGGACACAGCTTGAGGCCGATTTAAAAGATTACTGTGAAAGCCACAGACTCACTGCCGTCCACCCACCATCAAGGAAGATATCTATCGGGGATAATCCAATCACGGTCCTCCAGGGCCAAAAGCTGCCGGTATTCCATCATCCTGCTACCTGGGAGGTGGGGTGAAGACAATCCGGCCAATCAGAAGCACTTATTAATCAGTTAATTACCAGGGTGATACAAAAAAAAAAAGAGCTGGATTTCAATTCAAGGTCCAAATTTGGAGATCAAAGATACTGCATCCATATTTATATACACACGGCCCTATATTTTTATGACCTTTCAGCTTTATTGGAACGCATTGAAACAGGAAAGTGCACAGCAGTGGTTCCCGATGCTGGCTTTCACTCAAACTGCAACAGCATTCATAAACCGCAGTACTTTTCTAATAAATTCGGTCTTTTTCATGTAGAAAGGACCCATTTCCCCTCTCGAGTCACACTGTCTAAAATGGCTATACCCATGTGCTCTGCAGGATCAAGAGCCATGCTTTCTTCCAAACATGAAAAAGAGTATGCATTCAATGCATACTTTATGATGGTCTATCAATAGGGTCCGGATTACATTGCTGAACGTGACCTTTCCCCGTTGACACAGCGCAGATGTAACTCATCACTCGCATTGATTGGTCATGCAAAATGTGCACGTGCACACGCTCACCAATCACAGGTCAAACGATTATTTCATTTCCTCAATTACAATTTTTCCTCTCTTCATACTACTTCCAATACATGATATGAAGTTGTAAGTCTTGAGGATCATTGCCATTTCTGACAATGAGGCTCAGAGGGGCAAATAATCCTTATAGACAGGAACAGTGCAATGAAGGAAAGAGGAATTGGGATTGCAATAGTGGTTGGAACAGAACAAGCCCTGACAGGAGGACCGCAGGACTGCGTTTGGGGACTGCTGGTGCTCAGCGTGGATTACAGAGCCGGACTCACATCTCCAGTCATCAGGACTCAGTTCTTCCCCTGTTAGATCAGTGCTGAGGCGCTGCACTCCGCTCCAGACAGAAAACCAGGCTCCGTGTATTTTGTAAAACAATAAAATAAAATAATAATAATAATAATAATAATAATTTTTTATTTCTCACTACATGTGAGGGAATCCTTTGGGAAACAGAAATGGAACAAAACAACCAAAAATGTACAGCTTTTTCAAAAAAATAAAAAATAAAAATAAAAAATACAAGCAAATGAGTCAGGAATTTAGCACAGCATTTTTCTTCAGAAACCGTTTTTCGGTCAATCGCCAAATACTGTAGCAATACCGATTCTGAACATAAAGCTTACAGAGCCAAGCCCAAACAAAATGCAGAAGAATGATGTAAATCAGTCTCAAAGTGCAGTGCTGGGGGCCACAGTTTCTGCTGGCTTTTGTAGAGTCCTAACCAACTTATGCAAGTCTACAATGACCCATGAAACAAGGTGTGAGGACTGTTCAGCTAATCAATGACCTCAGTGAAGCACGGCATCTCATGGATGCCTCCGGAACGTCAACCCTCCGGGATTTGAGTCCGATGCCCAGTTTATCCAGAAGAGGCTGCTGAGTAAGGCTGGCTGGTGCTGCCCTCTGGTGTCACGAGTCTGGTACTGCAGGCTGGGCGGGCAGGCCGCTGCGTGTGCGGAGCTGCGACTGAGCGATGTCGGCCAGAGCGCTCTGGATCTTCTCCAGCAGGAGGTCCCCTCGGTACACCACCTCCTCCAGCCGAGCAGCGGCCTCGTGATTCTCCTCCTCCAGCTGCCGCAGGCTGGCCGCCTGATGAAGAGGAGGTGAGAGAGCCAACATTAGCCGCACAGCAGCGCTTCATACACTCTGTGCCCTACTCCCCTGTGCAAGCAGGCTTTCGGTCCAACCACAATGTATTCATGTTCTATTTTTATTTACTGACACTTTCACTACATTATTTTACAGCTAGATTGGGTCATCTCCCCTGAACACGTGGGAAGAGAGTCATCGTATTAACTCAGGTACTCAAGCAATTTTGTGTCTCCAGTTAGCCTGACATGCTTGTGTTTGGACTGAGTGCAGAATCCAGAGTACTGGAGGAAACAGACAGAACTGTGAACACAGACAGAACATGTAAACCCCACACAGGAAAAGCCCCGGGTTGGTTGTGGGTTTGAATCCTTCCTGCTGTTAGAAAACAACACGACCCACAGTGAGCAGTCAGGTCCCGACCACAACTGGGATTAAAAAAGCAGTTAATCTGTCCACCCCTTCAGCCACATTTCAGCAGAAACACAGACAGAAAGAGTGTTTGGAGCAAAAGGCAGTTGGTCAGGAGTGTGTCAGGACGGAGACTGCGGGCCACCGCTGTTCACCTCTGCTTAGACTCTGGATTTACCCTTAAGTGGGTTCAAAGTCAGAAAAAGCATCTCTCCATGTTGTAGGATAATATTATCACATATTCTGTACCTGCTGGCTGCAGCGCTTCACTGAAGCTTCATCACACTTATACTGGGAGAAATATTCAAACCCAGGACACCATGTTTTTACAGCCACAGAATCACATTAAATGGAAAATACCCAAAACTTGTGCATAATTTTATGTGCATTTCCCTGCCATTCTGCAGGATATCCGTCAGAGAGCTTGGGTTCTCCGCAAGAATTTTAAATGGGGCTAAAATTCCACAGGTTTGAACAGAGAGGCTGCAATTGCAGAGCACATATATGGGTCCATAACTTTTAAGAAGTTAACCAAAGGAGGTCAACTGCATACACGCTTTTCCTGAGGATGGGAGAAATGCCATCACACACAGACACACAGACACACACACACAGACACACAGACACACACACACAGACACACAGACACACAGACACACAGACACACAGACACACAGACACACAGACACAGACACACAGACACACAGACACACACACAGACACAGACACAGACACAGACACAGACACACACTCTCCAGCTCCATGTCTTCGCATACAGGTCAGAAACCCGACTCCAAGAGTTTCAATCAGGGAGAAACCAGCCCTTCAGCTGCTCCGTCACAGTGTTTTAACACAGGGGTACGACATAAAAACACTCAAAATCTAACATGAATCAAACGATCCTGAGAGAGACAGAGACAGACCGAAACAGAGACCGAGACCATTTTCTCCCCCACCTTGTAGGTCAAGAAGCAAATCACAGCCATCCTGTTACATACGTGTCAACAGATAACCTGTATCAGCCATTACAGCAAATGAGCCTCACAAAATCAAGATTCAACAATAATGTCAGAGTCCCCCCCCCTCCTCCGCGAACCTCACAGTGACCTTGAAAATGAGGTCAAGGTCACCAAAATCGACTGGTGTCAGGGGATCCTCCTACTAGGCCATGGTGTGAAATTTGATGAAGTTTGGATCACTGGTTCTGGAGGTATCATGCCAACGAGTCGACTAGACGGAGGGATGGGACAACAAAAAGCTCTCGTCGCCTCAGGAGCCAGAGCTACCAATGTGCAAAACCACCATCTTCAGTTCTCCATACAGCCAGTCCTGAAACGTCAGCTCCTGACTGTAAAGGAGGTCTAAGCCTCACATTTAAGAATTTACTGAAGTCGTTGATGTAAACAACTTGAGTTTTTACCTGCAATGCTGCAGTGGACTCCTCACTGGGCAGCGAATCGATCAGCACGTCCACATCCTTGGCCGTCCTCGCTATGAGCGCAGCAAACAGCTGAGCATATTCTGCAAGAGCAGCCAAAGAGAATGACCTTGCATTTTATACGGAACAAACTCACTGCATGAACAATGTTTACATCTGGGACTAGGTAAGGCGTCAGCACTCACTCACAGAATAACAATGGCCCGTATTCAGAAACAAGACTCACACTCACCCTCGACTCACCATATAGTGAGTACGACTGAAATGTAACTGGTGTGCGAGACAGAGAGAGACCTGTCACTAACCGAGGGATCGGTCCCACTCCTCGCCATGTTGATATTCACAAACGCCACTCGAGCATAACTGACAGTAGTGGGCACTGGGTACCACAGGCGGTGCTTGGCTGCTGCAAAGAGACACTCAATCCTCACCCTTCAGTGCTGAATGACCTAAACCTGACGCAGTTTACTTTTCTAGATTAGATAATTTCTCAGACTAATTGGTAAAATGACAGTGATATGTATTTTAATAGCGTTGTTATAAAATTGAGGCGTTTCTTTCGCACATAAATGACAACGTAAAATATCACCATGTCTTCATAAATTCTGTGGTCGAGTGGCTCGCAGAAGGCGCAGGACAGCCCGCGAGGCTCACTAAGCAACAAGCTGTGAGACGTGCCGGACATTTCCTTCTACATTCAGGGATTAAGAATGCAGAAAAGAATGGAGTCTCGTAACTTACAGCTACATGAGCCTCGCAGACCAATCCACACGCGCCCCACGAGCCAACTGAGCGCAGAATTATTGAACACGAGTAAAGAAAAGCGCGAAAAATCCAAATGCGTGAGAGTTGACAGATATGCGTCATTAATGAAAACTGGCCACACCTGATAATGTTGGGAGTTTTCGGAGTTTCTGCAATGGTAATTTAATAAAATTGAAAACCGCAATAATTCAGTGCTCTTTCTAACTACGGTCAATCTATCACCAGTTCACAACTTAACAAGTAGAACTTACGACACATGATAATCATAAGGATTATTGGAGTTCAAGTAAATAAAATTTTATTAAATGATTGAAAACAAGTCATGTCCAATCATTTTTTTTTAAGGGATGGTTTTGATCTTCCCCTATTGCCAGTTCACTAGTAGCTACTGGTGGGTACACAAATGCTAACCTTGAGTTCACCACAGTGCAGTTCGTAAACACCAAAACCAGGTGGTCAGTTAGTAAGTTACCGGCATTGTTATGATCATTATAGTTAAAATTTGCGTAGTTGCGATTGCGTCGAGCACGTGGCTGTAAATGATCAAGAGTTTCCAATGCTTGTAACCACCTGAAAGCCGTGACAACGAAATACTGGCGCAAGTTAGGGCGGCTCAAGGGAGGTGTTCCCTGCACTCAACCTTCACTCAGAAAGAGACGCTATTTTCAGTGTGAGTGAGCTCTCTGAAAGCAAATGAGTGTTAGGACAACCACTGACTCATTTAGTATACCCTGACACTAACGAAGTTTTAGTACGCACTCACACTCAATTAGTGTGAGTGTCGTTTCTGAGTACGGGCCAATATCACAGGCTCAAAGGGGCTCTCATTCACTATAGCACAAACATACAGGTCCAGGAGGAGTGCTCCGACACAATACAGCTATATCCGTCATGTGCAATACCAAAGCCCTCAAGTAACCACACCTTTTAACTCTTGATTACTCAGAACCTGTTGCAGATTACATAGCCTGAATAACGACTAAAGATTGACGCACTCAGCAGCTAAGACAAATCGCCAGAATAAAAGGACCCTATATTTATATTTACCCTATATAGAATTATTGTTCAGTGCCTCAAAGTCGAAGCATTTTCCCCATCCGCATTAATGATGACAAAATATGCCTTGATGATTCTAAACTCGTGGCTCACGAAACCAGATTTCCGTTCATTTGTTTGCGAGGCTCGTTGTAAGCAAGACCATGTCACACCAGCGTTCAGAGTGCATCAATATGCCCAAGATGAAGTTTTCCACTTGAAAGGTCATCTTTTTAACACTGGAAACATTTCAAATAAATCAAATGCCACCCTAATTAAAAAAATAAATAAATAAATAAAAAATAATATCTCACAGCCCCAACAATGCTGACGCAGAAGATGGGGTCCAGATTGTATTCAGATTCTGCCCGTCCTTACAAAAAACATATTCCATGTAAACGCAGAGTATAAGCGATGTGCCAGTATCATATCTTAAATACTCGTCCTGATTATTCAGGGCATACAATAAATGACTGTTAATCAGGGAACATGGACAGGACATTGCCGTGAGTATGCATGCATCCTCAACAGCTAAAGGGCTTTCATACTTCTCTGACGGCAGGTCACATGTCAAGACCACATTTAAGGAGGACTGCGAATTTTGGACCCCTTCACCGGGAGCATCTGAAGAGCACAAGCTTTGTGACCAGCAGCAGCAGACACACAGAAGTTTGGAATTTTTTTCCCCGTGAACAACATATCAATGGGGAATATTTAGAGGCTTCTCATTGGCTCTGGCAGCGAATTCAGTTTATGTCGCTACAGCAGCCCTGTCCAACTCTGCCTCCTAAGTTTACGAGCAGAGTTTATATTTCATTGAAGAAATTTGACGAAAAGTGTTCGTTTACCATTTTTCATTGATGAAAACAGGGCGATAGCTAAATAAAATGTGATCTGTGAGGGCGAAACCTATGAAGACGTGCCCTGATATTTTCCTTGACCTATAAAAGTGTGATGGCAATAGCAGAAAGAGGGGACTCAGGACACGGTCCAATCAGAATTCCTCTCACCACTCATACAGAGTCAATCGGTCCACACCACTGGACAGTGCTTTCTCTAGCTGTCCCACAACTTTCGTTGTTTCAAGTGAGCGAGCAATACAGGCATAAAGATGCTTATGGGGCCAACTGCAACCCGCCTGACTAAATTCCCAACAGGCTTTTACAGCCGTTTGAGAAGTGAGCCCGAGTCAGAACTGTGCGGAGGTATTATGTTGCAATCAGCGAAAGTAACAACAGGTGAAGAAATCTCAAAAATTAGCCGAAGTACTTCACAACCAGGACAAACAGAATCCACCATTTTAAAGTAAGTTATAACTACCTAGCAACAAAGATTAGACGATACGGAATCTTGCTCGACGAACTGATACTACAGCTGTTGCTTGTAATGTTACAATATGCTCAGAGTGGAGCGCAATTTTACCAGCATTAGTCAGTCTACAAGCAAACCTCCAATTAATATTTCTGAAATCATTAGAGGTTGTGTTCAATTGCACAAGATCCTGACAAGTTAGCTCAGCATGGCACACGAGTCCGAGGACCTGCATTTACACTCCAGTGGCCTTCATTGATTTTGGGAGCATCCCATGTACCTTCTGACCCCAAATTCCACCCCTCATCTGCAAAACCATCATCTTCAGCAAATTTTAATATAACAGTGAGCCTAAAACTTTAGCACTGTACAGCAGATAATGCTTAATTCAGGTTCAATGAGTGGATGGCATTTACTCCATAAAGTATTGTCTGTAACATGAGAGGTGCCCTTTAAAGAATTGATGATGTCATGAAAGTTTTACACACTGTTATAAAATTAATTAAGCTTGGTCTTATTTTTGTTACCATCAGTTGTCCAATCATTCTTTTTTGTTTGTTTTACCTGTACTTCAGTTGGACAAATAAAGCCCTCTTAGGGTAACTTTAATATCACCGTCATAATACATCTGTACAAAAGTGTGTCCGCAAAGACGGAATTTTTGACCTATGTTTTGCCAAACCAAAAGCTTCATAGATGTTAAAAAAAATGAGAAGAAAATTCCAGTGAAATGTGCACACAATTTACGGCATAATTCTACGACCTACCAGTTTTATTGACTAAATATGCAGGAGATTTAGTTGTCGAGATGTCCTGTAATTTTGGCTGACTAATACTAGATTGAAAGTAAAAATACCACATACTTTGTTACATCGACATTTCGTACCCATGTATGACCGCAAACGCAGCTTTGATAGTTAGTTATGAATTTTGTCGAAATGTACGAACGTAATTTGAGAGTATGTTCAATTAAATAATAAATACAACTTCTTTATTTTTGCTTTTCACT
The DNA here is from genome assembly GCA_029721435.1 of Gymnothorax reevesii. Taxonomy (NCBI): domain Eukaryota; kingdom Metazoa; phylum Chordata; class Actinopteri; order Anguilliformes; family Muraenidae; genus Gymnothorax; species Gymnothorax reevesii. Next base: position 11,688,182 of record CM056579.1, on the reverse strand, counting down.
ATTCCTATCAAGCCAATAAAAAGGAGTAACACACAACAGGTTATAGCCAAGATTACGTACGTATGGTAAGCCACTAACTGGACAGTAGAAGTAATCAGAAGTCTCTGAATATCTCCAAAGTAATATGCTATACTTGGGGGGGGGGGGGGGGATTAAAAATATTTTGTTATTATTATTATTCATTTATTTATTTTACTTAATTCGCAGGTAAGTGAAATAGAGCCAGTGTGCGTATGGTGACAGTTACCTTCTGTTGGATTGGAAGGCTGATCTTTATTGATCGCGGTCTGAATGTTGCTGAATGAAGCCGGGGGCGCACACTGCTGCAAAACTCCGATTGCGTTGCAGAACTGGTCCGCCAGCTGAAGAAAAAAAAACACACACACATAAACACAAGTTTTACAAGACTCTGTAGTTCTATATGCAAACGAAGGCGAGATTAACATAAAATCTTTGAAGGCTTCACTGACACAGTGACAAGTTGCTAACGCTAGCGAGACTGCATCGTTTACTAGGCCTACAAATATTGCACACATTGATTTTGTCTCTTACTACAAACATTCGCATCCATACCCAGCAGAACAAAACATGTATATTCTCGAAAGCATTATGTTTCAAAAACAACTATTCCGTCTAATTCACGATTTTTCTGACCGAGTTGACAGCATCTTGAAGTTGTGTTAGTCGGTCGGCCATATTTGTAAGGAAAAACCTCTGGAGAAGACGTTTCGCTATTGAACTGCACATTGACCAATGGAATTGACTGTTATTGCCAGCCTTCCTTTACCCGTCAAACCACGATCTTTGCAGCCAATCAACGCTAAGTGCGTTTCCTCGATCAACACTCACCGGTGATAATCAACCATCGCTGATGAGGAGGTCTGACCAATCAAGAAAGAGTGCGTTGCATGCACAGCGGGCAAGTAGAATTCCACGCTGCGTCTTAGTTTTCTGTTAGAGTCTTCTGTGGAGCCAGAAAGGAGCTGTAGATTAAACAAATTACCCTAACTCACGGAATGAATATTTTTATCCATATGATCATATAATTGATTCACTTGTATGAGTCGCTCACCGAACTATTTATCCAGATGAGCACGTGTCTCCGTAATGAAGCCTGTAACGTTTGTTTGTGTCTGAGAAACAGAGGCTTCTCTGTATTCACACTGCACAGGGTTTTGTTGTGTGTGCATCGCTTACCATGTGATGGTAAAATTGCGGTGTACATCCAGGAAGAAGCGAGCGGAAGTTGGCTGATTTGACAGTTGGCAATTCAGTGAGTGTGCGAGTTGACAGACTGTTGAGGGAAAGCAGAGGTTTTCGCAACCGGACTGCAGCAGTGGTGAAAGTGATGATGGCAGAGATGTGACTGTAGTTTGCCGGGGGAGCGCTCCTCTCGGATACCGGCTAAACCATCAATATTCAAAGCCAGCATCGATGAGAAAAGAAGAGATAACGCGCTATTGGAAAATGTCCCCCCACTGGACACTGACCGTTATAGTTCTTATTTTCGCGTGGACCGGAGTACTCCCTCAGGAAACAAGTAAGTTGCATTACTAAAATTTTGAAGACACACTCAAACTAAAACTCTCAACTATGTTCATCTCTGGGGGGCATAATTTTAACATCGCCGGTCCTCTTATCGATGTGTCAGCAGCAGATTCCAAAGCCATGGAAAATCTTCTACTTATGTTCAGACACTGTAAGTTCTTTTATACTTGAACGAAGAAACAATTGAAACATCTGATCCATCAAATAACTCAGGAGTTGCTGTTTTTAACATTTTAGCCACTCAAGATGTTTTTGCTAATATTATGGAGCTGAAATAAAACAACATTTACCTCCTGAAAGGATTTTGTAAGAGACGTGCATCGTGCATACTATGTTGCAAAATCTGATCAACTAAGTAGGTCAAGTCCTCCTGTAATCTGGGGAATTAGATTCTGCGAATTGCCAGCCTTGGAATCTGAAGAAAAGTTTTGCGTGAATACAGAAGTTTGGTTTGTGTGAACGGGGCTATGCCTTCCATACAGTGGCTCCAATAAGTATTTGTACACTACTTGAAAATTCGACTACATAACAGCTTTTGTATATTCGGCTAAATGCTTGCTATTGTGTGTAAAATATTTGATAATCAATATGTTTTAAACAAATGTTTAATGTCAAAATGGCATATTTGGTCAGAAAGGCGATTATCTGACCCAATAAGTATCTGTACAGTTCCATTAGTGAGTCACAAAACTTATAATACTCACCTAAAATTGACTCAAGATGTTTACAGGACATGGTTGACTCACTTGGTCTGATATGGTCAAGTGTGACCATACTGGACACTCCCTCTGTACACAGACTGGCCTATGTAAATGGCCTGATCATGCCCATAATGTATTCATGTGATATATGGCTAAGACAGGCGAGATACCCCGTCGAATGCGGGAGCAAATCATTCAGCTACATAAAGAAGGCCAAAGCACCAGAAAAACTGGAACTCTGCTATCGTTACGCCACACGACCATGCAGTACATCATCAAGAAGTACAAACAGTCTGAACGCATAGCCAATGCAGCCAGGAAAGGATGTCCCAGGAAGACCAGCCAGCGCACTGACCGGTACATCTCCCTGCTGGTACAGAGGGAGAGACAGTCCTCGGCCTCCAGTCTTGCCACCAAAGTGGAGGAAGCAACTGGAAGCCATGTTTGTGCCCAGGCCATCCATAACCGGCTCCATGAAGTACAGTAGTGTACAAATACTTATTGGAGCCACTGTATATTTCATACAGAATTGTTCATAAGTTAAGAAATTGCCATTCGTGTCCATCAACTCAACTATAGACCATATATTCCTCTCATACCAATCTTCAAAAAAATAAGGATTTACAGTAGCTCCATGTCCTGTAAACATCTTGAGTCAATTTTAGGTGAGTATTATACGTTTTGTGACTCACTAATGGAACTGTACAGATACTTATTGGGTCAGATAATCGCCTTTCTGACCAAATATGCCATTTTGACATTAAATATTTGTTTAAAACATATTGATTATCAAATATTTTAATCACTTTTACACACAATAGCAAGCATTTAGCCGAATATACAAAAGCTGTTATGTAGTCGAATTTTCAAGTAGTGTACAAATACTTATTGGAGCCACAGTATATGCGATGGAGATGGAAATAGTGTTTCATTTACAGTTTAAACTTGTATTTGCACCCGTGGCATTCTGACGAGACGAACGCGCAGGGGATTACCGGTGTGTTTCTTCACCGTCTAAAGCTGCTTTCACACTGGACACTGTTATGGCCCCAATTTGTTATTACATTTATAACACAGCAGCAACAGCAAGGGATGACAAACACAGTTTTAACAACTAAAACACATTTAATTTTTAACAAAGACAAAGACTAATAACAACCTACAACTAAAGACCAAGATTGATAAATAAGAAAAAACAGAAATAATTACAGTCCCTTTTTAGTGCGGTGGCTTGGTGATGTCCTGGATGAAGAAAATGCTCAAACACAGGCAAAGAAATCCACAAAAGAAACGTCACAGGTCTTGAACAGAATGGCAGGTCTGGTCATCTTCTTGCAATTTCTCCTACTACTTTACTGTCTCAATTCTTTTCATTATATACTCTCTTTCAGACCCCACCCACATTTAGACCTCTTTTTTTTAACTTTCTGAGACTTGCCCCAGACATGTTCAGGACATGTCTAAACATGACTCCAGTCTGAGCTTAACAAAAAAAGGTAAATACTGCCATCTAGTGGCCTATATTCACATTACACCTCCATTCCAAAAGGGAAAAATTTTGACTCATAAAGGCAAAATTTTTCTTTTCAATACAAAATGGTTAAGTGAACACTTGTCTATATATACATATCATACAATATTCAAACACATGATATATACATTCAAACACGGGATAAGCAATCAGCAATTACATTGTCTGTACCCTTCACATGCTTAATTTCCAAGTCAAACTCCTGTAAAATCAAACTCCAATTCAACAATCTCCGATTCTTGTTTTTCATCTTACTCAAAAACATTAACGGATTGTGGTCAGTGTACACAATCATTGGCTTTTGTCCTGAACAAACATAAACCTCAAAGTGTTGTAAAGAAAGGACCAGAGCCAACAGCTCCTTCTCTATTGTGGAATAGTTCCTTTGGTGGCGATTGAACTTCCTGGAGAAGTATGCCACGGGATGCTCAATGTCATCAGAGTCACTTCTCTGTTGGAGCACAGATCTACAAGCTTGGTCGCTAGCATCGACCGCGATGGAGAACGGTTTGTTGAAGTCAGGAGATTTGAGCACGGGGAAGTGACACAGCAGAGACTTCATGCGATTGAAGGCTCTCTGGCATGCATCATCCCAGGTGAACTTTATGCCTTTCTTCAGTTGGTTAGTTAGACTGAGAGCAATCTCAGCAAAGTTCTTGCAGAACTTGCGGTAGTACCCGATCATTCCAAGGAAGCGGCGCAAAGCTTTTTTGTTGTCAGGAACTGGAAAGTCCATGATGGCTTGGACTTTAGCATTTATGGGTGCCACCTTACCCTGGCCTATGACGTAGCCAAGATAGGTGACAGTAGCACAACCAAAGTCACTCTTGTTCAGGTTAACAGTCAGGTTAGCCTGGGTCAGGCGCTGGAACAACGTCTCTACATCTTTTAGATGTTCTTCCCAGGAGTCACTCCATGTGATCAGGTCATCGATGTATGCACCCGTGTGTGGCAATCCGGCGATTGTAGACTGTATCATCCTTTGGAACGTGGCTGGGGCATTTTTCATGCCAAAGGGTAGGACTTCATACTGGTACAATCCAGATGGTGTGGCAAAAGCAGAGATGCTCTTGGCCCTCTCAGTTAAAGGCACACACCAATAACCCTTCAATAAATCAATCTTGGTCAGAAACTTTGCTTGCCCTACACTATCAATACAATCATCAATCCTAGGTATTGGAAACACATCAGTTCTAGTTACAGCATTGACGTTGCGATAATCTGTACAGAATCTAGTACTTCCATCAGGTTTTGGAACTAGCACACAGGGTGAACTCCAATCGGAGTTGGAGGGTCTGATAATATCATGTTTTAACATGTACTCAACCTCTTTCTCCGCAATCTTTCTCTTTTCAGGATTCATCCGGTATGGATGCTGTTTTATTGGTTTGGCATCACCAACATCTACATCATGAGAGGCTATAGTAACTCTCTTTGGAACATCAGGAAACAAATCCTCATTTTTCTTGATCAACCTTTCAAACTGATCTCTCTGTGAGGGTTCTAAGTGCTGGAGTTTTACATCAAGATTTTGCAACACTTCAGTGTTTGACAATTTACATGAAAGAACTTCAGCTTTAATTCTTGGTTCATCATCTTGAAACTCCCCCTCATCTTCACACGTTTCGACCATTGGAGAATCTGAAGTGACAGCTGCAACCCTAGCATTTCTGTCATGATAAGGCTTTAGCATGTTAATATGACACAATTGTTTTGGTTTTCTCCTATCTGGAGTCTTCACAATGTAATTGAGATCATTGAGTTTTGTCAGAATTTCATAAGGACCATGAAATCTAGCCTGCAATGGATTGGACTGCAAGGGAAACAACACAAGGACCTTGTCTCCTGGTTTAAACTCACGGCTTCTAGCCTTATGATCATACCAAGTTTTCATTTTTCCCTGACTTGATTTCAAGTTCTCTTTGGCAAGGTCACAAGCTGCACGCAATCTTTCCTTGAACTTGCTAACATAGTCTAACAGACTGATTTGCGGCTCTTCCTCTTGCCATTGTTCACTCAATAATAGCAAAGGTCCTCTCACTTCATGACCAAACACTAGCTCAAATGGACTGAATCCAGTAGACTCCTGCACTGCTTCTCTAGCTGCAAACAACAGCAAATGAACCCCTTCATCCCAGTCTTTCTCATGGTCATAACAATAAGTCCTCATCATTGTCTTGAGAGTGGAATGAAACCGCTCTAAGGCACCCTGACTTTCTGGATGATAGGCACTAGAAAGAATCTGTTTTGCACCTAGTTCATACACAACCTGCTGAAACAATCCTGAAGTGAAATTGCTACCTTGGTCTGACTGAATTTCCCTGGGAAGACCAAACAACGTGAAGAACTTTATCAAAGCCTTCGAGATTGCAGTTGCCTTGATGTTACGTAGAGGTATGGCTTCGGGGAATCTGGTAGATGCACACATGATTGTCAACAAATACTGATTTCCAGATCTAGTCTTGGGTAATGGACCAACGCAATCAACAATGACCCTAGAGAATGGCTCCCCAAATGCTGGGATAGGCTGCAATGGAGCTACAGGTGAGTCTAACTGGTGTTTTCCAACTACCTGACAAGTGTGACAGGTTTTGCAAAAGTTGGAAACGTCTTTCTGAAGCCCAGGCCAAAAGAAGTGTTTCATGATCTTTTCAACAGTCTTGTTAACACCAAGATGACCTCCTAAAGGTAAACTATGAGCCATTGTTAAGATCTCATTCCTATAGACCTTCGGAACAACAATTTGCCTGACCACTGCCCAATCTGCATTGGCAGGGATATCAGGAGGGCGCCACTTCCGCATCAACACACCATCCTTGAGATAATACCCAACTGGAACTGCATCTATTTCTTTTTCAGGAAGGGCTCTCCTCTTTAGTACACAAATTTCAGGATCATTAGTTTGCTCCTCAATCAACCGCTTTCTGGACAGAGACAAGTCTCCAGACACATCAGAATCACCAGACCCATCCGGCTGGCTGAATAGAGAACTGATAAAAGTATCTGATAAGTCCTCAAACGGAGAAACCATAGTAGGCCAATCAGAGTCATGAGGCGAACCACCTGAGTCCTGACTATTCAATGTACTGGACGGCACCACATCATCTTCTTCTTTAGCCTTCTTGGCCATAGCACGAGTCACTGCGCAAGAACGATACAGAGATGGGTCCTCATCCCCATCTTCAGTGCTCGGCTGTGAAGTAAGATGTACAGGGGGAACTACTTTGCCCCCAGCCAGGTCATTGCCTAGCAACAGAGAAACACCCTTTATAGGTAGACTTGACATAAGTCCCACCTTTACCTGTCCTGTAACTAAATCTGACTTCAAGAATATAGAGCGCAGGGGTACAGATACAGTCCTCCCTTCAATACCTTGTACAAGTATGAAATCCCCTGAAGCGGTCTCATCACGTAACTCCAAGGAGTCCATCAACAAAAGTGACTGAGAAGCTCCGGTATCCCTTAGGATATATATGGGGACAGGAGTAGTATGCTCATTCAGAGCCACAAATCCCTCTGACACAAATGGAAGAAATTCCTCCCTCACATAGTCAGCTGTATTAGGCTTTTTAGCCCCACAAGAAGCAGGCAATTTAGCAGATTGGTTATCTACTACAGGGGTTTCTAACCTTGTTTTCACAAAGGCATTTGGTTTGGTATCCTTTTCTTTTTCTTTCTTAGCTTTAAGGAACCAACAGTTAGTTGTAACATGACCAGATTTCTTGCAATAACTGCAAACTAGACCACTTTTGTCACTGTCAGCTTTCACACTTTGATCAGACCTGTTACTGGATTTCTGAGCACCATCACCAGATTTGTCTTTGTCTTTGGGTGAGGAATCTTGGGTATCACCGTAACCCTTTTTCTGAAATTGGGACCATTTATTGTTACTGCTAGACTGAAATTTGGACTTATGAGTGAGAACATATTCATCTGCAAATTTGGCAGCTGATTGCAAGTTCATTGCTTGCTTCTCATTAAGGCAGGTCTTAACATCATCCTTAACACAGTTCTTGAATTCTTCAACTAACACCATCTCTTTTAGTGAGTTGAAATCATCCTTGACCTCCATAGAAGTACACCAGCGCTCAAAGCAAACCTGCTTCTCATTAGCAAATTCAACATAAGTCTGATTTTCAGATTTCTTCAGACCTCTGAATTTCTGTCGGTAAGCCTCTGGAACCAACTCATAAGCTCTCAAAATAACCTTTTTGACAACCTCATAATCAGAGGAATCATCTGCAGACAAAGCCGAATAGGCTTGTTGAGCTTTACCCTTGAGGACAGTTTGCAACATCAGAGGCCAGTGTTCCTTTGGCCACTGGCAACTCTTTGCTACCTTTTCAAAACACTGGAAATAGTTGTCAACATCCTTTTCTGAAAATGGAGGCACCAGTTTTACCTCCTGACTGGCACAAAATTTATTTTTAGTTTCAATTTTAATTTTTAGTTTCTCCATTTGGAGTCTTTCTTCTCTATCGAATTTCTCTAATTCAAAATCTCTCTGTCTCTGTCTCTCTCTTTCTGCTCTTTCCTCTTTCTCTCTCTCAAATTCTCTTTGTTTTTCTTCTCTTGCTAATTTTTCTAACTCAAACTGCCTTTGTTTTTCTTTTTCTTCCCTCTCAAATTCTCTTTGTTTCTCTTTTTCCTCCCTTTCTTTTTCTCTTTCTTTCTCTTTTTCCTCCCTTTCTTTTTCTCTTTCCTCCCTTTCAATCTCTAGCATTTTTAATTTAAGTTCCATTTCTATATTTGGATTTTCCACTGGAAACTGTTCCAGATCTCCTGGTGCAAACACATTTTCATCAATGTAATATTCAACTATCTCTCTAGCCAGTCTTGCTTTTCGCATGGCTGGTTTTACCTCTGTCAGCTCCAACTGTCTGCAAATTTCTAGCAGTTCTGTCTTTTTAAAAGACTTCAAAACCCCTACGGTTGGTGATGCCAAGAAATCATCCATTGCTGTTGTCAATATATATCTAGGAAAATTCACAAAAACAATTTCACAATTTGGAATGTTAGATTTTCAATAAATTACTCACACAATGGTCTATCCCGGACGAGCCCCCAATTTGTTATGGCCCCAATTTGTTATTACATTTATAACACAGCAGCAACAGCAAGGGATGACAAACACAGTTTTAACAACTAAAACACATTTAATTTTTAACAAAGACAAAGACTAATAACAACCTACAACTAAAGACCAAGATTGATAAATAAGAAAAAACAGAAATAATTACAGTCCCTTTTTAGTGCGGTGGCTTGGTGATGTCCTGGATGAAGAAAATGCTCAAACACAGGCAAAGAAATCCACAAAAGAAACGTCACAGGTCTTGAACAGAATGGCAGGTCTGGTCATCTTCTTGCAATTTCTCCTACTACTTTACTGTCTCAATTCTTTTCATTATATACTCTCTTTCAGACCCCACCCACATTTAGACCTCTTTTTTTTAACTTTCTGAGACTTGCCCCAGACATGTTCAGGACATGTCTAAACATGACTCCAGTCTGAGCTTAACAAAAAAAGGTAAATACTGCCATCTAGTGGCCTATATTCACATTACAACACGAAACAAATTTCTCACACAACAGATGAAGTTCAAAGTCAATGCAAAGACGCGAATACACGCTTTGAATTGACTTTGAAATTAATCTGTCGTGCGAAAAATTCGTTTCGCGTCCAGTGTGTGAAAGCAGCTTAGGACAGGTTTGACTGAAAAAGTATCCAATATGTTGACCTCACGCTGGATTTTCTTCCTTACAGCACAATCACAAGATCTTTAAAAACAGTTGCTACTACAGTACATTTTTTCAGCAGCCGAACACTGAATTGTTAATTGCATGTAGACATTCCGCCTTATTTATGATTGAGGATGGTAATTTTATTATTTTTGAACGGGCTGTGTGCTCGTGTTTTTGCAATTATTTCTTTATTTTCGCCTGTTTCTTATTACTTGAGCCTATTCTCTTCATTATTTATTTATTTGCCAACTTTTTTCTTTTACCGAATTTCTATTATTAATTTTCTGTAATGTCTGGTATTTTTCTTGACCCCATAAACATCATTCATTTGTGTTAAATTTAGATTTTCTGCAGACCATTTTTCTGACCCATTTCTGCAAACTGTTCCGCTAATATGCGAGGCTACAGACATGCGCATGCTGTGTGTCGATAGCCGTCGAACCGGTCACTGTAGAATCATCTCCTCCCCAAAAATACTGGGACAAATTTTCCTTTTACAGTTGTTTCCTTCTTATCTGTTTATTTTGCTGTCTATTGAAAAAGCAGTCAATACGCAGTAAAAAATTAATTATATGTGTTTAAAACAAGGCTAAAAGCCGGAGTATTTGTAAATGGTGAATGGAAGTGTATTGAACTCTGATTCTGAGAAACTTTCCATCTCATAGAAAATTAATTCTATAGTCCTGCGAGAGTGGATTAGGCGTCAAATTAGTCTAAAAAGATTGAGTTCACACAGCACATAATATGCATTAAAGAGGAGTGGCGTGAGTAGATTTGAGCTCTTGCCACAACATGCTGATACTGAACTACATAATCTTTTGGACAAAGACATACTTATTCGTTTGGCTCTGATCTGCACAGTTTCAGATTGTATAAAGTTTAAGAGTGAAACGATCTCCTCTGGGAGTTTGTACGACTGGTCTCGTATGCACTCTGTTAGAGTTGAATTAGCAGTGGGCAATTTACAGGCCCATTTTGGTCCCACCATGTAGATTGCGTTTTGCATTCTTTCGCAGATCGAGTGGTGTTTTCCCTCGGAAAGTTCCAGAACCTGACTGTTCCTCCCAACACCACTGTGGAGGCGTTGGTGTCCAGGGTGCCGCCTGATATCACACACATTACGGTTCAGTTCCACACTCGGAACCGCAACGCCACGCTGTCCTACTCTCAGGTGAGAAGTGGCCCTTCGCAGTGCTCCTTTTTGGCTAGTGTTCTGGGCATGTCTTAAACCAGGCCTGCCCAATCCTAAAGGCTTTCATGCCAACCTTTATAAAGCACACCGTGCTGAAGAGCTAGAGAACTCACTGAACTCATTTTTTGAGTCAGGAGCGTCAAAATAGCGCTGGAATGAAAACCTACAGGGCAGTATATCTGAGGGAACGGGGTCAAGCGACCCCGCCTTCAAAATCCATCAAACTTGATCTAAGTTTTTTTTTTTTTCTACCAAAATAGAGGATTCAAAGCTACCTGGGCATGACCTTTGTTGACCTGACTCTTGAAAACATGCTGTCATAACAAAGGCGCAGCATGTTTATGCACTGAAGTCCTTCACACTCGTAATGTGTATGCTGTCATTTGCATTTGTTTGTTTTTTAATTAGTTTGTTTATGTTTGTTTATTTATAATAATGCTCATGATGGTATTGTTTGACTTCTTCAGATAGTTTAAAATCAGAGAGGCAGATAAACAGACAGGAAACCTCAGCTGAGAAAGCACCATGGCAACAAGTCCCTCCCCCCGGAGGCAACTGGCCCCTCCCCCTGGAGGAGTAATTGCTCATGGCTGTGATGTCCTCAACAGTAAATAAATAAAGTTCTATGCTGTTTCTCTTCTCTCCAGGCCATTAGCTTTCATTCAGTAGGAGCTGTTCATATTTTTATGGACTATTTATTCCTTCAAAGCCTTCTGAAGCTCAGCTGAGACAGGGGCACCAGAAGCAGTGCTTTCTCTGCTCTGATTGGCTTTCTGTGTTCTGATTGGCAGGTGTCCTCTCCTGGCTCTGCCCACACAGCAGTAGATACAGGGCTGCTGTCCTCTCTGTTGCCACTGCAGACCTCGGTCACATGGTTCCTGTTGTCCCCCGATGGAGACCCTATCTCAGGCATAGGAGTTATATTGCCCTACATGACCAGAGGTACACTCCACTCACCTGTCCTGCTCATCATACAGGCTGCTTGCACACTGCACGACCCGCTCATCCAGCGACTCCGTCTAAAATCATGAGCTGTCATGCACAGTTAGTGCATCGTTTGCTGCAATAACAGTCTGCACTCTTCTGGGAGGGCTCCCTGTTAGATGTTAGAACGTTGCTGTTAGAAGTTTCCCAGAGGTATCTTCAGCAAGGAGAAATGAGACCATCCTTTGGTAAAATAAATTTTCCCCAGTATGCTTTGTCAATGAACATTGCATAGAGCTGATATTTGAGGAAGCCAGGACACTGTCTCCACTTCCGTTTCTCGCAGAGAAAGTAACGTTTAGTGTAAGGAGGGAAGGAAGACAGATGTGAGAGATGTTCTGTTGAAATGATCGCTGCTCTGTCTCTGTGGCCAGACCCAGTGCCCGGGGGATGTAGCTGGAATCATGACCTCATGATCGACCCGAACGTCCACCTGCAGTACAACCTGTTTGAGACAAGCATCCACTTTGCACCGGGTAATATCGGATACGCAAGGTACCCGTCTGCCTTTGCTTGCAGCAAAATAATTAGCCAATAAGCAGATTCTGTTGATCATGGGTGTGTCAGTGAAATTATTTTTCTTGAATTGATAGCCCATCCTGAGTTAAATCGATTTATCAGCTGGGTAGGTTCACTCAGTAAATGTGCCACTTGTGGTGCAAGAGTAACCACCACGTTATCTGATGGAATCCTGCCCTGCCTGTGCCAACGGTGGTCAGCAGCTTTGTGAGAGTGGTGCAGAATTGGCTTCATGCTGCTCAGGGATATGGGACGGATGCAGTCGGTTTGGGTTGGTATAGTTTGTTGCTGACGAGCATGTGTTTCGGAGGAGATCCATGATCCGTCTGCTCCCTCCCAGCATGAGTACGAGCATACTTCGCTTGGAGATCCCTCATCGATCGGACGTTCCACATTAAGACTGAATTGGAAATGCAAAAAATTATTCAGAAAAAGAAAGATTTACAAGTGCGCTCAGATACCATATTTTCAGTCTACTCAGAAAAGCTCTCATGTTTTCAAGGTTTACTTTACATTATATGATCCAGTTTTACTGCAACTTACTTCTCAAATGCAACATTATGCGTGAAAAATTGCACTTGTTTACTTTATTATTATTAGTGTGAATGCTGACAGCATTCACACTATTGTTTTTCATGTCGGCCATATTCTTTATACTTATTATTATTATTATTATTCTTACTTCTTCCACCGTTCTACCCTATTTCTACCCGATTAAATTAGTCAGACATACTTTTTGCCATTTCAACAATTCATATATCAATACGTGCAACTTTTCCTGGGCATTATTGCTATTTTCTCTTTCATACTATTTATACTTTTAAAAATATTTCACTTTTTCTTATAGGAATCTCCCATAGGAAACAATGAAACAGATTTTTTAAAAGCTATTAGCTATTTTCAGCTATTTTTTACTCTGTCATACTTTTAGCTAGAAACGTCATTCAAACTGTATAATGCTAACCTATGCTTGGATAATTTATATACTGTTCAACTTTTTTGTAACTTCTATCATTTTCTAATTATAATTTTTGAAATTATTTTTTTACAATTAATTCTGGGATCTTCTACTGTGAAGACATCACGGCTTGAGTGGCGACCAGCTGCAAAACTGTCAAGTAGCCTTCTCTACAACTTTCTTTAACTCCCACAGTTTTCACTCCAAATAAATATTTTTATATCCAAGTTGAAGCAAAAGTTGTGCTGGTCACGAAAATGTAACTATGGAAGCAACTGGACGAACAGATTTGGCTGCATGAGCCGAAAAGCGATGGGACCGCTCACCGCAGCTCCATTAACTCCAATGTTAAATGCCACAAGAACATGCAGCTCGCTAAGGCAAAACGCAGTTTTATAACTTGCTCGTGTTTCCTTATTTTGGGCACTAGGAGCACAATTTTGATATATATTACTCAGCTGACTCCTCTTTGGTATGGTACATCCATTTCCTACATTGGACTTACCATTTTTGAGTTAGAAGTCGCAATCTGAAAGAAACGCCTGCGCTAAAATCTCCATTGGACTACATGACTCAGCCAACCTCAAATCTCTTCGATATGGATCATTTGCGGTTCGATTCTGCCCTCTGCTGGCCTTTTTCCAAACCTCAACACTGTCGTTTTTAAGAGACAAAGATACAGATGACTCTAAAAGAATAATTCTGCATCAAACTCCGTGAAAGAATTCCGGCATAGTAGTTGGTACAGTCACTGAAACCAGCTCCAGGACATGAAAGCTTCATGTACTTCATTTGAAAATATGTGGCTGTTTCCAATCCTGCTAATCATTTGTAATGTTTCCAGCTAGGATTGGTTAAAATCATTTGTTCAGAGCATTCATATCTTCTAGAATAAGCTGATGCAATCTCAGTTATTTTTACATTATTAGTGCAAGACCAGTGAAGAGAAAAATATTAACTGTCTCAAGACACTCCTTCAGAAGTCCGGCACAAGGTCGCCGATTGGCTGTATGCAAATGAGTTTCTGTTGGTGTCCGAAACTCTAGTGGGGAAAAAAACATTTTGCCTCCAGCGGAAGCAGATTGAGTGCAGGAAAGGACGGTCTTTTAACTGGGTGCATCCAAGACAACACGTTTCAGTATAAATGGCAGTATATACATTCATGTATTCTACATAACTAAAATATTCTATTTTCATGGCAGGTATTCAGTGTGGCGTCAGCAAACATTCAACTCATTCAACTTTAATTGTATTCCAGACAGCATCGCAGTGTGGGTTCAGCATGCAGCATTCAAACTCGTAATTTCCTCAGGAATTGCCTCTTAGTTATTTATTATTAGGTCTTCAAGACGAATGTCTGAAGACCTATTGTTATTGGTTTTAGATTTTGGATTATTATTATTTTGCTACCTCGTTTTTGTCTGGACGATTCTGAAGTAACCACTGGACCGATTTGTATGAAACTTTCTGAAATGATAGCTTTTATGATGTAGTTGTGCATAACAGGGCCCGATTTTTGAATTTTTGCCCCAAAAAGGGGAGATAACCCAAAACGTAAAAACCGTTCAATGGCAATATCTCGAAAACTATAAGAGATAAAAATATTTTGAAAAATTCCTCAGGTAGGTCTCATCATGTTCTACAACTTTTATCATATGACCAACTTCAGCCGGTATGCTCATTTTTCCGTAAAAAAATAAAAACTGAAATTCCGAGTAAACTTCCTGGTTTTGACCCCACCCGTCTTTAAAAATCTTCTTCTCCAGAACCGCAATACATACAGCTTTCTATTATATATCATTTTAACCTACATTGAGTGGACTTTACAAATTGTGTAAGGCATTTTGAAAATCCAAATAGTTTTTGAGTTATCTCCCCTTGAACTTGACCCACGGGAAAAATTCGAATTTTCGGCTACATCTTCAAAGGGGCATAACTCGGACATTTTTCAACCGATTTTGAAACTGATTCTTTCTTTGTGTTTAAGATGTCCTGTTTAACAATCTGCTTAAGAACATTATCATATAAAAATGTATAGGTTTTTTAATAAATAATTTTATACTCAAAAGTTCATTTTTTTCATGAATTTCACGATTCGTGAATTTTAGCGTCACAATTATGCATCGGACAACTTTATGTTCAACATAACATCTGTAGGGAATTCAATTTTACATTTCATGTACTTTTTTCAGAACGATATCTCTTATAGTTTTTGAGTTATCTGACATTGAAGTTGGCAAGTGTAAGGAGAGCACACGTTCAAAGAGTCATATCTCAGCCAAAATACACCCGATTTCAAATCCGTTTGTTGCAAACTGTTCAGTATGGAGAGATCTACAATCCCCTTAAGAACCATATGATATAAAAGTTGATAGTTAAGTCGCAAAATGCGATGCGCACCCTACTTGCGACAGGAAAACTCTTAAAATGGGACAGAGTTAGACTGGGAGCCAGTCCCATGCAAGTGCAGGGCAGCACAGAGAGACTCCCAGTCAGAGATAGTTGAATTCAATTTTACACATGATTATTGTTTAAAATTGTTAACAATATTGTTGAAAATTGTTTAAACCCATAGTCAATTTGGCTTGTTATTTTTAAATAAATATATATAATTCAAGATCATGTTTCACCGTTTTTGTACATTCTACTTCACCGAAAAAGGGAATATGTTTACTGTTCTTTTGATTGAAGAATTTTACATGATAAGATTTGGGGTCTGAGTCAAAGCGGAAGTCTTGAAGACCGAAGTACTGCCGCGGCAGTCCTAGTTGTTTTTTTTTTTCTTTTTTAGAAACTAAGACAATGCATGCTACTGGAGATGCTGGTCTGCCAATGGTATACCAAAAACTTCATCTCTGAGTTGGATGCATTTCGGATGCTGTTTGACACACATTAGGATGCAGATTCTTTGTTTAAACACTGCATGTTTTTAGCTCAGTCATACGTTGCTTCTCATACTTCTCTGGATACATTATCTTGTTGTTTGCTGTTGAAAGCAGACAAGTCATGTCATGGGGCTAGAATTGAAAATAAGGCCATGTGACTGACACATTCACCAGCAAGTCCTGTGACACAGCAAACAGCATGGCGCATGATGGCCAAGTTCTGATTAATTGTGTCCTTTACCAGCGCCCTGACTTCTATAAGCAAGCCTGCATGTGCTTGTAGCTTTCAAAGTGCACAGAATCCGTTTGTAAGAGGAGTTAAGTGTTCATTGAATTCATTGGGCAGTGTCAAAGGTTATAGTCCGGGGTCCCGATACACCCCCCATGCACACCCCCCCCCCCCCCCACCACACAGCGAAACCTATTTTTTCTTAACCCTTCATATGTCCACAATGTGAAATGGAGAGGTAACATTGCATAAACTCATTTGCACCTTGTGTTCTGACCCCATTTTGATGGGATGCGTTGACTAATATTGACGCCAAATTTTACCATATTTCAATATTTTTAAAAAGTAGGTTAGCCATGTCCAATTACATCATATGAGGTACCAAAAGAAAGCTTAGAGCAAGCACAATCTAGACAAAAATACATTAGACAGGTATCTTTATTAGTGTACATGTGATTGTCTCATAAATCTTTGTTATTTCTCTCTTTGTAATCTCTCTTTAGTGGAAATGAGCCCGACACAAATGATGTCTTTTTTTGTCTTTGAAAATGTGTAATTGTAGCCCCTGGAGGAAGCTGGATGGTTACTATGGATTCACACGTCGTCTCCGCCTACATCGCCACAGCGGACGCTGTACAGGCTTTAATTTTTGATCGATTACTTTCATATTTGGTGCAGACATGTGTTATACTTCACTTATGACACCTATCGATTTTGGTTGTCATGGCGATAGTGTTGGCTGAATAATACGCAAATTAGTGGCAAAACGGACACTTCCTTGTGGACGCAGTACAGGCTGCAGTTTTTCACTGATTACTTTCATATTTAGTACGGACATGTGTTACACTTCTATATGACACCTATCGATTTCGGTTGCCATGGTGACAGAATTAGCAAAATAATGCGCAAAAAAGGGGAGAAGTGGGATTTTTCATGGGCTACACCAATGCGGTCGCAGCCGACCGGACTGTCTAGTTCGTAAATTATTTTGTTACACCTCTGTGGTGAACATAAACGTCAGTGAAATTCAGTGCAGATATTACTTTGTTAGGGTTGGATTGAAAACCTACAGGATGGTAGATCTCCAGGAACAGGGTTGGGCAGCCTTGGTATTGTATTGTACTTCAATGGTTCCTTAATGTCCAGGGGAGCCACGCCCCCATTGTGTGATGTCGCAGAAGAGCGTCTGGAATACGACATCCACCGATACTTCCTCCCGGCCGGGGACCTATCGGAGGAGACCCTCCTGTACCACATCCAGAGAGCAGCCAGCCTGCCGAACGCTCAGGATCATGGGAACGGAGTGAGTGAAGGATCATGGGGATGCAGAGAATGACAAGTGCAGCATTTTCTCATTGGGAGTGTGTGTGTCTGTGTGTGTATTGAGGAAGTGGCCAAACGGTTAAGTTCACCGCGCGACTTGCTGCCATCCTCTCAGAGGGAGGATGCTGTGTCACATGATCACAAGCCCTCGCTTCTGTAGACTACACAGAAGCCAATCACAGGCTGCCTGTGCCTTCGGCAGGGAAGCGAGTCTTCGTGTCGTTTGCTCGAACGGCTACAAACACCTGGCCAACTGCGGGGGCCTCGATCATGACCAGCTTAACCCCCGATGTCTTGAGGGAGACCGAGCGCATTGTGGCTTTGTCCATGCGCACCTCCGGCTGCAGGCAGCACTGGGGTGACTGGAGTTCAAACATCCAATCACAGGGCAAGACCTTGTGAATGCCTTCGTGGTTTGATTAAAGTCAATATTTCCCAACAGTCTGTACGACGGGGACAGAGAGTGTCCTATGTTGTTATTACGCTCTGAAAAATGCAGCCAATTTAGGAAATTTTGTGTACTCTTGAAAACACTCACGCACGCACACTCACGCGCCCACACACTCCTTTATTTGCCTGTTGAAACCTTCGTTACGTATGCAGCAATCATGTCAACTATGGTGTGCAGCATCAAAACCACTTGACGCGTACATGTGATACGGAGGTGTTTTTGATGGCGGACAGGGAATAGAAAGGGCACTCTGACCGCTTTGAGACGACAATCCCCGATACCCAGCAGGGCGTGGTGCCCTGAATGTTGTGATACATACGTCAACCAACTATCATAAAAATATTTTGCTGACTTCTTCCTCATTGGCCTTTTTGTCGAATTCGTCAGACCAGAAGAACAGCCTTTGTTGCCCTTGCTCATCCATGAGCCTGGAGGGCCCAGCTCCAGTCGCCGGTCTGTCCCTCCCTGGACGACAGTCGGCTGGTATTCATATTTGGCTGGCAGGGACAAGCTCAGAAGCCTTGCTGCTTCGGGGATGCTCCACCCTACTCCTCAGGCCAGAAAGATTTGGCCCTTGCCCATATCGCTGAGGTCTCATTTCTCCCAAATCAAACATGCGGACGAAGTGAACAGCCTTCATGTCTGAGGTCTGTCTGCCGACCTTGACATGCAGAATTGTAACAAGGTAAACCAAGGTCATTGGCTTCATCTGTGAGAGGTCCTAATGATTCAGCTCATCATTGTGAGAGGTCCTAATGATTCAGCTCATCATTGTGAGAGGTCCTAATGATTCAGCTCATCATTGTGAGAGGTCCTAATGATTCAGCTCATCATTGTGAGAGGTCCTAATGATTCAGCTCATCATTGTGAGAGGTCCTAATGATTCAGCTCATCATTGTGAGAGGTCCTAATGATTCAGCTCATCATTGTGAGAGGTCCTAATGATTCAGCTCATCATTGTGAGAGGTCCTAATGATTCAGCTCATCATTGTGAGAGGTCCTAATGATTCAGCTCATCATTGTGAGAGGTCCTAATGATTCAGCTCATCATTGTGAGAGGTCCTAATGATTCAGCTCATCATTGTGAGAGGTCCTAATGATTCAGCTCATCATTGTGAGAGGTCCTAATGATTCAGCTCATCATTGTGAGAGGTCCTAATGATTCAGCTCATCATTGTGAGAGGTCCTAATGATTCAGCTCATCATTGTGAGAGGTCCTAATGATTCAGCTCATCATTGTGAGAGGTCCTAATGATTCAGCTCATCATTGTGAGAGGTCCTAATGATTCAGCTCATCATTGTGAGAGGTCCTAATGATTCAGCTCATCATTGTGAGAGGTCCTAATGATTCAGCTCATCATTGTGAGAGGTCCTAATGATTCAGCTCATCATTGTGAGAGGTCCTAATGATTCAGCTCATCATTGTGAGAGGTCCTAATGATTCAGCTCATCATTGTGAGAGGTCCTAATGATTCAGCTCATCATTGTGAGAGGTCCTAATGATTCAGCTCATCATTGGTGTGTGTGTGTGTGTGTGTGTGTGTGTGTGCGTGCGCGCGCAGGAAATGCTTCATTAAAAATACAGAATGTGTCATGTTCGGTGTCTTTGAGTGTTTTGAAAGGCGCCCTTTAAATAAAATGTTTTATTATTATTATTATTATTATTATTAAATGAGACTCATTGGCCTGCAGTCACCGATTCGATGAAGAACACTGGCTCTCTCTCACCCAGTCTCTTTGTCCCCACAGGTCGTGACACTTTCTGTGGCCAATGGGACATTGGTGACGCTCTCTGTGGCCAATGGGATGTCTGCTGTGCTATCTGGGGCCAATGAGACATGGGTATCCTTCCGCTCCACCCCTGGGCGGGGCGTGATTTACTCGGTGGTTGTGCGGGACGTGATGTTGAACACGACTGCCTCCTACGTCCCAGCGCACACCTACGCCTGCAGTTTCACCCCTCTGCTGGACGGCTGCCTGACTCTGGGTGCGATACGGCCTCCTTACCGCAACACGAAGCGATAAATTACACCACATTACTGTTATACTACGGCTGTGCCGTGCAAAGCCACACAAGCCCAACATATGTCCTATTATGTTCTGTTCCGTTACGATACCGGTATGTAATGTTTTGTCATGTCACATTACATTGTGCTGTACTATGTTATTTTATGTTGTTATGATTATGTTAGGCCATGTTTCGCAATGTTATTATCGTGTTGTGCAGTGCTGTGCTGTACCATGTCGTGTTGTGTTGTGTTGTGCAGTGCTGTGTTGTGTTGTGGTGCATTGCACTGCATTGTGATGTGTTGTGTTGTATTGCGTTGCATCGTCTTGTGGGTTAAGGGCCTTTCCAAAGGGCCCAACTGCTGCACTGATCTCTGCTATGAAGACCCTGAGTATGTGGTTAGAGTAGAAACTGTGAGCTTTAATGTGTGGGTATTGACACCTGTATCATTCATTCATTTGTTCATTGAACCTTTATTTTCACTTGGAAATACATTTAGGTAGATACTTAAGTGACAACATTAGATAAAGATGGTGATAAAAAGTAAAAATAACACAAAGCCCAATTTGGAAAAAAAATAATAATAATAATGAAACCATAAGTGAAAAAAGCCAGTAAGATTCAAACAAATGCATCAATTAAAACTAGAGTAGCAGGAAGTTACAAAGTTGAATTCCTTTAAAGATTCAGCTTCAGATTGCTCTGCATGTTTTGTGAAGCTGTGGGAAACATCGTGGCAAAATGTGGTCAGTTTATTAGTCAGTGGTCAAGCTGCTTTCTAATTAGCAGGCGTGTTTCTGACATCAACACATTTGAACATTCTGATCGTATCTGCAATTACATTTGTGATCTCTCACATTGAAATGGTTAATGCTTTTCCTCTCTGCTATGGTAAATTGTTTAACTCTGTCCAAAACATTGTCTCCAACTCATTGTGTGACGTTGTTTTTACATTAATGCTTTTTTTCCCCTTCAGGAAAGATTTCAACCAAGCTGTTCTTCACTCTGTGTGGTGCAGGCGGGCTGTTTGTATGTTTTTTCGGCCACCGTTTCTTCAAGTGCGGTAAAACAAATATTTATAAGTTACTGTCCAGTGTTCACCATCATGTGTTGTTTCTTCAGACTATTTTAATACAGTAAATAATCATAACATAGGGGAGACCGGGCTTACTTCAGCCACGGGGTAAGGTCCGTCATCCCAGTTTTTTTGTGTTTTTTTTCATTCCAAATGCACTGACGGGAAAACAAAAATGTACAAATTATGTGACATCCCAGTAATGTCATCTCTTGGAAAAGAGGACTTGTAATGTTATGTAAGTGTTTTCTGCATAGATAACTGAATTTAAATTGTGAACTTTAAGTTTCTGAAAGAAATGCATCTTTGTCTTCTTGAAGACAAAGATTTCTAAAGTAGTTTTACTGTTTCATAAACGTATGTAACTACAGGGCCGGATCAAATGAGTTGTCGGGGGGGGGGTTCCTGGCAGGGGTCCAGGGGTCCGCATCAAGGGGCAGCGGCCCTGTGGGGGCTCAGGGGACGAAGCTCCCAAAAAATCCAGCATTTTACCTATTTCTGAGGCAAAAATCGAGCCATTTCCAGGCAATCTGCATCCAATTTCAACCAAAATATATCATGTTAGAATGTCTATAATAACCAACAGGAATGCCTTTTAAACCAAGTACCCAGTCAGCTTAACAGTAAATCTACACCAAGATCATACGTCTTCACCCATGCAACTGAGAAAATATTTACATGTAAAAGCCTCATCAAAAATCAACAACAAAATTTCAAACCTTGAGTTCAAAGAGAGTGTGATTTTTATTTGGCTGTGCAAGGAAATGTGCCCTGACCTCTTTCAGCACAGAAATACAGCAAAGGCTCATTGTGTCTTCGTTGTGGTGTTTTCCTTGTCATGGTTCTTGCGGACTCGCAACTTGAATTTGAAAACGACTCGTAGGCTATGTTGATTTTCTGGTGAAGAAGCGCGTGGTCGGAAGTGGTGAAACGAAGGGAAGTAACTTTCAAAGCTGGCGTAGCACCAGTGATTTCCCCCACTATCGCATATGGATAACCTTTTTTTTCCTTCCTGTGCCACTGGGTAGTCCTGTGAGGATTTATTTTTTATTTTTTTGCTTATTTTGAAGGTACATGCTGAGGGCAGGGCGGGGGGGGAGTCTGGAACCCAGGAAACCCCCCCCCCCCCCTCCCCAGATCCGGCCCTGAACTAGAGTTATTAACAACCCATAAGAGAAAGGCCTATTGCCATCATGAGATGAGAGATGCGGCCTGATTTCCAAAATAGCCGCACGGGGCTACACTGGCCAAGCATCATGGGGTTAGTTCATCAGGGTTAGTAGCGCCGGGTATGCCGGGTATGTACGAACACTCAGTACATGATTTCTTCACCAAGTTGGGTGAGCTGTACGACAAGCTCAAATTTGAACCCAAAGACATATGGTTGACAGATGAAACCGGCGTTACAGCAGTACAACAGCCTGTGTACGTAACCTTGTGAATAAACTGTAGTATAAAAATGTTAACCATGTACAAGATAATAATAATAACAATAAAACCTAATAACAATAACAATTGCCTAAAAATAAGAACCACTATTACTTCTAATAATAATAATAATCTTCAGCTGATTACCAACTCTGACGATTTTACCCCACCCATCTGACGTAGTAACTCCGAGTGTTTGTGATGTATCAAAAATTGAATATTGTGATGTAAATATACGTTATATTGAGATTGGCAACATAATATTTGTAGGCGACATTCTGCACTACACATATACGGTAAAGGTATTTCTCTAAGTTTTCGCAACAAAGAGTTATGGAGCCA
This sequence comes from Gymnothorax reevesii, assembly GCA_029721435.1. Lineage (NCBI taxonomy): Eukaryota > Metazoa > Chordata > Actinopteri > Anguilliformes > Muraenidae > Gymnothorax > Gymnothorax reevesii. The sequence continues at coordinate 11,665,266 of CM056579.1, read as the reverse complement.
AGTATAAAATCATGAAGAGGTAACCCCGGTCTCCCCTAGTATTTAGATATAATTTGAATGTTGTAAGTGTTACATGCATGTTGAGAAGATTAAATTAATCCCCAATTCTGAAAAGGTTGGGACAATATGGAAAAGGTTTGTAAAAACAGAAAGTAGTGATCTCTAAATTTACTTTGGCTTCCATTTCATTGCAGAGAGTAATGTTTTATCCAGTCAGTTTCATTTTATTTGCAAATTTACATCCATTCCTTTCATTCAGGCCTGTGATGCTTTACAAAAAAGTTGGGATGGAAGCAATTACAGACTAAAGGTGCTTTCACACTGGGCGCAAAACAAATTTTTCACACGGATTACAATCGAAGTCAATACAAAGACACGAAACTTTGACTTTGAATGCAATCCGTTGTGAGAAAAATTCGTTTCGCGTCCGTTGTGCAAGCAGCTTAATGATGAGGTAATAAATTCAATAATGATGTAACTTGAAAGTACTGATATCACCCTGTGATTGTAATCATGATTTGAGACAAAAGCCGCATCCAGGACCTTCAGGGCTGAGGGTTGCTAATTTGCCCTCAAATTTACAATGTTCCTCAAAAACGGATTAGTATATTTCACCTTCTAAGGTGCCTCACATCATTAAGGGTTCTAAGGACTCTGGAGGAATTTCTTTGCATTAAAGGAATGGATGCAATACTCATCTCGATCACTCAGGCAGCACTGCGCCATTTGTCTCATGGCTGAAGCTAAGCAGGTGTGGGCTTGGTCAGTACTTGGATGGGGGACCATCTATAAAAATCAAGTTGCTGTTGGAAGAGGTGTTGGTGGCCAGTAGGTTGCGATCTTCCCTCTGGTGGAATAGTCCCCTATGCCCCTATGCCCCAGTGCAGTGACGGGGACGTCTTTCGGATGAGACGTTAAACCGAGGTCCTGACTCAGTGTGGTCATTAAAGATCCTATGACTCTCTTCGATAAGAGTGGGGGGTTCCCCGGTGTCATGGCTAAAGTCCCAACCTGACTTTTCCAACCTGCCACCTGATCATTCCCTGATCTGATTGGCTGTGCAAATTGTCCTCTCCCTCCCCACCTCAACCCCCAGGGCCCCCTTGAAAAAGAGATTTCAATCTCAACGGGACTTCCCTGGTTAAATAAAAATAACTAAAATTTAGCTAAAAGTGATTTGGAGACAGATTCAGGATAAGTGTGGCATGTTTTTTTGAAGTGATACAATTCACAGTTGCACACACAAATAGAAAAGATTTACAATCTTCTTTAGATGAGGCCTGAGAATTTATATGGGACCATTAATGTTGGAAATTTACCAATCAATTCATTGCATGTGGCCATTAAGGTGCTACTACATATTCTCCCGCCCCCCCGCCCCCCCCCCCTTTCGCAGAGCTGTTCTGGATGGGATATGTGTTTGCAGCCTTCATCGCCTTCGTCATCATCACGAAATCCTCCGTCCTGGCCCATGACTGTGAGTGACTCACTCATCATAAGAGCAGAAGTTTCAAACAGCTGCTTTATCAGAATGCAAACTGTAAAAAAAAATTGTTTCTGTGCATCAGTAATCTGTGGTGGATGAATGTCTCTGGGTTCAACTAAGATTTTAAAAGCATTTTCAATAACACCACCAAAGTACCATCAAGAATGAAGTTGACTCCTTGATTTGAAAATGATATTCTCAACATTATGCTCTACTTTTCAAAACTGTGACGCTTCAGGGAAATATGATGAACCCCTAAGATTAATATGCAGATGAAAGAAACTCACTTTTGCGGTTCCTCAATGAAGACGTGCAGTTTTCGCTCTCCGGTATTTCTCAAAAGTGGCAACACGAGTCAAACACAAGAAAAATGACACTGACTGGGGCTGATATATTGAAACTTTGTCGTATTCGAATGTACAATATTAACACACACCTTATAAAGACTCCTGTAAAAGCATTTGATTTTTAGAGACACAATGATAAGAAATATTTTGGCTTGGCTGAATAGTCTCTGCACTTGACTGTGGCCACAGAAATGCTGTCAGCTGATTTGATCAGTTCCTGTTTGTTGTCTTGCTCAACACGCAGTCCAAACTTCTCTATAATTTGCAGTAATTGCTCATTTTCTGAAAAGTTAAAAAGTAAATTCTGGGCTACTTTGACCCCTTTGCGCAAAATACTATATTATGCTGTTGTGCCTTAGCCTATTCAAGCTTTATAATTCCGTTTTTGTGTCACGGAGATTTCGGAAAATTATTCCAGTGAAGCAAGACATTTGGACATTCAATACGGAATTGTTGAGGAATGAAATTTTGGAATTTACGGACGCCAACGTCTATATTTGCGCAAAGGTTAAATTTAAAGTTAAAGGTGTTATGTGCAGAAATTCCTTGTCATTACTGACCGCAGTGGCTGTGAACTGCAGTCAGCATCATGTTGCTGGCACGCTCACTGGCACTTAAGGTTAAACATGACAGATGAGTTGACTTGTTAGCCAAGGAAAGCTAAAAAGATATTTCAGTTTGACTAGCGTCATGTTTTTTTTAAATTCACATTTATAAAGCATATGGTCTTTAGCAAGCAAAACATAGGCCAGGAACACTGAAGTAATCCACTCTCATCACCACAGAATGATACACGGACAGTTAACAGCATTTATGTCACAAGTCGGCATGAGCTAGCAAGCCACCCTTTTCAATCATTGTTTGTGTAGCTTTCACAGTGAGGCTCTCCAATGTCTTTGTAGTTATATCCATCATAATGCTGGCAATTAGTGAACTAGATGGAAAATTATAAACACGTTGAGTAGCCACATTTCATTTTTCCATTTTCGGTTATGTAAAGTAAAGAAGAGTTTGTAGCAATCAGGTTCCTGTCTTAAATCCAGATGCAACACCTTTCAGTAACTTAAAAGGCGAGTCATTCAGTTACTCCATTCTAGTATCAGGCTGTGATCCCTGGTCCCTGCAGTCTGATTGGCCCTGTCAGCGCTGATGGGCGTGGTACTGAGACGTGTTTCTCTGGCCCCTGCAGTTCGATTGGCCTTGACAGCGCTGATGGGCGTGGTGGGCGGGGTTCTGCTGGTTCTGTGCTGGTGGCGGTTTGGTTCCGTAATGGCCTGCGTGGTGGTGGTCGGCCTCATTCTGGGTTTCCTTTTGGCCGCCATTGTCTTCTACACACCCCTGGGTAAGACCAAACTCTTTGCCTGTTTTTAGATTTCACTTTCGCTGCCTGTGCACAATTCACTCGTACGCATCTCGAGCTGTCCGCTCAGGAGCGCGAGGACAGCTCGCGATTCACCCCCGAAAGAGGTCAGCCGTTGCTTCTTTTGACTCTGTAGCCACAATCCTGTTCACAGAATGAGAAAACTCAAGCATGTGCTTGCTCAGGGAGTAAATAATGGACCCCCGCTTGGCCAGCAGGAGGTGCCAGAGTAACAAGCAATATCCCTGAGCAGCGCAAAGCTATTTTTGCTACGTTTGGCTCTGGTATGGCTGGATTCTTTCTCTTTTCCAGGTGACCCACCCAACAGTCAATTCGGTCAGTTTTAAAAAACTGACTTTTAGCACTGTTTTTAAACGAGCTGTTCTGTGCGACACAGATGCTATGGATTAACTATGCATGTTTCCATGATTATTCTGTGTTAAAAATAATGTGATGCCTACTATTCAGAGGTTGACAGTCCGGGGGCAGGGGTTAAAATTCCTGCTCTGCGTTGGTTCCTCCTGGAGCTCATGGATGGCGGAAGTGTGTGGTAGGACATGTACTTTTGGACCCCCAGACTTTACTCTACGGCAGTGAACCTGACCTGAGGTGCCATGTTTATCTCCTGCAGGTGACCTCCCTGTGTTTCACTCGTCTGTGGTCTTCTGGGTGACGTTTAGCTGCATCACAATCGTCGTACCGCTGTTCTTTGTCCGCTGGCCCAGGGAGGTGAGCATCGCCATTCCAAAATTCAACCCCCTCCCCCGAGGTACCCAGTCCAGGGGGCAAAAACCGTCTGTAGGGCTGTCAGTCACCAGTCCTGGAGAGGGCTGTTGTGCACGAGGTTGTTACTAAGTTCCTGGGCGAAATCAGCACTTGAGAATCAAACTGTCAAAATTCGGCTCCAAGACCAGTTTGTAAGAAATGTCTTGAATTGTAAGACATAAGTGAGGCGAACTCTGCTACCAATTTTAGTGAACGTGGTTGAAAAATGATGACGATTTAATGTCTTTAATCTATAGACAGTGTGCAATGTATATATACGGAAGTCAGCAGTGCAGAGGTGTCTACAACTAACGTTAATTTAACGTGAAATGCATGCAAGTAGTCACGGGCAAATTTAACAATGTGTAGGCTAACAAAGTACTGAAGACATTTTCCATCAAATAAACATTGAAATCTCAAATCAAATAAAGTTATGAAGACCATCATTTGAAGGTTTTCCTAACTTTTATATTTTCTCACAACAGTTGCGAACATACTTCCTTCTGTTGACAGTTGAAAATAAATCTAGCTTACGGCTAACTAAGTGAATGTTATGTAAACATCTCACAAACTATGATGAAGGCTAATGGCAATTTTGTTCCCGTCAGAACGCTGGAAAGAGCTCATCTCTGTTATTTATTATTAGGGTGATTTATGAATGTTCATTAGAGTATCGCTCCATGATCGGCACTTAAAACGTTCTTGAAGTTAGTGGAATGGCTGACGTCAGATGGTCGAATAAGTAACTTGTAGCTGTTGGCCCTTCTTGCAGTTTATCCTCAGGTGAGATGTATTCAAGTCTCAGTAGGTTAGGGTTAGCGTTAGGTTTTGGGGTAATATTCATTCCTGAATATTAATGAAGCAAGACAGGGTAACTGGAGGATGCAGACGGATTAAGGCCATTATTTATGGTGCGCATTGAGAGTAAAGTTTGATGTCAGTGCGTCTTCCTCTGCTTTACGGCGTTTGCATTCGGACCCTGTGAAGCTCCAGACTGCCACACTCCGCTGAAGCGTGGAGGAATTATTTCGCTTTGCACAAATACTGATGAGTCGTCCCCTGCAATCGTCCGTTCCAGAAATTCTATTGATTTTTTTGGTTCTGTTGGCTTTACTGTTTCTTATTGGCTAATGCTGTTCAGTTTTATAATCAGATATTTCTTTTCTATTGATCAGCTCAATGTTCTTATATTACAGCAATTTATTCTGTGCATCTGTCCAAAAACAAAATATACGAGTTTGTCCTTGTTATCACTTCCTCTCATATTCTTGGGTGTGGGTGTGTGTGTGTGTGTTCGTCCAGGGAAACATAGCGAGCTGTGGAGTGGGCGGGGCCTATGCTGTCGTCCTGGCGGTAAATGCGTACAAGTACACCAGTCTCTCCTACATCACTCTGGACATCCTGAAACGCTTCCTCAGCTCGAACTTCAGCCGAGAGCTCATCGCTGTGCCTCTGCAAGACATTGGTGAGTCTCTCTCTTAGAACCAGAGCGGCTCGGAGAGTGACTACATTACCCAGGTTACTTTTCTCCAGTGGCCATTGTGTCACTTCCGTTAGCCAGGGTCACTACTTGAAGGCCCCCCTAGAAATGATGGTAGTTCTACCCAAGTCCGTTTGGTCCTCTGTGGTTCATTATACTGGGGAGTTCCTTTAGTTCGATATAACCTCCAAAAGTAAGACTTTTTAACAAAAGTTGGAAGAAAGAGGAATCGTAATTGCCTTTATCCCAAATTGGTCGATTATCTATAATTTGTACCAATGCCAGGCCAGACCTCACACATGTAAATGTGCATTTTTTGACTCTCCTGCCACAGATTTCGGGATGATGACGGTGTGGGTGGTGCTGGGGGTCAGCGGGATCGTCCTTCAGCTGCACCGGGAGCGTTCCCGCCCTTTCTTCCCCCCGAGCCCCTACATCATGTGGAGTCAAGCACGGGAACGCAGAAAAACCAACGTACTTGACCCCAGCCACCACGTGCCCCCGTTGCCAGGACGACTCTGTGCACGGCTACGGGCGCTGTACCAGAGAAGCGAACCGGCGGACGAGCAGACACCCCTCCTCCTGTGACTCTGTGTCTCAGCTCCCGCAGGGATTTTGCAATAGCGAGCGTATACTAACATCTACTGCAGGGACGTGCAACTTTGGTCCGAGGGGCTGCAGTCCCTGCCGGTTTGTTTTCAGTCCTGGAGGATAGCAGTATGGAGTTAAGGACACTGTGGCCCTCCAGGACTGGAGTTAAACCTGCTGACATTGTGGCCGTCCAGGACTGGAGTTAAACCAGCAAACACTGTGGCCCTCCAGGACTAGAGTTAAACCTGCAGACACTGTGGCCCTCCAGGACTGGAGTTAAACCTGCAAACACTGTGGCCCTCAAGGACTGGAGTTAAACCTGCAGACACTGTGGCCCTCCAGAAGTGGAGTTAAACCTGCAGACACTGTGGCCCTTCAGGACTGGCTTTATCCATGCCTGATTGACTGCTTCAGCCTTTTTTTTTTTCTTTTTCAAGCTTTAACCGGAAGAACAGGAGTCCTCCTAACCATTTTATGACCATAAGCCCATTTTAATACAGTTCTGTTTTTTAATTCTGATTTTTTTTTATGGAGTATCAGTTGAATTTATGGGCAATTGCCATATTTTGCCATTAACTTTCCCAAGAAGAGATGCATTTTTCATTCAAAGGCAAATAATCATTAATAAATAATTATTAATACTGATAATACGATGTAAGCATTACAGCTCATGTGGTTGTCTTATACGTTCTGCTCTGTGTGAAATTACTGCTGACAACACATTACACGTCAACAATAAAGCAAAGAGGTCACTGCTACAGTACGCAACAGTGAGGACCCAGGATGGATGCCGACTCTTTTTACTGGCGCTTAGAGATTTTACCATAGCGCCGATTATAGATAAAGATAACTTCCAGGATTTTAGGTCATGTAATGTCTGCGAAGTTATTGAGCCAATTACTGTAATTATAATTATAAATAATTGTAATTATTTCATAATTAATTATATTACTCTTAAAATGTTGTTTTTTTAATATTCTTCATGCAGACCCATTTTTACTTTCACAGTAACTTTCCTCATGTGCGATATTGTTAATATCTTAACAATAGGAATTGAATTGTAAACCTCAAAACTGCAGAAGTGCAGGACAGGATGGATTTGAAGAAAGTGAACATCACATGCAAGTTTTGTCAAGTTTATTGACATGTCACATAGAATTCATCAAACCAAATGCTCTCAATAAAAAGACGACTTGCAGCGCTTAAAAGAATATTTACGAAAACCTGTCACTTACAACTTAAAAATTTTAAGCTCTGAGAAGCTCCCTTTACCTCTCCAAACAAAAAGAAAAAAAAAAAAAAAAAAAACCTGGATTAAGCTGATTTCACGCCGGACGTGAAACGAATTCATCACACGGCAGATTACATTCAAAGTCAATGCAAAGACGCGTAACGCTTGTATTCGTGTCTTTGCATTGACTTTGAATGTAATCTGCCGCGCGATAAATTCGTTTCGCGTCCGGTGTGAAAGCGGCTCGGTAACACTTTACAATAAGGGTACAACAATTAACATTAGTTAATGGGGTAATAAGCATTTAATAACAATAAATTAACATTTAACTCATGCACTTGTAAATCATTTACAAATGATGTTCATATCAACTAAGGTACTCATTTATAAATTATGGTTTAAAAGTTTGAAGTGCTACATGGGGTATACTTAAGGGACGTTTACAACTTCACAAATAAGGGAAATGCAGAATATTAATAAATGTTCAATTATGGTTGCGTAATGTTTATTTAGCTATCTAACGCATTACTAACCCCCTAATTAACTGATAGTTAATGAACTAAGGTTTATAAATGTTTATTGTTGTACCCTTATTGTAAAGTGTTACCAGCGGCTCGATGCTTCTTCAGCAGTGACTCCATCATCAGTGTGTAGAGCAACGGAGATGTGGGTTCCATTCCAATGTGGGCCTCCAAGGTTTCAACCCTTGAACACCATGTACTAAAATGACAAGTTTGTTTACTTCGTCAACCTGTAAAAATGGAAACCATGATCAAGGGCGAAACTTTGGTTTGTAAATTTGGGTGGGGTGGGGGGGTTGAGATACACACACTCCCTCTGGAGTGGTTATTACACTGGTGTAACTGAGGGGACCTTATCCATATGATCGTGATATTGAGGAGTCGTGACCGTAAAGCCCTTAATTATAGTCCATGTCATCAGTGTGCAGACCATCTGCACGACCAGAACCACACACACATACAGCACCTTCCCTTCGCAGGCAGCGCCGGCTATCAGTTCAAATGAAGACACCAATAGGGTCATTAAGCGAATATTTAAAACAGGCAAAGGTTCACCAGCCACTCATTACCGTACCCCTTAAACGGGCATTTTTAACAGCTTTCTCCTGGAGGATACGAGGCCGGAGTGGAATGTAAATTTAAACAGTGGAGTGAGCGCAGGAGCTGATAAAACGAGGGCAGACTTGAGTCCGAGTTCGTCCAGCAGGTGCAATTCGAGTACCGAATGAGGACACACATCACAAATCTCACTCATCTTCGGCTAATGTCTCCTCATGTGACACCAGGCTGCAGACAGAACAGAGACCCTTTAAAACTCAAAGCAGATTCTGCCCAGGTTGATCAGTCCTTCAATGGTGACGACTGTTCACCTCGCAGCTGATAGCGAAAGCGGAACCAGGTGAAGAAGCGTAGCATCACCATCCTCCAGAAGAGAACCAGTTTATACATGTACACTAGTCGGCACTCAATGAGAGACCTGTTCCCGCCATCCTCTCCTCAGTAATGATGAGAACCCTGAGGAGCGGCGAATCAGCTCCTCTCACCTACACAGGGTGGACCTATAATATGCAGTTGATTTCCCCAGTGAACCCATCAAAAGCGAGACCGCAACCGCAGAACAGCACGATATTCTCATCAGAACATGGCGGAAGGGACAACATGGCTGCACACGTTACAGTTCACCAGACCTTCTCAAGCATCACAAAAACTGTGATAATGGGGGGAGGCCAAGATTTCTCATGGAGACATAAATGAGGCGCCAGGGAGGGGGAGCACCTCCTATTGGTCCACGTGTATCTAAGGGTAGCGGAGGAGATTTCATCACGTCTCGGCACACGGAGGGCTCTAATCCTCCTGCCCCGAGGGACCTCAGCCTCGGCTGGTTTCTGGGATTCCTGCAGTCGGCCTCTGATTTCGGCCTTATGGACTAAGTGTGCAGGCTCGGTGGCCAATCGATGACTACCGTCAGCCTCAGGCGCCAGCATGCAAACAAGTTTCAAAAACCAGCTGAAACCGCGTCCCTGAAGGATCGGAGCTTGCAATCCCTCCCTGATAGGTGTGATTTCTACAGTGTGGGAGTGGTCTCTAAGAGCAAGGGTCGGAGTGGCTTCTGGTGTGGTGGGTGTGGTTTCTTAAGGTGGTATGGTTTTGGACCTGGTGGATATGGCTCGTGTCGTGTTGGTTGAGGCTTCAGAGTCGATGGGCGTGGCTTATGCTGTTGGAGAGATGGTTTTCCCCCAGTGGGCGTGGCTTGAGTGAGGGGGGCATGGCTCTAGCTCTTGCGCAGGCTCAGGTCAGCACTGGTCACCAGGCCGGAGAGGGAGGTGCTCTCAGATAACTCCTCCCCCTTCAGGAGCAAGAAGGCCTCACGGCTGATCCCCAGCAGCTCACGCAAGCCCCTGTTCTCCAGCTGCACAGTGAGAGAGTCAAAAGAGTCTGCTGAGCAAGAGAGGGGACAGAGCGTGCTCAGTGAGAGAGAGGACAGAGTGTGCTCAGTGAGAGAGAGGACAGAGCGTGCTCAGTGAGAGAGAGGACAGAGTGTGCTCAGTGAGAGAGAGTACAGAGCGTGCTCAGTGAGAGAGAGGACAGAGCGTGCTCAGTGAGAGAGAGGACAGAGCGTGCTCAGCAAGAGAGAGTACAGAGCGTGCTCAGTGAGAGAGTACAGAGCGTGCTCAGTGAGAGAGAGGACAGAGTGTGCTCAGTGAGAGAGAGGACAGAGCGTGCTCAGTGAGAGAGAGGACAGAGTGTGCTCAGTGAGAGAGAGTACAGAGCGTGCTCAGTGAGAGAGAGGACAGAGCGTGCTCAGTGAGAGAGAGGACAGAGCGTGCTCAGCAAGAGAGAGTACAGAGCGTGCTCAGTGAGAGAGTACAGAGCGTGCTCAGTGAGAGAGAGTACAGAGCGTGCTCAGTGAGAGAGAGGACAGAGCGTGTTCAGCAAGGGAGAGTATAGAGCGTGCCGAGTAAGAGAGAGTACAGAGCGTACTCCGTGAGAGAGAGGGCAGAGCGTGCACAGTAAGACAGGACAGAGCGTGCTCAGTAAGAGGACAGAGTGTGCTCAGCAAGAGAGACTACAGAGCGTGCTCAGTAAGAGAGAGTACAGAGCGTGCTCAGTAAGACAGGACAGAGCGTGCTCAGTGAGAGAGAGGACAGAGCGTGCTCAGTAAGAATGGACAGAGCGTGCTCAGTAAGAATGGACAGAGCGTGCTCAGTAAGAGTACAGAGCGTGCTCAGTAAGGGAGAGGACAGAGCGTGCTCAGTAAGAGGACAGAGTAAGCACAGCAAGAGAGTACAGAGCGTGCTCAGTAAGACAGGACAGAGCGTGCTCAGTGAGAGGACAGAGCGTGCTCAGTAAGAGAGAGTACAGAGCGTGCTGAGTAAGAGAGAGTACAGAGCGTACTCTGTGAGAGAGGACAGAGCATGCACAGTAAGGCAGGACAGAGCGTGCTCAGTAAGAGGACAGAGTGTGCTCAGCAAGACAGAGGACAGAGCGTACTCAGTGAGAGAGAGGACAGAGCGTGCTGAGTAAGAGAGAGTACAGAGCGTACTCTGTGAGAGAGGACAGAGCATGCACAGTAAGGCAGGACAGAGCGTGCTCAGTAAGAGGACAGAGTGTGCTCAGCAAGAGAGAGTACAGAGCATGCTCAGCAAGAAAGAGGACAGAGCGTGCTCAGTAAGACAGGACAGAGCGTGCTCAGCAAGAGAGAGTAGAGAGCGTGCTCAGTAAGGGAGAGGATAGAGCGTGCTCAGTAAGACAGGACAGAGCATGCTCAGTGAGAGGACAGAGTGTGCTCATTAAGAGAGAGTACAGAGCGAGCTCAGCAAGAGAGAGGACAGAGCGTGCTCAGTAAGGGAGAGTAATGAGCGTGCTCATTAAGAGAGAGTACAGAGCGTGCTCAGCAAGAGAGAGTACAGATCGTGCTCATTAAGAGAGAGTACAGAGCGTGCTCATTAAGAGAGAGGACAGAGCGTGTGCTGTAAGAGAGAGGACAGAGCGTGCTCAGTAAGAGAGAGGACAGCGTGTGCTCAGTAGAGAGAGGACGGAGCATGCTCAGTAAGAATGGACAGAGCTTACTCAGTAAGAGGATAGAGCGTGCTCAGCAAGAGAGAGTACAGAGCGTGCTCAGTAAGAGGACAGAGTAAGCACAACAAGAGAGAGTACAGAGCGTGGTCAGTAAGGGAGAGGACAGAGCTTACTCAGTAAGAGGATAGAGCGTGCTCAGCAAGAGAGAGTACAGAGCGTACTCAGTAAGGGAGAGGACAGAGCGTGCTCAGTAAGACAGAGGACAGAGCGTACTCAGTGAGAGAGAGGAGACAGTGTGCTCAGAAAGAGAGAGGAGAGAGCATGCTCAGTATGAAAGAGGAGAGAGCGAGCTCAGTAAGAGAGAGGAGACAGTGTGCTCAGTAAGAGAGGACAGAGTGCGCTCAGTGAGAGAGAGAGGACAGAGCGTGCTCAGCAAGAGAGCAGACAGAGCGTGCTCAGTGAGAGAGAGGACAGAGCGTGCTCAGCAAGAGAGCAGACAGAGCGTGCTCAGTCAGAGAGAGGACAGAGCGTGCTCAGTGAGAGAGAGGACAGAGCGTGCTCAGTGAGAGAGAGGACAGATCGTGCTCAGCGAGAGAGCAGACAGAGCGTGCTCAGTGAGAGAGAGGACAGAGCGTGCTCAGTGAGAGAGAGGACAGAGCGTGCTCAGTGAGAGAGAGGACAGAGCGTGCTCAGCAAGAGAGCAGACAGAGCGTGCTCAGTCAGAGAGAGGACAGAGCGTGCTCAGTGAGAGAGAGGACAGAGCGTGCTCAGTGAGAGAGAGGACAGAGCGTGCTCAGCAAGAGAGCAGACAGAGCGTGCTCAGTGAGAGAGAGGACAGAGCGTGCTCAGTGAGAGAGAGGACAGAGCGTGCTCAGTGAGAGAGAGGACAGAGCGTGCTCAGTGAGAGAGAGGACAGAGCGTGCTCAGTCAGAGAGAGGACAGAGCGTGCTCAGTGAGAGAGAGGACAGAGCGTGCTCAGTGAGAGAGAGGACAGAGCGTGCTCAGTGAGAGAGAGGACAGAGAAGAGTCTGATTAAGAGGAAGGACAGATCGGGACAGAGCAGGAGCTCACCTCCAGATGTCCGATTCGCTCCTCATCTTGGCAAACCCTGTCCTCATCCAGCTCAATGGCTTTCCTCATCACCATGGCCATCTCATGAATCTTGTCTGTATGCGCCTGCAGCTCCTGTCACATACAGCAGAGCACTATGAGGCAGTGTTGTCCATTTCTGGTGGTTCAGTTCAGTTCCAGTTTTAAAAACCAAATACTTAATTCCCCGCAGTCCTGTGCCACATAACCTTCACATTGCAGTGTTTGTCAACCAATGAGTCAGGAATAAAATGGGTTGGGCTGACCAGAACCAGAGACTATAAAAATATGGGCAAAGCAACCATGAAGTCACCCATTGGTTTCAGCATTTGGAAGCCTCCATTTTGGCAATTTGAACAGCGCCATTTTGTCATTTTGAAACTGGATGTGATTCCTATTGGACGAGAGCGTGAATTGAAGATCCAGGGAGGAGCGAGGGATGGTCTACGGGTGGATCTGACTGTATCAGACAAGGACGAGAGGATAGCCATGCCCCCAAAGAATATCTGGCTTTATCCTTTATTCTAGTCTATTTGGGACCGTAATTTACAAAAACAAGCATCCTAATATATCAAAGGAAACTTTAACCCTGCAATAGATACCATAAAATAATGTGGACAATCATTATTGAAATAATAAATCAGGCGGGAAGGTAGGGTCATTTTCTCATAGACCTCTATAGCAGTGAACTTCTTTCTGCAACCACCAACGTCGCCATCAGCTGGCCACTAAATAGAATTAAATTTTAAGAGATTTCTGCATTGGCCTCACTTTTCAGACCCAGGCGCTGCGCCCATCTTTTTATTCAGTCTGTGGCATGAGGAGAATCCAGGAATGAAATCCACTCTGGTAATACATGCATCAGAAAGGCCAAGAAATAATACATACTTCAGCTCTCAGTATTGAAAGGCATCTATAATTGAGTCCCGATGTTAACAAGTGGTGCTCAGAGTGCGAGTATAATAATTAAGCACAACGCTGTATTGTGTATTATGGTGTAAAGAGCATGATAATTTATCTCACGGTAGTGTGCCGCTGCTTCAGTCTGGTAATAATGACAGAATAACAATAATGTATAGTGCTTAACATTGTATAGTGTGTAATAAAGGAATAAGTCCCAAGAAGCAGTGGGTTACAGTGATTTTATAACGGCGGAGGAGCGTTCAAAGGCACGACGCGCAGCGAAATGCCTTAGTGCCCCTCCGCCGTTATAAAATCTCTCTAACCCACTGCTTCACTGCTTATTACTTTTATAAAATGGTTACCCTACATATAGCCCATTAAATAAACACACAAGAAAAAAAATCGACAATTTATTGGTAATAATGCAACAATAAAATTGAGAACTATTCGTTCTTCCACCAAGCAAGATAGAGTGGACTGAATGGTTGGCAAGCAACTCAGACGCTAAGATTGTTTTTTCATCTAGAGCCATTATCATGTCACATCAGGCTATTTGGGTTTGCTAATGTAGATATACTATGAAAGCAGGCTATTTTGAATGTCTCCTTTGGTCTCCCGAAGACCCCTTAAAAATGTTATATTCGTTTCGGTTTTCGAGTTTCCTCGTTCTCAACATGCGCCAATCGGCCAAATCATTACAACCAGCAGCGAGAGTAGGGAACGATTGACTTTTGTCCTCCACACTTGCCGGTGTCCAGGAAAATATGTTGAATATCTTGTCAACTAGCCAGAGTTCACTACATTGGATGTGGTTACCCAACACATAGCCCATAAAATAATCACACAAGAAAAAGGTCAACAATTTATCGCTAATAGGCTACTGAAATAGCGAGCTAGTTAGCAACATAGCTAGCAACGCAAAAGTGATATCGAACTCTGTAATGCAATAGCTAGCTAGGTTGATAGCCAACTGGTTAGCGGGTTAAAAGGCTAAACTTCGCTGAAACTGAAATAGTGAGCCAAGTCTTGAAACAAACATAACCTAACGAGTCAGTTGAGCGCAGAGTTGTTCATTGCTCACAGGGATATTTCGTGCTGCAGCCTGCCACAGTGGGTTACAGTAATTTTATACCGGCCTGGAACGCGGCTCTGCCAATCATATTTAAGGATGGGAAGCACCCGTTTTATAATAATGAATAATGTATAATATTGTGCCCCACAGCACTGTTATACTCCTTCAGTCTGGTAATGGAGACAGAAGTATGGTAATGCATAGTGCATACATCTGTATGGAGGATAAAGAGGAAACAGTTAAATGCCTTTTGCAGTATACTGCTAGGTGCCAAGCTAGCGCATTTTACCATAAACAGAGAGCAACAGCTTTATTCTTCGTCCAAAGAAGCACTAAATAATTCCGTAAACGCAATTTTTAAGGCGTAAAATCATTAGCATATAAATGCTACGCCATTTATCATTTCATTTTCACTTGACTGCGTGTTGGAATGTACTTGTATATGTACTCATCATGCCCGAGGGTTTTTGCTTTTTTTTTTCCAAATGAACAAGACAGAAAACTGAAAAACGGCCATTTGTGTCAACAGTTCTTTAATTGTAATGCAATGCACAGCAATTCGAACTTATAATCTTGAACAAGCTGAGGTATTCAATGTCATTAATGAACATGTTAAGCTCAAAAAAAGGAAATCAAACACCCATGGACATGATTGTTTTGGTACATTCCTAGCGGGCAAGTCGGGCGAAAAAGGATAAAAGCCACTGTAGCGGCCTGCAGTTCTTGTGTCTGGTGCACAAATGTGGAAGCCCTCTCTCAACTTCAACATTTCAAAAAATGAAATACAAAACCCAAAACCAGTGAAGTTGGCACGTTATGTAAATCGTCGATAAAAACAGAATACAATGATGTGCAAATCCTTTTCAACTTGCATTCAATTGAATACATTGCAAGGACAAGATGTTTCATGTTCAAACTGAGAAACTTTTTTTTTTTTTTTGCAAATAATCATTAACTTACAATTTAAAGGCAGCAACACATTACAAAAAAGTTGGCACAGGGGCCTTTTTACCACTGTGTTACATCGCCTTTCCTTTTAACGACACTCAGTAAACGTTTGGGAACTGAGCAGACCAATTTTTGAAGCTTTTCAGGTGGAACTCTTTCCCATTCTTGCTTGATGTACAGCTTAAGTTGTTCAACAGTCCAGGGTCTCCGTTGTCGTATTTTACGCTTCATAATGCGCCACACATTTTCAATGGGAGACAGGTCTGGACTACAGGCAGGCCAGTCTAGTACCCGCACTCTTTTACTACGGAGCCATGCTGTTGTAACACGTGCAAAATGTGGCTTGGCATTGTCTTGCTGAAATAAGCAGGGGCATCCATGAAAAAGACGTTGCTTGGATGGCAACATATGTTGCTCCAAAACCTGTATGTACCTTTCAGCATTAATGGTGCCTTCACATATGTGTAAGTTGCCCATGCCTTGGGCACTAATACACCCCCATACCATCACAGATGCTGGCCTTTGAACTATGCGCCTATAACAGTCCGGAAAGTTCTTTTCCTCTTTGGTCCAGAGGACACAACGTCCACAGTTTCCAAAAAAAATTTGAAATGTGGACTCATCAGACCACAGAACACTTTTCCACTTTGCATCAGTCCATCTTAGATGAGCTTGGGCCAAGCGAAGCCGGCGGCGTTTCTGGGTGCTGTTGATAAATGGCTTTTGCTTTGCATTGTAGAGTTTTAACTTGCACTTGCAGATGTCGTGACGAACTGTAGTTACTGACAGTGGTTTTCTGAAGTGTTCCTAAGCCCATGTGGTGATGTCGTTTAAACACTGATGTCGGTTTTTAATGCGGTACCGCCTGAGCGATCGAAGGTCACGGGCATTCAGTGTTGGTTTTCGGCCTTGTCGCTTATGTGCAGTGATTTCTCCAGATTCTCGGAACCTTTTGACGATATTACGGACCGTCGATGATGAAATCCCTCAATTTCTTGCAATAGCTCGTTGAGGAATGTTGTTTTTAAACTGTTCGACAATCAGCTCACGCATTTGTTCACTAAGTGGTGACCCTCGCCCCATCCTTGTTTGTGAATGACTGAGCATTTCAGGGAAGCTGCTTTTATACCCAGTCATGGGACCCACCTGTTCCCAATTAGCCCATTCACCTGTGGGATGTTCCAAATAAGTGTTTTATGAGCATTCCTCAACTCTCTCAGTCTTTTTTGCCACTTGTGCCAGCTTTTTTGAAACATGTTGCAGGCATCAAATTCCAAATGAGCTAATATTTGCAAAAAATTACAAAGTTTACCTGTTCGAACATTAAGTAACTTGTCTTTGCAATGTATTCAATTGAATATAGGTTGAAAAGGATTTGCAAATCATTGTATTCTGTTTTTATTTACGATTTACACAACGTGCCAACTTCACTGGTTTTGGGTTTTGTAGAAAGTGTTACATCAGTCAGGCGGCAATGATTTTAAGACTTCAAAAACTGCAGTACAAGAAAAAGCCAATGCTTCAGGCTGTTTGTATTTTTTTTTTTTTTTTTCATTTATGGAGCCCTCTGGACAATCACGGATAAAAGAGCCCCATTTTCATGGCAGAAATGGAAAATTCAGCAGAAGTTGCCCTTGAATAAAAAATCTCAACTCTGTAGCTTTAACAGAATGCTGCATATGCTCCAGACAAAAGTCAAATTTTCAATAAAGGAAAAAAATTGCTGAAATATTTAGACAGCTGAATCTCTGAAACTTTTTTGACCCCTAGTTGATTGGCATGGAATGACTCTATAATCAATCATCTCACAGTCTTGTGCTGCTGACAGGGGTATAATAATGTGTAATGTATAATAATATATCTCATGTTCGTGTGCTGTCAACGGGTATAATAACGAGTGGTATTTAATAATATATCTCATGTTCATGTGCTGTAGACGGGTATAATAACGAGGGGTGTATAATGATATATCTCATGTTCGTGTGCTGTCAACGGGTCTAATACCGAGTGGTGTTTAATAATATATCTCATGTTCGTGTGCTGTAGACGGATATAATAACGAGTGGTGTTTAATAATATATCTCATGTTCGTGTGCTGTCAACGGGTATAATACCGAGTGGTGTTTAATAATATATCTCATGTTCGTGTGCTGTCAACGGGTATAATAACGAGTGGTGTTTAATAATATATCTCATGTTCGTGTGCTGTAGACGGATATAATAACGAGTGGTGTTTAATAATATATCTCATGTTCGTGTGCTGTCAACGGGTATAATAACGAGTGGTATTTAATAATATATCACATGTTCGTGTGCTGTCAACGGGTATAATAACGAGTGGTGTTTAATAATATATCTCATGTTCGTGTGCTGTAGACGGATATAATAACGAGTGGTGTTTAATAATATATCTCATGTTCGTGTGCTGTCAACGGGTATAATAACGAGTGGTATTTAATAATATATCTCATGTTCGTGTGCTGTAGACGGGTATAATAACGAGTGGTGTATAATAATATATCTCATGTTCGTGTGCTGTCAACGGGTCTAATACCGAGTGGTATTTAATAATATATCTCATGTTCGTGTGCTGTCAACGGGTATAATAACGAGTGGTATTTAATAATATATCTCATGTTCGTGTGCTGTAGACGGATATAATAACGAGTGGTGTTTAATAATACATCTCATGTTCGTGTGCTGTAGACGGGTATAATAACGAGTGGTGTATAATAATATATCTCATGTTCGTGTGCTGTCAACGGGTCTAATACCGAGTGGTGTTTGATAATATATCTCATGTTCGTGTGCTGTCAACGGGTATAATACCGAGTGGTGTTTAATAATACATCTCATGTTCGTGTGCTGTCAATGGGTATAATAACGAGTGGTGTTTAATAATACATGTCATGTTTGTGTGCTGCTGACAGGGGTATAATGACGAGTGGTGTTTAATAATATATCTCATGCTCATGTGCTGTCAATGGGTATAATAACGAGTGGTATTTAATAATATATCTCATGTTCGTGGTGCTGTAGACGGGTATAATCACATGTGGTGTTTCATATCTCATGTTCGTGTGCTGTTAACGGGTATAATAACGAGTGGTATTTAATAATACATCTCATGTTCGTGTGCTGTCAACGGGTATAATAACGAGTGGTATTTAATAATATATCTCATGTTCGTGTGCTGTAGACGGGTATAATCACGAGTGGTGTTTCATATCTCATGTTCGTGTGCTGTTCACGGGTATAATAACGAGTGGTATTTAATAATACATCTCATGTTCGTGTGCTGTAGACGGGTATAATATCGAGTGGTGTTTAATAATATATCTCATGTTCATGTGCTGTCGACGGGTATAATAACGAGTGGTGTTTAATAATATATCTCATGTTTGTGCGCTGTCAACGGGTATAATCATGAGTGGTGTTTAATAATATATCTCATGTTCGTGCGCTGTCGACGGGTCTAATAATGAAAAATAATATATCTCATATTCATGTGCTGCTGACGGGTATAATAAAGAGTGGTGTTTAATAAAATAACTAATGTTTGTGCGCTGTGGACAGGTATATTAAGCTGTGGTGTATAAGAATATATCTCATATTTGTGTGCTGCTGACGGGTATATTAATGAGTGGTATTTAATAAATTAACTCATGATCTTGTGCTGTCCACAGGTATAATAACGAGTGGTGTTTAATGATATATCTCATGTTCGTGTGCTGTCAACAGGTATAATAACGAGTGGTGTTTATCAATATATCTCATGTTCGTGTGCTGTCAACGGGTATAATATCGAGTGGTGTTTATTAATATATCTCTTGTTCGTGTGCTGTTGACGGGTATATTAATGTGTGGTGTATAAGAATATATCTCACATTCATCAGCTGCTGACGGGGTATATTAATGTGTGGTGTATAAGAATATATCTCATATTCATCAGCTGCTGACGGGGTATATTAATGTGCGGTGTATAAGAATATATCTCACATTCATCAGCTGCTGACAGGGTATATTAATGTGTGGTGTATAAGAATATATCTCACATTCATCAGCTGCTGACGGGGTATATTAATGTGTGGTGTATAAGAATATATCTCATATTCGTGTGCTGCTGACGGGTATAATAATGAGTGGTGTTTAATAAATTAACTCGTGTTTGTACGCAGTTGATGGATATATTAATGTGTGGTTCATCAGCTGCTGACAGGGGTATAATAATGAGTGGTGTATAAGAATATATCTCATATTCGTGTGCTGCTGACAGGGGTATAATAATGAGTGGTGTATAAGAATATATCTCACAGTCGTATGCTGCTCCTTCAGCTTGGTGATGATCACGGGATCGTCCCTCTTGCTGGCCATCAGCAGCCGAAAGACCTGCTCGCGGTATTTACTCATGATCAGCTCCAAGGCTGACTGGTGCTCCTCCAGCGAGGTCCGCAGCTCTATGAGAGAGATGCAAGAAACAAGGAGACAAATTAAGGATTAAATCAGCGTATGGGATGAACCCCCCCCGCCCCGTGTCCAGCCTTGTTGGGAGGCCCACAGTCGCTTTCCTCCCAGCACTCGCACTGACGAACCCGTGTTCTCCTGCTGCAGCTCTCGGATCTGCCGGTTCTCCTGCTGGATCCCCATCACCAGGGTGGATCTGGGCCGGTGCCGAGCGGCTCGGTTTAGCTCCTGGATCTCCTCCTGGTACTACAGAACATCAGAGGCCAATTAAAAACATTACAGGAGGAAGTAAACTTCAGCCAAAATTTAAAGCATAATTAAACAGCATTTAAAAAAATACATTGAAGTGAAATGCATTCCTTGTGACTTCAGGATGCTCACACAACGCTGTTCTTTCCAGAAGAAAAAGAATGACCCATGTGGCCACTGTCACTCAGTTCTTTGAATATTTTGTGCACAAGAGGGAGAAAATGGATATACATCATAAAATGGTAAAGTTCTTTAAAAAAAACTATTAGTGTGCAAAGAAGTCAAACTTAAGGGCGTCCTAGAAATAAGACTGATCTTTCCTATAACATATTTTGCTTATTACCAAATTAAATTGTGATAAGTAACGGCAAGATAGATAATTTAAGAGGGAAAATCAGTTTCAATGAGATGGCAGCTGTCAACGTCTCACCAACCTGTTTCATCGCCTCTACTCGCTTGCTGAGGTACGTCGTCTGTTCGATGAGCACCTCCGCCGCGTTATCGTGCTCCTTCAGCCTGTCCACCAACGATTTGGCATCCGCCAAGACTTTCTCTATAGTGCAAGCCATTCCTGAAACATCGATGGAGGACTGTCTCAGACGCACAAAACATATCACATTATGTTCATCCAAAAAAAATTCACCCAAGGGCTTGACTATGCGACAGTCTCTCATGTGAACTTAATGTTGAAACTAGCTACCCAAGGCAGAAAGTAATCCAAACAATTATTCCAATCGACCACAATTGATCCATTTATTCGTTTTGCTTTTGAAAATACTGTATATTAAAGCAACTGATCAGGAAATCTAAGCTCTTCACCCAAACATACTAATGTCTAGTGTGAACACAATTGAAACATTTTCATCTCACCAAGGAATTACCATGTTTATTTTTCTGTGCATATTTCTAAGGGATGGCAGGAGATAAATATGAAGTATGTACTTGAAATCCGCGGGATCATTAATTAACATCCCACTATGTACTCTGACAGAGAACACTTACAGGCAACACAGTGGGTTTTAACCATAAAAAGTCAGAAAAAAAATTCTGCAATCAATGATCATATAATAAATGTTACCCATTCCCAGTCATAAGGCTTATTGTGCAATTGTGCAATGACCTATGGCCCATGAAATGTGGCCTAACCATTGTGGAATCAATAGCGAAGAGACCACGCCCTTCGATGTCTCAATTTTGGGGATTTTAAAACTTGAATTCTCAAAGTTCAAAAATAGCAATTTGCGAAAAACTCGTTTTTCTCAAAAATTTTCCAACGGATTTTTTCCCCCCGTTTTCATATCTGTATTCTACGCCATGTCCTGGAGTACATACAATTGGGTTCATGCCATTAGAATTCTTTCTGACTTTTTAATGGTTAATACCCACTGTGGCAAGCTACAGTAGCGAAGTTAGTATCGATACCTTAGTGTTAGCGGAGTTGGCAGGCTGTTGTCTTCGAGCCCGACCAATTTGGACAACTAATTTATTTTAAATAACCAATGACAATCCAGAGGAGTGTTAGCTAGATAGACAGCCAGCTCGCCAAGCGATCCGTTTGCTAATACTACACAGCTAACAAGAAGGGACCCAATGTCGCTAATGGTAGCTAGCTGGCTACTCTAAACTGTATCAGTGGTTTACATGTTGAATAGTTAGTTAGCGAGCAAGCTAAACCACTATCTGTCACGTCATGACCTGACCTACCGATGTATACGGTTATCCAATTTATGATCCCATGCATTAATTTAGGACTCAACTACCCAACAACTGACAGGTGAAATGCCGGGTGAACCGGACAGTCGGTACCTGGGCTAACGTTAGCTGCTACGGCAGTTGAACTGAATTACTAGCCAACTTTAGCTAAATAAACAAACATTCAGCGTTTCGCATAGCAAGAAGCTGAAGTGGATTTGCAGACAAATGTTACCAACTCTAAAATGAGGATCTGCACTTCGCGTTACAGTAAATTAGTAACCACCCAGCAAGAAATCAAAAATTTAATTTCAGTAACAACCTTAACTGGAACTTGCTCTCAAAATCCATCGGCACGAAACCTTGTAAACTTCCTGGTCTTCTTCTTCTTCTATTGATATTTTCTGTAGCGAGAAAAACATATCGGTGCATTACCGCCGGCAACTGGACTGGAGTGTGGAACAGTCGATTAGCAGTTATACAATGAAGTTTTTAGACAACGACTTAACAGACAGTGAAAATTAAAAGAAAAATCTAAATCTTCTTGGGTTTACAATTGTTGTGGGCTCATTGCCACCACATTCTGCTCCGGAATTTGGATCAGAGATAAAATCCTACCCATTAATCCTGTCTTCTCTAACGATTGGGGGGGAAAAAAACTCTTCTGCTCGTCTCACTTGGCAAAACTATAAAAGACTTCATGCTGAGTTCTTGAACTCTATTCTTTCTCAGTTCGTCCTTCGTTTGTTGGTTTTATTGAACACGCTTTCCACAATCTATTATTGCATGAGTGATTGTCTCCTCTAGTTGCCAGTGTTCACATAACCCAGATGGATGTTTTCCGATTATTACAAGAGTGCTGTTTAATTTGGAATGACCTAGCCTAACTCTGCTGCAAATTATTTCTTTTTATCATGATGTACAAAGAATTTTTGTTGCTAAATGAACTTTGAAAGTAAAGTAAATGCATAAAAACCTCCCCCTTGTTTGAGTATTCTCCTGTCCTTTCTTCTGTCACTTTACTCGTATCTGTTGCCTTGACATCTAACCTGCTTCGGGGGGTTTGTAAATGTACAATATCTCTATGTAATTCTTGTTTTGCTCATTTAATTTTCTGACAACTGACAATGTTGTTTACCTCATAAAAACTACAATCCCATCCATGGGTTTGTCACATGCAGCTGCTGTATTCAAACCTGCGCAACTTCAGGGCTATTTTAAATTCTATTGGAGATTCCAAGGTTTCCAATAATCACAAATAGGTATCTCTTGCTGAATTACAGGGAAATGTGCATAAAATGATGTGCAAGATCAAAATATTTTCCATTTCATGTCATGTCACTGCCAAAAAACACAGCTTGGGTTTGAATACATAGCATTGTCCAACCACATGTAAAAAGAATGCTTTTTTCTGACTTTGAACCCTCTTCAGGGAAAACAGTAATGAAAAATTTGAGTTTAAGGGGCAAGCACGTCTACTTTCCTCCTCTCTGCCTTCTTGAGATTCAGCAGGGGACCTCTTTTAAACAAGTTGCCACATGATGGATGTTCAAGAGCTCTGGATGATTATATTTTTAATTCCTTGAAAATTTATTCAGTGCTCTAAGGTTTAATCATGGCTCTTGACTACATAAAAGACTTCTGGTTAATAATTAGTGCTTTGTTTCATCGAAAATATGTTCAAGACATGGAGTTTGGAATCACTTCCAGAAGGAGAAACCATCAATAGTGTATCTTTGAACTTCAGACATTTTTTGTTTGTTGGGTCATTATGAGATTTGAGGATAAATTAGGTCCATTTTCTAAATTGACTGATTAATTTAAAAAAACCCAGACTATAAGTTATGTTTTTTGTGTGTGACTTTCTTTGCCAGAAAAAACAACTAAATGCAGTAAATAAATACAGTGGGCTCCAAAATTACCACATCAGATTGGCAATGTTCAAAACAATACTTCAAAAAATTAATTGAAGTATATTTTCGGAGAAACTTTAAATACCAGCATGTGAAAAATACTCCACAATATTAATGTTCCAATGGAACCAACCAAAATCATTTACTGATTTAATTAAAAGTCAATTTCTTTCAAATCATGATTTCACAATTACTGGAACCCTTAAACATTATTGTAAGTAACATCCACCAAAATTAAACCAGGTATTAAATTCCACTGATCTAAGTTTGAACTAAGTGTTAAGGAACTATATTGAGTCATCACTTTACCTCCAATTCCATTTGAGTATAATAATGAGGTAACACACATGCAGTAACCCTTTGTCTTCCAACACCAAGAAGAAAAAAGGCAGATGGTCATAGACATTCATAAATCTGTTAAGGGCAACAAGAAGATTCATAAACAATTGAGTATGCTACTGAGCACCGTCAGGGCAATGATTTAAAAATTCCAAAGATATGAAACTGCCGAAAACCTCAAGAGTTAGAGGACGCTACTCCATTTTTCCCACCCAGGATTCTGAGGAAAATGGTGAGAGAAGCAACAAAATCCCCAAGAATCACTGTGACAGAATTGCAGGCCTTGGTGGCATCTTGAGATCATCAGGTTTCCAAAAGCACCATCAGGCGCCACCTCTACAACCACAGGCTCTTTGGAAGGGTTGACAGAAGGAAGCCTTTCAGACCAGAAGACACAGAACCAAGCGCTTGGAGTTTGCCAGACCTCATTTAAATTATGACTGGAACAGGGTGCTTTGGTCAGATGAGACCGAAATTGCATGTTTCGATCAGATACAGCATCAGCATGTTTGGCATCGGAACAGAGATGCATACAAGGAGAAGCACCTCATACCTGCGAAGAAATATGACGATAGGTCAGTCATGTTTTGGGTTTGTTTTAATTCAAGAGGTCCAGGGGCGCTGGTTAAGATTAATGGCATAATAAATTCCACCAAGTATCAGGAAATTTTGGCTGACAATCTGGTTGCCTCCACCAGCACGCTGGGACTTGGCCGTTGGTGGACTTTCCAACAAGACAAGGACCCAAAGCATTCCTCAAGATCCACACAGTAATGGTTCTGTGACAACAAAATCAACATTCTCCAATGGCCATCTCAGTCACCAGACCTTTACCCAATTGAAAACCTGTGGGCTGAGCTGAAGAGGGCAGTTTATAAACACAAACCTAAGGATGTGAAGGATCTTGAAAGGATCTGCTCAGAGGAATGGGCCAAAATCTCCCCAGATGTGTGCATTAATCTTATCAAAACTTACTGGAAAAGACTATTATTCTTGCCAGATGGGGTTGCATTAAGTTCTAAATGAAGGGTGCCAATCATTATGAAACCTAGATTAAGCTGAATTATATTTATGAAATGATTTTGATTGTTTCCATCAAAACACTAATGAAGAATTTCACACATGTTAGTATATTCCGTTTCTCTATAATTTTAGATATAAATATATATTTTTTTGTATTGTTTGTGCTTTGCCAGTCAGGGGTGCCAGTAATTTTTGAGCCCACTGCATATGATTTTATATGGGTCATTTGTCACCAACCAGGAAAAGCGGAGCCTTAATCCACAAAATTGTCACTACGTCATGATGAATATGTGACACCACCCCCTACTACGCCGCCACACCCATCTCGGCGCACATCTGTCTACCAAATTGCCAAAGTGGTTGCGCATGGTGTTGCACCGTACAAAATTACCCCTGTGCAGGCTGCTCTGGACAAAATTACCCCTGTAATTTCGTCTGCTCCAGACGAAATTACCACTGCGTGGGCTGCGCCACGCTACGCCACCCTGCACTGCACCAAGAAATTAGAGCCCAATATTTAAATATTGCCCTGCCTGAACACTCATGCTCACTGGCCATCTAGACTAGCCAATCAATCTGGCCTGCCTGTCTTTGGAGAGTAGGAAGAAACTACAGCAGCATGAAACAATACAAAAGCCCTTCACCCACTGGGAAAAGTCTCAGGTAGGATTTGAACCCAGAACCTTCATGCTGTTCCTCAAAATTCTCATGTGATTCTTACGAGAAAATTCTAATGAGACTATTACTATTGTTATTATTAATAGTAATAATAATAAAATAAATAATAATCGTAAACTCGCTACAAAACTTTTCCCTCACGACTGAATGAGAGTCGGAGAGAAAGCCCCAGAGTCAGCTTATGATCACATGCACCATCAAGTACAGAGAAGAGTCAGGTTATGATCAAAGGCACCATCAAGTACAGAGAAGAGTCAGGTTATGATCACAGGCACCATCAATTACAGAGAAGAGTCAGGTTATGATCACAGGCACCATCAAGTACAGAGAAGAGTCAGGTTATGATCACAGGCACCAACGAGTACAGAGAAGAGTCAGGTTATGATCACAGGCACCATCGAGTACAGAGAAGAGTCAGGTTATGATCACAGGCACCATCAAATACAGAGAAGAGTCAGGTTATGATCACAGGCACCATCAAGTACAGAGAAGGGTCAGGTTATGATCACAGGCACCATCAAGTACAGAGAAGAGTCAGGTTATGATCACAGGCACCATCGAGTACAGAGAAGAGTCAGGTTATGATCACACGCACCATCAAGTACAGAGAAGAGTCAGGTTATGATCACAGGCACCATCGAGTACAGAGAAGAGTCAGGTTATGATCACAGGCACCATCGAGTACAGAGAAGAGTCAGGTTATGATCACACGCACCATCAAGTACAGAGAAGAGTCAGGTTATGATCACACGCACCATCGAGCACAGAGAAGAGTCAGGTTATGATCACAGGCACCATCAAGTACAGAGAAGAGTCAGGTTATGATCAAAGGCACCATCAAGTACAGAGAAGAGTCAGGTTATGATCACAGGCACCATCAATTACAGAGAAGAGTCAGGTTATGATCACAGGCACCATCAAGTACAGAGAAGAGTCAGGTTATGATCACAGGCACCAACGAGTACAGAGAAGAGTCAGGTTATGATCACAGGCACCATCGAGTACAGAGAAGAGTCAGGTTATGATCACAGGCACCATCAAATACAGAGAAGAGTCAGGTTATGATCACAGGCACCATCAAGTACAGAGAAGGGTCAGGTTATGATCACAGG
This sequence comes from Gymnothorax reevesii, assembly GCA_029721435.1. NCBI lineage: Eukaryota > Metazoa > Chordata > Actinopteri > Anguilliformes > Muraenidae > Gymnothorax > Gymnothorax reevesii. Next base: position 11,638,484 of record CM056579.1, on the reverse strand, counting down.
CACCATCAAGTACAGAGAAGAGTCAGGTTATGATCACAGGCACCATCGAGTACAGAGAAGAGTCAGGTTATGATCACACGCACCATCAAGTACAGAGAAGAGTCAGGTTATGATCACAGGCACCATCGAGTACAGAGAAGAGTCAGGTTATGATCACAGGCACCATCGAGTACAGAGAAGAGTCAGGTTATGATCACACGCACCATCAAGTACAGAGAAGAGTCAGGTTATGATCACACGCACCATCGAGTACAGAGAAGAGTCAGGTTATGATCACAGGCACCATCAAGTACAGAGAAGAGTCAGGTTATGATCACACGCACCATCAAGTACAGAGAAGAGTCAGGTTATGATCACAGGCACCATCAAGTACAGAGAAGAGTCAGGTTATGATCACAGGCACCATCAAGTACAGAGAAGAGTCAGGTTATGATCACAGGCACCATCAAGTACAGAGAAGAGTCAGGTTATGATCACAGGCACCATCAAGTACAGAGAAGAGTCAGGTTATGATCACAGGCACCATCAAGTACAGAGAAGAGTCAGGTTATGATCACACGCACCATCAAGTACAGAGAAGAGTCAGGTTATGATCACACGCACCATCAAGTACAGAGAAGAGTCAGGTTATGATCACACGCACCATCAAGTACAGAGAAGAGTCAGGTTATGATCACAGGCACCATCAAGTACAGAGAAGTGTCAGGTTATGATCACATGCACCATCAAGTACAGAGAAGAGTCAGGTTATGATCACAGGCACCATCAAGTACAGAAAAGAGTCAGGTTATGATCACAGGCACCATCAAGTACAGAGAAGAGTCAGGTTATGATCACACGCACCATCAAGTACAGAGAAGAGTCAGGTTATGATCACACGCACCATCAAGTACAGAGAAGAGTCAGGTTATGATCACACGCACCATCAAGTACAGAGAAGAGTCAGGTTATGATCACAGGCACCATCAAGTACAGAGAAGAGTCAGGTTATGATCACAGGCACCATCGAGTACAGAGAAGAGTCAGGTTATGATCACAGGCACCATCAAGTACAGAGAAGAGTCAGGTTATGATCACACGCACCATCAAGTACAGAGAAGAGTCAGGTTATGATCACACGCACCATCAAGTACAGAGAAGAGTCAGGTTATGATCACAGGCACCATCAAGTACAGAGAAGGGTCAGGTTATGATCACAGGCACCATCAAGTACAGAGAAGAGTCAGGTTATGATCACAGGCACCATCAAGTACAGAGAAGAGTCAGGTTATGATCACAGGCACCATCAAGTACAGAGAAGAGTCAGGTTATGATCACAGGCACCATCAAGTACAGAGAAGAGTCAGGTTATGATCACAGGCACCATCAAGTACAGAGAAGAGTCAGGTTATGATCACACGCACCATCGAGTACAGAGAAGAGTCAGGTTATGATCACAGGCACCATCAAGTACAGAGAAGGGTCAGGTTATGATCACACGCACCATCAAGTACAGAGAAGAGTCAGGTTATGATCACAGGCACCATCAAGTACAGAGAAGAGTCAGGTTATGATCACAGGCACCATCAAGTACAGAGAAGAGTCAGGTTATGATCACAGGCACCATCAAGTACAGAGAAGAGTCAGGTTATGATCACAGGCACCATCAAGTACAGAGAAGGGTCAGGTTATGATCACACGCACCATCAAGTACAGAGAAGAGTCAGGTTATGATCACAGGCACCATCAAGTACAGAGAAGAGTCAGGTTATGATCACACGCACCATCAAGTACAGAGAAGGGTCAGGTTATGATCACAGGCACCATCAAGTACAGAGAAGAGTCAGGTTATGATCACAGGCACCATCAAGTACAGAGAAGAGTCAGGTTATGATCACAGGCACCATCAAGTACAGAGAAGGGTCAGGTTATGATCACACGCACCATCAAGTACAGAGAAGAGTCAGGTTATGATCACAGGCACCATCAAGTACAGAGAAGAGTCAGGTTATGATCACACGCACCATCAAGTACAGAGAAGAGTCAGGTTATGATCACAGGCACCATCAAGTACAGAGAAGAGTCAGGTTATGATCACAGGCACCATCAAGTACAGAGAAGAGTCAGGTTATGATCACAGGCACCATCAAGTACAGAGAAGAGTCAGGTTATGATCACACGCACCATCAAGTACAGAGAAGAGTCAGGTTATGATCACACGCACCATCAAGTACAGAGAAGAGTCAGGTTATGATCACAAGCACCATCAAGTACAGAGAAGAGTCAGGTTATGATCACAGGCACCATCAAGTACAGAGAAGGGTCAGGTTATGATCACACGCACCATCGAGTACAGAGAAGAGTCAGGTTATGATCACAGGCATCATCAAGTACAGAGAAGAGTCAGGTTATGATCACAGGCACCATCAAGTACAGAGAAGAGTCAGGTTATGATCACAGGCACCATCAAGTACAGAGAAGAGTCAGGTTATGATCACAGGCACCATCAAGTACAGAGAAGAGTCAGGTTATGATCACAGGCACCATCAAGTACAGAGAAGAGTCAGGTTATGATCACAGGCACCATCGAGTACAGAGAAGAGTCAGGTTATGATCACAGGCACCATCAACTACAGAGAAGAGTCAGGTTATGATCACAGGCACCATCAAGTACAGAGAAGAGTCAGGTTATGATCACACGCACCATCAAGTACAGAGAAGAGTCAGGTTATGATCACAGGCACCATCGAGTACAGAGAAGAGTCAGGTTATGATCACAGGCACCATCAAGTACAGAGAAGAGTCAGGTTATGATCACAGGCACCATCAAGTACAGAGAAGAGTCAGGTTATGATCACAGGCACCATCGAGTACAGAGAAGAGTCAGGTTATGATCACAGGCACCATCAACTACAGAGAAGAGTCAGGTTATGATCACAGGCACCATCAAGTACAGAGAAGAGTCAGGTTATGATCACACGCACCATCAAGTACAGAGAAGAGTCAGGTTATGATCACAGGCACCATCGAGTACAGAGAAGAGTCAGGTTATGATCACCGGCACCATCAACTACAGAGAAGAGTCAGGTTATGATCACAGGCACCATCAAGTACAGAGAAGGAGATGCAGTGCGAAAGATTTGTGGATTTAGTCCTCAAAATGGCTAAGTGGTAGACTATGGAGTCAATTTTATGTCTTTATTGTGCTTCAAAAATTAATTAATAAGTAACCTACGTGCCCAATTCTTTTTATTTAATTAAAGGGCAGGATTTAAACTGAACACACTCGTGCAACCAACAGTGACCTGGAGCTACTTTTTATCCATTCTTCACGAATCGTTCTATTTGCCCTCGCATTAGAGCAAATTCTGCTTAATATTACATTTATTTATTTAACAGACACTTTTATCCAAAGCGACTTACAGGAAGTGCATACAGTAAGGTCACTGACACTGTTGCCCAACAGACTGGACAAGGTGTGATTCACATCAAGCATTAATCACCTGAAGTCATGAACATGCAGAGCAAAGACTATAGAGAAGGCAGCAGATCACAGGAAAAATAAAAAGAAAAACTGAGACGAACAGGCAACACCATGACAATAAGAGCAGGTGAGGGGGGCGATCAGATCAGAAACTTTCTAAACAAGTGAGTCATAAGGTGACGGCGGAAGAGCAGCAGGGATGGAGCAGTTCGTAGCGAGGTGGGAGGGTCATTCCATCACTGGGGAACGAGATGGGAGAAGCTGAGTGATCTGGTAGAATGACCAGCTTTCTGACGCGGGCAGGGGGGCGAAGTCCTACTGCTGCAGCAGAACGAAGTGGCCGGGCTTTAAGAACACAGTGAGCTTATCTCACTCAGCGTTACGCTGGACTCCGATGCAGGCTCAGTGTGACTGGCAAATAAGCACAATTAAAATTATAACAATAAATAATAATAAGGGTAATAACAAATTGATAAACAAAAGAGCACTGCTATTAAATAGATTACTTGAACAAAACACAGTCGACTACCCCCCCCAAAAAAAAGGCAGAAGGCGCGCTCTCTAAGTGGCACAATCGCTAGGCTGCGGTCAGCGCGACAGCCTCAAGAGAACGATGCAGGGGTGTAAAACGGGTCTGTAGAAGGGGCAGGGTGCTGCAGGTTTTCATTCCAGCCGGGCGGAAGCACACCTGATGCAGCTCATCAACTGTGCAGGCTGAGGTCAGTTGATTAAATTGGTTGTATCAGGTGTGGTTCTGCTCGAATGAACTGAAAACCAGCAGCCCCTGCGGCCCTTTTACAGAGCAGTCTGAGACCCTTCTGTTGTGATTCTGCCTTGTTTGCCATGTTTATTATGACTCTGCTTTGTCTGACCACGATCGTTTTGTTATTTGGATTCCATACCGTGTTTTGTTTTTGCCTTGTCTCTGTTTGTCTTGCCATATTCCATCTTTGCAGTTATATTCCAGTCCACGTTTTGTGTCATACCATGCATTGCACTTTTTCTCCCCCTGTCTGGTCTTATGTCATGTGATCGCTCACTGCCCCAGTACTGCGTGCCACACTTTTGGGTGATTTAATGGTTTCTGGGATTTCAATCATTCCTTCCCATCTCGTTTGCTTCCTTCACCTTGCTTTTCTATAATTACTTACCAGACTAACAGTCTATTATTTTAGTTAAAAATACTAACCCAAACTAACACTGTTTATAGTACTGACTTACTAACGAGCACTAGGGATTGTATAGCTGCACTTTACTAATTGACTAACGAGCTTTACTCAATCTACTTTGCTGCAGTTTCAGCGGCACCTCCGCGCTTGTTAAACTTTGTTCTGCCTCTCACTTTGTACGGTAGAAATCCCTAACCGGAGCCGTATGTCTGTCTATAGGCTGTCTTGTGATCCCTGTCCGCGTTTTTGGCTTTTGCCAATTTCATGTAGTTAGGAACTTCATGTTCATTCCTTTGTTAATTAGTCTGATCCAGTTCAACTGTTCCCTATCATAGCATGTGACTTCCCCTACGTGTATTTAAGCAGTCATTTCACAACCAGCTATTGTCAGGACGGTTTCCCTGTTTTTCTTGTGATGCCTTGGATTCATAGTGTCATACTTCTGACTGGATCGTCCCCGATTCTGATTTTGGCTTTTTCTTTGACACTTCTGTGCCCGTGTACCGTACCTGTTTTGCCGGACTCTGAGTTCAGTCTCTGCTGCCCTAATAACGAATTGGATTACGTTATACGTCCACCGGACTTTGGCTTTGGATTCTCTGACATTCCTGTGCACCAAACCTGTTTTGCCCGTGTAATGGTGCGATCAGGAACCAGTCGTGAGAACCAGGAAATGCAGTAGAGCTTGTTTTATTAATAAAGGGAGAGGACCCCTGCAGGGCAGAAAGCAACAGTACAGAGTCCACAATCCAAAAGTCAAAATCCAGTTGGGCAAAAATAGTATCAAAAACCAGGGCAGCAATCACAGTAATCGTGGTCGGACAGAAATGGGTCTGGTACACAGGAATAGTACTATCAGAGAGACAAGCCAGAATCCACAGGATGTAATCAGAATCGTTACCAGGCCAGCAAACAATCTCATTGTCGGGCAGAAAAATGGTCGAAACACACAGATGGAACAATAATCCAAAAACACAGAGGCAAAAATCAAAAGTCGGGCAATCCAGTCAGAAAGATAAACACTGAGAAATCAAGACGAGAAATGTGGCACGAGAAAACTAGGGAGAACGATCTGACAAGAAAGTGAACCAAACAGACATCTTATATACACATCCGGGGTAAACACATGACCAGGGAGAACAGGTGCAATCAATAATACAAATATCAGGAGTGACACATGAGGAATAATCTAATTACATGAATTTGGCAAATGCCAAAACGCAGACAGGGATCACAAGACAATCCTATGAACAAACAGCTCCGGTTAAGGAGTACTAAAAGTGCATAGCCTAAAGAAAGGGAAAGCATGAGATAAGTGGAAATCCACAGAAACTTGCAGCAGAGATAATTAGGGATAGGCAAGGAGGCGGAGACTAGAATTGGGCGACAGCTGAGATATCATTAGTCAATTAGTAAGTGCAGCTATACAATCCCAAGTGCTTGTTAGTAAGTTAGTCCAAATATACAAGGTTAGTGTGGGTTAGTATTTAGCAAAAACAATAAACTGCTAGTATGTGTTAGTAAGACAGTTAAAGAGAGAGGAAGGAAGAACACGAGATAATGAAAGAAGATTGAAACCCAGAAACCAATAAATCACCCGAATGAGTGGCACACAAGACAAGGGACCGTGAGCAAAGATACACACATGACTAGACAGGGGAGACAAAGTGCAAAGCATGGAAATGAAAACATGGCATGGAAACTAAATTACTAAGACATGAAAAATAATAACACAATGAAATCCAAACTACCAAAAACACAATACACAATCCTAAGAATGGTCAGACAGGCAGTGGTCACTAAACACAGAAAGCATCAATAATCATGGCAAGGCCAGGCACAGAACTTAAATATGACAGCAGAAACACAGAATCATAACATGAGCAAAAAGCAGAATCACAACAGGTTAGTAGATAGTAAAAGAGAGAGGAAGGAAGCACACAAGATAATGAAGGAAGATTGAAAACCCAGAAACCAACAATTCACCGGAATGCGTGGCACACAAGACTAGGGACCGTGGGCAAAGACCTACACAAGACAAGACAGGGTAGGCGAAGTGCAATGCATGGAAATGAAAACATGGCATGAAAACTGAGGCATGAAAAAATAATAAAACATGAAATCTAAATTACCAAAAAGCACAATACATGATCCTAAGAATGGTCAAAGGGCAGGCAGTGGTCACTAAACACAGAAATCCTAAACATGGCTAGGCCAGGCACAGAACTTAAACCTGACATGCAGAATGCACAGATCACAACAGCCCGACTCTGAGTTTTGAGTTTGCTGCCCTGCGTACAGTTTGGATTACGTCCCTGGGATTCTGATTTTGGATTGTGGACTCTGTACCGTTGCCTTCTGCCCTGTGGGGGTTCACCCCCCGGCTTCAATAAAACTCATTTTTGCTGAAACTTTCTGGTCTCGCATTTGGTTTGATACCTCACACCTTTACACTGTCATCGCCGATCAAGATAAGACTGGCTGAAAGAAATTAATTCCTTAAGCCTCTCCCGACAAATTTGCACGTTAACTTAGCTTGCAAAAATTTTTGATTCACAAGCAAAATTAGATTTGCTGACAAAAATGAGCAAGAGTAAAGCTGAGCTAGAGTAGTAAAGTAAACTAGAGAGCTAGAGAGAGCTAGAGTAAAAATGGAACATATAGTAATTTTTTCAGAGCACAATCAATATTTGATCTCAACAATTTTTTGCTCTTAAATATATATTTAATTGCACTTTTTTTTTGGTTTTGCAATAAAGACATAAAGCGAACTTTATAGAAAACCAAAAAATTAGGACGGTGACACTGGATGCCTGTAATCTAAATAAATGTTGAAAAATGCTGTGCTATTATCACATATGTATAAAAATAAGTATTGAATTACATAGCTTCTCGAAGAAAAAACACACAAAGACAAATTAGCTGAAGAAGAATCCAAGCAAAGGTATATCAGAGCTGAAATGTAAATTTGAAAATGTACAGAGACAAAATGAATGAAAGCTGGTTGAAGCACAGAACCTGTTCTCTCCCTAATTGTGGACACTTCTTTGTGACCGCAGTGGGACAGGTTTTCACTGAACGAACAAAAGTGTGTGTCTCATCGCTGGACGAAGCAGCACTGCATTACGGACCTGTACTAAACAGCACTGAGAGACCAGACGAGCTCTGAAACCCGCCACCGGAGATCAATGTTTCAGGCCCCCGTCTGAATTTTTAAAAAATATCCTGAATTTTTAAAGGCTCCCGCTGAAATAAACATGAGTGTGTGTGGGAGTGCTGTGCCTTAAAAAATGCCAGGGTAAAAATGATAAGGGGGAAGTGAAACAGACGTGTGTGTGTGTGTGTGTGTGTGTGTGCGCGTGCGCGTGTGGTGGCCAATATGAGGCCGGGTGCGATGTGTTTTTGCAAGCATACGTGTGACCCCCAGGCCCGCATCGGGGCACGCTCACACGCAGCCTCTCCACCAGTGACGCATCACCGAGAGCAGCCCTGTGGATTTTTAATGGGCTCTGAGTCCTGAGGTTCAGACCCGTATCAGATCACAGGGAGAGCAGCCAGTGACTGGGGGTGGGGGAGGTGATTGGGGTATATTACACACACACACACACACACACACATACACACACACACGCTCTCCCTCTCTCTCACTCTCTCCCTCCCTCCCTCCCTCTCTCTCTCTCTCTCTCTCTCTCTAAGCACACCTGTCACTCTCCCCGAACTCATCCACTCCCGCTCACCGTCATAGTAACCGGTGTACGCATCGCAAAGGTGCCCCAGAGCATCAGAAGAGGACAGAATTGAACGCTTGGATTGGGACTTTTGCCTGGAGGACTGAACTGAACGCGTGCAGTGGGACTTTTGCCTGGAGGACTGAACTGAGCGTGTGTAGTGGGACTTTTGCCTGGAGGACTGAACTGAGCGTGTGTAGTGGGACTTTTGCCTGGAGGACTGAACTGAGCGCGTGCAGTGGGATTCTGCGGGCAGGACTGAAGACGGAGTTGTGTGTACGCTGTGGGACTCCCAGCCCCCGTAAGGATGTGCAGGGACTAGAGTTGTGTTTGGGGTTTTTAGCGGGCGACGCACACACAGACACACGGACAGGACAAAGGGACGGAGGGACGGAGAATGCCGTTCGGTGAGGAGGTGAAGACCGCAATGGGAGATTCGCTGGGGACGCTACAGAGGTGAGGAGTGCAGTGTACAACTGTTCTGCACACTCTTCATTTAGCTCAGATGTCTGAGCTGATCTCAGATCAGCAGCTGGGAAGAGAAGTTACTGAATACAGTCCAGCTGGAATGAGGTTAACCCAGAGGTGGGCATCGAGGGCTGTATCTGTCCCTCGTTTTCACACCAACTTCTGGCCTTTAATTAGTTGATCATCGAAATGAGCCAAACCATTTATAAAATCTGACATTTCAGGCGCATTTCTTTAAATTATCATGAATGACCACCAAAGACTGTTCTGGTCTCTCTTCATAAAACATTTTTCTTTGATCTAATTATTGCAAAAATCTATATTTGTGTATGCAACCAGTTTACTCAATTAGTTGGGGTAATTGACAGAAATAAAAACTAGCATAGACACCGGCCGTCCAGGACCGGAGCTGCCCATCCCTGGGTTAACCTCACACCGTTTCAGACGATCCACCTCGCTTTAAATCAAAAAATCATGGGCAATATTAAGGATTCATGAGTTGGGCCAAGCACAGGCAAAACAGAAAAACCTCAGGCAAAGTAAAAAAAAAAAAAAGAAAAAAGAAAAGCTTCTCTATTACATATCAAAAAATACAAATTAAGTTTTAAAATTCTAATATTTTCAAATTAAATTGTAATGACAAAAAAATTGCCAAAATTGAATATTCTGTTTTCTGTCTGTTTATGGACTGAGAAATTTAAGGTTGAAAAATGTTACACTGTTAACAAATATGTGAAAAGATAGACCTTGAATGACATATCGCACAGAAAATATACTCAGCAACAAAAGTTTCTGTGACACCATTTATGTGTATGTTATAAATGACACGCAAAGATCTCAATGCAATCAATATGTTTATTTAACAGGAGAAACACTGACTTTTCAGTGCCAACGTCACTCAAAACGAAAAATGTAATTTTCATGCGTCATGAAGCACTTGTCTGACGTCTAACCAATTGTGACCTTCACACTTCAATACCGGGTGTGACTTCCTCGTGCCATGATGCAAGCAACGCATCTCCGGCGCAGGGACCGAATCAGATGTGCCAGAAATTGCTGTGGGATGTCATTCCAAATCTGACGTAGACGTTGTCACAATTCCTGGAGTGTAGCTGGCGGGTTATCCAACCGCCGCAAACGTCGATCCATCTCGTCCCAAAGATGCTCGATTGGGGACATGTCTGGGGATCTGGCTGGCCACGGCAGGACATTGACATGTTGTTGCATCAGATACTGCTGTACAATCCTTGCAACGTGTGGTCTGGCGTTATCATGTTGCAGCGTTATTCCGGGACCATGTTGCATCAAAAACGGTACCACCAATGGCTGTAGCACTTCATCGCGATATCTTTGACCTGTCAGATTTCCATCAATAACAAGCAAATCTGTTCTGTTTCTAGCCGTGATCCCTCCCCAAATCATGACACTACCACCTCCAAAACGATCAAATTCCTGAACACAGTTGTTGGCATAACGTTCTCCACATCGACGGTATACACGTAAACGACCATCACATCGGTTAAGCATGAATCTTGATTCATCAGTGAAGAGTACAAGATCCCACTGACGTTGGATCCACCGTCGATGTTGTTGTGCCCACTGTAGACGCAGTCGTCGGTGTTGTACTGTGAGTATTGGACGTCTTGCTGGCCGACGTGGGACAATGCCAAAATGACGGAGACGGCGACGGATTGTCTGTGCAGACAGTCGCCTCAAACCAGGTATCGTTCTTGCAGTTATGGTTGCAGGTTGGAATCGATTTCGGAGATGGGTTGTTCGAATCCAGTTGTCCTGTCTGGGAGTGGTTACTCGTGGACGGCCGCTGCGAGGACGGTCTCTGACATGTCTTGTCTGCTGATGACGCTGCCATAAGTTCCAAATGGTGTTTCGGTGGACATTCAGGCGATGAGCAACTTCCCTCTGCGAGGTTCCGGATTCAATCATCCCAATGGCCCTCCACCGATCATTTTCAGACAGTCTTGGCATTTAGAGGGTAGAGTTCCTGATCTGAAATGGCTGTGTTTTCGATAAGTGATGCTTCCGTCGTTCATCAGGCACAATGTGAACATTCCAAAAATTCTCCTCTTTTATTGCCATCCACAAGCATGATTTACGCACATTTTCACGTGCAAAGTCATTTTCTCGCATTTTCATGATTTCCATTTCAATGTTGTGTTTACGTGTACTGTTTCAGTCTGATATCACCATGTATGACAATTTCATAATTGCGTTATGAAAAATAATTAACAATATTGGTGTCACAGAAACTTTTGTTGCTGAGTATATATCCAGTACATACACCGCATGATACAGGCCGTTTAAAATGAGTGTCTTTTGTGAGGGAGCAAGAATAAAGTCTGAGATATTAATTATATTTCTGCTCCTTATCAATGAAACACGCATTTTAATATCCAGTTTGACACAATGATGGATGCACTCATAAACAGAACTAGAGGTCAAGCTGAGTAACCGGGTAACATTACTGTTCCCAACAAGTCCTCGCCCCCGAACAACCATATGAGTCACTTGTTCCCTGCCCCTGATAAGACCCACAGTAGTGTTTCTGATATGAACTGTAGAAGCATTTCCTCAATTAAACCAACACTGTACCTTCAAGCCAACAGTTCAGAAAGCACTATGGCTTCCATTAGAGTTACTATTTCCTTTGGGGTTAAGATTAGATTAAGGTTAGGACGATCCTAGTTTTTTAAAATCACGTGCATTTACGACCGATCTGGGGTATGTTTTCCAAAGGCATGGTTGCTAACAATGTGAACAACTTACATAGTTTTAACCAGAGCTCTGGTTTGCACATGGAAGTTGCTACCTTAATTTGCATGGATGATTTTGGGAGACGTGCCCCTGGTGGTTTACCTTGTCAGGACAGGCTCTGCCCTCCAGCATTCCCTCTTCGATGCCGTCTGTATTTTCGAAGACTGTAGGAAGAGACTGGTCCTAAATGTGTAATTTTTGAGGATCCCGGGTGACTGGTTATTCTGGATTGTCAAACTGTATCTCTATCCCTTTCTTATGTTGGTGAATATGCTGCCCTGTACATCTTTAGTAATTACATAGACTTGTCGCAAGACTTTCTTGAATTGTGAAAATAGATTTTTCTGGGCAATTTATTCAATTCAACTCGACAGCTGACACAAGGTTAACTGTGCCTAACTGAATTCACAACAGAGTTAATACGCAATTTTGTGTCACACAAAAAAGAAATAATGGTTCAACAATGTGGACAATGATCAAGTTCAGTCAATATTGACTAAATAAGACATTTTTGCTCAATAGATCCATGACACAGATAAAGGTCAGTAAAAAATATATGAGGTTTGCAACATGTTTAAGAGTCAAAACCTGGCATGCGTCCAGTGTCGTATTCAAACGTGCCATTATAACAGTTTTAATAACATATTACACTGTCCAATGTGCCATAATAATAACAGGTTTAATAAAGTGCCATTATAACAGTTTTAATGACATATTACACTGTCCAATGTGCCATAATAATAACAGGTTTGATAAAGTGCCATTATAACAGTTTTAATGACATATTACAGAGTCCAATGTGCCATTATAACAGTTTTAATAACATATTCCACTGCCGATGTGCCATTATACAAGTTTTAAAAACATATTACACTGTCTGATGTGCTGTTAAAACAGTTTTAATAACATATTATATTGTGCCATGTACCATTATAACAGTTTTAATAAGATATTACACTGTCCGATGTACCAATGTAACAGTTTTAATAACATATTACACTATCCAATGTGCCATTATAACAGTTTTAATAATATATTTCACTGTCCAATGTGCCATTATGATGACAGGTTTAATAAAGTGCCATTATAACAGCTTTTATTACATATTACACTGTCCAATGTGCCATTATAACAGTTTTAGGAAAATATTACACTGCCGATGTGCCATTATAACAGATTTTATAACATATTACACTGTCTGATGTACCATTATAACAGTTTTAATAACATATTACACTGTATGATGTGCCATTATGACAGTTTTAATAACATATTACACTGTCCGATGTACCATTATAACAGTTTTAATAACATATTACACGGTACAATGTACCATTATAACAGTTTTAATAACATATCACACTGTCCAATGTGCCATTAAAAGATTTTTAAAAACATATTTACTGTCCAATGTGCCATTATAACAGTTATAATAACATATTACACTGTCCAATGTGCCATTAAAAGATTTTTAAAAACATATTTAATGTCCAATGTGCCATTATAACAGTTTTGATAACATATTACATGATCCAATGTGCCATGATAACAGTTTTAATGACATATTACACTGTCCTGATGCCTCCCTGAAGATGAAGTACGAATCTAATTCACTACATGCCTTGATCTTCTGTTGATATTATTTTTGGAATAAATATACAAATAACCAAATGTATAATGCTTCAATTAAATACTTGAGCAAAAATAAAATAAAATGTCATCCATATGCAAGATAATATATTTGGATGTAACCTTTTATGAAGTACGCTGAAAATGTACAAAAAACAAAAACATCCTAATTTGCATTTTTTCACAGATGACCAAAACAACCACCTTAAAATTCTAAAGACAACATTAATTTTTACACTGAGCACTTCTTTAGCATCTTTGCTATATTTCTATAGAGGAAATTTGTCACCGAACCAAATACTTCAGAGGCTTTGAACCTTCAAAGACATCAGGGAAGCTGCCTCTCTCCAATGACATGGTTTGTACAAGGACGCAAAACAATTCAGCTTAACTGAAAAACATTTGTATTTCATATCTATTTTTGAAATGGTTAAATCATCGATCAATGATCAATAAATCAAATCAATCAGTCGTGTCACCAATTCAGTAAAACATGAATGTAAGCAAACTATTCATCAACAAACATTGAACATTTCCAGCCTGATTAGCCTCCCACCCCATATCAGCAACATTTCGAATGGTCAGTTAAATTCAAAACTGAGAGCAGAGGTCTGTAAATGATCTTTGACCTTCAATGCAGTACAAAACAATACGACAGGCTGTCGTCGACTGCACTTTTATTGACATTTCACCACATTCATTTTAATTCCCAAAATAAACTACCATTTCCATTTTGATTCTTGTGACAGATTAAAAAAAATTAATTATTTACAGTATGACTTTGTAATGTTACCATTCTGTTTCGGCAAACTTATTACACATTCAGGGCTGAAGACTCCATTTGTTTAAATATTTCAGGGGTAAATTTGCTCAGTTTTTCCTGTGAATATGTCTTAAGGCGTGCGATGGAACGCAACTTCTTTGTCCCATTTTGTGTTTAGAAATGCATCACATGTTCTCTATTTGGGCGAAGTCGATACTGCTGGCAGGCCTCTCCAGCACCTCGCCCTGTTCTTACACAGCCATTTCTTTGTAATGCGCGCAGAGTGCGGTTTTGCATCGTCTTGTTGAAATATGCAGGGGGTGTCCCTAGAAAAAAATGTCCTCTTGAAGGCAGCATATGTTGCCCTGCACTCTCAGTGTATTTTTCAGCATTAATGGTTCCTTCACAAAAGTGCAACTTAAGCTGCTTTCACACCGGACGCGATAAGAATTTTTCGTAGGCTACAACAGATTACATTCAAAGTCATTGCAAAGACGCGTTTGACATTGAATGTAATCTGTCGCACGAAAAATTTGTTTCGCGTTCGGTTCTAAAAGCAGCTTTACGAAGGGCAGTAAGCACGACCACCTACCATGACAGCGCTTGGCTTTTGGTCTTGTTGCTGGTAACAGCCTGGATGGTTCTTTTCTTCCTCGGTCCAGAGCACATGGCATCCAGGTCTTCAAAAAAAGAGCTGAATTATTCATTAGTCTGAGTACAATACACTTTTTCACTGTGTGACAGTCCGCGGCAGACGCCCTCCCGAGCCCAGAGAAGTCTACAGTGCTTCTGGACAGTGTCAGCATAAAGCTTCCTGATTGCACCACGTTATTACAGGCATCTGTGGAAGTACCTGCAGATTGAAGGAAGCAGCTCCAAAGCAGCCGTGAGCCAGTGTGATATTATCACTGGCAGATAAATGGTGGCTCTTGATTCAGCGATTGAAGATCACTGCCAGTCAGCTTAAGATTGCGCCCTTGCAGTGCACGCACAGAAAATCCTCCAGATTTCATGACACTTTTAATCATCTTACGTACCATAGAGGGTAACATATCCAAATTCCTTTTAGCCTCTCTTTGAGGAATATTGTTTTTGAGCCTTTTGATGTCTGTCTGCTGCATTTGTGGGCAAATTGGCAACCCTGGGTCACCCATCTCTGGTCCAGAAGGACGAGGCCTTTCCTGGGTGCTGCTTTCATACCAAATCATGATTACATGTTTTACATGATTCTGTATAAAGGGTCAAAAGTTTTGAGTAGCCGACCAAACACAAGTTGCTGGAAATTTTGCCCATTTCTCCTGACAGAACCGGTGTAACTGAGTCAGGTTTATCGGCCTTCTTGCTCACACACACCGTTTCAGTTCTGTCCACAGACTTTCTTCTGAACTGAAGTTTGGGCTTTGTAATTGCCTTCACTTTGTTCTCCTTAACCCATTTTACCACAGGTTTTGGAGTATGCTTGCAGTCAAGGTCCATTTGGAAGATCCATTTGCAACCAAACTTTAACCTCAGGGCTGATGTCTTCACATGTAGCTGAAGCATAATTCCCCCCCTCATGATGTCATCCGTTCTGTGAGGTGTGTCAGTCCCTCCTGCAGTCACGCTCCATCACTGCATGATGCTGCTTAATGGTTGGGATGGTGTTCTGTAGCCGGCAATCCTTCCCCTATTTACTCCAAACATAGCAATGGTCTTTGTGGTCAAAAGTTCAAATTTTGGTTAATCAGACCAGAGGAATATACCGCCAAAATATAAGATCTTTGTCCCTATTTGCAATTGCAAACCATCTTCTGACTTTTTTATGGAAGTTTTGGAGGAGTGACTTCAAGCTTCAATAATGGGCTTTTTTCTCTGTGGATGTCGATACTTTCGACCTCGTTTCCCCTTGAATCTTCACGAGGTCTTTTGCTGTTGTTCTCAGGATTATTTGCACTTACTTCTCTGTCTCCGCCCTGGTGGCATGACGGCCACATGGTCCCGCGGTGTTTATGCTTCAGTACATGCCATGAGCCAGAGCAGTGTACCGCGGATATGTGCCATTTTAAGTCAAACAGTCCATTAAATGTAACATAACTGTAAGCCAAACGCTGAGTGCTGCCACACACTAAAAGAAACGAAGACGCCAATCCAAAATTCCTCCAAAATATCTTCTCCAAATGGAGGATCCATGCATGCATCCTTTCAGACGGCATTTTCGCCCGGCTGTTTCTGTGAAAAGGGCGGCATGGTGGCATAGTGGTTAGCACTGCCTCACAGCAAGAAGGTCGTGGGTTCGAATCTGGCCTGGGGCCTTTCTGTGTGGAGTTTGCATGTTCTCCCCATGTTCGCATGTGTTTTCTCCGGGTACTCCGATTTCCCCCACCCACAAAACATGCAATATAGGAACCCTCCCTTCCTCCCTCCTGTATGGCTGTGTGTGAATGTTTGGTGGTGGTCGGAGGGGCCGTCGACGCATACTGGCAGCCACGCTTCCGTCAGTCTGCCCCAGGGCAGCTGTGGCTACAAAAATGTAGTTTACCACCATCAGAGCATGAATGTGAATGAATAATGCCTCCATTTTAAAGCATCTTTGAGTGTCCAGAAAAGCGCTATATAAAATTGATGCATTATTATTATTATCTTTAATCCCAGGCCACAGAAGTCCACGAATCTATTCAAACTCAGGAAAGCTGATGCCATCACTGAGTGCAGCATTACGGAGCACGAATGTCAGGCTGCGCTTATTAATTTATGCCGCCTTACCTTTGATTGTTCCTCATTGCCTAATAAGTCAAGGTAGTTCTAGTTATTGTTCTTTTACTGCAGGCTGTTACCTTACAAAAAGAGAAGCTCTTTCATTTAGATAGCATCCTATGGCGAAAGCACATTCATGTGATAGGGCCACATCGTTGTTAGTTGACGTCGAATATGGATGACAGTGGGCAAAACAAAACTCTCTCTCTCATTTCTCTGGTGTCGGTCCTCTTGTCTCCCCCACTCCGGTCCTCCCATCCTCCATCTCATACTTCCTGGTCGGCACGAAGGGTGGAGAGGTCAGGAGGACAGGTCACGAGGGACGACGGCAACACAGTAGGAATGCAGCTTATAGCTGGGGGAGGTAATCGTGGTTCGTTTCTGAGTTTCATTCCATCTACACGTGGAGTAATAACTGGAAAAAGTGCTCTCGGAGTTTAATGATTCAGAATATTCAGCAGTTCAGGATCAGACTTTACATCATCCATCATGCCGAGGTGGTGAAGCTCATTCGAACCCAAATCAGAGACGGCCTGCCGCTCCCGCTCCAGGACTACTGACCCGGCGCACACCTGGCTAATTTTCAAACGGTGGGCGGAGTCTTTGGTCCTTGTCATGAACTACATTATTCACCATGGCATTCATAATTGATTCTGCTATTCAAATTCATTTAATTACGTATAACTGGAGCCACTATTTGTTTCAGAAAGACATTCCATACCATGCAATCGGTCCCATCACTAATAGACCTGGGCCAGAGAGACATTAGCCTATAGGCTAATTGTCACATGTAAAATACATTACATTAGCTTTGTGCTCATTCACTTGTTTGACTGGCTCGTTAATAATTGATTCCAGAGTGTGTCCTCTCTGCACCAACTGGGCCTTGGGAAGATCATGTGCCCTTATAAAAGCAGAGGTCCGGTTGCATGGATGAAACTGGTGCATAAAATATGACTCAGGCATGAAACCAGCACAAATACTGCCTTCTGTATCAAAGATTATTGATGATTTTGTTGAAATCCGTGTTATTTCAGGTACTCGATGGATCAGGGAAGCAGAAATCAGGGCCTCACGCTGTCATTAACTGGTTTATTAAAAAATGTTCATATGTTTCAGATAACAGATAATATTTCATATTCAGAGGGCAGGGCTAACCGGAACCAACTGCATAAATCAAAAATTAATGAAAAACTTGATGGTTATGTTCTTCGATTAATTAAATTATTATTCTTGATATAAATACTAAAGTCTAACCTTGGTGTGATATTTTATAATTACAATCCTAAATCCTGAGGCAGCGTTCTGCACAAAATTGTACCAATTTTGTATATTTTTAAATGTTCTCTGAAGAAAATCTATTTTTGGGACATTGTGCTAATCATGAAGCTTATATTCTGAACGGATACACCAATGCCTGTTCCTATTATTTCCATTATATTTTTCCTTAGTTTTCCATTTTCGCAAAAATATCGCTTGTAGATTGAACCAGTTTTCTTGTCTTTCTATGAGCGTTCGTCTGCATGTGTGTGTCTGAGATTTTGTGTGTGTGTGTGTGCATGTGTGTGTGCGTGCGTGAAAGAGGTGACGTGAGCATGAGTGTGAGTGTGTATATGTGAGTTTCTGTGTGTGTGTGTACTGCACATGTTTGTGTTTGCATTTGTATCTGTATGTGCATGAGTTTGTGTATCAGTCTGCATATGTGTGTGAGTTTTTACGTGTATTTGTGCCTGTGTGAGTCTGTGTGTGCGTGAGTTTGTGAGTGTGTGCGCGTGCATTTAAGTCTGTGAATGTGTGTATGCTTGTGTGTGTGAGAGCTTGTGTATGTGTGCATGTGTGTGAGTGTGTGTTTGAGTTTGTGAGTCTGTGTGTGTCTGTGCGGGAGTCCGTGAGGGTATGTGTGTGTGCTTGTCTGTGTGTGTGTGCGTCTGTGTGTGAGTATGTGAGTGTGTGTGTATGTGCATGTGTGTGTGTGAGTTTGGGAGTGTGTGCGTGTCTGTGTATGTGCGTGTGTGAGTTTGTATGTGTGTGTGCATGTGTGTGCAAGTTTTTGTATGTTTGTGCGTGTGTATATGGTGAGTTTGTGTGTGTGTTTGTGCATGTATGAGTTTGTGTGAGTTTGTATGTGTGTGTGCGTGTTCGCGTGTTTGTGTGTGTGTACGTGCGCAAGCATGTGTGCGAGTGCGTGTTTGAGTTTGTGAGTCTGTGTCTGTGTGTGAGTCTGTGAGTGTGTTTATGTGTCGGTGTGTGTCAGTAAGTTTGTGAGTGTGTGTGTGTGCATGTGTCTGAGTCCATGAGTGTATGTATGGGTGTGTGAGTTTGTGAGAATGTGTGTGCACGTGTATGAGATTGTGCATGTGTGTGTGCGCGTATGCGTGTGGATGTGTGTGTGTGTATGTGTGTGTGCATGCGTGGGTTTGTTTGTGTGTGTGTGTGTGTGAGTTTGTGCTTGTGTGTGTGTGTGTGTGTGTGTGTGTGTGTGAGTTTTTGCATGTGTGTGTGTGCCGCATACGTGTGTGCATGCAAGTGTTTGTGTGCGTGTGTGAGTTTGTATGCGTGTGTGTGTTTGCGTGTGTGTGAGTGTGCGAGTGCATTTTCGGCGATGAGTGTTGCGGATGGGAGGACGGTGAGATTGCGGCAGTGTGTGTTCTTCGCTTCTGTCGGAGACGGCAGAGTCCTAATGGACGCCCCTCTTGTACACTTGAGAGAAAACACTTTAAAACAGCCATATACCGCATGCTTCCATTAGCGCTGACAGATGAGCAATATTTTCAGGGGAAAATACCTTCCTGGCTCCGATAATAATCAGTCCTCTTATTACCTTCGGTTTGTTCAGCAGGCTATTTTTGTATTCTGCCGGCGCAGATGCACGGGCCCTTTTATCTGCGTGTTTGGGGTCTTCTTTCCTTGCGCACACCTTCACATCAAAAGTTGTCCTTCAGTCCAGGTGGGTCTGAACATGTGACTCTGAGGAGGACAGAGCGGAACCACCTCCCCCTGGCGCGCATGGTCTTGCGTTGATGGGTGCGGTTTCTGACCAAACATTTGCTAAATTTTTAAGATTCCAAAATCTTCCATTTTTTTAAATAAAAAAATTTATGACATTAAATCTGTGTTAGTTTACGTCATTGTTCCGGTTAGTTTTGGCTCAAATAAATGCTTTAATCCAGTTTTTCTCAACGATGGTCCTGGGGTCCATTGTGTATACTGAATTAATATTTGTTCCAATCATATAGCAATTAAATATTTTATGTAGCATTTGACTTTCCTTAATTGTGAGCATTTATTTTTTTAGAGCAGTCATTTATCCTCCGAAGCCACATACTGACAGAAATATCCACACATACCATACAAAAAATAGCTTAATTTCCGCATTGTGGTATATTGGAAACACCTGCATAAAAAGCTGGAAAAAATGTAACTAATCAAATAAAGAACAAATCCGCTGTCGCTCCCAACAACAAAGGGTTTTACGGTGAAATCCCCAAGCGGACGCTCCCTAGAGAGAAAGCCTCGCTGCAGTATTGACCCCGACAGCCTAATTAAATAATTACAAACGGAACAAAATTTTATCTTGTATATGCTCAGACTCCCGATATTTAGCCATTAATGATGAACACACTAATCTATTTTTCATGAGGTCAGTGATAAATGAAACTGCTTAACTTGCTATTGAATCTATTAATACTTTCGTTGTTGTATTCAACAGTAATTGTTCACTTGTAAAAGAATCAGATGGCAAAATTTCAAGGTGATATTGTGTACATATCAGGCAATATGATGGAACACAGATGTTCCAGGGAATTCATTTGTTAATAAATAATATTTAATAATTAAAAGTCCAAAATCATTCCAGTTCTCTGGCTTGCCAAAATGTAAAGGCATATAAAATTTGAAGAGGATTTATAAAATAGTTTTAGAGTTACCGGCATTAACACGAACGATCTGCGGCAGATGAGGACACGGTGCTGAACTAATTAAACTAATTTGATGTATAGTTGTGAAAACTAACCGTATATTATGCAAGCAAATGATATAGAGTCAAACCCATTTTGTGTCATGTTCATGTAATTAAGTTCAAGTATTTTTATAGACATTGAAAGACTTGTCTTGTACCTCCTTGTTACGACCAAGACTGAGGTCATAACAAGGAGGGAGACCACACAGGGAAACAAAAGTCAAAACAATATAATTTATTTAGCCAAGACATATTTGTCAAAGACAACTGCTAAACTCCACACCATTGCCACAAACAAATCCAATCTCCTCCCCCCCAATTTGGAGAAGGCGGCTCATTTAAATAGTATCACACAGGTGGAGCTAATGAGCTTCATTTCTCTCTTCACAAATTGAACTGAATGAGTTAATTGAATACTGATACCAATTGGCAAAGAGTTTTTACACGTACTCTTATCTAAGCTTTAACAGACCAGCAGGGCTGTGACACTCCCCTCCATAAAAACAGGGACCCATAGGGCCCTGAATTAGTTGCCTCAAAAGCAAACTAATTCAATAAACCACATTTAATTACAATCAAGTACTTATGGAAATAAATAAAATCAAATACAAGGAACAAACAAGACTTTAAAGCAAAAAAAAAAACAAAAACCTCAACTACACATACAATCCAGAGCTTGCCCACAGGTTTACCAAATTGAAAGTCCCCAGACACAAAGCTGGCCCACGTGGCCAGCAAACGAATTCCGGACCCGGACACACACAAAGCTGGCCCACGTGGCCAGCAAACGAATTCCAGGTCCCAACAACAAAGCTTATACATGTGGCAAGTGAATGAAATAAAGATCTAAATCTAATTCCAAGAGCACATGCCAACTTAACCAAGCACTCAAAGTAGCGCAAGCAATTGAAGTCCATTCCAAGGCAACTACAGCAGCACTACCACTGAAAACCAAAGTTACACTATCAAAATGAAACTGAAAAGTGTCTGACAAGGTAAAACCTAGCACAGCCATCCAAAAGCACACTGAATACAAACACCAAAGTCCATCTCAGGACACAAATCAAGGACTGCATCAATGTGCACCAAAAGCAGCGCGAGCAGAAACGGGTACAAAAATGAAGGGCCATCCCCCAGACACACACTACTCAACTGTCCAAAGACAAACTTGAAGCCATAAATCACATCCTTCCACAGAAGGAATTTAAATGTACAAATGGGACCATGTTCTCTTCCAGACTATTCAAACAAAAACGGGGTCAAGTGAAATACATAAATGGACAGATCTTTACTCAACTAACCTAATTTAACCTAGTCTTCACCGACTTTTTGGGCTCATGATTGGCAATGCCATTCAGTCCCCCATATTCACCGGCAAAAACAAAAGGAAAAATAATAAAGTGACAAGCCACCCTGGGCTTGCCCGATGACTACCCTATGCAAACTGTCATTCACCAATTAGCCAACATGTCCCATTTGACAAAGAACTTAAACTAGAAAAATACTGTTCCAATTTCCACAAGTACCTGATTAAACAAATTCACTTCACAACTCAAGCCATTCAATGCACCAGTTCAATAATATCACCAGAACAAATACAACACAAACCGAACATGCCATAGCCTTCAACTTTTCCCTCTGCATCTCCCAAAAACACAAATGGCAGATCTCAAATGAGCTTCTGACACCCAAACACTCAAATGCTATCCATTTCACAAAACTACAAAATACACAGCTAAATAAAGCTCCCGGACGAGCCCCCAATTGTTACGACCAAGACTGAGGTCATAACAAGAAGGGAGACCACACAGGGAAACAAAAGTCAAAACAATATAATTTATTTAGCCAAGGCATATTTGTCAAAGACAACCGCTAAACTCCACACCATTGCCACAAACAAATCCAATCTCCTCCCCCCCCAATTTGGAGAAGGCGGCTCATTTAAATAGTATCACACAGGTGGAGCTAATGAGCTTCAATTCTCTCTTCACAAATTGAACTGAATGAGTTAATTGAATACTGATACCAATTAGCAAAGTGGAGTTTTTACACGTACTCTTATCTAAGCTTTAACAGACCAGCAGGGCTGTAACACTCCTATATTAGCGCTTATTGCTATGCTCTGTGTCCAATTTCATCTGCTTAAAATGTTATTTTAAATTACTCGTAGCATAGGGAAAAATGTTCAAGGGTTTTATAACCACGGACATATCAGCTGTGCCTCAAGAGAGTGAATTACTGCACTAAACATGGAATTATAACCTAATTAACAGCAAATAACAGCTTCAAAGATCGCAATAGTGGTTCGAGCAGAACTTTTAGGGTGCTTTCACGCCAGAGCAGTTTGGTCTGCTTTTAAAAGTGCAGTGTGAAAGTCAAACCAAATGAAGGTGTGACATTTTTCCGCGTTCCCCGCCCCCCCGAGTCCCCCGGACTATCCTGGTGTGAAAGCGCCGTTAAACAGGGCGGCCTCAAGATCTGCGTTGAGAGTCGGTGCTCTACAGGTTTGTCCATGCCCATGACGTAACTCCATTCAATCTCTGCAGCTCACTCTGGTGCCGCAACTGTTCTGCAGATAAACTGCCGAGGGTGGCAATGCTGGTGAGAAAACTGTCTTTTTTCTCTGGCAAGAGATCGTCTGATTTGGGCACTACACTGATTTTGACAACAAGCTGGTTTGAAAAAGTTGTTTTTCCTATAACTGATCCAAGATCAGCCTGATTGTCAAGCCCTGCAACTGCAGTCCTGAATGCACTTCAATCTTTGCTGTAGTCTTAGCTTTCTGGCCAGTCATTAAACTATGCTGTCACACTCATCTACCTCAGACCGGTGAAATCTTTCGGGTGCACTCGCATTGCACAAATTTAGCTAGTGCTTTTCCAAATGCTGCGTTAATGCAAGATTGTGCAAAATATATAATAAATGTGCAGAAGTTCAGACAAAAATGATGGAACAGATCAGCGTTCACTGTACACCCAAACCTCTTCAGGCAGTGTCATTTACAAATGGAGCAAACGTGCAGGAGAGATGTGTGTCTCACTCTCTGTGCGGATTTCACTCCAATAAAAACAAACTTGACTATTCAAAAACACATACAATTCAGAGGATTTTGCACATACACAAAATTCCAAATCATCTGAATTAATTTAATAAAAATTGCATGAGGGATTATTTCCCCATAGTGAGAACCACCGGGCCGAGCAGGTGGGGTGTGGACAATGCAGAATGGAAGCAACCACAACAGTAAGTCCGGTTCAGTACTTTCCGAATTTACTTTGCGAGGTTTTAGAGCCTTCAGAGCTCATGGGAGGGGGAGGGGGGGTGGAAAATTATGCCTCAGCAAAAAACACAACAAAAACTCTCTCCTTCTCGATCCTCCAGCTGTCATGGGAGCCCCACGTCACCAATCTGAGGGAAGACACATCTCCTCAGCTAAGGCAGAGTGGTTGTATTCAAAGGCCCTGCAAGCTTGTTAACTTCATTGCATGCCGGTGTGCAGCAGCCTCCTTAATTGACTGAGCTCACCTCTGGTGCCCTGTCCATGGTGCTGCAGAGATGGTGGACAGGGGGTCTGCTGTCCAGGGTGCTGCAGAGCTGGTGGACAGGGGGTCTGCTGTCCGTGGTGCTGCAGAGCTGGTGGACAGGGGGTCTGCTGTCCATGGTGCTGCAGAGCTGGTGGACAGGGGTCTGCTGCCCATGGTGCTGCAGAGCTGGTGGACAGGGGGTCTGCTGTCCATGGTGCTGCAGAGCTGGTGGACAGGGGGTCTGCTGTCCAGGGTGCTGAACTGGCTTTGATGTTCGCTGGGAAATACTGGCCATTCAGTCCCGGTGGTTTGCGCCTGCGCTTGCTGTTCACATTTTATAACTAAGACAACTGATGTCTGGTTCATTCAGTCCTGGGGACCACCCTTTTTGTTCAAATACTACTGCACCTATCCCAGAATCTTAACAAATAATCATGATTGAAATCATGGCGACAAAGAAAATCGTGAGATGCAGTGGTGCTCTGCGACTGAGTTTGTGATCTGCTGGAGTTACCAAATGATTCTTCAAAAAATCATGAAGACAAGCAGTATCAACACCAATCCACGCACAGATGCTCTCATTACTGAGATATATAACTCACAATGATATCTGCATGACAATATCCTGCTCAGTTTGCTACAATTTCTTCATGCGTTGCTGGACAGTTACTGACATTTTGGCTGCTGACTGTTAGAGATTATGGCGCATTTCATTTCAGTGTTATTTCTGTGGATAGTTTATATGATGGTGTATGTCATTTTAGTGGATGGTTAAGATGGTGGAGAATATTATTTCAGTGGATGGTGTAGATGGCAGTGTATGTTATTTAAGCTGATGGTGATGTTGGTGGTGAATGTAATTTTAGTGAATGGTTAAGATGGTGGTGTATGTTATTTCAGTGGATGGTGAGGATGGTGATGTATGTTATTTCAGTGGATGGTTGTGTATATTATTTCAGTGGATGGTGTTGATGGTGGTGTATGTTATTTAAGCAGATGGTGATGTTGATGGTGTATGTTATTTCAGTAGTTGGTGAGGATGGAGGTGTCTGTTATTTCAGTGGATGGTGAGGATGGTGATGTATGTTATTTCAGTGGATGGTAGTGTATATTATTTCAGTGGATGGTGTAGATGGTGGTGTATGTTATTTAAGCAGATGGTGATGTTGGTGATCCGCAGTGGCAAGTCACCAAGGATGGATGAGATTCGTCCTGAGATGCTGAAGGCCCTGGATGTTGGGGGGCTGTCATGGCTGACATGCCTGTTCAGCATCGCGTGGATGTCGGGTACAGTACCCATGGACTGGCAGACTGTGGTGGTGGTTCCCATTTTTAAAAAGGGGACCAGAGGGTGTGCTCCAACTATAGGGGGATTACACTGCTCAGCCTCCCAGGAAATGTCCATGCCAGGGTGCTGGAAAGGAGGCTCTGCCTGATTGTCGAACCTCAGATTCAGGAAGAGCAATGCGGCTTCCATTCCGGCCGTGGAACAGTGGACTAACTTTTTACCCTCTCAGGATACTGGAGGGGTCATGGGAGTTTGCCAATCCAGTCTACGTGTGTTTTGTGGACTTGGAGAAGGCTTATGACCGTGTCCCATTAGGTATCCTGTGGGGGGCGCTGCGGGAGTATGGGGCTCCAGGGCCATTTAATTTAAGCCATTCGATCCCTGTATAGCCAAAGCCGGATTTGTGTCCGCATTCTCGGCACTAAGTCAGACTCGTTTCCAGTCGGTGTAAGACTTCACCAAGGGTGTTCCTTGTCACCTATTCTGTTCATGATTTTCATGGACAGGATATCAAGGCGCAGCCGAGGTTTGGGGGAGTCCAGTTTGGTGGCCTCAGGATTTCATCTCTGCTGTTTGCAGGTGATGTGGTCCTGCTGGCTCCATCATCCTGTGACCTCTAACGCACACTGGAGCAGCTTGCAATTATCCAGATTGTCCAAAATAGAAAGCAGGCATTTGCTCTCTTTGACCCCTGGATTTCGCCTGCGTTGGTCAGGAAAATCGACGGTACCAACGCGGAGGAGGAGGAGGAGCTGGAGCTGACGGCGGATGGGCAGCCCGTTTCGGTGAACCAGCATCGGGCCCCGCTGTGGGACTGCGGCTGCTGCGGGTCGCCGAAGCGGTACATCATCGCCATCCTCAGCGGTTTGGGCTTCTGTATTTCCTTCGGCATCCGCTGCAACCTGGGAGTTGCCATTGTGGAGATGGTCAACAACAACACTGTGTACATCAACGGGACCGCTGTCATACAGGTGAGCTCAGAGTTCCACACACGTGCACTGCTTCATATACGCTTGTATTTCTGCAAACCAACACCCAGTCTTCTATATGGTCTTGGTGCCAAAATTTGATGACCGAACAAAAAAGTTAATATAAAAACAGTATCCAAAGGTTGATTTGTAGACTAAAACAACTTGTTTAGGCTTGGCAAAAAAAATATTTCCATGGTTGAACAATCCAACAGTTTGAAAACTTCATTATTCAACTTTCAATGTGCATTTGTAAGGATTTTAGCGATTTCTCCTGCAATTATGTGTTATATTCGTAAAAGATGTTAGGAATTTGAAGAAGTCGCCGTATAAAGGTTCAAAATCAATTCTAAGTGCCTCTGATCTTCAATACTTTAATATCCACAAGCTTTGGTGATGGACATATGGGTTGGGATTATTTTGGAAAACATTTCTCGGAACAGGAGCTAGGGAACAACACTCGGAACAGGGGCTAGGGCACAACACTTGGAACAGGGGCTAGGGCACAACACTCGGAACAGGGGCTAGGAAACAACACTCGGAACAGGAGCTAGGGAACACTCGGAAGGGGCAGAGGGCAGGCACAAGACGAGACAGTGCGCACAGCTGGCAGATGGCTAACTCGGATGGCACAGCTGGCCGGGAGAAGGGTCAGGGAGAACATCAGGAGGGGGGCAGACAGGATGGAAGGGATGCTGGGCTCGGAAGCCGGCGAAGGCGGCCGGCACACTGGGGGCACTGGAGACGGCGAAGGTGACTGCCACACTGGGGGCACTGGAGATGGCGAAGGCGGCCGGCACACAGGGGGCACTGGAGACGGCGAAGGCGGCCGGCACACAGGGGGCACTGGAGACGGCGAAGGCGACTGGCACACTGGGCACAGGACAGGAGGCACA
Organism: Gymnothorax reevesii; assembly: GCA_029721435.1. Taxonomy (NCBI): domain Eukaryota; kingdom Metazoa; phylum Chordata; class Actinopteri; order Anguilliformes; family Muraenidae; genus Gymnothorax; species Gymnothorax reevesii. The sequence continues at coordinate 11,611,125 of CM056579.1, read as the reverse complement.
CAGGGCTCTGGAGACGGCGAAGGGGACTGGCACACTGGGCACAGGACAGGTGGCACACAGGGCTCTGGAGACGGCGAAGGGGACTGGCACACTGGGCACAGGACAGGAGGCACACAGGGCTCTGGAGACGGCGAAGGGGACTGGCACACTGGGCACAGGACAGGTGGCACACAGGGCTCTGAAGACGGCAAAGGGGACTGGCACACTGGGCACAGTACAGGTGGCACACAGGGCTCTGGAGACGGCGAAGAGGACTGGCACACTGGGCGCAGGACAGGTGGCACACAGGGCTCTGGAGACGGCGAAGGGGACTGGCACACTGGGCACAGGACAGGAGGCACACAGGCCTCTGGAGACGGCGAAGGGGACTGGCACACTGGGCACAGGACAGGTGGCACACAGGGCTCTGGAGACGGCGAAGGGGACTGGCACACTGGGCACAGGACAGGTGGCACACAGGGCTCTGGAGACGGCGAAGGGGACTGGCACACTGGGCGCAGGACAGGTGGCACACAGGGCTCTGGAGACGGCGAAGGGGACTGGCACACTGGGCGCAGGTCAGGTGGCACACAGGGCTCTGGAGACGGCGAAGGGGACTGGCACACTGGGCACAGGACAGGTGGCACACAGGGCTTTGGAGATGGCGAAGGGGACTGGCACACTGGGCACAGGACAGGAGGCACACAGGGCTCTGGAGACGGCGAAGGGTACTGGCACACTGGGCACAGGACAGGTGGCACACAGGGCTCTGAAGACGGCAAAGGGGACTGGCACACTGGGCACAGTACAGGTGGCACACAGGGCTCTGGAGACGGCGAAGGGGACTGGCACACTGGGCGCAGGACAGGTGGCACACAGGGCTCTGGAGACGGCGAAGGGGACTGGCACACTGGGCGCAGGACAGGTGGCACACAGGGGCTGAGCAGCAGGAAGGGAAGGCTGGGCTGGGAATGCGGCTGAAGACACACAGAGAGAGGAGGGGACCAGAGGGACAGTGCACAGGGCAGGGAGTGGTGTGAAGCAGGCGGGAGCGAAATCAGATCTGAACTGGCTTGCTGCAGGGAGACAGATATAGGCAGGGGCCACGGGCAGACACAGGCGCTGGAACTTAATATAATTCACAAGGGGTGGAACATGAAACAGATAAACATTAACACACTGACGAGGATCACAAGACAATCCCAAAGACGGGATAAATAAACTGGATAAAAAGACTCCTAAGTGTACAGAATAAGAGCCAGAATAGATAAGAATGCAGAAGGTTCTGCAAGAAAACTTAGCAAAGCCGGTGAATAGAAAAACAAGGGGCGGGGACTAGAGCAGGGCGATTGCTGAGAGATAATTAGTCAATTAGTAAGTGCAGCTATACAATCCCGGGTGCTCGTTAGTAGATTAGTATTATATACAATGTTAGATTGGTTAGTAATTTTAGAAAACAACAAACTGTTAGTAATGTTAGTACATATAGGAAAGCAAGGGGAAACTAGCAAACGAGAAAGGAAGGAAGGATGAAACCCAGAATCCATTAAATCACCCAAAGTAGTGTCACAATCAATTAACACAGAAACTGATACAAACAATAACGTGACCGGGGAGAAAGCAAAGACAGTACATGGGTAAAACGTGGACTGGACTAACACGGGAGAGGAATGAAATGTGAACACTAAGACATGGACTAAAAACTGACATACCAAAATAATAAAAACCTAAAATAGACTAACCAGACACACAGACCCACAGAACACAACAATTGTGTTCCCTAAGCCGAAGAAGTGATGGACCATCCTGGTTGTTTTCTTGTAATCTTGCTAATGAACAAACAAATATAGAAACTACCACTCAAAACAAGTAGATTACAATACCCTGGTCCAACCAGTGAACACATTCATCCCAATTTTTCTGGAGCGCGTTGTAAGCGTAAGATTTGGAAAGGAATGTTTACTTCCGAAAAACAATTGACAAGGAATCACATAAAGTATCCATTCTTCTCACTGTTTTCAATTTAATACCGGTGAGTGATGATTTATGGAACATTGTTCTCTATTTGCATTCTCATTTTCCATTGCCCAGATCTTTTTGCCTTGGGGTTCGAATTTAAAGTAGTTTCTGCTATAGAAACAAAGTGATTCACGACACGCACCTATCAGATTTTGCCTAATTCAGTTCATGACTCAAACAGTGAGGTTTACCAAAACAAAAAAAACCAAACAAACAAACAAACAAAAAACAGTATTTAAACTGACCCATTTTAGATAATATTGAAACCCTTGCCCTGATTGATATTTGAATGGAATTAATGCAGTCTTTGTTTACCCAAAGACTTAGAACCCCTGCTGTGTTATAAAATGTAAGCTTTGGACTTTTTCTATCACAGTTTCCTCAGGTTTATAAAGTCCTTCCTGCAGAACATTTGCTGTTTCCTTTCAGTAAAATCAACACCCTCGGAAGCTGAGTAAAATTACGGCTCTTTCAGCAGCAACCGTACTCTTTAAAGTTGAAAACTCTGTGGCCAGTCCAGCATTTTAAATGCAACAACAGGGTTGCCAGAGTATTAAATTCTTAATGAACTGCAGAACCACACTTTATCGTTTCCTTTTTTTTGCAGTTAACACGGAATCCTCTCCATTCACATTTGCCCCTTGTGCTGGAAGCCTTTAGCCCTTAAAATAATTGATCCTTTAAAAAAAGAATTCAGATATTTTTACCACAGACATTGTATGCACTTCCTTAGCATGCTTTGACAGCTGTTTTTCAAAAATATGTCCTAAAACAGTCCTAACACCTAAAACAGTGTTTATATAAACTGAAATCAAACATGAGAATGATGTCGTGTTTTTTTGTTTTTTTTGCCCCATGAGGTCATACCAGTTTACTGCATTATGTTCCCTCCTTTTGCCTTATAGTGGGGTCAAGAGATTATTTTGTTCCAAATGAATTATTTTTGCTAGTAAATTGGTGAAATTAACGGACCGATTCATCATTGTCATCAGAGTAAATCTGCGCTGATATCCAGGAACAGCCTCATTTATCGAGTGTAAATGAGTGAGCTGCTCATTGCTGTCCTGATCGCCCTGTAATTTCCTGTACCTGCAGGAGCTGAGGACTACTGATCATCTCCCACACACATCCTTATCTCGTACACACACACACACACACACACACACATGCGTGCATATACACACACATGTGCACGCACACACAAACACACACACATATACGCGCACGGACGCGCGCACACACACAGGCGCACGCACACACACACACGGACGCACACACAGGCGTGCACTTGCGTACACACACACACACATATACATGCGTGCATACACACACGCATACACACACACACACACACACACACACACACATACACATGTGCACGCACACACACACACACACACACACACACTCGCACGCACACACACACTCACACACACACGCATGCGCACACACACATGCCTGGTGTTTTACATCCACATGCACACATATACAGTGCCTTCCACAGATATTGGCGTCCTTGGCAAATGTCAGCCAAAGAGGCCATAAAAAATTGTTTTTGCTGTTAATCCTCCTGATTGTTCATTCAAACTATTTACAAAAAACTTACCTTGACTTTAATGTTGTGATTCTGGTCTGCCTTGCCATGTTTGTTCTGACTGCCTCATGTGTATTTTGATCTTTGCCTTGCCTGACCATTCTTTAGACATGTGTATTGTATTTGGTTGCTTTTCATTCATGTGGTGTCTTAGTTTTGATTTTCCATGTTTTACTGATAGCCATAGTTTTATTCCAGTCCATGTTTTGATTTTCCATGCAATGCACTTTGTCTCCCCCTGTCTGGTCCTTGGTCCTCACAGCCCCAGTAATGCGTGCCACTCCTTCGGGTGATTTAATGGTTTCTGGTTTCAATCTTCCTTCCCCATCTCGTTTACTTCCTTCCCCTTACCTTTTCTATATTACTAACACATACTAACAGTTTATTGTATATTTGTATATAATACTAACTTACACTCTCAACAGAGATGTGTTGAAAATAACACAAGATGTGTTAATTATTAACACACCTGCGTGTCTAGTTAAGGACAACACATTCCGGGTTGTTTTCAACACAATCATTATTGATTTTTCAAAATGTTTTTTACTTTTTTACATATTTTGTGTTGAAATCAACACAAAATGTGTTATAGATGATAACACATTTTTTTGTGTTATTTTTCAAAATATTCATTCTAAGAGTGTACTAACGAGCACTAAGGATTGTAAAGCTGCACTTACTAATTGATTAACAAGCTCTCAGCACTCGCCCTATTCTAGTCTCCGCCTCTTGTCTCTCCCTAATCTTCGCTGCTGCATTTCAGTGGAATCTCCACACCTTATGCTTTCCTTTCTCTCAGTATCTGTGCACGGTAGAACTCCTTGACCGGAGCTGTGTCTTTGTCTGTAGGTTTGTCCCGTGATCCCTGTCCGCGTTTTGGCTTCTGCCAATTTCATGTGATCAGGTTCTCCCTTGTGTTGCTCCCTTGTAATCAGTCTCACTGCTTCCACCTGTGTTCTGTTATCATGTGACCTCCCTGAAGTGTATATTAGGTGTCTCTTCACAGCACTGCTTTGTCAGATCGTTCTCTCATGCTTACTTGTGCCACGTTCATTTCGCCCTGTTCTCATCGTGATTATCTTTCTGACTGGATCGCCCTTGACATTCGACTTTTGCCTACTATCTGTACTTTGCCGCCTTCTTGTGTTTGAACCTTTTTCGTCTGACCGTGATTTTTGTGATTGGTGCCCTGGTTACGATTCTGGATTTTGCCCATTGGATTCTGCTTGTGGATTGTGGACTCTGTACTGTTGCCTGCTCTGTTGGGGGTTTCCCCTTCAGAAATAAAGCCTTCTTTTTGTATTTTACTGGTTCTCGCATGTGGTCCATTTTGTAAAACCTCACATTTAAAGAAAATGATTGAAGGAAAAAATCATTCTTATGTTCCTTTTTTTTTTCAAAAAAAAATATATATTATATATGTGCCACAATCTTTTGCTCCCCTGGAGAACCATATAAAAATCTAATTGAAACATATTCTCATTCATGGTCCTTTTTTGCAGTTCTGTGAACTACATTACATCCTTTTACTCCGGGGAAAAAATATGAGGTGACACACAGGATCATTTCCTTGAGTCATCCATTACGGTGGTTAAGACAAAAGAACCCGGCAATTAAACATCTGCCTGGAAGAGGACACACTGTATGTCCACATTTTCTCTTCCAAAGCCCTGGGGAAACAGTATGGTGTCATGGTGTCATGGACTCCAACAATGACCAGCAGTTATTTACTGAAACCCCCGACTGCCTGTGCCAGAGAGCTGAACCTCGGCTGCAGTTGAGTCGTCCCACAGGACAATGGTTTAAAGCGATAATCCATGCAAATGAGTAGAGACTTGCAGAGATGCATGTTATTAAGTAAACCCAAAATACTTCACGTTCTTTGAATTTTGTATCATGTTCATATTAGTTTCGCTCTTAAATTGCTCAAGCTTGATGATTTCAGTGGTCCGAAAAACTAGGCAACAACTGTGTTCGAAATCGCCCCGCATCACGGAGATAAGACAGAATATAGTGTGTTCGCCATTTTGTAGTACTGTTGGAATTTTTCGTGTGAAATTTTATTCACTACATAGTGGACAATAAAATACCCAAAATGCACAGCGAAATTGAGTGAGCAAGTGATGTACACTACACTGCACTCCTGTATACCACAATGCACTGCGGTCGTGTTGTTCCAGAGAAGAAGAAGGAGAGTGAGACGGCTCCGCCCTGCAGAATTACACCCACAGATGTTCCCGCGAGTTTGTGTACATGATGCTCGGTGCGTCCGCTTACATCACAGGAGTATCCAGCGCATCTGCTGACGCAACCATGTTAAGGAAATTCCGGTGTAGTGTCTGAAATCTCCGTTAGTCATTCACTATGTAGTGCACTATATCACATACACGATGTAGGGGATAGGGAGTGAGTGATGGAGTGGACGATTTCCAACACGGCTGTCTTTGCTGACCACGTGCAATGTACAGCTGGAAAGCCTTCCTGGTTGACATCATCATCGCAGAACTGTTATTCATTGGTGAATTGTAATGTTACTCCTGGACGAAGATTATATTGTCAATCCTGGAACAACACTAAAACTGGCAGCACCAGAGGGTACGAATCACTAACTGCGGTGAAAGTCTTTGGGATGAGCAGGCCGAAGCTTTTGGAGTGCTTTGACTCTCCCGTTGTCAATACAAGATCTCGACCAAAGGCAAATTCAAAAGGCAGAATTCGGGATGTAAATAAATGCTGTGTTGTTGCACAAGAGAGTAGAAACACTGCCTCGAAGAATGTGAACCGTAATCCAAGCTACAAAAAGACGGTCCAACACAAAAGGGCCAGGCCATGCGGTAACGGAGCTACAAAATTGTGTATTTTGTATCATAGCTCAAAAAATACGAGAAGACATAGAGAAACAATGAAAATGGCTTAGTGTAGGTCTTCCCTAGTACTTCAAAAAAACAAAATAGCACATTTTGGTCATTTGAATTATTTTGGGAGAAAATGGCAAAAAACTGATCGGTAATGGAGTTACAAGTTTGCTCTGACCGTCCTGCTGGTTAGACTGACCCCTCAGACCATCCGCTTGTGTGCCGGTTAGACTGACGTCTCTGACCGTCCGCTTGTGTGCTGGTTAGACTGACGCCTCTCCGCTTGTGTGCTGGTTAGACTGACGCCTCTGACCGTCCGCTTGTGTGCTGGTTAGACTGACGCCTCTGACCGTCCGCTTGTGTGCTGGTTAGACTGACCCCTCTGACCGTCCGCTTGTATGCCGGTTAGACTGACGCCTCTGACCGTCGGCTTGTGTGCCGGTTAGACTGACGCCTCTGACCGTCCGTTTGTGTGCTGGTTAGACTGATGCCTCTGACCGTCCGCTTGTGTGCCGGTTAGACTGACGCCTCTGACTGTCCGCTTGTGTGCCGGTTAGACTGACGCCTCTGACCGTCCGCTTGTGTGCCGGTTAGACTGACGCCTCTGACCGTCCGCTTGTGTGCTGGTTAGACTGACGCCTCTGACCGTCCGCTTGTGTGCCGGTTAGACTGACCCCTCTGACCGTCCGCTTGTATGCCGGTTAGACTGACGCCTCTGACCGTCGGCTTGTGTGCCGGTTAGACTGACGCCTCTGACCGTCCGCTTGTGTGCTGGTTAGACTGATGCCTCTGACCGTCCGCTTGTGTGCCGGTTAGACTGACGCCTCTGACTGTCCGCTTGTGTGCCGGTTAGACTGACGCCTCTGACCGTCCGCTTATGTGCCGGTTAGACTGACGCCTCTGACCGTCCGCTTGTGTGCCGGTTAGACTGACGCCTCTGACCGTCCGCTTGTGTGCTGGTTAGACTGACTCCTCTGACGCCTCTGACCGTCCGCTTGTGTGCTGGCTAGACTTATGTCTCTGGATTCTTGCAGCCAGCGCAGTTCAACTGGGCTCCGGAGACAGTGGGCCTGATCCATGGGTCCTTCTTCTGGGGTTACATCGTCACTCAGATTCCCGGTGGCTTCATCTCCAACAAGCTGGCAGCCAATCGGTGAGCCTCATTGTATATCCCTCTCTTTCTGTGTGTGTGTGTGTATGTGTGTGCGTGTGCGGGAGTAGTGACTGTGTGTGTGTATGGGTTTGTGTGTGTGTGCATATGGATATGTGTATATATCAATACTCTCCCAGGCAAAAAAAATGGGCCATGCCCAAAATGACAAAATATAAAGCTTTACCTGGTGTAAGTAACAAACACTAACCCGCACTGTTCTGAGGTTATTGTTATTGTTATTGTTTATTTTGGATTCCCATTAGTCGACGCACAAGCGACAGACTAGTCTTCCTGGGGTCCAATTTAAAATATCTGTAGGTATTAACAATTAAAACACAGTAATACAGATTACGATCAGATATATGCAAAATACACACAGACACACTCATGCACTCATCCCCACCCCCACCCACCCGTGTGTACCCTCTAGCACCCACCCTCTATCACGCTAGTACCCACACAAACCACACAACCTAGCACTAAGTGATCCATTCAATACAGTACAGTACTAGATCTCATCTTGCATCACATTTGGATAAACAGCAATTTACTAAAATTGAGAAGTTGTAAACTAAAAATGGGATTTTCTCTTAAATTCTGTTATGCCAGTTACGCTCCTAATATCTATAGGGAGTGTATTCCACAGATGCTGTCATCTTCACTGCATTAGTTCTCGGACAAGGTAATGATACCAGTCCTGCTGTGGCAGTTCTAGTCCTGTGTGAAAGAACATCAGAGCACAAACCAATTTCGTCAACAAGGACTCTAGGGTACTGAGTAAAAATAATATTCCTTATAAATACCAGAGATCTGATGGATAGTCTAGTGATAACTTTAGGCCACTTAAGACATGAGTGCATCGAATCAACATTTCTGAAGGACACTTTGTCAAAGAGAATATTTATTAAAAGCATACATTGAGTTTGGCGGTATGGCTCTGTTCAAGAGATCCCAGTCCGTCCAGCGTGGAACTGAAGGCAGGGAGCTGCAGTTAACCCCCCCTCCATGGAAGAGAGCCAACAGCAACAATGACCTCAAACTGAAGAGACATTGTAATTGAACAACAGTTTAGACATGAAAGAACAGGATTACAGAAGCTAAAAATGACAGGAGGAGCTGGGAGGAGGAGGGATGTTAAGCGTACATACTGCAGAGCCTCTGCTCAGAATGCAAGCTTAAGTACACTAGCATATCAATCGAGCAATCATGTGACGGCAAATCAGATGACATCCATGAGCACTCAGGTGAATCAAGCTCGTATAGTTAGCAAGCTTGCCTCTGTACCTATCAGAATTTACAACAAGCTCCATTTGCTCTTGAAAAACAGCCAAGAGCCAGTCTAGCAGCCCTGTTCTGTACTATTTGTAGTCTCTTAAGATCAGTCTTTGATGCAGACGCCCAAATTACAGAGCAAAAATCAAGATGACACAGCACCAAAGTTTGTACAACCTGTCTTCTGCTCATTTTAGCAACTATTTGCTTAATGTATTCGGTCCAAGACAGAGTATTGCAAATATTTAATCCTAATAGCTTTAATTTTGTGACTTGTTTGACAGGTTGCCCAGAGATCTGAAGATCAAGAGTAGGCTCTCTGGCTAGACTATGCCGTGATCCAAAGGTTATACTCACAGTCTTGGATACATTCAAAACAAGTCTATTTAGTTTTACCCATCTAATCACTGCATCCAGCTCTTTTGACAGAGTGGCGTTAAGTACACAGATTTTTGCAGCAGAATAGTACAGTGTGGAATCATCAGCGTATAATATAATGGAGGATTTACGAGTGACGAGAGGGAGGTCACTAGTAAAAATAGAAAATAAAAGGGGTCCCAAAGAACTTCCCTGCGGAACACCACAGTCAATACTCATGCTATTGGACTGAGTCCCATTTAAGCAAACCCGTCGAGTCCGGAATGATAAATAATTCTCCAGAAAAGAAACTGCCGTGGGTCCAAAGCCATAGCATATTAGTTTCTCAATCAACAGTCTGGGGACAATGAGGTCGAATGCTGCGCTAAAGCCTAATAAGACGGCGCCTGTTAATTTGGCATTGTCAGTAAATTAATTCAGTTTATTATCCAATTATTATTTCAGTTTGGTAGTGTCACTGGCTGTAGACTGAGCTTTACTGTTACATGAGCAGCCCTAACGCGCACCTAAGTCAGAAAAACTACATTTTTACTCCTGGATACGCTTCCCTGAAGCGTAACTGCTAGCCACTAATATAGTTCGTCCATTCACAGTCTATGGCTCCAACTATGTAAGTCAGCATCTGCGCTTTCAGGAAACGCTGTCCCGGGCTTCCCGTGCACGTTGGATGCCGGTCAGGATTAATGACTGGTGGCAGAGTGTCGTTTTTCTGATTGCTAATGTTCAGTACATACTTGCTAGCTAGTCAGAGCTCAGAGTTCTCGCTACTCAGTTTGGTGTTTACAGCTGTACATGTCCTCAAGACTTCCAGGTCAAAGCTCTTCACAAAGACTGTGGAGCAGCTCAGAGCACAAAGTCCTGTTCGGTTTGATTCAAGCGTATACATGCAGGCATAATGCAGCTATTAACTGCAGTGTCTGGGTGTGTTAGTTGGACTATGAGAAATTCAATTTAGCGCGATTCCAGTCAGACTAATATGTTTACATGCATTTTAAAGGTCCGTTTATAGTTGGACTAACACGATAATTTGATTTTCTGTAAGGTCATGTAAACGCACACTCACTAATCAATCAATAAATTTGCCGTTAACATGACCAAGGCCGGGTAAGATTCACAAACAGCTTATCCAGGGGTTAACGATAGTGCCTCTTTGATAAGAATCATTCTCAGGCTTAACAAGCCGATCGGACGCGGACACAGAAATAAATGTATTCCGTTTTGTAAGCTGCAGGAATTCATAAGCTTTGCAAGACATAAACATTTTATGTCACCATAAATGTGGATAGGAACATGGTTGATAATTGTATCAATGAACTATAAAGCCAGCTGAGGGGAAATGGATAAGGACTGATCCTCGCAACAGAACAAATTAACACTTAGTTGATAATCAGGAAACCAAAGTGGGATCGAGTTTGGAAATATAAAGAGCTTTTTTTGTATTTTCTTTTCTGACAATAAATTTGCCTCCCTGTGTGTGCCCCGCTCAGATTGTGGCAGTCAACACTAAGCGTGTTACCTTAGAAACAGGTGATAGTCTGCACACAGTGATACCAAAGGAGACAAAAATTGTGCCCAGTGATTGTTCAGTGCAAGTGATTCACTGGCCATGGTTTTGTGACAGAAAAATATTACTCTTTAAAACACATTGGGAACCAAAACGTTTTATTTTTGTGACCCCAGCAAACTAGCCGGAACAACTGACTTCAAAACTTTGGGACGCCAGAACTCCGCACACGGGACACATTAACAAAAAAATCACCTCTCATGTACTACACTGCTTCAGAGTATTTCATACAAAAAATCCGAACCACCCCTGAGAGCAGTGCCAATATCCCTCCGATTACAACTCCGGAGTGGAAGAGGTTAAAAACCTTTAGTGTTTAGTGTTTGATTTGACTTTCAAATCACATAGTGATAGTCTTGTCAAGAAGCTTAGACTAAAACTAGGATTTTATTTCAGGAATAAATCTTGCTTCTCTCCAGCCACAAGGAAGAAGCTCGTCGAGACTACTTTCCCGCCTCTTATTGATTATGGCGACTTATTATATATGCACGCCTCCGCCAAGTATTTGGCTTTACTAGATCCTGTCTATCACGGTGCCCTGAGATTCATTACGGGGTGCAAATCCCTTACACATCACTGCACCCTGTACAACCTAGTCCAATGGCCCCCTTTAGCTCAGCGCAGGCTAACTCGCTGGCATTATTTATTTATAAATCCATTATTGGGAAGTTACCCTCATAACTATGCAAATACGTGTCCTTTAAGTCCAGCACTCGCTCTTTGCACTCCAATGATACCTTCCAGCTCCTTGTAACAAGGGCGCTCAGAGTTGGGGAAACAAGCTTTTAGGATTGCAGCACCTACCTCCTGGAATCTTTTGCAGCTTGGCCTTAAGTTAGGGAACCTGGGCTCGTTCAATCAATTCAAGGATCTTGTAAAAAATCTTGAGGCAGACGCAATTGGCACCTGTACCTGTTTCTCAAGCGAGGTCAGATTTTTATTGGGTCCTGGTATATGATGAAACCAATATTGTTTTGCGTTGTTTTGTTTTTTCTGTTTTGTCTATTATGTATTTATTGATTTCATTATTTTTGGGTTGGTTGAATCAATGTACTATCTGTTCTAATGTTGTATTTTTATGTGTAACTTTTATTTGCAGTTTTCTTGACCAGGGCTCCTTTGAAAAAGAGATCTGTTCTCAAAGGACTTCCCTGGTTAAATAAAGGTTGAAAAAAAAATTAATGATAAGAACAATTCTTAAAATTATACATTAGTATGACACAGCAAGTCATATAACAAAGAAATGTAATTTATTTGTGCATAACTCTCGCCTGTATTTATGATTTCCACATACTGTCTGTGTCGCCAGGTGGACCCGGGGTAGCAGCACCAGCATTTCACTGATTTTGGCCCTAAATTAGCTAGAACAGCCGCAAATCCTGCCCTCAGTTATTTGCTATCCAGGATGTTTACAGAAGCAAATCAAGGAAATAGTGCATATTTGATGGAATATTAGAAAATGAAATGTACTGTATATCGCTGAAAAAGCAAAGTCCTCCGTACTGAGTCCTTGGGTCAGTGATTACCGATGGGGGAACATTAACCAACATTAACTCATGGAGTCATTAAGATAAGTTAATGATTCATAAATACTTTCAATAAGCATGAAAATAACATCATTAATTATAAGTTTACAAATTTGGTGACTAACATATTAATTATTATTCATACATTACCAAAGCACATGATAAACTTACAATAAATTATTCATCAACAAGTACATGTTTTCAATTCATAATATTAATTCACATAAACTGGTATTTTTGTTACCATGACTAAGAAATGTTCAGGCTAACTTTTCTGACTTAAGCACTGAAGACTAACATTAGTTCTCGTGAATCTGATCCCGAAGTGTTGCTGAAATATGTTACACCTGTGGAAAATTAAGTTTTTCTTTATAACTGTATTTGAATTGTAACGCTGTATTAAAGGATAAGGAAGCATTCGATTCAGTGTTGCACCTGGAACGGAACTCATACTGTTGTGAGATGCCTGGTTGTGGTGTTCCTGTGAAAATGCAGTCCTGGCATGCCAGGGGTTAAGTTATTCTCTATGGCTGATAGAAGGATAGGAGAGCTGTAATAAAAGACTGGGCAGAGAACAGGACACGCCACTGACAGAGTTAATAATTAAAGATGCTGCCTCAGATTACCATCCGCGCCGCGTTATTACAAGTGTCACTTACACCCAGCCTCACAGCAAGGCACAGCTCTATAGGAAATGGCTCAGCTGTGATGAACAGGACTTTCAGCCAATGGCATGAGCTGTAGTCTCATGCTGGACATTCAGCCAATTGGATGCTTATGCTCCAATTAAGCTCCAGTCCCAGACAGGATATTTATCCAATCGGAAATAAGCGTTACTCCCTGACATTCCTTGGACACTTGGTCAGTGGCTTATAAACTGCAGTCTCACGTAAGATATCCAGCCAATAAGATGTAAGCTTGAGTCCCAGATAGAATATTCAGCCAATAGTATGCACACCTCAGCCTCCTAAATCAGTGTTCTCATTCCCTCACTCTGAGATTTAGGATTATTTTTTATGATGACAAACTTCAGGCCATAACATACTGTATTCTAGGCTGTGAGGCAAAAAGTGTACAACTTCACATTTAGCTGGATAAGAAATATTTGTTTGGATAATCTGTTTTAGCATTTCAGAAGTGCATTAATTTCATGTGCTGAGCATATATTGTGTCGCGGCTTCATACAGTAAACGAGTTCACCGAGAGCAATAACACTGTTTTCAGTGAATCCTGAGGGAAATATTCTGGACTCTAAATCAGGAAACAAATGAAGACGCTGTTGGGCCTCACAGGGAGGGTATATCCCCAAATTCCCCAATCCTCAAAGCCTGATTCAGTAAAATGTGACAAAGTAACACACAAGTACTGAGATTTTGGTGAAAAATAGTTAACATAAATTAATTAGTCAATTAGTAGCATTGAAATTGATAATAAATTGACCAAAATTTATAGGATTCTTCCTCAAGTGATTATAAATGTCCATTAAACATTAGGCGCATTCTCCAGTGAAATTTCGCGAAGTTAGGTTAAGTTGCCAGGCAACCGTGCCAAAAGTCGTCTGAAACTTCGCAAGAAAAATCGCTTCGTGCGAAACTTCGCAATAAGTTTTCTAATGAGGACGCCCACATCTGAAACTTCGCGAAGTTACTAACGTGACTTGCGTTAAGGTTGAATGCTTGGATTCGATTTTTTCCAACGGAGCTAACTTTGCAAGTTAGTGCCAGTGAGGACCGCAGGGTGATATTTTACGATTTTAAACCTCGCGATTTTTTGCAATGAGAATACATCTTATGTTACAATTTCCAGTTAAAACTGTCGGTGTTATTGCGTCGACAGTGATTCTCTCCCGCTTCCATATATTCTGCAGGTGTGTCTCATACTCATTACCCAGTTACTCTGAGTTCATCTCTTGGAGAGGAGGAAAGTGTGTAATGCTGCCACCCCTCGTAGCGTCTTTTATGGCTGCTGTGCTGGACTAACTTTTCATTTAAACTCCTGCAGGGTGTTCGGCGCGGCCATCTTCCTGACCTCCATGCTGAACATGTTCATCCCCTCGGCGGCGCGCGTGCATTACGGCTGTGTGATGTTCGTTCGCATCCTGCAGGGGCTGGTGGAGGTGAGCGCGCAGCCGCCACACGCGTCGCTGTTACACTTATAATTCACACTCCGCTTCATGCTAAAAATACCGCAGCAGTACAGGTAACGATCAGTGAATGACCATAGGAGGGGTAAGTGTGTTTTGAATATTCGCAGACATTAACTGTGAGCTAACTTTTAGATATAACACATTCAAACAGTGTTTGCTTCATTGAAATACATTTTGGTTGGAAATGTTCTCATTTTTTATGCAATTAACTCAATATGAATCCATTGAATCAGGGTAAAAGGTTTGAGTTGGTTTTAAACATACAAGGTACTGAATGAAAATTTTGCCATAAAAATAATGGATTTTATCTAATGAGGTACTTTTGAATGAAAGGTAGAATTTTGATTTCTAAAGCCCAAAGCCGAACAAGCATGCTATGCCCATGTGCAGTATGAAGCGAGTTTTTTTTTTACTTTTGAATTTATTCATGCCTTACTGCTCTTTTTTTGCAAAAATTTCCAAATTTGTATCGACATTAGTTGGTTAATCTTTCACCGCAGGCTGTAAGTATTCCACAAATAAATGGGGCTGCACTGTGGTTCCTTCTCATTTAAAGTTATTTTCTTATTCACTCCAGGATTCAGAAATTTCTGGCGTCTCTGTAGATGACCCCCCCCCGGTCAGGACTGATGAATTTCAGTGGAGCCCTTAGTAAAGGGGAGGGGGGGGGGGGGGGGTACAAAGTGCTGCAAAATAGATTTTTTTTCTTTCTAACAACAGGAACTGAATGACAGTCCTGTCTGCCCATGCTGGTTCCAAGTTTCATAAAAATTTCAGATATTTAGAATTTTAAAATGTTCATTTTCTATGTTTGTTAATGGGGTTTCAGTGAAATGTCTGCATATGTTGGACTGTAAAGACTGAATCACATCATTTTGAAGGTAATGGAAAGAACTAAGGGAATGAAGGGAATGGATGGAATGAAGGGAACGGAGGGAACAGAGGGAATGAAGGGAATGAAGGGAATGGAGGGAATGGGAATGGAGGGAATGAAGGGAATGAGAAAATGAAGGGAATGGAGGGAATGGAGAGAACGGAGGGAATGAAGAGAATGGAGGGAATGAAGGGATTGAAGGAAATGGAGGGAACGAGGGGAATGGAGGGAACAGAGGGAATGGAGGGAATGAAGGGAATGGAGGGAACGAAGGGAATGAAGGGAATGGAGGGAATGAAGGGAATGGAGGGAAAGGAGGAAATGGAGGGAATGGAGGGAATGAAGGGAATGGAGGGAAAGCCCCTCGATTCATTTCCCGTTTAGAGCCTCAGTAAAGCTGTAACGGCCGCCGGCTGCTGGTTGTGACTGCGACGCTCGCGAAACGAACTCACCCTGCCGACAGAGAAGGGGCTTTTGCATTCAGATGCAGTAGTGTGATGGAAATTAAAAAGTGGAGGCTAAAAACAGGGGGCAACAGGGGTGAGCCAACAATTACAGAACTAGAATTGATTTCTGAAGTTTAAGTTGTTGAAGTGTTAAGTCATGGGAGTGACGTTTATGCTGTTTAGCATCTGTCGTTGAATATATTTTGCAGGTTTCAGTTTTGAATTCCGTGCGTCTCACTGAATTAATTTCCTGCGAGGGAAGGGAAATTAATCTGCGGTTTAAAACCAGCAACTGACATTAATCTGCAAAGTAACGATGTGGAGGATCTTTTGTGCCGGCAGTGTGAAATACTGGAGACCAAAGGAACAGAATTCAGCAGACAAGATAACATACCTGGGATTCCCCAAAAAAACAATCCCTGAGAGCCGCTGCGATCAGAGCTCAGCTCAAATATTAACATTCGCCAACAAAGTCAATGTTTGCTGGCAAGACTAGAAGCTGCCCTCTTTTCAGAAACTAAGACGTTTCCCGGTCCGCGATCACGCCCTCAGGTGCAGGCGGAGATAGCAAAGCATTAGAAAATCAGTTTGTTTTTTTTGTGACATCACTTCGGAACATGACAGCCCTGAAGCGAAAAAAGCTGATCAACTTCAGCCAACCAGTGAATCTGTTCCTTCAGTGCTCGGGGCAGTCCCTCCCCCTTGTGATGTCACAATGGACAGATTTTGAAATGGCATGTAGTGACTAATTGGCTGTGCACCAGGTGATATAATATTTGAGTAAGATGATTTAAGGGGTCTTCAGGGTAAAAATTGCAATTTTTTTTTTTAAATTTCAATATTTTTGATTTTCACATAAAATAAATAAAATAAATAAAAATCACAATTTTGACTAATTTTCAACATTGTGGCATTTATAAAATCATTAATTTTCATATGATTGACTTGAAATTTGGATTGAAGTTGTATCTGTTGGAGATCTATGAAATCACAAAGGATTTTCTAGATAGGTGCATCCCTAGGGGGTTAATTTTGAAAATGAAGCAAGTTGATCATAGCAATCTTCGTTACATAACTCATTAAATATTCATAAATGTTCCAAGCAAAAAAATCCTATGTCATTTCATAGAAATATCTTAAACCTTTCATATAAGACTAATTTGAGTAAAATCTGAGCACGGGTTAGTGAAATATCAGTGCCACAAAATATTTTCAGATTTCGTCATTAAAGCGCCATTTCCATGGCAACCATGTAAATTTTGATCAAAATACTGCATTTTATGAGGTTAAAATCATGCTGAGTATGTTTATTTCTTAGTTTTTTCATTCTTATGGTTATTTCTACACTTTATCCTGAAGACCCCTTCAAAAAAAACTGGTGACAAATTTGGATGAATCGTATTTATTTCAAAATTTCCACCTGAGAAATTTGTAGTGTTTTAACTCTTGAAATTAACTGCATTGTGCTCTTATTTCAGACCTTCCAGGGAAAAAGAAAGGTCCATAGACCTTTATTTCTGTAGAATTTTCTGTTTTTAAATCTTTAAAGCTGACCTTGTAATACAAAAAAACTGTGCAATGTCGTGTACTACAACAATTATCCACACAGTCAACACACTAGCCCAGTACTTCTGCTGAATTTTCAGATTAATACCATTTCTGTCCCTAAAACTCAATTAATTTGAAATACACACGAGTAGTAAGGAGAAGCTCTTATTGGCGTTTTGTTGTCACATGTCAGGGCGTCACCTACCCAGCATGTCATGGGATGTGGAGTAAATGGGCGCCGCCGCTGGAGCGAAGCCGTCTGGCGACCACGTCTTTCTGTGGTAAGAGTCCCTGCTGCCTTTGGCACCATTATATCAGTTACTATGGTCATTTTTCAGACACTTTTGTCCAAAATGACACACCATGCATTACAAAACAGAAGCCATTCTCCATTGAGTATTACAGAGCCAAGGCCCCTGCTCAGGGACCAACAGCTGCTCTGATCTTACTGTGGTTACACCAGGGATTGAACCATCTCTTTATCTACAAAGCTCCAGTCCTCCCCTCTCAGGCAACCACACAGGGGCTTTGGTAACACTTGAGGTTGAATTAATGATCTTTAAAGATAACTGCCAATACCTTTCTTATAAATCTTCCCTACGTGCAATGGGCAGTCATCACGTTGGCCAACCCTCTTAACATTCTCAGCGGGTTTGAGTTGACGCACAGTAGGTATGTGTTAAAAGGAGCATATAAAGCTTAAAAAAAAACATTTTAACGTACCTCCGTGTCTAAAGACAATACATGTGCTTCGAGAACTTTGTATGTGAAATAGAAAACAAGTAAATACAGTACGTAGCAGTTGAAACTACCATAAAATGAGCAATATAGACGGATTACCGTTATTATCACACACTTCTTGTTTGCGCAGGGCATTTTGGGTTTCACACATTTTTAGCGTAGATATAAAAGCAAAACCGCACTGAGGCTGACCGGATGGAGTGTTTTGTTAATAAGGAGAGTGAAATATAACATTAACATTAAGAGCCCGAGTTGAGGCTCGGGCTTTGTGTTGTGTCGCGCATGTTTACTATTGTCTACGTACCGCGCATTATCCGCCCGCCTTTCAGCAACGAGCCGTTTCCACGGTAACTCGCGCACTTCAGAAGCCTCTTGACACCGCGCATGAATGACAGGTCGCCCGGTGAATTATTCACGCTCCGTATCTGGAGAGCGGTCTTTCCACCGAAACGCGGAGTGTCATCTTACCCCGCTCACCCCTCTCCATGAAAACTGACGAAGTACGCGCTCCCTCTATCTGCTGAAAAAAAATACAAAATAAAAAAATGAAACTCTCAATCTTGAATCCATCATTATTATGTCTAGACGCCAATGTTTTTTTCCAATTTTTAAGGCAAAATATTGTCAATGAGGTGGGAAAAGTTGATAAATTTCAAGATTTGTCTCTTGGGGAAAATGATTAGACTCGTCAAGTTTCTTAAAAAGCAAATCATAACAAGCTGGTATGACTACATGAGTAAATAAAGATATGATTTTTGGTCTTGTCACAAACCCTACAGGATAACCAAGCAGTAAGTTCCTTTACAGGTAACCAAAGAGTTGCAGGTTCTAACCCATGATGGAGTTTAGGATTCTGACTTGATCCGGAGAGATTAAGTTCAGAAGACCTCTGCTGTTGGGTCCTAGAGCCTTAACTCCCAACACAGCTCCGGAGGCTTTACCCCAGTTTCTCTCCATCTCTCCTCTCCTGCAACTCCTCCATCTGGCATTTCTCCCTGGGTGTTTTTGTGCAAGAGAAACATGTTCTCAATGGAACTTCCCCTGGTTGAATAAAGTATAAAAGAAAAAAAAAAGCTGAGTGAAGCGCCTGCCTGTTGTGTGGTGTGGCCACAGAGCCCTGTGAAAATCTTACCACAGCTCTGGACCCATATGCTGAATAATTCAGTTCAATTTTATTTGTATAGCGCGGCTCACATAAAGAGATCATCACAAAGTGCTTTACAGGCCAGTGACAAGAGATCTCCAGAAGCGACAGAGGCAAGTAAAAAAACTCCAATCGAAGGACGGAAGATGACTGGAAAGAAAAAAAAAACTTGCGTCTTGTAAGAAAGATACTGGCTCTGGGAGAGGTGTGGCGACCTGCCGAAGGGCGAGTGCGGTATGACCACTCAAATCTATGTTCAGAGAAGTGTACATTCAAACCTGTACATAAAATCAGTATTCGCATCTTATCAAGCGACCAGTTATAAAAATAGACGACATGAAAACAGGAGGATAATTGGTACTACCGTACCTGATCTTATAGGTCAGGGTCTTGAGACGGTAACTTTTTCCAAGAGTTCAATGCAAGAAATTAAAGAGTTTTCAGTGAAACATCAATATGCTTCTTTTAAAGTGCACCTATTATAGTTTTTTGTTATTATTATTATTATTTTAATGTCATTGTGCAAATTTTATCGTTTTTCTGCGCATTTAAACGGTTCGGGTGGGAAAAGAACTTGAAGTCAACTCCAGACGAAGCTCTCTGCTGCAAAACTCACTGCTCCAGAGCGGAGTGAAACACCCCAGTAGCTTCTGCCCATTTTTGTTCATAAATTACTGACGTCAACTTTTGAATTTTCGCGCTAAGCAGATAGTTTGGCACGCCCTTGAACCAGGGTTACGCCAACAAGGTTACACCAGAATTTGTTTCTAAAGCTCATTTACATTCTGGAGTGGAAATCCATTTATGGTAAGGGGCGTGATATTTCCCGACTTGTGCAAACGGTGGACCAATCACAAGTGAGGGATCAAGTTGACCAATAACAGCACACTGGAGTTTTCTGGACGGGGCAGGACTTTCATCAGTGTTTCACAGACAAGTACTGCTCAAATGGCCAACATGAGAAAACTTGCGTGTTTTTTTTTTTTAAACAATGACACATTCAAACCTTTTTTAGCAGACTTTAAAGAATACAAGAATGACCATTTCAATAGCCAAGTAAATACTCAGAGCAAATCACCGCACTCACGACCAAAACATGCCCAGGTGCCAGCAAACCAAACAGCAACTAGTAAAAAAAAGAGTATATGCGCACTTGGACCAATTTCTTTAATGCCCCAAGCTTTCGGCCAAAGGACCTTCATCAGGATAACAATTGTTTAACGGCATTAAAGAAACTTGCATTGATCCAAGCGTGCAGATACTCTTTTTTTACGAATAGCCAGGTAAATAAAACACAACTGCCCCGTCCTCCCCTTATACATCAGGCATTGATTTTACATGATTACGGGAAAATGGATGAGACCAAATGTGAAATGTGTGAGACATTAATTTGAACATGCTCTTGTCTAAGGGAACACGATAAACATGAGATCAAGATGATGGTTTTATAAAGTAATTGATCCTGGAGTCAAAATGAGCCAAAAAACAGTGATGATTACAACATGTGTATGCAAAATAAATATATTTTTTTTTTAGTTAAATTTCATATTTTACCCATGAAGTTAGGGGAAAAACATCTCGCTGAAAAAACTGTTAACTATGATTTTAGAGACATTGAACTTCGAGTCGGGTCAAATTGACCCAGAACATGATAAGAGGGTTAAATTACTTTTAGGTTATGTACAGCCCCACTTTCGAAATAGTTGGGAGAAAGTGCAAATTATGTACAAAATCAAAACGCAATGACTTTCAAATCACACCAGCCAGTATTTTATTCACAATAGAACAGAGATAACATAGCAAATGTTGCACCTGAGAAATTTTACAATTTTATCCACAAAATGAGCTCATTCCAAATTTGATGGCTGCTACAGGTCTCAAAAATTTTGGGACAGGAGCCTGTTTACCATGATGTAGCATCCCCTCTTCTTTTTAACAGAGTGGAGGCCTCTGGGCATTGAGGAGACAAGTTTCTTGAGTTTAGCCATTGGAATTTGATCCCACTCTTGCTTAATACAGGCTTCCAGCTGCTGGAGAGTTTTGGGTCTCCTTTGACGGACTTTATGTTCAATTATGAACCAAATGTTCTCAACCGGTGAAAGATGAGGACTGCAGGCAGGCCAGCTCAGCACACAGACTCTTCTACTACGAAGCCATTCTGTTGTAATAGCTGCAGTATGTGGTTTTGCATTGTCCTGCTGAAATGCACAAAGCCGTCCCTGGAATAGATGTTGTCTGGAGGGGAGCATATGTTGCTCTGAAACGTTTATATACCTTTCAGCATTCATGGTGCTTTTTAAAACATGCAAGTGTCCCACACCATATGCACTAATGCATCCCCATACCATCAGAGATGCTGGCTTTTGAAATGAATGCTGATAACAGGAGGGGTGGTCTTTCTCCTCTTTAGCCTGGAGAACATGACGCCCATGACTTTCAACAAGAATGTCAAATTTGGACTCGTCTGTCCACAGGACACTTTGCCACTTTGCTACAGTCCATTTTAAATGAGCCTTGGCCCACAGAACACGGCGGCGCTTCTGGATAATGCTCCACAATGGCTTCCTTTTTGCATGATTGAGTTTTAGGTGGCTTCTGTGGATGGCACAGCGGACTGTGTTTACAGACAGTGGTTTCTTTACGTATTCCTGGGCCCATTTAGTAATGTCAATGACAGAATCATGCCAGTGAGTGATGCAGTGACGTCTGAGGGCCCGAAGATCACAGGCATCCAGTAAAGGTGTTCGGCCTTGTCCTTTACGCACAGAGATTTTTCCAGTTTCTCTGAATGTTTTGATGATGTTATGCACAGTCGATGATGAGACCTTCAAAACCTTTGAAATTTGACATTGAGGAACATTGTTTTTAAAGTATGCCACAATTTGTTTACGCAAACCTTCACAGGTTGGAGAGCCTCTGGCCATCTTTACTTCTGAGAGACTCAGCCTCTCTCAGACATCCCTTTTATAGCCAATCATGTTACACACATGATGCCAGTTAACTTAATTACTTGCAAAATGTTCTTTCAGTTGATTCTCTTATAGATTAATTGCCTTTTTAGCCCTTTTTTGCCTGTGTCTCAACTTTTTTGAGACCTGTTGCAGCCAGAAAATTAGAAATAAGTTCATTTTGTGGATAAAAATGTAAAATGTCTCAATCCAACATTTGAAATGTTATCTATGTTCTACTGAAAATAACATATTGGCTCATGTGAACTGAAAGTCATTGCATTTTGATTTTATTCACAATTTACACTTTGTCCCAACTATTTGGGAATTGGGGTTGTATTCACACTTGAATCAATGTTTTATCGTAGACTGATAATACAGTAAATTCATAAAAATTAATTATGTTGACCAGGGAACATCAGATCACAGTGCTGAAGAGCCGACAGCTTTGGGTTCGCCGACCTCTCGTCTCCTCAGAGTCTGGGGTGAGGACAGTCCGGCTGTAGTGATGGCTCAGCGGCTCAAAGAGTCCGAACTCAAGAGCTCACTTACCTAAGAGGAAAGAAAACCATGTCTCTCTCTCTCTCTCTCTCTCTCTCTCAGGGTCCTATGCGGGTGCCGTTATCGCCATGCCTTTGGCAGGCATTCTGGTGCAGTATGTAGGATGGCCATCTGTGTTCTACATATACGGTAAGCCCTAACTCGACAGTTACCCTTCCGTTCTGAAGTGTTGTCATTAAACATGCCGTGACACTCACTCAGAAAGAGGAGCAGTTTCCCCATCATCCTGTCCCTGGGTAAAAAAAAAATGTCGCATCAAACCCTTGATCTCATAATCCCCCAACTAAATCCTTGAGAAAAGTTCTCACCACCTCAGGTAGTGTGTCTTCAGAGTTGTAGCTCAAAATGGCCGCCGTGCATCTCCCAACTGGGAGCTCCAAATTGGTGGTGGGCGAAATGAGCTCCCCCCTCATCGCAGTGAAGCACTTTGAGTCAGCACTGTTCGGTGAAGAAAGAGCTTTATCAATGCTATCGGTCTGTCTCTCTATCTGTCCATCTGTCTGTCTTAAAAAAGAGAAAAATCGCACTCAAAGCCAGCTGTTGTGCAGAGTGCTGGAGTGCACTCTCAGTAAACAATGTGAGAGCTGAGCGCGAGTGCTGAAGAGGTCAGCCGGGCCACGGCTCCTTTCATCCGACTCTCGTATGCTGCTGCGCCCATCTTACAGAGAGAGCGTTCAATATTTTTCAGTCCAGTCCAGAGAGCTAATGCTGTGGGCTTTGTGCCAGCTCACGGTCTTTAGATCGAACAAATCACTGCTTTTCCATCTGTCTTTCCATTAAAATTAAAAACATGAATCAAGTTTCTTCTTTGATTCAAATTTGCATTAATTCCAACCGCATCCTCTGGCAAGCAAATGACAATCTATTTGAGAAAAACAGGCACGTCTGGCAGATTACAACTGAACTCATGCATACTTGAGCCAGTTTTATTTGTTTCGAGAAACAGCAACATCTATTTTGAACATCTTATCAAATACAGTACATGTAAGTTCGTTAAAAAAAGAAAAGCAGCTTAAAATGAGTCCACAGCTCAAGAGATGGGAAAATATGCACTCGAGAGATTCAGCTCCGCTCTCGTGCGACATACAGGGGCCTTCAAATTAAAAATGGCAGCGTGGCAAATAATGCAAAAAGAAGTTTTATTCCCTTTGTAATTAGCTGCAAATTCATAGAGTTCAGGAGCTCGGTAACCTAGGCTACCTGGTTATATTTTTCTTCAAGTTGAATGTATTATTTTGGTTTATTTATGCATGGAACTAAACAAATGTGCTACATTTTGTGAGTAAACACTGTTACAGAGGAACAACTTGTTTCCAAGTGTTTGTTTTCAATTTAACTAATGAAAAGAAAAATGAATGAACTGTGTCATTATGGTGGAGAGTTCAGGCATTTTGATCAAATTGCAGCTCTGAGCGATTCAGATGAGGCACATCCATCCTCGGACTCGCTCACGAATGACAGCGATCTTTTAATGAAGAAATGCACAGCTGAAACAGACAATACACGTGTCCATTGTGTGTCCTGCTAAAATGAAGAATGAAAATGTATTTTTAATCACTTTTTGATCAATTTTACGATAAGTCAGAATGAAGGCTGCCGAAGCTCACATTGCTTATGGTTTCTTCAGATCACAGAAAGTAATTTAACATTGTCTCTAGCTGTTTTTCCATGTCATTACATACTTTGATCTCCAAGAGGGAGGCTCGGTTCATTGAATTTTAGCAAAAAGCCTTAAAATTCTGTTATTTAAAGGTCATTTACATCCTCTGCCTTTTCCGCTTTGAGTTAACGTACCCCCTGTGTTACCCTAAGCCCTGCTCTGATTGGCCAGCAAAGTCAGAGACCTGAAAAATGAGTTTTTGTGTGACAAGTTATCCCCAAATAACAAAAAGTTGGGCTGATATGGAAAATGTCATTACAAAAGAAAGCGCTGATTTGTAAATTATCTTTGACCAGTTACAACTTGAAAACAGCATAAAAGATAAAGACAATGTATGTCATGTCTTACCTTCAAAGCAAATTTATTGTTTTCTGGGGAATTTAAATTTGATACCTATGACATGTTCCAAAAAAATAGGAACTGGGTGATATAAGACTCAGTGTAAGTGCTGACATGCTTGAAAAAAAAAAAAATAGAGCAGGCATACAGGAGTGATGGCTGATGACGCTGTTGTGCATGAATGAGGAAGGAGTCGTTGTTTGCGAGAAACAAGCTGCCAAGGCTCAGGACATTGCAGAAAAACTCTGCAATTGAATAATCCTACAGTTATATGCAACAGCAACAGCATATATGAATGTACAGCTTTCGGGATTTCATTTCACTTCCTACGGTGCATAATGTCATTAAACTCTCTGATCAAGGATGAGGTTGAAAGTCAATACTGAATGCCTCCTGATCTTCGATTCTTCAGATGTCACAGCACTGAAACCTGACAGGCTTGTGATGCATAATACCAGACGGGTGGGATGTTACTGGTGCCCAGAGATATAATAAGGGCACCAGTGGTGTGAGTGACTGTGAAGGACCCAAGTGCAAGACGTGGAATTTATCAAATAAATAAAGTGCATAAGGAGACAGAAAATAAAACTTCACAGGAAGTCAAAAGTAAACGAGTGCTCTTAAAGGAGGTGTTACATCATAAGGCTACCTGCATGTGAAGTGGAGAACTGAGGCATAAATAGGTGAAAAAGATAATTACCTAATAGAGTCCAGGTGTCATCATTAGCTGAGAGAGCATGGGGATAATTAAATAATTGGAGAAAGGCAGCTTGCCTTGAGCTCATCTGAAATGGACTTTTACACATTACACAGTGCAAACATGCAGTCAGTCTTTGAATTTATTGATGTTTATCATAGAATGTGTGTTTTTCAAGCCAAAGAAGGAGAGGACCGTTATGGGTGTTAACAATGTAAGGTTTGAAAAGCTATCTTTTGTTATGGTATGGAGGTTTGCCCATGGAATGGGTTACTTGAACATCAGGTTCTATTGATGCTGAATGACATGTATGCATTTTGAGGAACATTTGTTGTCTTCTAAATTATGTCTCTTCATTTTTTTAAACAAAATAATGGCTGGCCACATTCTGCATGTGTAAAAATTGTGAGGCTTCCAAATCAGACAGTGTGGCTGCTAGATTAGCCTGTCTGCGGTCCAGACCTGTCTCCCATTGAAAACTTGCGGTGCTTTAACCCTGTGAACACGTCAGTCCAAGGGTGGGTTGTGAGGCATGATTATGTTTTTATCCAGTCAAATATTGTGCTTTAAAGGAAAACCATGCATTTTTCAAAAATGTGAAGACATGGCATACAAGTTGCGTGAGACATTTTATTATGCAAACATTCTTGCAAAAATAGTGTGTCAAATTGTTAGCCTGCAGATTTGATCATCCAGCATTGTATAGATTTGCTGAAATATATTGATATTGATGTTCTTATATCATTGTAGATCCAGCAATCAAAACCTGTTGTAATTTTCAATCAGCAAACAGCACACTTGGATGCATATGGTGGCCAAAACATTAGTTCTTACCTGGATGAATTGCTTCAGTAGTTTCTGACAGGGGGCAGGGGGAGGTATCTCAATGAAGCATTGACGTTTCAGAAGCTGTAGATGGGGACAAAGATCAGAAACATGAAAGATGTAAAACTTTTGCTAAACTGAGCTTAAAGCCATTTTCATACCGGACACGAAACAAAGTTTTCGCAAGACAGATAACATTCAAAGTCAATGCAAAGGCGTTTTGCGTGTATTCGCGTCTTTGCATTGACTTTGAATGTAATCTTTCGTGCGAAAAATTTGTTTCGCGTCCAGTGTGAAAGCAGCTTAACAGTGATGAGTACGACAGGGAGACTTAAAAACTGCACGGACGTTATAATCAAAACATTCGTACAACATTTATTTTTGGTTACAGTTCCACAATATTGCTCCACCCTACGTAGGGCAAGGGTGTTTTTGAAGGAATTTATTCACTTGTGTATTTGCTTGAGTGTCTGATGTTAAAGCAGTGCAAATGTAATGTGATCAAATTTCATGGAATTTTCCGGAAAGGTGTGCAATAGTTCAAGGATTATCCTATTACATTTAGGACCTAATTGGGTCAAAGTCATGATAGGCTTTTCTAACAGGGGTGTTTGGTATCATTTGGTTCCTGCTTGTACTTCAATGCAGTTTCTTGACCTCTCGTGACGGGCTTTTCTGACAGGAGTGTTTGGAATCATCTGGTACGTGTTCTGGCTCATTCTGGCCTATGAGAGCCCAGCTGTGCACCCAACCATCAGCGAGGAGGAGAGGACGTACATCGAGACCTCAATTGGGGAGGGGGCCAGCAAAATGAGCGCTACTGAGGTACTCCATGCATTTTATGACATGACTTAACCATAGATTCACATTCAGAACACAAAAACATGATTCAATAACTTCAGGGCTGCAGCATTTTGTTTCTTGTCGGTCGTAGCATTATTTACCACCTGAAACGGTCAAAGATCGCTTGTTATACTGTAATTAGCAATTTGGTTGCAAGCATGTGTGTAAATTTCCCAAAAGGAACAAACCTACAGCCACAAATAATCTTTCAGTGAATTGTACAGCCAAGTAGTGTGTGAGCTGGCCGAGTTGTGATGTAATACTTAACATCACTGGAAAGCAACATCGGCCCTACATCTACACCTGTATCCCTTTGTCTTCTCGATTTTACCCGCCTGACTCCTCAGCCCATGGCATACGCCCTCTCGTTTCTCTCACGCAGAAGTTCAACACTCCCTGGCGGCGCTTCTTCACCTCCATGCCAGTGTACGCCATCATCGTGGCCAACTTCTGCCGCAGCTGGACCTTCTACCTGCTGCTCATCAGCCAGCCGGCCTACTTCGAGGAGGTCTTTGGCTTCCCCATGAGCAAGGTGGGTTCAGCGTGTATTTGTGGCCAAAGGCTTTAAGACCAGTTTACCCTGAAGAGTCGCGACAAGACGAGCTGAAATTGAAACTAATAGCAATGTTCCGATCTGCAAAACACTCAAACCTGCCTGTTTACACCAATGGCAACTAGAGGAGACAATTCATTGTTTGTATAGTAACGACCCTCCGCGACTTGAATACCCAGCTTTATCCGTTCGTTGGTGGTGGGATAATTTGTAACATCTTAAAATATGAATGAGGATAGTGACTGCGTATATTTTAAGACTTGTGTACAGACGCGGCTGTTTCTCAGACAAATTGATTGTCTGAGCCTCTCTTTCCTCAGTTCATTTCACTCATTTGAAAGCTCATAAGTGATTCAAATTGCCTCTCTATAAGCTGATTGGCTGTTGAAACAAGTGATGTGCCTTAAACCCAGCCACTGGCAACTTGAGAGACTGAGTCTCAGGGAACGCCATCAGCTTTAGTCGAGCTGAGATGGGCAGTTAATGCTGGTGCAGCGTTTCTCTGTGGCATTCTGAAACTGTTTTGTCTCAGCATGAATCTTTGATGTAAGCTGGCCTTCAGATGAGCAGCCCATTGCCTGTAGCATAGTGGTTAATTTGTTTGTCTGGGACCGAGACAGTCGGTGCCTGAAGCCCTTGTGTTGCTGCAGAAAGATCTCTGAAGCTGTTAGGCTCTAGACCAAAACCCTGATCACACCAAACACGCTTTATTAGTGCAGGATGTCACGGGCGCCTGTTCTGGTCTTTTTCAAGCTTACATTGTAAGAAAACACAGGCCCCGTCTTTCTCTCAAATAATAAGCAATGCTCCTGTACCTCACTTTGTGAAAATTCTGATCAGTGTTAACGATGGCGACAAACTAATTTTAGGAAAATGACAATAAACTTTTTAGAAAAATTTACAACTTTCCCAAAATCGTTTGACAAAGGCTACAACAGTTCTAAGGACAAGAATTGATCTCTCTTCCATCATTGTTTACAATGGAACGTAATGTAACGTAAAACAAAGACTGATAGTGACCTAAAGCTCTTCTTTAATGATGCACCTCGAAGTAGGAACGTTTTTAGCTTGACGTGCACCTCTTAACAGCCAGGCGCCAGTAGCACATAAATGCAGGCGCCTAGTGCTCAAAACCAGCACCAAAAAAGCTTCAAACTAGAAATATTAGTTTTTGGAAAACAAAAACTTACGGAACCCATCCCCCGAGGAGCCCATCCCCAGTTGAACTTAGAGACACCCTTGGCTAAGAAAATCAACAATAGAGATGGAAAGTGATAGTACATATGTCACAGCCAATTATGCTGATGCTGTCATAGGGTGACCTAAGGTCACCATACCCAACAAAATCCCCTGGGCCTGATCAGTTTGTGTGGTCAATATGTAATGGCAACTCAAAACCCCCAAAATCCAAATTTAGACAATCTATCAAATGACCTTGAAAAAGTAGGTGAAGGTCACCCATGTTTGAAGTTGTCCGAACCCCCTCCAGAGATACATCTGTGGTATCAGTTTCAAGTGTCTAGCTCAAATCCCTCCAAAGTTAGAGAGTGCACAACCCCAGAATCCCTTAATGCCGGATGACCTTGAAAAATCGGGCCAAAGTCAAGGTCACCACACCCAACAAAATTCCCCAGGCCTGGTCACTGTGGGTGGTCAATATCTAATGGCTGCTCAAAATACTCTTGGAGATATTAGCAAAAACATTTGCAGCAGCGGACGCAGCGGCGGCGGCTTCACGATACTGAATACATACATGCTCCCCCCGTCGGGGGATGCATAATCATTGAAAATAGTGACAACATGGCTGTCCCACACCAATAAAATGCACTCGGTGTCACCAGACCTTTACTGTGTATGACAGCGATTGACTGACTTTCAAGTACTTATCCATAAGCAAACACATTAGCTAGCTTTAAATTCCCATATTAATTGGAATTAGCTCTAGATTTGAACATATATTAAGTCCTGACTGATGTTAATAATGTAATAACTTTTCAAGCGCTTGTGGTCAACAGCGGAGTCAGGGTCCAATTCATGTGGACCTTATTTTTTTAAATTGCCAGACGTTCTGTAGCCTACTGGTTAAAGTGATTGGCTGTTATCTTGAAGGTTGGCGGTTAACACTGAAGTGTAGCCTAAATAGGATCCATAGGTGTTAGACCCTTGTGGATGGATCTTCATAAAGGAGCTGTGTCACGATTACTGCACATGCTCACAACTCTGACTGAAGTATATCCGCTCAATTGCGAGTCAAAATGGTATTTACCTTCTTCAATGATTATTGGCAATGACCACCAGCTTACATTCTTCGTATCCCTTGGCTAAAGCTGAAAACAACGCTTTGAATCCTTGAATTTCTGTAGAAAGCTTCTTAATATAAAAAGCATAATGCTGCAGTAACTGAAATATATACATACAATGCGAGACGGATGGGCTGGGATAGGATCAGACTATGACTTGCAGTCAAGCGGCTTGACTTTTCTCACGATGAAAGTTCTGAGCATGTGCGTTAGTCATGACAGAGCTCCTTTAAATATATGTTGCACCGGTACCAAGATACCTTGTATCTTCATGGGATAAGACGCACTTTCCCAAACTCCATGTGGCAATTTGTCCTGTGCATTTAACCCATCCCAGTGACTTAGCATCAATGGGCAGACATCCTGCAGCACTGAGTGACTGACTCCAGTTCATGACTCTATTTCATGGTCATGAGCAATGACAGGAGTATATTTATTTAATTGAAGGTGGCCACTTACATCATCCCAAAATGGTGGTAACCTGACCACTGGAGAGAGTTCTTCCTTTGAAAATAATTTCCAGAACATGGCTCTGCATACAGCGAGAATTGGCTGACCATGAGTTTGGAGGGAATATAGTTGCTGGATGAAAATATGGAAGGAGGACAAGCGAGGATCTGGCTCAAAGCTGTGCCGGCGCAGAGGGTGGGCTTGGCCCAATGGCTTACGCTCCACATCCGTCCTTCTCTGGGCCAGACCAGGAAAATCAGCCAAGGTTTGCCTTCATCGAGGACATGCTGTTCCATTAATGGGAATTAGACATCTTGAGCAAGGAAAGATGCGATTATTCTTACCAGCTGTACTTTCCTCTGAGTATATGGCTTTGAAATGATAGACCGTAGATATCCTTCTCGCAGTTCACCGTGCATCTGCCAGTTCTGTGATTGTCTATGCCTGACACTGCTTCAAATTGATGTTTGACCATGAAAAGAGTTACCATTCCACTGATTTCATGTAAATCAGATTCCTTACATCTTCGCTCGCTTCTCTTTTTTCATCTCTCCTCATTCGATGGAGGTAAGAGTGAGGAAAGGGAGGTTATGAAATATCAGTGATCAGAGTGAGCCCAGACTCTTTTCCCAGCATGCTCTCTGCTCTGCAGGTGGGGATCCTGTCGGCTGTGCCCCACATGGTGATGACCATCGTTGTTCCTATCGGAGGACAGCTGGCCGACTTCCTGCGCAGTCGCAAGATCCTCTCCACCACTACGGTGCGGAAGATCATGAACTGTGGAGGTAGGCCGACCAGACCCCGCCCCCCGCGGCGTGTTAACCAATGGGGTGTAACTTCTGTCAGCCACCTGTGCTGCTGCACTGCCCAGATCCACTTGTACAGGAGCCTTGACAGGATGTAGGGTGTGGTTGGGTTTTTTTTTTTTTTTTTTTTTCAGCTTATGGTGTTCGTGAAATAATAAATTTGTGGTTATGACAAACCAAAAAAATGAGAACATGTTCCCATGTCCTCTCTGGACTTTTGTATGTGTCCGAGGGAATGGAAATGTTAAATGAGGGATTTTTACTCGTTCGCAGTCGTTTCCGTCACGTCCCATGTCTCTGCGCATTAGTCTGTCCCTGTGTTCTCTCATCTCCTGCATGTTTCCTCCCGGTTTGCCGTAAGTTTGTTCGTGTGATTCTTATTCGGACATCAGGGGTCCCTCACCTGTCCCTCCTTTCCTGCATCTGACCCCTGCAGTTGTAATGTCTGCGTGTGCTCAGTGTGTGTTTCTCCGGTCCTGCGTCGGATTGTCTGGTGCCTCCCTTGAGCGAGTCGCTGCTGTACAGCAGGTTCTCCAGTGCCTGATAACCTGCCCCCGTGTGTTTCCTCCCGCCTGTGTCCGTGTTCCTCCCCTCCATGACCTGCCCCTGTGTTTGTCTTCGCCCGTCCTCCTTCCCTCTGACCGATCCGTCAGCCGCGAGCGTCTGTCTGCTCCGCCTGGACTCGTCTGACCTGCGCACTCCCCCTGCCTGCGTACCGACCTGTGATCTGCATCTGCTGCGTTCACATGTGTACCAGTCCACCACCCGAAACAGAACATGTTTGTCAGTCTTGGGTTCGCTCGTCATACCTGAGTCTGAGTTGCATGATACATTTCTTTCATTGCTCTCGCTTTGTTTTTTTCGTGTTCTTTGTTGGTGTTATATTTCAGAAATTTAATGCATTAAAAAATATTCACATTTATTCTGTGAATAAACAAGGTGTAATTTACATATATATGGGCTGATTTTTGAATTTGGAATATCTATATAGCACAACCAAAGGTTAAAGAAACACTTTTCGGAATTTAAGTCAATTCAGACATTCTGAAACACCATCTGTGGATTTCATTGTCATTTTATGGACCGGAGTGTTCAGTGTTCATCAGGAGATGCTCACTGGTGCTGAGACACACTGTTTGTGCATCATTGGAGGCCGCACAGCTGAAACTTAGAGGCACTAACAATCTCCTGAAAATAAAAAGTACTTTTGACATGTTTTCACTCATTTTACTTGATTATCAAACTTTCCACTGATCAGAATAATCCATCGGCGAAGAAGCATACAGTTTCCATCTTGGTGTAACGTTCCAGTGTTAAATTGCAAATTAAAGTCAGAAGAAAAATCGTTGTATTGAATGTACCAAAAAATACTGAAACTACTTTAACTTCTGCATTTCCTTTTGGCACATCCAGGTACGCTGGTTATCCCATCTGTGCTTCGTGGGTGTTTATATTTACCACAGAAAATGAACATCAGTGACAAGTCTCCTCAATTGTAAATAACATTGATTGAAAATCAATTCTGTAATGAAGCATTTTATTGCTTGTCTTTCCGTAACGAGAAGACCTGACCACACCACGCCGAGTGTCTGAAGTTCATTTGAATTTAATGTCCATTTAATTGAAATTATTGAAAACAGGTGAAGACCAATCATTAGTTAAAAGGGATGATTTGTGCTTCCTTTATTTTCTGCCTCCACTGGTGTGTTGTTTTTTACAAATGTTGTATCCTCTGACTCAGCGGCAGGTTATGTGTGAATAGTGTTGTAATTTCATATAAATGTATTGTCTGGCTCGGAAGCAGGTGATGTGTGGATATTGTAATTTTGAAGAAATATTGTATATTTTGGCTCTAAAGCAGGTTATGTGTAGATATTGTAGTTATTTTGAAGAAATATTGTATATTTTGGCTCTGAAGCAGGTTATGTGTGGATATTGTTATTTTGTAGAAATTTTGTATCCACAGGATTCGGGATGGAGGCCACCCTGCTGCTTGTGGTGGGGTTCTCACACACGAGAGGCGTGGCCATCTCGTTCCTGGTGCTGGCCGTAGGCTTCAGTGGATTTGCCATCTCCGGTGAGGCTCCTGCAGTTCTGCGCTCCTCCATTAGGAGGCACTGGGGAACACATGATCTGTTTGTGAGTGCACATCAGTTTATTTGAACAGATGAGCATTACAGTCCTTATGTGAATCTCTGTTATTTACCAGCTCAAACTTGTGCTCAAAATATGAGGGAAATCCAACCTGTTATGGAAGGGAAATTAAATATTTGAATCTCAGGGAGTTAATATGTGTAGAAATGGTTAAACTCCCGAGCTCATTGTTGATAATGGGAAAGATCAGAGATTACGTCAGTGAAGTGAGACTACGCTCTGTATCTGGGCCTTTGCTACAGGAAATCCATACGGCAGTGACTGTGCACAATTTTGTCCGTCGTCAACGTCGTATTTCTTGCCTTCTCCCAGTTTGGTGGTTTCCTGCTCGAACAGAAAAGAGTTTGCATCTCAAGGAGTTGGACAGCACAAAAGGAGGTGTATTGATGCATAAAGCTGGAGCTATGCAATTTTTGTATTACAGACCTCGCCTGGATTTTGTCCCATCCAAACCACCTTGCATTGCAAACACTGTCGTTCT
Organism: Gymnothorax reevesii; assembly: GCA_029721435.1. Taxonomy (NCBI): domain Eukaryota; kingdom Metazoa; phylum Chordata; class Actinopteri; order Anguilliformes; family Muraenidae; genus Gymnothorax; species Gymnothorax reevesii. The sequence continues at coordinate 11,577,269 of CM056579.1, read as the reverse complement.
ATAATGGTTTTGTGGGACTGAATCACAGCCGGTGGGGCTGTTTGCAAACAAATGCAAATCATTTCCTTCCCATTTTCATTTTCATTGTGTACCTTATAAATAATTGATACAAAATGGTGGTGGCGTTTAATGGGAAGGGGTGGGTGAAGCGGTATTTTTATAAATGAGAATCTTTTCTTTGTGAAAGGGAAATACAAATCAATAACCCCTGTCTCACCCTTGTCCTAATACCGTCCTGCCGTTTTCCATCACAGTGTAAATCGCCCACATCTTTTCATATCAGATGCACTACCTGGTGAATTGTCCTCAATCCCCCCAAAACACCTGCATGCATTACTTCATTGGACTGAAGGAGGCAGCAGTAATGCAAGTTAGGTGCTTGGTCTTTTCCTGACAAAATTCCCTGTGTGCTGTGGCATTCATGCACAGGTTTTAAAGGGGATGACAGTGACCAATCTGATTATCCTCAATGGAACCAGATCCCCACCGCACCCATAGTTAATTAATTCATCTTTATCTAACTCGTTTGACCACAGTCCCACAGCAGTGCTATTGCTTCCTGTCACAAAATTACCAGAATGCAGTTCTTTGAGATAAGCCCAGTTTTGATGCAATGGGCCAACTGTAAGCACTTGCATTTACTGGCTGCGTTTAGGTCATCAAAATGGGGCCCTGAATATTTCCACCAACATGTGCTGCGAATGAATTTTGATTTGGATATTATATTGCCTCTATACACCCACTTATGTTTTTAAAAAAAACCTTTTTCAGTGAACCAGTGTTCACTGTGTGAATCCAGTTCAGTGTAGTGTTAATGGTAGCTTTGACTTACAGTCAATAGCAAAGTTGATTGGATACAAGGTTAAACTGCAGGGCCTAATACTCCTGGATAAAATTTCTCATGCCGTCTGTCGGGATTCGTTTTTTGTGCTTGAAATAATTTCACCTGACATTGCCATTCTCTATGATTCCAAACAAAGTGCTCAAAAAAATGGATGCAAAAAATGGAAAAAGCGTTAAGCTCACTGAGCACACGCTCTGAGATTTTGATCTTTCTAGAGATGAATGAAGAATTGTGCCAGTGCTAATTTTCTGGGTTTTATAAGAACAAGCTTGCGCCTGATCGCATTATGTTTTGAGGTAAGTTAAAATATTCAGCTAGATTTTCCTGAGCGTGGCGGGAACTCGATGTAGACATGCTTTCGGAGCAGTCTTTGCAGCTGCCAGACGGAACATTTGAAATGAAGTGATTAAAGGACTTTCTCTGCATGAATTTGCCGAGTGGAATGACACTGTAATCCCATCATGGAACAATGGAGCTCACTGCTACACATCAGTTATACCCCATGAATGAGGATGCTGTTTGAAACAGGAGAAATTATCCCCATGAGAATTATTGTAAATGTCATTCTGAGTTGGATTTGTACATTCTAGTGCGGTACATGACGACTGTTTCAAACAAAAATAATCCCTGGAAATTTATCCTTTCTGTCCCATTTGCTGACTGGGTTCAGAGTGACACAGGCTAGTGATATGATATACTGTTCCTAACACACACACGCGCACGCCGCACGCCGCGCACGCGCGCACACACACACACACAAACACACAAACACATACGCACATACAGTATATATGCACACTTCAGGCCAAAAGTTTGGGAGCAAGATCAAATTTGTACAAAAAAAGATCATAGTTTCATTCACAGTCCAATGAAAACGCAAATTCAGTTGACGATCGCAGTCATGGGCCTCCTGCAATTCAATACTTGTGTAATTTTCGGGAAAAGCATTCCGTACAAACGCGACAATTTTATACAAAAGAATTCTGTAGAGAATGAGTGAAGATATGTGGCAGGAATTGCGTTCCAAGCTTTTTTAAGTTAATCTTTGAGAGACGGCTGATTCGTGAGATGCAATTTTCTGATAGACTGATCCAATTCGTCCCACACAAGCTCAATTGGAGAGAGGTCTGGAGACTGAGGGGGCCAAACCATCTTTCGAAAAACACCTTCTTTTTTGTCTAGGTAACCCTGACAGAGCTTGGAAGAATGCTTTTCACCTATATCAGCCTTGCTTCCAAACTTCTGGCCTGTGGTGTACACGCACACACACACACACACACATATATACACTAGTGTGTCCAGCGCTCATCGTGTTAAATGCTACAATTTTGTACACCTGTCCCTTTTGCAAATCAAACAACAGTTTAAAGTAGTGCTCAGGGCCTAAATGAACATTCTTTTGCTTACTAAACAACTTCTACCGGTAATTTAAAGCACCGGAGTAACGTCAAAATCACATTCCAAAGAAACCGGTGCTCTTCTTTTGGGTTAAAGGAGTGAGATCTGGGTGCATCTGTGGCTTGTCAGACAGTTTGACGTCTCCAAGGCCAAATGCTGTTGCCTCGTCTGTCTGGGTTGAGCTCATCTGGCTTTGTTCCGTATTCACCGTGCGTGATTAATTCATACAGAGCTCTGATAAAGCCGTCCGCTGCCACTCCTCGTCCTACGACTCTATTGTGCAGTTCGGCCTGCTGATGCTATCGAGTTCCTCTGGGGAATCAAATGACTGGTGAGCTGCTCTTTTTGACCAAAGAGACGTACAAAGAACTGGAGACAGCTGTCCACCTACCCGCTAACGTCCCTGCCCCTGCCCCTGTTTATATGAACGCAGTTTCTGGAAGTAATTCATGGCTGTTGTACTAAGATGCAGTTAAAAATATGCATAAAGTACAAAAACAGAACAATAAAAAATATGAATTCAAGGGCATACCTCAATTAGAGTTTTTCAGGACTTTTTGGGGGATTTATAACCACCCATTTTCTGGGAAAATGTTTGAGTGCAGAACTCAAGAACCAGACCCAGATCGAGGAGTAAACAACGTTAGGCAGGTGTAAGAATCATTAAAGACTGAGGATCACCAAGGGCCAGGCAGAGGAAGAGTTTGAAGAAGGTAGCAGTGATCAGGCACACTGACGAGGTCAGGCAAGACGTGCTGGCAGGGGCTGGTCCGAGGTCTACAGCCACGCCGTTTTTCCGAAGGGAGCAGAGGATGAGAAAGAAGACAACACTGGGCGTAATTATTATAAAGAGACTGAACATGAGCAGGAAGCGAGACCCCAATAAATAACATAACATAATATAACATGAATGGCAAGAACAGGCCGTTCAGCCCAACAACGCTCCCCAGTTTCTTTATACTATTGTGAGTATATCCCTTCAGATACTCAGTGACTCAATGGTATCTAGCTTTAAGTCAAGCCTGCTCTTGAAAACCCCCAAGGTCTCTGCCTCAACAATATGGTCAGGCAAACTATTCCACATCGAAATTACTCTTTGGGTGAAGAAATATTTCTGAATATCAGTGCTAAATTTACCTTTGGTCAACTTCCATTTGTGACCCCGAATTCTACTAACAACACTTGGTCAAAGGAATCCTACATAATTCACTTTGTTAATCCCTTTAACATATTTAGATGGATGAAAGCATGAGCGTTAAATACTGAACATGAGAGATAACAGTCTAGCAAAGGGAAGCTGAAAACCAGGAACTTAAATATACAAAGACAACAATAAACAAAACCCTCCGTATCGCTTCTTTTTCATACGCTTTTCTGTTAAGCCGCTTTCACACTGGACGCGAAACAAATTTTTCGCATGACTTTGAATGTAATCTGTCGTGCGAAAAATTCGTTACGCATCCGGTGTGAAAGCAGCTTTAGTCTCCCCAACGGGCAGAGAGAAGAACAAGAAGAGGCAGGAACTGAAACTGAAAGGCAGTGGGAGCTGCTGGACCGAGTTCTTAGACGCCACAGCTTTTAGTGTCTCTTGGGTAAATAGTCCTTCTAGTTTGTGAGGTCCTGTCCTACAGAGCTCTCCTCTGTCCTTCACCTCCAGGTTTCAATGTGAATCACCTGGACATCGCTCCTCGCTACGCCAGTATCCTGATGGGGATCTCCAACGGCGTGGGAACACTGTCGGGAATGGTGTGTCCCCTCATCGTAGGAGCCCTGACGACACACAAGGTACATCCCTGATCCTCCCGCCGTGGCGGAGTCCAGGAGTCTGACAGTTAGTTAATCGTGCCGTGCGTTTCTCCTCAGTCGGCTGACTTCACTAAGTAGTCCTCCTACCAGGTGGAAGAATTGAAGAGTTTGTTTCCGAAATGCAGTATATCCATTTTGCTCATTTTGAGTAAATCAGCTTGTTCAATGTTGGCGCTAGCTGCATTTTATCTAAAAAACACAAACTCGACTATGAAAAAAATACATCTTATACTTTTGTAGTATGAATTTCTAAGAATGGATTTTCCACCATGTTTGAGAAGCACAGGGCTATCGCTGCATGATATGATCTCAGTTTTTGTAATTTTGGCACTTATTGGGTTTTGGAAACAAATTCTTCAATTGTCTTTATTAAAAACTTTAGGTGGAACACCAGTTGAACGAAATTCAACATTACAGCTGTTTGCATTCTTTTTTCTGAACTGACTTGCATTTGATTGGACTATCAGGAGACTAATCCACCCAGGAATAATGTAGGTCAGATGAAAGGCCTTGGGGTGGGGTCTTGTTTTTCCTGAATATGGATTTATCCTCTCTGCTCCCCTGTTTTGAGCCCTCAATACATTTTGTGTGGACATTGCTTTGGAAATACTCAGAACAAGGTTTGACAAAGGTTTCCTCTACAGCTTTAACTAAGGACACCTCCTTCAACAGCCAGTGGTCTCAGTGGGCTGCAAACTTGTGGATCAGGCAGGAGCAGGGTTGGGCAGCCCTGCTGTAGCTGTTGAGTGAGGTGAGCTTTGCTAGGGTTGGAGTGTAAACCTACAGATGGTAGATCTCCAGGAACAGGGTTGGGCAGCCCTGCTCTAGCTGTTGAGTGAGGTGAGCTTTGCTAGGGTTGGAGTGTAAACCTACAGATGGTAGATCTCCAGGAACAGGGTTGGGCAGCCCTGCTCTAGCTGTTGAATGAGGTGAGTTTTATTAGGGTTGAGGAAAAAAACTGCTGGATGATGGATCCTTCGGAGCAGGGTCACTGGCAATTGAAAATTAGAGATTTAATCCCGGATTTGCTCCTGTATTGTCTTTGTCTCCTGCCAGACTCGTCTGGAGTGGCAGAATGTCTTTGTGATTGCATCCATGGTCCATTACACGGGCGTCATCTTCTACGCCATCTTTGCCTCGGGCGAAAAGCAGGACTGGGCGGACCCCGAGAGCACGAGCATCGACAAGTGTGGCCTGGTGGACCAGGACGAGCTGGCTGAGGAGACAGAGCTAACGGCCGATGCTGGCCTGGCCCCGGGGAAGATGATGTCATATGGAGCCACGGCCGAGAGCGGGTCCGGGTCGTCCAATCGCAAGAAGGGCTGGAAGAACAAGCGAGGAGTCACCATGCAGGAGGAGGACGGCGCCTATCATCAAGAGAATGGAAGCTTCTAGAACCAAACAGATCAAAGACGCACTGTTCACGCTCACACTCAAGTTTGAGGATAATCCAGAGGTCAAGATTCGTCTTAGGTTCAAAGTTCATTGGTCAGAAGGAAGTTTTGACGCCTCGGCACAGGCTGATAGTTCGAGGAGGAGGGTCACTTCAGGCCATCACAGATTTGGCAAAAAGTTTGTCCGTCCCCAAATATCCTTCTTCCCCTTAGTCTTTTATTATTTGATGCAAAGACTGAGCTTTTAGAAATGATGCAAAAGTATTTCGAAGAGTTATTCGGTTTATTATTTTACTGGTTATGTATGATTTTGGATGTTTGTAATGTAAAATATGTGTCTGCCTTCAATTGTTTCAGGTTGTCCATCAAAACAAACCCCCACCCCCCCATCAGTTCATGTCCCTGGCAGGAGTGTCCTGTGAACATCAGTATAAAAGATAAAAGCACGCTGACTCTCTGACATAAGCATGCTGAGGCAGATTCTCTGTTCTTCAGGACTGTGGAGTCAGAGTTGATGGCTTTTCCCCCGGATCCTCGCTCACTCTGCTCAGTTATGTCATGATTTTGGATTAAAATGATTTTCTGAACATTTTTGGTTTTTTTGATGTGTTGGGACCAATGAGATAGCCGTAAAAATGGTACAGAGTAACTTCTGGTGCTCTTGGTTGGTTGAATCACACCAGGCAAGACAAATCAAGTCCAGAGAATTTGAAAAGTATTTGAATCCAAAGAAATTATATTACTGACCTAAGTCTGAAGCCTTGAAATGAGGTTTAACATCAGGCCAACATTGTGCAAACTGAACATTTCCAAATGCTGATTTGCGGTTTTGCGAAATCTGTACTAGGAATTTCCGCACTTCACCTTAGCAGTTTTTGAATATATACTGAGTACAAATGAAAACGCACCACTCACGAAATCTAGAATAGCTCCACGGATTGATATGTGAAGTATATAAGTATGATGCATTTGAGATAATGAATGATTTAAGAAGACATGTAAACATCATTCAATTTCATTCACAATAATGTTAATGCACAAGAGAGGTTTAACTGGTATAGGGGTCAAACAGGAAAGTCAATAACGGGTGTGACCGCCATTTGCATTGACACATGCGGTGCATCGTCGTCGCATGGAGTTGATCAGTCTCTGGATAGTGTTCTGAGGGATAGCATTCCACTCCTGAACAAGGGCAACCTCGAGTTCTCGGATGTTGTCCATCTGGCGTCGACGTGAAAGACGTCGTCCAATTTCATCCCATAAGGGCTCGATAGGGGAGAGGTCGGGTGACAAAGCTGGCCACTGAAGCACGGGGATGTTCTGCTGTGCAAGGTACTGCATGGACACCCTTGCAGTGTGTGCCCTAGCATTGTCCTGTTGGAACGTGTGGACATCGTGGTGTTTGTTGAAGAACGGCACAACATGGTTCTGCAGCACCTGGTCCCGGTAGCAGACGCCGTTCACCCTTCCTCTGCAGATATGGAGAGAGGTTCTGTGACGGTAGCTTATTCCACCCCACACCATAACGCTGCCACCACCCCAACGGTCCGTTTGAACAACACAATTGGCGTTATTACGTTCACCACATCTCCGCCAAACACGTATACGGCCATTTGCGTTCCTTAAGTGAAATTGTGACTCGTCAGAAAAGATGACACCGTGCCTTTGTCGTAGTCACCAATTCTGGTACCTGTTTGCCCACTGTAGACGCTGGTTTCGATGATGATCCGTCAATATGGGGCTGAAATAAGGACGTCGTGCACGCAGGCCTGCAGCTCGCAGATGGTTCCGTACGGTGTTGGGGTGAATGAATGCAGGTCGTCCTTGGACTTGTGCAGCCGTTCTTGTCGCTGGTAGTGTTCGGTCTCGGACATGATCCCGTACGATCTGACGGTCCTGACGTGCCTTTGTCACACGTTGTTGACCCGGTCGAGGACGGTCCCGAGTGCTCCCCGTTTGCAGAAACCTTTGATGGAGTCTTGTGATCGTTGTGTATGCGCAGTGTAGTCGTCTGGCAATTTCCCTGGGGCTGGCGCCAATGTGAAGCATGCCTATGGCACGTTCCCGTTCAGGGGCTGTAAGTCGCGGCATAGTGTTGACGTTTCAAGTGTCAGTGAAGAAGTGAAATTTTATTCGGATTCACATGCTTTTAAAGGCAATGTGTGCACAAATTCAGAGTGAAATTCATTTTTGCGTGCAAGATGTTGCGTTTTTGCAAAAAATTGCCTAGCGTTACAGTTAACTTGAAATTCTCGCATTTCTTGCACCTGGCATGTCGGGTGACGTCACTGTAGTGTTGTTGTTGTATAAAAATTATATTGAAGTATTTGAACTTAAATATTGACTTTTTTCAAGTGGTGCGTTTTCAATTGTACTCAGTATATTAGGCAACATATTCTGTGAAATAATGAATACTGTACTGTGTCCTTATATCACAGTAATTTGATTTTCTTTTTATAGCAATTATTGCAAAGACGCGTATGGAACTCGATTCAGTTTATAGTTTTAACAGGTAGCTGAACATTAGTAAGGAGTTATTAGTTAGGTGTGCTATGAAGGGATATGGGTATATAAAATCTAACGATTCAAGTTATAAATTCAAATAAGGCTTAAATAACATGCAAAAGGGCAAAGCTGCCATCAACAAATCACTATTTGCAAAATTTACAAAAGAGCTAAAGTGAATTAGCTTATATTAATTTACAAAGTTCGGCAATCCTTTTGGAAATTTTAGAGGAGTAATAATCCAGGTTAAAAAAGTAATAGTCCTCCCCAAGAGTTCTGTTTGAACCGCTGGCCTGCGCTCAGAACACATAACACTTACTGCTCAGTCTTCAGCTGGGAGGTTCAGCTAATTAGTTCTATCAGCCGTCTGAGTTTCTGGATGGAACAAACACACCGTTGGACTTTCTGAATCCTGGACTTTAAATTTAAAATCCAGCTGTATATGATGCGATGGGCAGCTTGGCACTTGGTTTGGACTTCAAAAGAAAATAACTAAAACAAAAACAATTCAAATAATTAAATATATGAGACAATAAAAATTCTACTTTACAGATTTACCTTTGGTAGGTTTACCTTCTGCCATATTGCACTGACATTATCGCGATGCATTTGTCCTCAAATCTGTTTTATTCTTTCCTCATCTGTCTTCCCAAATTAAAATTTGGAATCCATGTTTTGTTACTCTTGTAGTGTTTTGTTCATTGTAGGGATTGCAAATGACATTGTGCAATAAAAAAACATCTTTGAGAAGCATATGAATATAAACTAAAAATAAATAAATAGATAAATACATACACATGCTTGGTTTCTTCACTCTTAGTGACTGGATGAAATTCCTTGAGGGATTGACTGAATCTACATCTCGGTCTGAATCTTCAGTACGTGGGCTGGTTTTTGTACACACGATGTTCACATCACACAATGAATTTAGAGATGCAGTACAATCTAACTTCTGGAAATATAAATGTAGAACTGGTCAATGGAAAATGTCACAACTGAGGTTGAACATTAAATAACTCAGGAAAAAGAGGAACATATCGTTGCCATTTTATAAATTTATTTTTGAGGTGCGCTTTGTTATTTTGGTAGTTAATAGATTTCAAACATGTTTATTTGCAAACAGTTACAGCAGCCTGTGCAGGTCTGTTATCATGTCACTGCCAAGTAGCCGATACAAGCCACACCAAAAACTTTTGTGGCATCGCAAGGTGAAGTAACTGCCCAGACGCAGGAAAGACTAATGAACATAGAACAGTTAATCAGTTTATTCAGGCTGGTTCCTCCCCCTAGTGATGTCACAAAGGGCAGATCTTGAAATTGCTTGTGATGGCTGATTGGCTGTGCACCATTTGTTATGACAGGGCACCTTAAGCATTCAACGTGATCATAATGAAAAACGGCTCCATTTTTGGTTCTGTTCTCATGCAGTCCACGGTACCATGATTTGTTCTTTTATTTGAATAATTATTTCCGCATCTGTTGCACCTTCTGTGAATCAACAAGCCTTTTGTTCATTCAATATTTTTAATTGATTTCAGCAATTGTTGAAAACGCAATTTTGCGTATGACAATTAACATTTCATTGTATATTGAACATTTGCTTGTAAAAGGACAGAGGTGGAGAGTTTGGGTTTGGAATGCAATGACCCAAAACCACAATGTTTGCTTATATTTCCTTCACGGAGTGTTATACAAGTTAAATTATACTGACAATGAGCCAGTTTAGCCAGGCTGGTCACTGAAGGAAAGATTCTTATTTACAAGGACTGCCAGAGAGATGGAGCAGTTGCTAGTAGAGAGAGATGAGGGTTTGGGCCCCTGGAGTCATACTCATGGGCCAACGGCATTCCCAGTCTCATCTCGAGACACTAGGTAGTCCTCTCTGAGCCTGAAAATCAGTAAATTATCAGTAAATTAGCTAAACTTAAACTCTTATTTTCACTTAAGTTTTCCCTATAGGTTCAAAATCAGACAAAGCTTTTTTTTCACATTGTAGGACAATGTCTCATAATATTCTGTATATACCGGTTTTAGTGCTTCACTGCAGCTAAAACGCACTCACAGGGAGAAAAATATTTGAACCCCAGATGCCATATTTTTACATTTTTACTGCAAACAGAAAATATCTTGATCTTGTTCATCATTTTATGCATATTTCCTTGTAATTCAGCAGGACATATTTGGGATTGTTTGAAACCATGGGACCTATGCTAGAATATAAAATAGATGAAGTAACGCAGGTTTGAATACAGCAGATGCATTTGACAGACCCAGTTATGGGTCTGTATGTTTTATGCGGTTAATACAGGCACACATTTCATATGTGCGGGGAAAAAATGAATGACTCTATATCCGATTTACAAGCCTTTTTATTTATTTATTTATTTAAGAAGTAGGGACCGTACATATTGATGAACAAAAACATGTAAATATGTCAGATTATAGCCAAAGGCTAATTTACATCTGTTGTCCCTATGCAGGTTGTTTCAAAAACAATACAAAAATTCAATAATTCAAAAATACACAAACCAATACTACACAACAATTTTAACAATAAAACACAGAGGTGATTCAGGCTTGTAGCTCAGGAAAAATCTGAATGCGGCCATCAGATAAGTGCTGACAAGAGGCAAGACCTGAAACATTACACACGGCCCTCATTTGTCTCGAAGTGCAGAAAAGAATTGCACTGAGCCCATAACTCTCAAGTGCTATAGCATACTGCACTCAGCCATGTTATTGTACTGTGATATATTGCACTAGGCCCAATGAAAGGAGGAATAAATATGAAGAAAAAAGAACAAGTTAAAACGCTAATAATATTACATTTTGATCAATATATTACAAATTGCCCTATTGCACATTAATGCCTGCATTTTAGTCAGTATATTGCACGTTGCCCAATTGCACATTAATGCCTTGGTCTGAAATATTGCAAGTTGCCCTATGGCGCATTAATGCTCGCATTTTAGTCAGCATATTACATGTTGCCCATTGGCACTTAACAAATAATACCTCAATATTCATCATGGTCACAAATCTGGTTTGATCTGAGCCACACCTTTAGATCACCTTTAAAGGCTAAGAAACTGGAACACTCCCTTACAGAGGGTGGTAAACTGTTCCAAAATGCGCAACTCTTGAAAGAGAGAACATTTTGACCAAAAGAGGTTCTTCTAACAGGTACCTCGCAGTCACCCCTGGCTCTGGCCCCAGTGATCCCAGTCATTGTATTACTGGTTATTCTGTACTTTACATAGTCATTTAGCAGAGGCGGAGCTACCCCATTTAGGATTTTATGCATCTGACAGACCGTTTTACATTTTTTTTAATTCTCAAAGCTTAACAGGGCTTTTTATCTGATACTTTCAACGCCTTTTTATAGAGTGACTCCATTGGTTTCAGATTTGTTAATCCTGCCAAAGACCAACTGTTTAGACAATAACTGAAGAGCCATTGTCTGTGAGGTTCAGGCAGGTGGTGATGGTCACCTTTTTCAACTTTGCTGAAACTTTGATGATTTTATGTCTCTACCCTGACTAGAAAATTCCCCATATTTTTTGGCCCTACCTGCACTGGTTTGGGTTTAAGGGGTCAATCAAATGCAAGCCAAAATAGGGCCTAAAATGCCAGATCACCAAAACTTAATTTTGCACTGCTCTTATTCACTGCGCGAACTTTATCCAAAAGTAAAGGTTGGAAAATTGAATTATAGGGCGAATGGTCAGTGGAAAGAGTGAATTTCGGCCTGGGATCTTCTTCACGCAACATATTGCGGGCGATCCAGTATGGCCGCAATCCATTTTCGTCACTAGATTACACCCCTTATAATCTGAGCGCGATCAGTGCCCCAGAGCTTTTACAACTGCACCACACTGGTATGTAGTTACGCTATCCATTACAGGTGAGAAAAAGTTCGGAAAGTGTGTGAGCGCACCAACAGGTGATGCCAAACATGGCAAAACCTGATGGTGCGCGCAGGCGATTGACAGGGCAAAGATTTGTTGTAAAATGAAGTATAGAGGTCACCCTTTTCGTTTATGAAAGCCATTTCTTGGAATAAGCACTATTGTCCATAATAGGTGGCGCTTTACTAACAGATGTTCTGGTACACGCGTAAAGCAATATCCACTCAAAATTGCTCATGATTGGTCCAGCTGAAATGCGTGATGAAAATACCAGGGAGATACTTTTGTATGAGATGTCCTTCACTCTTAAACTGCACTTATAAGGGAACAATGGGATCATGACTGCGCAAGTCAATACAAGGGCTGCTAAAATGCTACTTCCGTGGAACATGAAGAGTTGAATGGAGCAAACAAGATTGTTGTTCATTTCTAAAATTTTGTTCTGAAGCACTTAAAAATGGGTACAAATACAATACAATGGAACATAAGGCATCAACTATTATCCAGAACATGGAACAAGGTCTAATTCACTGTTACATGTAGGGATTACAATATAGCTGATTATATGAATACGTGACACAATGGGGATGTCGCCACTCAGAATCAGTCGCTGAAACCACATATATGCCAGGGATGATAGAAAAATCAATAATCATTTCCTGAAATAAGGTCAAGTCCATCACAGGACCTGATCTACTGGGACACACCATCGAAATGTACCTATAGCTGCTCAAATTGACATGTGCAAAGAATATCCCATGATTTTTGTCATTGGCATTTCATTGATAAAGGCTAAAGACATAATTCATGAAAACATACCCTTGGGATAGTGACTGCGCATTTCATAACTTGACCAATCATGAGTAATTTTGAGCAGATATTGCTTTACACATGAACCAGTGCATCTGTTAGTAAAGCACCACCTGTTATCGACAGTAGTCCTTATTCCTGGAAATGGCTTTTATAAACTAAAAGAGTGATCTCAAAACTTCATTATTCAACAAACTTTGCCATGTCGTTCGACCGTGCACACCACCAGGTGGCGCTGAAATACATCAAATTTTACCATTTCGCCATGTTCGGCGCCACCTATTGGTGTGCGCATACGCTATCCCAACTTTTTCTCATCCGCAATGGATAGTCTCACTACATACCAGTGTGGTGCAGCTATAAAAGTTCTGGGGCACTGATCGCGCACAGAGTATTAGGGGTGCAAACGAGTGACGAAAATGGATTGCGGTCATATTGGAGCGCCCCCTGTATGTTGCGCAAAGAAGATCCCAGGCCAAAAATTTCTCTTTCCTCTGACCATCCCCCCTATAATTCAATTTTCCAACTTTTACTTTGGGATAAAGTTTGTGCAGTGAATAATAGCAACCCGAAAATCAAATTTTGATAATTTGGCAGTTTCGGTCCTATTTCGGCTTGCACTTGATTGACCCCTAAAACCCAAACTGGTGGAGGTCGGGCCAAAAAATTTGGGGAATTTTCTCGTTACAGTAGGGACATAAACCGTCAAAGTTTCAGCGAAGTTGAAGAAGGCGACCGTCACCACCGGCCTGAGCCGAACTTTACAGACAATGGCTCTTAAATGTGAAAAAATCATAGAATGAAGGGTCAACATGGCAGCTTCATCAGTAAAAGACCTCCTTATTTGTTTGAAATAGTTTAAATTGTATTTAACCTTCTTTGACACCGTTTTGACATGACTCTTAAAAGAGAGTTCAGAGTTCAACATCACACCCAGATATTTGAACTCTACCAATTTTAGTTCTTGATCCCCCAAATAGACATTAGATTGGGAAATTTTTGCAGCTTGTTTAGAAAAAAACATACGCACAGTCTTTTGTGTATTTAACAAAAGACAGGACCTAGTCAGCCAATTTTGAAAGTGAGTCAAAGCAGATGAAAGTATTTCAGCAGCCTCTTCAGGATTTTTAGGCTTTGTAAAGATCACAGCATCACCTGCATATAATTGTACATCAACATATTTACTAACATCAGGAAGATCATTTATGTACAAGGAAAATAACAAAGGGCCCAGGACGGATCCTTGGGGAACTCCTAGTGGACAGTGCAGGTAAGGCGATTTGACAGCATCGACCACAGTGCAGTTATCTATTTGATAAGTATGATTCAATCCATGTTATAGCCTGGTTTGAAAAATTAAAGAGAGGTAGTTTAGATAAAAGCACTTTGTGTTTGACAGTGTCAAATGCCTTTTTAACTCTAGGAATAGCACCTATACAGCTTTTTTTATCCAAATAACATTTTACTTTTTCTAGGAACACAATGCTGACTTGGTAGAGTGATGTACCTGAAATCCAAATTGCATCAAATGTAGAAGGCCTTGCCCATTACTAAGATGTTCAATTAATTGTTTTCAAGTATTTTGGAGAAAACTGGCAAAATACTAATTGGTCTATAGTCACTCATATCAGATCTATCGCCTGTCATAAATATTGGGGTGACTGTAGCCTACTTCCTTGCCTTTGGAACTATCGAGTATTTAATAGATAAATTAACTAGGTGATTAATTGGATGTACTAGGGCCTCTTTCTGTGCTTTTAAAAATTTGGTGTCAAAACTATAGGTATCCTTAGCTTTTGAGTTATTTGTAGCATTAAAGGAGCTATATTTAAGTATGTGGCCAAAACTGGTAGCGCAGTCACATTCAAAATAGTGCAGAGCTCAGTATCCCCTCCTCCTCTCCCCCTGACGAGAGGCTGCCAGCTGGGCTGCCGGATCCAGCAAGAACATCTACTGCACAGAGCTACTATGGCTACGTTTCAATATCACCAATGATTTGCTCTGACAGGGTTGTGTTCAGTTCAGTTCAGAAAAGATCGAGACTAAGAACTAACTTTAGCAATGGTCATATTGGTCAACTTGCTCATCACTCTTCAGTGTGGATAGCCCAATAAAGTCCAAACTGTAAAATGGTTAAATAATGAATGAGGACTCATTTGACCAATGTACTGTCTCAATTACTATTCATATGGCCATGATAGCTGTGCTAATGTTGGAACGGTTTCCACATCGTCTCAGCATAATGCCAGAGACACGGACTAATAATGCACTGCTAATGTTAGCAACGAAAAGCCATGGTTTTTATTTCTCAAACAATTCGTTACCAGGTCAATCCGATGACCCACCGGCATACGCGCTAACGGACCATGAACGAACATACATAATGTTATTCGACCGTAGAGAATATTTGAAATGTCTGTGCCTACATTAAATAGAATTAAGTTAGCCAAACTTAACTGAATCTTACCTCCCTGGAAAAAATTAGCAACTTCGGCATAGGTCTTCAAATTCTTCGCTGCTTTCAGCCATCTCATTCTTTCAAAGGCATGTCCTACACAGATCCTTGTTTTGTTTCTGATTTTGTCAGAACGTATTTCGGAATCATAACGAGGCCTTTTCGGTTTAGTAACGTCAGACCATTTGTGCTCCGAAACGCTTGTGCTCCGAAACTGCAGCTCAGTGGTAACTGGCAACCTGGGGCGTGTTTCCCAAAAGCGTAGTAGCTAACTAAGCTAGCAACTTACATAGTTTGTCCATTCACCGTCAATGGGCCCAACTATGTAAGTTAGCATCTATCATTTTGGGAAACGCACCCCTGGATGCCGAAATGCTACTGACTTCATGAATGGGAGATAGGTGGAGGGCGGCGCAAAAGGCCAAAATACAAAATGTCAACATAAACATAAGTTGTGGGCTGCAACTTCATTTTTGTAGTGAGTATATTCTAACTGGACTACTGATGTCAGTCATATAAGTATTTGAAATTAACGCCATTCCTCAATGTCTGGTGATATATCAGGGCCATTTCATGATTAATCAACATAAAATTCTTACATATTGCTCCTTTAATAAGGTTAACGTAACACACAAAAAAAATCATCTTTTTTGTGGCCGTTGCATTTGTTTGATGGATTTTGCTTGTTTAAGAGGAACAAGCACAGCATCTGCCTGACTGTGTGTGTCCTCAGCCGCCATCTTGCCCTTCCATGTGAGTCTGAAACTGGCGCTTTTGTAGTGAGGGCAGGTGAGTGTGTGTTGTGCGCCTCTCTGACAGTAACCAGACGATTCAGGACGTCCCGCACATTAAAGAGAGAGGTTGGGTGCCAAACGTCATTTGGAAGCTTTCAGCTCTGAAACACAAACAGTAAACAGAGAGAGAGAGACCAGAGATGAAAGCTCCAGCTTTTGGTAGCACTGCGTCAATAGACAACAATTTATCAAAAGTGTAGCACTTCCAGAGATTAATTTACTGTAATAATATATCAACAATAATAATAATAATGCTCTATTCATTGGCAAATCTCTTTGTGCTATGGGGAGCATAAAAGTGTAAACAACGATGCTTAAAAATCAAGACAAACGCACATTGAACAGAAGACCCTGTTCTGTTGAGAACACAGGAGGACGGTTGTTCAGCCGATTTAAGAAGTGTCCTGATTGAATGATGACCTCTAGTGGTCAGGAAAAATATTAAAGAGTCGAGATGCAGCGGAAACCAATGCTCCGTAGATTATTGGTTTCCAAACTTTCCGAGCCTAAAAATCTCTACATACACAGATGTATTATTTGTGGCTATCTCTCCTTGAAGTCTTTCAGTCCTGCAGAGAGACTTAAAATCCTATTTTTCTTGTAGAAGTCTTGTTGAGTTTTAGATGGCACTAGTGTTTGTCACTAGTGCGTTTCACTCATTGTCTGACTAGTTAATTTTTCTTACCGCATGGACCAATTTTAATTTAGCAAAAAAAAAGTCATAGAAAAATTATCCCAATTTGTGACTAATTTGTCTGTTGAGATTTTTTTTCTTCCTTTCTTTCTTTTTTTTTTTTGCCTGTGTTTATAGAATTTTGTTGTATCTGCGCAGTCATGCCGCCCCGTGTGCCGATGGTCATAGAGATGCACATCCCCCAAACCATATACCTTCAACTAGTGACGTTACCTCTGACACTGAAGCCCCGAGGTCTGTAATGATCAAAGGGGACGTGTTCAAATGAAACCTGATTCGAGGCCTGTTACTAATCGTTTTTCAGATTATCATGCGACCAAAGACAAATGAGGCCCCGGTTCTCTGAAATCACGTGATTGCCTCGTTGTGTGTTTCGATTCACTAAAATAGCCGCGAGAAATTCAAGACGTGTTCTGTGTTACCTGGTGAGGTACATGCAAAACACTGGAGATAATGGAGCCAACAAAAAGGAGGACATAATCCGTTTGGGAACATTTTGATATAATATCTCCCAATAGGATAAAGCATAAAATACATCTGCTGAAATCAATCACGTGGAGGATGAGTGGCGTGTGAGAGAGAGTGCTTGCAGATCTAGCTCACGTGTGACACGTCACAATAGCACTGCTGTACATCAAATGACTAGCAGATGTCAGTACTCCCAAATGAGCTGTTGAACGGGGCTTCGTGATCAGCCTTTTCATGAATCAATTGGCTGGAAAGATTTCATACATTCACGGGGCCTCATCACACCATCACTACCTACAACCCTTATTTTCAATCTCAAACCGGATATTCCCTCAAGCCATATGCCTACCAACTATCATCAATCTCCAGTGTATTGCTCAAAAGTTATTGAACTGACAGACAGGCAGGCAATATGAGATACAGGAAGGCACATAATGTTGATTTTGGGATGTTTCCAGTGTAAAACAACTCAAGTCTGGATGCTCGCTCACACACACACACACACACACACACACACACTCACGCACCCACACACACACATCCCAGGGGCTAACATTCACTTTTCAGACCCATTACCATGACCTTAAACATAAACAATACATGCCTTACCGTAGAAGAAGGAGTTGTAAGCCTGATTCAAGCCAAGTGGCCCATCAGGCCGGTGCTTAACCCCGGTTTCATGGCATGAAGCGACAAGGAGTATAGCTACTCCCCCTGGATGGGATGCCAGTGCATCGCAGGTACTCCCCCAGCTCTTAGACAAGTTTCCTTGACTATTTGCTGGTACCCATTTATACACCTGGATAGAGTGAGGCGTGAAATGGAGTGTGGGATTGAATTGTTTTGCCCAAGAACACACCGCAAAGGCCGTGGCCAGTGCTTGAACTCAGGACCTCTTGATCCCAAGTCAAGCCGACTTAACTACTGCACTATCGCATCTCCCTTGCCTTGCCTTGATGCAAACATTAAACTTAACTTCATGCTAACTCTTAACTCACCCTAACCTTTACCTAACTCTAGCATTAACCCTAAACTCTAAAATAGCTCAGTTAACCTGCAGTGACCATGAAATGTCCTAATAAGATGAAGAAATCTGGTATTCCCTCACATGTGGGAACCCCTCACACGCACACGCGCGCACACACACATACACACACACACATAATGAGCATAGCTTGGCAGAATGATTGCTGCTGTTTGCAGCAATTGCTGTGAGTTTCATTACTGATCCATGAGACTTGAAGTAACTCATTAATCTTAGGAACTAAAATCTTTTGGTTGTAAAACAAGTATTTTAGTTTGGAGCATGATCTAAAATCAGTGGTTTCAGTTACTCAGTAACTGACATGTGTGCAGTGCATTGTTTATTTATATGGATTGCTATCAGAACTGTACAAAGGGCACATCTGACAACAGCGTTAAAAATACTAAACAGTACACTATCAGGATGATCAACAGTGCTTGATATTCAGAGGGGCTGAATCAAGTAAAACATTTGACAAGAAGTCCCTGAAAATAGAAAAGCTATTATTCAGAAATTGGAGATAAAAAAGTTCTGATAAGATAGCAAAACTAGATATAGTGCTTTTTACACAAGTGCACTGAATCGCGGCTTGCCAGCTCGCATCTCGCATGAACCTAAGCATATCCAGGGAAATTAATACATATCTCTGCTTGAGAGAGGACTTTGTTTTCAGATGTCAGCGCTCATGTCAGGAGGTGTGAGGCTGTGAGAGGGTTACAAGAGCTCCCTCTTCCAGCTCCAGCTGTGCACTCTGTGAGGTTAGAGCATCACAACAATCCCTCCTGTCCTCCACTGGTCACCTGTAAGCTGTAGAAAAGATTTTAAGATAATACTGCTTGTATTTAAAGCCTTGACCGGTTTGTCCCGCCTGTATCTGTGAGTCTTTAGCCTCCTTCGAGGCTGTTCACTGCCTGAGATCCTTCGGCAGGACATTATGGTTACAAAATCTCATCTTGTCACTAAAAATGAGCAGCGTGACCCTCGGCAGCAGACATCCCTGCCAAGAGGTCCCTAGCAGGCATACACAGTACCCTCCTGTAAATCTCCTTCTTACACGAACATTTATTGAATGTCTTTTTCATAACTGATGGTATTTCTCGTAATTATATAAATTATGTAATCTTGTTCACATCTGAAATTTGGGATCTGGTTTACTTTCTTTTTTTAACCGTAAAGCAATTTGTCGTAAATTTGTTTAAATTTAAATTTGTTATTGAAAGGTGTTACAGAAATAAAGTTATTATCATTATGGTTATGATGAGAATTATGATTAATATTACTATTATTATTACCACCACCACAACTATTACATTCATGAAAATATACAGTATTTAGTGTTTTGGGTGACAGCCATTTATAACACGCGAATATATAATTTCAGTGAAATATGCTTTAAACGAAGTATAAGCATTGAATAAGAATTAGGGTTGGGCAGTCTGTGTGTGTGTGTGTGTGTGTGGTCAGTGTATACCTACCTTTGTGGTAACAATAGATGCAATATCAGAATACCAGATTTATTTATCCTTATGGGGATATTTTTGGGTCCCAATGAAGAAACTTAAATATTTTAGGGTTAGGGTTAGTGTAATGTGAATATAGGCCACTAGATGGCAGTATTTACCTTTTTTTTGTTAAGCTCAGACTGGAGTCATGTTTAGACATGTCCTGGACATGTCTGGGGCAAGTCTCAGAAAGTTAAAAAAAAGAGGTCTAAATGTGGGTGGGGTCTGCAAAAGAGTATATAAGGAAAAGAATTGAGACAGTAATGGAGTAGGAGAAATTGCAAGAAGAAGGATACGTGTGACCAGACCTGTCATTTCTGTTCAAGACCTGTGTAGTTTCTTTTGTGGATTTCTTTGCCTGTGTTTGAGCATTTTCTTCATCCAGGACATCACCAAGCCACCCCACCAAGAAGGGACTGTAATTATTTCTGTTTTTTCTTATGTATCAATCTTGGTCTTTAGTTGTAGGTTGTTATTAGTCTTTGTCTTTGTTAAAAATTAAATGTGTTTTAGTTGTTAAAACTGTGTTTGTCATCCCTTGCTGTTGCTGTTGTGTTATAAATGTAATAACAAATTGGGGCCATAACAAATTGGGGGCTCAAGGTCCGGGATAGACCATTGTGTGAGTAATTTATTGAAAATCTAACATTCCAAATTGTGAAATTGTTTTTGTGAATTTTCCTAGATATATATTGACAACAGCAATGGATGATTTCTTGGCATCACCAACCGTAGGGGTTTTGAAGTCTTTTAAAAAGACAGAACTGCTAGAAATTTGCAGACAGTTGGAGCTGACAGAGGTAAAACCAGCCATGCGAAAAGCAAGACTGGCTAGAGAGATAGTTGAATATTACATTGATGAAAATGTGTTTGCACCAGGAGATCTGGAACAGTTTCCAGTGGAAAATCCAAATATAGAAATGGAACTTAAATTAAAAATGCTAGAGATTGAAAGGGAGGAAAGAGAAAAAGAAAGGGAATTTGAGAGGGAAGAAAAAGAAAAACAAAGGCAGTTTGAGTTAGAAAAATTAGCAAGAGAAGAAAAACAAAGAGAATTTGAGTTAGAAAAATTTGCAAGACAGAGAGATTTTGAATTAGAGAAATTCGATAGAGAAGAAAGACTCCAAATGGAGCAACTAAAAATAAAAATTCAAACTGAAAATAAATTTCGGGCTAGCCAGGAGGTAAAACTGGTGCCTCCATTTTCGGAAAAGGATGTTGACAACTATTTCCAGTGTTTTGAAAAGGTAGCAAAGAGTTGCCAGTGGCCAAAGGAACACTGGCCTCTGATGTTGCAAACTGTCCTCAAGGGTAAAGCTCAACAAGCCTATTCGGCTTTGTCTGCAGATGATTCCTCTGATTATGAGGTTGTCAAAAAGGTTATTATGAGAGCTTATGAGTTGGTTCCAGAGGCTTACCGACAGAAATTCAGAGGTCTGAAGAAATCTGAAAATCAGACTTATGTTGAATTTGCTAATGAAAAGCAGGTTTGCTTTGAGCGCTGGTGTACTTCTATGGAGGTCAAGGATGATTTCAACTCACTAAAAGAGATGGTGTTAGTTGAAGAATTCAAGAACTGTGTTAAGGATGATGTTAAGACCTACCTTAATGAGAAGCAAGCACTGAACTTGCAATCAGCTGCCAAATTTGCAGATGAATATGTTCTCACTCATAAGTCCAAATTTCAGTCTAGCAGTAACAATAAATGGTCCCAATTTCAGAAAAAGGGTTACGGTGATACCCAAGATTCCTCACCCAAAGACAAAGACAAATCTGGTGATGGTGCTCAGAAATCCAGTAACAGGTCTGATCAAAGTGTGAAAGCTGACAGTGACAGAAGTGGTCTAGTTTGCAGTTATTGCAAGAAATCTGGTCATGTTACAACTAACTGTTGGTTCCTTAAAGCTAAGAAAGGAAAAGGAAAGGATACCAAACCAAATGCCTTTGTGAAAACAAGGTTAGAAACCCCTGTAGTGGATAACCAATCTGCTAAATTGCCTGCTTCTTGTGGGGCTAAAAAGCCTAATACAGCTGACTTTGTGAGGGAGGAATTTCTTCCATTTGTGTCAGAGGGATTTGTGGCTCTGAATGAGCATACTACTCCTGTCCCCATATATATCCTAAGGGATACCGGAGCTTCTCAGTCACTTTTGTTGATGGACTCCTTGGAGTTACGTGATGAGACCGCTTCAGGGGATTTCATACTTGTACAAGGTATTGAAGGGAGGACTGTATCTGTACCCCTGCGCTCTATATTCTTGAAGTCAGATTTAGTTACAGGACAGGTAAAGGTGGGACTTATGTCAAGTCTACCTATAAAGGGTGTTTCTCTGTTGCTAGGCAATGACCTGGCTGGGGGCAAAGTAGTTCCCCCTGTACATCTTACTTCACAGCCGAGCACTGAAAATGGGGATGAGGACCCATCTCTGTATCCTTCTTGCGCCGTGACTCGTGCTATGGCCAAGAAGGCTAAAGAAGATGATGTTGTGGTGCCGTCCAGTACATTGAATAGTCAGGACTCAGGTGGTTCGCCTCATGACTCTGATTGGCCTACTGTGGTTTCTCCGTTTGAGGACTTATCAGATACTTTTATCAGTTCTCTATTCAGCCAGCCGGATGGGTCTGGTGATTCTGATGTGTCTGGAGACTTGTCTCTGTCCAGAAAGCGGTTGATTGAGGAGCAAACTAATGATCCTGAAATTTGTGTACTAAAGAGGAGAGCCCTTCCTGATAAAGAAATAGACGCAGTTCCAGTTGGGTATTATCTCAAGGATGGTGTGTTGATGCGGAAGTGGCGCCCTCCTGATATCCCTGCCAATGCAGATTGGGCAGTGGTCAGGCAAATTGTTGTTCCGAAGGTCTATAGGAATGAGATCTTAACAATGGCTCATAGTTTACCTTTCGGAGGTCATCTTGGTGTTAACAAGACTGTTGATAAGATCATGAAACACTTCTTTTGGCCTGGGCTTCGGAAAGACGTTTCCAACTTTTGCAAAACCTGTCACACTTGTCAGGTAGTTGGAAAACACCAGTTAGACCCACCTGTAGCTCCATTGCAGCCTATCCCAGCATTTGGGGAGCCATTCTCTAGGGTCATTGTTGATTGCGTTGGTCCATTACCCAAGACTAGATCTGGAAATCAGTACTTGCTGACAATCATGTGTGCATCTACCAGATTCCCCGAAGCCATACCTCTACGTAACATCAAGGCAACTGCAATCTCGAAGGCTTTGATAAAGTTCTTCACGTTGTTTGGCCTTCCCAGGGAAATTCAGTCAGACCAGGGTAGCAATTTCACTTCAGGATTGTTTCAGCAGGTTGTGTATGAACTAGGTGCAAAGCAGATTCTTTCTAGTGCCTATCATCCAGAAAGTCAGGGTGCCTTAGAGCGGTTTCATTCCACTCTCAAGACAATGATGAGGACTTATTGTTATGACCATGAGAAAGACTGGGATGAAGGTGTTCATTTGCTGTTGTTTGCAGCTAGAGAAGCAGTGCAGGAGTCTACTGGATTCAGTCCATTTGAGCTGGTGTTTGGTCATGAAGTGAGAGGACCTTTGCTATTATTGAGTGAACAATGGCAAGAGAAAGAGCCGCATATCAGTCTGTTAGACTATGTTGGCAAGTTCAAGGAAAGATTGCGTGCAGCTTGTGACCTTGCCAAAGAGAACTTGAAATCAAGTCAGGGAAAAATGAAAACTTGGTATGATCATAAGGCTAGAAGCCGTGAGTTTAAACCAGGAGAAAAGGTCCTTGTGTTGTTTCCCTTGCAGTCCAATCCATTGCAGGCTAGATTTCATGGTCCTTATGAAATTCTGACAAAACTCAATGATCTCAATTACATTGTGAAGACTCCAGATAGGAGAAAACCAAAACAATTGTGTCATATTAACATGCTAAAGCCTTATCATGACAGAAATGCTAGGGTTGCAGCTGTCACTTCAGATTCTCCAATGGTCGAAACGTGTGAAGATGAGGGGGAGTTTCAAGATGATGAACCAAGAATTAAAGCTGAAGTTCTTTCATGTAAATTGTCAAACACTGAAGTGTTGCAAAATCTTGATGTAAAACTCCAGCACTTAGAACCCTCACAGAGAGATCAGTTTGAAAGGTTGATCAAGAAATATGAGGAATTGTTTCCTGATGTTCCAAAGAGAGTTACTATAGCCTCTCATGATGTAGATGTTGGTGATGCCAAACCAATAAAACAGCATCCATACCGGATGAATCCTGAAAAGAGAAAGATTGCTGAGAAAGAGGTTGAGTACATGTTAAAACATGATATTATCAGACCCTCCAACTCAGATTGGAGTTCACCCTGTGTGCTAGTTCCAAAACCTGATGGAAGTACTAGATTCTGTACAGATTATCGCAAAGTCAATGCTGTAACTAGAACTGATGTGTTTCCAATACCTAGGATTGATGATTGTATTGATAGTGTAGGGCAAGCAAAGTTTCTGACCAAGATTGATTTATTGAAGGGTTATTGGTGTGTGCCTTTAACTGAGAGGGCCAAGAGCATCTCTGCTTTTGCCACACCATCTGGATTGTACCAGTATGAAGTCCTACCCTTTGGCATGAAAAATGCCCCAGCCACGTTCCAAAGGATGATACAGTCTACAATCGCCGGATTGCCACACACGGGTGCGTACATCGATGACCTGATCACATGGAGTGACTCCTGGGAAGAACATCTAAAAGATGTAGAGACGTTGTTCCAGCGCCTGACCCAGGCTAACCTGACTGTTAACCTGAGCAAGAGTGACTTTGGTTGTGCTACTGTCACCTATCTTGGCTACGTCATAGGCCAGGGTAAGGTGGCACCCATAAATGCTAAAGTCCAAGCCATCATGGACTTTCCAGTTCCTGACAACAAAAAAGCTTTGCGCCGCTTCCTTGGAATGATCGGGTACTACCGCAAGTTCTGCAAGAACTTTGCTGAGATTGCTCTCAGTCTAACTAGCCAACTGAAGAAAGGCGTAAAGTTCACCTGGGATGATGCATGCCAGAGAGCCTTCGATCACCTGAAGTCTCTGCTGTGTCACTTCCCCGTGCTCAAATCTCCTGACTTCAACAAACCGTTCTCCATCGCGGTCGATGCTAGCGACCAAGCTTGTGGATCTGTGCTCCTACAGAGAAGTGACTCTGATGACATTGAGCATCCCGTGGCATACTTCTCCAGGAAGTTCAATCGCCACCAAAGGAACTATTCCACAATAGAGAAGGAACTGTTGGCTCTGGTCCTTTCTTTACAACACTTTGAGGTTTATGTTTGTACAGGACAAAAGCCAATGATTGTGTACACTGACCACAATCCGTTAATGTTTTTGAGTAAGATGAAAAACAAGAATCGGAGATTGTTGAATTGGAGTTTGATTTTACAGGAGTTTGACTTGGAAATTAAGCATGTGAAGGGTACAGACAATGTAATTGCTGATTGCTTATCCCGTGTTTGAATGTGTATATATATATCATGTGTTTGAATATTGTATGATATGTATATGTAGACAAGTGTTCACTTAACCATTTTGTATTGAAAAGAAAAATTTTGCCTTTATGAGTCAAAATTTTTCCCTTTTGGAATGGAGGTGTAATGTGAATATAGGCCACTAGATGGCAGTATTTACCTTTTTTTTGTTAAGCTCAGACTGGAGTCATGTTTAGACATGTCCTGGACATGTCTGGGGCAAGTCTCAGAAAGTTAAAAAAAAGAGGTCTAAATGTGGGTGGGGTCTGCAAAAGAGTATATAAGGAAAAGAATTGAGACAGTAATGGAGTAGGAGAAATTGCAAGAAGAAGGATACGTGTGACCAGACCTGTCATTTCTGTTCAAGACCTGTGTAGTTTCTTTTGTGGATTTCTTTGCCTGTGTTTGAGCATTTTCTTCATCCAGGACATCACCAAGCCACCCCACCAAGAAGGGACTGTAATTATTTCTGTTTTTTCTTATGTATCAATCTTGGTCTTTAGTTGTAGGTTGTTATTAGTCTTTGTCTTTGTTAAAAATTAAATGTGTTTTAGTTGTTAAAACTGTGTTTGTCATCCCTTGCTGTTGCTGTTGTGTTATAAATGTAATAACAAATTGGGGCCATAACATTAGGATGAGGTTAAGGTCAGGGTTCGGGAAAGGAATGTGCTTTTACAGTTAAGGTCAGGCAAAGGGGTTTTGGAATGAAGGCCACTCGAGGCCAAAATTATTAGCCCCCCAATGAAATCTGAAGTTTCTTCAAGATTTTCCCTAGTACTTTTTTAACAGAGCAAGCAATTTTCAAAACAGCATTTCTGAACATACTGACTTTCTTCAGAAGGTACAAATTATTTACATTTGCACACCAAAACAGAATAAAAAAAAAAAAACCTAAAAATACCAGGGACATTAATATTAGCCCCTTTAAAGAAATTACCACTTATTAAGAGCAGCTGACTGAGAAAATCAGCCATGGGGCCCCAAAACACGGAAGGTGACATCTCACCGATTTTGATGAAACTTGGTGTACGAGCAGTACTTGGCTAGTCAACAACTTTCCCCAAATGTTTCAGCATAGGGTTAAGTGGTTGCCATGGAAACCAGTCTTGTATTTTTAGCTCAAATGTGCCTCTCAGCCAGCAATAAATGAGAGCAATTTTTTCTACTTAAGCATGAAGAAACACAACTCCCCTTCCTGGCAAAGTTCAAACTTTGGTGTGCGAGTCAAAAGGATTTTAATTTAGAATTTTTTTTTTTTTTGAAAGACCTGAAATGGCTTTGCGAAAATGATCAAAAAACAAGCTCCACAAACATGTAAATTTTAAGTGAGAAGACCGGATCTGTGAGCTAATATTCACACAATGTACCAGGAAACATTGTACCTTCCCATACGTGTCATAAAATTTGCTCGCATCGCATGTATAATGTGCCTGGAGGAGCTCAAACTTTCCAAATTTCTTCCATTTCTAGCCTGCTCAGCCGGCGATTATCCCGTGCAAACGGTGTAAACATTGTTTTATTGGTGCGTGTTTTTTAACTCTTATCAAGTCTTGTCAGTAAACAATCTGGAGACTGACGTCACCACACAGCTGCCAAACCAACCAGAAGTTAAAAACAATACAGAGTGAGTTGTTTTTATATTTATAACTGATATTGCTTCACAACATAACCTGGTAACAGTATATCGCGTACTTATGTCATATAAACAACTATATAGGCCAAGAGACAGATTATCGTTTTCTTGCTGGACCCTACAGTCCTAGCAAAGCTGAATGTACTTTGCTGACAAGATCGATTGAGATGGAAAGAGTTCACCTGTGAAATCTAAGTAATTTGCAGTGGCGGGCGGCGGACAGAGAACAAGGAGGGCGATAAACATGTCTTTAAACTGCTTTTTAGTCTTGATCTGTTTTTTCCAATCAATTTCCCTGGTAAAAGACACTTGAACTCTCCCCTCTCAGGTGTAGCTAATTGTCTTCGTTAAGACGGGAAACCAAACGCACCAGTTGAACGCAAAAAAGAGCGCATTTCAATCTTTTTCAGTTAAACAATCATTACGCACAGGTTTGACGACTTGCTTAGGATGAGACAAAATTTAACGCCGAAAATCCACAGTTGCTTTTTCATGAAGAGTTGCCTATTAAGGCATGTGAATTAAACATTTTATAGAATTTATCATTCATTCGCCTAAACATTTCATTATAAGGGAAGCCAGCATGTTGACCAAGAACAATGATTGAAATCGGGTCACAAATCTAAGGGATGTTTTTCCACGCCCCCCTCCTTTTTCCGTCCACCGCCCGCCACTGGTAATTAGCCAAAAAAAATCATAATGAAGTAATTAATTCCGCCATGTGAGGTGGATTTTCTGTTCCTCATTGTCGTTTGTGTTACGTACATATCAGAGGGCAGTCACTACCAATGTGATGCAGAAGATGCCCCCTGACGGTTCTGTTGTGTACTAATATAAGTGGAACATATCATGGTTGCAATGAAACGTCATTGCTGTTTCATGGACGTAGGGCCATATTGGTGGGAAAAGTATTGGCACTCCATGTGAAAGGTATCAACTTTTTAAGAAATTAATGAGGTCCACACAGGTCAGTCGTTGATAGTCAGATGATGACAGGGTCTATGGATGACTTGCAGAGGTGCAGCAGTCTGATGAATTTCCCCATTTTTACTTGATTTTTTTCAAAATAGGGCCACATTC
Organism: Gymnothorax reevesii; assembly: GCA_029721435.1. Lineage (NCBI taxonomy): Eukaryota > Metazoa > Chordata > Actinopteri > Anguilliformes > Muraenidae > Gymnothorax > Gymnothorax reevesii. Next base: position 11,549,487 of record CM056579.1, on the reverse strand, counting down.
GAGTGGAACATACTGGCACATAGAATATAAGACAACACTTTTTAGCTATATTTACTTGATCTACAGGGGTCACTCTTTGAATGTCATATGATAATAGGGTCTATGGATGATCTGCAAAAGTGCGGGGGTCTGATGAATTCTGTCGTTTTCTGTCAACTCTTTAAAATAGTGCCACATTTGTGTGAAACTCTCTGGCATTGAAAATGTAACAAACATTTGTTATTGTACAGCCCCTATTCCGAAATTGCTGGGACGAAGGGTAAATTATGAATAAAATCAAAATTCAATGACTTTCAGATCACATGAGCCAATATGTTATTTACAATAGATAATAGATAACATTTCAAATGTTGAAACTGAGACATTTTACATTTTTATTCAGAAAATTGGCTTATCTCAAATTTTCTGTCGGCAAATAAGTTGGGAAACAGGCAAAAAAAAAGGGCTTAAAAACAAATAATATATAAGAGAATCAGCTGAAAGAACATTTAGCAAGTAGTTAAGTTAACTGACATCAGGTGTGTAACATGATTGGCTGTAAAAGGGATGTCTTAGAGAGGCTGAGTCTCTCAGAAGTAAAGATGGCCAGAGGCTCTCCTACCTTTGAAGGCTTGCGTTAAAAAAATTGTGGAATACTTAAAAAAAAATTAATCCTCAATGGAAATTGCAAAGGGTTTGAAGGTCTCATTATCGACAGTGCATAACATCATCAAAAGATTCAGAGAAACTGGAAAAATCTCTGTGCATAAGGGACAAGGCCAAAGACCTTGGGGGAGACATATTGTTTTTGCCTGAATTCCCGTTGGCGGTGGCGTCCATGTCGGCGTTCCCATTTGTTTCTAGAGCATAACTCTGAAACTGTTCGACCGATTCTCACCAAATTTGATATCGTGTCTCCATAACATGTAGATGTGCCTTTTGAGGGTTTGAACTGCTTTTGAATTTTATTTTTTCTGTTTCCATGGCAACAATTTGGACTTATATTCACATTACAGTCCCAACTATTTCAGTATTGGGGTTGTATTGGCATGGTCCACAGGGGTCTCTCTTTAAATGTAATATGATGACAGGGTCTATGGATGATCTGCAGATGTGCAGGGGTCTGATGAATTTCTTCGTTTTCACTTGATTTTCTGTTTTTACCCCTCGGCCGACTCTGGCCAGGAGGGGTATTGTCGTCACCTGTATGTCTGTGTCGTCCGTCGTCCGTCCATGATTTTGTCCCGGTCAGTACTCGACAACTAATGATCGCCGCTTCACCAAATTTGGTATGGTAACTCACTATGACTCATAGATGTGCAAAGTTTGGTTTTTTGCTGGATTTGATCTTTGATCTTAGCTCTGTGACCATGACCCTGGAAATCTTGTCTGGGTCAGTACTCGACAACTAATGATCGCAGCTTCACCAAATTTGGTATAATAACTCACTATGACTCATAGATGTGCAAAGTTTGGTTTTTTGCTGGATTTGATCTTTGATCTTTGCTCTGTGACCATGACCCTGGAAATCTTGTCTGGGTCAGTACTCGGCAACTAATTATCGTAGCTTCACCAAATTTGGTATGGTAACTGACTGTCACACACATATGTGCAGTGTCATGTTTTTTGATGGATTTCACCTTTGACCTTTGCACTGTGACCTTGAGGCAGGAAATCTTATATGGGTCAGTACTCAGTAACTACTGATCGCAGCTACACCAAATTTGGTATGGTGAATTACTTTGACACATAGCTGTGCATCATCACCTTTTTTGCTGGATTTGACCTTTTACCTTAACGCTGTGACGCTGAGGCAGGAAATCGTGTCCGGGCCAAGGGGTATTCAGCTACGCGTTATGTTATCAAATTACAGCCACGTTCGTGTGGAACATACTGGCACATGGAATAAAAGGCAACACTTCTTGGTTATATTAACTCGGTCTGCAGGGGTCACTCTTCAAATGTCACATGATGACAGGGTCTATGGATGATCTGCAGATGTGCAGGGGTCTGATGAATTTCCCTGTTTTCGCTCTATTTCCCATTTCCCATTTCCCAAAAGACACAACCATGCATTACACTTGTAATTTACCTATAGATGTTACAAATATACTAAAACAGTGGAATTTGGCCGTTTTATTGATGTATATTTTTCATATATGTCATAATACTATCGTTCTCGATCCTAATGTGAAAATGATGCAAATTCGACCACATTGAGAGGCCTCACTGGCTGAATTCAGCCCTTTTTTTTAACAAAGCACATTTCCATGTCAACTAAAATTAACAATGTTGTAACAACTGCTGTATTAGCCATATTTCATCATAATAAGCATGTGTGAAAAGTTTCATTAAGATCTGCCGACCCCGACTTACCACCTCATCGCTGATTCTCTCAGTCTGCTGCTCTTAAGTCATTAATGATGTGCTTTAACTTCACAGGCGATGTGGTTAAAGGTGATCAGGTGAATCAGGTGATTTCACTGAACAATTAAGTTAAAACATGGTATAAAATCCTCAGTTTTGGGTCATTGAGCTGTCAGTTGAGAAAGCACCGTGCTGAAAACTAAAGAAATCAGTTTGGACTTGTGAAAAAGAAATATTGATGCACACAAAGCAGGAGAAGGATATGCGAAGCCATCCAAGTGTTTCCAAGTGTCAAGAACTGGAGTGAGAAGTATAATCCAGAAATTCAAAGACAGCCACACAGTACAGAACAAGCCTGGCAGAGGTAGGAAGCAAAAGATTTCAAAGGCCCTGGAAAGAACACTAGTGAGAGATGTGTCTAAAGACCCCAGAACAACTGCCAAGACACTGGTGAATGACTTGGCCGCGTCAGGAATCGTAGTCTCTCCGAAGACAATCACCAGAGCTCTGCACAGGAGTGGACTGTGAGGTTGCAGACCAAGAAAAACTCCACTTTTGAAGAAGAGACCCCTTCAAGCCAGACTTGTGTATGGTCAGGACAACCTGGAGAAAGATTACGCATACTGGAAGCTCTTTGGCCACAGAGACACTGCTGATGTTTGGAGAGAAAAGGGAGAGGCATATAACCCAAAGAACACCGTCCCCACAGTGACACACGGTGGTGGGAGTATTATGCTGTGGGGATGCTTCAGTGCATCTGGAACTGGAAATCTTGTCAAGGTGAGAATCATGAGCAAAGAAAGATATGTGGAGATTTTGAAAGAGAACCTTAAGCAGTCAGCAGTAAAACTGGGTCTGGGTCGTCGGTTCATCTTCCAGCACGACAACGGTCCAAAACATACGTCTCTCTTGGTGAAGAACTATCCCCAGAAGACAAATGGAAGGATAGTAAGATCCAGCTGGGACTACCCTAGCTAACCAGAGTAACAAAACAGCGCACCGAAAGGGTGAGACGAGCAAGGAAGTCAGACAAGCGAATCAAAGTCAAGAACCGGGAATCTACCGAACAACTAGATGGAAGGGCAAAGGCAAAAGATCAAAGTCAGAGCGACAAGCCGAGGGTCAACCACAGCAATCCAAACAAACCAAAAACAGGGCAAGGCAAGAATCGTAGGTCAAAACAAACCGGTCCAACACAGAAGGCAATGGAGATACTCACAATGCAGGAACGCTAATTGCAAAAGTTCGAAGAGCTAGTCTCACACAGGAGTGCAAGCGGAGACCTTATAAAAGCCCCCCCCCCCCCCCCCCCGGAAGTGGAAACATTCAGTTAAGGCCCTGGCAACACTAATACTAGGGCAGAGGTCATAACACCCCCATCCTTAAGAGAAAACCTGTGCTCCCAGGTTAACAACTCTCAAGTTAAATGAAACTCGGTGGAGACATAGGCTATGTTGGGACAAGTTAGAAATTACATTATGGCCCCACCCTAAACCCAACTGGAAGTCGGCCATATTGGGCATAATCGTGGATATATAAAATCACACCCCTCATACTTTCAACATCTCCTCTTAGGGTTTTCATCCAATTTGCACCAAACTTGGTGAAAATCACCTACACACATTTTTGGTCAAAAGTTATCTGTTACATTTTTGATAAAATGTGGGGCTTGGCTGACGAGGTCACATTGAAGCGGCCATTGTCAGAAGTGTAAAAGTGTGTCTATCTCACATAGTGTGTCGGATTGAGTTGGACCCAATGTAACATCTGTGCAGAATGACAATCTGAACACAATGATATGTAACTCGTACAGCTGTACGGTAAAATGGCTTTTTGACACCCCCTACATTTTTTCAATGGGAGAATTTTCTTTTTGACATAGATAAAAGAAATTTGGTACACACATCTCTCTGTCAAACTGAACCCAAAAGCAAATGAGGACACACCCCTATTTTTAATCGTGTTCCCATGGCAACAACAAAAATGCGCAATTGAAATGAATGGGTTTTTGGCAGAAAAATGTCATTGATGAAAAACTTTTTGTGTTCCACTAATGGTACACAGACCTAAAATAACACTTTGTTAAAAAAAAAAAAAAATCTCTAAGAAGAGTAATTTTCACAACACTGTAAAATGACTCAGCCCCGCCCCCTCAAAAATCAAAATACATAATGCGGTAGGGATCCCTCCTCCTACTTTTCCCACGAAGAAAAATGCAATTTGGCAGAGACATAGCCCATGTCGGGACAAGTAAGAGGGACTAATGCTAACTATCTCTCTGAAGCGGCAATCCGTTATAGCACACGGAAATCAGAAACCATTCAAACAAACAGTAGCCTATATCAACACAAAGTGTCCCTGCGGACTGAATAAGCTCCTGAAAACGATTTGAGTGTCTGAAAATGACCCCTATAATGTAGGCTACACATTTTTTAAATGACATTGGAAATTGTGCACTGAAAGACAAGATATTCTGCCCTATCATTGTTGAGTGGCCCCACCGGTCGCAAGGGAGGTGATCAGACGGGAGGACGAGGGCCATAACACCGCTTGCGATTATTATTATTATTATTATTATTGAATCTTAGCACTGCTCCGTACTCTGGCCCCGGACACCCGACTGAAACTGTTTTATTACGGTATTGTCCGCGGTTCCGCCCACCTGCTGCTCGGGTTGCGTTCAGTGCCGCCCAGCGGGAATTTCGCTCCTCGCTTCCCGCTCTCTGATTGGCTCTTTCGAACAGCGCTTCACTCCGCTTCCATCCACATTCCACGGTGCCGCTAACGATCAACTATGGGAAACAGGGAATAGCATTTTCTGAACACGCATTTCCATCTTTACGTTCTTTCACACCGGAATATACAGTTGGAGGCGCAGCGTATTGAATTTACTGAAAGCTCTCGATGTTGGTGAGTGCAAATACATTATTATTGATATTAATATTTTATTTCGCCACGAAGCAAACGGAAAGGGGGGAGCAAACAAGCGTGGTAACCAGGTCGCTGGGTTGCTTTGGACACGTTTTAGTTACTGATTCATTGAGCCAGTGCTGTCACAGCTTGTGTTTGGCTTCATTTGTTAGTGGTAGTTACGGAGGAAATCTCCCTCGATCCTGGAAATAAGTTCTTGGAGTTTATTTTAGTCGTTTCCGGGGGTGTCCCGACTCCCAGTTACGCCGGGAGATGCTGAAATGGAGACGGCACTAGTTTGTAAATCTTAGTTGATACTGGTGAGGTTCCCTCAGTCCGCCTCGCTGATGTTTACAGAGCCGGTGCTTGTAATCACATCGCCTGCTGCTTTATTGTGTTGTCTGGGCGTTAAGAAGCGATTATTAACACTGGGCTGCAGCGTGTGAAACTACTAGATAACGATCCTGCCTTGAGTGTTGGCGGTTAACCAAGTATCTGATGTTCAACTGAGTCGTGGCAACGGACTGTGAGTCAGAGGGTCCCGTTAGCAGCGCGGTCTGTGTGGTCAGGATTTATAGACTAACGAACTTCGCAACTCTGGGAAAATTACCACAGACTTTACTGAATGAGGTGTACGATCTCTTTATGACTTTATCCAGAATAGTGGCATATGAGTGGAAGCATTTACTGGCTCTAATTTTTAAGAATATTTTTTACGTGTACCTTTCTATATTAAAAAAATATAATCATTAAATGATGTAATTTATTATTCTTATTTAAAAATAACAATAAGGTGTCCTTGTATTCCTTCTAGGAGGCCTATTCCTGAGAGAGGAAACGCGATCGTGGGCCAGGATAGGCCCGCAGGTGTTTCCCTGTTTTGTGCGTCTGCTTTGAAAAGCAGTCCCGTGCTGGTGACATTCGGGGTCAGTTTCACTGACACAGATTGTCTATTCATGGACAAATTCTTTTTTGAATGAAGATTCTCCATGTCCTTCTCGCTGGACTGCACATGCGCCATGTCTCGGTAATCTACCCGAGACTGTAACCAAAATGTCTCTTTGGTGTAGTCCGCACTTTCTGTTTTAAATAATGGGTTAATTGCGGAAACTCTTGGGTGTAGGCAATTGATTTATTGTTTCTTGAACAATGAAAGTGTTGCTAGAACCGAAAAATGAAAAACGTAGGGGTGCTACTGCTGTATCTTTTGAGGGTAGCGCCACACTGCAGGTTAATCGTTTTGGAGTCGCGTTAAGCCTTACCTCTCCCAGTAGTGGCTCATTTACTACAGACTTTGACCATCTGGCTGTGAATTTGGCTCATGACTTCAGAAACAGGGTCCAGGTCTTGGTGAAACAGGGCCACATTTGGTCAGCTTAGTGGTTAAACCCCATGCGACCAACATCTCACCAATGATACAGCAGATTTTCTCTGAAATCTGGGATTACCCTGTTAAAAAAAATAGAGGTCAAATACGGAGTATTAATGAGGCTGATAACCTGACCCCAGTCCTTGTTGAAGGAGTGATACTCAGAAGAGATCTAGGGGTTCTAATGGGTGAACACACTGCAGGATCTCAATGTCTTTAATTACTGATTCTCCAAACCTTTCGAGATGCGATTTGCCAGTGTAATTGGCTCAACTCTGTTTATTCCAAATAACAGATCTTTTGTTGATATTAATAGTTAAATATGAAATAATATGTTGTAACTCCTAGTTTAACACAAGATGGACTTTGCTGATTCTACTGACTAACATGTACCTGTTATGAGATCTCATTAATGAGCTATGGCAGATGGCCAAGTGTTCTGGTCATCTGCAGAGATTTGATGGATCGCATGAATGCTGAATGCCTAAATTTATTTAAAAGAAACTGTCACTTTTTATCATCACTGGTCGTATCTGAAAGTTACCTCAGTCGAATTGATCAGCTGTAGCATCATATTAAGTGCCAGTTTTAAAAAGAGTCAGGCAGATTTCTTTTATAGGGTGATTCATGACCCCTTCGGATTTGTCTGAAAGTTTTTTCATTGATGGATATATGTTAGAAATGAACAAAAATCACATTTTCCATCCTTTATAGCGTCTGCTTTTTTAGGGGTCCTGAAATATCGGGGTCAAAATCAGCCAAAATGGTAAAATCACTAAAATTAGGTTTTTGAATGCGTGTATTTCTGAGCGGCCTGAGTGAGCCAAATTGATTTCCATTTGTGCAAGTTTATCCGATATGGACTCTCCAAAAATGTGAAAATTTTGGCAGCTGACTTGGTCACAGCCCATAGGTGGCGCTGCAAATCACTGCTTTTTGTCATTTTGCACACTTTCTCAGGGGTTCTGTGGCTTGCGCCCTAAGTCAGCCAAGGTATTTTATGCTTGTCATGATAGATCAGCACCTCTTATTTGGATTTGGATGAAAATTACGGCGGCTGACTTGGGGCGCACAAGTATAGGGGGCGCTTTTTGCTGCCGAAAGGTGAAATTGCCACATTTTCCCACAGTGATTTCTCCATGCGCCCTTAGTCAAAATGAATAAAAAATAGCTCACTTTGTCACTCAGCATCTCTAGTGTTAGTGGTAAACAGAGTTCCATGGCTGGTTTCGGTATTAACCCTTTTTGCTCCATTTTTGTTTGGCCACTTCACGAAAAAGCCAAATATGGTAAACTGGGAACTTTCTCTTATTTTCATGAAACTTGCAGGATTTGCTTCCTTAACTGGGAGAGACGTGTTCTGTACATTTCATTGCAGTGTGGATAGTGTGTGCAGTGTGAAATCAAATAAGCGGTTTATGAGATATAAGGTTATTTGAAAACGCTACTTTTTGCAATTTAGTTCCAATTTTGCCACTAAGGGGCGGCCTATAAACAAAGTGGCTTGCCACACTGCACTGAAACTTACACAACACCTTTCTCCCAGGTAAGGAAGCAAACCCTGCAAGTTTCATGAAAATCGGAGGAAGTTCCCAGTTTAGTATATTTGGCTTTTTTGTTAAATTGCCTAACAAAAATGGTGCAAAAAGGGTTAATAACGAAACCAGCCACGAAACTCTCTTTACCACTGACACTAGAGATGCTGAGCGTCAATATGAGCCATATTTATCACTTTTGACTAAAGGCACATGGAGAAATCGCAGTGTGCAAATGTGGTAATTTCACCTTTCGGCGGCAAAAAGCGCCCCCTATACTTGTGCGCCCCAAGTCCGCCACCATAATTTCCATCCAAATCAAAGTAAGAGGTCCTAACCTATAATGACAAGCATAAACTGCCTTGGCTGACTTGGGGCGCAAGCCACACAACCCCTGGGAAAGTGTGCATAATTACAAAAAGTAGTGATTTGCAGCGCCTCCCATGGACTGCACCCTAAGTCAGCTGCCAAAATTTTCACATTTTGGGAGAGTCCATACCCGAGAGACTTACACAAATGAAAATCAATTTGGCACGCACAGAAATAGACGCATTCAAAAACCTAATTTTAGTGATTTTGCCATTTTGGCTGATTTTGACCACCGTATTCCAGGACCCCCTAAAAAAAAACAGTGGTCACTATTAAGGATAGGAAATGTGATTTTTGTTTGTCTCTAACATACATCTATCAATAAAAAAAATTTCAGATAAATCCGAAGGGGTCATGAATCACTGCCTGCCTGACTCTTATAAAAACAGGCTCTTAAAATGGTATTTGGTCTGGATCCAAATACAAGATCCAGGCAGTCCGAGTTCACTGATGTAAACACGTATAACCTCGCAGAAATATGGCCGCACACACAGGAAACGGCAAGCAGAATTTCCCTCTCATCAAGTTTGTACTTTGAAATTGTTGAGAAACTTGCCGTTAATACTTTAAGTGACAATCAATTCTAATTTCATTCAATTGATAGGGGTCTTTACGAATTCTAGAGCGCCCCTCCTTTCAGTTATGAACCATCTTTGAAACACTGCGCTCAGCGATGAGATAAAATAACAGATTTTGTGAAATCCAGTCATTATTAATTGCGCTGCAGTTGTAGATGAAGCTCCACAGTAGTTGATTGAGGAGATCAGACTTCACAAGCACGATTGAGCGGTGGGTGCCTTCGTTATCCTGAACAGATGCACTGGGACACATTTAGTTTGCAAGTCAGAATACAGACTCAGAACTATCGACTCCTGACATCCAGTGGATTGCAGAATTACGCCTGCTGACCATCCTGTTCCCTTCAGGCTTCTCTGAGAGCGCAGAGACACAGGGAGTGTTGTCCGGACATCCTGAGGTTGTGACCGAACCATTTCCATCTTAATTTCATTTACTTCAGTGCTGAGTCTCGCAATGTAGCCTTTCATATGCAGTCAATTGTTTGAGACAATGAGCGGTGAAAATATTCCCACAGGTCTTTTAAAGCCTTGGTATTGGAATGAATGTAGTTTCATGTTCTGCTCATTTATCTGCCACATTCCACATCTATAGAGGAGAACTGGTTTAACCAGCGTTTTGTGAAGCTTAATCTTGGTTCTCATACGGTATTGTTTCGATCTCTATGAGTTTGGAAAATGTCCTTTTGCTTTGCTTGGTGCGCTCTGTGTGTCCCCGTTCGCTCCCCCTACGTTACTGACGGTTGCATCAAGGTGTTCAAATCTGCCTCAGACTTTAATGTTCTCACCACTTTGGAACCTAACTGGGATGTTGCCTTTGAGATTAGCTTTGAGAACACACACGTTTTCTTCTCGGTGAACTTTAGCCGTACTCCCTAAGCTATGTCTCATAGTTTAAAGTCTTGGGTTGTTTCGTTGAGAGAAGGGCTAAATCATTCTATCCACTAACTCTAAATCTTCCTGTTTTTCCATCGGCTTCCATCTCGTTCCGGCGTTGGCCATCTCTGCTGTCTCATGCACTGTCCTGTCAACAGCTGCTAGGAATGAGATTTCAAACACAACACAACCCTGGTTCAAACCTGTTTGATCATTGAACCAATCTCGTGTTTGAATGTCTTGGAGTATGCCACAGTCACTGCCTTGGTAGGGATGTTTACAATCTAGATTATCTTCCAAGGGATTCCATATTGCCTTATGATATCCCAACGACTGGCTGTGAACTGAATTTACTGCCTTTTCATCATCAGTGAAATTGATGATGAGTGGAGCCTGCCACAGATGTAATTGTTATGGTAAAATGCGTAAGATGAGTGTCTTGCTGTCTTGCGAACGAATGTAAGAGTTGTAGTGCCTTGTCAGTTATGGTAACTTAACTTCTCTTCTTGAATCTTGAAAAATCAACCATTTCCACCAGTCATCAGTGATCTCCTGTCCCGTCCAGATCTCATGCAACTTCAGGGTTGATGTCTGTAAATTTACAGCTACTTTATTATCGCTTCCTTCTGTATTAGAGGTTTTTAGTGATTGATTCCACGTGCTACTTCTGCTTAGTTAATAGGTTTGGTTGGTACTGATGCTTCTAATCTCTGGTAATGTCTGTTTCCATTCGTTTTAATGGAGGATCCCTGTTTCGTTTATCTCAGTACTCTTTCAGTCTTGCTAGCCTGTTTTCATCATCTGTTAGTGTGTTATTCATGTCTTTGTTTGAGGCATCACTACATGGTTGATCATTTTAGATCCTTGGTGATCTGTACAAGGTCTTCATGTTGCAATTATCTGCTGATTTCCGAGCATCATCTATTACATCATCTCATCGGGCCATTTCTATTGGTCAGTTTTGATGTTCTTTGTCTTTTGCCGTGTATTTTGTGCTTTGCCGTTGTTTTGGATCAGGTATTTCCTTCTTGGCTTCTTAAGCACCTCCTGTTTTGAATCGTTGCCCATGATTCTGTACTTATCCATGGCCTGCTATTGTTTTTTGGCCCAGAACTACTTGCATTGTGTCATTAAACACCTTGCTGAACTGGGTCATTCTGTTGTTGATTTCTGGTTCTCCAACAAAGGCTGTGAATGTATTGTTTGCTGAGCTCTAGTGCAGACTGGCATCTCCGGCCGCATTCCCCAGCAAATTCCTGCCATTACGCTTGATTCAGGAGTCTAGATTTTCATCTTCAGCTTAAATTTTATCTAAGTTCTAACAAGCTCATTACTGAGGCAGCGTCAGCACCTCACGCGGCTCTTGTTGTCATTAACACATCTCCTGAATCGCTGGCAGATGAGCACATGACCCAGTGTTTGTTGTGCATGAATACTGTATCATTTATAACATCATAGTTTATCGAACTGTTCAAACTTCAAAGTTAGTGAGTTTTCCTCTGTTGCTGTTGATTGTTCCTGTTCCACGCTTTCCTGACGCTCGTTCTGTGTTTGTTAGGTTTCTTAACCATCGCATTCATGTCATCAGTGAGGAGAAGTAGGTCGTGCTTCACAACCTTCTCAAGAGCAGTTCTGAGTTGGTCCTAAAATTGATCTTTGTCATGTTCAGCTTCCATTGTCAGTGCATAGATGTGAGTGACTGTTAAATGGATAATCTTGGAATGAATGTTGTTCTCCTTCATTCCTTTAGCTATTTCTGCTGACGTTTCCCGTGGTACACAGGATGGGCAATTCTGACGTATTGTCAACCAAATGTCCCCTCTGTGACAGATGCTAAAATGTTCCCCAAATAGAAATGGGGGAAAAATTGAGCTTTTTCCTCCTGAGTGTAGTAGTGCACTATTGTACCCATAAATAGTAAAGAAATACTTTTTGATACATCAACAGAATTTTGTTGGTTTTGTGTCTCGTCAGGGAGGGGACGATTTGTTAAAATACCGGAGAATCACCTGGTACATACTTAGCAATTCCCAATGTCGACGATTTCTTTGGAAGAAGTGACTTCATTGGTCGTTGGGCTACAGTGAAGTTTTCACCCGTCGGCGTCACCTCATGCTGGTTGTTCTGGAAGATGATATTTATCAGGAGGTACCTGCCGAGCCTCTTTATCTTGCCCTTAGCTAACTTGAAGTGTTCTGGTTTATGTATGACTGACGATTTTACTGAGAGGAGTTATTAGCTGGAGTCACGACCCGGAGGACCAGGTGCTGTATTGGTCTGACCCCTCACCTGGGACCTGCTCAGCAAGGTTTACCCTGCCAGGGGCCACAGCCCCAGCTCATATGGCTCCCGGGGTCATTACGGCATACAGGCCTCTCAGCCTCAGTCAGGAGCTGCAGACTGCGAGAGAGATATTTGAATCCCTAACCAGTACTGTTTGAGTTCTGTGGGTGTGGCTCATAAAGTAAAGTTACTGGCTTGGTTAAATAGATTCAACAAATAAAACCCAGCACATTTTTTAATTTACTTCAGACCATGGTTCACATTTGGGATGAACTTCTCCTGCTTTCTCTGTTATAATGCTGCTCCAGCGCCAGACTTGTCCTTGCTTGTACCTCGGCGAGGTCACAGTAAGATTAACCTGTCCTCACCGTCTGGCGCATTAGCTGCGGACTGTGACCTTTGACCGACTGCGAATCTTAAAAGGCTCTGTAATCTTCATGAGAGCTTTGTCAAATAAATGATTGCCTCTGCTGAGATGGTCAGATACTCAATATATCAGTCAGACTTCGACACACAGTGTCCTTTTGGTTTCTGGACTCTCTGAAGAAAGAATATTCCCTGCTTGCTGGGGACATTGGGAAAGTTTCCTTCATTTGAAAGCCTCTCTAGGTACGTTTTAAGGGTTATTGTGCTGTATGGAACATGTTACTGACTTGCTGTTACATAGAATTTTCTGAGAACCTCTAAGCTGTAGATGTGAATTGGAAAATTTGCTCTAAAATAATCTACGAATGAATAATCAAAACTGAAGAAATGGCTGCATGTTTGTTGCACCCACAGAAATGTTTCATCTTGTGCTGCCGTCTGTGAAGGATTTGGAGAGGACAGTGATGCATTTCTGTCCATTTATGTCCTTTGTTTCGCCATTAAGTGACTCAGTGACATCATGAGTACGAGGTTGAACTGAAAACGGTCAGCTTTGGTTCGAGACTGTCTACATTCACATCCGGTGATCTACTCAGGAATTTTCACTCATATTCCTGCACAGTCTGTCCGTAACGGTGCGAACGCCTGGGGACGGTCTGGTCGACGTGTGGAGCGGCGACTCATTCAGTTCTGTCACTGCTCTGAGAGGCAAACGCCTCCATGTCCAACTGTTGGTTTCCCAGGAAGAAAACCCCAAAACGGGGAAGGTCCAATAAACCCTTCTGTCAGGAGTGGGAGTTCAGCCGCGGAAGAATGGAGAGCGGATATGAACTGTGCCCCCTGTGCGTTTGCCGTGGGGGATCGGGGCTGGGGGTGGGTCCACCTCTTATGTTCTGCTGTGGTGCAGCCTGTGTGACGCTGTATGAAAGGGCAGCGTTTGCTAATTCCTTCTGGAATCATATGATACGGATGCAAGCACCCACAAATAAAGAAGCTGACAGTCTCTAGCCTTGTATTCATCAGTTTCAAGTCCATTGTGCTACAGTAAACAGAGCCAGAAAGCAAAAACTCTGGAACTGTCCTAGCACATATGGACTGAGCTGTACATGTATTTAATGTTGTATAAAATGGCAGTAAATTTGACTCAAAATGGAGTGTGGCTCTGCTGTATGGAACTGTCAGGTGAGATTGTGGGGTAGGGGCTGGGTTGAGGGTTATGTGTTGCATATATCCTGCCCCTCATTGGGATAGCACGTGCCCTGCAGGTTTTACAGGTTCTGGCGGACTTTGCACCAATTGCATATATTGATTTGACTGCCCATTGCACTCCAATTAGTCCGATTAGTTTGATTAAGGGTGGGCTGGGTCATTGTTAAGTTTACAACAGATAAAGTCGTCACCATTGTCACCATTTGACCTTTGATTTGGAGATGAAGACAGTCTAACGATCGAACAGTTTGGATTAGCTTTTCAAATTGTAGTTTACTGCACAAAGTGTGACTTTAATTGTGGTTAACTACACTACTTCGAGTTCGATGGATCCTTTGAAGGTTCAAGTTAAACTGTTAGTTGGCGGCGCTTCTGAGCTCGCGTCCTGAGGCGCGCTTGCACACAGTCACTGAGGCGTGAGTCACCGCCTTGTTTTTTCCGACTGGGCTCGTCTGTGACCGCGCTCTTCTGGCTGAACTGCACGGGGGAACCGCTCTGATAAAGACGCGCTTTGTTATATCCGTGTTTTCCAAACTATTCGCCCCCCTCATCTTTGACATTTCCTCATCCACAGTGGTGCACTATTCCTCCTAAATCGCGGGTTTCAGCGTCTCGCTGTGGCAGCAGTTGCTGAAAAATACTTGAAATAAGTCCTGTTTTTTCCATATTGTCCTCCCACTCACTCCGTTCACTCGCCTCTTTGTATTCAGCCCCAAGTCTCTACATTTTTTGGACTCACAAAACTCGGGTGACATTTTCTGCCCACGTTTAAACTGGAGTGTGTAGCAGATGTTGAGAGCCGAGAATCTCCGACGATTTTTGCACCGAATGGAGCCCTTGTTTTAAGCAGAGCTTGCGAGGGGCGCATGACGGTGGGACAATGAGCGCATTATGCGGGACTCGTCCGGACAAGATGGGTTGAGTAGTGACCGCGCCGGAATCACTTTATTAATGGAAGCGTCCCGCGCATGATCTCCCCCCCCCCCCCCCTCCGTCAGCCTGTCCCACCGCGGCGTCCTTATTATCTCGGGCACACGAGCCTTTATCGCTCGGTCCCACAAAGCCGGGAGAAGTGATAACGGGCACACGTTGATGATTGAGGCCCGGATGTATTGTCTTTGCCGTCACTTTGTGTTTTGTGATGAGGTGAGTACCTCAGCATTTTATTTTCGTCATAATAATAATAATAATAATAATAATAGTAATTATTATTATTATGAATATTTTTATCAATTTTGCAGCCACTGTTGTTAACATGTTTGTCTATCTGTGCAGTGGGCTGTAGCCCATTGACAAGAACTACTCGGGACCTGTATACCGAGACTCAGCCGCTGAAAAAACCAACTGAGTAATTCTGACATTTGAAGCATGCGATGGAGTTCGTTTATTTCGGGCGGTGTGACATCTCGGTTGTTTTATTCCTTTTCAGTCGACTAACGGGCACTGCTATTGCATGTATGCGCGGAATATTTTATCAAACAATCATAAAGATAATTATGTTGTTATATTGTCTGATCTAATTCCATATAGCATACTGCATGTCGGCGCACTTATCATTTAGAGGGAATAATAAATATTGTTATTGAGATGTATTTTACCATCATGCCCTCAGGCGTCTTATATTGTTTGTGTGCTGATCGCAGGGAGCTCAGGTGGCTATCATGCGAGTTTTGGGGGTGGGACCGGAGTCCCTGTGTCTGAACCCGTCTATTGTGCATCTGTCGGGAGGGGGTGGCCCAAAGACAAATCCTCTAATCCTATACGGCTGGGGTTCTCAACTGGGGGGTTCGGGGTACGAAAGGGGGATTTGGGAGCTGCCCGTGGAGCCTCGAGATGATGGTGAAATAACTGAAAAGCTGCGATCACTAGACGGGCCGGGTGCGGGGGTCTGTGGACACGACAAGGTTGAGACCCTCAATTGTAAGTCGCAAAAACTTTTAGTTTGAGTTGATTCATCCGGGTTGTACATCTGAAGCCTTCATGTCGTCAGAGACGCCTATCTCACTCCGTGCCAAACCTCTGCATATTTACTCTGCCTGGTCATGTGGATTTCAAGTGAGGGTTGTGTTTTGTAGTTATTGATCGGGCGTGCGAGTTTTGGGTGAGTCCCCCCCCCCCCCTTAAACAGGAGTATTTCAGGACAGCTGTTTGCTTGCACACTCGAATTGTCGTAATACTGTCTAAAACTATACAGACAATGTCTGTCTTTTTGTGAAATTTGAACAAATGTCGCTCTAACTCTAGTCTTTGTTTTCCCATGCAGATCCAAGGACTGATTTACTCCTGAAAACTGATATGGCGATTCAGGGGGGAGTCCAGGTAAGTTCCGCAAAACCCAAACACAAATGCATTGCCCAGTGAACACAGCAATTTAGGAAAAAATAAAAATGATTGTAAATTAGCTCAAAATGTTGCATATGCTGGCATTTACAAAGCACAGCTCCATATAACTTTTTACTCGGCATGACACGGAGCTAAAATACTAAAGTCTAGAATTCACTGAAGAGAGAGATGTTATTTGTTTTAACCCTAAGAGTGCTGAAATGTAAAAAAAAAAAAAAAAATTATATATATATGTATAGAAAAGTAATATATATATATAGAAATATGATTACCTTGTGCTGTTGAAAACCTCTCATGTGGGGGAGCTCTTTTAAACAAGTTGCCACATTATACGTTTTCTGCACCTTTGATTTCGATTGTTACGTCATTGAGCAACAATAGCTGCATTGAGCACTCTAAGGGTTAATAACATCATAGTTGCTCTGTGATTCCGCAGATTTGACTTTGATGGAGGTCAGTTAGCCCTGTATGTTTCTGTGTTTGTTCGCTGTTGCACAGCTCAGATGCTTATGAATGTTTAACCATAAAAAGTCGACATTTATTAGCATGAAATGTCTGCAGTGGGAGACGGGTACAGTGACTTAATATGCGAAATATTACTGACAGAACGTCAGTGGATTATGCATTATGGGCAATATTAGAACAGTCATTTGATTTTTACTTCTTGTTCTGCATGTTCCCTCCGTGTTTGCATGGGTTCCTCTGGGTTCTCCGGTGTCCTCCACAGTCCCCACACACGCATGACTCGCTCATATGAGAAACTGGAATCTTTAGGCAGTTTAGAATCTGAGTGAATGGAACGTGATTCAGTTCCTGCGAGTTTAGAACGGAGCGATGAATGACACAATGTAGCCATAAAATAATGTGCAGAAAGAGTCGTTCAATAAGTTAATTAATTTACAGGTTAATTTTTTCAGAATCGGAGAAAAAAAGTGATGAATTCCAGCCTTACAGTGCTTCATTGTGTTCAAATATGATTATATTTTTACTCAAGCACTTTTTTTTTTTTTTTTGCTGGTGCATGAGTCTGCTCAGAGGAGCAAATGGGTGTGGTTTAAGTACAGTTTCACTTATTCCGATACGCCTGGTGCGCTTCGTCAGATACGGAAACGTATTTGAATCTTTAACGAATCTTGCTGTTGGATTGTGGGTCTGCGCTGTATACTGGGCGTTTCCCAGCTTAACTGCCGCACCACCTGCAGCTGTGCATATTTCTCAGGGCGAGTCTGAGCCTTTATTTCCACTCCAGGGAAATTCAAAATTGGAGTACCGGGCGCAGTGAGCCGCAGGCTGGTTCTTTTGGCTCACTGAAAGCCAGAGTTATAAACTGCGGGGGTTTAACCCTTTGAGCGCCATGGGCAACTATAGTCACCCAATGGTGTAAGATATCAAAACCAGGTGCTGTTGAAAACCTATCATGTGGCAACTTGTTAAATAGAGCTCCCGCAGGGGAGCTCTTTTAAACAAGTTGCCACATGATAGGTTTTCAACAGCTCAGGATAACTATATTTTTAATTCCTTGAAAATTTATTTGGCGTTCAAGGGGTTAACTTGAGTAACTGCGTCAGGCTCGCATACTGGAGGTGTGCTTCACTGCCTGGAAACCATAAGGTTGCTGGTTCGTGCCCAAGGTAGCGATTGGGGTTCTGACTTGCTTCTTCAGATATGGAGTTGGGCGAACTCTGCCTCGAGGGCGTACTCGCTCCTCTAAAACAGCTACAGTGACCTCATCTGTTTACAGCTGTTACATGCTGTGTTTCCCCCTGAATGTCCTTGAATTAGGGAAACGCGGTCTCAAAACATGACATCCCTCTTGTAATTAAGGCCACGCAAAAGGTTATATAAAGGTTATAGGCAAGCACTTCAGGCGTCGCTGTGCAATCACTGCAAAATGTGGCTGCTTTAAGAATTCCTAAACTTTGGACACTAATCGGAGAAATGAACTACTCATTTTTTAACTTTTGACTGTTTACCTTTTGCCGTGTGCCATTTGAGAATTTAAAACACTCAGAATTTCTAGGGGAACGAAGTACAATGATGTTAGCAAAGTGCTTCCAATCTTTTTACTGGTGCTGTATGTTTGGTGAAACAGCTCTGAAATGGAGGGAAGGGCGAATTGCGCAGTGGGACAGGACTGCGGTTAGAGAGGTGCGGCGCTGCTGTGGGACGTGGGAAAGTCCTCAGGGCGCCGGAGTAAAGGCGTCTGTGGGCAACTGCATGTGAGCAGGATTAGGCCAAGATCAGAGGCGGTTTGGATTCTGCTTCATTCATTATTGTGTTACATTACATTCCTTTTTGCTGTGATTAATGAAGACTGACTTTGGATTGGCCTTTGGGCGAGACGTGCGTATGGATTCACCTGGGGAAAAGGCAGAAATCTTGCTAGAAAACATCCCAAAATCTACCAATGAGAGAAAGCCCTGACGCAAGGTCTTTATACAGACCCAGACCTTTTTTGATTGGCTGGCAGGTGGCAAGGTGCCACCGAGAACTCCAGGGGAGACGTGTTTGATTTCTGCCGGTTTCCACTGTTATAGCCGTGCTACTGCACGTATAGATCTACTGTTGGAAATTGTTTTCATTTAAATCCTTTTTTTGCATGAGAAATACTGTGTGTGGCGTAAGTGCGTAACATCCGGCTGAAATGAGTGACAATCGCGCTCATGGCGTGAGGCTTGAGAGGCTGAGTCCTGTGACGGATGGGCAGAGATGGGCCAACAGGAGGCTTGATGTTTCTGAATGATTTCCTTTTGTTATGTAGTTGTGTAAATAAATGATTGTTGTATTTTTCAGTGTGTATTCTAGAGTTCACATCAGAACCAAAGCCTTTGCAAGTTTACCTTTAGCTACAGTGTTCCCGGGTATTATTTCATGAGATTTTACACGCAAGATTTGAATTATAGGTGTGAATATATATCCTTAAATTGGGCCATATAAACTTTCAAATAGGCCTCAAAAAACCATAAATTGCCAGAGTCCCGCCCCTGGACCCTGCTGGGGGCCTCGTCGGCCCCCAAACCCCAGGCTGGTTTGGGTCTCACCTCGCTATGCTGTCAAAAATTTCTGGTGAGAACCCTGATCTGTCTCAAACTTCAGGAGGCAGTTGGGTAAACAAAATGTTACCCGTTGCCCATTAAGCGGTGTTTTGTGCTGAAAGCTGCCGCGTGCTCGTGTGGTTGATGGTTATCCAGTTGACTAAACAAAGAATAGGAGAGAAGTTTCCATCTCATGACAAAAGTCGTTGTGGATCCGGGAGAATCAGGGAGGCTTCAACAAACGCTTGAGTCGCTTGACAACTAGCAGACCCAGTCAACCCAAAACAGAGCAGGAAATCTGCCTGTGAATGTCATTTTTACTGAATCAAGTGGTTGTACAACATGTATGCCGAGTGAAATGCTGGAAGGAATTTTTAGCGAGACGTAACACTCTAACAGCCCTGGTCTACAGTTGCTCCTCTCTGTCATGTGCAGGCGTTCTGCATGTCTAACGCTGCTCTCCTCTGGGTTATGCAGACGTGGTTTGGGGAGAAATTTGATTCACCTCGGAGTCCTCGAAGTCCCCTGGCCCCGCGGCACGGCCCCGGATTGGCCGACGTTTTCCAGTACGACCAATGGCTGTCCGTCCGCCACGAGGCCTCCTTGGTGCCTATGCAAGAAGACCTGGCGATATGGCTGACAGGCATTCTGGGTAAATCTTCCTCTGTCTTTATCCAAACATGTTGACAATTTCTTTGTTATACTGATCCTAAGTCCTTTGGAATTCATGGTTTGTGAGACTTTGAAGGATTTGGCTGAAGGATTTGAAGGCTGTAACCTGGCTTTCCAACCCCCAATAATCATAGAAGAAGGTATTTTTCTTGTAATGTGGATGGTTGGTAGAACGCGTGTCGTTTACCTCACAACTTGTTGAACTCGAAGGGTCTGCTGCTGAAGTCTTGGTGCCGTCAGAGGTCTCACAGAGGATATGCCTCATTCGGTCAGAGCTGTTTTGGTAGCACGAGGAGGACCTACGGAATATTAGGCAGTTGGTTCTAATGTTGTGGTGATCAGTGTAAGATTTAAATCTTAAGAGGACTTGTGGATTATAAACTTAACTTTATAATGAGCTCTGCTGAGTCTCAGTATGATGGAGGTGCACAGCCACTCATCCGTGCTAATTGTGATGGGATCGTTTCCTGCTGCTGATCCTTAACTCATGTCTTTTCTATCCTTAGAAGCTGTGTTATACCCTCTGTGGAGTGCAGTTGCCAGTAGTGTTCGCATTGCAGCAGAATGTTCTGAACTGAACGTTTTTAATCCTGTGGATTTGCTCTGTAAATGTTATGTTTTTGAGTTTGATGGAATAATCGTATGGTATCTGTGTCATTCCCGCGGGATTGGAGGTGTTGTGTTTTGGAGCTCGAGGATGCACTGCCCCCTACAGGAGGTGTAGTGTGAATTATCTCCCTCCATGAAGTGGATGGAGATACTGGACTGAGTGCTCCGAGTGTCCATCTGTCTGTCTGTCTCACTTTTTCGGGCAAGAATGCCTGAACCTTTCATCATATCCCAACGGGTCCATCCTCCTATCTGTTTGTATATCTCCACTGCGTTTTGTTTCCAGGTGAAACGGCAGCCATCCTGTGATGGGAGATCTGAGTATTTTTGATTCTTGTTGAGTTTGTTGATATAATGCATGTATCGCCCCCTGCAGGAGAGGAGGTCCAGGCTGAGCACTTCATGCAGGAGCTGCAGAACGGGGTGAAGCTGTGCAGGCTGGTGTCGGAGCTCCAGAGGAAGGTTGCGGAGAGCGGACACCCCGAGCGCCATGAGGTGAGTCTGCTTCTCGCCGCATCGTTTAGAGACATGTCTGACGTAATGCTGCCTTCTCCACCGTTCAAAACTGGCTTAAAAAAAAAAAAGCAATTTTACCGTATCGACATCAACTGAGCTGCCGCTGAACTCGGACTCACCGGGCAGAAAATTTAATCGCATTCGAGCTCCTGAATGGCATCAGTCCGTCCTCTGTGATGTCTCTGCAAAAAAAAAAAAAAAAAAAACCGGGATGGCAAATGGTGTTTTGGGCCCATCATTCACATTTTAACCCTTAGCGAACTGAAATAGATGTAAAAAACATGTAAATTTAGTAATCTTGTGCTGTTGAAAACCCATCATGTGGCGACTTGTTTAAAGGAGCTTCCCTGCAGGACCTCGTTTAGACAATCGCCACATGATAGGTTTTCAACGGTTTTGATTTTGATATCTTACATCACTGAGTAACAATAGTTTCATTTAGCGCTCTAAGGATTAATGTATTCAAGTGCAGTGCCCATTCAGTTGTTTTATTGAAAACTGCTCAATCAGACAACTTCAGATTCGACACGGTTTCTCCCTGGGGTCCTCAGAAATGCTCCCAGCAAGTTTGAAGCAGATGGGATGAAAGGCTGTTGAGATATGCGAAGGACATGCATGCAGTCACAGACAGAGATTCCTGTTTTATAGTATGATGTTGATGTGTAATTATGCAGTAAAGTTTGCAGCCATTTAAAATCTGTACTATAAAACCTGACGAGTGTGGTGAACTCAAATGTTTTGTGGGAACCAATTAAATAAAAAAAAAGTGTATGCCAACTTTATGATCCTGCGTTCACAGCACTTAAAAACATGTAAAAAAATCACTTTCCCTGATTTTCTTTTACGTCTCGTATTTCTATCACTCAGACCAGCTTTCATGTTCATTTCTGTATAATTGAAGTGGATCTTGGGTAAAGTAAGTGTGTGGGTGCTGGACCGCACACGGCAACAGGGCAGACCCGTCTCCTGTTGCAATGCGTTGCGTAAAATATCCGCACAATTATGGCAGAAGTTACAGCAGCTTTAATTGATCAGGAGAAACCAGCGTATGGAAATGGTCCTCAGGACGGGTTAAGGCACATCATTGTCGAGCTCTGGCCGCTCCTAACCACCAGTCTATATTTCAAGATACCAGTAGATGGCACTGTTTTTGCACGGACAATTTCCTGAAATGTTGCGATTACTCTGTGAAAGTTTTGGGCTTTGGCTAACTCATTGATCGTGGGGAGAAGGACCATTTGAACCACAGCTGTATGCCTCCGTAAATTGCCCAATATTGGGTTATATTTGGGTTATATGCTATCATTACTTTGAAATTATTTTAAAAGAACAAAGCACTCTTTTTGATAAATCAATAATATACTTGCCCAATTCTGTTCCCATTTCCTGTAGTGTTTCCCTGTGGAGCGCGTCGTGAACACACTTAGTTCTGTTCTTATCTCCTGTAGTGTTTCCCCGTGGAGCGGGTTGTTAACACACCTAGTTCTGTTCTTATCTCCTATAGTGTTTCCCGATGGAGCGGCTTCTCTGCAGAAAAGATGCCTCCCCTGGTTCATTCTTTGCTCGAGACAACACCGCCAACTTCCTGCAATTTTGCCGACACTTGGGCGTGGATGAAGCCTTTTTGTTTGAGTCGGAGGGCTTGGGTAAGTGTGTCTTCTAGCCGTGGATTCAAATTGTATGAAATTTTGATTCAAACTCTCTTCTGCGCTCTGTTGATCTTGTCTGATGCATTTTATTTCACCATTTTGGGACTGTTGTCTCAATTTTTCCAACACATCAGGAAGGCTTGGTCAAATATAGGGGCACCTGAATGCAAATTCAACTCTATTTGAGCCCTGCTCATGCCTTACAGTGATCATGGGGCCTGATTGAAGACCTTTAGCTCATGTAAAGATCTTTAAGCAAATTCAAAGAACAACACAAGCAGTGACTGGTGCTCAGAAAATGCCATGGCCTCCAGTCCTGTAACTGATTTTTGTGTGGCTGATGGATTTAGGCCTTGCTAAAGGTTTTCCAGATCAGGGCAGATGTGTGCAATGCTGAAGTTGTGAAATCCTGTTGAGGAATGCTGCACATGCTGAATGCCTGCAGGCATTTGTATGATGTCCTTAATGCGCTGAACAGCTAACAGTGTTATCCCATAGAGGGTACCAGGTCAATGCATGCTTATTTACTTATCCACGCATGCAGTTCACGCTTATAATGAGTAATAATTGCTAGTCTCTCTCCCAGCATGTGAGTTGTTTGCCTAGTGTAAAAAATTAAATTAATTAAACAATAACAGCAACTTCAATTTATGGTAAAAATGAGCACGATGATGCTGATAATGATTATTATTGTTGTTGTTGTTGTTGTTATTATTGCTATTATTGTTGTTATTGTTATTAGTATTATTATGGATGCAAATTGCATGCACCTCCCTTAATCGATCATTGGTAAAATTATCGACCATCGATTTCACTGTAATTGAAAAGCACAAGAAAAGTCTACGTATAAAAAAAACAGTATCAAATTTGTAGTTCCACTCAAGCAAAGCTTTATTTTCACAGCAGCATATTGCGTATATTCCAACACTATTTCATCTGCTGTTATTGCGCCCTCTGTTGGCGGCTCATTGAAACAGTCCTCTGACCGCTGGAATGTAGTAGGAGTCTGTTGCTGTTTATATTACTGATCGTATTTTATAGGTCGATTAGACCCCACGTGATCGAGAAAAGTATAAACGACAAATTAGTCTATCATCGATTAATTGTTATCATCCGCTATAATAATAATAATAATAATAATGATAATTATTATTATTATTGTACCCCACTGCCGAGGTGGGAGAGGGATATGGAAATGAGTGTTGTCTCTCTGCTTGTCTGTCCGTCAGGCTTCCTCTCTGGGCCAGAACTGTGGTGGGGGATTTGAGTATTTTATGCTTGTTATAACAACATTGATAACACCATCAACAACTGTTATTATCATCACTATTATTATTATTCAATGTTTTATATAATTTTTTTGTAGTTACTTGATAGTTTTGTATTTCCTCTCAGTGCTGCATAAGGAACCGCGCCAGGTGTGTCTGTGCCTTCTGGAAATCGGGAGGATGGTATCCAGGTAAGTTCAGAGGCAGGACTTGTGTTTCAGTTTGACCGAGCTGTTGGTTAGCCTCACAGGTCTGCAGTCAGGGTGTGTGGGTGTTCGCAGACGGTTTCTGAAGATCTGGCAGCTTTAGGGTGGGTGGTACAGGAGTGTTTGTGTGTTTGTGATGTGATCAGTGCGATGTGTGAGGTCATGATCTCGCTGTGTTAAGGTTGGGGGTGGAGCCCCCGGCTCTGGTGAGTCTGGAGAAGGAGATCGAGCTGGAGGAGTCTCTGCTGCGGTCCAGCAGCCCTGCTCCCGCTGTCAAGACCTTCACCGTGTGCTGCAGACACGGCAGCCTGTACCAGGCGGTACGTCCATCCGCGCGCCAGCGCCAGTACCGCACACCAGTATTACTTCGCATCATGCATATTCATACCACACACCAGCATCACTCCACGCCAGACTCTGAAATACTGCATCATCTCCACCCTCGAATCCTAAGTTGAATTGATCATCTCTAGGCTGAAGCATAAAGCCGTTGGCTGTGTTAAGGGCCTTTGTAATTCATTCTGAACGTGAGAATCTTCTTCTTTTATCTTTATGGCAGCAGGTGTGGTGTGATTTTAGTGGGTTAGGTACTGCTGAGATGAAATCCTGTCACCTTTCCACTGCTGTGCGAGCCTTTCGTCAGCCAGACTGCGGGCAGGTCCTCTGGGATACGCTCATGCCTGAAATGGGCCAATTAGAAGAGACCATGAATCTTCTTCCGTTCAGTCTTTAAGAGGTTCCTTAGGCTCCCTGAACCACTTCATTATCAGTAGTCATGAAATTTTTGTTATCATGTTGTTCCTATAAGAATAAAAACTGTGTCCATAATTGTTTCGTCATTTGCACTTATGAGACATGCAGCACTGAGTTGTTTACCCAAAGGAAGGCTGCTCCAAAACGCACACTGAGAGGTGCAGTCAGCACCGTTAGAGATTAAAAGAAATGATAAAATAATTGGGAATGTTTGAATAATATTGGTTGAGAGCTGGTTATTCAGGTTATGCAAATCGCGTATTGACTCTGCTTCCGCTCAGCGCTGCGATAAATAAGGATGTGAACCTGGCTGTTTACCAGCGTCACTCACTGATGACTGCGCTCATAAAAGAGGGAAAAGCTGTATGATGTCTTCCTTCCGACCGAGACGAAATCCAGCGCTTTTCCAAAGCATTGTGTGAATTGATTCTGTGGTTGCTGAAGTTTTTTAGCTAGGAGTGTGTGTATGAGTGAACTTAGCAGCCATTGAAATGAAGAGGTTGTTATGGCGATGTGACTGAGGTGACCGCAGACGCATGCACAGGGTAATGGGAAATCAAATTTTTCTGCCCGGGTTCAGCACTCAGGGGTGACGTGTAACGGTCTGCGTGTGGGTCCTCTGATTGGTTATCACTCCAGCATTATACTCTGGGATCTCCAGAACTCTGCGCACAACTCTCGGATGTCACACGTCCTTCAATGAAGTGTTTAATATCTTTCCCAACCAACTCGCCATAAACTTCCCGAGCTTAGCCAGTGTAGTTGTCCTTTTTAAAGTTTCGCTGTGTGTTGCTAACTGTTTATTGAAGGTTTTTCTTTTGGAGCTGGTGCTAGATTTGTCCAATATTAATACCTGAACGTCTGGTGCTGCACGTGTTTAATACGGAGGCGTTGTGCCATTTTCCGTCACAGGTGGATGTGTACTTGCATGTTTTTATTGGTTGGAGTCGATGGTGCTGGAGATGATTGAATGGGACATGTGACATATTGGATCTTTGAGTTTGACATGTTTATATTGTGGTGTTGAAGTAGAATGGAGTTTAAGATGCGTTTGTATCTTGGTGTAGGAGATGTGGTCTTTGGGTTTGAGTTTAAGGTGTGTTTGTATCATGGGGTTACAGGACTTTTCGTCCCTGGATTTTTCATCCCCTGACTCTTTGTCCCCTGAGAACTTTTCGTCCTCAAGGAATTCTCCTAATGATACCAAAACGTGCCACCATTTGTTGACAGACGAATCACCGTGATAGAAGGGTTAGGGTCAGGGATGGGGTCATAATGCAGGCAGAGGGCAAAACATTATTTGAGATGAACAGTCCAGGGGCGAAGAGTCCTAGAGCCGTATGGGTGTGGGTTTGAGTTGAGCACTTTTCCCTAGAGACCCCCCCCCCCCCCCCCCCCCCCCCGGTTTTGGAGAAGTGATCTTTGAGTTGGGGTCTCAGGTGTTTGTGTTTTGGTGTTGATGATGTTGGAGATGTGGTCTTTAGATTGGGGTTGAAGTTGTGTTCTTGCGTTTACAGGTTCAGGACATGACCCAGGACCCTCCCTGTAACTGCGCCAACAGACTGTCGATAGAGTACCTCTCTGAAGGGCGCTACCGACTCGGGGACAAGATCCTCTTCATAAGGGTGAGATGTTCTGACCCTACTGCTAACTGCCAAAGTCCACAAAGCAAAATATCCATCCCCTGGACCAGCCCCCAGTTATTATGAGCCAAGTCAAAGACCATAACAAAAAGGGAGATCACAGAGGTAAAAAGGTGATTTATTGAGCCTGGCACATGACCTAACAGAAGGCAGTCTATGAAAGCCCGCAGCAGCATGGCCACAGACTGATCCCCTCCTTTTCTTTCTTAATTAAGAGAAGGCAGCTCATTAAATAATGCTGCGCGCAGGTGGGGCTAATGAGTTTCAATCGTCTCTTCACAAATCCACCTGAGAATGAGACAGTTAATTGGATAAAAACTGATGCTAATCACCAAGTTGGAGTCTTTACATACAAACCCATCCGACCTTTAACAAACAGACGGACAGAGCTGTAACATGAGATATATGGCAAATCAGCATGTATGTAACTCTGCATATACAGTTCGTACATGTGGTTCTCACATTTACCATGTCATAATATAGGTTTGTTTTTATGTGTGTGTGTCTGTCTGTACCAGTGTAATACGTGACAAAGGTGTGTCTTGACATGTTTCTGATATTACAGAATTATTTGTTTGCATCATTGCTTCTAATGGATTTTTATTAATATTATTAATATTATTATGCAAATGATATAACATCTTGGAGGGAGCTGCCAAGCAAGGATTCCTCATGACAGTGTGACTCAGGTCTGGTTTGCTGTGCTAATCTCTGGGTGTCTGTTAAGCAACTCCGCTGTGGCCTGACTCCAGCCTGGATTACACTGCACTCGTCTCCTAACGTTACTGGACACACAAAAGTTCCTGTGGGTTGCAGAGGTGGTTGTTTTTCGTGCTGCAGCCTGTGTGCTTGTGTTCGGCCTGGAGTGGGTCACACCTCTTCACCTGGGGCTCTGCCTCTGCCATTTTTCATCTGCCTAGGCGTTGCTCCGGTGCAGAAAATACCCCCCTTCATATTCAGTGCATGTATACCAGTGTGTCTTCATTTCTTAAGCTTCCATTAGAATTTTGGATGGTTTTATCTCACTTGGCTGAGGAGGGCTTCAGATTAGGTGTAAAACCATCCCAAATCAGTGTTTTATGAGTGTTTGGAATGGAGTATAGTGCTGTAACAACCTGTCAGACTCCAGGGGCCCCTTGCTCTTGGCCCTCAAGGGCCACAGTTTTGGAAATGGGGATCTGTTGGTCTCTTGTGACTGACTGAATCTGTGGTCAGATTTGCCGTTTATCTCTCTCTCACTGTGCATGTTTTTTTGTGCGGAGTCTGGTCTGGAGGTGCATTTCCTCGGGGGTATTATGATTTCAAAAGTTTTCTGAAGCCAGACATGAATTCTGCGTAATTTTCAAAAATTGGGGCTTTTTCTTTCAATAGTCCGGACGTGAGTGAAAGGCTGTAATCATCTCTCCTCCATCTCTCCCCCCTCCCCCACCCCGCGTGCTCAGATGCTCCACGGGAAGCACGTGATGGTGCGCGTGGGAGGGGGCTGGGACACGCTGCAGGGGTTCCTGCTGAAGTACGACCCCGGCCGTGTGCTGCAGTTCACCACTCTGGAGCAGAAGATCCTAACCTTCCAGAAGGTTCTTCCCAGCCCGGCCGCAGACCACCCCCCACCGATGAACCCCCTCTCTGCAATGGAGCTGCCCCTGGCTGCCCTCCCTGCCAAAGCATGTGCCCCGATCCCAGCCCCCCTGCCCCGCACGCACACCCCAGCTCCTGCCACGCCCTCCCTGCCTCCCCAGAACAGAAATAACCCCAAAAAGACCCTGCCTCTGCCCTCCCGTCCTGTCTCGGCTCCTCAGAACGCTTCCGTGAAGAGGGCCCGGCAGCCTCCGGGCCCCGCTGCGCGTCGGCCACCACTTTCGCCCCTCGCCAGCCCTCCTGTCCCATTTAAACTAAAGACCTCCTCCCCCTGCGGGGGCCTGTCCCCAACTGCGAGCCCAGTTGCCTCTGAACCGTCCTGCAAGTACCCCAAGCCTTCCACCACCCCGACCTCTCAGACGGCCCCTCCTGCACCATCAAGAACTGCCTCCTCCTGCTCTGAGCAGTCAGCTCGGGAACCCCCTCTCTCTTTTCGGAGGGTTGCACTCCAGGGGGAGGACAGACCGGCATCTGCCCCTCCCAAAGCACAGTTACTGCCGGGGGACCCCAAGTCAGGTTGCCAGCGGGAAACCCAGAAAACCAAGAAAGTGCCAACCGCCATTAAAGTGCCCACCTCAAGTGCTTCAGGAGTTTCTGCAAGTGTTGGGGGACGGACCGTCTCCACGCGAACTCAAACCAGGACCCCACTCCCCAAATCTTCTGAACTGCCAAGGCGAAATGAGCCCCTCCCCAAAACCCATCTTCCTTTAGCCACGGGTTGCAAAACAACAAAGCCCACAAATACTACCCCTGGGTGTGCTCCAAGGGCCAATCCAAGGCCCGGCTGTATTTTAGTACCCTCTCTCAAGGGGGCCCAGAGGACGGTTAAAACGCCTAACACTGCGGGACAAAGGCAGCTGCCCCAGCCCCGCTCCGCACCCACAGCGAAAAGCACCCCAAAACCTCACACTAAAACTGCAGGCCCTGCTGAACCCATGCCCGCCTCAAGAGTGAAAACTGCACCCCTCTCATCCGCCAAGAGTGTCACTCGCTCTAGGAGGAACCCAGAATTAAACAAAAAACAGGACGCTTATTTTGAAATGAACGGCAAAAGGATGCAAAAGAGCTGAGGTCTTATAAGGAGCTGAAAATCAGTGAAGTGTTCAGTGGTCTGAATTGGGGATCATCTCCCTGAGTGCTGAGTGCTGCTTTTTCCACCCTCCTTTTTCTTCGGAGCCAGGTGTAAAGACAAGTCTGGCCAATCAGAAGCACTAAGTTTTCCGTTAATTAGTTGATTACTCAGGAGAAAAGAAAAGCAGGGCTTTGAGGGCCAGATTTGGGTGATTCCTGGTCCAAATAATTTTGGTGACTATAGATGTAGTCGTTTTTGATACAAGTACATTTATATGTATTCAGACTCATTAGGTACTTTGTCTGATGCTTGGAGTACATACTTAAACCAGCCAACAGCTGAGCATGGAAACATGACCCTCAGATCAATGAAGCACTTGAATGGCCTGACCTGGGTTCTAATATTAAGTTGCCTGCTTCTGATTCGCACTCTCACTTTCCCTCCAACTAATATCCTAAATTCAATCTGAAATTCCATGTTCCATTCAGAGATTAATTTAATTGCTTTTATAATTTATCATTTTTGTTTTTAAGTACCATATCAAGAGGTGCCACATGATGCGTGATGTTACCACCGGTATGAACAGAGTTCAGAATTATCCCAGGTTTTTTTGTAAGCTGATACAAAGAGGTCATTGAAAAGCATGGTGCCACATACTGAGTTTGTGTGCGAGAGGCTTTTTTCTCCCATTTGTAATGACTTGGCTTAAACTGCTCACCACGTTTCGTAATGTGTTGACACATCAGCATCACAATTGTCGAAAGCATTTCACCTGAGACCGAAACAAGACCTCTGAATTACTATTATTATTTTTTTAACAGTGATGCTACCAAAGTCTTCATTGATTGTAAGTGATGAGAACACTGGACCTCACCCACAGGGAGAGTACAACTGTTTTATCAAGGCTATTCTACTAACCTTAATCTTTGAATCTTTTACGTTCTCTTTTGTCTATGTTGTGTAGATTGGAGGGTTTTGGCAGCATTTATGTAGCAATAGGGCTTCAAAGGGATGAACTTTGCACAAATTAGGAAGTGTGAACCCTGTGCCTTAACAACTAGAAACCGGCTTTAGAGTTTTTAATATAATGTTGGTCTGGAAATTTGTATTAGTATATCGGTTAGTCACAGCATGCCGCTTGGGTTTTTTAATGCTCCGTTACACTGGGGATATTCTTTACATACTACTGATTTCTGCCCAGAGTCTGTGTCTGTGGATGCAACGTTACGAGAAGCGTAGATGGTGTATTGTCTGTGAGAATTGTTTTGTTTGTATATCTGCTCAGAGTCCAGATTATCATATATTTGAGTGTTTTGTTGTCCATGTTTGTACTGTCTGCTCATTTTTCTGTTGGTCTGTTTCATCTTTCAGCACTTTATGGAAACCATGAAACATTTCAGTGTGCATTGTGATTATAATCACTGTAACATTTACTTTTTTTGTGATGTGCGGTGTCCTTTCCTTTTTAAATAAAATTATAATCAACTTTTGACTTTTTCGCTCACAAAATGGGACTTGATTCTTTATTTTGTTGTGGCAAAACACACTGTGAGCATTAAGCCATGAGACTTGCTCAGATTAGTACTGATAGTTGCTCATGTTAAGCCACTTTCACACCGGACCCGAAATGAATTTTTTTGCACGACAGATTACATTCAAAGTCAATGCAAAGATGCATTGAAATACAGGCCTTTCACGTGTATTCGCGTCTGCATTGACTTTGAAAGAAATCTGTTGTGCGACAAGTTTGTTTCGCGTTCTGTGTGAAAGCGCCATTAGAATCACACTCCAATCTAATGCAAAGAACAGATTTGCAGACCAGCGCCGTCATGAATGAGATGTTTCCCTCAAAGTATCAGAACAATTCTGTCTTTATTTTTTTTGAATGTTCTGGGTATGAGATTGAGAACCAAAGATTAATTTGAGACCAAAATAGTAAATTTACATGTCCTAGTTTCTACGTGGAAAAATTTTCACCATCGTTACACCTGTTTGTTGAGTCCCTCACTGACCAGCTGTCCAAAGTAGGTTCACTTGAAAAAAAGTTGGGCCGATTGCAGTGTACGTCACACGACATTGACACATTATCTTTGTTCCATACTCTAGCACTGAGACTCAGAGGATATATCGTCAGTGAGGTTGAAGTACGGCCTATCCGTTTTAGTTTGAGGGTGTTTTAATCCACGTTGGATTGACTTTAAACAATGACTGCACCTTTAGTGCACGGTTCTCCCCCATTTTTGGGTGCATAAAAATCATTGTAAATCAAGTATAAAATAAAGACATAATTATGTGTATTTTGTTTCTCTTCAATGACTGCTTCAAATCTGCGATGCACTGACATCAGACGCTGGGTATCTTCCCTGGTGCTGCTCTGCCAGGCCTGCACTGCAGCATCTGTTCCTGCTTGTGCTGGAGACTTTTTGCCATCAACCTCTTCAAGATGTAAAACGCATGATGAGCTGAACTCAGATATGGAGATCTACTCGGCCAATAGAACCAAAAGAAGAGTCTCTGTCCAATGAATTGTGGTTCTCACTGTTAATGGTTGCACTGGCTTTAAAGCAAGAACTGCGTTGAGTATGACTCAGTGACATTGCCAAAGGCTGGCCGTCCTCTGTAGCCGTCCCAGCCTTCACTGTGGCCTCTCTCTCTCTCTCTCTCTCTCTCTCTCTCTCTCTCTCTTTCAGGCGGCTCTTTTGCAAGTAAAATCCTTTCTTGATTTAAATGCGTTTGTTGAGCTCAGGACCTTCCTCTTCCTTGTGCTGATGCTGTGGTTTGTGGCGGCAGTGTGTTTGGATTCATTGTCTTTTGGGCGAAGCTGTGGCTGATTTCTCAGTGCGTTGCCAGATGCAATTTTTCTTCCTAATTCAATAAACGAATGAGATTGCAAAGGAATTATTTTCCGAAAAGCCATGTTTGAAAAGCTCAGACGCTGTGTCGCGCCTCTGGTCAGGTAAGGGCGTTGTGTTTCTAAAATCCGTAATTTAAGCAGGCATTCATTCGGTTTCTGCCATGTTCCTCTTGTAACTTAATCGACCGTACGAAAATGAAGGCTGCTTTTGGTCAGTTTTGCTTGTTGCCAAGTTTCGAATGGCATGTAAAGATTACAGACCTTCTTGCTGCCCACAACTACACCTGATGTCTTCATAATACGGGGATTAGAAGCGAGACTCAGGAGAGGCAGGAACAACAAGTGTTATTTGCAGATTTGGTTGCCAAGGTGAGAAAGGTGGGGCCTCCAGTCATGGGATCTTGTTTCATGGTACTTCTGATAGCGAGTGCACATTCTGAATTTCAGTTTCATGAAAATGTACGGGGTCATGGCAGAGGAATACGAGATCGAAGAGGCGGAAGCGCCTGACAGCTCGTTTGTTTGCCAAACGACTGATTTCAACGGGGATGAAGATTCCCTGTTCTTCAGCGATGGAAAGCGACGGATCGACTTTATCTTGGTATATGAAGAGGAGAAGGACCAATCAGAGCTTCGGAAGTCCAAGGTGAGCGAAGTCCCTCCTGGCATCGCGCCCAAAACATTTGCGTGATTTCTTTTTTTTCACTTTAAAAATTAATGGCATTATGGTGTGATCCCACATCTTAATCAGTTTATACTTTGTCAGACCTGCATACAGTTTCATTTGATGTTTCGGGTTGAACCTTGTTTTTTCAAATTTGATTCAGAAGATTCCTTGTCAGATAGACCAGAGAAATTGCATCTCTCACAGAAATACATGTTGTGACAGTATAGTTGCTACAGTTGGGTTTTTGTCCAAATGTTTCATAAAGCTTTGCATAGATACCACTGCACACAAGTCCGTTGAACTTTGTTTACTTACTTCAGCGCTGTTTTTCATTCAGAACGAACATTTTGAACAAATGAATGTTTCCTACTATCATCATTAAGAACCCGAAGGCGAATTCCAGGAGAGACCTGTCGAAGAGGAGGGGATGTGCTTGGGCATCAGTGCTCGGTCACAAGATGATTTAAGCTTGCTGCTGTTCTCCTTAGATAAGAAGAGCGTATTATGAGGCGAGCTTGATGAAGATGGGACTGGAACTCGAGGCGACCAGATCCGTGAGTGACTCCTGTGTGAGCTGACAGTACAAACACTGCGAAAACCACAGCGAGCAGCGGTGCGAGTCAGTGACTCCTGTGTGAGCTGACAGCACAAACACTGCGAAAACCACAGCGAACTGCGGTGTGAGTCAGTGAGAAGCTTCCGCACTCAGGACTGATCAAACTCCCATTCGAAGGTCTTTTAACCTTGACTCATTACCTGTATTTTTAATGAAAAATGCACTGCCAAATTAGGTAGTATTTACTGAAGAATTTATTTACCCCAAAGCAGAGGAAGTTGGGATGGTATGTTTATTATTAAACTGAAAGCGGTGGTTGATAAATTAACCTTGACCTTTGATTATGTGGAAAACGATACATAACCACATTATTTGATATTTCCCAGTGTTAATTTTATTGATTTTTCAAAACAAACACCTATGTTTTTTTGATTGGTTTGTCCAAGTCATCAAGTGACATTATATGTGATAGCCCTTCCCAAGCCACTGTAAACCACTGGCAGTTTTCATAACAGTAGCAGTTTTCAGAGCGTAAAATCCTGGCAAATTTCACTCAAAAACACAGGCAGTTCTCTATGAAACACTGGCAATGTTCATCGTTAAAAAGGGCCAGTTTTCACTGTAAAACAGGCAGTTTTCACCATAAAACAGTTGCAGTTTTGAATGTAAAACTGGCAGTTTTCACGGAATAACCCTGGCAGTTTTCTCAGTGCTCCAGTCCCAGCCAGCTGGGCTCCTCGGTGGAGAAGAACTGCATGTGTTGCTGTGGCGCATTTCCCCTGGGCGCTCTAATGCGTACTCCATCCACAGACCTGCATGTTAGGCTAATGGAGTCCCAAAATCACTAATGGGTACGAGTGTGTTTGTGTGTGTGTGTCAGGGTGTGCTCCTGCCTCTCTCCCAATGCATGCTGGGACAGGCTCCAACACTGCCTCTGTCCCTTACCATATATGAGTTAAGGCCTGAGTAGATCATGGATGGATCACGGCTTCTTTGCGGGTAACCGATCAATGAATAATTATTAGTCTTCATTCAGCCTCGCTCTTCATTCAGTGACAATTTAAAATGTTCCGACTGATTTTTCTCAAACGCATCATCTATTTTAACTGGAAGAATCCCTTAACTGTCTTATGACACTGTGGTTCCTACACTCGTTCCCGGACCCCTCCATGTACGCTGGTTTTGTGTTCCAAACAGAATTGCAATTGTAGGATTGCAATAAGCAGATAATTTGCCCTAATTAGGAGCAGTCTGTATTTAAAGCAGTCACTTACAGTCCTAAACCACATTTTGACAGGTGTGTCTGTGTGCCATGAACAATAGAAGACCCTTGAACGTAACATGTTCATTTTTCTACATTGCAAGCTATTTCTGATTACATTTTAAAACGGGTCAGATTAGACACAGATAAAATCGGTTAACTCCAAATCAAGACCTGTGTGCAAGAAGGACCTAGGTCACTAAATAACACTTTTGTGATTTTGGGAGTCAAAGTTTTCTGAACATGTCGCATATAAAATATATGATGCCGTCTACATGAACAAAAAATGCAGCGCACGGCCCATACAGATAACCCAGTTTATGCCCAACAACAGGAGTAGGAACTCTTCACTTCTGACTGTGGGCACCTGCCTCTGTGTCATTCTTTGACACTTTATTTCCCTGTTTCTTTCTGAGAATGGAGAACAGGGACTGTTACTGACTGACCACGGTAACCATGGTGACCATGGGCAGCCCTGTGTAAATGGGCAAAAACTCTGTAGGGGCCGTGTGCACGTATGTTTTGCTCATGTAGACAAAGACAAACGGTACTTGCGCTCACCCTCAATCCTCTCGGACCCCTCATCTCGTGATCAATTTTGGTTGCTGTCCGGAATCTGTCACATACAGGCTGTAACCAGATGTGGCGCTCTTGAGCTGCCATCGTCACTTGTGGCTGCCCTAAGCGGGGTCGGTCAGTGACGGTGCCTGTGTTCCGTTCTCGGATAGACAGCCGACTGATTGTTGAACGGTGACAGAGCAAATGACGCACCACCTCTCGGCGGCTGAGATCTGCCCGTAACATGCAAAGGCTCTTTTCCTCTCTCCAGTGTCACAAGCCGTTCCATTTTCTTGATGCAGCAGCATTTTTCATTTTTTTGTTGGCTTTATGTAGGCTCTTGACCGCACCAAAAAGAACAAGTCAAGTGTCAGTGTCCACATCACAAACAGCTCAATGTTTGTTATTACTGAAGTGCGAGGCGTGAGCACGTGGTGCGCGTCAGGATTACAATACCACACGCTATTCTTTATTTCCTCTCGTGCCTCACTGGAAAAGCAATCGCTTCTTCAATTTGCTGCAAATCCAGTACATACCTCACCTGTGCGTTTTTAATGGCACTTTGTGTGTGTGTGTGTGTGCGTGTGTATATATATATATATATATATATATATATGCCGTTTTAACACTGTAGTATTATACTATATATATCTGCAACGACTCCAAAACTTTGACCCCCAAAAGTGTGCTTTAGTGAGGTACTTCTTGCACACAGGTCTTCAGATTAGGTTGACTTACATCAGTATGTATAGAGTACCTAATTATTAACATAATTTGCTTGAACTTAATGACATTAACATGGCACAAAGCAGTGAATGAATCGGGAAAAGGAGCGAGTCATGGGTATAAAATCATAACCACAGCACCAGCTGCTCTCAGGCAACGGGCAAAGAACGTAACAAAAATCTGAAAAGAGTCTCAGGCTTCTGCTAGTGTAAAAAAGTAATAAGCCTTTATTGAATGGCTAATGCATCAGCAAAGATTAAAAAGCGCACCTACGCGTTACGGCCAAACAGGCCTTCATCAGGGTGACGAACCCGTTTGTGAATCAAGGCACCATTCATATAGATTAGGAAAGGAAATGACATCATGAGAAAAACAGGATATATGAAACCTGATAAACAACAATAAAGGACACAATATCACACATATTAAGGGCAGGGAAAAGTATCATGTAAGAGAAACTCACATAAACGTGTGCATCTCCCAGAAACACTAACATATATTATAAAAATGGAGAGTAGTCTATTTCTTCATTTAAACCTGGAAATTCCATGGCCTTGAGCTGGAAAATCCAAAACGTCTCCCGTTGTTGGAGACGTCCAAGATGATCACCTCCCCCCTTCGAGATCTATGGACCACCTCAATAACCATAGCTTTCAAAGAATTAGGGTCTTCATGGCCAACCAACCTGTAATGTTTAGCCATAGGATGTTTGTCGTTCGCTGTTCTGATGGCATAAACATGTTCGGATAACCTATCCCTCAGTCTCCGTTTAGTACGGCCTATATAAAGGCACCCACATACACACTCCAACCTGTACACAACAAAAATGGTGTTGCAATTCGCAAATGAGCTTAACGAGTACGTACGGGGAACACGAGAATCCGTAAAGGTTTCAGATTTAACTGTGTATTGACATTGATTGCAATTTCCGCAAAGTTAGTTGTCAAAGGGTTTGAAAAGCCAAGTGCGTTTGGTTTTGGGTGCCAAAGGCTTCCGAAGTCGAGTGGAGAGGCAGCGCAAATTAGGGACATTATCAGACGCAACTGGAGTATAATTGAGAGCGACTCCACTCCACTTCAAATGCTGTTTTCGCAGAGCCCCCAGCCTTCAAACTCTGTTTTCGCCGAGCCACCAGCCTTCAAACGCTGTTTTCGCAGAGCCCCCAGCCTTCTCTTTCAGGCAGGCTCCCCCACTGAAGGATAAATTGGTACACAGTGATATCTGAACATGTTCATGCCATCAAAACAGTGAACGACAAACATCCCATGGCTAAAGATTATAGGTTGGTTGGCCATGAAGACCTTAATTCTTTGAAAGCTATGGTTATTGAGGTGGTCCATAGATCTCGAAGGGGGGGTGATCATCTTAAACATCTCCGACAACGGGAGACGTTTTGGATTCTCCAGCTCAAGGCCATAGAATTTCCAGGTTTAAATGAAGAAATA
Source organism: Gymnothorax reevesii (assembly GCA_029721435.1). Classification (NCBI taxonomy): domain Eukaryota; kingdom Metazoa; phylum Chordata; class Actinopteri; order Anguilliformes; family Muraenidae; genus Gymnothorax; species Gymnothorax reevesii. Next base: position 11,512,178 of record CM056579.1, on the reverse strand, counting down.
TATTATAAAAATGGAGAAAAGTCTATGTTAGTGTTTCTGGGTGATACACACGTTTATGTGAGTTTCTCTTACATGATACTTTTCCCTGCCCTTAATATGTGTGATTTTGTGTCCTTTATTGTTGTTTATCAGGTTTCATACATCCTGTTTTACCTGTTTTTCTCATGATATCATTTCCTTTCCTAATCTATATGAATGGTGCCTTGATTCACAAACGGGTTCGTCACCCTGATGAAGGCCTGTTTGGCCGTAACGCGTAGGTGCGCTTTTTAATCTTGCTGATGCATTAGCCATTCAATAAAGGCTTCTTAATTTTTCCACTACCAGAGTGCCTTTGACTCTTTTTTTTCATATTTATGGGACAAAACAGGTTTGAATTTATCATTTGCTCGTTTAATAAGTCGCTCATTTTTGCGATCATGTGTCCACTGTTTCACCAGTTAAGAATGTGCTGATTATTTACCTTTAACATTTTTCCCTATTTTCATGCAGTTCTTTGTAGTACATGGAAAAAGTGGAAATGAAATTTTTATTGGTGCCCAGATATCAGCCAAAATATGGCCTATTATAAAAACAAACAAAAAAAGAAAAATAAAGGAGACCTAACTGCTCCAGACATAAACCCACTGAATGAAAAAAATTAGTTGCTTGTTAAAATCCTGTAATTGCTATTCCAGCCAGTAGCAACCAGAAAAAAAAGACCAAATAAAACAGTGGGGTCCCCAAACTGAGTTTTGGAGCCACTGCAATAAGATTACAGCAAGGTCCATAAATAAATGGACACTGACATTACTTTGCACAATTCTCGCAGTTAAATATGCATGGTGAGGAATTTTAAGTGCAGACAATTCACTTAAGATAATTCGATTGCAGGTATTTACACTGACCGAACCATGCCGGAATAACAGCGTTTAAAATAGTGTCATAGACACAGTCCTAATATTTACCATCTTGCAGTATGAGGCTGATCTGGAGTGGACAGTGGTCTTCTGGAACCAAGATTTAATGTGCTGTGTTTTTGGGTCACCTGAGCCGAAGTCTCAAAGTGACCTATTTTAATCGCCTTTGGTCTGTCGTGCATCGGTAAACAATTAACAATTGACGACTTCTCAGAAACCACTCATCCAATTTCAATAAAATTTTGCAGGAACCTTCCTTGGTGAAATATGCACCAAAATTATGAATTATATGGTGCCCACCCCCAGGGGCTCTGAGGGGCGGGGCTAAAACTGAGGTCACCTGAGACAAAGTCTCAAAGTGACCTATTCTAATCGCCTTTGGTCCGTCCTCGTCCTCGTCCGTCGTGCGTCATGCGCCCATAAACAATTAACATTTTCGACTTTTTCTCAGAAACCGCTGATCTGATTTCAGTGAAATTTTGCAGGAACCTTCCTTGGTCAAATATGTACCAAAATTGTGAATTATATGGTTCCCACCTCCAGGGGCTCTGAGGGACGGGGCTAAAGGTGGTATAATTGGCTGAAATTTTCAAACTCTTCTTCTCCAGACCTAGATATGGTGGAAAATGATTTTCTTCATTGATTGAAGGGTCTTCAGCTGCTTTATCAAAATTGTTCATTTCATGGCCCCCAGGCTCCATCAGGGGAGGGGGTGAGGTTTACTATACTTTATACAGGAAAATGATGGGTATATTTGGTTCATTCACATCAATTCCATTAGTTTTTAAACAACTCAGGTGACCGTTAAGGCCCATGGACCTCTTGTATTAATTGCGATCTGTTTAATCTTTTTCCATAGGTTTTGGACGAAAGGATGATGTTTGTGAAGGTGCACATGCCCTGGGATGTGCTGTGTACCTACGCCGAGGTGCTACACATTAAGTTACCAATCCAGCCCGATGATCTTCTCGTTAGCTCTGACACTGGCCCCTTCCACTGCATCACCAAACACTTCTACCCCCGCCTGGACTTAATCACAGAGGAGACGGAGTGCTTCACCGCTCCCTTCGAACGGAGCCGGCTGGCCAGCTTCTACATCAAAGACGGCGAGCAGTTTTTCAGTGACACTGTCCGGACTCGAGTGGTGAGACGTGTGTGTGCGTGCGTGCGCGCGCGCGCGTGTGTGTGCGCGTGTGTGTGCGCGTGCGTGTGCGCGTGCGTGATGCGCGTGCGTGTGCGCGTGCGTGATGCGCACAGATGCGACAGCGAGGCCCCCTGCTCTCTTTTTTTAGGGGGAAAAAAAAAATCCCCAACTTAGAGGATCATTTCCTTTATCATGAAAAATATAGTTAGTTAAGCTGGATTCGTGGTTCTGCGTTGAACCAGCGGCGTTGCGACACGCAGCCTCTTCGGCGACGTGAACCCCCACCGCAGGGCCTCTGCGTTGCCTGCTGTGCACCTCGAAAATTTTCGAACTGCACGCCAAAGGGACGCAGACCGCAAGGGCACTGATTGGTCCACTTCTACTACATCACTTCCGGCGCTTCGTTTTTCTGGGGTTTTTTTTTTTTTTTCGATTTTTACCTATCAGTTTGGTGGTGAATTGCTTCGTGGCATAGCATGACGCAAACGACCTAAACGCAGAACTTTGAAAGGTCCACAACGGCATCGAGACGATGCTGTGCCCTTTGTGTGTAGTCAATACAGAACCATAAATCCAGCTCTAGAGGTGAAAGAGCCGTCCTTTCTGGTGTGCTCTCATCAGATACTGCCCCTGATGGGAAGTTTAGGAAAGAGTAAAATTTTTTGGGAGACCGCGAATTTGCAAACTTCTGTGGAGTGATATGAAAGTTAAAGCAGCCTGTTATCAATAACAGCGATTAGAATCCAAAATATTTGGCGGTTGAATGCTTAGAGCGACCAATCTTAACTGAGCATTCAACAAAGCTGTTTAATATAGTGATATAACAACTTGGCTCAGTGCGAGAATGGACCTGCTGTGAGGTATTAAAACCAGATTGCACTCAGCGCTGTATACCCCTCGGCATGCCAGCAGGTGGGCGCACCCTACCTTTGAACTGGGAAAAAAAATTGGTCAAAATCGGAGCAATGACCTTGACATCAAGCAGGCTTCTGGAGAGGCTCAAGGTGCATAACCTGTTAAAATTTGAGGACTGTTGCTGGGGGGGGGAACGAAGCAAAAAAACAAAAAAAAAAACGAAGGACCGAAGATGCACACTATTTAAAGGGATATTTCAACATTTTGGCAAATGGCCCATTACCAGAAATCCTATAGTAATATGAGTAGGTACATTACCTTTGGTTATCCGAGCCTGTTGTTTTGAGATTCGAGGGGGGAAAGACGCGAGCTGCTCAGTGAACATAATGAGGGTGAACGGTACAGGTCCCTCGCTCCTTCAAATCTCTTCAAATACGCAATCCAGCTGCTCCTAAACGCTCTCGTGGACAACTTGTGACCTGCACATTCATCACGCTATAAAATAATTATGTAAAACTAGAAAAGCACTCAGAGAGCGCAGACCTCCGCCCGGGATTCGGCAGCAAAACCCAAAAGCACGGAGATTAGAACTCCGGCCCTTTGGAAAGACTTGAAATCTTGAACGTTGGCGTATATCTCAGCAGTATTTTGGCCTAGATGTGCCAAAATTTAATCACCTGTTCCTTGACTTAATACCCACCTTCTCTGAAAATTTCATCAAAATCTGTCCATAAGTTTTTGAGTTATTTTGGAAACCATCAGACAAGCAAACAAACAAACAGGCAAAACATAACCTCCTTGGCGGAGGTAATTACGAGAGCGAGTTATTTTAAAGGCAAATGCATAACCAGAACTACATTTCAGACATACCGGCTGGGCGGAGTAATTTCAAAAGCGAGGCGTGCGTTTGCTGCAACTACTCGCAAGTCGCAATGTCTGAGGTGCGCACTGCGCACAGTGTTAATGCGCCCAGCGGGTTACTCAATAAAAGTAGTTCCGAGTATTTCCTTCATGTGTCGTAATGTTTCATAATTATACATTATCATTTTATAGCGTGGTGAATGTGCAGGTCGCAAGTTGTCCACGAGAGCGTTTTGGAGCTTCTGGATTGCGTATTTGAAGAGTTTTGAAGGAGCGAGGGACTTGAACTGGTCACTTTCATCATGTTCGCTGAGCAGCTCGCGTCTTTCCCCCCTCGAATCTCAAAACAACAGGCACAGATTACTAAAGGTAATGTACCTACTCATATAACTATAGGGATTATGGCAATGGGCCATTTGCCAAAATGTTGAAATATCCCTTTAAACAAATGTCACAAATTGTAAAACTGTGACCGCATTCCGGTGTTATTGGAAGCGTTGACTTTTTAAAAAATCAATTTCGTAATCATGATTTTTTATTTATTTTTTTTTTACTGACTGTGCGTAGCCTCCCCTGTTGGCCAGCAGATGGCAGTGACAGTGAACAATCACATTGTTTCAAGTGCAGTTGAGTAATTCTGGTCATTACGGGAGATGTGCTGCATGCTGGAAACGTCCCTGGTAAATGAGCCTCATGCTGACTGGTTACTTAAAAAGACTAAAAATCCTCCCGTGAAACCTGGTCCAATGGTTGTGAGTGATATAAGGTGTGAAAATATGCCCTCTGTGGGTCAGTTGGAATATTCATCGCCTACTGTGATGGAGCCTTTTTGAATTCCTTCCGTCCCACATTAATTCAAACAAGCAGATACTGCTGTATAATCAGATCAATGTGTACACAATGGCGATGTGTGTTTCACCGTTTTATGTGTGCGACAGGCAAATTACATCCTCAAGCGAGCCGCTTTTGAGGTGAGGGGAACTGAGAGGAAATTTGGCATCAACAAGCTGCTGGACTCTGGTGTGTACAAAGCTGCCTATCCACTGCATGATGTGAGTATGGGGCAGTGTATCCACTGCATGATGTGAGTATGGGGCAGTGTATCCACTGCATGCTGTGAGTATGGAGCAGTGTATCCAATGCGTGATGTGAGTGTGGGGCAGTGTATCCACTGCATGATGTGAGTATGGGGCAGTGTATCCACTGCGTGATGTGAGTATGGGGCAGTGTATCCACTGCATGATGTGAGTATGGGGCAGTGTATCCACTGCATGCTGTGAGTATGGGGCAGTGTATCCAATGTGTGATGTGAGTGTGGGGCAGTGTATCCACTGCATGATGTGAGTATGGGGCAGTGTATCCACTGCATGCTGTGAGTATGGGGCAGTGTATCCACTGCATGATGTGAGTATGGGGCAGTGTATCCACTGCATGATGTGAGTGTGGGGCAGTGTATCCACTGCATGATGTGAGTATGAGGCGGTGTATCCACTGCATGCTGTGAGTATGGGGCTGTGTATCCACTGTGTGATGTGAGTATGGGGCTGTGTATCCACTGCATGATGTGAGTATGGGGCAGTGTATCCACTGCGTGATGTGAGTGTGGGGCAGTGTATCCACTGCATGCTGTGAGTGTGGGGCAGTGTATCCACTGCATGATGTGAGTATGGAGCAGTGTATCCAATGCGTGATGTGAGTGTGGGGCAGTGTATCCACTGCATGATGTGAGTATGGGGCAGTGTATCCACTGCGTGATGTGAGTATGGGGCTCTGTATCCACTGCATGATGTGAGTGTGGGGCAGTGTATCCACTGCATGATGTGAGTATGGGGCAGTGTATCCACTGCATGATGTGAGTGTGGGGCAGTGTATCCACTGCGTGATGTGAGTATGGGGCAGTGTATCCACTGCATGATGTGAGTATGGGGCTGTGTATCCACTGTGTGATGTGAGTATGGGGCTGTGTATCCACTGCATGATGTGAGTATGGGGCAGTGTATCCACTGCGTGATGTGAGTGTGGGGCAGTGTATCCACTGCATAATGTGAGTGTGGGGCAGTGTATCCACTGCATGATGTGAGTATGGGGCTGTGCATCCACTGCATGATGTGAGTGTGGGGCTGTGTATCCACTGCATGCTGTGAGTGTGGGGCAGTGTATCCACTGCATGATGTGAGTATGGGGCTGTGCATCCACTGCATGATGTGAGTGTGGGGCTGTGTATCCACTGCATGATGCGAGTGTGGGGCTGTGTATCCACTGCATGATGCGAGTATGGGGCTCTGTATCCACTGCATGATGTGAGTGTGGGGCTGTGTATCCACTGCATGATGTGAGTATGGGGCTCTGTATCCACTGCATGATGCGAGTATGGGGCAGTGTATCCACTGCATGATGTGAGTGTGGGGCTGTGTATCCACTGCATGATGTGAGTGTGGGGCTGTGTATCCACTGCATGATGCGAGTATGAGGCAGTGTATCCACTGCGTGATGTGAGTGTGGGGCTGTGTATCCACTGCATGATGTGAGTATGGGGCAGTGTATCCACTGCGTGATGTGAGTGTGGGGCAGTGTATCCACTGCATGCTGTGAGTGTGGGGCAGTGTATCCACTGCATGATGTGAGTATGGAGCTGTGCATCCACTGCATGATGTGAGTGTGGGGCTGTGTATCCACTGCATGCTGTGAGTGTGGGGCAGTGTATCCACTGCATGATGTGAGTATGGGGCTGTGCATCCACTGCATGATGTGAGTGTGGGGCTGTGTATCCACTGCATGATGCGAGTGTGGGGCTGTGTATCCACTGCATGATGCGAGTGTGGGGCTGTGTATCCACTGCATGATGTGAGTATGGGGCTCTGTATCCACTGCATGATGTGAGTGTGGGGCTGTGTATCCACTGCATGATGTGAGTATGGGGCTCTGTATCCACTGCATGATGCGAGTATGGGGCAGTGTATCCACTGCATGATGCGAGTGTGGGGCTGTGTATCCACTGCATGATGCGAGTATGGGGCTCTGTATCCACTGCATGATGTGAGTGTGGGGCTGTGTATCCACTGCATGATGTGAGTGTGGGGCTGTGTATCCACTGCATGATGCGAGTATGAGGCAGTGTATCCACTGCGTGATGTGAGTATGGGGCAGTGTATCCACTGCGTGATGTGAGTGTAGGGCAGTGTATCCACTGCATGCTGTGAGTGTGGGGCAGTGTATCCACTGCATGATGTGAGTATGGGGCTGTGCATCCACTGCATGATGTGAGTGTGGGGCTGTGTATCCACTGCATGCTGTGAGTGTGGGGCAGTGTATCCACTGCATGATGTGAGTATGGGGCTGTGCATCCACTGCATGATGTGAGTGTGGGGCTGTGTATCCACTGCATGATGCGAGTGTGGGGCTGTGTATCCACTGCATGATGCGAGTGTGGGGCTGTGTATCCACTGCATGATGTGAGTGTGGGGCTCTGTATCCACTGCATGATGTGAGTGTGGGGCTGTGTATCCACTGCATGATGTGAGTATGGGGCTCTGTATCCACTGCATGATGCGAGTATGGGGCAGTGTATCCACTGCATGATGCGAGTGTGGGGCTGTGTATCCACTGCATGATGCGAGTATGGGGCTCTGTATCCACTGCATGATGTGAGTGTGGGGCTGTGTATCCACTGCATGATGCGAGTATGGGGCAGTGTATCCACTGCATGATGCGAGTGTGGGGCTCTGTATCCACTGCATGATGCGAGTATGGGGCAGTGTATCCACTGCATGATGCGAGTGTGGGGCTGTGTATCCACTGCATGATGCGAGTATGGGGCTCTGTATCCACTGCATGATGTGAGTGTGGGGCTGTGTATCCACTGCATGATGTGAGTGAGGGGCTGTGTATCCACTGCATGATGCGAGTATGAGGCAGTGTATCCACTGCATGCTGTGAGTATGGGGCTGTGTATCCACTGCGTGATGTGAGTATGGGGCAGTGTATCCACTGCATGCTGTGAGTGTGGGGCAGTGTATCCACTGCATGATGTGAATATGGGGCTGTGCATCCACTGCATGATGTGAGTGTGGGGCTGTGTATCCACTGCATGATGTGAGTATGGGGCAGTGTATCCATTGCAATATGTGAGTGTGGGGCTCTGTATCCACTGCATGATGTGAATATGGGGCTGTGCATCCACTGCATGATATGAGTGTGGGGCTGTGCATCCACTGCATGATGCGAGTGTGGGGCTGTGCATCCACTGCATGATGCGAGTGTGGGGCAGTGTATCCACTGCATGATGTGAATATGGGGCTGTGCATCCACTGCATGATGCGAGTGTGGGGCTGTGCATGCACTGCATGATGTGAGTATGGGGCTGTGTATCCACTGCATGCTGTGAGTATGGGGCAGTGTATCCTCTGCATGATGTGAGTATGGGGCTGTGTATCCACTGCATGATGTGAGTATGGGGCTGTGCATCCACTGCATGATGTGAGTGTGGGGCTGTGTATCCATTGCAATATGTGAGTGTGGGGCTGTGTATCCACTGCGTGATGTGAGTGTGGGGCTGTGTATCCACTGCATGATGTGAGTGTGGGGCTGTGTATCCACTGCGTGATGTGAGTATGGGGCAGTGTATCCACTGCATGATGCGAGTGTGGGGCTGTGCATCCACTGCATGATGCGAGTGTGGGGCTGTGCATCCACTGCATGATGCGAGTGTGGGGCTGTGTATCCACTGCATGATGCGAGTGTGGGGCTGTGCATCCACTGCGTGATGCGAGTGTGGGGCTGTGTATCTACCTACTTCCACTCTTGTAAATAAGGTGTTCCCTCCCTCCTATAAAGTTTTACTCTTTTATACTCCGTGCTGATGCGTGTTGACGCTGATCTGGCATCTGTTTGAGGGCCAAAAGCTTGGTAGCAAGACTCTGTGTTTAATTCTCTATACATTTGTCACCTGTCTGTACATTATTTCGAGGGTTTTGAGTCAGAATGGTTTGTCTCCAAGTTTGCAGTTTATACCTTTGTGGCACAGAAGAGAACAGAAATGATGGAGATAAACTCTTTCAGCTGCTTAATGCGCTTAATTTAGGATATGGAGATAAACCACTTTTCCAGACAAACTAGACATGATTTTTAACTTGTAGCTGCACTTAACCCAAAATTCCCAAATTTTGGAGACAAACCATTCTGGCTCTGAACCCTCAATTTGTCCGCAATAATTATTTAAACCTTGTTTTCCTGATGTAATTTACAGTGCAAATTCCATGAGCGCTCGCTGGATGAGCACTGCCCAAACGAGCGGCTGGTTTTGTACAGAGAGTGGGCTCACCCCATCAACTTCTACAAGATGCAGCCTCTCGACCTCATCAGGTGAAGATATCTCATTCTCCTGGCTTTGCTCTATGCTGTAAATAAACAAGCACTTTTCCTTGGATGCATGGAACAACCTTTATTGACTGCATTTGAATTTGTGCCGACGGTGCCACAGTGATCACCGGCAGAACATAGCCCATCCCACCATGTTATTCTCCAGACTTGCTTTAAAGTCCAGTAGTGCATTAAGTGTCCAAGTTCCCAATTTGGCTAAATCTCCTTTAACAGATATGATCAGCCGAGTCACAGTTTAATACTGAAAACTGGATGGTCAGATGAGTTTTTAAGTGCCTGCATTGCACTAATATTGTTGCATTTTGTTTGAGGTATTATTTCTCTGAAGTGCTTTTGATCATTTGTTGGGATAAGTGCTGTATGTATACAGATGAACTGTCCATTTTTAACCTGCTTCGTCCTGTTTCTCACAGGAAGTACTTCGGAGAGAAGATTGGGATTTATTTCGCCTGGCTGGGCTTCTACACCTGCATGCTGATTGCAGCGAGTGCGGTCGGCCTTGGGTGCTTCATCTACGGCTTCTGGAGCCGGGAGACCAGCACCTGGAGGTACAGCACCGGGCAGAGGAGAGATATTTCATCCATCCATCATTTTATCTGCATATTTCTGGCAGAGGAAACTTGGGTGCTTTTCAGCATGCGCGCCCTGCTCAGTACTAATACTGAGGAAACCCTTACAGCATGCGAACCATATCTACCTGAGAGCAAAGAAATGGTGGTATGTGTGTGTGCGCGTGTGTGTGCGCGTGTGTGTGTGCGCGTGTGTGCGCGTGTGTGTGCGCGTGCGTGTGCGTATGTGTGTGTGTGTGTGTATGTGTGTGTGTGTGCGTGTGCGTGTGCGTGTGCGTGTGCGTGTGCGTGTGCGTGTGGGGGGGGTCTGGATTGATGTTTTGTTATAGTGTGTATATATCACTTGAGAATAGTCTTTGTCCTTCCCACTGAGGATATATGGAGAGACGCAAGGAAACTGCGAGGAGAGAGGAAACGAGGAGAGGTGTATGTAGGGAGATGAGATGTCCTTTTCTCTCAAGCGTCACGTGAAGTGATGTCCATTTCTGATGATGGCACGCGGCAGGATCTGGTGCCAGCGTAGGTCATTACCGATTGCGGTCGTGCCTTTCAGATGAAAGAGTTCCAGGAGGGCTGCTCTCGAGTAACTGCGCTTTAGACTCGGTGCTCCTGCCTGCATCCTCGCAGCAGCAATAAGGGCTTTCGAACGGCTTTCAGAATCACAGATCTGGAGCAACTTTTGGTTGAAAGCGAGGAACTGTCAGAGAATTGAGATGCATCCTTTGAAAGGATATTTGGAAGAATACTTTGAACATGGATCTAGGTTTAATGGAAATCGGCTGTTGGTAAATTCCACAAAAATATTAAGTACCTGAATTTCTGCCGAAATATGGGATTATGTGTAGTAGCTTGCCAGGCCTTGAAGAGAAGGGGCTGTTTGATCGTAGTTTCTGTTCAGTCCAGAATACGCCCCTGTGAGGGTAAGCCAAGGTGGTGTGTTTTCATCAAGATGTTTTGTCATGTCTCCTTCCTCCTGTCGCTGAAGCAAAGAGGTTTGCGACCCGCTGATTGGAGGGAGCATAGTCATGTGTCCACAGTGTGACAAGGGCTGCAGCTACTGGAGACTCAACAGCACCTGTGAATCCTCCAAAGTAAGAGTCCGCCATGTTCTTAACTAAAGCGAACAACTCTTATTAATCTCCCCGAGTCAGAGTCTGCTATTCTGTCATTAAAAGAAAACAATTCTGAAAATCTTCCAAAGAGTCTGTCATCTTTTTTATTTTTAGAAAAAGAGAGCATCACTTGTGAATCTTCAAATGTACTAAAAGTTTGCCATGTTTTTCCAGTAGAAGAGTACAACTCTGGTAAATATTCCAAATTAATAGTCCGCCCTGTTTTTATTAGATGCAAACAGTCAAAGTTGAAGTTTGATTTTGAAAATGAACTGATAGTACCTTCACCATAGAGATGGTATCTTGACATGGGTTTGAAGATCAGTGACAATGTGCTCATACTAGATGTATTCAAATCCCACATTACTTGGCTGATTTAAGATGCATTTACATTTTCCAAGTCAGGATAGATCCTTTTGTTGTTAAAAAAAAGCTTGAATGTCTGCAGTGTTTAAAAACATAAATATTAAAAAACCAAAATCATTATTATTATTATTATTGTTGGCACAGTTTCAGATCAAATTATCCGTTTAAATGATGCATCCTTATTTTTTATCTTGAAAATGATTCACAACCTACCTGCCAAATGTCCTGTTTTATCGTATTAACATGTTGTTGTTTTTTTTTTCTCTCTCTGCAGAAACTTTGCATTTTCGACAATTATGGAACATTGGTTTATGCAGTATTTATGGCAGTGTGGGGTGAGATAATTTTTCTCAATATCATTTCTATTTATCAATAATGAGCCGTAGAATCTCATAATGCTTCAGGATGTTCATTCAATGCAGACCTTTTTTTATTTTCTCCATATCATCAGACTGCTGACAAAACCTCGTACCTTCAAAATGATAAACTTTACAGGAGAGCATAAAAAATGTTTTATTCTGCATGTCAGAATGCAGTTGAGCGAGTAGGATGACTATTTTTCTTCCAAGAATGCATTTTGTATTTTGCAATGTTTATGTTATTTTCGTGGACATACGAGTTTGTTTCTTATCAAATTTGGAGATACAAGGTTTTATCAGCAGGCCGACTAAATATTTTACTACATAGGCGGATTTATTTCTGCAGAGTGACTTTTCGAAGACAGCCTTTTTCACACATTACGCACAGGGCTTAAAGCACGAAAAATTGCCATGCTGGAAAAATGAAAAAAATCAAAAAAAAAATTAAAAAAGACTGTTTATGCAAACCTAACCTTGAGGTAGTTCCCAGTCGCCTCCATCTTGAAAGTCACGATAATAATAGGAAGGATAGGGGAACAGATTTCAATCTACTCGTTCGTGTTCGTCAATAGACTTATTGTGAGTTTCAAGATGGAGGCGTCTGGAAACTACCTCAAGGTTAGGTTTGCATAAATAGTTTTTTTTAATAAACTACCTGTGCATTTTCAAAGTTCTCAGTGCCTCGCTTTAAATTTTAGGGCCCTCAGAATTCTAGCGATCAAGTGTGGAGCTACTTTGAGCCTTGTTAACGATGAAAAAAATAGCGATTTCTTTGCATGGCAACGTTATGCCCGATTCACTACCATTGTAAGCCTGCTGGGAGCTTCAGCTAAAAAGCCATTTAGTTTGATATGTTGTGTGCATACGGAGGTGAGGTATTCGACAAAGGTTAGTACTCGTTATCATGTTTCAATACACCCCAAGTCAAATTCACACCGGAATTCTCCTTTAAATAGAGATAATTGTTAATTTTTCAGCTAACTATAAGATCTTGTATTTTATTCCCAGATGCCAAGAAAACACGTATTTGGCACTTTAATTTTCAAATTTTTCTGGGGGAGGGCCCCCAGACTCCTTCCAGGCTTTACGCCTTCGGCGCTCGTATGGGGGCTGCGCCCCCCTTTCCAAAATTCCTGGATCCGCCCCTGTACTGCACTCTTTTCTTGCTGCCTGGTACAATTAATCTTGCTTGGAGCAGATGGGTGGAGTTCATTCTATTTTGCTAATTTAGTGTCTTTGTTCCTTTCAGGCATGTCTCGTCAAGAAAAGTATTTGAATCCATAACAAAAAACTCTTTCCACCTCGGTCTGATTCAGAGACAGATTTCTCTCCAACGCAGGATTATTTTTCATAATCATGCTGGGGGGAAAAAAATTTGAGTTGCGTGCAATCTAATTGGTTTATAATTCCAGCCATGGGATTGGCTGAAGTGTGGCTCAGAGCAGAAGCGGTACCACAGGGTGGTCAGAAGAAATATGCACGTCTGTGTGTAGAGTGTCCATTTTTTTTGTGGATATACACGATTCCCGCGGAAACGCTGCCCCTTTAAATCTACAGTTTTACGAGTCAGACCACTGTTGCTGTGTGCAGTCTGTATCTCTTCTCCATGCAGTCAGCTCCACGCACCTGCAGTGCTAAGAATTCAAGTGTATTGACTTGAACGTCACAATATTTTGGCTCCAAGAAAATGCCAAATTGATTTTGGTTTCAATTACAGCTTGCATTGTATTAGGCTAAGCAGGGCCCAATCCCCTTGGAGGGGTGTGGGGAAAAGGGCCTCATTCGGAGGCCCAACTAGTTGCTCTGATCGTACTTTGGCTGCATCACTGCAAATGCATCCCAAAGGACTTTCCCACTGTCTTCCTTGCTTGGCAGTGACCCTGTTTCTGGAGTTCTGGAAGCGATACCAGGCTACACTGGAGTACGAGTGGGACACCGAGGAGTTTCTGGAGCAGGAAGAACAACCTCGCCCGGAGTATGAAGCACACTGTACTCTCGAACACGTCAACCCCATCACCAGGGTAAGGCGCTCAGGCCATATCACAGCTGGCTCGGGTCATCTCAGCCCTGCGTTTTCAGTTCTGTAGGATTTTGCAACATTTGTTGGTCACTGGTACTGATGAAATTTTGTTTTCATACCAAAAATGACGGGGGTGGAATTGTTTTTCGTTTATGTGTGTATTCTTCACATTAGCTATTAACATTTGCGTTTTAGACTCTCTTAAACAAATTATATTTTCCAAAGCAGGCTACATACTCACACATCATGTTCAACCAAGTTAACCGAAAACGAAATTGGATCCGTTTGAATGGCCTGCATTCTGTGGTTTTGAGGAATGTGCAGTTATGCACATTAAGTGATCAATAGTGTTTGTGATGACCACATTTAATGAGCAATGTGTGAACCTGTGAAAGGTGTTTGTTTGGTAGTTTCTAGAAATGTACAGAACTGTGCAAAAGTTTCAGACATGTTTAAAACTATTTCGTTTGGCAAAGATGCTTCCAAAAGTCATGAAATCAAAGGTTTCTAAAGAATAAAATAGTAACACACCATAAAGAGCCATGAACAGGTGAAAACAAAACTAAATCAATATTTGCTGTGATTACTTTGCGCCTAAAATTAGGTTGCTATGTCTTGAAGTTTTGTAGTTTTATTAGACGATTAGCCTGTTAGCTTGCTGCAGTTCTGCAAACTAGCTGTCTTTATTGCCTGTGTCACGTCCATAACATCTGCATCAACTGTTTCTGATGAAATACGGACATTTACAAACATTTGGTCACTCAAATTTGCTTTATATCTTTAGCCATATCAATGTGAAAAACAATAAATAAACATTGAAGACGAAATAAAAAACAAAAATACAGAGCGCCTCAAACGTTTGCGCAGTACTGTATGATTTCGGTAATAGCGACGTTATTAGGCTTTGAAAAGCGTGATCACAGTGCAGGTTTTGTTTCTTTCGTCCCAGGAGAGTGAGAAAGTTCCTTTCACCAGATGTGGGAAGAATCTCCGGCTCTTCTGTGGGTTTGGAACAGTAGCATTCTGGGTAATCTTTCTGTGCGCTTCCTTTATTTATGGTTTTTACTCAATTATATATATATATTTTTCATTATTGCAGGGTGATGTGCATTTTCATACTGCCTTGGAATTTATCCGGGACAATTGCTTTTGAAGTACAAAGACAAAAAAAAGAAGTTTTTTGCACAGTGAATCAGGTCTGAGTCAGTCATATCATGTAGAGTGAATCAGGTCTGAGTCAGTCATGTCCTGTAGAGTGAATCACGTATGAGTCAGTCATGTCATGTAGAGTGAATGAGGTCTGAATCAATCATATCATGTACAGTGAATCAGGTCTGAGGTCGTCATGTCATGTAGAGTGAATCAGGTCTGAGGTCGTCATGTCATGTAGAGTGAATCAGGTCTGAGTCATGTCATGTGGAGTGAATCAGGTCTTAGTCAGTCATATCATGTAGAGTGAATCAGGTCTGAGTCAGTCATATCATGTAGAGTGAATCAGGTCTGAGGTTGTCATGTTGTGTAGAGTGAATCAGGTCTGAGTCAGTCATGTCATGCACAGTGAATCAGGTCTGAGGCAGTCATGTCCTGTAGAGTGAATCAGGTCTAAGTCAGTCATGTCATTTTGAGTGAATCACATCTGAGTCAGTCATGTCATGTAGAGTGAATCACGTATGAGTCAGTCATGTCATGTAGAGTGAATGAGGTCTGAGTCAATCATATCATGTAGAGTGAATCAGGTCTGAGGTCGTCATGTCATGTAGAGTGAATCAGGTCTGAGTCATGTCATGTGGAGTGAATCAGGTCTTAGTCAGTCATATCATGTAGAGTGAATCAGGTCTGAGTCAGTCATATCATGTAGTGTGAATCAGGTCTGAGGTTGTCATGTCATGTAGAGTGAATCAGGTCTGAGTCAGTCATATCATGTAGTGTGAATCCAGTATGAATCGGTAATATCATGCGGAGTGAATCACGCTCTGTCATTTAACCTTGTATTCTGAATCTGGTTTGTGATTCCCTGTGATTCTGAGAGTCGGAAGTCTATCACTCAGCAGGTACGGTGATGTCAGAATGACATTATTTTGTAAAGAACACCCTAATCATGCCAGGCTTTCTTTGTCTCTGTTTGCATTTCGAGTTTAGGTTTTGCTGATTGTGGCGTCGGTGGTGGGGGTCATCGTGTATCGCCTTGCGGCGTTCTTTGTATTCTCCGTGCGCATGCGGCAGGACCTTCAGGAGCTGGAGCCACTGAAGGAGTATGTGACCCCTCAGATGGCCACCTCCATCACCGCATCCATTATTAGCTTCATTATCATCATGCTGCTCAACTATCTGTACCAGCGAGTCGCCATCTGGGTGACGGACTTCGGTGAGATCTCCAAAACTCTTTCTTAGTGTTCAAAAAAATTAGATTTTAGGGTGGCATGGAAGCCTAGTGGTACGTCCGTTCCCTGCTAACCGGAGAGATGAATTTGGAAACATGGCCCAAACCGGCAACACGCTCATTTATCAATAAACTGTTGCGCCGTCTATTTAGGAAAGTCCCATAAAGCTCTTTTCTTACCTTATTTTCAAATTACAGAATTGCCAAAGACGAAGACGGAGTACGAGAACAGCTTGACTCTGAAGATGTTCCTCTTCCAGTTTGTGAACTTCTACAGCTCCTGCTTCTACATCGCCTTCTTCAAGGGGAAAGTGGTGGGGCATCCCGGAGAGCCCGTGTACCTGCTCGGGCGGTACAGGAACGAGGAGGTGAGTCTCCAGCCAATGAAAATACAAAGGAGCAAACCTGACGACGCTACAGGCGAAACGCATTGTTTGCTCGAAATAAAAAATAAGAAAAGTCAACACGGTGTGCGATAGCCTGTTACTCACTTTTATGATATAATTTGTAATTTGATGAGATATAACAAATTGAGATTTTGTGAAATAAGTTCTCAGTGGCGTTGAGTGAAACATGGTTTTATAAATGTGGATTTTTTGACTGCACCCCACTTTTGCCCACTATCCTCATACGTAACATTTTAGCATGGAGTCTGTGTACTTTATTTACATGAAAGAGTTCGGTTGTCCCTCTGCCCTGTCTTCAGTGTGACCCAGGCGGGTGTCTGATTGAGCTCACCACCCAACTCACCGTTATCATGGGGGGAAAGGCCATCTGGAACAACATCCAGGAAGTCCTGCTCCCGTAGGTATCTCCCCCCGGCAGGGACCCATCTCCGTGTGGCGTTACTGACTATGGCTCAGCTCTAAACACCAAGTGTACAAATGCCGTGAAACAAAGCTTTTCAGTTCTGCCTGTTGAGTCGCAATGCAACCAGCAATTCGCTGAAAGAGAGCGATGCCATTTTCACTGGGGTCAACACTCACTTCCTTAGCAACGGTTCACGCTCACAGCATAGCAGCATATTCAGTCGTACACTTACACACGGCACGAAATGCCTAATATTTGACGATCAAAATGTACTGAGAAATGCTCTCTGTTCTTTTATAATGAGCTTAGTTTGGGTTTAAGATCGCTGAAAATAAATCTTAATTCCATACATTGACATGAGGGTCATGGCGCTACACATTCTGCAGGTTGTTTGATTCGTTTGGCGTGAACCAGTTGCCATGGCTGTTCAGGTTGACCTCGGAGTGACGTCACGACTTTGGCCGCGAATTACCGTTGAGGGCATTAAAAATATAATCCAGGTATATCCTATGTTAATTTACTTACATAAAGTCAATGTTTCATTTCATTCTCATTTGAGAACACAACACGTAATTGGTTTAGCAGAGTGATGAGCCTAAAATGTCAATGTTTCAATGCTTTTAATTCTATTTAATTCTAATTTATTTATAAAGCGTGTTTCACAGGACTGTCACAAAGACGCTTTACAGAGCAGAAGCAGAGCCCAGCCTGATCCCTAAATCAGCAAATGAGGTATAAAAAAAACTCTGCTCAAAAGAGAGAAAAGTGCTCAAACAGTGGTGAGAGTTAACTTCAGAAGCAGCCCGGCTGTAGTGGGGTTTAATATTTTCTGAAATTTAAGCCTCTCATACCAGAGTAGCTCAGCACGATATTTACACCCAAAGATTTATCCCTAATCAACGTACTGAATTGGGGGTAAATAACTCCCCAGCAAACCCAGAATACCCCAGAACACACTCTCCATGCTTTTTATGCCTAAACCTTGATTTTTATTATTTAGGGTGCTTTTCCTCTCATGAAAAGGTGGAACCGGCGTAAATCTGATCAATTTGCGTCTGTCCTTTTGTCAGCTTTTGAGATTACTCCTTTTCTTCCGCTAGGTGGGTGAAAAATATGATTTCCCGACGTTTAAAGAACTCCGCGTCTGAGAAGGTCATTCCTCGGTGGGAGCAGGATTACCGTCTGCAGCCGGTGGGAAAACTGTGCCTGTTTCGCGAGTATCTGGAGATGGGTCAGTCAGCGTTAGTGTCGCTGTGTTTCCAGTCTGTCAGCCACTTTGGGGATCCATTTTAATTCCTTTTGACTCGTTGCCCCAATTTTGCTTTGATCTAGTTTCATACATCTTTCAGTTGTTTTTGTTTTTTTTATCATAATTCATCCTAACTTATGTTTTGCTGTTGTGATCCATTTCAAGTCCGTCCTAAGTCGTTGCTTTTGTGGACAGTCTGCCTTATCATGTCGTTTTCAATCTCTTGCTCACAAATTATTTGCCTGTGATGATATTAGTATGAAAGTTGCATTCTTAAGATTATGACTTTCATCCGGGTTCGGTACTGTTAGGACACCCACATCTCATTGAACATGAACTGACACTTTCTGGTTCCAAATTTTATTCTGCAAATGTGGGAAATTAAATATCGCACTAACTGTATTTGTATGGAAAGAAAAATGTGAGAATGGTAATACTAATCATTTTCTATGATCAGTAACTGTCTGATTATGTGCTGTTATGTCTGTTGGGTCAGGAGTTTTAACATGCGCAAACAGTATGACGCAAACGTCAGCACCTAAAATGGGATTTTGCTGAATTCCCAGCAAAAAATGTTAATTTCATGAGCCGCTGATGCAATGATGCATGCAATTTCTCTCAAAAAGGTGCTGTATTTAAAATAATTTTGCAGTCTGTCAGAAATTTCACTGCCTTGAAATGGTCTGTTAATGAGGCATAAGAAGTAGCATCCAAATTAAATTGAACCTCAGTGTATTTATTGTATGATCAATTCTTTACATAAAGGCGCCAAAAATACACTGCTCAAAAAAATAAAGGGAACACTAAAAATAACACATCCTAGATCTGAACGAAATATTCTTATTCAATACTTTGTTCTTTACATAGTTACCTCCGCCAAGGAGGTTATGTTTTTGCCTGAGTTTGTTTGTTTATTTGTCTGTTGGTTTCCAAAAGAACTCAAAAAGTTGTGGACTGATTTTGATGAAATTTTCAGGGATTGTACAGATTGGCATAAGGAAGAAATGATTAGATGTTGGAAGTGATCCGGATCTCCGTCTGGATCCAGGAATGTTTTAAAGGACTCTTTAACATTGGGAGATTTTTTTGGGGCCATTTTTGACATTTATGCATGTAACTCCACCAAAAATGGTCAGGGCACTTGGAAAAAAAATACAGGACAAGTTTCGAACATGTTCTACAATATCAAAGACTGATCCTGACAATGGAATAATTCCTGATACTATGATACTATGATCCAGAATACGAAAGTAGGGGACCTTTGGAACTTTCATTACAGGAAGAGAACAAATGAAGCTACAAACATGCGACAAACACCATTATATAGCCAAGATATTGCAGAATTAGGAAGGTGTCACCGGATTTACTGTAACCTCAAAAGCCAGGGAACTAGATCCAGAAGAAAACCACCATTATGGAAAATTTGATTTTCGTGAATAACTACTGAACTAATATTGATACCATTAGCAACTGAATTCATAATGATAAGTTTTCCTGGTCAGGGAATCTGAGAAAAATTGATGACATGAATGTACGACTAATATTTATGTGTAAATCACAACATGAGGGGAAATGTTGCATCATAAGAAAAAAAAAAAAACTTATGAAGCTAGAAACATGCAACCGACATCTTTAAACAGCCAAGACGCTGTGGGACTAATATTGATACAGCATTATGAATCAAATTGCCATGTTTCATGGTCAAGGAATCTAAAAATGAAGATAAAATAAATGTAAGACTAATATCTATGGTGGAAGTCGCAATATGGAGGGAAATGTTGTGCTGGGAGGAGGTCTGCTCTCTCCGAGTGCTTTTATAGTTGAATGTGCTAACAACAAAATCACACAAAAATTATCAATGGAAATCAAATTTATTAACCCATGGAGGTCTGGATTTGGAGTCACACTCAAAACTAAAGTGGAAAAACACACTACAGGCTGATCCAACTTTGATGTAATGTCCTTAAAACAAGTCAAAATGAGGCTCAGTAGTATGTGTGGCCTCCACGTGCCTGTATGACCTCCCTACAACGCCTGGGCATGCACCTGATGAGGTGGCGGATGGTCTCCTGAGGGATCTCCTCTCAGACCTGGACTAAAGCATCCGCCAACTCCTGGACAGTCTGTGGTGCAATGCGGCGTTGGTGGATGCAGTGAGACATGATGTCCCAGATGTGGTCAATTGGATTCAGGTCTGGGGAACGGACACACCGGACCATAGCATCAATGCCTTCTTCTTGCAGGAACTGCTGACACATTCCAGCCACATGAGGTATAGTATTGTCTTGCATTAGGAGGAACCCAGGGCCAACCGCACCAGCATATGGTCTCACAAGGGGTCTGAGGATCTCATGTCAGTACCTAATGGCAGTCAGGCTACCTCCTGCGAGCACTTGGAGGGCTGTGCGGCCCCCCAAAGAAATGCCACCCCACACTATTACTGACTCACTGCCAAACCGATCATGCTGGAGGATGTTGCAGGCAGCAGAACGTTCTCCACGGCATCTCCAGACTCTGTCACGTCTGTCACATGTGCTCAGGGTGAACATGCTTTCATCTGTGAAGAGCACAGGGCACCAGTGGTGAATTTGCCAATCTTGGTGTTCTCCGGCAAATGCCAAACGTCCAGCATGGTGTTGGTCAGTAAGCACAACCACCACCTGTGGACGTCAGGCCCTCATACCATCCTCATGGAGTCGGTTTCTGACCGTTTGAGCAGACACATGCACATTTGTGGCCTGCTGGAGGTCATTTTGCAGGGCTCAGGCAGTGCTCCTCCTGTTCCTCCTTGCACAAAGGCGGAGGTAGTCCTGCTGTGGGGTTGTTGCCCTCCTACGGCCTCCTCCACGTCTCCTGATGTACTGGCCTGTCTCCTGGTAGCGCCTCCGTGCTCTGGACACTACGCTGACAGACACAGCAAACCTTTTTGCCACAGCTTGCATTGATGTGCCATCCTGGATGAGCTGCACTACCTGAGCCACTTGTGTGGGTTGTAGAGTCCGTCTCATGCTACCACTAGAGTGAAAGCACCGCCAGCATTCAAAAGTGACCAAAACATCAGCCAGAAAGCTTCGGAACTGAGAAGTGGTCTGTGGTCACCACCTGCAGAACCACTCCTTTACTGGGGGTGTCTTGTTAATTGCCTATAATTTCCACCTGTTGTCTATTCCATTTGCACAACAGCATGTGAAATTGATTGTCAATCAGTGTTGCTTCCGAAGTGGACAGTTTGATTTCACAGAAGTGTGATTGACTTGGAGTTACATTGTGTTTAAGTGTTCCCTTTATTTTTTTGAGCAGTGTATATCATAGCAAGACTTTTTAGGCTTCCTAAATGGGCTTCCACTGAGATTAATCTAAATATTTTTATTTCTTTGTTTATTCAACCTCCAATAAGGAGAATATACAGTACAATAAATAATAAAATATAATACTTTTACTATGATAGAGGAATCCAGTTTGGTTTCACATGAACTCATTATCTCTCTTGTTATTGTGACCCAGTTTGTATTCATCATGAATTCTGGTATTTTGCTGCACTTTGGTTTTGATCCATTGTGTTTTCTTGCAGTGATCCAGTGTGTGTTGATTGCTTGTATTTTCTTGCAGTGACCAGTGTGTTTTGATTGGCTGTATTTTGCTGCAGTGATCCAGTGTGTGTTGATAGCTTGTATTTTCTTGCAGTGATCCAGTGTGTGTTGATTGATTGTATTTTGCTGCAGTGATCCAGTTTGGCTTGATCGCTTGTATTTTGCTGCAGTGATCCAGTGTGTGTTGATTGCTTGTATTTTACTGCAGTAATCCAGTTTGGTTTGATCACTTGTATTTTGCTACAGCGATCCAGTGTGTGTTGATAGCTTGTATTTTCTTGCAGTGACCAGTGTGTTTTGATTGGCTGTATTTTGCTGCAGTGATCCAGGGTGTGTTGATTGCTTGTATTTTTCTGCAGTGATCCAGTTTGGCTTGATCGCTTGTATTTTGCTGCAGTGATCCAGTGTGTGATGATTGCTTGTATTTTGCTGCAGTGATCCAGTTTGGCTTGATCGCTTGTATTTTGCTGCAGTGATCCAGTGTGTGATGATTGCTTGTATTTTGCTGCAGTGATCCAGTTTGGTTTGATTGCTTGTATTTTGCTGCAGTGATCCAGTTTGTTGATTGCTTGTATTTTGCTGCAGTGATCCAGTTTGGTTTATTGATTGCTTGTATTGTCTTGCAGTGATCAAGCGTGTGTCGATTGATTGTATTTTGCTCCGGTGATCCAATTTGGTTTGATTGCTTGTATTTTGCTGCAGTGATCCGGCGTGCATTGACTAGTTGTAATTTGCTGCAGTGATCCAGTTTGATTTTGATTGCTTGTATTTTGCTGCAGTGATCCAGTTAGGTTTGATGGCTTGTATTTTGTTTCAGGGATCCAGTTTGGTTTTGATTGCTTGTATTTTGCTGCAGTGATCCAGTGTGTGTTGATTGCTTGTATTTTGCTGCAGTGATCCAGCGTGCATTGACTAGTTGTAATTTGCTGCAGTGATCCAGTTTGATTTTGATTGCTTGTATTTTGCTGCAGTGATCCAGTTAGGTTTGATGGCTTGTATTTTGTTTCAGGGATCCAGTTTGGTTTTGATTGCTTGTATTTTGCTGCAGTGATCCAGTTTGTGTTGATTGCTTGTATTTTGCTGCAGTGATTCAGCGTGCATTGACTAGTTGTAATTTGCTGCAGTGATCCAGTTTGATTTTGATTGCTTGTATTTTGCTGCAGTGATCCAGTTAGGTTTGATGGCTTGTATTTTGTTTCAGGGATCCAGTTTGGTTTTGATTGCTTGTATTTTGCTGCAGTGATCCAGTGTGTGTTGATTGCTTGTATTTTGCTGCAGTGATCCAGTGTGTGTTGATTGCTTGTATTTTGCTGCAGTGATCCAGTGTGTGTTGATTGCTTGTATTTTGCTGCAGTGATCCAGTGTGTGTTGATTGCTTGTATTTTGCTGCAGTGATCCAGTGTGTGTTGATTGCTTGTATTTTGCTGCAGTGATCCAGTTTGGTTTATTGATTGCTTGTATTTTGCTGCAGTGATCCAGTGTGTGTTGATTGCTTGTATTTTGCTGCAGTGATCCAGTGTGTGTTGATTGCTTGTTTTTTGCTGCAGTGATCCAGTTTGGTTTCGTCACGCTATTTGTGGCTTCATTCCCTCTCGCACCCCTTCTGGCTCTCATCAATAACATGATTGAAATCCGGGTCGACGCTTGGAAAATCACCACTCAGTTTCGACGGAACATTCCGGAAAAGGCTCAGGACATTGGAGCGTGGCAGCCCATACTTCGAGGAGTGGCCATTCTTGCCGTGGCAACAAATGTAATTTTACTTCATCAGGAAGTATATTACACAAATTTTCATACATTTGTGTTGAATGCTGTGGTATTACACTGCGCTACTAGGAAGGTTCTGAAATCTTATTAAAATCCAGTAGATGGTAGAACAGATAATAAGTGACAAAACATGGCCAGTTTAAAAGAGTCGACCATTGGCCTCTGCAATCTGTGCTCTCCTAGCCGTCCTCGTCATCGTCGTCGTCTTCTCAATAATAATAATAATATTTGGCTTCCCAATCAAGCTAAATTTCAGAACCTGTGCATTTATACAACCCAGTAATTGAAGAACTCCTTTAAGTGATCTGAAAAGTATACTTTCAAATGGACCTCTACCAGGCTGTACTGAACCTACGCAGCTCTCACTGTTTTCAATGGTTGCTGCACATTCTATTGTTTCCTCCAAGTTAGAGGAAATAACATTAGAACACATAATAATTCCAAAAGTGATAAAATATTTAGAATTATTTAAGCCCCTGAAAGAAGTCAGAAGGCTACTATGGAGTCATTATCTCATTTTCGCTGCTAGCGTCACATCTGTTTTCTTGTGGACGCTCTACTGCCCACAAATATCAACCTACTCCTTCGATATTTGGTGTGGGCACAGGTTATAGTTGGGTCACAAAAGCCGTGCATTTTATATATACAACAGAATTGGTCGAATAAGGCTAAATTTGCCCGTTTCAATGAACAGCTTGTTAACGGTCAAGAGCAGGGGTCACCAACTCCGTTCCTGGAGGGCCACTATCCTGTAGGCTTCTGCGCTACCTGCTGTTCAGCACACGTGATTCAACCAATTAGCCACTCAATTGCCCAGCTCGTGATCTTGTTAAGTAGCTAACTAGTTGAATCAGGTGCGCTGAACAGCAGGTGGAGCAGAAACCTACAGGACAGTGGCCTCCAGGAACGGAGTTGGTGACCCCTGCTCTAGAGGTTACAGTTTTCAAGATTTTGCAAGTGGGCACTCAGGAGCTACACCCATGAGGTCGCCGACGACCGGACTGTCTAGTTTAATATGAGACTTAAACTCTTGCTCATTTCACTTTTGACGATTACATATAGAAAATAAATAAGTGATATTAAAAGATCAAAAAATAAAATTTAAATGTCCACATTAGTTCCTCCGGAGCAAATACTGAAGTGTGTCCCACTACCGTAAGTCTTTGAGCGCCAGCCCCTGACCGCACTATAATCCAAACCAGTGGCGTAGCGTGGAGGCGCTGGGCCCCGGTGGGAGAATGCCGCTAGTCCCCCCCCCCCCCCCCCCCCCCCCCCCCAGGCCTATCCGCGAAGCAGAGGTGTAATTGTAACAGAGCTTTAGTTTTTTGAGGATTTGTACTTTACCTGAGTTCTTTTTTAAACCTGGACTTTTACTCTACAACATTTAAAACTTAAAAATTATCATTTTACTTCGTTACTTTGACACTAGCCACTTCGTTACAAATTAAAATATGAACGCAATTCATCGTTTAAGATTTATCTGGATTTAGCGTCTTCGAGAAGAACAACAGTGCTCGGCAGCAGGGTATATTAGTGCGGGGACAGGGAGCTGCAAATTTATGCACATAGTTACAATATTCTATGACTAGATGGCACACCCGCATCAGTTATTGGATATTCACAGAAACAATCGTCCTCTGTAGCCAACCACTTCAGCTACAGTGAGCCAGTAGGTATCCAAATCAGTAATTAAGAAAAATCAGTTTTCTGAAAAACGCAGACACCCATAATTATTAGGGCTATTAGAACCATGGACAATGAATATTTGCACAGCATCTCAACATCACACAACACGTTAGGCTGTTTGAACCATGAAAAACAGTGACAATACATTGCCAATGAAAATGCGAAAAAGATCCATACGGCTGAACAGTCAACCGTATTTCTCTAACAGCACAACAGTGGCCAAATCAATAAGTAAACAGATAGATGGACACACATCCTTCCTGGCACAGCAGCCATTTAACCACAACCGGCAAGCTGATCACTAACAGTAGCCTAATAAAAAAAAACTGCACTCACCCATTCAGAAGTTAACTCTGGGTGCCTTCTGCTCTGCAAAGTCGTTGAGCAAGAGGGCAATGAGGTGGTAGCATTAGCCTCCAAGTCTGACGGCTGCGTGTCGCCGCTATCATTCACAACGCTAGCAGGAACTGCATCTGGACAAGATGACTGTTTAAAAAATGCATTCAATTTCGCCAATTTGGAGTTCCGTACATCGAGCTCCTTTTTTCTTTTCTTTTTTGAGCACCGCTTTTGTGCTGCTCAACATGGTGCTCAAGACTTTTCACCTCCAATACTAGGCGAATGGGTGAGCTGATCTCTCAAAAAAGAACAATTCACGAGCAAGCGCGTAGCCTACGAAGCTACGATCAGAAAGGAATAAGTGAATGTCACCTAATTGGACAAACACATTTCCCAGCAGGCCATGTTCATTTGAAAATGTTGTGAATAAAACAATCAAATATATGATTAGTAATTATGATTATAACTGAAAAAGTATCATTACTGAAATACAAAAGACACATATCAAAGAAAAGAGGAAAAATGGCCAATGTGTGTGTGGGAGGGGGGGGGGGTTGTTACCATGACTGTGTTGTATGAAACAGTGGAGCAATATATATACTCATCAACTCCCTCCTCTCCAAAAGATAATACTGCGTTGAACAGGAGACCTTGAAATGATGAAATTGATAGATGTATTTTCTTTATGTGTTGTGATAAGAGGAAGAATGGCATAGTTAATCACCGTGGGCCCTCAGAGGTCATCGGGGCCCCGGTTCAGCGCACCGGCTGCACTGGCAATACCTACGCCGCTGATCCAAACTCTCTGTTTTTGTTCTTTCATGGTCTTTTCAGGCGACAATAATCGCTTTTACTTCCGACATGATCCCGAGGCTGGTGTATTACTGGGCCCTCTCTGTGTACCCGAATGGACCGCATTTCAACAACACCATGGAAGGCTACATCAACAGCACGCTTTCTGTCTTTAACACTGCAGACTTCTCGCCCAGCAGCAGGCCCCTGAACGTGCCCTACTGGTTTCACAACATCACATCCTGCAGGTAAACAAAACAAATGCAGGCAGACTCAAATAAATCGAGCAGGTACACAAAATAAACCAAGCAGCCAGACACTGAACATCCCACTCTGTAGATATGCAATATGTAACCCAAGATTTCTGATGTCACAATTCCTCTTACAGGTATAGAGATTTTAGGCATCCGCCTGGACACCCCAAACAGTACGAGCACAACGCGTATTACTGGCATGTGACTGCTGCCAAACTGGCCTTCATCATAGTTATGGAGGTGAGTAAAATCTCTGATGGTGCTTTAAAAAGGTTTTACTGTGAGCAGGGGATGGGAGAGTTCAGAATTTGTTGATTATCAGCGATGAAAAGACACCTAAATAATTCTTCAAGGAGTGAGGCTGCAAAAATGTGGGTCGTATTATCGGAACATTTGATTCCTGGCGAGTAAGTGACGTGGAGCTCTAGAGCAGTGATTTAGACTTTTGAAGAAAAGTCTGTGCTAACCAATAAAGAAAGGGTTAAAAAGAAGTAGTGCCTTAACAGCACCCGAGCTAATACTTTTGATATATAAAAATAAAAGAAATTTAAAAGCAAACGCTGACAATTAAGAATTTAATTCTGTACTGAATCAATAAATATTAATTTAGTTGTTTTGCTATATTAATACTATATACTGTATACCCGGGTTCCAGGTCATAACTGATTAGATGGGGTTTTAAACCTTTGGGCGCCAAAATAAATTTCGATCGCTTAAAGAATGTAAATATCTTGAGCTTTTGAAAACCTATCATGTGGCGACTTGTTGAAAAGAGCTCCCCTGCGGGAGCTCCCGCAGAGGAGCTCTTTTCAACAAGTTGCCACATGATAGGTTTTCAAAAGTTTTGATTTTATTTCATTGTATTAACAAGCGGCAAATACTGCCTTTGGCGCTTTAAGGGTTAATCGAAATTGGTCTTTAATAAATTTCTTTGCTCTTCGGTTACATGCGTGTGGGCGCCGTTTGGACTCAGTTGGCTGCCCCAGGAGGCCATAGATCTCCAGCCAAATGGTACTTGGCGTATGATCAGACCTGTCTCGACCCGTAGCTGGAAGTGTAAACGCCCGCAGCCCGCACTCACTTCTCATTCCAACCAATCCCTGCCCTCCTTTTTCAGCACATCGTGTATTTCACCAAATTCGTGCTGTCCTACGCCATCCCCGATGTGCCCGGGGCGGTGAGGGACCAGATGAAGAGGGAGCGGTACCTGACCCAGGTCATCCTTCACGAGGCCCACCTGCGCATCGTCCCCCCTAGCAGCACCGGCCTGCAGGCCCACACGGGTTCGGCTCTGTCAGCCGGAGCTTGTGCGGAAACCGAGGAGTGGGCGCAACCTAAGGATGTGGACAGCATCGCGGTCTCAGTAACCTCATGTGAAAATCCCGCGTGTGAGGAGTTCCCATGAGAACCACAATCACACTTCCTCTTGGATGATGGCAGCGAGAAACGACAACCACTGCCTCTTAACCTTTTGAGCGCTGAATTAAAAATGTAATTATGCTGAGCTGTTGAAAACCTATCATGTGGCAACTTGTTTAAAGGAGCTCCCACAGGGAGCAGCATCAACAGCATCTGGTTTTGATATCTTACACCATTGGGCAACTATAGTTGCCTATGGCGCTGAAAGGGTTAAAGTCACATTTCCTTCGCTAGCATGTTTTTTTTTTTTTCTCATAGGGAAAACTATTTAAATGAAAATTTGACATCTCCTGAGGATTCATCGAGCTCAAACTCTGACAGGAGAATGAGCTTCGCTGCGTAACCTCTCAACGTCCTTCAGAGGTTCGGTGCCTGGAGGCCGTGCCAGAGGCCTGAGAATCTAATGCAGCGAACACCTTCAGTCATAATAAAGATATCCTTCATGAGGCAACACAAACTCAGACTTTCACAGTTTGGTCTGGAGTATTCAGGTTCACAAAAACATGTCAAGGACAAAGGACGTCTGTGATATCTGCTGAGAAGCAGTTGTTGCTGCTCATTTGTCTGGGAAGGTTTTTTTTCTACCATATCCAAAGGACGGGAAGCACCTCGTATCTCAGCAAGAGCGATGATGTAAAAATGGCGGACAGTCTGGAGGCTCGTGGGTGCCCAGCGGACTAGCCCCATTATCTCTCCCTGTAATGCACAGGAAAACTGCAGGGTAACGGAGGAACACCCAGGAATTTTCTGACCCCTGGTAATGTTACTTAATGCATAAAAGGGATCCATGACTCGCTATGTTTAATACTGAATAAGTTTGGCTCTCAGATAGTCCTTTGTCTCCACTGAGAACATCGCAGTCACTTAGTTACGTTTTTGTCTTGGATTCAACCACTTCCCTGTGCTTTTTTATTGAGCATAATTGGTGTAATAGACTCACTGAAATTCTCTCTACACTACAAAATAAAAGGATGTTAAGTGACTTTTTACAAAAATGATTGTATTTCATTAAAATGTGAAATCTCATTTTCATTACTGTTTTATTTGTTGCCAGTGAGATGAGAGCAGTTCAGTTCAGACACGGTGCATTTATCAGGTGAACTTGGTAATCCTGCTTTGTGGAACAGGTTCCAGCTGTTCAAATGTGTACAGAGTGATTTAATTGCATTTTCAATTTCATAACGACTCGTGTAAGTATGGCACATGTAATAAATATGGACTGCGATCGCTGGACTCTTACTCTCAATGAGACTTTATTTGTTTAGTACTTTTTTAAATGTTGTATTGTGCTTTGCATAGTAAAACACCCTGCCCCCATCCCCACACACAGAGCAATACATGACTTTAAAATTAATAAAACACTGTATAATAGCAGCATTCAGGGTTAAAAAAAAGCACGTGAGGAAATGTTATCATAAATCCCATCAAAGTATGGCGAGAATTCACCAGAGGCAGGCTTGAAAATTGATAAGAAAAATCCTAACTTTGTATATACCAAGAGCTAAAGCAGACTACACTAAAATTAATGATTAAACAGATGAATAAGTAAGGCTCGATTAAAATAATTTTGCTGAAGTGAGATATCAGCCAAAATGCAGTTTTGAGCTTTTTCTCAAACACTGATCTCTTCACAGAAGCATGGAATCTTGGTTAGTCAATTGCAATATGTATTGTACACATTAGTAACTGCTTATCAAGTGCTGTATTCCTATCATAAGCCATGAGAATACTGCTTTAATGAGCGCCTCTGACTTCCAGACCAGGGATCGAATAGCATTGGCTTTAGTTCAAAGAATCCACTGATCTTGTGTAGAGTATTGGAGTTTGCCAGAAGGTGTGGATTGGTGGGGTTTAAACTTTTGGAATCATTTAATTTGTTCCGGAACACCAGGCAGGCTTAGTCTAACCTGAGAAGTATTTGAAATCCAAACAAACAGTGTTGGAGCGCAGACCTCACGTTAATGCTGCTCCCTCAGTGCCAATGCTGCATTTTTCCCCAAATGCTATTATACATGAATTTCAGTTCTGTAATTATGTGTGAATCCTATTTTTGCCATAAAAAACTTACTAACAGTAATAATAATAACAACAACCACAATAAACATTTTTTCCCAAAAATCTCAACAACAAATTGGTGGTAACAAAAATAAAATGCTTTATATGCCATCTGGTTTTTTGGTGGAAGCAAACACCTGTCTTGTCTTCCCTGTTCTCTTTCTAAGGCAGCCTGTTCTCTGTTATTACTGGTGTGTGTGTGTGTGTGTGTGTGTGTGTGCAAGTGTGTGTGTGTGTGTGTGTGTGTGTGTGTGTGTTGCGGGGGGTAATTAGGAGCCCCTCCCCTGTACTCTCACCCCTGATCTGGATAAGCCCTGGAGCAGAGCGCTAGCGGGGGCAGATAGCAGCAGGGCAGCTCAGGGCCAGGGGGACAGGACTAATCAGCTGATCGAGAAGCGCCTAACCGCCAGGGCCCCGGACCAACAGGTACGACCTCTTCTTCTATGAAATCACACGACTGGCAGAGAATACCTCTGAGGGCACCCAGTACCCAGGGAACTCTCTCAGAACACACAATACCCAGATAACTCTCAGAGAACCATACAGCACCTGAGAGAACCTTACAGAAACACACAGCGCACTGATAACGCTCGCACAGTCCTCTCGATCGGAGTAAATCATCCTCCGTATTCTCTGATAGTTCAGTTCATACTAAAACTTACAGCACATTTTTATTTCATGTATTTTATTTGTTCATCCCTTTCCTGAATACATGTTTTCTGGATTAACTATTTTTATACAACCCAAATATATTCCATCAACTGCTGTAAAGAAATGTGTTCTTGTACCATATCCATATATTAAGTTATATGTTTTTGATTTTACGATAGTCTTGTAGTTCGGTTTCACATTTTCATGGCACAGTATTTATTTTGTATTTTCAAGGTGCAGGTACTATTTTTTCAACATTAAGGTTTAACCTCCCCTGTAAATAATGTAGCAATCACAAGGTGAAACCGTGTTTAGTGTCACGAACTAGAGGCTTAAAACACACTTTTATTAATTCCATCAAATTCTGCAAATGAATGAATGAATTATTGCTCAGTGTACAGTAGTCATACGAGTGTAAGATACAAAATCTACAGTATGTGCTATGACTGTATATCTAGACAATAATGATGACTGTCTTTTAGAGATTGGCATTGTTTCATATTATTCTTTACTGTCTAAATGGGATGAAGATGGAGAGACTACACTTCCCACAATTCAATGAGTGCATCATATGCTGCGTATTTCTTTGATTCATACAGTATCGGTTTTGTTTGTTAGAGAGTGATCATATCTATATTAACACCCTAACAAAGCACCAAATTCATTATTAACTTCAAATACGGTGTTACTGAGTTTACATATTTCCGAGATTAAGACTAAGAACCAAGATGCTCCACTTCAATTGGTTTTTGTGGCTGGAAGCATGTTGAATGATCTGAATTTAACAATTTTGCTTTGAGGAGGTTTTGAAGTTCCTTTTGTACTGTTTGCTCAGCCAGTTGAGCAGATCACGGATCTGTTGAAATTCTTTAAATTGGCAAATGAACGTGACACAAGGGTTTTTTTTTTTCGGTCCCTGCTATTTTTATGTATTTATCAAAAAGGGTTTCTTTCACCTCCAATCATGAACTCCATCTTGATACCTGTTAAATATCTTTGGAGATCATGCCTAAGGGAGAGTAGGTCATTTATCATACAGGTGACCAGCCACAGATCAGATTGAGAGAGACGCTGGATATTCATGTCGGCTTGCTGACCGTCACCCAGCGTCAAACAGCACCGCTCCGATAACAACGCAAACCGTGAGACACTGGCATCTGTGGGAAAGAGCCGACCATTTGCTATAGGAACCACCTTTTAGGGGCAGTAATTACAGAGCAGTGAGGCATAGCTGCGTAGAGAATGGACCCTAATGTTGTACCCCAGAGCTTTCATCTGCCGGTAACGATGGCCGTGGGACTGCGCTTAAAAACTACTCTGCCAAGGGCCCCCCCCCTTAAAAATGCACTATTGTTCTAGCACACAGGGACAGATGAACCGGGGCCTAATCCAAGTTTTTTCAGTGCATATAGAGAAGAGACAATACCAGCAGAATTACCGAGCCCGTCATTCTCAGTGGGCTGAGGTTAGGACAGACGAGATTCATCCTGACAATGTTAAACCCTGCTTCCACAACCACTCAAATCCACAGCCTTTCAAATACACTGCTTCCAAAATCTCTCAAATCTGTGCCCTTTTCAATATCCTACTTCCAAAATCACTCAAATCTGTGGCCTTTTAAATACCCTGCTTCCAAAATCACTCAAATCTGTGGCCTTTTAAATACCCTGCTTCCAGAATCACTCAAATCTACAGCCTTTTAAATACCCTGCTTCCAAAGTTACTCAAATCTATGGCCTTTTAAATACCCTGCTTCCAAAATCACTCAAATCTACTGCCTTTTAAATACCCTGCTTCCAAAATCACTCAAATCTACTGCCTTTTAAATACCCTGCTTCCAAAATCACTCAAATCTACTGCCTTTTAAATACCCTACTTCCAAAATCACCCCACTTTATGGCCTTTTAAATACCCTACTTCCAAAATCACTCAAATCTACGACCTTTTAAATACCTTACTTCCAAAATCAGCCAAATTTATGGCCTTTTAAATACCCTGCTTCCAAAATCACTCAAATCTACGGTCTTTTAAATACCCTACTTCCAAAATCACTCAAATCTACTGCCTTTTAAATACCTTACTTCCAAAATCACTCAAATCTATGACCTTTTAAATACCCTACTTCCAAAACCACTCAAATCTACTGCATCATAAATACCTACCTTGCTTCCTCACTCAACTCTACTGATTCTTACAAGCCTCCTACTCTACTACTTTACTGTAATACATCTTCAATACGTGCCACGCTTCCTCAATCAGTCAACTCAAGTAGCTTTTAAGTACTCAGCAAGCATTTTCAATACTTGGCATACTTCCACAGCCATTCAACTCTATGGCCTTACATACTTCTCAATGCTCCTCAACCACTCAATGGTGACACCTTGTAGGCATTTACTGTGCTTCCTCAAGCAGTCAACTCCACTGGTGTTTAGATACTCAGCATGCCTTTGCACTACCAAACTGTTCTCTGAAGTGGCATTACTTCAGCTATACACCCACACAGATCGTATACCAAAACCTGCACAGGTGTCATCTGCATATCTGCACAGGTGTCATCTGCATATCTGCACAGGGGTCATCTGTATTCCTGTACAGATCAGCAGCCACAGCCCCATCAAACACCATTAGAATCAGCTGAAAAGCCGACCTGGAGCCAGGCCACATCGGCAAGCATCAGTTCTTGACCTGTTTAATGCCCTGGCTGAAATAGCAGTGAATTCTCACACCTATATTTTTGTAGCTGCTGCAATAAAGGGGCAGAGAATCCATGTTAAGTGCATGTAAGTGCACTAATTTCGCAAGTTGAAGGTACACTGGAGGTATCCTTCAGCCTAATGTCCTTGTACCCATAGTATCCCTGCAGTAGAATACTGTGCATTTAATTTCCGAAAGCGTAAGTTTGCATTTCATTCGTGCCTGCATGTGCTGTTAATTTGGTTTATTTTATTCTCCACAGTGGACATGACGACGGTGTTGCTGCATCGGAGTCTTTCGCAGAGCTGGAAAATCCAGGTGTCGGACCGTACATGTCCTGCCAGGTTTCTCACCCATCCACGAAGTCATCCAGCTGATCTCTCTGATTGGTTCCACCTCCTGGTGGAGGCATCGTGCTAAATAACAAATCCAGGCAACTGGAACAAAATTCTGGGGTGGAGTTTAACGGTCTGAACCTGGATTTTTCGACCTCTGGTCTTTTGATCTGTTTCACTTAGTGTTCTTATGAACTTTATCTCCTTTGTTTGCTCGCAGCAGCGACGATGTTGAACACTTCCTGCTTCCTGATGACTTTCAGCACTTCCTGTCTCCTGGTGACCCTGCTAGGTGTGGCCACTCTGCCTTACGTGGCCTCCGCGCTGCATTTTGGCCCGGGGATTATGGGATATCAGTCGGCCTTCTCTGCCACGCGCACTAGCAGCATCACTGGCGGAGTCCAGCAGGTCGTCACCTTCGACAGGCTGCTGGCAAACGTGGGAAACGACTTCAACCCAGATACCGGCCACTTTCGCTGCCGCATCCCCGGCGCATATTACTTCGCCTTCACAGTGGGCAAGTTCCCCAGGAAGCTGCTGTCCGTCATGCTGGTGAAGAACGGCCGGGAGGTGCAGGCCATGGCGTATAACGGCCACCGGCGGAGCGAGCACCGCAAGGTCCAGAGCCAGAGCACAATGATCAGCCTGAAGACCATGGACACGGTTTGGCTTCTCCTCCAGCCCAGCCCTAAATATGCCCTGTACAGCAACGCCGGGCCCTACATCACTTTCACCGGCTACCTGCTGTACCCCGATCTCTTTGCCGACCCCATCACCAATCATCTGACAACCCCCGGGGTGGGCTACCACGGCTGCCCCCCCCTAAGAGAAGATCCTCGGCTGGCCTGGTTGGGGCAGGACCTGAGAGAGGAGCCACGCTCTGCCTTTTCTGTGGCCCGGACCTCCTCAGTCCTGGGGGAGAGCCCGGACTCAGATCAGGGGGAGAAAGAGGCACTAACTTTCGACGTTGAGTATGTCAACATCGGGGACCATTTTAACAAGTCATCTGGCCGCTTCACATGCCGCTTCCCCGGCGCATACTACTTCGCCTTCACGGTGGGGAAGCACCCGCGCCGAGCGCTGTCGGTTAAGCTGATGACGGGCGCCGGCGAGGTGCAGGCTATGGTCTTCGACGAGGATGAGTCACGAAAACGCGAGATGCAGAGCCAGAGTCTGCTGCTGTCGCTGCGGGAGGGCGACAGCGTCTGGCTCTACAGCCAGCAGCACGAGCGCTTTGCTGTCTACAGCAACCAAGGCCGCTACACCACCTTCTCCGGGTTCCTGGTTTACCCCGAGGCCCGGAGGCAAGGCAGAACTCACTTCTGAGGGGCTTAACGTGTTGTAACACACAGGAACTCTACTTCTGAGGGGATCACTGTGCTCTAATATACAAAAACTCTACTTCTGAGGGGATCACTGTGCTCTAATACACAAAAACTCTACTTCTGAGGGGATCACTGTGCTCTAATACACAAAAACTCTACTTCTGAGGGAATTACTGTGCTGTAACGCACAGGATCTCTACTTCTGAGGGGATTACCGCACTCTAACACACATGAATCTACTTCTGAGGGGGTACTGTGCTCTAACACACAGGAACTCTACTCCTGACTGCTTCTCAGTAAGTAACAAGAATCAATCTGGTGCAATGAAGCAAACAGGAACTCTACTTGACTGCCGGTGCAACACACAGGAACTCCCCATGCTGGGTCTGATCGTAAACACACATTTCTTTGAGTTACAACACCAGCAAGAACCTGACTTTTATTTACCTGCAAATCCTAATGTATGTTACAGATAAGATGTCAAACATATAGGAATTAACCCCTTAATGTATGTTACAGATAAGATGTCAAACATACAGGAATTAACCCCTTAATGCATGTTACAGATCAGATGTCAAAC
Organism: Gymnothorax reevesii; assembly: GCA_029721435.1. Lineage (NCBI taxonomy): Eukaryota > Metazoa > Chordata > Actinopteri > Anguilliformes > Muraenidae > Gymnothorax > Gymnothorax reevesii. The sequence goes on along the minus strand of CM056579.1, from coordinate 11,476,688 downwards.
ACACAGGTATTAACCCCTTAATGTATGTTACAGATCAGATGTCAAACACGCAGGTATTAACCCTTTATGTTACAGATCAGATGTCAATCATACAGCTTTTAACCCCTTAATGTATGTTACAGATCAGGTGTCAAACACAGGTATTTAAGTTTTATTTAAATGTTTGTTTGACAAATGAAGACCACAAAGGAAAAATGATCAGAGTCCAAATTTTGCATTTTTGTATATTTTATATATTATTATAATATTAATAACAATATATAATATATAAAATATTATATTGATTAATATCAATTTTTTGCATATTTTTATGCGCTTTGTTTCTAAGACTGTTTTGAATGTTTAATTCATAATTTCTCCACAACGTGAAAATGTGACTATGATCATCTTTCCATTGTGGTCTTCAAATGTTCGATGTGAAAAAACTCAAGACTGAAATTGTAACCTAAAGGTTCTATACAGTCAGACCTTAAAGGATTATGCATATCATCAATGATTTATTCAAACCAAAGTGTCAAGTCCAGCTGGAATTTTAGATGGACTTGAATGTAAACTACATGTCCATTAGTATGTGGACACTTTATTGTCCGTGGCTGTTTTTCCTGGTTTGCGCTGGGCCACAGGCAAGACGGATTAACATTACAACATAAATATACTCTCCAGATGGCTCTGGCTGATTTCTCATGGGCCATTCTCAGTTTCAGGGTTACAATAACCCCTTGGTCAGAGCAAGGCTCATGCAGGGTTTGTTAACTACCTCTGCCAAGGAAGTTATGCAATTGGTCATGTTTGTAGTTAGCAGGATTGCGGAAGAACTACAGATCAGATTTTGATGACACTTGGTGGAAGTGTGCAGCACAGGGCAAGGAAGAACTCCAGAGGGTTGGATGCACAAATTTCTTTTGGCTTTTGTAAAGATTGTAATACGCGGCATTTGGCTGACAAAGTGGAATAAATGTCAAACATCTTAAAATCCAGAAGATGGGAGTTAAGTTCAATAGTGACAAAACATTCCCAACTGTGAAAATATGATGGCTACACTGTAGGCCTTGGCAGAGGTCAGTGCTTTCCGAGCCCCTCCCGTTATTATTGGTGCTGAAGTACTTGACTGGGCGGCAGAGCCCTGACCCATACCGCCGTGAAGGACTTGGGATCAACTGGTGAGGAGACTTTGTGCCAGGCCAAATTGCCCCTCCTCATTAATGCTTTTTCCACAGAGCAAAGGGAGAAGATCCCCATAACAATGTTCTAACACCTGGTACAAAGCCTCCTCAGATGAGTGGAGCCAGTTTTAGCCTGAAAAGGGGATGGACTCCACATTAACACTCATGCTCTTTGGAATGAGACTGTCCATATACTTTTGTATGTTACAGTCCAGAGGTGGAAAATCAGGGGTCGGAAAGAAAAAGTTCAGCCATGTTTCTCCTCCAGCCATGAACTTATCCAGCTGATCTCTCACATGAGCTCCATCTCCCTGGTGGAGGACTCCTGCGAAATGACAAATCCAGGCGACGGGAACAAAACACTGGGGTGGATTTTTACTTTCTGAATCAGAATTTTCCACCTCCGCAGTTTCCTCTCAGTGTATCCCTCACTCGCATGAACCACTGTTTCAGATGGTTCAGATCACACATTCTGTCCTTTTTCAGCCCTCGAAGTCCCCTATCCACATCTTCTGAAAACTGTCACACGCCCCATCAGTCACCTGATGTATGTACTGAAAGTGTAATGTCATGAAATGTACTTTAGAGGTAAATACTTTGACAATGAAGATTAGGGGAGGGGAATAGTGTAGTTCATGGTTAACAAAGCATGATACACTAGCATCGCAAGATGATTGAGGTCTATCTTTTTCATTCTGCTGTAGAAGAGGCCACAGTTGATGCTTGATTCTTTGAAGAACATATGCAGGAACTGTTGTCTCAATGAGAGTCCCAACATAATTAACCCAGAATCAGTCTTTAGTCTACAAATGTGCTTTTATTCCATGCCAAATAAATTTTTCTATGTAATCATCTGGTTCGCCATTCTTTTCTTAGTTCATTTTTTTGTGATTGCACCCCACTCAATTACTATTTCAAACCAACAACAAGCCTTAGGAGAATCTTTGCAGCATTCATTGTGTATTACTTAACCGAGAAGGACAATCTGCGGGTCAGAAAGTTAAAGTCCTGCCATGTTTTAGCTCTACCCTTGAGCTAAGCCAGCTGATTTCATTTTACCTCTTATCTGCTGATGAGTTGCTGTAATTTCCACGTCCTGACGGCTGGAACAAATTACTGGGTTGGATTCCACTTCACTTTTTGTTTGAGTCAACAACCCAATGATGCATCTCCTTTTCCTTATAGATGACACAATAGTGTCCACATTTACTTAATCAGCTTTTCATCACATCATCAGAATGTTTAGAGTAGAGCAGTGTTTCCCAAACTTCCTCCTGGAGTACCCCCGTCCAGCTCACTTTATACGTCTCCCTCAATCTGACACGTCCAGTTCAGCTCAAGTATGAGCAGATTAGCTGAATCGGGAGGGTTATGTCAATGTCACAGTAACATCCATAATGTGTTCGGCAGGGGTTCTCCAGGAGCTGGGTTAATCAACGCAGGTGCAGAGCATCGATATCTGACCCATCAGCCAGCTCCAGGTATTAACCATGTCACACCCTCTGCTCACCTGCGGCAAATAATCATGGGCTTGACGATGAACACAAGAAATGCAGGGATCTGCCTGGAGCACTTCGGGATGTTTGGAAACAAGTGGGGTAAAGCAGTGGCTCACATCATCAGTATTAGGGCTCCCCATGTACGCAGGTTTTTGGTTCGACCACAATTACTGTCCTATTTATAAGGATTTACGCCTTGTAGCCACATTGTCAGGTGTAGCTATGCACGCCCTGAAGAGCTCCATATTAATTTAGCATACATACTTTTAAGTATTTTTAAAAATGCCTTTTATAGCATAATAAAAGGTGAACTGTAACTGATGAGATCAGAAGAATCAACTGGCTTTGATGATGAAAGCATAGATAAGAGCACTCGGAGAGCACATACCTCCACCAAGGCCCGGCAGTCCCTCCAGCTAGTTACTCCCTTCCGGATCTAGCCCAAAATCTAATGGGATCTATATTGGACTAATTCCCACCTACTGTGAAAATTTTGTGTAAATTGGTCCATTAGTTTTTCTGTAATGTTGCTAACAAACAAACAAACAGATTCCAACGATTACATAACCTCCTTGACGGAGATAACAGGTTAAAAGAACAAGCAAATGATATCCGGAGACCATCTTGCAGTGATTTTGCACCAGCCACTCTTACTACCCGGTTCCAGTGCCCACGTCTTCCTTCAAATTCCATCTTAACTGTGATCTCAGCCACATACCAGCAGTTTCATTGTTACACCTTTCATGATTGTGATGTTATTGCAGACAAATCCGTCCAAAGATCGAAGAAGAAAAGGCAAAGAATTCAAAACCACTTCACATTTCGCCGTGAGATGACACACGCAGTCTCACGATGTGAAAGAAATACGAGCCAACGCCGTCGCAGCCAGTTGGGAGCTAAATTTTAATCGTTTAAAAGCGCGAAAAAAGCTTATGTTCAGCCGGGTAACTGGGTCCCAAGATTCACCATCACCTTCAATTTGGTCATTTCAAATTGCGTTCCCTTATTCGCCATAGTTTGCAGCAAGCGGTGCCACACAGGGCAAACCTGGCCCCTAGTGAATTTTAGCTGCTCAACATTTTAGGTACGTGTGTGGGAAAGGTCATTTGAGGTGAAAGGTCATAATGTCATTTTTTTGCCCTTTAAGAGTTCTCATATGTGATCACTGGTGACCAAGTGGCTATGTACAATAGCTTTTGAGAGGTAGACTTCGGAAATCTTGTCACCTTTGGTTTGACCTTTCAAGGTCACTCAAGGTTGACCTGTGTGTTTAATAGTACCAAGTATCTACAGAAGTTTAAAGATGGTATTAATTAGGCTAATCAGATCAATGACACCCCAACCCCCGCCATCTCACATGAACTTTATCCCCTAGCAATCTTTGAAATTATGCACTTTTCACAACAGCAATGGATAGGATTACATTATATTATATTGTTCAGTTCAAAAACTACAACGTAATTTGACCTTTTCCGTGACATTGACCTTGACCCAATTCATTCCAAAAATTTTCATGTAAACAGAGGCCCTGGTTTTCTCCTAATCTTGCAGGTGAACAAACAAATCAATTAATACACTAACTCACAAAACCAAGTTGATTAGAATACCCTCACCGAACCCATTCAGAGGGGCTGGGGAAATAAAGCACAATTTTTATCCCACATCGCTCAGCTGCAGCTACTGCAGACATCGTGCCCATAGGGTAAAAAATCTCTTTCAAAGATGAAGACCTAATCAAGAGAAATGCACGGCGGTTTGCAATTGTAGCTGCAGTTGGAGAGCCAGCACACACAAGGGGTCCCCGAGGATCGATACTCGGCCCAGAGGTTTATACAGGAATTCAACCCAATCGAGAATGGGCTAGTGGGGGTGCAGGCTTTCATTTCACCCAATCAGACTCAACCAATCAACCCAAGAATCTGCTTAAGACTAGGCATCTTTGAAGCATGCAAATTAAGTACTCTGTGAGTTTTGTAGGTGCCAGTGAATGAGGTAAAATTCAAACAGCTCCTCTTCATCAGCGGGCTGGTATCTCGGTGAGTGAACCGCAAAATGTATTTCACACTTCGGAACGTTAATGGCGAATTAAGCCCTGTACTCAATGCCTTGAAAAACGATGCTTTAAAGTTTTGCGTTTGAAGTAATTTAATATCAACACTCACGTTTAATAATAGAAGTTCAACACTTTGATAAAACATCGAAAACATATTAAGAAAAAGTCATGGACGGATGGACTGACATACCATGCATTACTAACATCAGTGCGGCGGTTCTAGTGTTCAGGACAGAGCTGTGCAGCAGGTGGTCTCTCCTCTCCCTGCGCTGCTGCTCTCCCTGCTGATACAGCACATGCAGTTCGGCCTCTAACTGTCTCAAGTCCTGTAATGTCCCCTGCATGAGGTCAACGTGACATCCATGGTGTACAGGTGCGTTGTGTAGCACGCAACATGCCAGAGAATGCACTGACACTGAGGGCTGTCAGGTCGAGTTTCCATTACGCGTGCCAACTGCCTTTAATCCGACATCATGACAATCAATATAGATACTACAATTTATGTGCTGATTCAGATAGTTACATTAAGTAGTGGTTGCTGGAATTATTTATTGCATTGAAATGTACCTGACATTCTGGAAACCTGCCTGTGAGGTTTCGGTGACGTGTGCGCAGGTCAGCCAAATTTCCACTGCACAGAAAGTAAACCAGATTGGAGCTGGCAAGCTCTCTGCGCACTTTCGGCGGAGCCTTTATCCACAAAATTATTGCTGCGCCATGATGAATATCTGACACCTTCCCCTACTGCGCCGCCACACCCATCTCAACGCACTTCCGTCTACCGAATTGCCAAAGTGGCTGCGCACGGTGTTGTACCTCCAAAATTACCACTGCGTGGGCTGCACCGGACAAAATTACCACTACGTGGGCTCCGCCTCGCTGCGCTGCTCCAAGAAATTAGAGCCCTTGAACTTTAAATCGATGCATCACTCATTTATGAAGCCCTCCACAATTTCCCAGAACAGTTGTGGACATAGACTCCACATAGAAGCAGATGCGTTGTCTGTCCTGTTTGGGGGCGGACACATTTCCCCTTTGAGCTCAGGACCTCGGCAGAAGCAGACGATGGGCGAAGAAGTGGTGGCAGAGACACCAGAGCTGTGACTCCTTTGAAGACGAGTCTCCTGCAGGAGCCCCTCAGTCCTGAGTTCCAGGGCCAAGGACCTCATCCGAAAGGCTAAGGGAAAGAGACACTAATCCTGCCGCAGACTCAGACGAAGGCTGAAGAATCATGGGGAAGCAGTCTCTCAGAGTACCATCCATCGTTTTCTGACTGAGAAACTGGGTCTGAGAGCATACAGAAGACCGTGGATTCCTCAACTCTGAGCTTCTGTTCTAAACAACTTAGTGCCCCACAGGCTGAGGGCAGTAATTCAGATGCAGGTGAGACCACTGCTTTTTGAATAAACGCAATCTGTTGAATATTCACAATCTGAGTTGACTTTTCCTGCAGTGCATGAACTTTTGGGACACGGTGTAGTTAGCTTTATTTTAGAAAAATAAAATTTTTGGCCCGATGTTGTGCTCTGTATTTAAAAAAAAACAAGTCAATCAGAGGGATCTAATAGCTGCGACCTGGCCTAGCATCCGTCACGTGGCCTAGTGTCCATGACTGGTGGTTTCTTGTACAAGTGTGACCTCGAAATTGGCAAATGACCTTGAAAATCAATAGGGAACCCTTCCTCTGTACCAAGAAGCTTGTTGTAACATTTAATAGCCATCCATCAAGTTAAACTCGAGTTACGGTGCGAAAACTGTGAAATCGGGGCAAAATCGACACACTTTTGACTGGTGTGACCTTGGGGTTCGACAGATGACCTTGAAAATCAATAGGGAACCCCTCCTCTATACCAAGAAGCTTGTTCTAAGATTATATAGCCATTCATTGAATTAAACTGGAGTTACGGTGCAAGAACCGTCAAATCGGGCAAAATTGACACTTTTTTATACCTGTGCCACCTTGGGATTTGACGGATGACCTTGAAAAACAATAGGGAACACCTCCTCTATGCCAAGAAGCTATTTCCAATCCATGATTGGAAATCCATGAATTCTAACTGGAGTTACAGCGCGAAAACCCGCAAACAAGGTCGTGACCTCTGTGAACTTGACCTTTGACCTCGACCTTGTGCATGGACATCACTTTGGTGAAGGTGAATAACTCCTGAAAATTTCATGATGATACGATGACAGGAACATGGTCAAAAAGGTGTCACAGACGGACGGACAGACAGACAGAAGCGTTCATAGAGCTGCTTGGTCGCAGCTAAAAACTTTAATGAAGAATGGCGATGGCAGACTTGAAATGTTTCAGACAACAATTTTGGCCGGAAAGAAAATAAGAACCCGTGTCATTCATAAAATCAATTGATATGATCATGCATAACAATCATATGGGCAATATATTACTGATTTTGATAATGTGAAATAATGTCATTATTTCAAATTTTTTGTTGCATCTCTGAATACAAGTACTTGTATTCGTTGGCAGAGAATGTCAGTTTTATGGACTCCTATATATTACTATTGCCGTAGAAACTCTTGATATGTGATCATCTTTTACTATGGCCATTATTATGTGAAAATTATCAAGAGACTCATGACAGCTGTGCTTGAGACCTGTATTCCAGAAGCAACTCGTAAGATTTTGCTTTCTTACCCCTCTGAGTTGTGTATTCATGAGATGAGAGTTTCTCTTATTCTTCACGAGCAATAAATGTCTGGAAAATATATCAAATAAGAATTGACATCATAACTATCAGACCAATCACATTGTGGGACATATTCCACCAATATTAAAAAGATTAACTAACATCCCAATCAGATTCAAGTTTCAGAATTCATAAACCAATCATCTCTGGGATATTTTTGACCAATGAACACACGAGAGGTGGCATTTATAGCTGAGATTTGGAATGGGCTTTGTCAGTACAATGTTCCAACATGGTGAAGTACCACTGCTGTATTTTATGCAAGAAGAGCACCACTGCTGCAGAACAAAACAACCCACAATATGCTTAGATATCAAGTGCAAACTGTTGGTGTCCAGTTTGCTGCGCAGATCCCCCAAACTTTTAGTATTCCTGTGTAATGGACAGAGTCGCCATTCTGGTAGGGCCAATTTCAAATGTCAAAATTTCTTAGAAATCTGCTTACTAACACTTATCAAATGGTTTCTGATATATTAGAGGGTATATACTAGTATCCTAAAAAGAAATAATTTGGAAAATCAGGAGGGCGGATTTTGATGCTTAATGGGACGACTCCTTTTTTTTCCAGTTCTCCTCTAATCCCGATATCACTTAGAAGAAATCTGCGCAGCAGACAGAAGCTCAAAAGCTCAAAGTGTGCTCATTTCAGGCAAATGTACTTGAGAATGACAGGGGTTTTCCTTCAAAAAAAAAAAACATCCCTAACAATACAGGGCCCACTTCCACTATATTTGGGCTAAAGGAAAATAAACCCATGACATCTCCGTACTGTCACCGCTGATGCAGCACCATTACAAAGAAGCCCATGCAAAGACCTTGGACTTGAACACTGTCCTATCGATCAGAAAACTGGCGAGGTCACCCTGAAGATCTACCATCTTGCTGGTCTCCACTCCAGCCCTACCGAGGCACTGTACAGCGAGGCAGTGTTTCAGGAGATGCATCACCCCGGAGGTTCTTGCCGAAGCCGTTCCAGAGCACCTCACTCACCAGCCAGAGCACCTCACTCACCAGCCAGAGCTGATCTGGGACGGAGCTGTAGCTCAGCAGGGTCAGATGCAGCACACAGAGCTCACATCAGGCCCAAAGCAGCCCTCCTATGACCAGACTCACTGGAGTAACATCTTTGTGCAAATTTACCTCCCACCTGATCTCCAAGGGGAACAGGAGAATTGAGGTGCTGGAAAACCCCGTCAGCATATTTCAGTGAAGGAGGTTTCCATTTTTTTTTCTTCTGAGAAAAAGCCAGAGACTCGACCTGAAAGCACATCATGCTGTTCCGTATTCTGGTAAAGTTTTGGGGAGCATTTTTATAAATTATTATTTTGGGGGGATAAAAATTGCAATAAATTTTCCACCTGGTAGAAATCTTAAAAAGTTGAACTGGAAATATAAGTGGCTACACTGCAGGAACTAAATCTTAATAAGAAGTTTAAACTTGCATTTAGACTTAAACGCTTATTTCTATTACAACATACTTTTTTTTAGGGGAAAAAAAAAAAATTTGCAAGTGATTTTCAGTAATTTTTGGTTCATTTCCAGATTTGTCCATCGGGTAAGATCATTTCACCGACCTCATGGACAGATCTAGAAAGGAATAAACTGAGAAAATAATTACTGAGAAAAAAGGTCACAGAAATAAGTGTTTAAATCCAACTGCAATATTAATAGGCTTCGTAAGATTTAGTATTTGCAGCGTTTTCTTGGAACAATTTTTAAAAATCTGCTGTTATCTGAGGGAAAGCCAGTGTGTGCTGAAGAAAAGTCATCAAACCATCACAACGCTCTGGTGACATAAAACCACACCTGTTCACACTCAAACACACTAATGTCACCATTTCAAGATGTGCAGACTGAACGGGACTTGTCATGCGTACTGCACACATGTAAAAGTCCCACGAACAGGCATCAATACCAGGCTCCAATTAAATCCACAGATTTTATTTACAGAAAAAGACAACGTGGCTGAACTGTTATCATACCATTATTCAACAGAATGATAAACCGCTTCAGGGTTTTTGTTTAAACAATTAATTAACAATCGATGATCAATCCACCGACAGCCACAGAGCGGCGTCACATAAGGTCTTAATGATAGTCTCAATCAGACCCACCGCCCCCATTTACCCAGTCCCATCCTACCAAAAACAAACAAAAACACACTACTTAGGCATTTCCACACCAGGAATTTCAAATAATATTAAACGAGGAGCGGGGACAGACTTGCTAACTCCGCAAAATATGCCAGAGAGATGAAGCCCGATTCACTCAGGGACAGCAGAAAATTAAACAAAATGAACCTATAGAGGAAAGTAAAAAAAATATATATATTCTTTTAAAATCAGATTTTCAGTGTCTTGGTTTCCCTTCCCCAGACAGACCTACAGTAAGATCACGGACCGTCATCAGCCAGAGAGATTGAGAGTAAAACAAAAAGTTGGCGACAGTTGCCATGGCGATCTCCCCGCTTCTCTCGCTGTCAATCTTCCATCACATTCCAATTTTTTCTTTCGGTTCAGCAGTTTTTCTTCAATATTCACTTTAAGTCAACCTTGGGAGTTCTGGCAGAGCGCTGCTGGAGACGGCCGGCGCAGACGGGTCTGCCCAAGGTCCCTCCGTCTCTCGCCAGCTGTTATGTCCTGGAACCAGGCGAAAGCAGGAGACTCGACCACAGCAGAGTGGAGTCCTGCGGCTGAAGGAGGTGTCAGGCCTGCAGTCCAGCCCCCTGTAGCCCCACCACAGGCGACAGGGCAGAGAGCTCAACAGCCTTCTGCTCAGAGGAAACCACCGTCCACCAGCTGGGAGGCGCTAGAGAGCAACCTTTCGCAAACTAAGCTGCATGAGAGTATGAGAGGATTTAAACCGAAAGAGAAGAGTTACCCACAGAAGCCCGCTGAGGAAACCGCCAGCAGAAAGAGGGAGACAAACCCACATAGAGTCAGAGCCGCGCGAGCGACAGGCGCTCTGACCGTGCGCTGCAGAATACAGACAAGAGATTGGCAACACGCATTCAAATCACCAACGGCCAGGAGCCCACCTCCTCACGCGTGTGTGTGTAAGTGTGTGCGTGCATGTCTGTGAGTGTGCATGTGTGTGCACGCACATGTCTGCATCTGTGCAGGTGTGTGTGCGTGCGCCTCTGTGTGAGAGTGTGTGTGCATGTGACCGTGTGAAGGTGTGTGTGTGTGTGTGTGTGTGTGAGAGGAGGTTGTAAAAGATTTTATGCTGTTTTGTTTGTTGCCCCCCGTCCACCAGATGGCGACAGGTGAAAGAGGAGGTCTCAGTGGAACAGGAGCCCAGGCTCCGCCCCTACACAGGCTTGGAGGTTGCGTAGAGCCTGGTCCATTTTCGGGCTGTGAGAGACATGGAGAGGGAGAAGGTTAATTGTGTGTGTGTGTGTGTGTGTGTGTGAGCGTGTGTTAGAATAGTTGACAAAAAACACACCTGTCTCTATGGCCTGGGCCTCGTTGGACTTCCACTGCTCAGCAACGTCATTCGCTAAAGGGTCGTCAGGGTTGGGAGCGCTTAGCAATGCCTGGATGGACAGCAGCACTGTGCGGATCTGCAGGGCTGGGGACCACTTTTCTGCAGGCAGACCAACAGAGCACAAAAACAGTGAGCTGCGACACAACAGGGCATGACAACGTGAAGAGGAAGACGTCCTTCTTACGTAGAGACGTCCTTCGGGGCAAAGATATTTGGGAACTGTGGCAATTTCCGGTCTGAGGCGAAGAGCGGCGAGAAGGCTGGAAATGTAATCCAGCCAATCCGAGCTTTGGGCTGGAGATAAGAGTGAGCAATCAGATGACGGCAGCAGAAGACCCCGCCCCTCACCTTTCAGTATGTCCAGACATATCCTGCCCAGTTTGTCCACGTTGGGGTGGTATATTTTGGTCATGAAGCGCACTTTGGGGGCAGCCATGGGGTACTCCGGGGGCAAGAACAGCTCCAGCTTAAAAACGCCGCCCTCGAAGGGCGAGTCCTGCGGTCCAGTGATCACCACGTGGAAGTACCGAGCGTTACACTCGTCCGGCTCCGCCCGAATGCCCTGCACCGGCTCACTCATCAAACGCTGCGTCTCCTGCAGAACACACACACACACACCCGAACACAACACAACACACACACACACACACACACACACCCACAAATACACACATCCAAAACATAACACGCGTGCACACCAACACAAAACACACGCGGGCGCACACACACGCACATGCAGACCCAAACATAACACACGTGCACACACACAAGACACACACGTGCGCACATATGCGCGCAAACAACACATGCACATACATGTACCCCCACGTATCACAAGCGCACAAACACACACACAAACAAATATGGCATAAACACACACAAACAAGCGCACACAGACACATACAGTGGGTTAGGAGATAATACCCAAGTCTCCTGATTAATCACAGACAAATCATATTTAATGAAATAAAGACAGTTCCGTTCACAGCGGGGAAAGTAAGTACTGAACGCGTCAACATTTTTCTCAGTGAATATATTTCTAATGGGGATACAGACCTGAAATTTTCACCAGAGGTCGGTAACACAGGCAATCCACACATACAACAAAGTCAAAACAAATAAGTCCATAAATTAAGTCATGTGTAATGTAGCACAATGACTCAGGGAATAAGTACTGAACACATGAAGAAAAAGAGGTGCAAAGGCAGGGAAAGCCAAGAAACCTGCTGAAACCTGTCAGTATCTAGAAAGCAATCCAGCCCAGTCAGTGCAAATTCATATCAGCTGGTTTTGAGAGAGTAAATTCAGTTGCAAATTGCTTATTTTTTTCTAAATTGTTTATCCTTGATTGACCTCGGCCTGCGCGATTCGTAAATCCTTTACCTTCGTAAATCTAGCTTGTGCTTAAGTAGAAGCATGATGAGACAGGGCTCGAAATTAACTTTTTGTCTGGGTAGCGCTGCACTCCCAAGTTCAAAAAGGTAGGAGCGCAAGCCAAAATTTAGGAGCGCACACGCCGAAATCAAAGAAGCACCTTTATACAGGTACTACCCAGAAAATTAGAATATTCTCAAAAAGTTCATGTATTTCTGTAATTAAACTTAAAAGGTGAAACCTACATATTATATAGACAAATAACATGCAAATCAATATATTTCAAGCTTTTATTTGTTTTAATTTTGCTGAGGACTTGAGGACTTACAGCTCAAGAAAACCTCAAATTCAAAAACTCAGAAAATTAGAATATCACATGAAATCAATTTAAAATAAATAAATAAATAAAGGATTTTAAATACAAAAATGTCTGGCTTCTGAAAGGAAAATCTTGCATCTGTAATTAGTACTTGGTTGGGGCCCCTTTTGCACGAATGACTGCTTCAATCCAGCGTGGCATGAATGCTACCAGCCTGCGGCATTTCTCAGCTGTTATCAAAGACCAGCATGCTTCAATCACGGCCTTGAACTCTTCTTTATTGTTTGGTCTCTTTTCGTTCACCTTTCTCTTGACAATGCCCCATAGATTTTCTATGCGGTTCAGGTCAGGTGAGATTGCGGGCCAATCAAGCACAGTAATCCCGTGGCTGTTGAACCAGGATTTGGTACTTTTGGCAGTGTGGGCAGGTGCCAAGTCCTGCTGGAAGATGAAGTCTGCATCCCCATAAAGCTGGTTCGTTGAAGCAAGCATGAAGTGCTCTAAAATGTTCTGGTAGACAGCTGCGTTTACTCTGGACTTGAGAAAGCACAGGGAACCAACACCAGCAGCTGACATGGCTCCCCCAGTCATCAGAGACTGGGGAAACGTAACACTGGACTTCATGCATTTTCCATCATGCGCCTCTCCAGTCTTCCTCCAGACTCTTGGACCTTTGTTGCCAAATGAGATGCAAAATTTGCTCTCATTAGAGAAGAGGACTTTGGACCACTTTGCATGTAATGAGTCAATAAAATATATTAGTTTTACCTTTTATGTTGAATTGCCAAAATAAACCGACTTTTATACGATATTCTAATTTTCCGAGTAGTTCCTGTATATGCATATATACATTTCTTAAAGTTAAAAAAAAAAAAAACTACAATATAACACTCCATATTAACAGTACAACCATCTCCAACAAATGACAATTATTAAACAATATGAGAGTCTTGAGTTCATTGACTAAGAAAGGTTTCCACTACATTGGCTTTATGCCATATCTGGAGGCCAGGATTTAAAACTGAGTCTCCTGACTCTCTGCCCTTGTATCCATCTCCTGTGAGGCATCAAATATGTCCAGAGGACCCTCCACACTGATCCCAATCAAATCTTTACTTGTGTTAGGGTGCAGATCTGATGTAAAGTCATAAAGTGCTTGTTTTCGCCTCAATACTGCAATAGGAATCAGTCAACAGAGGGAACCATGTAATTTGTTAGGTTATTATACCATAAGCAGATATTATGATGAGTTGGATACGTTTGCTGTAATATATAAGCCGCACGCCATTGACATCCAATTTCTGCATTTTCAGGAACACCCAGCGCGTACATGCAAATATATAAACGCTTACAGGTCTAAAGGCCCGCTGAAAAAAAGTGTTTTCGCGATTTTTTTAGATGGGCTACTTCACATATGAGCCAAGAACCCGAGAGGAAGATTTTAGGTTTGCGCAAGCGCAGAACCGCGAGGCGGCATATTTTGATGGGTAGCAAAAATTGACAAAGCACCGGACCAACTCGTTGATGCAGAGTTAACATAGCATAGCATCTTCTGTGTTTCGCGCTTTCCCCGTTTTTTGAGGGACTTTCACATTTAAAGTGTATGGACTCAGTAGCTAACGTGCCATTACTGGTGAGATCCAAACCATAATCTTTGCAACGAACACTGTGTAATTCACCTTCTTTAAACCAGACATTCAAAATTTCGCAGCCCCTCCATGTGAAAATAATAAACTAATTTTGTTGCGTTTCGTCCAAATCACCGCTGTAGTCATTGTCATGACTGTCAGTTTCAGTAAGTTTTGTTACACACTTGTTTCATTGAACGTTTAAGGTACCAAAAAATAAAAAATCTTTTATTGTTCTTTGTTTCATTTTCCGTCTAAATCTAGTGTATAATTACAATGGTAACTCTCAGTACTGTGAAATGGAGTTATTTACAGCGTCAGCCTTTTACCGATAAAGAGAAAATACGATCAGACCAACCGTATAAACTTTCTGTCGATATTCTTGAAATCAAGTCAAATTTCATTGTTTCCATCAGGAATTTTAATTCGATATGACTTAATTCGCATAAGAACGTGTGGATGGAAACAGGGCAAATGACAATGTCACCCTTTACAGCATTTAGCCACTAGCTAAGTGACAATGTCAGTTATATGACATCTGGCATCACATGCCGAATGTGTATTAAATTTGTGTTATTTCACCCTTTACAAAGCATGACATTTGCTTTTGGATGATTTATGAAGACATTGTCTCATTTATGAAGGCATTATACATGCTGTATAAAGTCTTTATGCGCAACACTTCTTTTAAAGTGACACCTAATCAACTTATGTTTTGATTTCTTTGCATCTGTGGATTACTTGGGTTGTTACTGACAACTGGTGAAAATTTCATGTCAATAGCCCCATTAGAAATATATTAACAGAGAAGAATGTTGTCACATTAAATACTTATTCTCCCCGCTATAATTACACCAGTATTGGTGTAACAAAGAGAAAATTCATACCATTTCACACTGAAAGTCACACGCAGAAATACAGTGAAAACATAATGACTTATCACTTCACAAATGATGTGATTCATACCCCCGCCCCCACACACTAAGAGGGAAGTCACCAGCCGGCATAAACGGATGTTTACAAGGTAACCATGGAAACAAATGGCAATCTGGGAATTATTCTTGGCAACTACTTTGGGATAATCATCAGACAACCCCCCTCTCCTGGAAGACGCAAGGAAAGTTCATCAAGGGAAGTAAATCAGTTAGGAAGCGGAGGAGCAGATTTTATTTTCTGATTTATATCGGACTGCAATGACATGCTTAACAGAATCAGTGTTTTATCCCGAAGAGACGGCATTTAAACAAGGACCCTGACCACATACACCGCCGGGGCCAACTGGCCCCTTCCAAATACAACAAAATACAAGTCTATGGAAAAGCTTCTAATAACAACTAAAGTTTTCACATGGTGAACTCCCCATAGGTAATCAACCCACTCCGGAGAGGGAAAAACCTTTACCTTTTCTAGGCCGCGTTATAAAGTACGCAGTCAACAACCCACAACCCTCAAGCACAAGCAGAGATGCAAACTTGTCAACGCAAACCTATGTAGTCACACAAACACAAAATTATGGCACATACACCAAATCAGAAAAAAGAAAGACCCTTTCACCCCAATGAACCACAGCATTCCGTGCGAATTGGACTAAAGAGCATCAAAACTCTGCTCAAACTTAACAAGAAAACTGTTCACATCGAGGGTTTGGAGCGCAATGGTTATATGTTCATTTTAGATGTTTTGAGAAAAATTGATTTTTCGGTTTGCAAATGTTCTATTAAATCAGGTACATCATTTACATCATTTTAATGTCAGTAACTCTTTTACCGATGGTTCAGAAGTAAACTGAACATGCAAGTTTTCATGAGTGTGGTACTGCGACATCATGGCCAAAATGGACGTCATCTCCGTGCTCCAACAATTCTAGCACTTGATGTGACATAACCCAATGGTGATAGATTGAAGTTAAGTTTGTTTGCAATGGAAGACAGATGATTCTGTTATACAATTCATGTTTGTTCAACACAATATCAATATTTAATTCATATAAGCAGATTTTGTTGGACATACCACAAAATTAAAATGTGAATTCTGTTTAAAACTGAGGTGCATGGACTAGTAATTATTGTGCTCCAAGAATTAGCTGAGAAAAATGTGAGCCAGGAGGTAAAAATTTCAAAATCACAAAATTTGGACAATTCACCCATTGCGCTCCAAACCCTCGACATGTTCGAGTTCAACAGACGTGCAGGGTAAACTCCCTTATGGCTTCGGTTCTTAAACAAGCCGCATTAACTCACACGTCAATACATTCATTATCAACGACAAAATGAATACGCGGCAAACGCCGTCCAACTGTCCCTGGCACGACCCAGAATAAGGTATATTTATTTGGTCATAAATCGTAGATCCTCAAAATCGGATAGAACTGACGAAAAGTGAAAACGCAGAGCTCTCTAACAGGGGAAGTAAGTTTAAAGCAGCGCATCGCTCGCCCAAATCAGCGTTTTTAACGACTGGCTGTAATGTTGTTAAACTTGATTGGCAGCCGGAGCCAAGTTACGTTTCAGTGACTCTTTCATGACCGATGGGCTGCGGTCCCGCCCAGATGACTTATTTTTATTTATTTTACCTTTATTTAACCAGGGAGGTCACGATGATATTGAAATCTCTTTTTCTGCCTAAAATGAGGAAAACACCGGCGTGCTGTCAAACGACTGATATTCACACCCACCGCGAAGTAGCGGCTTAACTAACGTTAGTTACGTCAGCTATACGGCGAAAAGAAAACTTCTAACAACACAAGAGCAAACCGCAGGATCAGCAACTGAAATCGCCATAAGCCGCTTTCACACCGGACGCGAAACGAAATCAATGCAAAGACGGGAATACACGCGTGTATTCGCGTCTTTGCGTTGACTTTGGATGTAATCTGTCGTGCGAAAAATTTGTTTCGCGTCCTGTGTGAAAGCAGCTATAGATCGACGTCACGGCCGTTGAATGATCCACACCCGAGATCGCATATCGCCTTGAATGCTCCATAAAGAACATCTAAAAAATTAATTTGCAGAGAACTAGCGACCCTAATTGTTTAAACTGAAACACGTTGAGACAAGTTCGTTTGGTTTAAATTAAATAAAAGAACTGATATAATTGTCTTTTATCTTGAAGGGCCACAATGTAAACAAGTGTGTTGTCGCTTTTTTGAGTTACCCAATATATATTTTTTACACATTATTATATTATTGTATTTATTGACATTTATATATTTTATGTAAAATTATCCAAATAAACTCAAACTCAAAGGACTTGGGCAGAGTGCAGCCCACACAGGGCAGACTTCTCCGCCATCTTCGTGCGAGATATATTTTTAACCCAACCTTTTTCGGCAGTGGTTCAGACGAGCAATACGATTGTCTCACTTCAACACTGTTTCGTAACCACGGAAAAAATATGCTGGGGATATGTGCGCCCCACATAAAGCACAATTACCTTCACTATTCTTTTTGGAATGCCTGCCGACGACATCTTGTCTTAAAACAGAGAAGTTTCGACTTCTTCCGCGCTTGCCTTCTCCAGATCGCTCCGACTCGCAGGCGTACACCTCTTCCGGAGACTTGCCGCCCTCCTAGAATTGTGGGAAATTGAGTTTTGTTCGTCCTGATAAGAGACAATGGACATCTATAAACAAACTACATCTCCCAATTTTATATCATTAACCTTCTACATCAGTTTACAACGTGCATGCAGCAAAGCCAAATACTGTATAAGGACATGCAGAATAGAAATAATGCATATGAAATAGCGAAGTGAAATTATGAGGACGTTTGTGAGAGAGGGTCATTTAAATGTTAATGATAATTTTCCGTTAAACCCAACTTATCTGAGGGGCAGCCGCGGAGCAAGTTTTACATGGCTCGGTTTTCTTTGCACGAGCGGATCGACAATCCCGAATTTACAATAAGGGATAGATACCGTGAGCTAGAGGTTCTTAACGTCGGTCCTGGGGGCCTATAGAGTGCGATAATAGTGAATATCAAACTAATGAGCGGGGTCTTTGTAAATACAAAACAAATTCAAATGCAAGTAGGCTACATATAATTATAAACAAACGGTGACTTTCATTATTTGGGCAAATCATATATTTCGAAGGGGTAGTCACTTCCAATAATCATGTTTTGATGAAACTATCTACACACGCAACAAATCATTTAAACTCAGTATCCTCACTCTGTTGGAAACTATTTCAAATTATTATTATCATTATTATTATTATTTGTTTTGTTTTGGTTTGGTTCTTACTGAAGATACCCAAGACTACAAGATCAGGGCTGCATTTGTACAGTCTTTCTTGCTTAAAAAAGTTCCGAACCCCAAGAAAATGGCCTAGAAGTACACTCAAAAAAACCAGATTGGGTGTCTGCTAAATTAATCTAAGTGTAACATGTTGCTTCTACCATATAGAGTCATGCTTTGTGGTTGAACATCATTAAGTAATGTCATTTTAGCATGATGTGCAATAACTTAACATTTACTATATTCAGTTATGCTGACAGAACCTAATGCTTTTTGGGTAAGATATCAAATGGCATGTACAACTCCAGAACAGAAGGTGGCAGTAATGTACGAGCAGGGAGTGTACTTACATACTCTACTTCCGGAAGTTGCAGAAGAAGGCAGAGCAACGCACGGAAGAGACGGGCGGGCGGACAAGTTGGGGAAGGCGAGTTGAATGAAGTTCAATCTCAAGGAATCCTGTTTGCTTTTAGGTGATTTTTTTTACTGAAATCACTGTGAACTAAAGTATTTGGATAGCGCAGTGGTTAGCACTACTGCCTCACAGCAAGAAGGTTGTGGGTTTGAATCCTGCCTGGGGGCCTTTCTGTGTGGAGTTTGCATGTTCTCCCAGTGTGCGTGTGGGTTTCCCCCACCCACAAAACATGAGGTGGGGCTATAGGTGCATACTGGCAGCCATGCTTCTGTCAGTCTGCCCCAGACACATTATGTTTATTCGGCATGTTTACATTAATTTCACTCAACAAAACTGTCTTTTGCTAAATGAGCGTATTATAATTGGGTGGAAATTCTTTCCATAATTTTATTATGTTCACCCAACAAATTATTTTTTTGAGTGTATTTATGTGGCAGCCATGATAAGTCTGTTCGAACTTTCTAAATGTTAAGTAAAAAGAGCCTCAGTGATTCCCTACTTACGTCCTTCAGCAAAGGGTGCACTGACCCATCCTTAACAAATAGAAAGGCAATAAGTCATCCCACAATCCTGTGCAGCAGCAATGTTTAAAGCGACAGCCAGCCATCCATCCAACAATCACGCAAAAAAAAAAAAAAACTGACATCATGGGCAAGAGATGCAGGACCACATTGCCTATTAAATGCATTCAGCTTCTCTTATAAGCACAGATGTCTTTTCCTAAGTCATTATGAATTCCCCTTCATCCTTTTCCTTTGGCTCATGACATTTATAATCAAGCTTAAAGTACAGCAGTTAATACCTTTTTCTTTTCTTTTTTCTTTCTTTATTTTCCTCAAGTGCAAACAGTACCAACATATAATAAAAATAAATAGAAAAACAAGTAAAAAAAACAAACAATGAAAAAAAAAACACAAATCCATTATGAGCCCCTTTTTTACAGTCTCATTCAAACATTTTCATTTGATATGCATGTATCAACACTCGTTAATAAAAACTAAAAGAACAAAAATAGAGATTTCATTTTTGTCATTTATACAGCTCATTGTCTTATACAGTTCATTAAAAATCAGCTTATATCAGTTTTTGAAGATAATGATGTTCTCACTCAATTTTAAAGCCCCGTCAAAGCCATTCCAAAGGGCGACCCCACAAACGGAGATTCACATGCTTTTCGAGGTCGTACGGGTTGTAGGATGTTTTAATATACACCGTCCTCTCAAGTGATAACTCCCCTCTCTATTGCAAAACATCTTTTGGATGTTTCCAGGAACATTATTGTGAGTTACATGATACATAAATTGGCCAGTTTTAAATTTCATAGTGAATTAACCTTATAGCTTGTTTCTGTAATGTACACATCCATTTCAGGCTACTTTCATAAGTATTACCCCATACTTCAATACAATATAATAAATAGGGAGCGATAAGTTAATGATACAAAGTAAGTAGAGATTTCTGATCCAGATTATGTCTTATCTTACTTAAAATTCCAACACTTCTGGCTATCTTAGAACACAAATAATTTATGTGAGTTTTCCAGCAGAGTCTTTGTTCAATCAGGACACGCAGGAACTTCCTCTCAGAAACCTTTTCTATGTCAACATTATCAGTTTCAATGCGGACTTGCATTTTACATTTACAATTTCCAAAAATTAATGGATCAGGTCGGATTAAAAATTGATTTTAAGATAACTGTGGCTGAGGGGACGACCCATGCATGACTTCGATTTGACTTATCCACACATCTGAAGCACGCCAAAGTACTCCAAACATTCTTTTCACTACAGTATGTTATTGTGTGTGTTCTTTTGTAAGAACATTCATACAGATTAAGATTCAAAAATTCAAGCACGAGGATGCCCTTGGAGACATACAGGAAAATGCTGTCATTCCTGCAAAGTGTAATGGCTGTATCCAAAATAATTTGATAATACCTGTGAGTATAACTTTGCATGGTGAATCACAATTCACATGAATGCTGGTGGAATAGCCTGTGTGTACAAGATGGCGCTGAGTACATTCTGAGATACGCCGGGTTGCTTCACAATCTCCAGTTTGTTTCTGCTGCTTATCAGTCTACGTCAGATGCTGAGCAGATGGCAGGGATATCATCTCGAAAATGTGATTTTAGCTGTAGTTTGTAATGGTCAAATGAAGCCTCATGAGGCTCTCCAGCCCATTTCTTCACCAAAAGGTTCAGTACTGGAGGCCTCAATTAAACACTGCCATCTGCTGGGCAGAATCTTTGGCACAAAAAAAGAACTAAACGTTTTTGTTACACATTGTCCATGTAATAGTTCATTTTAATCAATATTTGGTGGCTCTGCCTTGTGCATTGATTACAGCTCTAATTATACGCGGAATGAAGCGAACCAGTCTTTGGCATTGCTCTCTGCTAACAGAATTCCACGTTTCACACATTCCTTCAATTCAATAAGATTGCTTGGCTTCATTGAGACTAATTTTTTCTTGGCAATGTTCCACAAGTTTTCAATCGGGTTGAGGTCAGGTGAATTCGCAGGTCACGGCAAAACCTCAATGTTGTGAGCCTGAAACCAATCTGATGTACTCTTGGCGGAATGAACAGGCACTAAGTCTGGCTGGAAAGTAAAGTTTTCGATCCAAAAAGATGTTCACAGTTGGTATCATGTAACTCTCAAAAATTAGAAACCTATGAGTGCGGATGGTGTCAGGTGTTTGGGCTTGGTGTTTCTGTATTATCAAGTCAACAGTCACAGCAGGAATTTACCAAGAGATGCTTGGTACCTGTTGAGGATTATATTTATTATATTTAAATATTTTTCATCATATTCATCAGTAAACCAATAACGATAGGTAGAGGTTTGGGCCCAGCAAACCTTGTGGTTAACAGGCAGTGGCCTAACTGCCAAGTTCCAAGGGCACTGGAACAACGTCTCTACATATTTTAGATGTTCTTCCCAGGAGTCACTCCATGTGATCAGGTCGTCGATGTACGCACCCGTGTGTGGCAATCCGGCGATTGTAAACTGTATCATAGTTTGGAACGGGGCTGGGGCATTTTTCGTGCCTAAGGGTAGGACTTCATACTGGTACAACCCAGATGATGTGGCAAAAGCAGAGATGCTCTTGGCCCTCTCAGTTAAAGGCAGGCACCAATAACCCTTCAATAAATCAATCTTGGTCAGAAACTTAGCTTGCCCTACTCTATCAATACAATCATCAATCCTAGGTATTGGAAACACATCAGTTCTAGTTACAGCATTGACTTTGCGATAATCTGTACAGAATCTAGTACTTCCATCAGGTTTTGGAACTAGCACACAGGGTGAACTCCAATCTAAGTTGGAGGGTCTGATAATTGTTCTAACATTCTTGTTGATGTTCTAACATGTACTCAACATCTTTCTCAGCAATCTCTCTCTTTTCAGGATTCATCCGGTACGGATGCTGTTTTATTGGTTTGGCATCACCAACATCAACATCATGAGAGGACAGAGAGGACAACAAACCTTGAAATCACCCAAAAGTGTGGCACGCAATACTGGGGCTGTGAATAATCACAAGATATGAGACCAAACGGGGGAGACAAAGTGCAATGCATGGCAAGAAACAAAACAAAACCCCCTTAAATCTTTCCCACATCTCATTTACGGACTCACAGTCCAGGAGTGTCTCCCATTTTATTTTATTTCACTTTGTAAGAGGGAAGCCAGGAGATGACATGGACATGCAACCAAAAGTGCCTATTGCCCGCTGTTCTTAACATAGCGGGGTAATAAAGGCATAAGAACCTATACTTCCTCCACAGCAGGCATCGTCTCCAGTCAGGCATGGCTGGGAACAGTGGGGTAATAAAGTCATCAGGGTCCAGACATCCTCTACAGCTGCACAGCCCCAATTCTACCACTGCGATAAGGGGGCCTGGAACTGGACACCACAGCAGGGTGTGACCTGTGCTCTCTGCCCGATTAGTGCCACAGTGACCTCTTCTGGACGCACTGTCACCGCACCCTTTCATTTCATCACTGTAACTGTTCTGAGTTAAGTGTTTCAATTTAAACAAAACCCACTATTACACTGTTTTAACTGCCATCATGTCATCACTGAATTACTGTGTAATATCTGCGGTCATAGTGATGTGAATTTCATGGGGAATGGGTCTATTGGGAAGGAAATTCATGACAATTACATCATCATAATTCTCTATGTAACTGTGTTTGGTATACATCTATTCAGCTAAATTCAAGGAGTTGAATGAGATGCATTTCATATCCACTATATTTCAAGAAAACATAGCTTCTGTTCCCCAGCAATAATTTGTCCTGAACCAGAGTTATCTCTTGTGGTGTATTTAGAAACATCTCTCCCCCTTCGCAAGAAGTGCTTTGCGACCCCCCTGAGGTCTGTCTCAAAGGTCCTTGCACTTATCTAAGAAACTTTTATTATCTCCATTGAATAATAAGTGTTTTCTTATTTCCTCGGAGGGGGGAATCTAAATTCCGATTTGGGCCATCTGTGCGGCCTGATCAAAGGCACCACTAACCTTAAATCTGAAACAGACGACCTCGTCTGGGAAGCTCGTATCCAACTTCCCATACTTTGGTCCGTGCGTATTTCTAGCTTAATGAAGTTTCGTAATTCAGACTTTTTGCACGACCATTTTTATGGAGCTCTTTTCCAGGTATGACTTTTCTCTCATTTTCTAAATTGTGTGTAACTTGTAATTGGGGCAATATTGGTTAGATTTAAGATTATTTGTTAGATTCTTTCTAGCTACGTTACGCCGAAGACTTAGGGGTTCTGCTCAACCAAGGACTGACTGATCAGCGGCTTTGGGATGAGAATCGGTTTTATTAAATTGGAGAGACAGTCATGATCTACTTACATGAAGGGTGTATGTATTGCCGGTTCTGGGATTTTAGCCTTAAGGAAACCCATGGACGAAAAGTCGGTTATTAGACGGGTCAATATGTGGTCGAACCCCAAAAAAATTGATACAAAAGGTTTTTTAATGGATTCTGGTGCTCAAGGGCATAGTGAATACTAAAATACTAAATACTAAAAGTCTACCAAACTCTGACTTCCAGAAAGACATCATTTTCAAGATGGCGTCCAAGATGGCCACCACAAGCTTAAAATGGCTATAACTCAATTACTATTCAACTTAGAAAGGTGGTTTTGGTGTCTAACCCCATAATCCAACTGAATCATTAAAATTGCTCTCAGTTTATTATTAATTGACAAATCCAAGTTAGCATCCCAAAGCAGCTACGACCATTGTATTTCATGGCTACGAGGAAGGGCCATTTATTAAAGAAAACACTCATCAGAGAAGAGGACACAATATTCATCCCATAGTCAACTTCATGGCTGATACTCTTTCTCAGGAAAGAAAGAGGGGGTCCTGTCTAGAGATCTCAATAAACAGAGACTGATCAGGATGATAGGTGATGAACTGAAAGAAAGGCATTGTAAAATGGTCAACGCATCTGGACATGCTGACGCAGATATAGCAAAGGCTGCAGTGGAGGCATCTTTCCTACGCACCACCACACTGATAGGACAAGATACTGATCTCCTTGTGTTACTCCTTTACTATGCACAGGAAGGTAATAAGGGCCTTTATTTCAGATCAGACAAGTCCAAAGTTGATGGCAGCTTTAAAGTGTATGACATAAACCGTCTAAAAGAAATCCTTGGATGTGACATGTGTTCTAAGTTATTATTTATCCATGCAATGACTGGTTGTGACTCCACTGCTGGGATTTTTGGTGTTGGCAAAAAAACTGCTTTCCAGAAGCTTCTGAAAGGAAATCCTGTCCTGCAGTCTTGTGCCAATGCATTCACTATGCCAAACCACATTGACTGGCTTTTGCTGAGTGTCTCTATCAATGTATTCTTTCAGCATGTTGATGTGACACATTTGTTTTTGTTTCCTCCTTCCAGGGGTTAAAATTACATAATTTAGATTCCTGAACTTTTTGAGGACAGTGTAAGGGCTGAAATATGGGGCTCTTAGAGGGTTTCCAGGAACTGGCAAAAGTGCAAGGACTTTGTCGCCAGTTTTACAACTTCTATTTTGGGAATGAAGGTCATATCTGGTTTTCATTTTGCCCTGAGCCTCTTTGAGATTAGACTTAGCAAAGCCACAAGCCTTAGAGAGACGATTACAGAAGTCAGAGACATACTGAAGCAAATTCAATGGGACATCATCTTCGGCCAGCAACTTTTCCTTCAGAAGCTTCAGAGGTCCACGGACTGTATGACCAAAAACCAGCTCAAAAGGACTGAACCTAAGAGAATCCTGAACAGCTTCACGGGCAGCAAACAAAAGAAGATGGACACCTTCGTCCCAATCTTTCTCTGTGTCAAGGCAGTAGGTCCTTATTATATTCTTCAGGGTTTGATGGAACCTCTCCAAAGCACTTTGACTCTCAGGATGGTAAGCTGATGACCTGTCTTGTTTAATAGTAAGCTCATGCATAACTCGTTGAAATACGCCAGACATGAAATTTAACCCTTGATCAGACTGAATAGACTTAGGAGAACCAACAAAGCAAAAAACTTGGTAAGAGCCTTGATGATAGTCTTTGCCCTTGATGTTACTCAGGAAACCGAGTGGAAGCACACATGATAGGCAGTAAGTACTCACAACAAGATCTAGTCTTTGGCATTGGTCCAACACAGTCAGTGATGATCCGACTGAAAGGTTCTTCAAAAGCGGGAATGGGCTTAAGTCCAGCCTTTGGAATATTCTGGTTCGGCTTCCCTACCATTTGACTAGTATGACAGAATTTGCAGTACTCCTGTACATCAGACCTCATGGAAGCCTAGAAGAAATGGTTCCTGACACATTGAAGGGTTCCAGACATCTCAGGACTGGAAGGTTCCTGATGAAAAGACTGCCCTGTGAAGGTGTCAGCCAGGTTGAATTCCAGGTCAGCATCATCTTGAATAGGCTTTTTGGCCATAGAACGAGTAACTGCACATGAAGGATAGAGGTCTGGAAATTCCTCCTCTATAGATTCAGATTCTTGATCAATAAAAGAAGTGTCAGGTACAATAGGGTAGGGCACAACCTTATCCCCAGCAAGGTCATTACTGAGAAGCAAATGAACACCTTTGAAAGGAAGAGAAGACCTAACACCAACAGTAACAGGCCCAGAGACTAAGTTTGATCTGAGATGAACGTTATGGAGAGGTACACTTGTAAATCAACTGAAGCTCAACCCAACCAAGACGGAGATGATCTACATCCCTGCTCCATCCTCCCCTCTCCTGGACCTGACCATCACCCTGGTGGATACCACCATCTCCCCCTCGCGGAGTGTGAAGAACCTTGGGGTCCTGTTTGACGACAGGCTCTCCTCTGCTGTGAACATCGCTGCAGGGACTCGGACCTGCAGGTTCTTCCTCTACAACATCCGTAGAATCCGGCCCTTACTCACCAGCTACTCAACGCAGCTCCTAGTTCAAGCACTGATCCTCTCCCGCCTGGACTACTGCAACTCCCTCCTCGCCGGCCCCCCAGCATCTGCCATCAGACCCATGCAGCTCATCCAGAACGCTGCAGCTAGCCTGGTCCACAACCTCCCGAGAAACTCCCACGTCACCCCCCTGCTCACAAAGCTCCACTGGCTCCCTGTTGCTGCTCGCATCAAATTCAAGACTTTGGTGCTAGCCTATCAGGGAGTCAACAAGACCGCTCCAGCCTACATCCAGAGACTGTTCAGAGCCTACACCCCTGCCAGAGCACTCCGCTCTGCTACTTCTGGTCGCCTGGCTCCTCCCCCTCTCCGCTCCTCCCCTTCCCGCTCAAGGCTGCTGTCTGTCCTGGCACCTCGTTGGTGGAATGATCTACCTATCGAGGTCAGAACGGCAGAATTCTTGAGCATCTGCAAGTGCCGCCTGAAAACCCACCTCTTCAGGCTCCACCTTTCCCCTACTCCACTGCCTTGATTCCTGTCCCTACATCCTTTTGATTTGTTGCACTTAATTCTGTTTTCCCTACTTCCTGACTGTACCGCTTGATTTGGTTTCCCTTCATTTTGTTGCACTCTATTTTGTCAGTTTACTTGATTTTCCTGCCCCTTTGTTGCACTTGACCTGTTGCCCTTCTATTGCACTTATTTTATTGCTCTTTGTTGCACTTGCCTCTGCACTTAACCTTGTTGCCATTTTGTTCACTTGCCCTTGACCTTGCCTTTTTGTTATTAGTCTAGATCTGTAACAATGGAACGTGTTCTGTCACTTACTGTTAGCACTTGTGCTTGTCTCCTAGGAGGTCTGCACTTTTGTACTGTTCTTATGCACTTTTGTACGTCGCTCTGGATAAGAGCGTCTGCTAAGTACCTGTAATGTAATGTAATGTAAAACCACATTCTACTCCTTGATAAGGACATTAACCTGAGTAGACGATTCTGCTTCACTGGTAATATGACACCGATAGATGAATCTATCGACATCCTACTCTGGCTGGAATATGTAAACACTGTCGAACAACTGATGAAAGAAGTTGGCTAGTGCGCACAGCTGTTAGCAGTGACAGCGCTTAGTGATCGCTATTGAGAGAAAGTAGACCCAGGCAATTACAAGATGTGACTTTTTGGAATACCAGGGTTTTGTTATGCAAATAAATCACTCGTTCGAACACATACTGTTTTGAGAAGAAAAACGTTTTACTTTGCAGACCCCAGGAAACCTGCCGGAACTACTTTCGCTATGACCAAAACTGGACAGAACTCGGCTCACAGGACACTGTCGGGGTAAAGTCAGTGTGTGTGCACGAGACTAAAGACGGTGATGCCATACAAATTCATGTGAAAAATCCCGAACTATCCTTTTAACGTCAGAATGTAGGCAGCCTTATGAAAGAGGTGTGACTGATCCAAAAGAGAGGCAGACTCTGTACAAAGCTCATTGATTATGGCTGTCAGGAAAAAAACGGGACAAGGATTATCTGATTAACCATGAAAAAAAATTTGAATATCGTGGGCCTGCTGATAAAACCTCGTATCTCCAAACTGATAAGAAAACTTGTATGTCCACTATTCTTACATGCAGAATTAAACATGTTTTATTTTAATTATATTTTAAATTATATTTAGCAATTTATATATATTTTATATTATATTTATTTATTTTCCTGTGAAGTTTATCATTTTGAAGATAAGAGGTCTTATCAACAGGCCCTCGATATGCGACTGTAATATTAGGCCTATGTATGTCTGTGCCAACTACAAGAAGTAATGCAGGCTTCTTTTTTATTTCTTACTCTAGCCACCATGGCATTAAAGCTATGCAAACAAACTAATTGCCGTTATAATGAAATAATAAAGAATTCAGCGCTTCTCAACCAGCGTTATCAGAGCATTGAAAATGTGCCCCTCCTACACCAGCCTGTTTGTTCTGTGGAAAACAGGGAAGAAGACAAAGAGAACATGCTAGTCTCACGAAAATAACCATCAATGACAGTTTATTTGAACTCATTTAGAAATTGCGCGCTTGAAATTTCAAACTTCTCTGATGTCCAGTTTGCAACTAAAGGATACTGTGATAGATACTGGAAACAAGCTTAATATCATATATATATCATATATAAAAGTTGAAATATTTATTGTATTTTTTGGCTTTTCAAGCAGTTGCGCAGTACATAGGCAATATTCCATTTCGCCTTATGTTGGCGCCTGACCTTAATACAGCCCTCAAAAGCGCTTAACAGAAAAAGCGCGTAAGCCAGATGGAGAATACGCGTAAGTGTTATTTGCCCGAGAAACGCCCGGAAATGCCCCAATTTTGGCCTTGCTCCTCCCGAAGTGCGTAACTCCCTTCGGGGCGCATAATGCACAGACTTAAGTCGAGGGGAGAATACGCGTAGGCTGAAAAGCGTGTAGCTACGCACTTTTTTTGACTTGCGCGCATGGGAGAATAGACCCCTTTGTGAAAGCAGCTGGCTTGGTTTCTTCTCGTTGTTGTTTTTTCTTGAGAGCATAACACTCAGAAGTAAGTTGAACTTGCTTTTTGCAGAATTGGCAAGACACAGAGGGCAAATCATCAGAGGATTGCTTCTCACTGGAAGGTTTCCCCTCATAAGTGGCCTTGGAATCATTAGAGGTGTTATTATAAGAAGTCTTGGACTGAGACTTGCTTTGAAATGTAGAAAAAGTGGATTTGTGGACAAAAGAAGACTCATGAGTCAATGCATAAATATTAGCCAGGGTGAAAACAACAGTATTGGCTTGTTTCTCCTCAAGGAAAATCTTGCTATCAGGCTGGATACACCTTTTGAATTCCTCAACCAGAAAAAGTTGCCTCATTCTGTCAAAATCTTTCTCACCTTTCATGGAATTACACCACTGATCCAACAACTGTTCCTTCAACCTGCCAAATTCAACATGAGTTTGACTGGCTTCCTTGCGAGAATTCCTAAATTTTTGCCTGTAAGCCTCGGGGACCAATTCATAACCCTTCAGAATGGCAGATTTGACAAAATCATAATCAGAACACTGTTGGACAGATAACTGGTTATGGATTTTCCTAGCTTTACCAGTAAGAACACTTTGAAACATCATTGTCCAATGCTCTTTTGGCCATTTCAAATATTCAGCAATTTTCTCAAAATGGGTAAAATGGGACTACATTATTTTCTAGGAAAGGAGGAACAAGTCTGATGTGTTTAACCACATCAAAATGATCAGAAAGTCCAAAAGATTTTGTAACAGTACCTGCTTCTATTTTCTTCATTTCCAATTCGTACTGCATGTGCATCCTTCTTTCTTCCAATTCTCTCTCCTTTTCCAACCTTCTTTCTTCCAGTTCTCTCCCCCTCTCCAACCTTGTCTCTTCCAGCTCTTTCAGGCGCAGCTGAAATTCAAGTCTTTGCAGCTCTGTTGCAGGCACTTCCACAGCTTTAATTAATTCTGCTGCTTCTTCCCCAAAGATATCTTCATTGATGAAATGTTGCACCAAAATGTTGAATATTCTTTTTTTCTTCATCGATGATTTCACATCAGATAATCCAAGGGTTGAGGCTATTTGCAGCAAGTCCTTCTTCTTTGCCAGCACAAGTACTTCCTGGGTTGGAGTTTTCAGAAAATTTTCAACATCAAAAGTCATGATTGCTGGTTTTTCAAATAGTCACAAGATATAAAAATGATAGATCAGCTTTAATCTTTGATGAATCCAATGGTTTATCCAATGAATGGAAAATCTCAGTAAAACCTCCAATTTGTTTTGCCTTGAAAATCAAAACAAAGAAAACCAGCAATGACAACTTATACAAATTTATTCTTCCCTAATTAGGGCAAAAAATTCTAGAAATAATCCACAGTGTAATTTTATAATAACACTCTAATGCCACTATGTAACTCTGTTGCCAAAACAAAAACTCTGCCCCTACTGACCAAAATCACAGCATTTATACAGACTAACAACATTCTGGAAAGATCAACAGGATTCCTGGGTAATCCAGCCCCCTTCAGACAGGAAGATGCCAGAAGCTTCTAGAAAGCACTAGTCTATTACAAAGAAGTGATATTACATCAGATCATGTTTTGCTACAGACACACCACCAGAGGATGCTGAAGAACAAAATAAATAGCTGACAAGCAAGGCAGCAAAAACAGTATGTAACAAATCTCAATTTACAAATGATATACAGTGGTTTACATAAAATACTCATACATAACATGTGACACATTTTATTGTTTAGTATACCTGTCCCGTGAACTTAAAAAGCATTGAAGACCCTTCAATGAACTGGAATGAGCTTTGTACATGGTACAGTCAAATAAGTAGGACATATGTAGCTAAACAGTTAAACCACCAGAAAGATGCAACTGATAGTGTGCTACGTTTAGGGCCAATTTTTCATCAGCCTGTGAGGTAAACCTGTATTCAAAAGAAAAGGCATGGATTGGAAAAGTGAAGAGGTTTTTACTGAGAGGTACTACGCATGCTAGACACGAGCTTTCATTCCTTGTTGATAAATGACATGGCGAACAGTTTGAACTTGTGAAACACAAGTTTGGCAGATACCATTCCTTACTAAATTTGGCCTTGTATACATGCAAAAAATATAAAAAGATACATAAATCTCTACTTCCCGTCAGAGATCTACATTAATGACTGTTAATCAGGTCCTTAAATTCCTGTCTTCTGTGCATCTGAAGTGGGCATGAAAGCACTTTGCAGACATTCTGTATCTCCAGACTGGATAAGTGAGACATTCCCATTGTTTATTACTGTTAACCCTATAATGCTAGCCGGACTCCGCCAGCCTTCGTACTTCTGCTTAATTTCATTTCGTTTCAGTACTCAGTCTGATCACTCGGAGCTCTGCACCGTTTACCATCCGCAGAAAATAACTCGAACCAACCAACGAACAGGAGGCGTGAACAAGAGCCATGACGTAGGCGCTGTGCCAAGTTTGAAATTGTAGTCTCCGAAATCAACAATGGCTACGGATATAGGTACATTGGAGGCCATTCGCTCTGTTGTGGAGAAAATCCCTGGTATCAGCAACTTATAGCCACAAAAAGATGTCTGGTTATTTTTTTGAATGGAAATGATGTTGTAGCACTACTCTCTACAGATTGTCATATCTACTTAATAGCCATCATGAAATAGGCATCCTGCTCATCTCTGTGAGAGACAGCCGAACCACCACAGCTAGCTCGTAGCTTCTACTATTACATTGCCCGCGAATTTCACACTACTTAAGTTAGCAGCAAACTTTTTAAGGTAAGTCGTGTTTTCGTTCTTGTCACAAGACCTATTCGCTGTCTCGTGTTATGTTGTCATTATCCATGAATGAAATGGCTGTCTGAGACAGCCAAACGCTTAGAGCCAACCTGTGTTGCTATAAAGTTAGATAGTGAGCTGGGTATGATGTTAGCGCAAGTATGGTTAACGGTTCAGTTTCTGTGTCAACACAGATTTTGTCCTGATGTAAATAATGCGTTATTCTCACCAATTCTGCTGTTGGTTTTGCGTCGAACCGTTTTTTTAACAGCAGCAGTATTTGCACGAAAAGCCATAGCGCAACAGTTTGTTTATTGTAAGGAGAACAGAAAGAGCACCTTTGGTTCGTTTAAGTGAATGAGTGAAGGCTAAAATTTGGTAGATGGGCATATGTATGGGTATAATATTAACTTAAACGCACTAATCAGTTTGTTTTCGCTGCATTTCTGGTATGAAGGGCTGTAGTTTCCAGCGGAAGTACTAGGCGGCTGAGCGGGCGCATAACATACGTCATCGCCAAACGTTGGTGATTAGTTTACGGGTACACAAATGAATTTAAGCTTCTGACAAGCGCCCACCCACCAGGAAGTAAACGCTTGTCAATGACGACTGGCCAGACTCTGTGTACGAAGCAAAGCGAAGTAGCAGAGTCTGGTTTTACCAGGCTGCTATAATGCAGGAATTGCTAAAAAAAATAAAATGTCATGAAAAAGTTCAATATTTGAAGTCCATTATTTAAGAATGTGAAAATGTAATGTATTCTAGACTATTTACACGTAAACTTAAATGTTTCAAGCATTTATCATAACTCCAGCAATTACAACCAACAGCTTACAGTAGGCTACAAAATTACTTGCACCCCTAACAGGTAATGCAAAAGTTAAGTAAAAAAATATATATATATGCATCATCAAAATCAAGTTTTCATAATTACTGGCATCCTTCATTTAGTGGTTAGTGCAGTCACCTCTGCCAAGAATAAGAGGATTGAGTCTTTTCCTGTACATTTTTAGCAAGGTTATGGCACACATTTATGGAGATTTTGGATCAAATTTTGAAGCAGATCCTTTCAAGATCCTTCAGATTCTTGGATTAGCATTTATCATCTGCCTGAGGTCTGGCGACTGAGATGGCCATTGCAGAATGTTCATTTTGTTGCTACAGAACCATTTCTGTGTGGATCTTGATGTATGCATTGGGCCATTACCTTGATGGAAAGTCCCAGCCTTCTGCCCGAGGCAACAAGGTCGTCAGCCAGTTTTTCAGGGACGTGATGCACGTTAGTAAGATGGTAGCCTAAGAACTTCGGCTCCTCTCTCTCCAATTTATTTGACGCCAACTTGCTTTTGTTTCTGCCGCTCGAAACTTTGAACTTTGATCACTCGAAAGTTTTTACCATAACTTTCTCATAAAGTTCCCGAAGCTCGCTGCTAATCCTCTGGAACCAATGCGGGCTCACCGCGTTGGACTTCCACAACAACCTGCTTCAGCTCCCAGATTCATGATCCTAAGGTATCTCCAGTACACTGACAGAGATCGCATGCTTCGGGAAGCAAGGGACAATCCAGTGGAAATCGAGGTGCGTATCATCCGATTCACCGCAGACTACAGCGACCTTACTTCAAAGCTGAGGCGCCCCAGTTACCCTCTCAGGCATCGGGCTCGTCAGATGGGCTATCAGGCTTTCTTGCTCTACCCGGCGGTTATCAAACTCATTCGTGGATCAGAGCAGCATCTATTTCGCGATCCAACTGAGGCAGATAAATTCATTACTACAAAGGAGGACTAATCCACTGACTGACAAAGGTAAGGTGCATTGATTGAGCTCGCTCTTAGCCACTGAACAATAACACTCTAAACTCAATATGCCCAGCGCTGCCAACTTTCTACGTAATCTCACGCATACAGTCTAGATTTCACACATTTGGAAGGCGTATTCACCGTAGTCAACAATTATTCAACCAACGAATATTAATCAGATTCTTACACTTAATTAAAGTCCTTGTGGGTGGAAGTTTCAGTTTCATTTGCGTTACGCTGGATTTCACCACGAGTAACATGGGAGCGATTGTGACTCCAAACATTGAAGCAATGTGTGTGCTTCATGATCATTTAAACAAAATAAGACCATTGGAAACGGTTTAAATTGCTGGTTCATTTTGTTTTGACGCTCTATACCCCTTACAAGTTGTTTTTGTCTATTCCCATGCACTTGATAGCTATTCAAATAAGAATTTTATATATATATATATATATATATATATATATATATATATATATATATATATATATATAGTGGTGTGGATCGGTGTGGCCCACCAGCAACCCTCCCCACAGAAACAGCATCAGCAGGACCAGCCACCCAACTGCCACTTCGGCACCAAGGACAACAGCCTCAAGCCCAGTTGTAGAAGCCTGGAGCCACAGGTTGGATCAGGGCAAACCAGCTGCAGGCAACGATCCCTCACAGCTGTGGGACTCCGGGGAGCTGCAGCAGGCCCTATAAACATAGCCTCCACTTCATCTGAGTGGGCTGTCTGGGAGAGCAAGAGCTTGTCTTCTTTTTAAAACTAACCCTGTCTCTTCTATTTAGTTTCCAGAGTCCGGTTGAGACGCAGGAAAAGCGCAGTCCCAGTCTGCTTAGGAACCCTGGCCTGGCGTTTTACGGCCATCTTCCCTGCCCAAAGATCTTTTGTTTATGGTACAGTCCCCATTGGAAGGGAACTGTTTAATTTACACAGCCTCTTCCCAGAGGCTTCATTTTGAATTAAAGGGCCTATTAAGGCTATTCATGCCACTATTTTCCCCTCGGTGTGTTCTCTGTGCCGTCCATCGGTACTGCCCAAACCCAGGCGATAGATACCACTATAAATATATATCACACAGCACCCTCCATAATTATTGGCACCCCTGGTTAAAATGTGGTAAAAGCCTAAAAATAAATCCAATTTTTATTGCAGAAGCATACTCTCACTCTGAAAACTGTAGAAAGATGTAACCTTCAACTCAAGTGAATTTTAAAAAATCCCTGACTAAGAAATAATTTTCATAAAATCACCTGCTCCACAATTATTGGCACCCCTAACAATTCCTAGGAAATAAATGTAATTGATACTCTGATAGTTGATCAGAGTATCTAGGAACATTTAATTAGTAATTCATCACTTCCTGTTTCCCTGGGGTATAAATATGACGTGACACAGAGGCCATTTCTCTTATCCACTCTTCAACATGGAAAAGATAAAGGAACGCACCATTTAATTAAGGCAGATGTGTGTCGACGTTCACAAGTCAGGCAATGGCTACAAGAAAATAGCCACTTGCCTGCACCTGCCTATATCTACTGTCAGAGGAATCATTAAGAAGTTTAAAACAACTGGAACAGTGGTAAACAAGCCTGGACGAGGATGCAAGGTTATTATGCTACCACGCACAGTGTGGAGGATGGTAAGAGGACTAAAATTTCTCCAAAGCTCACTGTTAAAGACTTGCAACAAATGGTGGCATCTTGGGGTCACAAAGTGTCCAAAACAACCATCAGGCGCTATCTACATGCCAACAAGCTGTTTGGGAGGCATGCACGGAAAAAACCTTTTCTCACTCACAATCATAAACGCAAACATTTGGAGTTTGCTAAGCGGTACTGGGACTTCAACTGGGACTGTGTACTTTGGTCAGATGAGACCAAGATAAAGCTTTTTAGCAACAAACACTTTAAGTGGGTCTGGCGGAACACGAAAGATGAGTATGCAGAAAAGCACCCGATGCCCACTGTGGAGAATGAGGGAGATCGGTGATGCTGTGGGCCTGTTTCTCTTCCAGAGGCCCTGGGAACCTTGTCAGGGTGCATGGCATCATGACGCTTTGAAATACCAGGACATTTTAAATCAAAATCTGGTGGCCTCTGCCCGAAAGCTGAAGATGGGTCGTCACTCGGTCTTTCAGCAAGATAATGACCCTAAACTTGTGGCCAAATCTACACAGAAATGGTTCGCCCGACACAGAATCAAGCTCCTCCCACGGCCGTCTCAGTCCCCAGACCTCAACCCCATCGAAAACCTGTGGAGTGAGCTGAAAAAGAGAGTGCAGAGGAGAAGACCCAGGTCGCTGGATGATTTAGAGAGATTGTGCAAAGAGGAATGGTCGAAGTTGCCACTTTCGGTATTCTCTCATCTTGTGAAACGTTATAGGAGAAGATTATGTGCTGTTTTGTTGGCAAAAGGGGTTGTACAAAGTATAAACATCAGGGGTGCTAATAATTGTGGGACCCATGATTTGATGTAAAAGAATTATTTCTTAATGCGGGATTTTTTTTTCCCTCCGAATAAATGCACTTGGTTGAATTTGCCTCTTTTTTCATTGTGGTCCTATATTATTTTCGTAAAAAACTTAATTTATTAGAAGCTGAAGAACACATCTTAACCAGGGGTGCCAATAATTATGGAGGGCAGTGTGTATGTGTGTATATATATATATATATATATAATTTTGTTTTCATTCATTGGAGATGAATGAAGGGTCTATTGAGCTGTCGTTTCTCACCGTTACTTCAGTTTGGGGGGTGGGGGGTGGTATTAACTCCAGTTGGTGGTTTATTTTTTGTTTCTTGTTTGTCTGGTTTGGTTGGTGGGCTGTGGGACCGAGGTTTGGACCTTAGCAGCAGGGACTTTGGTGTTCAGTGGGGAAAGGGGGCAGGTATGGGGTGTGGGATAGGGAGATACTGTATGTTGGGACAGTTGTTGGGGGGGACAGCACCCATGGGACAGATTTTTTTTGGTTTATCCTTTGGACATTATTCTTTCTCTTTGACAGCCATGACTAGTATTTCACTATGGTCATGGAATAGGCGGGGACTAAATATTCCTCATAAGTGCACTGGCACACTAGAACTTTTAAGGAGGATGAAAATAGATGTGGCTTTTCTTCAAGAAACCCATTTGCTGGATAATGACGTCTCCAGATTGTAAAATAAACTACTTGTATATCACATTGTAGCTTCCTCAAATGAAAAGAAAAGCAGAGGAGTAGCAATAGTTGTTAAACGCAGTTTTCAATATACAAACTTAGGCTATGGAAAGGACTCTGAGGGTAGAATAGCTTTTATTAAAACCCTGGTGAATGGAAAAAAATAGCGTTTGTTTCTGCTTACCCTCCTAATCCCTTTGATAGAAACTTCTTTGATTACCTTACCGAACATATACTGGATTTATCCGATTTTAGCCTAATAATAGGTAGTGACTTTAATACAGTTTGGCTACACTCACTGGATAGAACTGGAACAGCAGGAGGGACAAACCAACGACTTGCTTCCTCTGCTTTTAGGAAGTGGGCCTCAGATTGTGCTGCAATAGATGATTGGCTGACATTGAACCCCTCTTCAAGGGAGTTCTCCTGCTTTTCTTCGCGTCATAGATCTTTTTCCCGTATAGATTACATTTTCATTTCTAAAAATTTTTTTGAGAAAGCCTCAGATTTTGCCCATCTTCCTATGTCTCTCTCTGATCACAGGGCCGTATATGGTAAATCCCAGCAATCCCTTCTAACCCCAAACGAGCGACTTGCTGGTGTTTTAATTCCACCTTATTACAGAATGAATCTTTTCTAAGGGAAATGAAAGATCAACTTGACCAGTTTGTAGCAATAAATAAACCTTCTGTTGATGATCCTGGAGTACTTTGGTCTGTGGTCAAAGGGTTAATTTGGGAAAAAACTGTTGGATTTGCCTCTAATCTAAATAAACTAAATTTACAACATATTCTAGATCTAGAAAATATAATTGCTACTGTGGAGAGAGCTATGGCCAAACCTGGCCATTTATTGGCAATGAAACTTTATCCAGGATATCTCCTGTCAAATCTTCCTCAGGTAAATTGTGCTCTGACCCAGCTGAAATCAACAAGATATTTTGTTAATTTTACTCCTCATTATATACTTCTGAGATTAGCAATAATGAACATTCTTGCAGGAGATTTATGAACCCCCTCCATCGCCCACGGATTTTGCATCAGGCCTCCCTTGAACTTGAGGCTCCCATAACCCTATCTGAACTTCACAAAGCTTTGGTGAACATGAACAAGGGTAAATCTCCCAGGCTGGATGGTATACCCCCAGAATTCTATCTGGCCTTTTGGCCCCAGGTTGACCTCCTTTTACTGGAAATGTTTCATTCAGCATTTGTGGTTCTTTTTCCCTAAATTTGAATATTGCTATTATTTCTTTACTATTAAATAAGAGTAAAGAACCGTCTAATTGCTCTAGTTATCGCCCAGTATCAATTTTAAATACTGACGTTAAGCTGTTTGCAAAAATTCTAGCTTCCAGACTAGAGCCACATTTACCCACCTTAAAGCTGCAGTATGTAACTTTTATGAAATTAACTTTTTGTCTTTTTTGCTAAAAGTGTCATTATGTACAGACAGTATTACATAAAACTAGTACTCTCTAATTAAAAAAAGGCTCCTTTAGACCCACTTACTGCTCCTACAGCAACTTTGCAGACTCGTTCGGACCGAACCGAGAGATCCAATTGGAGCCAGGATGGTGTCTAAAGGAATGTGTTTCTGACAGCCTTCAAAGACTGCACATGCACGCGCTGCCGACAGCCCCTCCCCCCTTCTCCTCAGTTCACGCAGTGCTCAGTCAAGTTCAAATCTCCGAGAGCGGCTTCAGGAGCTTAGAGGAAGTAATGGCGCAAAAACAACCATCAACGAGGAAAAGAATCCAGATTCCTCCGTTACCAACAACAGCATACACGGCTAAGAGCAGCAAGAAGAGGAAGTCAGAAGAAAAAAAAGCACTGAAGAAAGAATTGGACAAAGCCCGGGCTAAAACCAGGGTGAATATTGGAGTAGCTTTTCAGAGGTGGAGGGAACTTCGTGATTTGGAAGGTCTCAGAACCGATGCAGAGTTGGCGACTTTTCTGCTTGACAGGTAAACCCTTGCTTTATTTATGTTAGGTCTGATTTTGGGCGGGACCAAAAAAATTATTACTATTGTTTCACTGCTTCGTAGTGCATGTGACGTTGCTGTATGGCTAACGTAAGCTTTTTTCCGATGCTAGGGCTAACGTTACTGGCGTTTCGTTTACACATTTTTGCTCCGCAGTGCTCTGTAAATAAGCGAGTTGGCGTCGCACAGCTGGTACTATCCCCAGCCCTAACTGGCATAAATTAATTTCCGCTCTGCAAATAAGCGAGTGAACGTGGCTTACATGCACAATCGCTGGTCGAACAGCAAGCGTCTTGTATTTGTTACACTACTCAGTAGTGCATGTGATGTTGCAGTCGGGCTAACCTTTGCTTGTTTCCGATGCTAGGGCTAACGTTACTGGCGTTGTTTTATTAGAAAGCAGCAGAAAATATCTTTATGAATTGACCTGGCAGTCTTATCGGTTGTGTTGTTGTGTCATAAATGGGTGAAACGTTTCTGTGCTCTAACAGCTAAATGCTGCCATATAAGGTTTACTGGCCATTCAGCTGGATTCACGACAGTTTCTGTTCTAAAAAAAATGAATAAATAAATTAGTGAAATAAGTCCACGCTGGGTTTTTGCTGAATAAATACTGGTGTTGTAAACTTGTCATGTCGACGTTATTTATTTCTGCTCGTCAGTTGGCCAACGATGTTGACTATTTACAACAGTAATGTGTTGCCTCGGCTACTTGGCCGTTTTCGTAATATGAAATGGAAATGGAAAATGGAAATCACAGCGGCTTTATTTTTCTTATGCTGGTGCAGCTTGTTCTAACTCAGTCACTAAGCCTGCTCTTTGTGAAGTAATAATAATGTTAAACCCCAGTTGACGTGTTTGGAGCAGATAATCTGTGGTAGAATATTTATTTTTTCTGATTGACTTACTGAATAATTTATATACAGTTCTCATACAGATATCATGCAAGTTCTTTGGCTACAACGTCAACACCAGACAAACGTCGGATGAGCACACATCTGTAATGTGAATATAGGCCACTGAATGGCAGTATTTACCTGTTTTTTGTTAAGCTCAGACTGGAGCTAGGTTTGGGCATGTTTCGGGCATGTCTGAAACAAGTCCCAGAGAAAAGAAAAAAAAAGTCTAAAAGGTGGGAGGGGTCTGCAAAAGAGTATATAAAGGGGAGAATTGAGAGGAGAGAAGGATACATGTGACCAGACCTGTCATTCTGTTCAAGACCTGTGAAGCTTTTAGTGGATTTTTGCCTGTGTTAGAGCATTTTCCTCACCCAGGACATCACCAAGGAACCCAACCAAAAAGGGACTGTAAATATTTCGCTTTTTTGTTGTATTCAATCTTGGTCAGTAGGTTAGTTAGTTGTTTAGTTGTCTGTTCATTAAATGTGTTTAAGTTTTTAAAACTGTGTCTGTCATCCCTTGCCGTTGCTGTTGCTGTTGTGTTGTAAATGTAATAACAGATTGGGGCCATAACACATCCAATACCCACCCTTTCCAGCATTGATGGCGATGCACTCTCTGATAGGTAAGAAAATGATTGCGTATATTGCCTAATTTCTTTGATGTAACGGCTTGTGTGCGATTCATGGTGTGTTATTAGATGTTTGGTCTGAGTCTGATCATGATCATTGATTCCTAAAAGAATTATCACGAGTAAAAATCTGAGGCAACTTGGTAACATAAATTAAATAAGAAGTATATCATTGAGTGTGTGTGGGTACTACCTCGATGTTAGATAAATTTGTAACCAGGAAAGAAAAAATCAGATACAGGTTAGAACTCAATTATGTTTTTTTTTTTTTTTTTTGCTGAGAGGATGAATTTGCTGTGGAGGGTATTGGTTTATGTGAATCTGAGGAAACCGATGTTCAAGTTTTGGAAGCAAGGTAAGTCAGTAACATCAATCAATGAAGTTGCATAACGAAACGTACGCAAGTTTTGCCACGCAAACCTGCGAAATACTGGTCTTAAAAACTTACATTTCTGTATTTTTTGTTTTTAGTATGTCATCGCTGGATATTCATGATGACATTGAAGAAAATGACTACTGTAGATGATTGAACACTGTGTGAGTGGTAGCAGGCATACATATTTTAAGGTGATTTGATTTCTTGAGTGCCATTGACTAACATTTATTGCCATCCACATAGTATTGACTGGGCAGAGGACAGGACGTGGTCTCCGAGTGAGGACACAGGAGATGTTTCAACTTCAGAGGTAGAGGAAACCATACTGGAGGAAAGTGACTATGATGACAGTGATGATGAAGATTACATTCCACCTTTATGTATACGGTAAGTTTTTTACCAGAAGTTCTGTTTCATGAACAGCATTTCCATTTCTCATTGCTTTCTCTTTTCATATAGGACTGGTGGTGCCATTAAAAGCAGAATATGCTTGGATGCTCTTCAGTCCATCAGCATGGAGGACACTGTGCATGAGGTTGCAGACACGGAGCCAGTCAAACCAGTGCCACAAAGAAGTCGTGTCCAAAGTGAGGACGACATCATTGGTCATCCTCCATCCATCACTTACCATGTCTGTTTGGAACAGCTTGCAGAGTATCTGGTGCTGCCAATCCCACTGTGTACAGTAAAAGACCCACTGACATCAGTGGAATGTCAGGCTCTTGGACAATTCAGGATACAGACCCAGTCAAGAGGAACAGCTGTCATCATGCAATGGGTTTGTTCAAACTATGCAAGACAATCTTTGCAGTGACAGATTAAATAAATTAAATGGCAGTGCCGTCCTATTCCCCTCTACAGCAAATAAGGCAAAAAAAAAAAATTCCAGTAGGGTGATAAATCCTCAAGCAGTGGTGAGAAACAACTCCCTAGGGTGAAAAAATCTCCAGATGAACCCAGCAATAGTGGGGAAGCCCAGCCTACGCGGGCTAGCTAATTAATAACAAAATAAAGTGAAATAGAATGAAATGACAAAGGAGTTCTATTTAAGTCCATCTGAAGAGTGGCGTCAGTAGCTCCAGGGGGCTTTAGTCTATAGACGTCAATGAGTTAATTTACTACTCCTTTGTCTTGTCAAAAATGTTATAACTAAAAAATTAATCAGTCGAATATTGTCTCTGAATTCTGTCTTCCAGATCTGTCCAAACAATCACTGTGTCTGGCAGTGGAATTCTCAGCCTAGATTCAAGTACGGGATGCTAGCTGGTGACTTCATGTTGGCATCAAATATAATCCTGTCTGGAAACAACTATGCCAAAGTTGTACTTCTCCTCAAATTTATGAACATGGGAATAGTGGCACGGTCAACTTTCTTCAGGATACAAGAATCATACAGCGTTGATGCAGTCAAAGACTTTTGGAATGAGAAAAGAGCGCAAGTAGTTTCCAGGCTGAAATCTAAGGACAACATTGTAGTACTTGGTGAGAATAATAGGCAATCATAGCATTGTTGTAAAATGTATCATGAATCTGTACTGTCAATGTTGTCTTGAGGTTTGACAACTAACCATTGGTTTTTGTTAATTTGTCGTTATTCATAGCTGACGGGCGTATGGACAGTCCTGGGTTCTCTGCACAGTACTGCACCTACACCGTCATGGAAAATGACACCAAAGAGATCTTGTCAATTGTCAACATTGACAAGCGAGAGACACAGAGGAGCTCTGTGATAATGGAGAAGGAAGGCTTTATCAGGAGCTTTGACAAGCTCCACCAGGAAGTGAAACTTGCCGAAGTGTGCACAGACGCACATTCACAGATATCTTCTCTCTTCAGTAAGTCGTCTTTATTTGAACTTATTCTCCGGGCTAATGGTTTTCCTTTTTAAATCTTTTGTAATTCAGCTCCGGCACACACCACCACTCCTACGGGCAAAAATTGATAATTAATACCTGCATTAAAAAATGTTGGTTTGAACATAGCCATGATTACATTTGCTTATTACCCATTCATAATTAAATTTCATGTTGTACTTTGACTATGCAGATCCAGCAAAAGGGAAATACAAGGACAGCGGAGTGCGTCACACTCTAGATATGTGGCATGGGTCAAAAAACCTGGGCAAGAAGATACAAGCAGTAAGTGTTTATAGAAATTACGGCATCACAACTATCAGACACATCTGCTCATCTAAATTAAGGGATTAATGTATTCATTTAGGCAGGACAACGAAGGGGTTGTTCCATCCTTTTGCAGTGGATCAAGGATATCTGCAATCATTTCTGGTACTGCTGCAAGATGGCTGAAAACTATGACGACTTCTTTGTGAGTAATCCAATTATTCACTCAAACATTGAAAGGTGTAAATAGGTGCAAAACTAAAGCCAACATAGAGAAAGTTAAAACTGTTATGTTCCTTTTCTTGTTCTGCTGTAGGATATGTGGAATGGCCTTCTGCACCATGTCACTGGAGAGCATGAGTGGTCCCTCGATGCCTGTCAACATGGTCCCTTGGAGGAGGACAGAGAAAAGGGGTGGATAGAGAAGGGGTCAGTGGCCCATGAAGTTCTGTCCGAAATCATTCTCAGTGAATGCTGGCTGAAGGATGTTCACAAGTACTTGCATTTTAGGTATGAGTATGCATTTTAATTACTACTGTTGTGTCGCTTTTCAAAGACTATCAAAGCTTTTATTTCTACATGTACACTTGGAGTAACCCTCTTAAAATAATTATGTTGTCTGACATTTCACATTGAACTTGTAGGTCAACTGCAGAGCTGGAGTCCTTCCATAATCACCTCCTGACGTATGCCAGCAAGCGTTTCAGTTTCAGCCCTCCAGTTTATGAAGCTCGGATCTTATTGGCTGGCGTGGACTACAACCACCATGTCCATAGACCACCCAAGAGAAGATCGGACGGCTCCATTGAGTATGTTAAAAGCATAATAAATATTATTAAGTCTATCTTATTTGCTCAACATCTCAGCCACTATGGTCTGTAACAACAAAGAATGTTCAGAAACCTGGCTAACATGCAACAGTGTCCTGGTTTCTGAAACCTGGGGTAACATGTTTACATGTCCAAAACATAACCAGGATTCTAAAAAAAAAAAAAAAAGAAAATATTCTGAACAGTATTGAGAATGTGACCACACTCAGTTTTATGTTGGATAGGTAAATTTTTATATATACTATTAATTTTATCAAAACATTCTTAAAAATGGCAGAGAACATGAAGTTGACATAATTGATTTCCATAAATTCTTCTTGTCCAATCTCAAATTTCAGATACCGCAAACTCTACAATAAGAAGTCGAGGAAGTGGAGTTTGTATGCGATAAAAGAAGAAAAGGATTACAGTTACATCCCAGATCTTCAAAGGGCAATAATAAGAAAACGGGAATCCTCACGACATGGGCTACCTCAACTAACAACCATGAGGCCAGATGATCCTCGTCAACATGGAGTCTTGTCTGGGGTACCAGCTCCAACCACCCAGGAGCTATTGCAGGCACAAGTCAGCAGGGGCCAGGGTAATAATTTTTTCTGGCTGTATCACTAGAGAAATTAGCTTGATTGAAAGCATTTCTTATTTATAATTTGGTCATTTGTGTTCAAGCTGTCACAGCTACATACTGCCTCCCTGATGGGTACTGAAAACAATAAGGCACCATAATGTGTTAAAAAAAAAAAGTCAGGCCACATCTGCCAAGGCCAAACACACAAAGTTTGACAGTGTAACAACCAAGGTGTCATTTTGATTTTTTTTTTTTAGAATTTAAGTTTAACGACTGTTGAAATAAAGCTAATGTAACTAGAGTAACCTGACTTTTCCT
Organism: Gymnothorax reevesii; assembly: GCA_029721435.1. Taxonomy (NCBI): domain Eukaryota; kingdom Metazoa; phylum Chordata; class Actinopteri; order Anguilliformes; family Muraenidae; genus Gymnothorax; species Gymnothorax reevesii. Next base: position 11,432,388 of record CM056579.1, on the reverse strand, counting down.
AAATGTGTATATGTACTACATCCGATTCTTTTTTTCTTTCCACAGGTCAGAGACTGCCACAGACATAAAGGCTTGCTCTTGCACTACAAAGATTTATGTAACTAATTTTCCAGCAAAAATAAACATTTACATTGACCTTGATTGATGACTAGCTGTGCAGTTACTCGGATACAACAATGTAGTTTTTATGCATTTTAAAAAGTAAAGCTTGACAATATTTTTAGATTTCTTACTTGTTTTTTATAATACTTGCTTTTGAGACATTGCATGCCTAGACCCAGACACAGTGATTACTATTCCTTGTATTGAAGGTTTGAGATTTTTAAACTAATCCGAAGGGTGTGTGAATGAATAGGGTGAGGTGCTGTTTGTTTTCACAATAATGGAATTGCACGCAGAATTTAAGAAACTTTACGATATAAATAATGAAATCACCAATAATTCAAAATGTACATTTTCAGCACTCTAAAATGGAACAAAGAAAAACACAAATATTCTCACATCTAAATGTAAAACAATGTAGTAAAAAAAAAACACACAAATATATAGAAAATTTTATGTTCATTATTGCACAGCACTCAAACTATTTACAAAGGTAAGACCAGCTACAACCTCCTGGGAATGAACCCCGTGTACTGTCCGTGAGGATCTGGAAAGCGGTCACGAATAGCCCAGACACAGCAGCTTGGAATTACCACTCTGTGACCAGCTCCCAGGACGCTGTACTGCCATGCAACAAACTGCCTATATGAGGCATGGCGAAACTGGCGGTTGTCCTCTCCTGCATCTGGAAGATCAGCTACGGCACGCAATTCGTTCCAGATCCTCCTTGCAAGCCGTAAGACCCCCGTCTGCAAAATGAACGCCTCCATGTGCGGTAGGGTTGAAATGCACACATTTGGCGGTTGGTTGCAGCATTTATTCTCTACCACAGTTGGCATTTCCCTGCATCTCCGGCAGATGCACCATGAGCACTGGACAGGAGGTGGGCCTGCTGTGGGTGGAGAAGCAGGTGCTGACTGGCTGAGGACATCGAATATCACGCTGGGGTCCCGTTCCAAAACTTGCTCTAATGTCTGGCGTGCCTGATGTACATCTAAGCGTCCAATGAGGTCCTAATAATTGCAAGATAAAGTAAATACTAGTAAAAATCACGTTTAGTGAGCCTCATGTCATTCAAAGCTAAACAGCTTACAACCTTAGATGAAATGATAGTTGTTCGTGTTCAGAAACAGACCATTACCACTGAGTAATTGCTTGGAAATTTTTCATAAACTAGCCCTGAGGTGAGTTTCCGAAACTAGATAAACAGTGAAAGAGTTTCCAGACATTGCCAATACTGAGGCTACTTACACGCTGAAATGCAATCCTCTGCAAAGTCAACCTTTCAACCCGAGCAATATCGTCAGCACCAAGGTCGTCGGGTGTTTGGCCCACACGATGCCCCCTGCTCCGGCGTCCACGGCCCAGCCTGAAGCACCCCTGCCCCGGCTCCCTCGTCTCTTCGTCCGTGTGCTCGTAGAAGCACCTGTTGGGGTGTATTCCTCGTCGGAGCCCAGTGTCTCAGTCTCAAAACTCTAACCGTATCAACAAAATATAATGTCACACATTTTGCAAGGTGACAAATGTACATAAGCTGCTAATTTGCTGGCGTGCCATCTATGTTACTGAAATAATGTGCAGCCAAACACGACACTCACGCTTCACTACAATGAAATACTGTAACGTTAATTTGTACCGGAAACTTAGACGAGTTATTGGCAGATAAACATGTAATTAATGCGTCTTATATCTTGCTGTGTGGAGCTTTCAGATTCAACCACAAAAAACCGCATTCATCTCTCTAGATATCAGATAAAATTGTCTGCTCGTTGAGGACAATCGAATGTGCTATCAGGAAAAATAAAAGCTGTATTTCTCCGTTTAATTCGCATTTATTACAGAATATCTTGCGATGACGTAGCAGCATAAAAATGTAGCCTTCAAAGGATACAGCCTACGCTTTGAGAAATTGCCCAGGTTGCTTTCTTACCGGTTCGTGCTCCATGTTTTTCACGGCTCTCCTCCAAGATCGTCTGAGATCAGCTACTCAGACAGCTGCTGAAACAATTGGTTTGCATAACCAAAGAATTTCTGCACAAACTGTCAGAAACCGTCTCAGGGAAGCTCAACTGCATGCTCGTCGTCCTCATCGGGGTCTTAAACTGACTCCAGATCGTCGCCGTAACAGACTTGAGTGGGCAAATGCTCACATTCGATGGCGTCTGGCACGTTGGAGAGGTGTTCTCTTCACGCATGAATCTCGGTTTACATTGTTCAGGGCAGATGGCAGACAGCGTGTGTGGCGTCGTGTGGGTGAGCGCTTTGCTGATGTCAATGTTGTGGATCGAGTGGCCCATGGTGGTGGTGGGGTTATGGTATGGGCAGGCATCTGTTATGGACGAAGAACACAGGTGCATTTTATTGATGGCATTTTGAATGCACAGAGATACCATGATGAGATCCTGAGGCCCATTGTTGTGCCATACATCCATGAACATCACCTCATGTTTCAGCAAGATAATGCACGGCCCCATGTTGCAAGGATCTGTACACAATTCTTGGAAGCTGAAAATGTCCCAGTTCTTGCATGGCCAGCATACTCACCGGACATGTCACCCATTGAGCATGTTTGGGATGTGCTTGACCGGCGTATACGACAGCGCGTACCAGTTCCCACTAATATCCAGCAACTTCGCACAGCCATTGAAGAGGAGTGGACCAACATTCCACAGGCCACAATTGACAATCTGATAAACTCAATGCGAAGAGGGTGTGTTGTACTGCATGAGGCAAATGGTGGTCACACCAGATACTGACTGGTTCTGAGTCCCCAGACCCCCAATAAAGCAAAAACTGCACATTTCAGGGTGGCCTTTTATTGTGGACAGTATAAGGTACACCTGTGCCCTACTCATGGTGTCTGATGAGCATCTTGATGTGGCACACCTGTGAGGTGGGATGGATTGTCTCAGCAAAGCAAAAGTGCTCACTATCACACATTTAGACTGATTTGTGAACAATGCTTGAGAGAAATGGTAATATTGTGTATCTGGAATGAATTTTAGATCTTTGAGTCCATCTCATGACAAATGGGAGCAAAAACAAAAGTGTTGCGTTTATATTTTTGTTGAGTGTATATAACATATTACACATGCATATTATATTACTATATATATATATATATATATATATATATATATATATATATATATAAAACACATTTATACAAATTTATCATCTTATCGAGTTTTATTTTGAGTTGAATTGTTGTTATATGGTGTTCACTGGGGCACTATTTATCCACTGTTTATTACGATAATACAGTCGGGAGATAATGTAATGCTGTCCGTTTTGACAGCTTGCACATTTTCTTTTCATGTCACGTTAGTGAGAGGAAACGTTGAAAAGTTGTATTAACATCATTTGTTGTGGCTGCATAGAAAGTAGCCTACCCAGGTTGCAAGCTCCTCCACTCCGGATCTGCCGCGGATCAGCCCTGGCTCCAGCTGATCCGGGGCAGATCCAGAGCAGAGGAGCTTGCTATCTGGGTAATAAGTAACCTCAGTAGCTGCCAAAATAACAAAAGTTTTGAACGATAACTTCAACGTTATGTGCCATGTCTGTTTGGTATTTCATATTGGTATTTCACCTGATCCAAAACCAATGCTCAAGCATGTCTGCTTCATGTCTGTTTATCCCCAGATCAATAAACTTATACTACATCGTGTTTACCTCACATCAGTTTCGCCATCTCCCCGGATCAATCAAAAAATATAATAAAAATAATAATAACAATAACAATCAAATTGATCATATTCGAATTAATAAAATAATGCTACGGCACATCTACTTCACGTTTGAACGGTTGTTATGGACACTGTGGCTATATGAGTACATGAATGTTTTTTTTATTCCATTATACACATCACATCCTTTGCAAACAATGTTCAACCACGTAAACTGCTTGTAAAAGCAAAATACTACCATTCTTTGTGTCATTGCAGGGTCTCCCCACACATAGACCATTCTGTGGCGGGGCGCCACAACTTCATTGTGGTGCTCCACAAGTTAATTTTAAGTAAATGCGGAATTGCCGTGTGCTAATGCATGCGCAAGTTCGGCAAAGGAAAAAAAAAACCGGGAAACTTTAAAAGGTACTGAGAGCTTGGAGACGCTAATTTGCGCACCCCCTCAACAGAGTTAGAGTAATCCCCCCTTCCCCCAACAAAATTAAAATCATCTCTGTTTAAAAAAATTAGTCTGCCACCACACATTACTTGCTGGTCTGTGGGAAACACTGCATTGTAGTTTTCTGTCACAGTAAACCAAACAGGGGTGTATGGGGTGTCATGGAAGGACAGTACCCTTAGTGGGGGGGCCTGCCATGTTCTTTCATAACAGCTCCCCCACTACTGGCTCCCCTGTGGCACTCAACTCTCACCAGTGGCTCCTCGAAGCTGTAGCATGCACAGCGGCCACACCCCGGTCAACGGCTTTGGCAGGCCAGCTGAACCTGATGAGGGTAGCCGTTGGGTTCAAAGCCCTCGGTGATCTTTGGGACTTGCTCATCCCAGCATGCAAAGACTGTTTCCGACGGACAAGGCGGAAGAAATCACTGGATGAATTCAACGGCTTGAAAGGCGGTATCAGCAACACACTGTGGAGTGTGAAGGGCATGTCGGAGCACGGATGAAGACTTGGCCATCCACTGCAGCCTAAGAGGTCCCCAGTCGTAACAACCCTCTGTGACCCTGGCCTCAGCGGCCAAGAGGGTGGGGTTGCTCCAGTGCAACAGCTTCCCCACCAAAAACCAATTCACGCACAGGCGTCTGAGCAGCCCTTTTCAGGACAGCACTGCTCACCCTAGTAAGGGAAGGGACTAGAAAAGGTGTCCTAAAAATTGCCTGCCCTACTACGTAACTGGCCAGCATGCCGCGGCTGGCAGTTAACCCAGATAGCGGTCGAAAAGAAAGAAGAAAGAAACTTATCATCGGTGCGTGGACCGAGCGCACACTGCTGGATAGAGAAAACACAGCGAGGCCTCAAAGAAGAACTGCCCTTGTAGCTAGGGAGCTGACTCGTTACAAGATCGACATCGCAGCACTTAGCGAAACCCGCTTTGCTGAAGAAGGATCAATCTGCGAACCAGAGGGGGTCTACACCTTCTTCTGGAAAGGTAAAGCAGAAAATGAAGACAGACAACATGGAGTTGGATTTGCCATCCGCAACACACTGCTACCTCAACTCCCTGATATTCCCACCGGCATCAATGAAAATCCACTTCCCTGTCAGTCACTCCAGGTACACCAGTACACCACCGTCATCAGTGCCTACACCTCTACACTCACCTACAGTGCAGAGGACTAGGAGAGCTTCTACGAAGCCCTAGGATCCCTCGTGAAGTCAACCCCCTCAACTGACAAGCTAATAGTCGCAGGGGACTTCAATGCAAGAGTGGAAATGGACCACCAGAGCTGGGAAACAGTTTTAGGCCCTCAGGGAGTCGGCAAGATGAACAGCAACGGGCTGCTGCTTCAGACTATGTGCGCTGAGAATGGTCTTACCATTACCAACACCCTCTTCAGACTGACTAACAAGTACAAAACCACATGGATGTATCCAAGGTCCAAACAGTGGCACCTCATAGATTATGTAATTGTCCGGCGACAGGATACACGAGATGTAATGAGCACTAAAGTCATGCAAGGGGCAGAGTGCTGGACTGACCACAGGCTGGTGAGGACAGTCCTCAACCTATATATACCAAAGGTTCAGCGCAAGAAGCCTAAGGCTGCTTGCCCAAAATTCAACACCGCTAAACTGATGAACCCGTCCACCAAGGAGAACTTCCAAACACAGCTTGACGAAGCCTTGAATATTCAAGGGATGCTGACTGTAAATCCAACAGACCAATGGAGCCACTTCAAAAAGACGGTGACAGAGACAGCTAAAGCTATCCTGGACCTGAAGAAGCATTCCCATCCGGGCTGGTTTGACGAAAAAAATGAAGACATCAACAAACTCTGAGAGGAGAAGCACACTGCCTACATCAACTGGCAAATTGACCCATCATCCACCTCTACGAAGGATCGCTTCAAGTATCTCCAGAGCAAAGTCCAAAAAGAGCTGCGCACAATGCAAGACAGCTGGTGGGACAGGAAAGCCGACAAGCTCCAACAATATGCTGATCTGAACCACTCCAAGGAGTTTTACAGCGAGCTCAAGGCCGTCTATGGACCGCAGAGACCTAGCACCAGCCGACTTCTGTCTGCAGATGGCATTACCCTGCTCAAAGACAAAGACAGTATCACGCAACACTGGAGGGAACACTTTTCTACTCTCCTCAATAGGCCATCTTCAGTTGACCATACAGCTTTAGATGCCATTCCAAAAAGGCAAGTACTTGTTGAGCTTGACCTTCCACCCAATTACTGCAGTGAAGCAGACGAGCTCTGGAAAGGCATCAGGCATGGATGGCATTCTAGCTGAGATTTACAAGGCGGCCGGCCCAGTGGCCCTGGACACACTCTACAAGATACTCAGCAGCATCTGGGAGGATGAAACCATGCCACAGGACTTCCATGATGCTGCTGTCATCTCTTTATTTAAGAACAAGGGCAGCAAGTCTGACTGTATTAACTACCGCGGCATCTCTCTCCTCTCAATTGCTGGGAAAATCCTTGCAAGGATCATCTTGAATCGCCTTATCAGCACTGTGTCAGAGCGATCATTGCCAGAGTCCCTGTGTGGCTTTAGACCAGGTCGCAGCACCATAGACATGGTCTTCTCGGTGAGACAAGTCCAGGAAAAGTGCATCGAGCAGCGGATGGAACTTTACGCTGTCTTCATTGATCTGACGAAGGCCTTCGACACAGTTAACAGAGAAGCACTGTGGGTCTTCCTGTCCAAACTTGGCTGCCCAAGTAAATTCATCAACATTATCCGCCTCTTCCATGATGTCATGTTTGGCACTGTGCTAACAGGTGGTGACACCTCTGCTCCCTTTGAGATTTCAAATGGCGTCAAACAGGGATGTGTCCTTGCTCCAGTCTTGTTAAACCTGTTCTTCACGAGTGTGTTGAAGCATGCCCTCAGAGATAATGATAGAGACATCTACATCAGATACAGGCTGGACGGCTCTCTGTTTGACCTCCGCCGACTAAAAGCCAAGACCCGAACAGTAGAGAGACTAGTGACAGATGCACTGTTTGCAGATGACTGTGCATTGATGGCACACACAGAAGCTGACCTCCAGCTCATCGTCAGAAATTTTGCAGAAGCTTCTCAGCTCTTCGACTTAACAATCTGTCTTAGTAAAACAGAGGTGCTCTATCAACCCTCTCCAGGCCCAACTGTGCATCCATCCCCTAATATCGCTATTGGAGGCACCATGCTGAAAACAGTTGAACACTTCAAGTGCCTCGGGAGTGTCATATCCTGTGATGGCTTACTCGATAGGGAAATCTCTGCCAGAATCAGCAAAGCAAGCCAGGCTCTTGGTCGTCTTCGTACTCGCATGATGGAACATAAAAGCATCAGGCTTAAGACAAAGATCAAGGTGTACAAACCCGTAGTTCTCTCCAGTCTTCTCTATGGCTGTGAGACCCGGACGCTGTACAGGAGACACATTAAACAGCTTGAACGCTTCCACATGAGATCCTTACGGTCCATCATGAGCATCAAGTGGCAGGGCCGAGTGACAAACCTTGAAGTTTTGGATAGAGCAGACCTACAAAGCATTGAAGCTATGATCTTGAAGGCCCAACTTTGCTGGACTGGCCACGTTATCCGTATGGAGTCATACAGATTGCCTCAACAACTGCTTTATGGTGCACTTAGTCAGGGCCAGTGACCCAGGGATTGCCCCAGAAAATGATTTAAGGATTGCGTGAAGGACAACCTGAAACACATTTGGACCTCTACAAACGACCTGGAAAAGTGTGCACAAAACAGAGCAGGATGGCGAACCCTAACTATGCGGGCCCAGGAAGAGTTCGAAGCCACTCGCCGAAACGACATCTGTATTGCAAGAGAAAAACGCAACGCCTCAACACCCTCCCTCTCCACAACAGCCATGTTTCTATGCCCCTACTGCCTACGGGTGTGTGCCTCAAGAATCAGTCTCTCCAGCCACACCCGTGCACACGAAGGGAAATTAGCTGCACAATGACATCTTCGAGCTTGATAGTCTACCAATGAATGAAACCAAACAATGTAATGATATTTTGTAAATATAGTGTAACATATGCTACTTTACATTGTCGGGGGACAAGTTTCCAAAGGAAGCTTTGGGATTCGACGGCTCCATCAACAAATTCACCTGTACTGATTTTCCCCAGGGACACTCTTGCAGCGACAGTATTTACCAGTCACTGGTAACAGATAATTGCGCTTCTCAACCAGCTGGGGGTAGTAATGAGTCCAAACTACCTAGTGTTGCTTTAAAGGTTTTCTGCCACGGAATTACAAGTCAAACTTATTTTATGTAAATTTCCTTTCTAAATTCGGATATTACCATGTTTTTTCCTAAAATCATTCGATAATGTAGAAATCTAAACAAAACGACTATGTTTGGGAACGCCCCTAAAAATTTGTTTTTTTCCCCACTACTGTTCCGCAGTTTGGGTGCTGCGTCAACTCTGGAACGCTCAGCCCTGCCCCCAACCCGGCATTCATAGATCCTGCTTACACTCCTGATCTATACCCATCGCGCTTCCTGTCAAATTGACCAACATTGCTCAAAAAAAGAACTTTTTTGAGTCTACAAAAAATTGAGTCTACAATTATGTATGACAAGCAATCAGAAGAGAATACTTCAGGTGCGGAATTATCCGATTTTGAAGAGGGAGAGGCAGAAGAAAGAGGGATCCAACCGTACATGTTTGAGCTGCAGGCATCCCATGATGGCTTGGAGGAAAGTGTACATGATGACTCGGAAGATCTTGAAGCGATACTGGGCAACAATGACTGATTAGTTTTTTACAGTTATTGTCCTCCATTAGATTTACATGAACATGAGAACCTATGCGATTTCTTTGCAATTCATTATTGCAAGGCAGTCACTCAGTGGTGAGATATAAAGGTGTGCATGTCGCTGGCTGTCATATTAGCAGCAGGTTTAGCGTTAGTTAGCTGTCAAATACCGCGCATTGAGCCGGCGTGGCTCCTGGCCTCTGATTCGCAAAAAAAAAAAAAAAAAGTTTTTACGCTCGCTTGAGATGGCTTCTCACTTTTGTGAAACAGACTTAATGTGCAATTAATCAAAAATGGAAACACATTTTTTATACTCAACGCTGATACCGAAGGTTGGCTCTGATTAAGAACATGCACATGGCTACTTAATGCATGCTATTCTGCATAAGTAGCCATGTGCTTTTTCAAACCGTGTGACTCTACACTGTCAACTTCGCATATACTTCACTTAGCGGTAAAGTGCCTTTTTTGAGATTATCCAAGATCAGTAGCACAATCAAGGGGTGCAGTCATGAACAATAGGCAATGCCAGACTGAAAACACAGTCTAATTGTTCGCCATTAGCATTTGAGGTTGCCTAGCAAGGAAGTAGGTATGTGTTTATCTGAGTGCGAGAACCAGTGAAATACAAAAGGGAGGCTTTATTTCTGAAGGGGAAACCCCCCAACAGAGCAGGCAACAGAACAAAGTCCACAATCCAAAATCAGAATCCAAGGGAAATCCAGAATTGTAAACAGGGCACCAATCACAAAAATCACGGTCAGACGAAAAAAGGTTCAAACACAAAAAGGCGGCAAAGTACAGGGAGAATGCAAAACTCGGAAGTCAAGGACGGTCCAGTCAGAAAGATAATCACAATGGGAACAAGGCGAAATGAACGTGGCACAGGTGAGCAAAGGAGAACCATCTGACAAGGCAGTGCTGTGAACAGACATCTAATATACATTTCTGGGAGGTCACATGGTAATGAAACTCAGGTGCAAGCAATGAGACTGATGACAAGGGAGAAACACATTGGGAGGAAACTAATCACATAAAATTAGCAGAAGCCAAAACGCAGACAGGGATCACGGGACAGCCTATAGACAGAACAACGGATTTGGTTAGGGACTTCTAAGTGCACAGAGTGGGAGGCAGAACAGAGATAAGACAGTTACAGAGAGTCCGCAAGAAACGCAGCAAAGTACAAAACCCAAAACCAGTGAAGTTGGCACGTTATGTAAATCGTAGATAAAAACAGAATACAATGATTTACAAATCCTTTTCAACTTATATTCAATTGAGTGCACTGCAAAGACAAGATGTTTAATGTTCAAACTGAGAAACTTTTTTTTTTTTTTGCAAATAATCATTAACTTTTTGACCAATTTTTTAAGCTTTTCAGGTGGAACTCTTTCCCATTCTTGCTGGATGTACAGCTTAAGTTGTTCAACAGTCCGGGGTCTCCGTTGTCGTATTTTACACTTCATAACGCGCCACACATTTTCAATGGGAGACAGGTCTGGACTACAGGCAGGCCAGTCTAGTACCCGCACTCTTTTTCTACGGAGCCATGCTGTTGTAACACGTGCAGAATGTGGCTTAGCATTGTCTTGCTGAAATAAGCAAGGGCGTCCATGAAAAAGACGTCGCTTGGATGGCAACATATGTTGCTCCAAAACCTGTATGTACCTTTCAGCTTTAATGGTGCCTTCACATATGTGTAAGTTGCCCGTGCCTTGGGCACTAATACACCCCCATACCATCACAGATGCTGGCTTTTGAACTTTGCGCCTATAACAGTCCGGATGGTTCTTTTCCTCTTTGATCCAGAGGACACGACGTCCACAGTTTCCAAAAACAATTTGAAATGTGGACTCATCAGGCCACAGAACACTTTTCCACTTTGCATCAGTCCATCTTAGATGAGCTTGGGCCCAGCGAAGCCGGCGGCGTTTCCGGGTGCTGTTGATAAATGGCTTTCGCTTTGCATTGTAGAGTTTTAACTTGCACTTGCAGATGTTGTGACGAACTGCAGTTACTGACAGTGGTTTTTTTTGAAGTGTTCCTGAGCCCATGTGGTGATGTCCTTTTCACACTGATGTCGGTTTTTGATACAGTACCGCCTGAGGGATCGAAGGTCACGGGCATTCAATGTTGGTTTTCGGCCTTGTCGCTTACGTGCAGTGAATTCTTCAGATTCTCTGAACCTTTTGACAATATTACGGACCGTAGATGATGAAATCCCTAAATTTGTTGCAATAGCTTGTTGAGGAATGTTGTTTTTAAACTGTTCGACAATCAGCTCACGCATTTGTTCACTAAGTGGTGACCCTCGCCCCATCCTTGTTTGTGAATGACTGAGCATTTTAGGGAAGCTGCTTTTATACCCAATGATGGCACCCACCTGTTCCCAATTAGCCTGTTCACCTGTGGGATGTTCCAAATAAGTGTTTGATGAGCATTCCTCAACTCTCTCAGTCTTTTTTGCCACTTGTGCCAGCTTTCTTGAAACATGTTGCAGGCATCAAATTCCAAATGAGCTAATATTTGCAAAAAATCACAAAATTTACCTGTTCGAACATTAAGTAACTTGTCTTTGCTGTGTATTCAATTGAATATAGGTTGAAAAGGATTTGCAAATCATTGTATTCTGTTTTTATGTACGATTTACATAACATGCCAACTTCACTGGTTTTGGGTTTTGTATATTGAGCGAAAGCAGGAGGTGGAGACTAGAACAGGGCGAGTGCTGAGAGATCGTTAGTCAATTCGTAAGTGCAGCTATACAATCCTGAGTGCTCGTTAGTAAGTTAGTCTAATATACAATGTTAGTGTTGGTTAGTAAATTAGCGAAAATAACTAACTGTTAGTAGGTGTTAGTAATAAAGAAAAAGTAAGGGGAAGGAAGTAAACGAGATGGGGAAGGGAGATTGAAACCAGAGACCATTAAATCACCCGAAGGAGTGAGACGCATTACTGGGGCTGTGCGCAAAGACAAGACTAATGACAAGACAGGGGGAGACAAAGTGCAATACATGGAAAATCAAAACATGGCATGGAATAACCTGTGGTCAAAACTAAAACATGGAAAATAACAAAGCATGAATTCTAAAATATCCAAATCACAATACATAATCCTAAGAGTGGTCAGACATAAGCAGATAATCCAAATACACAAAGGTCAGTCAGAAACATGGCAAAGCAGAATCATAATCATAAAGCATGGCAGAATCAGAACACATGGCAAAAGCAGAACCACAACAGGCAAAGTGGCCAAAATAGCAACTCCGAATGTTAAAAATTAAAAATGTTTTTTTTAATTGCCCAAACGCTGTTCGCAAAAATAATATTAAAATGTTTATCAAAAGCAGTCCCCAGAGCATATATCAAATTTAAATTTTTGGTGGCTGAAGACCTTTAAGTATTTTAGTTGACTTGACGTGTGATATAATTCAAGATTTGGGGATTCTAATCCTCCTTGAGACTTGGGTTTCTCTAGTGTTGATAATTTTATATGGGTAGTTTTGTTTTTCCAGTAGAAGTAAGATGTTGCTGAATTTAAAGAATTGAGCCAGGATGTATTTGGAGGAGTGGGGATCATGGAGAATAGATAGTTAATTTTAGGGATGACTGACATTTTTATTGCTAAAATTCTTTCTAGAAGTGATATTGGTAAATTTGTCCAGCGATTGAGGTCATTCTGTATTGATTTAAGTAGTGGTGCAATTGAGATTGAACAGCTCTGACAGCTTGGTGGATGTGTTGATTCCTAAATATTTAATATTTCCTGTGGGGAGGTAAAAATTAGAGGTAAGGGCTGCCACATCCCCCTCATCCATTCAAAGAGGAAGAAAGGTGTATTTTGACAGGATGAGTGAATAGTTAGAAAGTTTTGAGAATGACTTCACCCCTTTGTGCAGAAGCCAACTTTGGCTATTTATGGATTACCCAATTTAATGCTTTATAATTCAAGATTTAAGCTTCATCAAGACAGAAAATGTGGCTCAACTCAGAAATGACACTTACAGCATTTAGAATTGCATTGTATTTCAGTTTATTTTCATGATTTTGGTAGAGAAAATGGGCTGCAAACATAAAAAAATCTTTCTGAGAATTCACCATTGAAATTGCAAAAAAACAAAATAATAATTCTGATTGAAAAACTACTGGGGCTTAAATCTATACATTTCTGAGATCATAAACTCCTTGACTACAAGTAGAATTCATCTTCAACATTACATTCTAGATTACCTACAAGCTATTAGCCAAATTATACAGCTATCCAAGTGGCTCCCCAAAGTCTCAAAATGGTGCACTGTCAAATCATAAAATAATCATGTATTTAACACAAATAAAGTTTTGAGGCATGAAATTTAATGTGAACAAATGATTTCTGGTTGAGTTTAACATTAAATAAACTTAAATAAACAGTCAAAACATTCATCCTGTAATGGAAGCTTCCCTCTTCCGAGCTCATGAACTCATTTCAACACTTATAAGGAACAAGTACAACTCACTAACTCAGTAATATCTGAATTCTGAAAAATACAATATTTTGACAGAACAGACACAGAACGGTGCAATGAACGTACCAGGGGGTCCACCCAAATGCATGGGCAGTTCACGTTTTTAAACAGGATAAAAACCTCCACATTCGACTTTGTTGAGTACGGTATACATTCCAAAACAAAAGGCAAAAGTAGCAGCCTAACCTCTTTCATGAATCCCTCCTCCAGAGACCAATGTATACACTAGAAGGAACCCTCCGGTCCTGTTTCATTCAAAATAATTCCCATTGACCATGTCCTTATCTCATTTAAATCCTCTAAATGTAACTGAACACTTCAAGGCTAGTTTTGCGAGTCTTTTTTAAAATAAATCGCGTCCATTTCAATGTCCGCAACGTAGAAAGGATACAACCAAGCCTGCTTCATACGCATATGCCCTGTGTTTGTCCAATCAATATGTTTCAATTACAGTAAAATGTTTCAACACTCGGGAATTGGACAAGAAACGAGCCAATCAATACATTGTTACCGGGGGAGTTCACGAGGGCGTGAAGTGTAACTGTGCAGTCACGCACAAGAGCCTGAGTGTATGATTGAGGGATTGCCTATCAACACCAGTACTTGGATGGATCTAAGGAAGCACTGAATTTGTCAATAAAATGTGAGAAAATCAATACCATGTCGATTTTTTTGCTTCAGAAAACTGATTTTTCTGAACCACTCATTGGAATACCGTTGGCTTACTGTAGCTAAACTGGTTGCTACAGAGGACATCGATTTTTTTTCTGTGTCAAGAGACTGCTGGATTGCAACTAAGGGCAAGGACAATGACCAGTTTGCACATTAGGCTAAGCTGAGGAGTGTAATTCATGTAACTCTTGTAAAACAGGCAGTGGAGTGAACTTCCCCATATTCAAAACTGCGTTCGAATTCTGCTTGCTTGTGAATATTCAATAACTGATCCGGGGGTGCCATCTAGTGATCGAGTACAGTAAAAGCGTGCTTAAATTTGCAGGTCCATAGACGCAAGCATCTATATCTGCAGAAAGGGGTTAATAACTGAGAGGCATGTTGTAATGATGAGTATGGTTCTTGCTATAGGATCAATACATCATCTGCAAACAGGATTATTTTATGTGCTGTGGATAATGCTGTGATACCTTTATTGTTATTATCTTGTCGTATACTGGCAGCAAGTGGCTCTATGAAGATTGTGAAGAGTGATGGAGAGTGTGGACATCCCTGTCTGCAGCCATTGTGAAGAGTGAATTGTTGTGAGATTAACCCACTAGTGGTAACGGTGGCCGTTGGTGATGTATGTAGTGCCCTAATCCAGTTGACAAATCCTCCGAACCCAAATCTTTGTAGAGTTGCAAACAAGAAATCCCAGTTAACTCTATCAAATTCCTTCTGTGCATCTAGAGAAAGAATTATCGTTTTAGATGTCCTATTTTTTGAGAGCTGCATTAAATTGAATAGTTTCCGTGTGTTATGGGATGACTACCTTCCTTTAATGATGCCGGTTTGAACTGGATGTATAATAAATGGAGTGACCTTTTTGATTCTGTTTGTCAGTGCCTTTCTTATAATTTTTATGTCTGTATTGATCAAAGAAAGAGGACGATAGCTAGATGGCAGAGTGGGGTCTTTATCAGGTTTTAACAGCAGGGGTGATTAAAGCTATGTTCATGGTGAAAGGTATTCTATTGGTTGATAGGATTTCGTCCATCATTCTAAGAAACAGAGGGGAGACTGTAGACCAGAAAAGTTTGTAGAACTCAGCAGGGAAGCCATAAGGGCTGGGTGTCTTGTTATTTGGCATTTTATGGAGTGCACTGTAGAATTCATCTTGGGTTCATGGCTGATCAAGTGAATTTGTTTGTTCTGATATTAATTGGGGTTGGTTGATATTTTTCAAAATTTTGGGAATATCTTCCATATTTGGGTTATGAGAGGATGTATACAGATCTTGATAATAATTCTTAAAGACATTGTTGATATCTTTTGGGTTGTGTTGCAGCTTACCTGCTGAGTCCTTAATTACTGCAATGGTTGTCTTGTCTTTACTTTGTTTAACCAATTTCGCCAGGTGTGCCATAGACTCATTACTGTGTTGTGATGTGTTCAACCTGAGTCTTTCAGATTGAAAAAAATTAGTTATTTTGTTTAGAAGGTTATTTAGTTCTATTTTATATTTCTGTAACTCTTAATAAATTATTTCAGTCGGATTGGTAGCGTGGGTGCTTTCGAGTTCTTTAATTTTCTTTTCTAATCTTGTACTATACAGGACTTTTCTAGTCCTGTACTATATCTTTATTTTTATTGTAGGATGAATATGAAATTATTTTGCCCCTTAAAACAGCTTTCCCAGTTTGCCAGAGTTGTGGATGTGTTCGAAGAATCATTCATTTCCATGAAGGATGTCTACTCTCTCTAAAGGTAACTGTTGAATTCCTGGTCTTCAAGCAGTGAAGTCTTGAATCTCCATCTGATAGAGGTGTAGAGATTTATTTTTGTTTGTAGTAAAAATGAAACTTGTGAGTGGTCATTTATTATGTTTGGGTGGATTCATGTTTCATATATGTCAGGGTGTAGAGAGTTGCTAGTGAGGAAGTAATCAATTCTGGAGTATGTATGATGAACCCTTGAAAAATAGGTGTATTCTCTGTCAGTGGGGTGGGTTAGTCTCCAGCTATCGCCAAGACCACCATCCTCTATGTATTGTTTTAGGACAGCAGTAGATTGACTTGTTCTGGTACTTCCTGTTGTGTTTGATTTATCGAATGTTGGGTCAAGAATTGTGTTGAAGTCTCCTCCTTTAAATAAATCTGAGCTAGGTAAGTTATTAAGAGTAGAGAAAAGTCTGTAAAAAAAGGAGGGGTCATCATTGTTAGGGCCATAAAGAATATATATTGTGAGACGGATGTTGTTGATGGATATACTGATAATGGTGTATTGGCCCTCCGGATCTAAAACTGAAGTATTGTGATTAAAGGTTACTTTGTTATTAATCATAATAGCCACTCATGATTTCCAAGGTCAAGGTCACAGGTCAAATCCAGCAATAAACCTGACATTGCACATCTATGGGTCATAGTGAGTTACCATACCAAATTTGGTGAAGCTGCGATCATTAGTTGCTGAGTACTGACCCAGACAAAGTCATGGACAGATGACAGACAGACAGGCAGACACGGAGGTGACAACAATACCCTCAGGCCAAAGTCGGCCGAGGGGTAAAAACTAACTGCCTTGAACGTACCTGGACCTATACATTACTGAAAATAAATCCTGTGTTGGGCTGAAAACCTTTGTTACTGGTGGTTCTTGGGAGTGGAGTACAGGGGTGTCTCATTATTTCATGTTGCGCCAAGGTTTCCCGTAGGCTGGGTCATAACAATTTGTAATCACAGCATTATTTTTTTATTTTAATGCATAGGGCACTGAAATACATTTTTTGAAAATACATAAATTTGGTTATCTTCTGCTGTTTAAAACCCATAATGTGGCAACTTGCTTAAAAGAGCTCAACTGCGGGTTTTTAACAGCTTTGATTTTGATATTTTACATAATTGGGCAACAATAGCTGCATTTTGCCCTCTAAGTGTAAAAAATAGCCCCGCAAAGTGGGCGTTACCCCTCAGTCCGTGGATTGTTTGAAGTGTCTATAAGTGATGTTCGTAAAAAGTGTAGTAGCAGGATTATGCTGAACAAACCTGTGAAGAAGAAATTTTAGTCATCATGGGCAATGCTAATTCAAGATGGCAGCCCTGGCTGCCATAACTGATATTGGAGCGCAACGAAAATCGATAGACTTTTGTAGCTACCCACCACCAACACCCACACCAAAAAAGGCAGTGAGCGAGAGTAGCATTTTTGACTTAATCCACGGAATGCAAATTCAAGATGGAAGCCATGTCAGCCATAATAGATATCGGAGCGTGACAAACATTTACAGGCTTTTGTAGCTACCCACCCCCAACACCCACACCAAAAATGGAATTAACATAACATAACATAACATGAATGGCAAGAACAGGCCTTTCAGCCCAACTAAGCTTGCCAGTTTCTTTATACTATTGTGAATATATCCCTTCAGATACTAAATGACTCAATGGTATCTAGCTTTAGGTCAAGCCTGCTCTTGAAAACCCCCAAGGTCTCTGCCTCAACAATATGGTCAGGCAAGCTATTCCACATTGAAATTACTCTTTGGGTGAAGAAATATTTCCGAATATCAGTGCTAAATTTACCTTTGGTCAACTTCCATTTGTGACTCCGAGTTCTACTAACAACACTTGACCGAAGGAATCCTACATGATACACTTTGTTAATCCCTTTAACATATTTAAAGACCTCAATCAAATCACTCCTCAGTCTCCTTTTCCTAAGACTAAAGAGATTAAGGATCTTCAGCCTCTTCTCGTAGCTTTCATCGTTTATACCTGGAATAAGCTTGGTGGCTCTTCTCTGAACTTTCTCTAGAGCCTCTATATCTCTCTTAAGGTATGGTCCCCAGAACTGTACACAATACTCCAGGTGTGGTCTAACAAACGTGTTGAACAGAAGAAGCATGACCTCCTTAGATTTGTACTCAATACTTTTGGCAATGTATCCTAGCATCCGATTAGCTTTTTTAACTGCTACGGCACAATGGCTAGAACCTGTGAGGGTTTGGTTAACAATCACTCCCAGATCTTTCTCTTGTGCAGCACATTCCAGTTTTAAACCTCCCATGAACTAATCCCATCTAATGTTTTTATTACCTACATGTACCACTTTACATTTTGCTAGATTAAATTTCATTTGCCACATTTCTGCCCAATTCTGGATTCTATCCAAATCATCCTGAATCACTTTAGTGGACCCTAGACTATTTGCCAAACCCCCTAATTTAGTGTCATCTGCAAATTTAACCAATCTGCTCTCAATATTCCTAAAAAGGTCATTAATGTAAATGAGGAATAGCAGGGGTCCCAACACCGATCCCTGGGGGACGCCACTCCCCACCATACCCAGCTCAGATGAGATATCACTGACCACTACTCTGTGTTCTGTCCTGTAACCAGTATTGGAAGTAACCACTTCAGAATACCTCCTGTAACTCCAATGGAGCTCATTTTAAAAATGAGTCTCATATGCGGTACTGTATCAAATGCTTTCTGAAAATCCAAGTATATGTGTCATAAGCCCTGCTCTGGTCGTAAGTCCTGGTGGCCTCTTCAAAAAATTCCAGAAGGTTTGTTAGGCATGACCTTCCCTTCCGAAAACCATGTTGACTCTCTCTCAAGATACTGTTCCATTCAAGAAATAAGTCCAGCTCATGTTTTATGATAGATTCCAATATTTTGCACGAAATGCAAGTTAAACTCACTGGCCTGTAGTTTCCTGGCTCGGTACGGTCCCCTTTCTTATATATAGGTATTATATTGCCCCGTTTCCAATCATTTGGTATTTCTCCAGTTTCTAAAGACCGTCTGAAGATGGCGGATAGCGGCTTAAAGATGAACTCACCAGCTTCCCTGAGCACTCTAGGATATAAGCCATCAGGACCCGCCGCCTTATCTGCTTTTAGTTAATGCAACTTGTCTAATACTTCATTATCCTGAACCTCATTTCCCGCTAAATAATCTTGAGTATTTGACATGCCCTCTGGCCAAATAAAGACCCCCTCTGAGGTAAAATTCTCAACAAAGTAACTGTTTAAGGCATCCGCAATATGCTTGTTATCATATAGCAGCGATCCATTTTTATTCTTTATGCACTTAACTTGCTCTTTAACTTTCAAATTGATTGGAAATGGCATTTTTGATTTAAAGCACGGAATGCAAATTCAATTTGGCACCTGTGGCAGCCATATTAGATATCGGAGTGCAACGAAAATCCATAAGCTTCTGTACCTACTTGCTCCCAACAACCACACCGAAAATGGCTTTTATCGGCAATGGCGTTTTTGACTTAATGCACGGAATGCAATTGTGGACGGACGGACGACATGCGTGATGACAATACACCACAGCACAGGGGTAATAAAAATGGAAAAACTATATCAGATTACTGAGGGGATAACTTTTAAGTTAAATGCTAAAACTGAGCCTGGATCTTCTTCCAAAGACAACTTGCCCTAAAAAGTACCGTAATTTTTCACTTATGGACAAGTAAATTAAAATTATGTAAATGAAAAAATGTGAAAATAATCTTCACGTAAATCAAAAAATGTGAAAATAATCTGGTCAATGGCAATATTATTTTTTAGAAATATACGTATAGTGATGAATGGAGGGGGGTTGATTACTTGCATACTATAAACTGGAACTGATAAACTTAAAATCAAACTCTTTTTTTTCTGCTGTCTAAACTAAATGAAAGTTAAACTGATTTTGTTAAATATCACCAGCCAAGTTTCATTTTGACTAAACTGTGTTTTTGGATGATGGTCTTCCTCTATAGCTACAATGCAAGTACTGTTTGTTCTATATGTGTGTGTGTGTGTGTGTATGTGTGTATGCATCTGTGTGTATTGGCATGTGTGACTGCATCTTCTGTGAGTGATTATGTGTGCGTTTGTGTTCGTGTGCCTGCTTGTGTGATTGTATGCCTGTGGGCACTCAATATTTGATTAGGATGATAGAGTGGTCACATGACAAGTGACAGTAATCGCTAAAAGGGCAGAGGTCAGCTAAAGCAGTGCGGAGTCAGCTCCTCATCAGGTAAGATCTGAAAATAGAAGATAGTAAAGCATTAATATTTTGATAGCCCTTAATGCAATTCACAGTCTTGAAATAAGATACAATCTCTTTAAGCAAGAAAACAGTTAGATCTTGTCAGGACCATTTCTAATTGTTTTATGGTTTCTTAGCTCTTATTATCTAACGGAACCATTTAGTAAGTGTAAATGAAATTAATCTTGAAAAGCTGTTTACCTTTAAGCACTGTTAAAGCAGTTCTTTTAAATAAATATTATTTCATTCAAAATCACTGTCAAATAATTTTCACAGAGATTCCATGATGTTAACCCTCTTCAGGACCTTTGATAAAAATCTCTATTGGGTCCAGTGGACCAAAAGGTAACTTTCATTATTTTAGCTTAAAATAAACACTTCATGCAGCTTAAAGTATCTGTTTGTTTTCAGAGGAGATTTTATTACTGCGTAATATACAGAGTTTAACTGTACATTTGCTAAAATCTACGATCAGATTTCTGATGCCTCATTTAGAGGCCAACTAAAAATTCAACAAAATGGCATTATAGCCAGAAATTAAAATTTCTTTGAAAATTTTCAGCTCAGCTACTAAGTCACAGGGGTGTCAAACTCACCCGTAAACGGGCTAAGAGGCTGCAGGTTTTCACTCCAACAATGCAGAAGCGCACCTGATACAACTAATCAGTTGTGCAGGCCTAGATCAGTTGATTAAATCTGTGCTTTCAGGTGAGCTTCTGCTTGGTAGGATTGAAGACCTGCAGCCTCTTGGCCCGTTTACCAGTCAGTTTGACACCCCTGTACTAAGAACTACTGCATAGCATGTTAGTAAATGTCAGTCGAGTACTGCCTTCCATAATGTCTTCATTTCTCAGCAGTAAATATGATGTAATATCTCTCGGGTCCATTGGACCTCGCAAGTTCTACATTACAACAGCTTCCTTATGATCCTGCTGCTGCAACCAATAGTCTAGCCAGGAAGTATCCAAAACTTTTCAAGAGGATAAGAATGGCACAGTGCCTTCTGCTTTGCTGAGAAGAATGTGATATATTTTGCATCCCTCTGAGTATTATGGTCAATTTACACAAAAAGTGCATGTCCTAGCAATGCCATTCTTTTCTGTATTTTGTGTGACTAAACCATTGAAGATTACATGAAATCTCGGACATGTGTCATTTAAAATGAAAAAGATAATAATAACTGAAAGTGCTAGGGGTCCAAGTCCTGGATAGGGTTAATTTCTCTTAAGTGATGTGCATGGTGCCATCATAAACATTTTGTCTTTGGATCTTTTTCTGGGATTTAGTTGAATCGGATTGATTTTAGTGTAACATGAGGATATTCTCTTGTAATTACCGATGTGCTAATGTGATTATTCAATCTTGCAGTTAAGCCGTGACATTTCAGACCAAAGTTGAATCTTTTTGAGTCTGATTCATGGCTAAAGATTTTCTATTATGATTCACTCCACAATTATAATAGAGCCTGTAAAAAGATAACATGATTTAAACCTTGTGTTGGTGGTATTGAGAGGGAGAACATTTAGCACACTGGCCTCAAGAAATGAACACTCACTGCTATCCAAAGCTTGTCATGGTGTCCTGGCACCTTCAAGCATACTGATCCAGGTCTTGTTCCTCCTTGGATGCACTCTGGACAACTTCCTGAATTTCCCTGATCTTCTCCTCAGACTCTGCAGGGAGCACAGCTTTCAGCCCACTCTCAATCTTCTCTAGTCTTTCTTTGGTCTTCCTCTCAAAGGCTTCCTTATTTTTCTTCACTAGACTTCTGATCCCTTCCTCAGCATCCTTACAAGACTTTTGCATTTCCAATCGCTTAATTTGGGACTCAGGCTTGGTGATATCCATAGACATGAGTGTGCTCAGCTTGCCGACACTATCCATCAGGTGCTTGTTAGAAACCTCTGTGTAGGTCCCCGAGATCATTTTCACCAGACTGGAAATGTTGGATGCTTGGAAAGCCTGGTTGTAGATCATGTCTTTCATGAACATTCTTGATGAGTATTTCAATGCTTTGTTTGTTGCTTTCTCCGAAGTTCTCACAAAATCATCAAGAGATGTTTTCAGACAGGTTTTAATGAGGTTGGAAACCATCTGGAAGAAACCCACCATCTTCCGCCACTGCTCCTGCACCTGTCCCATCGCCATGAGTCCCTTTGACAGAATGTCTATGGTTGTATTGAAGTCTATCTTAGTGATATCACAACTTTGCAAGGTGACGACAATCTCGTTCAATTCTTTTTCAATTTCAGCCATGTACTCCGACTTCTTCTCGTATTGATCCCTCACTTTATCAAGCTGGGCTCTGCTTTGCTCAATTCGGTACCTAGCGTTGTCCGCAGCCATCTGTCTGGCAGACTTCTGTCCAGAGTCAGAACTTTGTTCTTGGGATTTAGACAGTTGTGGTGGTTTTGGAGGAAGTGCTGAGGCATTAGTTGCTGATTTGCTTTTGGTATCAAATGCCAGTACCTCTTTCCTCAGGCTACTCAGAAGCGTTACAATCTCCTTTGTTTTGGCTTTGTTTTGTTTGGGCCGTTTTTCAGGTGGAATGCTTGCTATTTCAGTGCAGATTTTGATGGCCTTTGTGCATAATGCCAAAGCTTCTGTTTTTGGCTGACTGTCTTTTTTCTTGTTAATTGAAACGTGGATTTTCTCAAGTTCTGCCTTTATCCAGTTAGTCTTTGGTTGCTTGGTTTTCTCATCAATTACTTCTGACCAATTAATTTTGTCGCCATCAAAACATTTGGCGAGGCTTTCCACGCAGGCCTGGATCTGCGTTGATTTGGAATAAATGCTGTTTTTGAAGAATCTGTTTTTAATTTTTTGTGCCAGTGGAATGCTTCTGGTGACAATTTCGGAGCCAATCATTGAGCCGAGAGCAGCTGGTGCGCATACAATGGACGTAACTCCTGAAAGTAGGGAATTTACAGAGTTGTTGACTCCTTCCACTATTTTCATCCCGATCATTTCCCAGCCACTGGGCATTGAATCCATTGCTGTTTTGTAGGTTTCTTGTGCCTCCTTGAGTTGCTCTGTCAGGTTATTTATTGCCTCCTCCACTTGTTTTTTAGCCTCCTCAGCAGCCTCCTGCCTTATTTTAAATTCTTTCATTTTCCTTCTCACTGTTTCCAGCTCACTTCCATGCACAAGCTTTGCACTGGTGCAAGTTTCCAGGAGCTCTGAAATGAGATCAATGACATCAGTGAACTTTCTCTCTGTTGACTCTGCTAGTTGTAGGCACTCATCAGATATTCTGCTGATGCTGTCCAGCTCGTCTGGGAGCATGGTCTCCACAAGCTGGTCATCATCCTGGAGGAGTATCCTCACTGCTGTCTTGATGTACTTTGGCACATTGCTGGTATAGAGGCGAATTTGGTCCATACTCTTGTGCGCCTCATTGAATGCATGCCAGCCAGAGTTGCACACTTGCATGAGGCAGGCTCGGAATGAGTCTGGGTATTGTACGTGCATGAAACCCGTCTCTGGGCCACCTTTACGAATGGAAAAATCTTCTTTGGAGGAGATGAAGATCAGCTCTGCCAAAATGGCTATGGACATTGGTGCTGGTGTCAAGTATTCCTCCCAGTTAGCGTAAGGCTGCATTAGGAGTCTGGTGTCCTCCCTGCATTCTTCGGCTGTACTCAGTTCTTTGGTAACCTTTATAATCTGGTTTGAGGTATCCATGGATTTTTATTTCCTGTGGAAATGGGAAACATAATATGTTATTGGAGCAGCCATAAAGTCTTAATGCATGAGTGAACACAACATTGTGACTTATCCGGAGGTCATATGTACTGTATTGAGCTTATTGTGGGAAAAATCTACTCTTTTAAGTGCAGGGAACACGTGGAACATTCATGAAAACTGGCTGCTGTGTTGCTCATTCATTTGGTTCATGGATGAGCCACAATGGCTGAGATCATCCGTGCTCAGGAGCTAAATGGGATGACATGCCATTGCTGAATGTATCACGCTGAATACAAGAGGATTCAGTCCATTTGCGGCCTGTCATCATTAAGACCTAGCTGTCCATGAAACCTTCTCCTCAAGCCAGGCTCGATGAGCGTTGCTGTGATCTGGAGTGTTGGAATAAACACCAGGTAACCCCATCTGTATCAGTAGTGTTAGGTTATTCAGCAGAATATTCCAGCTGATCAAGCTGAGTGTGTGCCCATGATAATCACATGGTGGGGTTGGAAGTTTACATCTCAAGGGCCAAGATGTGTCCAAATTATTAATATTTTTTTTTAGTTTATGGATATGCACCAGTTTTGACAGAATAGGATATATAGATGAGAGCCGAATAAAAAAAAAATTAACACAAGATGTCTTAGTAAGGTGTTTGGCCTGCACAAGTTGCCAGATCAGCTTCAGCATGGCTCACCATTGAGTCCATAAATGTGAAACTTCTCTAGAAGCACCTAGTGGAGCACCTTTTGTCCTTATTCAGTATTTTGATGATGGTGACGGTGAACGCTGTCCAACACGTTATACCAAAATTTCCCACATGAGTTCAGTTAGTTGGAGATCTGGGGACTGTGAAGGGATGCTGGGGATCATTTTCATGCTCATAAAAGCATTCATTAACCCCTTGAGCCCCGTGGGGCCTGAGCAATTGTTTTCCTGAAACAGACCACTCCCATCATGGTAGGAATGTTTGAAGAGTTCCATCGCAAAATGTAATATATCCATTTGAAGCATTTTCGGGAAAATACAACTTTCAGCATGGTAAAAGTAAGCATATAAGTGATTTCTGTAATGTGAATAGAGGCCACTAGTTGGCAGCATTTACCTTTTTTTGTTGAGCTCAGACTGGAGCTATGTTTGGACATGTTTCAGACATGTCTGGGGCAAGTCCCCGAAAATTAAAAAAAGAGGTCTAAATGTGGATGGGGTCTACAAAAGAGTATATAAGGAGTAGAATTGACACAGTAAAGTAGTAGGAGACATTGAAGGATACATGTGACCAGACCTGTCATTTTGTTCAAGACCTGTGAAGCTTATAGTGGATTTTTGCCTGTGTTAGAGCATTTTCCTCAACCAGGACATCACCAAGTAACCCAACCAAAGGGGACTGTAAATATTTCTGTTTTTTTTTTTTCTAATCAATCTTGGTCATTAGTTGTAGGTTAGTGTTAGTCTTTGTCTGTTAATTAAATGTGTTTTAAGTTTTTAAAACTGTGTCTGTCATCCCTTGCTGTTGCTGTTGCGTTGTAAATGTAATAACAAATTGGGGGCTCGTCCGGGTTAGAACATTGTGAGTGTCATTTATTGAAAATCTAACATTTCAAATTGTAAAATTGTTTTTTGAATTTTCCTATATAAATATATTGACAAATCAAAAGCAATGGATGATTTCTTGGCGTCACCAACCGTTGAGGTTTTGAAGTCTTTTAAAAAGACAGAACTGCTACAAATTTGCAGACATTTAGAGCTGACAGAGGTAAAACCAGCCATGCGAAAAGCAAGACTGGCTAGAGAGATAGTTGAATATTACATTGATGAAAATGTGTTTGCACCAGGAGATCTGGAACAGTTTCCAGTGGAAAATCCAAATATAGAAATGGAACTTAAATTAAAAATGCTAGAGATTGAAATGGAGGAAAAAGAAAAACAAAGAGAATTTGAGAGGGAAGAAAGAGAGAAAGAAAGGGAAGAAAAAGAAAAGCAAAGAGAATTTGAGAGAAAGAGGAAAGAGCAGAAAGAGAGAGACAGAGACAGAGAGATTTTGAATTACAGAAATTCGATAGAGAAGAAAGACTCAAAATGGAGCAACTAAAAATTAAAATTGAAACTAAAAATAAATTTTGTGCCAGTCAGGAGGTAAAACTGGTGCCCCCATTTTCAGAAAAGGATGTAGACAACTATTTCCAGTGTTTTGAAAAGGTAGCAAAGAGTTGCCAGTGGCCAAAGGAACACTGGCCTCTGATGTTGCAAACTGTCCTCAAGGGTAAAGCTCAACAAGCCTATTCGGCTTTGTCAGCAGATGATTCCTCTGATTATGAGGGTGTCAAAAAGGTTATTTTGAGAGCTTATGAGTTGGTTCCAGAGGCTTACCGACAGAAATTCAGAGGTCTAAAGAAATCTGAAAATCAGACTTATGTTGAATTTGCTGATGAGAAGAAGGTTTGCTTTGAGCGCTGGTGTACTTCTTTGGAGGTCAAGGATGATTTCAACTCACTAAAAGAGATGGTGTTAGTTGAAGAATTCAAGAACTGTGTTAAAGATGATATTAAGACCTACCTTAATGAGAAGCAAGCACTGAATTTGCAATCAGCTGCCAAATTTGCAGATGAATATGTTCTCACACATAAGTCCAAATTTCAGTCTAGCAGTAACAATAGATGGTTCCAATTTCGGAAAAAAGATAACGATGATACCCAAGATTCCTCACCCAAAGACAAAGACAAATCTGGTGATGGTGCTCAGAAATCCAGTAACAGGTCTGATCAAAGTGTGAAAGCTGACAGTGACAAAAGTGGTCCAGTTTGCAGTTATTGCAAAAAATCTGGTCATGTTAAAACTAACTGTTGGTTCCTTAAAGCTAAGAAAGAAAAAGAAAAGGATACAGAACCAAATGCCTTTGTGAAAACAAGGTTAGAAACCCCTGTAACCGATCTGCTAAATTGCCTGCTTCTTGCGGGGCTAAAAAGCCTGATGCTGCTGACTTTGTGAGGGAGGAATTTCTTCCATTTGTGTCAGAGGGATTTGTGGCTCTGAATGAGCATACTACCCCTGTCCCCATATATATCTTAAGGGATACCGGAGCTTCTCAGTCACTTTTGTTGATGGACTCCTTGGAGTTACATGATGAGACCGCTTCAGGGGATTTCATACTTGTACAAGGTATTGAAGGGAGGACTGTATCTGTACCCCTGCGCTCTATATTCTTGAAGTCAGATTTAGTTACAGGACAGGTAAAGGTGGGACTTATGTCAAGTCTACCTATAAAGGGTGTTTCTCTGTTGCTAGGCAATGACCTGGCTGGGGGCAAAGTAGTTACCCCTGTACATCTTACTTCACAGCCGAGCACTGAAGATGGGGATGAGGACCCATCTCTGTATCCTTCTTGCGCAGTGACTCGTGCTATGGCCAAGAAGGCTAAAGATGTTGTGGTGCCGTCCAGCACATTGAATAGTCAGGACTCAGGTGGTTCGCCTCATGACTTTGATTGGCCTACTATGGTTTCTCCATTTGAGAACTTATCAGACACTTTTATCAGTTCATTGTTCAGCCAGCCAGATGGGTCTGGTGATTCTGATGTGTCTGGAGACTTGTCTCTGTCCAGAAAGCGGTTGATTGAGGAGCAAACTAATGATCCTGAAATTTGTGCACTAAGGAGGAGAGCCCTTCCTGATAAAGAAATAGACGCAGTTCCAGTTGGGTATTATCTCAAGGATGGTGTGTTGATGCGGAAGTGGCGCTCTGCTGATATCCCCGCCAATGCAGATTGGGCACTGGTCAGGCAAATTGTTGTTCCGAAGGTCTACAGGAATGAGATCTTAACAATGGCTCATAGTTTACCTTTAGGAGGTCATCTTGGTGTTAACAAGACTGTTGATAAGATCATGAAACACTTCTTTTGGCCTGGGCTTCGGAAAGATGTTTCCAACTTTTGCAAAACCTGTCATACTTGTCAGGTAGTTGGAAAACACCAGTTAGACCCACCTGTAGCTCCACTGCAGCCTATCCCAGCATTTGGGGAGCCATTCTCTAAGGTCATTGTTGATTGCGTTGGTCCATTACCCAAGACTAGATCTGGAAATCAGTACTTGTTGACAATCATGTGTGCATCTACCAGATTCCCCGAAGCCATACCTCTACGTAACATCAAGGCAACTGCAATCTCGAAGGCTTTGATAAAGTTCTTCACGTTG
Organism: Gymnothorax reevesii; assembly: GCA_029721435.1. Classification (NCBI taxonomy): domain Eukaryota; kingdom Metazoa; phylum Chordata; class Actinopteri; order Anguilliformes; family Muraenidae; genus Gymnothorax; species Gymnothorax reevesii. The sequence continues at coordinate 11,404,284 of CM056579.1, read as the reverse complement.
TTTCGACTTCCCAGGGAAATTCAGTCAGACTAAGGTAGCAATTTCACTTCTGGTTTGTTTCAGCAGGTTGTGTATGAACTAGGTCCAAATCAGATTCTTTCCAGTGCCTATCATCCAGAAAGTCAGGGTGCCTTAGAGCGGTTTCATTCCACTCTCAAGACAATGATGAGGACTTATTGTTATGACCATGAGAAAGACTGGGATGAAGGTGTTCATTTGCTGTTGATTGCAGCTGGAGAAGCAGTTCAGGAGTCTACTGGATTCAGTCCGTTTGAGCTAGTGTTTGGCCATGAAGTGAGAGGACCTTTGCTATCATTGAGTGAACAATGGCAAGAGGAAGAGCCGCACATCAGTCTGTTAGACTATGTTAACAAGTTTAAGGAAAGATTGTGTGCAGCTTGTGACCTAGCCAAAGAGAACTTGAAATCAAGTCAGGGAAAAATGAAAACTTGGTATGATTATAAGGCTAGAGGCCGTGAGTTTAAACCAGGAGACAAGGTCCTTGTGTTGTCTCCCTTGCAGTCCAATCCATTGCAGGCAGGATTTCATGGTCCTTATGAAATTCTGACAAAACTCAATGATCTCAATTACATTGTGAAGACTCCAGATAGGAGAAAACCAAAACAATTGTGTCACATTAACATGCTGAAGCCTAATCATGACAGAAATGCTAGGGTTGCAGCTGTCACTTCAGATTCTCCAGTGGCCGAGATTTGTGAAGATGAGGGGGAGTTTCAAGATGATGAACCTAGAATTAAAGCTGAAGTTCTTTCATGTAAATTGTCAAATTCTGAAGTGTTGCGAAGTCTTGATGTCCAGCACTTAGAACCCTCACAGAGAGATCAGTTTGAGAGGTTGATCAAGAAATATAAAGATCTATTTCCTGATGTACCAAAGAGAGTTTTTATAGCCTCTCATGATGTAGATGTTGGTGATGCCAAACCAATAAAACAGCATCCGTACCGGATGAATCCTGAAAAGAGAAAGATTGCTGAGAAAGAGGTTGAGTACATGTTAGAACATGATATTTTCAGACCCTCTAACTCAGATTGGAGTTCACCCTGTGTGCTAGTTCCAAAACCTGATGGAAGTACTAGATTCTGTGCAGATTATTGCAAAGTCAATGCTGGAACTAGATCCGATGTGTTTCCAATATCTAGGATTGATGATTGTATCGATAGAGTAGGGCAAGCAAAGTTTCTGACCAAGATTGATTTATTGAAGGGTTATTGGTGTGTGCCTTTAACTGAGTGGGCCAAGAGAATCTCTGCTTTTGTCACTCCATCTGGGTTACCAGTATGAAGTCTTACCCTTTGGCATGAATAATGCCCTTGCCACGTTCCAAAGGATGATACAGTCTACAATCGCCGGATTACCACACGCGGGTGCGTACATCGACGACCTGATCACATGGAGTGACTCCTGGGAAGAACATCTGAAAGATGTAGAGACATTGTTCCAGCGCCTGACCCAGGCTAACCTGACTGTTAACCTGAGCAAGAGTGACTTTAGTTGTGCTTCTGTCATGTATCTTGGCTATGTCATAGGTTAGGGTAAGGTGGCACCCATAAATGCTGAAGTCCAAGCCATCATGGACTTTCCAGTTCCTGACAACAAAAAAGCTTTGCGCCGCTTCCTTGGAATGATCGGGTACTACCGCAAGCTCTGCAAGAACTTTGCTGAGATTGCTCTCAGTCTCACTAACCAACTGAAGAAAGGCATAAAGTTCACTTGGGATGATGCGTGCCAGAGAGCCTTCGATCGCCAGAAGTCTCTGCTTTGTCACTTCCCCATGCTCAAATCTCCTGACTTCAACAAACCGTTCTCCATCACGGTCGACGCTAGTGACCAAGCTTGTGGATCTGTGCTCCTACAGAGAAGTGACTCTGATGACATTGAGCATCCCGTGGCATACTTCTCCAGGAATTTCAATCGCCAGCAAAAGAACTAGTACACAATAGAGAAGGAGCTGTTGGCTCTGGTTCTTTCTTTACAACTCTTTCAGGTTTATGTTTGTACGTTTGTTTGTAGCATGTAAAGGGTACTGACAATGTAATTGCTGATTGCTTATCTCGTGTTTGAGTGTGTGTGCATATCACATGTTTATTAGCATATTGTGTTATATGTTTTTTTTTTCCCTTTTGGAATGGAGGTGTAATGCGAATAGGAGCCACTAGATAGCAGTATTGACCTTTCTTATGTTAAGCCCGGACTGGAGCTAGGTTTGGGCATGTCTTGGGCATGTCTGGGACAAGTCCCAGAGAATTTAAAAAAGAGGACAAAATGTGGGAGGGGTCTGCAAAAGAGTATATCAGGAGGAAAATTGAGAGAGTGGAGTAGTAGGCGAAAGTGCAAGCAGAAGGATACATGTGACCAGACCTGTCACTTTTTTCAAGACCTGTGAAGCTTTGAGTGGATTTTTGCCTGTGTTGGAGCATTTTCCTCACCCAGGACATCACCAAGCAACCCACCAAAGAGACTGTAAATATTTTTTTTTTTCTGTATATAATGAATCTTGGTCAGTCGAGTAGATAGTAGATTAGTTAAAAGTGTTTGTTTAATTAAATGTACTTAAGTTTTAAAATTTTGTCTGTCATCCTTTGCTGTCTTAAATCTAATAACAATTTGGGGCCATAACAATTTTATCTTGCCATTTATGGTCAGATTTAAATTTTACTCAATTTCTTATTAAAATGAATCGTTGAAATTTCACCCATATTTTCTGGGATATGTATAGCAAGTTCATTGACCAATCCATCTGTCCAATGAATTGGTAAATTACATGGATGAGTGAAATTTCTATTTTTCGGGGAACCAAGCCTCAATATTTGGCATTTCTCATAATTTGGCTTCAGCTCAGATAGGTTTGAAAAGTCACCCAGGTCTATTGTGAGGCTCTGTAGTGATGTGTAGTGAGGGCTCAATAGAAAAATTTGTATCATCCACATACATTGAAATTTTTGTATTTAGACCTTACATTTCCAAGCCTATGAAATTATTATTTGTTGGTATTTTTATAGTGAGTATTTCTATTGCCATAAAAAATAAATACGGTGATAACGGGCAGCCCTGTTTTACCCCCTGTGAAAGGGCAATGCGTTTTGAAATATAACCGTTATTTAGTCTTTTTGGGGCTGTTTGCCAAACGTGGACTGTTGACTTTTCTCTTAAAAGTCTGGTTTTCATCATCACTGCGACCGGCTTCTTGAGCTCCAGCCTTCATGACAGTTTTTGCTCCTGAGTGAAATGATGCAGCACAATGCTGTGCAAGAAACAGCTGAGCATCCAATTATCCAACTACTTTTGGTCCCTGAAAATGGGGGCATTATGTACAAAAAGTGCAACAATTCAACATGGATCATCAAATGCATTCAGTATGTAGACGCCTCTTCTGACTGCACTTCTACCTCATTTTCAGTTTTCTCAGATGCAGAGCCAAAACAGAAAAAGATTGTCATCATATACTTACGGACTGACTTGTGGATGAGATTTCGACTTCGACTGAAGAGTTTTGTTATCCCGAGCCTTTGGTAGTGGATACAGTCACAGGTGCTGATCCACAATTTAAAATTACTATTAATTTCTCTGTGAGTCGTCACCCCGGAGACAAGCTGCTGGACACACAGTGAACCGTGAGCTGATTGATCCTTTTATGCCGAGGTCTGCGGTTGTGGGAGTGGCGGTATGAAAAAGAGAGGGTGGGGAAAAAACTCCCTGAGAAAAAGTCACATGATTTCACTGCAATCGATGCTGATATGAGTGGATTTCACATCCTCTGGTTGAATGTTGGTAAAAATTCCCGCTGACTACTGTGGTTTTTATAAACGCCTTCGTCACAATCAGGGTTCAGACTAATTTGTATTTACAGGAGAAAATGAAATTGATTGTACAACATTAATTTTATATTTTCTGGAAGTATGATGCCTCCTATAACTGAATAAAATATTATTAGTGGGTATCCGCATTTAGTTATAGTGAAGCACTAATAATAGAATATAAGCACTACAAGTGGGGTACGGACGAGACATTTTACACACACATGTATATTCCATATGAAAATCTAACAAATCAAACATTTTACAAAGACATTACATTAGTGTATTTACATTTGCCATAAACATCTTTATGACGTATAACAGTTCACTGAATTCATAGTCATGTATTTTCAAGTGTACAAGGTCATTTTCAAACATGTAACATGAATACAAATTCAGTAAAACATACACTCATCATTGTATTATTGGTTACCTTTGTGTTGCACTACAGCACATTCAGTATACTACAAAACCCAAAACCAGTGAAGTTGGCACGTTATGTAAATCGTAGATAAAAACAGAATACAATGATTTGCAAATCCTTTTCAACTTATATTCAATTGAATACGCTGCAAAGACAAGATGTTTAATGTGCAAACTGAGAAACTTCATTTTTTTTTTGCAAATAATAATTAACTTAGAATTTAAAGGCAGCAACACATTGCAAAAAAGTTGGCACAGGGGCCTTTTTACCACTGTGTTACATCGCCTCTCCTTTTAACGACACTCAGTAAACGTTTGGGAACTGAGAAGACCAATTTTTGAAGCTTTTCAGGCGGAACTCTTTCCTATTCTTGCTTGATGTACAGCTTAAGTTGTTCAACAGTCCGGGGTCTCCGTTGTCGTATTTTACGCTTCATAATGCGCCACACATTTTCAATGGGAGACAGGTCTGGACTACAGGCAGGCCAGTCTAGTACCCACACTCTTTTACTACGGAGCCATGCTGTTGTAACACCTGCAGAATGTGGCTTGGCATTGTCTTGCTGAAATAAGCAGGGGCGTCCATGAAAAAGACGTTGCTTGGATGGCAACATATGTTGCTCCAAAACCTGTGTGTACCTTTCAGCATTAATGGTGCCTTCACATATGTGTAAGTTGCCCATGCCTTGGGCACTAATACACCCCCATACCATCACAGATGCTGGCTTTTGAACTTTGCGCCTATAACAGTCAGGATAGTTCTTTTCCTCTTTTGTCCGGAGGACATGAAGTCCACAGTTTCCAAAAACAATTTGAAATGTGGACTCGTCAGACCACAGAACACTTTTCCACTTTGCATCAGTCCTTCTTAGATGAGCTTGGGCCCAGCGAAGCTGGCGGCGTTTCTGGGTGCTGTTGATAAATGGCTTTCGCTTTGCATTGTAGAGTTTTAACTTGCACTTGCAGATGTAGTGACGAACTGTAGTTACTGACAGTGGTTTTCTGAAGTGTTCCTGAGCCCATGTGGTGATGTCCTTTACACACTGATGTCGGTTTTTGATGCAGTACCACCTGAGGGATCGAAGGTCACGGGCATTCAATGTTGGTTTTCGGCCTTGTCGCTTACGTGCAGTGATTTCTCCAGATTCTCTGAACCTTTTGACGATATTACGGACCGTAGATGATGAAAATCCTAAATTTCTAGCAATGGCTCGTTGAGGAATGTTGTTTTTAAACTGTTCGACAATCAGGTCACGCATTTGTTCTCTAAGTGGTGACCCTCGCTCCATCCTTGTCTGTGAATGACTGAGCATTTCAGGGAAGCTGCTTTTATACCTAATCATGGCACCCACCTGTTCTCAGTTAGGCTGTTCACCTGTTGGATGTTCCAAATAAGTGTTTGATGAGCATTCCTCCACTCTCTCAGTCTTTTTTGCCACTTGTGCCAGCTTTTTTGAAACATGTTGCAGGCATCAAATTCCAAATGAGCTAATATTTGCCAAAAATTACAAAGTTTACCTGCTCAAACATTAAGTAACTTGTCTTTGCAGTGTATTCAATTGAATAGAGGTTGAAAAGGATTTGCAAATTATTGTATTCTGTTTTTATTTACAATTTACACAACGTGCAAACTTCACTGGTTTTGGGTTTTGTACAATGAATATCATGTAACATATTTTAGAAATCATTTCAAAGCTTATCTAACCATATAAACTGCAGAAATGTTAAATATTTGCATTACAATCAACCCCACTTTGGGGGTACGGACGGGACATACTTGCATGAACGAGGTTAAGGTCCACATTGAGTGTAAGAAACATCATAATTTTTTTTTCTCTGAGACATTGCTAAACTTTTAAATGCAGTAAACAGTTCTGTAACAATGACATTGTACAGTTTCTACAAATAAACTTGCTAGTCACATATTCTTCTAAGTATCCTACAAAACAAAATTGTCCAATTTTTACACTTTTGAATTAATTTTCAAGCATTTTCATTGAGTTTACAAATAAATTCTAAGCTATGCCCTGAACTTCAGTCCTTAAATATTAGAAAAATGCGTAAAACTCATTCAGAGTAAGGTTGTTTAAATTCATTGTCCCGTCCGTACCCCTGAATTAAAGTATGGCACTGCATTAAAGACATACAAGTCACATTTTACACAGGTTTACATAGATGGATTCGTCGTATTGTCCTGATCTTTCACCGATTGAGAACATTTGGCGCATAATTCAATGAAAAATCTGTCAAAGGAGGGCCAAAACTCTCCAGCAGCTGGAAGCCTGTATTAAACAGGAGCGGGATCAAATTCTAATGACTTAACTCAAGTCAGACTCAAACTTGTCTCCTCAATGCCCAGACGCCTCCAGTCTGTGTTAAAAAAAGAGGGGATGCCACACCATGGTAAACAGGCCCCTGTCCCAACTTTTTTGAGACGTGTAGCAGCCATCAAATTTGAAATGAGTTCATGTTGTGGATGAAATTGTAAAATTTCTCAGTTTCAACATTTGCTATGTTATCTCTGTTTGATTGTGAATACAAAACTGGCTGGTGTGATTTGCGTTTTGCGTTTTGATTTTATTCACAATTTACACTTTGTCCCAACTATTTCAGAACTGGGGTTCTAAAATGTTCATTGATAATTGTGATAGAAAGCCCAGTCAAATAGGGTGATTTTTTTTCCTGATTGTGAGGACTGGCCCCTTTAATGAGATCATTTCCTTGTGCTCCCCAGTGACCAAACAGCTCCATCAAAGAGCAAACATACAGCATATTAATCATGATCATTTCACACACTGTGATACACCTGCCTATTAGTGTTTTGCAATTGTGTTGGTGTCTTTGCACGTTTAAGTTTTGGGGTATGGATTCCTGCAGGTTGTAGCCGAGGACCAAGATCTTATTCAGATCTCGGTTTTATCCCGACTCTCAGCATCTTGATTTCTTTTGACTGCAAAACTGTCATCGAAAAGATTTGCTCTGAAGACACTTCTGAACACCAGGGATGCCTCGTCCAGACCTGCAATCTCATGAAGAAGGTTCTGCAACACTTTACAGTAAAAAAGACTCCAAATCTTCAAATTGTTTTTAAACTTAAAAACTCAGTGCTTTTGAATACTTCGAGGGCATACAAAATATTGGCACACAACCGATTGCTCGTTATGTGAAAAAAATGCAACGTTAAATACTTGTGGTTGGCACAGCCTGGCATTTCAACAGCACTTGCAAATAAATCACATGATTTTTTTTTTTAAAGGGAGTTTTTGCCCCTCCCTTTCTTTTTCAGACCACGAGCGCAGACCTCGGCATAAAAAGGGAAATAGTGCTCGAGTGTCACTGTGTTTCCAGCAGCTTGTCTCCAGGGCGAAGACTTGCAAAGAAATTAGCCCCCGTGAGGTGTTATCCAGAATCCAAGGCTTGGGGTAATAAAACTTTGTCTTTGTCAAGGTCTCATCCACAGAGCTGTCTGTAAGTATATGCTCACATTTATTTTTTGCCCTTTATCTTACAAAAAATGAAGATAAAAGCACATTGTCAGATTTAAATGTATGGATATGTACTATACATATTCGAGATTCGTCAGTCAGGGTTTAAATATACACTTAAAAAAAAATTAAAGGTAAATGACTGCCAGCAATGGCTGCCAAACAAAAACTTTAAAATTAAAGTACAACTCCAATTCCGAAATAGTTGGGACAAAGTGTAAATTGTGAATAAAATCAAAACACACTGGCCCTCATTTATCAAACTTGCGTAGGATCCGGTGTAGATTCTGGTGTAAATATCATCGTTCACCAGGTGTCACGTCTGATTTACTAAAAGTGTGCACGTCGCAGATTTCGGTGTAGAACTGCCAAAGCATTGATAAATCCGGCGGCAGAAACCATCGTAATTTACATGACACGCCCCTATAAATTCGTGCTCCGAGAGGCATCGTCCTGCCCACTTTACGACATGGACTCTCGAAAGACGGCAAAGAAGAAAGAACTTCACTGAGGAGGAAATATCGTCGGCCTGCTGATAAACCTCGTATCTACAATTTCATGAGAAACAAAAACTCTTATGTCCACGATAATCGCATATACATTGCAAAATACAAAATTTCATTGATTGGATACATTCTTGGAGGAAAAATAGTCATCCTACCCGAACACAGCTCAACTGCATTCTTACATGCAAAATTAAACTTTTTTTTTTCTCTCCTGTAAAGTTTATCATTTCAAAGATACGAGGTTTCATCAGCAGGCCGACTATAGATGGAGAAAAACAAAATTATTTTATTTGGAAGTCTTAAGACTGGCATAAAGGGAGCCCAGTAGACTGCAGTTTGGAAAACTATTGCTGCTGCAGTAGTTAACACCGTTGAGGTGGAAAACCGGAGTGCAGCAGAGGTTTTATTTAATTCGTTAAAAAAATCGAAGTGACTTCATTTTTGTGCTTGGACGCACTTAAATGACCAAAATTCTTGTTAGATGCACTTATTATTGTGGCCATGACGCACATTTCTCCATTGCCCACACTTATTTTAAGTGTGTCCAAAGCTAAATTTTTTTTCTTGGCCAAAGTTATTTTAAACGGTACTTTCTAAGCGGCACTGGAATGGTCATCAACTTGCGCACTTACAAGTGTGGTCAAGATAAAAATTTAGCATTGGCCACACATTAAAGTGCGAATAACGTCGGCCTTAATAAAATCAATTTATAGATCCACGATATTTCATGTTTTATTACCCATATAATTGACAATCCAGATGCTTTACATGTAGGTTAAAAAAGGGGTCCGATTTTAAGATCGCCTCCTAAAAACGGGCAACAGCGCACTGACCGGTGGAGGCCAACTAGACTCGAACTTCTAGCTGTCACAGCACTGATAGGCTCCCTCTCAATCGTTGGAATATGAGCTGTTGGGGACATGGATGAGTCCCCCCCGCCTCGATCGGAGCACGATCGAGCACCATGAGGGTAATTGGTAAAATACAGTCTACTGAGATCACTCTTCACTGTACTTTTATCCGTGTTACTCCATGACATTTTATTGGGTTCCAGACAAAACGAGCAGCCACTCGTCACATCTGTGTAGAGAAATTCATTACACTTATATTTGGAAACTTATATTTGGCTGCAGGCTGGCCAGTTCAACATAGGGACTCTTCTACTACGAAGCCATGCTGTTGTAATCGCTGCAGTATGTGGTTTTGCATTGTCCTGCTGAAATACACAAGGCCTTCCCTGGAATTGATGTCATCTGGAGGGGAACATATGTTGCTCTAAAACCTTTATATACCTTTCAGCATTCATGGTGCTTTTTAAAACATGCAAGTGTCCCACACCATATGCACTAATGCATCCCCATACCATCAGAGATACTGGCTTTTGAACTGAACGCTGATAACAGGAGGGATGGTCTTTCCCCTCTTTAGCTCAGAGGACACAACGCCCATGATTTCCAACAAGAATGTAAAATTTGGACTTGTCTGACCATAGGACTGTCATGGATTTCAGCCCGCCGGCAAGGAGACAAAGCCGGCGGGCGCTGGGACCATGTTCCCAAAGAAGTTAGAGGGACCCAAACGCACAGGCTGAGTAAAAACACAATAAATCTTTAATTAAAAGTATTAAGATTAAAATTGTCCCAGAGGGATGCAGTAGCAAGCAATACCATGGCAGGGCTCAGGAGACAAACAAAATACTACTGCACCTTAACATGTGCAGCCCGCTCTTAAATACTAAACTTCACCTCCACCTTAACGAGCAATAGGTGTGGTTCGTTAAGGTGGAGGCAAAGACTGCAGCAGGGGGAGGGGTCTGCAGGCCAACACCATGACAAGGACACTTTGCCACTTTGCTACAGTCCATTTTAAACAGTCCATTGGCCCACAGAACACTGCGGCGCTTCTGGATCATGCTCAACAATGGCTTCCTTTTTGCATGATAGAGTTTTAGGTGGCAACTGTGTTTACAGACAGTAGTTTCTTGAAGTATTCCTGGGCCCATTTAGTAATGTCAATGACAGAATCATGCCGGTGAGTAATGCAGTGGCGTCTGAGGGCCCGAAGGTCACGGGCGTCCAGTAAAGGTCTTCGGCCTAGTCCCTTACGCACAGAGATTTTTCCAGTTCCTCTGAATCTTTGATGATGTTGTGCATTGTCTATGATGAGACCTTCAAAGCCTTTGCAATTTGATGTTGAGGAACATTATTTTAAAAGTATTCTACAATTTTTTTACGCAAGCCTTCACAGGTTTGTAGAACCTGAATGTTTGATTTGGCTCACAACAGATATGTCAAATGTCAAAAATAAATATAAATAAATATTGTTGGAACACATGCTCATTACGCGTGTAAAATCTGAATGTTTGGTTGATCTAGCTCCATTCAGAGCCAGCAGTAAACTTTCATAATCTAGGATGTTCTTGCAGTTTGCCTGTGGGGGTAGCATCCCCTGTTCTCAGCAGGAGGCCGAAGCCTGCTTAGCTTCTCCTCCTCTGAAACTTGCACCACTGTCCTCATTGAAGTTAAATACTAGTTACATTAATCTGTTTAGAACAATCTAAACTTTTATAATCCTACAGCCTGCCGGTGAGAGTGGCATCCTTTGTTCTGTTCACAGCAGGAAGCCGGAGCCATTCTGTCCAGGCTGCCCAGTGTTCCTCAAAGTTGTATCACAGTCCCCATTGAAGTTAAAGCCCAGTTGCATTATTCTGCGTAAAACAATCTAAATCTCTGTGAAATTCATAATATGTTTATGTTCAATATCCTGTAAAGAAATCACTTATAAATATATAACACAGTAGACTATAATACTCCATTTTAAGGCTTTTCCATGACAGCTGCATCATATTAGCACATATTCCTATCATGTTTGGTCTTTTTATTCTCGGGGGAATCCAAGGAGTTGAATAGGGCACATTTCATTTCCTTTAAATCATGGATCATCCTGTTTGGACACCCATGAAAATAAGTCAGATTCTGCTCACCTCTCTATGCAAAATAATCTTATCACCTCAGTGAGTAAAATCCAGATTCAACCATTCCTTCCTCTGCCTTGTTCGGAGGCGTGGTTTTGAGTGCCTAAAAGCAGGAGATTCTAATCTCTTCTCTTCTTTGTCAAGATCTGATGCGCGTAGGTTAGTTCGGGAGAATTGCATTCCACCTCGTCCCGCCCGCCTAGGTCTGTGCGTAAGCAGCGGCTCTAGGTGGGCGGGGAGGCATGGCATCTGAATTCTTCCCGGCCACGTGGTGCGGCCTCGTTCCGCGTGGCCACCATCTTTTCCAGGTATTAATTTAGTCTCTCTTTCTAAATTATGTGTAACTGGTAATTGGCTTAACGTTGTTTGATCCAAGTTTGTGCCTCGCTGGTAATTAAATTATTGTTATTCCTTTTCCAGCTTGCGTGTTCTCATTGTAAATTCTTTCTAGCCTTGTAGCGACCGGAACTTAAGGGGCAATTCCTACCAAGACATGTGTAGGTAACGGTATTTCTAAGTTAGATTTGAGATTACGGTCTACCACCTAAGGGTTTGAGTAATACCGGTCCTGAAGATTTAGCTCTTAAAAGGTACCCTTGGGCGCATAAGCCGGTACCCGGTTAAATGTTCTTAAGGGGCCCTTGGGTGTACATAAACCTGGGTTTGTGATATGTTCATGCTCAGTGCTACTTTGTTTAAGCCTCGATGCTGTTATCATGGTATTTTCCTCTATCCGATGGATTTATCTTCAAATTAAGTGATGGAAGCTGCGCGTATTTACCCTGGGGGCATATTTGCTGAGCAACGATGGTTTCCACTGCCAAGTCTGATGGCATAGTTGTCTCGAGATTCACGCATGCTGTCCCAAAACTATCAATTCTAATTCTAATTTGGAGTCAGATATTTAACGAGGATAACTAAATTTGGTATTCTAACTGTTTAATGGAGTCAGATTGATTGTAACCGTTGCGTTTTTGTGCCCCGTCTTTGGACGGAGAAAAATATCCATTATATTGTGATTCACACCAGCCAGGAAAATGCTTGAATTAAAGATAGTCAAAAAGAACACGTGAATCCTTCACCCCACTGCAATGTCCGTCCTTGGTATTGTTTTGTGGGGCTTTATAGGTTGGAGAGCCTCAGGCCATCTTTACTTCTGAGAGACTCAGCCTCTCTAAGACATCCCTTTTAAAGACAATCATGTTACACACCTGATGCCAGTTAACTTAATTACTTGCTAAAAATGTTCTTTCAGCTGATTCTCTTATATATTAATCGCTTTTTCAGCCCTTTTTTTTTTTGCCTGTTTCCCAACTTTATTGAGACCTGTTACAGCCAGAAAATTTTAAATAAGCTCATTTTGTGGATAAAAATGGAAAATGTCTCAGTTCCAACATTTGAAATTTTATCTATGTTCTATTGTAAATAAAATATTGGCTCATGTGATCTGAAAGTCATTGCATTTTGATTTTATTCACAATTTACACTTTGTCCCAACTATTCTGGAATTGGGGTTGTAGAATATTCTAAGTCAAATACAGAATAAAAACAATAAATTTACAGATATTTTCTTGAGGACAGTGCAGGGAAATAGTGTTATATTACAAGTTTTTGGTGAATTATAATGATCAAATACCTTCAATAAAGTGATTTCTTTCAAGGTTTTGCACAAAAACTGCGTTGTTTCACAGACTTCTCTTGAATTATTAGTATATAACGCCTTCAATAAAGTGATTACACAACAGGATCTGCGGAGAAACACTTTTTAACTGTTATTTCATGAATTATTACAATAAAAAACCTTCAATGAAGAGGTAGCACTAAATTTTATGCAGAAAAGCACTGTCATTTATCAGTTATTTCCTGAATTATTACAGTGGAACGCTTAAAAAAGTGATAGCACTAGAGATTCCACAGAGAAACACTGTAATTTTTCAGGTATTTCCTGAATTATAATGATCAAACACCTTCAATAAAATGATAGCACTCAAAGTTCTGCAGAGAAACACCATTATTTTCTGCTATTTCCTGAATTATTACAATATAACACCTTCAATGAAGTAATAGCATGAGGTTCAGCAGAGAAACTGTTATCTTAGTTATTTTCTGAATTATTCCAATAAAACTCTGTCAAAGTGTTGGCACTAAATTTTATGCAGAGAAATACTGTCATTTTACAGCTATTTCAGAAATATTACATTAATGTACCTTCAATAAAGTGATGGCCTCTAAAGTTCTGCAGACAAACACCATTTTCTTCTGGTATTTCCTGATTTACAGCGCTCTCCATAATATTTGGCACCCTTGGTTAAGATGTGTTAAAAGCCTTAAAATACAACCCAAAACCAGTGAAGTTGGTACGTTGTGTAAATCGTTAATAAAAACAGAATACAATGATTTGCGAGTCCTTTTCAACCTATATTCAATTGAATACACTGCAAAGACAAGTTACTTAATGTTCGAACAGGTAAACTTTGTAATTTTTTGCAAATATTAGCTCATTTGGAATTTGATGCCTGCAACATGTTCCAAAAAAGCTGGCACAAGTGGCAAAAAAGACCGAGAGAGTTGAGGAATGCTCATCAAACACTTATTTGGAACATCCCACAGGTGAACGGGCTAATTGGGAACAGGTGGGTGCCATGATTGGGTATAAAAGCAGCTTCCCTGAAATGCTCAGTCATTCACAAACAAGGATGGGGCGAGGGTCAGCACTTAGTGAACAAATGCGTGAGCTGATTGTCGAACAGTTGAAAATCAACATTCCTCAACGAGCTATCGCAAGAAATTTAGGATTTTCATCATCTACGGTCCGTAATATCGTTAAAAGGTTCAGAGAATCTGGAGAAATCACTGCACGTAAGCAACAAGGCCGAAAACCAACATTGAATGCCTGTGACTTTCGATCCCTCAGGCGGTACTGCATCAAAAAACCGACATCAGTGTGTAAAGGACATCACCACATGGGCTCAGGAACACTTCAGAAAACCACTGTCAGTAACTACAGTTTGTTGCTACATCTGCAAGTGCAAGTTAAAACTCAACAATGCAAAGCGAAAGCCATTTATCAACAGCACCCAGAAACGCCGCCGGCTTCGCTAGGCCCAAGCTCATCTAAGAAGGACTGATGCAAAGTGGAAAAGTGTTCTGTGGTCTGACGAGTCCACATTTCAAATTGTTTTTGGTAACTGTGGACGTCAAGTCCTCCGGACAAAAGAGGAAAAGAACCATCCGGACTGTTATAGGCGCAAAGTTCAAAAGCCAGCATCTGTGATGGTAGGGGGGTGTATCAGTGCCCAAGGCATGGGCAACTTACACATATGTGATGGCACCATAAATGCTGAAAGGTGCATACAGGTTTTGGAGCAACATATGTTGCCATCCAAGCAACGTCTTTTTCATGGACGCCCCTGCTTATTTCAGCAAGACAATGCCAAGCCACATTCTGCACGTGTTACAACAGCATGGCTCAGTAGTAAAAGAGTGCGGATACTAGACTGGCCTGCCTGTAGTCCAGACCTGTCTCCCATTGAAAATGTGTGGCGCATTATGAAGCGTAAAATACGACAACGGAGACTCCGGACTGTTGAACAACTTAAGCTGTACATCAAGCAAGAATGGGAAAAAGTTCCACCTGAAAAGCTTCAAAAATTGGTCTCCTCAGTTCCCAAAACGTTTACTGAGTGTCGTTAAAAGGAAAGGCGATGTAACACAGTGGTAAAAAGGCCCCTGTGCCAACTTTTTTGCAATGTGCTGCTGCCTTTAAATTCTAAGTTAATGATTATTTGCAAAAAAGTTTCTCAGTTTGAACATTAGACATCTTGTCTTTGCAGTGTATTCAATTGAATAGAAGTTGAAAAGGATTTGCAAATCATTGTGTTCTGTTTTTATCTACGATTTACATAACGTGTCAACTTCACTGGTTTTGGGTTTTGTATGTAAAATTTTTATTGCAGAAGCTCTCACACTGAAAATTGTAGAAAAATGTAACCTTCAACTCAAATGAATTTTAAGTAGGAAAAAAAATCCCTGACTAAGAAATAATTATTTTTCATAAAATCACCTGTTCCATAATTATTGGCACCCCTAACAATTCCTCGAAATTAAATGTAATTGATGTATTTCTGTCATTTCTACAGTAGTTTACAAGTTGATCAGAGTATCTAGGAACATTTATTAGTAAATCATCACTTCCTGTTTCCCTGGGGTATAAATATGACGTGACACAGAGGCCATTTCTCTTTTCCACCCTTCAACATGGGAAAAACAATGGAACACACCATTCATGTAAGGCAGATGTGTGTCGACCTTCACAAGTCAGGCAATGGCTACAACAAAATAACCACTCCCCTGCACTTGCCCATATCTACTGTCAGAGGAATCATTCAGAAGTTTAAAACAAACTGGAACAGTGGTAAACAAACCTTGACAAGGACGCAAGGTTATTTTGCCACCATGCACAGTGAGGAGGATGGTAAGAGAAATAAAAAGTTCTCCAAAGCTCACTGTTAAAGAATTGCAACAGATGGTAGCATCTTGGGGTCACAAAGTCTGCAAAACAACCATCAGGCGCTATCTACATGCCAACAAGCTGTTTGGGTGGCATGCACGGAAAAAACCTTTTCTCACTCACAATCATAAACGCAAACATCTGGAGTTCGCTAGGCGGTCCTGGGACTTCAACTGGGACCGTGTGCTTTGATCAGATGAGACCAAGATGGAGCTTTTTGGCAACAAACACTCTAAGTGGGTCTGGCAGAACACAAAAGATGAGTATGCAGAAAAGCACCTCATGCCCACATGCCTCTGTGAAGTATGGGGAGGATCGGTGATGCTGTGGGCCTGTTTCTCTTCCAGAGGCCCTGGGAACTTTGTGAGGGTGCATGGCATCATGAATGCCTTGAAATACCAGGACATTTTAAATTAAAATCTGGTGGCCTCAGCATGAAAGCTGAAGATGGGTTGTCACTGGGTCTTTCAACAAGATAATGACCCCAAACATCTGGCCAAATCTACACAGAAATGGTTCACCAGACACAGAATCGAGCTCCTCCCATGGCCATCTCAGTTCCCAGACCTCAACCCCATTGAAAACCAGTGGAGTGAGCTGAAGAGGAGAGTGCAGAGGAGAGGACCCAGGTCACTGGATGATTTAGAGAGATTGTCCAAAGAGGAATGGTCGAAGAATCCCTCTTTCTGTATTCTCTCATCTTGTGAAACATTATAGGAGAAGATTAGGTGCTGTTTTGTTGGCACAAAGGGGTTGTACAAAGTATTAACATCGGGGGTGCTAATAATTGTGGCACACATGATTTGATGTAAAATAATTATTTCCTAATGTGGGATTTTTTTCCCACTAGATAAATGCACTTAAATTAAAGGTTGGATTTTCCTCTTTTTTATTGTGGTCCTATATTATTTAGAAAAAAACTTAATTTATTAAAAGCTAAAGAACACATCTTAGCCAGATGTCTAATTATGGAGGGCGGTGTATAATGATCAGATACCTTCAATAAAGTGATGTCACTCACAGTTCTGCAGTGAAACACTTATTAACAATGAATAATTAATTATGAATTTTATTAACAAACTCCAACAATTGAGTGATGGCACCAAAAGCATAGCAGAGAAACTAATTTTTCATTAAAGGGGACCTAACATGCTGATCCTTCTTTGAATACATATTAGTTATGTTATAATGTTGGTTGTCTATGCTCAACCTCTGAAAAGTTTCTAAACATAAGATTCAGGGATTTTGCCGTAATCCAAGAATGTGATTTTGTGAGTGTGATTTCCTCTCTGAAAAGCTCCTCCTGAGATCTTCACAAGATCTGGGCAAAACCTGTCGTCAGGCTGTGCCGTCCAATTAGTACAGACCTAGCCAGAGCCAACCACTGTGCTGGACCTGCCCACAACGGAAACTATTCTAGCAGGCACTAACAATGGCAGATCATACTATATCTTAGTATCGTCTATACTTTTGAAAATACAAAAGAAGAACTGCAGATCATTTGAGGTGCAATTTTGTCAGTATCTCTCCCAAAGCTACTTGTTTGTTTACTTTTGGATGCGAAAAAAAAACAAATATTTCTCTTCCAAAATACGATGCCACCAGGAATAAGTGGGTAGCTTTTTTTGTTTGCTGGCAGCAAATAGCCACGGCCAAAGGGTACGTTGGCTGTTTGTGCTCAGCATTTCGCCAAAGACAGCTTTGTCAATAAAGGATAATTCGACACAGGATAAGCGTTTCAGCTGCTTCTCAAACCTGAAGCAGTTGCATCGATCAAGCGCTCAGAACCACAAGCTGTAAGTAACCATATAACAGCTAATAATGTAAGTGAAGCTAACGTGTTACGGGTGGCTAGCAGGACCGCTAGTGATGGTTAACACTAACAACTGGCCTCAAACGCAGGCTTTGTAAAATATCTGAAGATAAAGCCTGTATCTGTCGCGACTGTCCGTGACTCACAGACGCAGAAGCTGTAAGTTGCTTTTACTGCATAAGCCAACCTGACGCGATAGCCAGTTGATTGTGGCTGCAGCACAGCGGCTAAGGTCGCTAAGTTACTGTTGCTAATGTTTGTCTACTATATATGCAGAAGTGAAAGTCTAGGAACCATGTAGGATATATTTGCTTTACGGATCATTTTTTACCTGAATTTAACAGCTTTGGGCGGCTATGATTAGATGAATTGACTTCTAACTCGTTACGGGGAGAGTAGGGGCTCTCTGCCCTCCGTGTATTTTGGCTGAAAACAAACACTGCTCCGATCCGGTGTCAGAGGTGGTACCACAAAATCTCATTTGTGACTGACAAAACCATACAAATACGCAAAGTAATTATTTCATTTAGCCTTCATTATACTGGGGAGTCCCCATGAAATAAAAAAGCACAGATATTGTGGGGAATGAGAGTCACTTCTTATTTCAGTTTACTGGCAGTGGTGATATTGAAAAACTGATCCTGGTGTGCCATCTAGTGATAAAATTTTGTAACTGCGTGCATAAATTAGCAGCTCCACGTCCACTGGTGGACACACCTGCACAAAGATACGCCGTTGTTCTTCTTGAACACGCCAAATTCCGATAATCCGTAAATGAATTAAATTGATATTTTAATTTGAAACGAGTAGGTAAGTTGCCAGTGTCAAAGTAACGAAGTGAAAGTAGGGGAGACCTGGGTTACTTCGGTCACGGCAGGTTTGTCACCCGTTTTTTTTATTGCAAACGCACTGACGGGAAAACGAAAATGTACAAATTATGTGACATCCCATCGACGTCATCTCTTGGAAAGAAGAAGGACTTGAAGTGCCATGTAAGTGTTTTCTGCCTAAATAACTAAATTTTGGCCCGAATTCCAAACTTTAAGTGTCTGAAAGAAATGCGTCTAGCTTCTTTGAAGACAAAGATTTCCACAGTGTTTTTACTGTTTCATAAACGCATGTAACTAGAGTTATTAACAACACATAAGATAAAGACCTGCTGCGATCATGAGATGAGAGATGCGGCCTGATTTCCAAAATGGGAGCACGGGGCTACACTGGCCAAGCTGCATGGGGTTAGTTTGTCAGGGTGCTGAGGTTCCACCACTTGTAGGTCCTGCGTTTGGCCTATATTAAAATATTCCAAAGTCAAATATAGGAGTCGATTTATTGTTTTTCAGACACCTATAGTGTCTTAATTCAAATATTTGCATTTACTTCATGTTTATGATTGAGAACCTATTAGGGCCTTTGTTTGGAGGACACAAGTATGGGTTTGTAAGGGTTTGCTCCTTGCAGCCCCTCCCCTTTCTCACTCTTTCACCTCCACCTGAATGGGCCACAGGTGGGGCCCATTAAAGTGGGGGTGTTGGCAGAGTATTTGGGGTTGGCAGGTGCCAGCCCTGGGGCCTCTGCATTTCATTCCATTCCTGTGTCAGTGGGACTGTTTGCTGCTCCTCTGTGGTGCCGCGGTCCTGACTCATCATCCAAAGGTGAAGAGGAGGGGGTCCAGTGCTTCTCATGCAAAGGGTGGCACATGAGGACTGTGCTAATGTCAGTGGGCTCGCCTACATCTGTCATAACTGCAACCCTGATGGTGATTATGCATAAATCATAGCTTGTGTTGGTTCGTTGTAAAAATAAAACAGTTCTCACCATTTCTGTTATGAGAATATTGGACTGTCTTTTTCAGCTTCAGCTGATTGCCAACTATGACAATTTTACCCCACCCATCTGATGAAGTAACCCCGGGTATGGGGTTACTGCGGCATGTTTGTGATATATCGAAAATTGAATATTGTGACAACAATATACGTGATATTGCGATTGTATCAATACAACTTTTATTGGCGAAATTTTGCGCTACACATAGACCATACAGGTATTTCTCTAAGTTTTAGCAACAACGAGTTATGAGGCCAAATACAAAATCATGACGAGGTAACCCCAGTCTCCCCAATACTACTTAAATATTGCAACAAAGTACATGCACATCGATACTATGCATGTTTGAAAATGGGAGTATCATGCACCCCCCCCCCCCCCCCCACCTCCTGAAGAAAATCTCACTCTTGCCTGCATTCAAAACTGGAGAGCCCTGCATAAACCTCATTTGAAGCTAACTTTTAATACTTGTTTGTAATTTGGATGCTTGGTACACCTGTGAACAATAACAGAACTTGCTGTCTGTAAAACCTACGTTAGTTTGCGTGCCATGCTAATTAAAAATGCTCCTGGTTAACTTATATGTTGTAATTCTGATCGGTATGGTTGTGTTACTTCGGTAAGCATCAATATGGCAGTTTCATCATAACGTTGCCTAATGGTAGCCACTGCAGTTAGTGATCGCTACACTTATCCATGACTGGGATCAGCCTGATACTTCACAAATGCCTGAACAAGCTCTCTGGTGCTACCATGAAAGCAATGCGAAAAGTAGAAGCTCTACCAGTTTAGAAATTATTTCTCTGCACTACCTTGACATAATTTCATCCCCCTTTAGGAATTGTTGTGGGTAATAAAAAGCCAAAAAAGGTAGAGATTAAATAGGTAATTCTTTCCTGTAGTAGTGATCAATTCGCTAGCTCCACATAAGCAACTTGTCTGCGCAAACGGAACTTACGGTCTGCGAAACCTGTATTATGTTCATAACATAACCGAGCTCTCTCTAGCTGTCGCGTACCATCCATAAACC
This sequence comes from Gymnothorax reevesii, assembly GCA_029721435.1. Lineage (NCBI taxonomy): Eukaryota > Metazoa > Chordata > Actinopteri > Anguilliformes > Muraenidae > Gymnothorax > Gymnothorax reevesii. The sequence continues at coordinate 11,383,904 of CM056579.1, read as the reverse complement.
TGCTTTCACATCAGACGCGAAACAAATTTTTCGCGCAACAGATAAGCTACATTCAAAGTCAATGCAAAGACGCGAATACAGGCTTTAAGGGCGCATTAAGCAGCTTTCACACTGGACGTGAAACAAATTTTTTGCGTGACAGATTACATTCAGTCATGACCACTTATCAGCTATTGCATGTTAGTTTGCGTACTCTGCTAATTAACCTCCGCCGAGGAGGTTTATGTTTTTGGTGCCGTTTGTTTGTTGGTTTGTTTGTTTGTGTACAAAATAACTCAAAAACTAATGACCGGATTTTGATGAAATTTTCAGGGTAGGTGGGTATTAAGTCAAGGAAGAGGTGATTAAATTTTGGCAAATCTAGGCCAAAGTACTGCTGAGATATACCCCAAAGTTCAAGATTTCAAGTCTTTCCAATGGGCCGGAGTTCCAATCGCCGTGCTTTTGGCTTTGCTGCCCCCTGGCGGCGGAGGTTCTGCGCTCTCTGAGTGCTCTTCTAGTTAAAAATGCTCCTGGTTAACTTATATGCAGCAATTATGATCGGTATGCTTGTGTTACTTCAATGTGGCAGTTTCATCATAACATTGCCAGATTGTAGCCACTACAGTTGAAGCTAACCGAAGAGGTGCTGTATGTGTTTGCCGAGTTGGGCTGCAGTTAGACCAGATGTAGATTTTGCAGAGCTTGAAGTGCGTTTTTGGGTGCTTATGAAACGATCGCGTCACTTATCCATGACCGGGGTAAGCCTGATAGATATCCAATGGCTGGGCCAGCTGTCTGATACTACTGGTGAAAGCAATATGGAAGCACACAGGCTAACGTGTTCGGTATAACAAACGCTGCTTTGCCATCGATTGAATATTAATTGAAGCACTGATCACTAAAACCCCACAAGTCAAGTCAAGTGTGACTTATGGGGTTTTAGTAATAGGTGCTTCAATTTCTTTCCTGTGAAAGTGATCGATTCGCAAGCTCCACATAAGCAACGGTTCACGCAGACGGAACTTACGGTCTGTAAAACCTGTATTATGTTCATGACATAACCGGAGCTCTGTCTAGCTCTCGCACGCTATCCATAATGCACCCATTTTCCGCTTTGAAAAGCTGGTCATTCCGAAGCAATAAGTAAACCATTACTACAGGCAATTTCTGAAAAGGCTGTTTGCCTGGAGCTTTCGCCCCTCTGTCATATACCAGCGTGGAAGCTGTTATTTTCTCCATGCTAACATCACACCACAGCTATGCACACGAACCAGCAGGTCCTAATACACACTGAAGCAGTCCATGAGCTGTTGGTCCACTTTTAGCTGCCCCTCACTGTCCATGTTTCATTAGATTTATCTATTAGATCTTTTCATTCATTAGATCTATACACATGTACTGCGTTTGAAAGCAGAATTTCCCCACTGATTTCTTAACTCAGTTGGCAGATGCGTGTCACATTTCACTGTGAGACCTGGAAGGGAAAACTGCGTTCCGCTTCCTCGTCCCGCCTAGATCCGCTCTACACAGAGCTAGCCAGTAAGAAGAAAGTGGGCACACGGGGGCCATGGCGGAAGAGCCATCCGAATGAGGCGTTTCAGGCACAGACTACAATGGACTCCAAGTGGGTTTTTTTTTTTTAGGACGGCAGTACGAGCAAAATAAGTACTGCTCAATATCCTTGCCCATAGTATCTATCCAGCAGTTTTGAAAAATGATCTCTTACGACCAAAAAAATGCCGAAGTGAAATTCTCCTGGTAATTACCAGTTGGTTGACACGATTTTTATTTAATTGTAGACAGTACATGCTTTCCTCAGTAAGTGAAAGACATTGATTGGACCTTAAAAAACAAATTAAAATACTCGCATAATAGGGTTACGTTGTATTCAGTCCATTTTGCGCAGCTCAGACTGACGTGTTTCCATGGGAACAAAAAACCTCCGGAACTGAGCCTGGAAAGCTGAGCTTATTTGCATGATGGAAATGTGATTCTGAGATGAAATTGCCGTTATTCTGAATGGAACAGACCGGAGGGCTGACAGCATTGATACTTTTGAGGAGCAGCACAATAATTCTATTGAAAAGTGAGTAATGCTGTCTTAGTATGGTGTTGCTCTATCTTACTTTTAGCCTGCTAGCTAACTAGCCAGCTATTTCTTATTTTTGGTTTACCACCGTGATCACAGAGGTAGTTTGTCACATACAGGTAACAAAAGAGTAGTCAATACTGCAGTGTGCTGGCATTTTTCTTAACTAGGTGATCAGTTTTAGAATCTATACCACATTCAATGAAACGGAATGCCTTACATTTTCACTCTTTTAAAGTGCAAGCAGCTTACTGTGACCGGAGTTATACTTGTTCCATAGAGGGTGTGAAAAACTTGCTTTTCGCTGGGATGATCGGAATTGTAAACAGCAAGCTTTCCGCCTGCATGAACATTTTGACCGTGAAATATGCTGTTCCCCTAATGAGTACGTGTGCTTGCTGACGCGGCTTTGTAGATAAATGGACGAGACTCTGAACTTCATCGTGGAGAAAAGGCATGTTTTTGGTTTTGAGAGGTCAGTGGTGACCATTGATGTGTAGTTGCGCTTATATTGATAAACTCATGCCAAATTCAACCAGAAAATCATCCATTCATATTGAACTTCATGATTGCAAAGTTGATTTGCTTTAAAAATATGATTATTTTATGAATTGAAAGCGTGCCATTTTCAAGGCTCTGGGAGTTTGGGGAGCCACCTGGATAGCCGTCTTATTTGGCTAATAAAAAGTGGATAATTTAATATTTCATGTTCAGATGAGTACTTGTGGTCTAGGAGTTAGTTATCCCAGTAATGTATTGTTTTAACCCCCAGCCATTTTCAATCTTCAGAAATTTCAATGGTGAAACAGTTTCAATGGTGAATTCTCATGAAGATTTTTTATGTTTGCAGCCCATTTTCTCAACCAAAATCATGAAAATAAACTGAAATATACTCAGTCCATATGAAAACGCACCACTCACGAAATCTGGAATAGCTCCACGGATTGATATGTGAAGTATATACGTATGATGTATTTGAGATAATGAATGATTTAAGAAGACATGTAAACATCATTCACGATAATATTAATGCGCGAGAGAGGTTTAACTGGTGTAGGGGTCAAACAGGAAAGTCAATAACGGGTGTGACCGCCATTTGCATTGACACATGCGGTGCATCGTCGTCGCATGGAGTTGATCAGTCTCTGGATAGTGTTCAGAGGGATAGCATTCCACTCCTGAACAAGGGCAACCTCAAGTTCTCAGATGTTGTCCATCTGGCGTCCACGTGAAAGACGTTGTCCAATTTCATCCCATAAGTGCTCGATAGGGGAGAGGTTGGGTGACAGAGCTGGCCACTGAAGCACGGGGATGTTCTGCTGTGCAAGGTACTGCATGGACACCCTTGCAGTGTGTGCCCTAGCGTTGTCCTGTTGGAACGTGTGGACATTGTGGTGTTGGTTGAAGAACGGCACAACATGGTTCTGCAGCACCTGGTCCCGGTAGTAGACGCCGTTCACCCTTCCTCTGCAGATATGGAGAGGGGTTCTGAGACGGTAGCTTATTCCACCTCACACCATAACGCTGCCACCACCCCAATGGTCCGTTTGAACAACACAATCAGCGTTATAACGTTCACCACGTCTCCGCCAAACACGTATACGGCCATCTGCGTTCCTTAAGTGAAATCGTGACTCGTCAGAAAAGATGACACCTGATGCCGAGCTCCTGGACCAGATGGGGAAATGATACCAGGGTGTTAGTATGAAAAATATGTTTAAGATGCGTGATGCCCTTTTCTGCCCATGTGTGGAAGTTAAGTGGTTTTTTATTACTCCAAAAGTCTAGATTATTCCAAATGGGGGTGAAATTGGATGGCGAGAGAGAGGAGTTGGTGATTTTGTGAAATTTCCACCAGGCTGTCAGAGTCGACGCTATTGTTATTGCATTGAAAAAGGAATGACGTTTGATCAATTGACTGAGAAATGGAGTGTCTGAAATCTGGATGTCTTTACAGAGTGTTTGTTCTATGTCTAGCTAGGTGCAGTCTGAATGATTGGGGTGTGTCCACCTGTATATATACTGCAGTTGATTTGCCAGAAAGTAGTGATAGAAATGTGGTGCATCTAGGCCGACTTGTAGTTTTGGTTTTTGAAGTGTGGTCAGTTTGATCCTCGGTGTTTTATTTTTCCAGTAGAATTTAGTGACTGCAGAGTCTAGAGTGTTAAACCAGGTGGGTTGGAATCATTGAAAAAAGATAATTTATTTTAGGAAGTATTGTCATTTTAATAGTTTTAATAGTGTTAATTGATTACTTAATTAATTAATTAATTTCAGGGCGGCACGGTGGCACAGTGGTTAGCATTGCTGCCTCACAGCAAGAAGGTCGTGGGTTCGAATCCGGCCTGGAGCCTTTCTGTGTGGAGTTTGCATGTTCTCCCCGTGTTGCGTGGGTTTTCGCCGGGTACTCCGGTTTCCTCCCACAGTCCAAAGACATGCATATCAGGCGAATTGGAGACATCAAATTGCCCATAGGTGAGAGTGAATGGTGTATGAATGGTGTGTGCGCCCTGCGATGGATTGGCAAGCTGTTCAGGGTGGGTCCCTGCCTTTGCCCGTAGTCAGCTGGGATAGGCTCCAGCTCGCCCCGTGACCCTAGTGAGGAATAAGCAGGTATAGAAAATGGATGGATGGATTAATTAATTTCAATAGTATTCTACCCACAATGGATAGAAGGTTCATCCAACGCTGGAGATCATCATCTATTGTTTTTAGTAGTGGAGTGAAATTGAGTTTAGTCAGCTCTGACAGCCTGGGGGAAACATTGATGCCTAAATATGTAACGTGACTCGTGCATAGAGGAATAGGTGATATGTGGGCTGCCGCATACCATCTGGTGTTATGCAATGGGAGGATAGAGGATTTATTCCAGTTTATAGAGTAATCAGAGATCTTGGAGAATGATTCAATGAGTTCAATCGTTTCTTGCAGATGATTGAGGGTTTTGAAGAAAGAGTAAAATGTCATCAGCATACAAACTAATCTTATGCTGTGTTTGGGGTGTTTGAATTCCTTGGATATGGGGGTTCTGACGGATGGCTGCTGCTAAGGGCTCGATGAAAATGGTAAATAAAGAGGGAGAGAGTGGGCAACCCTGCCTAGTCCCCCTGTGGAGAGTGAAGCTTTGTGATGTCAGTCCATTTGTGGTGACAGTGGCTGAAGGTGCAGTGTAAAGAATCTTGATCCAGTTGATAAATGATTCCCCAAAGCCAAATGTTTGTAACGTGGTGAAGAGAAATTTCCAGTTTACCCTGTCAAAAGCTTTTTCTGCATCTAAACTGGCTATGATGGTGTCTTTCTGTTGAAATGATGAATAATGGATTAAATTAAACAGTCTACGAGTATTATTGGAAGCCTGTCTGCCTTTGATGAAGCCGGTCTGATCTGGGTGAATTATGTAAGAAATGACTTTTCCTATCCTATGAGCAAGAACTTTACTGATGATTTTTATTTCTACATTGATTAAGGAGATGGGGCGGTAATTTGACGGCAGGGTGTGATCCTTATTAGGTTTTGGGAGGAGTTAAATTATGGCTGTGTACATATTTGCTGGAAATTTTGAATTTTGTTTTATTTCAGTTATTGCTTTAATGAAGAGTGGGGCTAAGATGGACCAGAAGTGTTTATAGAACTCAGCAGGGAAGCCATCAGGACCTGGTGCTTTGTTGTTTGGCATGCGGTTGAGGGCAGTGAAGAGTTCTTTTTCTGTAATTGGTGAGTCTAGAGTATTGACTTGTTCTGTATTTAGTCTTGGAAGTTTAATATTCCTAAGAAATGAATTTATGTTCTCCTGTTTTGGATCATTTTCAGATGAATATAGTTTAGCATGAAAGTTTCTGAAAATTTTATTTATTTCCTGTGGTGCGTTGGTAGGCTTCCCTGCTGAGTCCTTAATGGTGGAAATTGTTGCATTTTCTTTGTTTCGTTTAATTTGATTTGCCAAGTATTTACAAGATTTGTTGTTATGATGAAAATTTTCTTGTTTGATTCTATGTATTAGAAATTGAGTCCTTTTATTTATAATGTCATTTAGTTGTAGTTGATATTTTCTTAATTCATTTTGAGTTTCTTCCGTTGAGTTATTTGCGTTCAACGTTTCTAGTTGTTTGATTTTTTGTTCTAGTCCGACTTCTTGTTCCTTATTTGTCTTCTTTTTATGGACGGAGAATGAAATGATTTTGCCTCTTAGAACTGCCTTACCTGTTTCCCAAAGAAGTGTAGGTGATGACCCTGGGGAATTATTTATTTCTCGGAAGGATGCCCACTCTCTTAAGGTAACTGTCAAACTCTGGGTCTTTAAGTAGAGATATATTAAAGCGCCATCTAGGGATGTATTTATGTTGATTGTTGGGATTCCATATAATTGTAACTGGGGCGTGATCGCTGATAATGATGGGGTGGATTATTGAATCGGTGATTTCTGATATAATTGAGTTACTGGTCAGAAAAAAGTCAATGCGGGAGTAGGAATGATGGACTGGTGAGTAAAAAGTGTATTCTCTGGTAGTTGGGTGTTGTGACCGCCAACCATCACCAAGACCAAAATCACTCATGAACTGTTTTATTGTCTCGGTGGATTGCCAGTTGTGTTTATTGCTTGTATTATTAGATCTGTCAAGTGATGAGTCTATAATTGTATTAAAATCGCCTCCTATTATGACTGGGCAGTTGGAAATGTTTGAGATAGAAGGAAAGAAGTTGTGAAAAAAGGATGAATCATCAGTGTTCGGGCCATAAATATTACCAATTGTTAGCGGGTTATTGTTGATTGATATGTTAATGATCATAAAACGTCCTTCAGGGTCTGTGATGGTTGTATTATGCACAAATGAGATTTTTTTGTTAATTAATATACACACACCTCTTTGTTTTGAATTGTAATGGGCGGAGAATGAGTGGACAAATTGTGATGTTTTTAATTTGTTATGGGCTATATGTGAGAGGTGAGTTTCTTGCAATAAACAAATATCTCCATTTAAATAGTCCAGGTGATTGAGTACTTTGATTTTTTTTGTCTGAGAGCCAATACCACAGATGTTCCAAGTTACAAATTTGAGGGGTGGCATGTTGAACAGGTTGTTATATAGAGCTCAATGCTGGTATGGGCGTATCTGTGTCTGTGTGTGTGTGCGCGTGCGTGTATGTGTGCGCGTGCATGTGTGCGCATGGCACCAATACAAACAAATAACAAAACAGTGCAATAAAACAAACAACAAAATAGAGCAATAAAACAGGCAGCAAAGAAAAAAGAAAAAAAAAAAAAAACGCATAGCCACAAAGCTAGAAAGAGAACTGTGAAGTGAGATTTGGGTGCAAATTAAATAGCAATTTACAATACAATAATAATACAATAATAATGAAGCGCGGGGGGGTTAGAACATTTTTAGAATAGCCAGGGGGTGATGTCCTTATCTTTGAATAACTGACCGTCAATGTATAATTTGTCCACTGATATGACTGCTTTCTTACCTTGTTTCATCATTTGTTTACGGATGGGAAGAAGCTGTTTGCGTCTGTGGTTGATTTCTGGTGGGTACTGGTTGTTGAGTCCACAGTCCGTTCCTTTTAACTGTCTGCCTTGCTGTTGTACCAGTTCTTTTTGTTTGAAGTGCTCGAATTTGACGATAATGGGCCGTGGTCGGGAGGCGTTGCTGTATTTCTGTCCCAAACGGTGAACGCGGTGAAATGTGATGAGATTGACGGTTTCAATGGGGAGTTTAAGCTGTTAAACCATGAAATCCTTTACTGCTGCGTGTTGTTCGGGAATGCCGGTGAAGATCAAATTGTCTCTCATACTGCGTGACTGTAAGTCCAGAATCGTTTCTTTCATGATCTTGTTTTCGGTAGTAACAGAGGCAAGCTGAGTGACGCCAGACATCGTCACTCAGACATCGGCATCAGGAGTGATCAATTTCTGGAATATTTACAACTCAAATCTTCTATTCAATCGAAAATGAATATTAAAACCATCAGTCTATGCCTCCCCCCAATAATTTCAGAATTTATGAGTATATCCTCCCCAAAAAAACTTCTCTCCAAAATATATAAAATAATATCACAAATTGACAAAACCACATCTCTACCTTCAACAAAGTGGGAACAAGACCTCTCCATTGCTCCTGATGCGGAGTTCTGGACCGAAATTTGTAAAAATATTTATTTCATGACTAAAAATGTTAACCTACAACTTATACAGTATAAGATACTCCATAGATCTCACTACACTGGGCAATTAATGTTTAAAATGGGTTTCACATCAGAAATATGCCCACATTGCACACAAAACTGTCCTGACACTTGCATTCACGCCACCTGGCACTGCACACCCATTAATCATTTTTGGAAAGAAGTCACTGAGTCACTATACCGCTTCATGGGCTGCCGCATTCCATTATCTCCCCTACTTTGCCTCCTAGGAGACTTATCAGCATTCAACTTAGATGGAACAAACCATAGACTTCACCTTGTGGCCCTAACTATCGCCAAGAAAACTATCCTCATGAACTGGAAATCACGGAACACTATACATCTGGCTCACTGGAAAAACTTACTTACCGACTACATCTCCCTGGAATGCACACCCCCACCTCCCATTAACACAACAGAACCTCAGTCTGTCTGGTCAGCTTTCGTTAGTTTCTTAACATGAATTCCTGAATTCCATCTATTTTACTTATTTTCTAGTCTGTCAGCCAATTTACCCAATATGCACACATACACATACACACTTACACACACACACACACACACAAAAAAAAAAGCAGATACGTCTATATACCCTTGTCTCTCCAATTTATTGATTTATTATTACTATCATTATTATTATTTTTATTATTCTCATTATTATTAGATGATTAGTTTGGGAGGGAGGGGACACTGATAAAACATGGGCCCTGGGCCCTGCCTGCAGCTGAATGATCCCGATGGGTTAGTGTCCCCCCCCCCTGTGGCCTCCTCTCAGCCTTGGTGTCTCACCTGGGCCGGGTCCATGCTGCGCGCTGCACTTTTTTTAATGCATCTCACACCAGCTTAGGAAAAACAACAAAACAAAACAATAACAAATCAAAATTAAAAAAAAAAAAAAAAGAATAGGGCAAGTGGGGCATGCATGCGGCGGCCGGTCGTAAGACGGGCCCCGCAATGGAATGCCCACATTGTTTTTAATGCACCACTTGTCCAGACAAACAGAACCATACATATATAGGGCAGGTGGGGCGTGCGGCGGGGGCCTGGGGAGCCTGAGGTGGAGGAGTTGGCCATGAGGGGAAGATTGGTGAGTGACTGTGGGCCAGTACCGCATTGTGTAGCTGCTCCCCTTCCATCCCATAGCAGACATGGGTGGGGCCCGGCCTGCTCTGTGGCTGTGTGGGGATCTGGGGCAGATCCTTGTTTCAATTCTTCCAATTGTTCACTATTATTATTATTATTATTATTATTATTATTATTATTACTACCATTACTATTATTACTATTTTTATCATTATTATTATTATTATTTATTACTATGACTATTATTACTATTATTATTATTAAGTGTTATGTTTGTCCCTGCCATTTATATCTGTTGCACGCACTCACCCATGCACACACGCACCCACCCATGCACACACTCACCCACGCATTCATGCACCCACAATCACTGATTGTTGTTTCTTCATGTTCTGAATGTCTCTGTATGTATTGTTTTCTTTCACAATAAAAAAAAAAGAAAAGAAAAGATGACACCGTGCCATTGTCGTAGTCCCCAATTCTGGTGCCTGTTTGCCCACTGTAGACGCTGGTCTCGGTGACGATCCGTCAATTTGGGGCCGAAATAAGGACGTCGTGCACGCAGGCCTGCAGCTCGCAGACGGTTACGTACGGTGTTGGGGTGAATGAATCCATGTCGTCCTGGACTTGAGCAGCCGTTCTTGTCCCTGGTAGTGTTCGGTCTCGGACATGATCCCATACGATCTGACGGTCATGACGTGCCGTTGTCACACGTTGTTGACCCGGTCGAGGACGGTCCCGAGTGCTCCCCGTTTGCAGAAACCTTTGATGGAGTCTTGCGATCGTTGTGTATGCACAGTGTAGTCCTCTGGCAATTTCCCTGGTGCTGGCGCCAATTTGAAGCATACCTATGGCACGTTCCCGTTCAGGGGCTGTAATTCGCGGCATAGTGTCGACGTTTCACAAGTGTCAGTGAAGAAGTGAAATTTTATTTGGATTCACATGCTTTTAAAGGCAATGTGCGCACAAATTCAGAGTGAAATTCATTTTTCCCGTGGTGTGCGTGGAAGATGTTGCGTTTTTGCAAAAAATTGCCTAGCGTTACAGTTAACTTGAAATTCTCGCATTTCTTGCACCTGGCATGTCGGGTGACGTCACTGTAGTGTTGTTGTTGTATAAAAATTATATTGAAGTTCATTTGTAATTAAATATTGACTTTTTTCAAGAGGTGCGTTTTCATTTGTACTCAGTATATAACACCTGGACATAACTGTTTATTGCAGTCAGCCCTCGATATGTACCTCCATCAGTTAGCCTTGCGTTGGCACATATCTGCAAACACATGCAATAATTTCTTGTGTATCTTTATGGGAGTAAACAAGCCCCTGAAGCCCATGAGAAAATAAAAATCCCTGGCTACACGTATCCACAGGAAAAAAGAAAGAAGGAGAAAGAACAAAGAATGAGACTGAGAACACAATCGCAACTAACGTTAGCCTGTCAAAAGCGATATACAGTAATGGGGACCCGCCCGGATGACATAATAAAAAACGTGAATAATTGTCAAGTGATGCGGATGTCAGGGAAGCATCGGGCATCTGTCAGAGAGAATCATTGAAAAAGAGACGCACGAAACTGCTTGTTATTTGTTTTTTTCTCCATAAAATGAAGCGAAAATGTATGCTAAAAGATAGTTTAAAAATAGAATTACTCCTCCCGAGGCATATATCGATGAATACTGATTACACTAAATGAATGGGCGAATGACGAGCGGTATATTTAGTCTCTCCCCCGTCCCGGGCTGCGACTTACGCCCTGGTAATCTGGGGCCGGTTGCACCACCTCTCACTAAGTGTTTACCAACCTTAGTAAAAGCATAAGTGTTACTAAATCAAGATTTAGTAATTCCTCAATTACAATGGGTTGCACAACTTCTACTTAGTAATTACTAAGCTCTACGTAATTCCAAGTATTTACTAAATATTTACACCTACCCCTAGTGTGGTGTAACTGTTACCTAGTTACACCAATGTTCGTGTAAACTTTTAACGATTATAATGGCTCGTTTTGAGAGACTGGATTTTAAAGAGACTGAATCCACCCTTTGGAGGTGTACGAAGATATTGACATCTACGCTCGTTACCGGTTACGACGCAACCAAATAATGAGAATAACGGACCTTTTACTTCCACCAACTGAGCACCGGTTGGGATTAAACAGGGCTCTGTCACCATCGCTACAAGTCTGTATCGCATTGAGATACTTTGCTATAGGGTCCATGCAAAATGTGGTGGGACATACCATTCAGGTCCATAAAAGCACTGTGTGCCGGGTGGTGCGTTGGGTGGCGCTGGATTTATGTGAGCATCTACACTGGAGTAGGATCTCACCCTGCTGTTACGGTTTAATATATCCTGGATTAGCTATAATACCTCTATACAATGCCTTATCCACCATAGATATTAGTCTTACATTTATTTTTAGATTCCTTGACCATGAAAACATGGTAATTTGATTCACAATGCTATATCAATATTAGTTTAAAGATGTCTGTTGCATGTTTCTAGCTTCATTTGTTGTTTTACTTGTGTGTGCCCTAGGGGTTTGGTTCCTTTCACGTGTGTACAGTGTATGGAGGCTAGCCTGTCGGGGTGATGACCGCTCCGCTTAGTAGGCTGGCACCTTGGCCGGGTAATGAAGCCCTTCCCCTTTTTTTCCCTTGTAATTGGTATTTATGTGTTAAACTACTGCAACACTTCAAATTTAAATGTGTATTTAATAAAGATTGTATTTTTATACTTTTCTAAGAAAACCTCTGGTTCTGTGGTTTTTCTTGGGCTGTTGAGAGTTCCCCTGGCCCTCGGGGTGTAAATGTAAGGGGTGGCAGAGTGTACGGTAGGGGGCGTTACAACTTTGGCGTAATCGGCTGGAAGATTCCTGTGAAGTGTTGCATTAGGATTGGTTTTTTTCCCCCCTTTTTTTTCCCCTTTACTTTTTGTTTGTTTTTTGTTTATTCGTGGCGCAGCAGTGTGTGTTTGTTTGTTTGAGTGTTGAGAACAGCAGCTGACGAGAAGATGGCGGAGCTCCAGCAGCTGCGTGATCGTCTGGAGCAACTACAAGCAGAGAACCAAAGACTCTTAAGTGCCAGAGTTGACGGTGCTCAATCTGGGCAACGCGAACAGATACTGTATATTCCCAGAGCGAGGCGGTGCCCAAAATTCTCTGGTGCTTCTGTTGGTGGGTCTTTGTCAGTGGAAGAATGGGTTGAGGAGGCGGAGAGTTGCATTCAATCAAGACACATATCCAATTATGAGAAGGCAATGTTTTTGTATGACCACCTTGAGGGCGAAGCCCGAACTGAGATTAAGTATCGGCCCACTGCAACTAGAGAAAACCCTGTAGAAATTGTCAAAGTGTTGAAGGAGGTTTATGGTTGTTCTAAATCTTATGTATTATGGCAACAGCGGTTTTTTGATAGGAAACAGAAGGAACATGAGTCTTTGTTTGAATTTTCCCATGCACTAATGGAGCTCATGGAGAAAGTAAAAATGTCGAAAAGTGACTGCATCGCCAACTCAGATTTAGTTTTGAGGGATCAATTCTGCGAAAATGTTCATGACCCTGCCCTGCGACGAGAACTTAAGAAGCTGGTGCGGGATAATGGGGGGTGGACAATTTTGGATGTGCGGCGGGAAGCCATTCGGTGGGTGGAGGAGGGCCAGACGGGGAGTGATCAAAGCCGTCACACTGCGGCACGTAACTGTGAAGTTCAGTATACCTCTCAATGTGAGGCCACACTCACTCAGACCGCGGAGATAGCTGAGTTGAGGGATTTGGTCCTGAAACAACAAGCTCAGATAGATATGCTAGTTAAACATTTGGGACAGCCACAAACGAAAACACCTGCTTCCCAGTCATATAGGGGGGGTCGTTATAGGAGAGCGCCGGATGGGCGTCCAATCTGTGTTAAATGTGAACAACCCGGACACATAGCTCGTTACTGTCAGGCCTCTCGTCCCTTAGCTAGTGGGCTCGCCCCGCCGCCACCCTTTGGAAATTCTTCCACACAACTAATGCCTCAGACTGTCAGCAGCACAGGTTTGCAGGGAAACTAGAGCCGCCCAGTGTACAGAGCCATACACTGGGGGGGAATGTATCTGGCTCTGTTTGTCTGTCCTCCCGTAGCCAGTTAGTGGGAAAATGTCCTGTTTTAAATGTCAGCATGGGGGGGTAACTGTTCCATGCCTTGTGGATACTGGATCGATGGTCTCCACTACTACAGAGAGTTATTTTAATGAACATTTTGCACATATGCAGAGGAAAGAGTGTAACTGGCTTGGCTTAAAGGCAGGGAATGGGCTCAATATACCGTATAGTGGGTACGTGGAGATGGAGATTGTTGTCTTGGGGCAGTGTCTTCCGGGGAGGGGGATTTTGATAGTCAAGGACCCTCAAGATGCCGCGTCTATTTACCGTAAAACATCTATACCAGGTCTCTTGGGCATGAACGTGCTTGGGGAATGTTATCAGGCCCTTTTTGAACAGTTAGGTTCCCAGCTCTTTCATTCCCCTCTGATTGAATCGGCGGGCCCGGCGGCTCGTCAAGCTTTGAAGCTGTGTGAGAGGATCAAGGCAGTCGTTGACGCCCCCGAGCCATTTCGGGTCAGGGTCCAGGGGAAGGTGCCCATCCGTCTCCAGGCAGGTGCACTCACCATGGTTCCGGTTTCATGTCCTCAGCTGGAGACGGTGGACTTCTTGCTGGAGCCACCCAGTTTTGAGGAGGGACAACTGCCTGAGGGTCTTTTGATGTCGCCCACCCTCGTTTGTGCACGCAAGGGGCTACTTTACGCACCGGTGGTGAATGTCAACAAGGCAGAAGTGTGGCTTTCCCCTCGTCGTGTCATTGGCACTGTGCAGGCCGTGACAGCAACCCCTGTCCAAAGTTCACCCATCACTGTAGAACCCTCCGGGAGGACTGTTGTGTGTTTGTGTCTGCCCAAGAGGTGTCCTCGCCTGGTGCTACCCCTGACTTTGTGCCAGACCTTGCTGGTTTAACTCAGCAGCAGGCAGCCCAAGCCCAGTCTCTTTTTTGCTAAGTACAGCGGTATATTCTCTAGGAGCGAGGTAGATCTTGGCTGCACTTCACTCATGAGGTCCCACTGTTAGATGATGCCCCTGTTCGCCAACCGTACAGACGCATTCCGCCCTCCCAGTACGAAATGGTGAAGGCGCATATTCAGCAGCTTCTAGACAGTCAGGTAATTAGGGAAAGTTCCAGCCCCTACTCCTCCCCCATTGTCCTTGTGACGAAGAAGGACGGGAGCCTTAGACTTTGTGTGGATTATCGCCAACTAAATTCAAAGACTCGCCGTGATGCCTACCCCCTCCCAAGGATAGAGGAGTCACTGGATGCCTTGTCAGGGGCCAAGTGGTTTTCCACATTAGACCTTGCAAGTGGTTACCACCAAGTTCCGGTGGCAGAGAAGGACAAGCACAAAACCGCCTTCTGCACCCCATTTGGTCTTTTTGAATTTAATAGGATGGCGTTTGGCCTCTGCAATGCCCCCAGTACCTTCCAGCGCCTCATGGAATGGATATTCGGAGATTGTCACTACCAATCCGTTCTCCTGTACTTGGATGATGTCATAATCTTCGCCACCACGGTAGAGCAACATCTTGAACGACTGGAGGAAGTATTTCGGAGGCTGGAGAAGCAAGGACTGAAGGCAAAGCTGTCTAAGTGTAAGTTCTTCCAACGTGAGGTGAGCTACTTGGGGCATGTGGTTTCTGCCGATGGGGTGTCTACCGATCCATCTAAAATCGAAGTGGTGAAGGAGTGGCGCCGTCCAGGCCACCTCGCTGAGCTCCGGTCTTTCCTGGGCTTTGCGAGTCATTATCGGAGATTTGTGGAAGGCTTCTCCAAGCTCACAGCCCCCCTACACCAACTGGTGGGGAGGTTGAGTGGACCTCGACGGAAGGGAAAGACCCCACCAACTCCCCTAGGCGAGGCATGGGATGAGTCATGCGAGAGGGCATTTCAGTCCCTAAAGAGGAAACTCACCACGGCCCCTGTGTTGGCTTATGCTGACCTCCAGAAGCCCTTTATCCTGGAAGTGGACGCTAGCCATGGGGGGCTTCGAACCATTTTGTCACAGGGGCAGGGTGGGAAGGTCCGACCAGTGGCGTTTGCCAGCCGTGGACTGAAGCCGACGGAAAGGAACATGGAAAACTACAGCTCCATGAAGCTGGAGCTTCTCGCAGTAAAGTGGGCAGTGACAGAAAAATTTCGAGAGTA
Organism: Gymnothorax reevesii; assembly: GCA_029721435.1. Classification (NCBI taxonomy): domain Eukaryota; kingdom Metazoa; phylum Chordata; class Actinopteri; order Anguilliformes; family Muraenidae; genus Gymnothorax; species Gymnothorax reevesii. Next base: position 11,368,329 of record CM056579.1, on the reverse strand, counting down.
TTTGCTCGGGAACCAGTTCACCATCCGTACGGATAACAACCCGCTCAGCCACCTGCAGACGGCCAAGCTGGGTGCACTTGAGCAGCGATGGGCATCACAGCTTGCATCGTTCGATTTCGTCATCAAATACCGCCCAGGCAGGAACAACCAAAATGCGGACGCTCTGTCCAGGCAATACTTGGAGCGGTTCTCCTTTGGAACTGCGGTGCCAGCACTGGGAGCCTTAGAGGAGAGGTTCCGGTCTACGGTTGTGGGGGCCCATTGCGAAGAAGTGGTCGCTTTGCCGGGGCGCACACCTCAAGACCTACAGTGTCTGCAGGAGGCTGACCCTATCGTTGGGCCTGTTCGTCGGCACCACCAAAAGGGGGAATGGCCGTGTGCTGGAGAACGTGAGTTGCTACCTCAAGCCAGTCGGGTTCTTCTCCGCGAGTGGGACCGGTTGGTGGAACGTGAGGGACTGCTGTGCCGCCTGATTCAATCCTCGAGTAACGGCCCTGAAGTGTTGCAACTGCTGCTGCCCCAGTGCCTGCAGGAGGAAGTGCTGCGGAGTGTGCACGATGATCAAGGCCATCAGAGAGCAGAAAGGACCCTTCAGCTCCTCCGGGCTCGCTGCTTCTGGCCAAACATGGCCCGTGATGTGGAGCGGTGGTGCCAGAAGTGTCAGAGGTGTGTGCTGGGGAAGGCGGTGCTACCAAAAGTGCGGACCTATTGGGGTACGCTGCAAGTGGGTCGGCCAAATGAAATTCTGGCCATGGATTTCACATCCTTAGACCCTGCAAGCGACGGCAGAGAAAATGTACTCGTCCTAACGGATGTTTTTACCAAGTATGCACAGGCCATACCAACCCAAGATCAGAAAGCGACCACTGTAGCCCGTATCCTAGTACAGCAGTGGTTCCATCGATTCGGGCCGCCAGCGCGGATACATTCTGACCAAGGGCGACATTTTGAGGGCCTGGTGATCAAACAGCTCTGCCAGATGTATGCGATTCAGAAAAGCAGAACAACTCCGTACCACCCGCAGGGGAATGGTCAGTGTGAAAGGTTCAATAGGACCCTGCATGACCTGCTGCGCACATTGCCCGTGGCTGAGAAGCGCCGGTGGCCCCAGCACTTGGCCCAGCTCACCTACGCCTACAACACCACCCCTCACCAGACCACGGGCCACTCACCATATTTCCTAATGTTTGGACAGCACCCCCAATTGCCCGTGGAATTCCTCCTTGGCAATAATGGCACATCTCAGGAGCATGACAGCTTGGAGGAGTGGATTCGAAAGCACCAGCAGAGCGTACAGCTGACCCAGGAACATGTCAGGAGCGAGCCGCAGACCAGACACAGAGACGGAATCAAGGCCACAATGACCGAGTGAATGATGCGGGTTTTCGAGAGGGCCAGCTGGTACTGTTGCGCAATCACCCTCAGGGTCGGAACAAGATCCAGGACCATTGGCATGCCGACATGTTCCAGGTGCTACATAGTGCAGGTACTGTCTATACCGTGGCACCTGTGGGCGGGGGGCCCTGCCGGCAGGTTCATCGGACCGAGCTAAGGGCCGTGCCAGAGGGGTGGCAGCCAGTTGCAGATGAACAGGCCCGCCCTGTGATACTGACTAATGGGAAGGATGTGCGAAGGGACCCTACTCCCACAGATGTGGATCCATTCGATGGCGTGGTGGTGGTGTATAGTGGGAGAGGACCCCAAGACAACCCAGTTCCGGTCAGTCACTCGGACCTGGGAGAGAGGGGATCCCCATCCGCAGATTTGTCAGGGCACGAGCCAATGCCTCGCATTGGAGCGGGCCGAACAGAAACCTCGCTTGCTGACAGCTGGGAACTACCTGGAGCCTCATGCCCAGGTGATACGCCTGTTCCACGAGAGGATGCGCCCTCCTCTCTGCGGCGCACTACTCGAGTCACAGCAGGCTGCCATTCAAATCCCCACCGTCTTCCACAGAGCAGTGTCGTAGCCTGTGGGGAAGAGGGCCTTCAAGGGGAGGGCCACCATGAAGAGGCGTAAGCTGTGATCGTCGGGCCGCCGATTCAATTGGAGGGGGTGATTGTAGCATGTAGCAACAGGGGCAGGGTAAGTCGTTTTGCTTGTTTTCCTTTTCTTTTCCCCATTCGTGTATGCGCTATCTACCGCGACGTCATTGGCCCGTAATTAGGCGCTGGCATCTTTATAGACACCTATGGGTCCTTGTCAGGTAGCTTTCATCTGTGTTAGCTCTGGAGCTCTGTAGCTGGTGGCGTTTTGGCTGGCGTGTGCACACTAAAAAGGTATGCTTGCAGTTTTTTATCTTATTGGGGGGTAGCCCGTTTTGAGTAAATTGCTGAGCACTTAATTTGCGCTGTTTGGTGGGTTTAGGGAGAAGTACCCTGGAGCGTTTGCCCCATGATCGTGGCGTTACCCACTGCTTGTGTATAGGAGTGTTGGCGGTGTTTAAGGTATGCTAGTTTTGTACGGCTCAGTAAAAAAATCTGTTGTGTTCAGTGTCCGTTTTGTAATGCTCGGTACCTCTCTACCTAGCCAATGTAACCTGAGTGGGACGGCTAGCGACAGAGGCACGACTGCCTATTTGCGTTGGTGCAGTGTAGCGAGGTATGCTAATGTTTGTTTGCTACAAAGGCCTACCTGTTTTGTTTTGCATGCATGTACGTGCAGTGGTGATGCTCGCGTTCTCTCTCTTTCTTTCGCTCGCTCACTCGCTCGCTCCCCCTGCCTCTCTCTGCCTATCCAGTGGTGGCCTGTGTGTGGGGTTGTCGGTGGAGCCATGCAGATCGTGTGTAGCATGATTTAGCTACAGGTATGTTACCGAAGTATGTGCAGAGCTATGTTGTATTCCAATACACCCTCTTTCTATTCGCTGTGTAATACTATTGGTATTGGTAATTCTTTTTGAGGGGCATTAATTAGAATTGTGAAGTGGCATTGACACTCGACATGAGCCTGGATTGTAAATGGGTGTTTTAAATACTGCCTGTATACATTTATTGTTGATATTTTTTGTTTGGTATGCTTTTGTTTTCTTCTGTTTAGGACTTTTATGCTGCGCTTGTCAGCTGCTGTTCTTTTTTAAGTGATAATTTATTTAGAGTTTGAAGTGTGTGAGTGTATGAGTTTAACTGCTGCTGTATTGGGTTTTTTTGTATCTTGTTGTTGTATGTTGTATGTTGTTGGTGTGAACGTAGCCACAGACTGAGGGGGGGTTATTTTTACCTTCGCCAGCGACTTCGCTGACGAAGGTAATGTTTTGATCCCCGTGTATTTATTACCTTCGCCAGCGACTATGCTGACGAAGGTAATGTTTTGATCCCCGTGTATTTATTTGTTTGTGTGTCTGTCTGTGTGTATGTATGTGTATCGAATAACTCAAAAAGTACAAAACGAAATTTCATAAAATTTGGTGGGTTGATTTGGCATGACCTGAGGATCAATCGATTAGATTTTGGGAGTGATCAGGTCAAAGGTCAAGGTCAAGGCCACGAAAAGGTCAAAACCGACTTTCGGCCATATCTCGGTCAATTTTTATCCGATCGGCATGAAACCAACGCCAGTGGCGAGGGATTCAGTGGCGTCGGCGAAGGTATGTGCTCTATCGAGTGCCCATTCTAGTTTGTTATGCTCTCCATATTGTTGTTGTGTGTTCTTACATGTAATATGGTGTTACTGTTTTTTATAGCTTTAATTAACCTCCGCCGAGGAGGTTTATGTTTTTGGTGCCGTTTGTTACCTTCGCCAGCGACTTCGCTGACGAAGGTAATGTTTTGATCCCCGTGTATTTATTTGTTTGTCTGTCTGTCTGTGTGTATGTATGTGTATCGAATAACTCAAAAAGTACCAAACGGAATTTCATAAAATTTGGTGGGTTGATTTGGCATGACCTGAGGATCAATCGATTCGATTTTGGGAGTGATCGGGTCAAAGGTCAAGGTCAAGGCCACGAAAAGGTCAAAACCGACTTTCGGCCATATCTCGGTCAATTTTTATCCGATCGGCATGAAACCAACGCCAGTGGCGAGGGATTCAGTGGCGTTGGCGAAGGTATGCGCTCTATCGAGTGCCTGTTCTAGTTTTTGTTTGTTCTTTTCCTTTGTCCCCTTCCCTTCCCTCTGATAGTGCCTGGCTCTGGCCCAGTCCTGCTAGCCATTAGTGTCCGCTCGGCGGGGCAGCCTCCTCGTGTTATCAGTCACCTGAGTGTTAGAGTGGGCGTGTGAACTCTATCTGATTTTGTGTGCTCAGCGCTTAACTGTGTGTTAACATAAGGATTGGGTTTATTCCCCTCTTGTGTGTAACAGGGGTTGCAGTGTTTGAATACTCTTACTTGTGTGTGCCCTAGGGGTTTGGTTCCCTTCACGTGTGTACAGTGTATGGAGGCTAGCCTGTCGGGGTGATCACCGCTCCGCTTAGTAGGCTGGCACCTTGGCCGGGTAATGAAGCCCTTCCCCTTTTTTTCCCTTGTAATTGGTATTTATGTGTTAAAATACTGCAACACTTCAAATTTAAATGTGTATTTAATAAAGATTGTATTTTTATACTTTTCTAAGAAAAGTAGAACCTCTGGTTCTGTGGTTTTTCTTGGGCTGTTGAGAGTTCCCCTGGCCCTCGAGGTGTAAATGTAAGGGGTGGCGTAGTGTACGGTAGGGGGCGTTACATCTAGGCAAACATTAACGTTATGCATCCCAAAACGAAATTACACTTAGCGTGATATATCCTTTGCAGTAGGCTATACTTACCGACTGAAGAGGTGTATGTGGAGTAGAATCTCGCCCAGCGCCCAGCTGTTACTGTTTACATTCTGCTCTGCACGCTGATTGAGTAGCTGAATTGTTGTCATCACTTCTTGCAACTAGTAACCACTTACGCATTTACTAACCATGTGATCGCGTAATTTGATCTGGTGCAACCAAAATAAGTAAACAACTAGTTACAAACTAGCTAGTATTCCTAAGGGTTTAGTCGTTGATTAGTAATTACAAAATCCTGAATTTAGTAGAGACTTACGCCAAATTGGTGCTACCCCGCCCTGGTGCCTTCTGATACTTATGTAGACCACCAGCAGCGATAGGTGTGGAAAACTCCTTTAGTAGTCTTCACAAGCTTTGTTCCCTTACCTAGCATTATTCTTGAACATCAACATATTTTACATTCACTGCAAGGTTTGAAATAAGCAGTATTCCTTCACATTTGTGATCTAAAAATGCCTACTTTCTTGTATCAAAATGAACAATACCAGACTAATGAATAACAGCCGCTGAGAAAGAAAATCCTAACAACATATCGGGAACTAGAAAAGCACTCAGAGAGCGCAGAACTCCGCCAAGCACAACATTTCCCCCCATATTGCAACTTCCACCATAGATATTAGTCTTACATTTATTTTTAGATTCCTTGACCATGAAAACATGGTAATTTGATTCACAATGCTATATCAATATTAGTTCCACAGCGTCTAGGCTGTTTAAAGATGTCTGTTGCATGTTTTTAGCTTCATTTGTTGTTTTTTTTCTTATCATGCAACATTTCTCCTCATGTTGTGACTTACACATAAATATTAGTCCTACATTTATTTCATCTATTTTTTCAGATTCCCTGATCAAGAAAACATACCATTAGCAACTGAATTCATAATGATATCGATATTAGTTCAGTAGTTATTCACGAAAATCAAATTTTCCGCAACGGTGGTTTTCTTCTGGATCTAGTTCCCTGGCTTTTGAAGATACAGTGAATCCGGTGACACCCCCCTAATTCTGCAATATCTTGGCTATATAATGGCGTTTGTCGCATGTTTGAAGCTTCATTTGGTCTCTTCCTATAATGAAAGTTCCGAAGGTCCCCTACTTTCGTATTCTGGATCATAGTATCATAGTATCCGGAATTCCATTTTCAGGATCAGTCTTTGATATATTGTAGAACATGTTCGAAAGTTGTCCTGTATTGTTTTTCTCAAGTGCCCTGACCATTTTTGATGGAGTTATATGCATAAATGTCGAAAATGGCCCTATGTTAAAGAATCCTTTAAAAAATTCCTGGATCCAGACGAAGATCCGGATCACTTCCAAAATCTAATCATTTCTTCTTTATACCAATCTGTACAATCCCTGAAAATTTCATCAAAATCTGTCCATAACTTTTTCAGTTATTTTGGAAACCAACTGACAAACAAACACACACACAAACAAATAAACAAACAAACCCACGCAAAAACATAACCTCCATGGCGGAGGTAATAACCTCAAATTCTAGCATTGAATCATGTAACTACTGCAATATCAGTAGGTTAGCAAACTGTTACCAAGCTTGCTTGCCATTACAAACCTGTCATAGGGGTCACAAATTAAAGTCTGAGTATGAAGTAGTGATGGGTCAAACAATACCGGAGTGTCAGTGCGTGTTTTGAGCACAAAGGGCGATACCCCCTGTCGGTGCGCATATCTCTTTAAGAAAAATCACGTGACCATTCAGTTGCTGTATCACTTGGCGGGCGAGCTTTCAAACTGTTTAAAAGGAAATGACACTTTCCACTCCTTACTTTGTATGTTGCTGTTTGGTGAATTAGTTTTTTGGGTCGTCATCACTCAGTGATATGGAACTAGCATAGAGAAAAATGTCAATGTCAGCTTTATCTATATAGCGTTTTGAAACAGCCAGTGGCCTACCAAAGTGCTTCACAGTAAAATAAGCAGAAACAATAACGGAACTAGAAGAGCACTCAGAGAGCGCAGAACCTCCGCCGCCAGGGGGCAGCAAAGCCAAAAGCACGGCAATTGGAACTCTGGCCCATTGGAAAGACTTGAAATCTTGAACTTTGGTGTATATCTCAGCAGTACTTTGGCCTAGATATGCCAAAATTTAATCACCTCTTCCTTGACTTAATACCCACCTACCCTGAAAATTTCATAAAAATCCGGCAATTAGTGTTTGAGTTATCTTGTACACAAACAAACAAACCAACAAACAAACTAACAAACTAGAACGGGCACTCGATAGAGCACATACCTTCGCCGACGCCACTGAATCCCTCGCCACTGGCGTTGTTTTCATGCCGATCGGATAAAAATTGACCGAGATATGGCCGAAAGTCGGTTTTGACCTTTTCGTGGCCTTGACCTTGACCTTTGACCCGATCACTCCCAAAATCTAATCGATTGATCCTCAGGTCATGCCAAATCAACCCACCAAATTTTATGAAATTCCGTTTGGTCCTTTTTGAGTTATTCGATACACATACACACAGACAGACAGACAGACAGACACAAACAAATAAATACACGGGGATCAAAACATTACCGAAGTCGCTGGCGAAGGTAATAAAAGAGCAATAAAAGAGACTATACTCCCAAATGCCAAAGTGAACTAGTGCGTCTTAATAAAGTCTTAAAAGTGGAAAGGCTATTCGCAGTCCGCACTGGCAAAGTAACGTGTTCCAGAGAGTGGGAGCCACAACTGCAAAGGCTCGATCTCCTCTAGATTTTAAAAAGGATTGAGGAAGGCTGACTCAGCTTAGACAGTTAGCAGGACGTAGTGAGAGCAGGAGAGAAACGGCTCAAACTGCTGAAGAACAGCAGAGCTTCCTGTAGGAACAGAGGGGTTTAAATAAAGGAGACGGAATGCTGTGGGATAGACAGTTAGCAGGATGTAGAGAGAGCAGGAGAGAAACGACGCAAACTGCTGAAGAACAGCTGAGCTTCCTGTAGGAACAGAGGGGTCCTGGGCAGACTGAGGGGGCGGGACCTAAGAGCAGAAATCTTATTGATAAAATACTGCAGGAAATCCTCACACAGAGAAGCTGAAGGCTCAATGCAGACAGCATCACAGGGATTCACAAGAGCGTCAAATACATTAAAAAGAACCTGTGGTTTGTGAGCATTTGCAGAGACAAGTGTGGAAAAATATTCAGATTTAGCAGCTTTCACAGCCTGCTGATAAATAAGGAGACAGTCACGTAGGAGATCCCTCGAAATTTGGGGTTTGTCCTTTTTCCATTTTCTTTCCGCCTGTCTACATGCCCGTCTGAGAGCACGAGTGGACTCATCCAGCCAAGGCTCCGTCTGTGGCTTTACATGCCTTAAAGTCATGGAGCAATGGAGTCCAAAATCTCAGTGCAGAGTGAATTAAACATAGTCAAATAGACAGCCACACGGACAGTTCCAAAATCCTCCAGAGAATAAAAGTTAGAGTTTTTAAAAGCAGTGGAGAACTGTAAAGAAGTTGAAACATTAAAAACACGGAGACGGCGAACGTAGGCTTCACTTTGACAGACAGGATCAATTGCTATAAACCAATCACTCTTTTCAACACATTTAACTCTTTTTCCCACACTTGTATGATTAAAATATTACGGTAACAGCCGTTATCTGGTCAGTGTTGGGGGCTTAGCTGGCTAAAGGTGGGGGCCTGCGACTGCACAGGTGCACTTGCCTTCTGGGCTAACATTTTGCACTAATGTTATGGGGTCCAGAGGAGAGGGTGGAGCGTAGATCACCGTGACCATGGCTCTGGGCGTGACCACATGGCCTTGGCTGCCTCCTCTCAGTGGCCCTCATTTATTAAATTGGCATAGGATCTAGTGTAGATTCTGGTGTAAATATCAGCGTACGGCAATTGTCACATCTGATTTACTGAAAGTGTGTACGTTGCTGACTTCAGGGTAGAACTGGCGTGGCGTTGATAAATCTGCCGACTGAAACCATCGGAATTTACATGACACACCCCTATAAATTCATGCTCTAGGAGGCATAGTCCTGCCCACTTTACGACATCGACTCTCGAAAGACGGCAAAGAAGAAAGAATTTCATTGAGGAAGAAATAATTTTACAAACAAAATAATTTTAATTGGAAGCCTTGAGAGTGACATTAAGGGAGCCCAGAAGGCTGCAGTTTGGAAAACTACCGTTGCTGCGGTAAATACTGTTTGGGTGAAAAACCGGAGTACAGCAGAGGTTTGATTTAAATAATTGATAAATAGAAGTTACCACAAAAATTGATCGAAATTCGCGTTAGATGCACTTATAAGTGTGGCCTAGATGCTCATTTCTCCATTGCCCACACTTATTTTGTGTCCAAAGCTAAACATTTTTTCGAGGCCAAACCTATTCCTAAGCGGCAATGGAATGGTTATCAACAGGCACACTTATAAGAGTGGCCAAGAAAAAAGCTCAGCATTGACCACTTATGCGAATAACACCGACCTTCATAAAATCAATTTAAAATCAAAATACAGATCCATGATATTTCATGACAATCCAAATGCTTTACGTGGTTTAAAAAAAAAAGTGGCCCGATTTTAAGATCGCCACCAAAAAACGGGTTGCGGCGCTAAGGCACAGCAGCCCATGGACCAATGGAGGCCAACCAGACTCGAACCTCAAGCTGTCACTGTTCGAGGAGCGTGTGGCAGCAGGGCTCCTACTCCATCATGGGAATACGAGGTGGTGGGGACATGGATGAGTACCCACTGCCTCGATTGGAGCTGCATGAGGGTAATTGTTAAAGTACAGTCTGCAGAGATCACTCTTCATTGTACTTTTATTAGTATTACTCCATGACATTTCATAAGTGAGCTGACGGTTTTGAGTGCGCATGTCAGGGAAGCCAGTTTCTACCACTGGGTCAAATGTCAAGGCACAGAAACAAAGCAGTGCCACCATGCTTTTGAGTTTACTGTGAATTCAGCAACAGCGAGGAGGAAAGGTTACAGGTGCTAAGATCACATTTAGGCCATCGCTACATCTTTCAGATGTTCTTCCCAGGAGTCACTCCATGTGATCAGGTCATCGATGTACACACCCGTGTGTGGCAATCCGGCGATTGTAGACTGTATCATCCTTTGGAATGTGGCTGGGGCATTTTTCATGCCAAAGGGTAGGACTTCATACTGGTATAACCCAGATGAGGTGGCAAGAGCAGAGATGCTCTTGGCCCTCTCAGTTAAAGGCACACACTAATAACCCTTCAATAAATCAATCTTAGTCAGAAACTTTGCTTGCCCTACTCCATCGATACAATCATCAAATCTAGGTATTGGAAACACATCAGTACTAGTTACAGCATTGACTTTGCGATAATCTGTGCAGAATCTAGCACTTTCATCAGGTTTTGGAACTAGCACACAGGATGAACTCCAATCTGAGTTGGAGGGTCTGATAGTATCATGTTCTAACTTGTACTCAACCTCTTTCTCATCAGTCTTTCTCTTTTCAGGATTCATCCAGTATGGATGCTGTTTTATTGGTTTGGCATCACCAACATCTACATCATAGGAGGCTATAGAAACTCTCTTTTGAACATCAGGAAATAGATCTTTATATTTCTTGATCAACCTCCCAAACTGATCTTTCTGTGAGGGTTCTAAGTGTTGGAGTTTTACATCAAGACTTCGCAACACTTCAGAATTTGACAATTTACGTGAAAGAACTTCAGCTCCAATTTCAGGTTCATCATCTTGGAACTCCCCCTCATCTTCACAAGTCTCGACCATAGGAGGATCTGAAGTGAGTGACAGCTGCACCCCTAGCATTCCTATCATGATAAGGCTTCAACATGTTAATGTGACACAACTGTTTTGGCTTTCTCCAATCTGGAGTCTTCACAATGTGATTGAGATCATGAAGTTTTATCAGAATTTCAGAAGGACCATGAAATCTAGCCTGCAATGGATTGGACTGCAGGGGAAACAACACAAGGACCTTGTCTCCTGGTTTAAACTCACAGCTTCTAGCCTTATGATCAAACCAAGTTTTCATTTTTCCCTGACTTGATTTCAAGTTCTCTATCACTAGGTCGCAAGCTGCACGCAGTCTTTCCTTGAACTTGCTACCATAGTCTAACAGACTGGTATGCAGCTCTTTCTCTTGCCATTGTTTACTCAACAATAGCAAAGGTCCTCTCACTTCATAGCCAAACACTAGCTCAAACTGACTGAATCCAGTAGACTCCTGCACTGCTTCTCTGGCTGCAAACAACTGCAAATCAACACCTTCATCCCAGTCTTTCTCATGGTCATAACAATATGTCCTCATCATTGTCTTGAGAGTGGAATGGAACCACTCTAAGGCACCCTGACTCTCTGGATGATAGGCACTGGAAAGAATCTGCTTTGCTCCTAGTTCATACACAACCTGCTGAAACAATCCGGAAGTGAAATTGCTACCTTAGTCTGACTGAATTTCCCTGGGAAGGCCAAACAACGTGGAGAACTTTATCAAAGCTTTCGAGATTGCAGTTGCCTTGATGTTGCATAGAGGTATGGCTTCAAGGAATCTGGTAGATGCAACCATGATTGTCAACAAGTAATGATTTCCAGATCTAGTCTTAGGTAATGGACTAACCCAATCAACCATGACTTTGGAGAAGGGCTCTGCAAATGCTGGGATAGGCTGCAATGGAGCTACAGGTGGGTCTAACTGGTGTTTTCCAACTACCTGAAAAGTGTGACAGGTTTTGCAAAAGTTGGAAACATCTTTCCGAAGTCCAGGCCAGAAGAAGTGTTTCATGATCTTAACAGTCTTGTTAACACTAAGATGACCTCCTAAAGGTAAACTATGAGCCATTGTTAAGATATCATTCCTGTAGACCTTTGGAACAACAATTTGCTTGACCACTGCCCAACCTGCATTGGCAGGGATATCAGGAGGGCGCCACTTTCGCATCAACACTCCATCCTTGAGATAATACCCAACTGGAACTGCGTCTTTTTCTTCATCAGGAAGGGCTCTCTTCTTTAGTCCACAAATTTCAGGATCATTGTTTTTTTCCTGAATCAACCGCTTTCTGGACAGAGACAAGTCTCCAGACACATCAGAATCACCAGATCCATCTGGCTGGCTGAACAGGGAACTGATAAAAGTGTCTGATAAGTCCTCAAACGGAGAAACCATAGTAGGCCGAACAGAGTCATGAGACGAAACACCTGAGTCATGACCATTCCACATGCTGGACGGCACCACATCATCTTCTTCTTGAGCCTTTTTAGCAATAGCACAAGTCACTGCACAGGAAGGATACAGAGATGGGTCTTCATCTCCATCTTCAGTGCTCGGCTGTGAAGTAAGATGAACAGGGGGAACTACATGGCCCCCAGCCAGGTCATTCCCTTGCAACAGAGAAACACCCTCGATAGGTAGACTTGACATAAGTCCCACCTTTACCTGTCCTGTAACTAAATCTGACTTCAAGAATACAGAGCGTGGGGGTACAGATACAGTTCTCCCTTCAATACCTTGTACAAGTATGAAATCCCCAGAAGCGGTCTCATCACGTAACTCCAAGGAGTCCATCAACAAAAGTGACTGAGATGCACCGGTATCCCTTGGGATATATATGGGGACAGGAGGAGAATGCTCATTCAGAGCCACAAATCCCTCTGACATAAATGGAAGAAATTCCTCCCTCACAAAGTCAGCAGTATCAGGCTTCTTAGCCTCACCAGGAGCAAGCAATTTAGCAGATCGGTCATCTACTACAGGGGTTTCTAACCTTGTCTTCACAAAGGCATTGGGTTTGGCATCCTTTTCTTTTTCTTTTTTAGCTTTAAGGAACCAACAGTTAGTCGTAACATGACCAGATTTCTTGCAATAATTGCAAAATAGACCACTTTTGTCACTGTCAGCTTTCACACTTTCATCATACCTGTGACTGGATTTCTGAGCACCATCACCAGATTTGTCTTTGTCTTAGGGTCAGGAATTTTGGGTTTCACCGTTACCTTTCTTCTGAAATTGGGACTATCTATTGTTACTGCTAGACTGAAATTTGGACTTATATGTGAGAAAATATTTGTCTGCAAATTTGGCAGCTGATTGCAAATTCAGTGCTTGCTTCTCATTCAGGTAGGTCTTAATATCTTCCTTAACACATTTCTTGAATTTTTCAACTAACACCATCTCTTTTAGTGAATCGAAATCATCCTTGACCTCCATAGAAGTACACCATAGCCGCGTAGGCACGGGTGGGCGTGGGTGGGCGGCCGCCACCCAGGGGAAAACCCCGCCCACCTAGCCTGGTTTCAGCCGGCCCTGCGCGCTACTGCAGCTATGCACAAAAAAAAGTTTGAAAATCCATCATCTTAACCCCTTAAACCCTGAGCCTCTTTTTAGAAAATGGCAAGCCCAAAATGAAATGAGTATAAATAAGTATATCTCTGCAACTGCTTGGTCCATTTGAATAATACCTGGTGTAAAAATCACTATTTATGTCACTGAGTCAGAGTAAATGGAGATGGAACACAGTGTAAATGAAAGATCTCATTTTGCACCTAACAAATTTTTCTTCGATCCCTTGTAAATTTGTTGAGTTGCAGCCTGAAACCTCTAAAAATTACAGCACAGAATGTCATTATTATCTGTGCCAAAGTTTATTCTGATCGGGTCAATCAAAACAAAATTAGAGAGGAATGTCTAGGTGGCTTCTCCAATTTGGCAATGTAGGTACCTTGTGTTCCATTTCAGATTTCTTACATACCAAGCTGTAAAACCCATAAGATTTCACAAATATATCACTACAAGCATCCATTCCAACCAAATACAACATTTTTTAATTTTTAGAATTAAAAAAAATGATTATTATTTCTGCCAGTTTTGTTGCCCATACAATTTCCCATCCAAAGATAATACATACAATGAAAATTACATATTTATTAAAAAACAAAACAAATAAGTAAAATGAGAAATACAAAGGCAATGTGAAAATATGTTAAAGAAAAGTAAGAATAACAAAAACCCCAGCGATTATTTGTAGAAGGCAACTGCGATTATTTCCAAAAAAATTAAATAAAATAAATAAGAAAAAGGTACCCCGATCAGGAATCGTACCTTCACAATTTCCTTTCAGCAGCGCAACATTTTATCCAATAGGCTGCGCCAATCGACAACAGTCTATGGTGAAATTGCCTATTCAACGAATGGGTAAGGAAAATACGAAGGCTACTGTACTGTTGTAGGCTCAGTATTTGTGCGGAATAGTGCAAAGATTCTGTCAGAAAACGACTTTGAAAATGAATGTTGAATATTTAGCGGATAATTATTCAGACAATACCTCAAACAAACTAGTTATGCATTTATATTGTCGCGCCATTCAAGAACATGCATTTGTCCCATGGACTCAGATTGACGCACTCGGAATGCAAGGCTGTAGCTCAGGCTCAGTTTCTACGATTACGGTGGTTTAGCGTTCGTTAGAATCATCAGGACTCATACAGTCAAATTCGTACCAGCAGAGTCTTCCTGACAGCATCACAGGCCGAAAGCAGATTGGAAAGTACATTGCAAGGAGGCGGAATGCTACGGAGCCGAGATATTTGAAGCAACGCCCTGGGAAAGAACATGCTAGGATCCCGGGCAGATGTAGTTTCGTTATAACGCGAACACATTGGGCTAACATTAGCAAGCGCAGATTTACCCTCGAGCAGTTTTTTTATCGCAAAATATCAAAGGTAAGAATTTTTTTCTGCTCATCTCTGTAGACTGTAAAGTGTATGCCTGCTGTTCTTTCAATGTGGTGTCAGTTTAAAATGACAGGGCTCATATCGTTGCATTCTGTGGACTTTCCTCTTTTATTTGACGTATCGTTTTTATGCATAGCACGAATTCAGCAGAAATCCTGGCGATTCAGCACTGATATGATTTTATCCTATGTTCTGCTGCATGCTTATTTACTTGCTTAGTGCTTGAATTGTGTTCGGTTGAGGTAAAAATGGTTTACATGAGCTTTTGGCCGAGTTTCTTAGCGAAATGTGGATATGCCGGTTGACAATGTTGCGATTTGAAAAAATGCTGTATTTATAATGCGTAACAACCATCGGGGTTCTTAAGGATCTCAGTCCTTAAGGGGTTAAATGGCTAATTTAAAGCAAAGTTCTGTGTTAGGTTATTTTAAAAAAAAACCACGACGAGAAGACCATGAAGACTGGCCTCAAGTCGTCCAAGCCACCACCGAGCATGTTTCCAGTTACACCGAGTCTGATGAGGCTAACCCTCAGCCTTCTTGTTGCTGCCCTCCACAACCACCAGCACCTGCTGCTGAAGCCCCTGTTTTACTAGCCGCCCTGCCGAAAGACCTATCTGCTGTGGATGAGGCAGCTTCACAGCCCAGACTACAAAAGTTCCCTACTGCCAGAACAGAGAAGGACAAGTGGGACAGATGTTTTTCATGTCGTTGGTACGACAAGTTCAAATAAGTTGAGTATAGCATATCCAGAAATGCAGTGTTTTGCAAAGTGTGTCGCCTCTTCCCCGATGCTAACACTGAAGATCGTTTCATTAAGACAGGCTTCAGTGACTGGAGGCACATGAGCCAGTTTTGTGTTAAACATGAAGCTAGCAAAGCACACTGTTCCGCCGCGGCCAAAACCCAGGCTTATAAAGAAAGTCACCAGGCAGGAGGACGAGGGAATATCCTCAATTGTACTAGATATCCTGCTTTTTTGTGCAAAGCAGGATATTCCCTTACTTGCCACCGTGAAAACGAGGAGAGTCTTAATCAGTTTCAATTTTCTTGAAATTTTTAAATTCATATGCGAGTATGATCCCGATATCAAAAAGCGACTAGAAGATCTATCTAAAAATTGAACTCTTATGAGCCCAGAAATCCAGAATGAACTGCTGGAGACGGCTGCATCGCTCCTTCTCAGACATATTAAAACGGAGCTGCACACACAACCGGACACATACTGCACAGTTTTGGCAGACGAATGTAAAGATCTGTCTAAGAGAGAATTAGTTGCTGTATATCTCTCCCAGAGCGCATTAAGAGAGAGAGCAGTGGGTTTTGTTGACACTGGGGACATGACTGCGAATGGAATATCAGAAGATTTTGGAGGTACTGAACGCACTAGAACTAGACCCTGCATTATGCGTTGGACTTGGTTTTGATGGGGCCTCAGTTATGTGTGGTATTCACGGTGGGGTTCAGGCTATTTTAAAAAAAACCTTCCCCAAAGCAATATACGTGCATTGCAACTTGCACCGCCTCAATCTCGTGCTCTGCACTGCGTCTAAGGCATCAACCTGCGTGTCATCTTTTTCAACCTTTTGAATAGTCTGCACCATTTCATGACTGGCAGTAGCCGGCACGCCAGATTTTTGGAGATCCAGAAGCAACTGCACCCGGACAGACCGTGCCGCGAGCTGGTGCGATCTGCGGACACAAGGTGGAGCTCAAAGTCGGGCTCAGTGAAAGAAGTTTTAACCCTGCTTGATGCAATCGTGGAAACACTCACTGAATTTGCATGGAGCACAGGCCAAACACGAGTTGATGCTGAGTGTCTTATACAGCAAACGCAAACCAAAAGATTTGTGTTCCTGCTCGTCACATTTTCCAAGTTATTTGAAGCCAGTGATTTTGCTACCAAGGGCTTGCAGTCCCCCACTGTATCGATCACAGACTGCATCGATCTGATTGAAGGACTTAAAACCAGTTTTCGTGCTTTCAGAGATGATTCCACTGAGTTTGACGAAGTGATTAAGTTAACTGAGGAATTAATGGCCAAATATGAAATCCAAAACTGGGATATCACCAGCTCTCGGAAAAGAAAACTACCACTAAGCCTGGGTGAGTCGCATGTTGAATCAACACTCAGGAAATCAACGTGTGCAAGGAGCAACTCTGACCTACGGGCATTATGGAACGAAATATTGGACAGACAACTTGCTGAGCTGGACAGTTGTTTTCAGAATGACTCGTATGGGATCATGCAGGCCTCCGCTGCTTTTCTGCCATGATCGGACTCGTTTGGTCTTGTGACAGCAGTAAACACACCCAGCGCACACTATGGGCTTTTGGTGGAGGATGCAGAATTGACTGTTTTTTTCCAGCAGCTTAACCGAAAGGTAAATGAGGGTCACATCTACCCATCCCTCATTGAGGTTCTTGACAGCTGTCTCAAGGATATATTTCCGAACATAAATACTGTCCTTAGAGCCATCATCACTCTACCCATCACCAGTTGCACAGCTGAAAGACTTTTTTCCACTGTCAACCGAATAAAGACAAGCAACAGAGCATCAATGCTCACAGGCCGTCTGAACAACTTGTCCCTTCTGTCATTCGAAAGTGAACTGACCGAATCTTTGGATTATAATGACATTATTTCTCTTTTAAAACCCAAGCCACGCCGCCTTGTGCTGTGACAACGTAGGTAGGCATAATAAATGTTTCTTGTTTTTGCGTTTTGTTTGCCTGTCAGTGAACCTCAGATTATATTTAAACTGAGACTAAGTCTCAGCTCTGGATCGACTACAGGCTGCTTTTCAACCTCCTGGCACTGTAATACTGTTATACTACTGTTATGGCACTGTAGTTGTATGCTGCATATCAACCTCCTGGCACTGTGTTAATGCAAAGGCTTTAAATTGTGTCACAGCCATCTGGCACTGTGTTATTACATAAGCTATAACTTGTCTTTAGACCATCTGGCACTGTTACATAAGCTATAACTTGTCTTTAGACCATCTGGCACTGTGTTATTACATAAGCTATAACTTGTCTTTAGACAAGTTGTTTTGAAGCCTTCTGGCACTATGTTATTATACCGGTTATAAATTGTTTTAAGCCCCCTGACACTGTGTTGTTACATAGGCTTTGAATTGTGTGTAATCCCTCTGGCTCTGTGTTATTACATGAGCAGTAACTGTGTTTCAGCCCTGGCACTGTGTTATTACATGAGCAGTAACTGTGTTTCAGCCCTGGCACTGTGTTATTGGGTAGGCAATAAACTATGTTTCATCTGTAATGTGAATATAGGCCACTAGATGGCAGTATTTACCTTTTTTTGTTAAGCTCAGACTGGAGTCATGTTTAGACATGTCCTGGACATGTCTGGGGCAAGTCTCAGAAAATTAAAAAAAAGAGGTCTGAATGTGGGTGGGGTCTGCAAAAGAGTATATAAGGAAAAGAATTGAGACAGTAAGGTAGTAGGAGAAATTGCAAGAAGATGACCAGACCTGCCATTCTGTTCAAGACCTGTGACGTTTCTTTTGTGGATTTCTTTGCCTGTGTTTGAGCATTTTCTTCATCCAGGACATCACCAAGCCACCCCACCAAAAAGGGACTGTAATTATTTCTGTTTTTTCTGATTTATCAATCTTGGTCTTTAGTTGTAGGTTGTTATTAGTCTTTGTCTTTGTTAAAAATTAAATGTGTTTTAGTTGTTAAAACTGTGTTTGTCATCCCTTGCTGTTGCTGTTGTGTTATAAATGTAATAACAAATTGGGGCCATAACAAATTGGGGGCTCAAGGTCCGGGATAGACCATTGTGTGAGTAATTTATTGAAAATCTAACATTCCAAATTGTGAAATTGTTTTTGTGAATTTTCCTAGATATATATTGACAACAGCAATGGATGATTTCTTGGCATCACCAACCGTAGGGGTTTTGAAGTCTTTTAAAAAGACAGAACTGCTAGAAATTTGCAGACAGTTGGAGCTGACAGAGGTAAAACCAGCCATGCGAAAAGCAAGACTGGCTAGAGAGATAGTTGAATATTACATTGATGAAAATGTGTTTGCACCAGGAGATCTGGAACAGTTTCCAGTGGAAAATCCAAATATAGAAATGGAACTTAAATTAAAAATGCTAGAGATTGAGAGGGAAGAAAAAGAAAAACAAAGGCAGTTTGAGTTAGAAAAATTAGCAAGAGAAGAAAAACAAAGAGAATTTGAGAGAGAGAAAGAGGAAAGAGCAGAAAGAGAGAGACAGAGACAGAGAGATTTTGAATTAGAGAAATTGGATAGAGAAGAAAGACTCCAAATGGAGCAACTAAAAATTAAAATAGCAATGAAAAATAAATTTTGTGCTAGTCAGGAGGTAAAACTGGTGCCTCCATTTTCGGAAAAGGATGTTGACAACTATTTCCAATGTTTTGAAAAGGTAGCAAAGAGTTGCCAGTGGCCAAAGGAACACTGGCCTCTGATGTTGCAAACTGTCCTCAAGGGTAAAGCTCAACAAGCCTATTCGGCTTTGTCTGCAGATGATTCCTCTGATTATGAGGTTGTCAAAAAGGTTATTTTGAGAGCTTATGAGCTGGTTCCAGAGGCTTACCGACAGAAATTCAGAGGTCTGAAGAGATCTGAAAATCAGACTTATGTGGAATTTGCTAATGAGGAGAAGATTTGCTTTGAGCGCTGGTGTACTTCTATGGAGGTCAAGGATGATTTCAACTCACTAAAAGAGATGGTGTTAGTTGAAGAATTCAAGAACTGTGTTAAGGATGATGTTAAGACCTACCTTAATGAGAAGCAAGCACTGAACTTGCAATCAGCTGCCAAATTTGCAGATGAATATGTTCTCACTCATAAGTCCAAATTTCAGTCTAGCAGTAACAATAAATGGTCCCAATTTCAGAAAAAGGGTTATGGTGATACCCAAGATTCCTCACCCAAAGATAAAGACAAATCTGGTGATGGTGCTCAGAAATCCAGTAACAGGTCTGATCAAAGTGTGAAAGCTGACAGTGACAGAAGTGGTCTAGTTTGCAGATATTGCAAGAAATCTGGTCATGTTACAACTAACTGTTGGTTCCTTAAAGCTAAAAAAGAAAAAGAAAAGGATACCAAACCAAATGCCTTTGTGAAAACAAGGTTAGAAACCCCTGTAGTAGATAACCGATCTGCTAAATTGCCTGCTTCTTGTGGGGCTAAAAAGCCTAATACAGCTGACTTTGTGAGGGAGGAATTTCTTCCATTTGTGTCAGAGGGATTTGTGGCTCTAAATGAGCATACTACTCCTGTCCCCATATATATCCTAAGGGATACCGGAGCTTCTCAGTCACTTTTGTTGATGGACTCCTTGGAGTTACGTGATGAGACCGCTTCAGGGGATTTGATACTTGTACAAGGTATTGAAGGGAGGACTGTATCTGTACCCCTGCGCTCTATATTCTTGAAGTCAGATTTAGTTACAGGACAGGTAAAGGTGGGACTTATGTCAAGTCTACCTATAAAGGGTGTTTCTCTGTTGCTAGGCAATGACCTGGCTGGGGGCAAAGTAGTTCCCCCTGTACATCTTACTTCACAGCCGAGCACTGAAAATGGGGATGAGGACCCATCTCTGTATCCTTCTTGCGCAGTGACTCGTGCTATGGCCAAGAAGGCTAAAGAAGATGATGTTGTGGTGCCGTCCAGTACATTGAATAGTCAGGACTCAGGTGGTTCGCCTCATGACTCTGATTGGCCTACTATGGTTTCTCCGTTTGAGGACTTATCAGATACTTTTATCAGTTCTCTATTCAGCCAGCCGGATGGGTCTGGTGATTCTGATGTGTCTGGAGACTTGTCTCTGTCCAGAAAGCGGTTGATTGAGGAGCAAACTAATGATCCTGAAATTGGTGTACTAAAGAGGAGAGCCCTTCCTGAAAAAGAAATAGACGCAGTTCCAGTTGGGTATTATCTCAAGGATGGTGTGTTGATGCGGAAGTGGCGCCCTCCTGATATCCCTGCCAATGCAGATTGGGCAGTGGTCAAGCAAATTGTTGTTCCGAAGGTCTATAGGAATGCGATCTTAACAATGGCTCATAGTTTACCTTTAGGAGGTCATCTTGGTGTTAACAAGACTGTTGATAAGATCATGAAACACTTCTTTTGGCCTGGGCTTCGGAAAGACGTTTCCAACTTTTGCAAAACCTGTCACACTTGTCAGGTAGTTGGAAAACACCAGTTAGACCCACCTGTAGCTCCATTGCAGCCTATCCCAGCATTTGGGGAGCCATTCTCTAGGGTCATTGTTGATTGCGTTGGTCCATTACCCAAGACTAGATCTGGAAATCAGTACTTGTTGACAATCATGTGTGCATCTACCAGATTCCCCGAAGCCATACCTCTACGTAACATCAAGGCAACTGCAATCTCGAAGGCTTTGATAAAGTTCTTCACGTTGTTTGGTCTTCCCAGGGAAATTCAGTCAGACCAGGGTAGCAATTTCACTTCAGGATTGTTTCAGCAGGTTGTGTATGAACTAGGTGCAAAACAGATTCTTTCTAGTGCCTATCATCCAGAAAGTCAGGGTGCCTTAGAGCGGTTTCATTCCACTCTCAAGACAATGATGAGGACTTATTGTTATGACCATGAGAAATACTGGGATGAAGGGGTTCATTTGCTGTTGTTTGCAGCTAGAGAAGCAGTGCAGGAGTCTACTGGATTCAGTCTATTTGAGCTAGTGTTTGGTCATGAAGTGAGAGGACCTTTGCTATTATTGAGTGAACAATGGCAAGAGAAAGAGCCGCATATCAGTCTGTTAGACTATGTTAGCAAGTTCAAGGAAAGATTGCGTGCAGCTTGTGACCTTGCCAAAGAGAACTTGAAATCAAGTCAGGGAAAAATGAAAACTTGGTATGATCATAAGGCTAGAAGCCGTGAGTTTAAACCAGGAGACAAGGTCCTTGTGTTGTTTCCCTTGCAGTCCAATCCATTGCAGGCTAGATTTCATGGTCCTTATGAAATTCTGACAAAACTCAATGATCTCAATTACATTGTGAAGACTCCAGATAGGAGAAAACCAAAACAATTGTGTCATATTAACATGGTAAAGCCTTATCATGACAGAAATGCTAGGGTTGCAGCTGTCACTTCAGATTCTCCAATGGTCGAAACGTGTGAAGATGAGGGGGAGTTTCAAGATGATGAACCAAGAATTAAAGCTGAAGTTCTTTCATGTAAATTGTCAAACACTGAAGTGTTGCAAAATCTTGATGTAAAACTCCAGCACTTAGAACCCTCACAGAGAGATCAGTTTGAAAGGTTGATCAAGAAATATGAGGATTTGTTTCCTGATGTTCCAAAGAGAGTTACTATAGCCTCTCATGATGTAGATGTTGGTGATGCCAAACCAATAAAACAGCATCCATACCGGATGAATCCTGAAAAGAGAAAGATTGCTGAGAAAGAGGTTGAGTACATGTTAAAACATGATATTATCAGACCCTCCAACTCCGATTGGAGTTCACCCTGTGTGCTAGTTCCAAAACCTGATGGAAGTACTAGATTCTGTACAGATTATCGCAAAGTCAATGCTGTAACTAGAACTGATGTGTTTCCAGTACCTAGGATTGATGATTGTATTGATAGTGTAGGGCAAGCAAAGTTTCTGACCAAGATTGATTTATTGAAGGGTTATTGGTGTGTGCCTTTAACTGAGAGGGCCAAGAGCATCTCTGCTTTTGCCACACCATCTGGATTGTACCAGTATGAAGTCCTACCCTTTGGCATGAAAAATGCCCCAGCCACGTTCCAAAGGATGATACAGTCTACAATCGCCGGATTGCCACACACGGGTGCGTACATCGATGACCTGATCACACGGAGTGACTCCTGGGAAGAACATCTAAAAGATGTAGAGACGTTGTTCCAGCGCCTGACCCAGGCTAACCTGACTGTTAACCTGAGCAAGAGTGACTTTGGTTGTGCTACTGTCACCTATCTTGGCTACGTCATAGGCCAGGGTAAGGTGGCACCCATAAATGCTAAAGTCCAAGCCATCATGGACTTTCCAGTTCCTGACAACAAAAAAGCTTTGCGCCGCTTCCTTGGAATGATCGGGTACTACCGCAAGTTCTGCAAGAACTTTGCTGAGATTGCTCTCAGTCTAACTAACCAACTGAAGAAAGGCGTAAAGTTCACCTGGGATGATGCATGCCAGAGAGCCTTCGATCACCTGAAGTCTCTGCTGTGTCACTTCCCTGTGCTCAAATCTCCTGACTTCAACAAACCGTTCTCCATCGCGGTCGATGCTAGCGACCAAGCTTGTGGATCTGTGCTCCTACAGAGAAGTGACTCTGATGACATTGAGCATCCCGTGGCATACTTCTCCAGGAAGTTCAATCGCCACCAAAGGAACTATTCCACAATAGAGAAGGAACTGTTGGCTCTGGTCCTTTCTTTACAACACTTTGAGGTTTATGTTTGTACAGGACAAAAGCCAATGATTGTGTACACTGACCACAATCCGTTAATGTTTTTGAGTAAGATGAAAAACAAGAATCGGAGATTGTTGAATTGGAGTTTGATTTTACAGGAGTTTGACTTGGAAATTAAGCATGTGAAGGGTACAGACAATGTAATTGCTGATTGCTTATCCCGTGTTTGAATGTGTATGATATGTATATATAGACAAGTGTTCACTTTACCATTTTGTATTGAAAAGAAAAATTTTGCCTTTATGAGTCAAAATTTTTTCCCTTTTGGAATGGAGGTGTAATGTGAATATAGGCCACTAGATGGCAGTATTTACCTTTTTTTGTTAAGCTCAGACTGGAGTCATGTTTAGACATGTCCTGGACATGTCTGGGGCAAGTCTCAGAAAATTAAAAAAAAGAGGTCTGAATGTGGGTGGGGTCTGCAAAAGAGTATATAAGGAAAAGAATTGAGACAGTAAGGTAGTAGGAGAAATTGCAAGAAGATGACCAGACCTGCCATTCTGTTCAAGACCTGTGACGTTTCTTTTGTGGATTTCTTTGCCTGTGTTTGAGCATTTTCTTCATCCAGGACATCACCAAGCCACCCCACCAAAAAGGGACTGTAATTATTTCTGTTTTTTCTGATTTATCAATCTTGGTCTTTAGTTGTAGGTTGTTATTAGTCTTTGTCTTTGTTAAAAATTAAATGTGTTTTAGTTGTTAAAACTGTGTTTGTCATCCCTTGCTGTTGCTGTTGTGTTATAAATGTAATAACAAATTGGGGCCATAACAAATCGCCCTGACACTGTAGTTGTTTTCTATATTCCCCTGCGCAGTAGTTATTTCGTCCGTCATTAAAGTTTTCATAACAGGTTCGATTTAATGCATTTTTCGCATCTGTGAAAAGCCTTTTTGACCAATCACATCAGGGTCGCGAGGCTGGAGAGAGAGAGAGAGACAGGGTCACCGCCGAGTGTGTGTCTCTGTGTGTGTGTGTGTGCGTACGCCAGCCGCTATTCACCACTGAGTGTGTGTGTCTGTGTCTCTGTGCACCAGCCGCTGTTCAGGATCATAGACATTGGTCGTCTTCTTTTTATATAGGCTATAAACTGTCGATCTCCTGGCAAAGGTTTTTGCCCACCCACTTTAGTACATGCCCACCCACCAGCCAATTTGTGGCTCCGCTACTGGTACACCAGCGCTCAAAGCAAACCTTCTCGTTAGCAAATTCCACATAAGCCTAATTTTCAGATTTCTTCAGACCTCTGAATTTCTGTCGGTAAGCCTCTAGAACCAACTCCTAAGCTCTCAAAATAACCTTTTTGACAACCTCATAATCAGAGGAGTCATCTGCAGACAAAGCCGACTAGGCTTGTTGTGCTTTACCCTTGAGGACAGTTTGCGACATCAGCGGCCAGTGTTCCTTTGGCCACTGGCAACTCTCAGCTACGTTCTCAAAGCACTGGAAATACTTATCAACCTTTTCTGAGAATGGAGGCACCAGCTTTACCTCCTGGCTAGCACGAAATTTGTTTTCAGCTTCTATATTGATTTTAAGTTGCTCCATTTGGAGCCTTTCTTCTCTGTCTAACTTCTGTAAATTGAAATCTCTGTCTCTCTCTTTCTGCTCTTTCCTCTTTCCCTCTCGCAAATTTTTCTAACTCAAACTGCCTTTCTCTCTTTCAATCTCTAGCATTTTTAATTTTAGTTCCATTTCTAAATTTGGATCTTCCACTGGAAACTGTTCCAGATCTCCTGGTGCAAACACATTTTAATCAATGCAATATTTAACAATCTCTTGAGTCAGTCTTGCTTTTCGCATGGCTGGTTTTACCTCTGTTAGCTCTAACTGTCTGCATATTTCTAGCAGTTCTGTCTTTTTAAAAGACCTCAAAACCTCTACGGTTGGAGATGCCAAGAAATCATCCTTTGCTGTTGATCTGTCTATATATACATATATATTAGATTTTCAATAAATGACTCACACAGTGGTCTATCCCGGACAAGTTCCCAATTTTTTATGGCCCCAATTCGTTATGACCCCAGACAGACAGCAAGGGATGACAGACAAAATTTTAAAACTTGAACAGATTTAATTAAACTAAGCACTGACCAAGATTGATATACACTCAACAAAAATATAAACGCAACACTTTTGTTTTTGCTCCCATTTGTCATGAGATGGACTCAAAGATCTAAAATTCATTCCAGATACACAATATTACCATTTCTCTCAAACATTGTTCACAAATCTGTCTAAATGTGTGATAGTGAGCACTTTTGCTTTGCTGAGACAATCCATCCCACCTCACAGGAGTGCCACATCAAGATGCTCATCAGACACCATAATTAGTGCACAGGTGTACCTTAGACTGTCCACAATAAAAGGCCACCCTGAAATGTGCAGTTTTTGCTTTATTGGGGGTCTGGGGACTCTGTCAGTATCTGGTGTGACCACCATTTGCCTCATGCAGTGCAACACATCATCTTCGCATAGAGTTTATCAGATTGTCAATTGTGGCCTGTGGAATGTTGGTCCACTCCTCTTCAATGGCTGTGCGAAGTTGCTGGATATTAGTGGGAACTGGTACGCGCTGTCGTATACGCCGGTCAAGCACATCCCAAACATGCTCAATGGGTGACATGTCCGGTGAGTATGCTGGCCATGCAAGAACTGGGACATTTTCAGCTTCCAAGAATTGTGTACAGATCCTTGCAACACGGGGCCGTGCATTATCTTGCTGAAACATGAGGTGATGTTTATGGATGTTTGGCACAACAATGGGCCTCAGGATCCCATCACGGTATCTCTGTGCATTCAAAATGCCATCAATAAAATGCACCTGTGTTCTTCGTCCATAATAGATGCCTGCCCATGCCATAACCCCACCACCACCATGGGCCACTCGATCCACAATACTGACATCAGCAAAGTGCTCACCCGCACGACGCCATACACGCTGTCTGCCATTTGCCCTGAAGAATGTAAACCGAGATTCATCCGTGAAGAGAACACCTCTCCAACTTGCCAGACGCCATCGAATGTGAGCATTTGCCAACTCAAGTCTGTTACGGCGACGATCTGGAGTCAGGTTAAGACCCCGATGAGGACGACGAGCATGCAGTTGAGCTTCCCTGAGACGGTTTCTGACAGTTTGTGCAGAAATTCTTTGGTTATGGAAACCAATTGTTTCAGCAGCTGTCTGAGTAGCTGGTCTCAGACGGTCTTGGAGGTGAACCTGCTGGATGTGGAGGTCCTGGGCTGGTGTGGTTACACGTGGTCTGCAGTTGTGAGGCCGGTTGGATGTACTTCCATATTCTCTGAAACGCCTTTGGAGACGGCTTATGGTGGAGAAATGAACATTCAATGCCCGAGCAACAGATCTGGCTGACATTCCTGCTGTCAGCATGCCAATTGCACGCTCCCTCAATGCTTGCGCCATCTGTGGCATTTTGCTGAGACACAAAACTGCACATTTCAGAGTGGCCTTTTATTGTGGGCAGTATAAGGTACACCTGTGCACTAATCATGGTGTCTGATGAGCATCTTGATGTGGCACACCTGTGAGGTGAGATGGATTGTCTCAGCAAAGCAAAAGTGCTCACTATCACACATTTAGATAGATTTGTGAACAATGTTTGAGAGAAATGGTAATATTGTGTATCTGGAATGAATTTTAGATCTTTGAGTCCATCTCATGACAAATGGGAAAAAAAACAAAAGTGTTGCGTTTATATTTTTGTTGAGTGTAGCTAGCTAGTTAGCCATCTTGTTAATTTTATTAACTACTCAGTCAATTCAGTCCCTGCAACGCTAAGGGCACCAAGGTAGCTCGCTGGAGACTTATTGATCTCAAGCATTTCCTTTAGTCAGCAGTCTATTTATGTCAATGGGACGGCTAATTAGCTAGCTAGCAAGCAAACACAATTTTTTTCTATTAAGGTGACAAATTTGGATTTCTACGTTAACATTTACGCATGAAACAATAGTCATTTGAAAGAAAGCCCTTCTAATGAATACTGCTGCAAAAGGCAGCCGCACATCTCGGCATTTTAATGCTTATATTGACTTATTTGAAATAGGCCTCATAGGAAACAATTCATTTTTATGAAGAAGTTGGGTGTATCAATATGGCGGCAGGGTGCTTTTTTTTTTTTTTTTAAAAGATTATGTTTTGGGGGATTCTTTCCTTTATTTGACAGTAATACAGTAGAGAGACACAGGAAGGTTGGGGAGAAGAATGGGGAAGACATGTGGCAAATGACCCGAGCCGGAATCGAACCCGGGTCACCGCAGGAAGGACACAGCCTTAATGGTGTGCGTACTTAGACTGATGTGCCACCGGGGCACATATGGTGGCAGGGTGCTTCACTTTGATGATGTAAATATGACATCATCAGCAATCTAGTGTTCTAAATATACATATCTATGGATTGGCCCAGGCCTAGACCCGGCCCGAGTACAGGCTCTGAGGAGCCTCTTGTTCGGGGATTATTTAGTGAAGCGCGTATCGAGGCGTGTGCTGAGTAATAAAGGGTGTTTCTGTTGTGATTCTGCATTTCAGCCATGTCTTTTGTCTAGCCCCATGTTTAAGTTCTGTGCCTGGCTTGCCATGTATGCCTTTTGTGTTTTAGTGACCACTGCCTGCCTCTGACCATCCCTAGGATTATGTATTGTGTTTTGGTTGTTTGATTTCATGTTTTATTATTTTTCTTGTTTTGTTATTATTTACGTCTTTGCCATGTTTCATAGCCTTGCCATGTTTCATAGTCTTGTTTTTGGTTCTAGTCCTGCACTTCGTTTTCCCCTGTCTTGTCTGGTGTAGGTCTTTGCCCACGGTCCCTTGTCTGACGTGCCACTCATTCGGGTGATTTCCTGGTTTCTGGGATTTCAATCTTTCTTCATATCTCGTTTTCTTCCTTCCTCTCTCTTTATGCTATCTACTAACCCTACTAACAGTTTATTGTTTTCGATAATTACTAACCCCGATTAACATTGTATATTCATACTAACTGACTAACTTGCACTCGGGATTGTATAGCTGCACATACTAATAGACTAACGATCTCTCAGCATTCGCCCAATCTGTATCTCCGCCCTCCTTGCCTATCACTAATTATCTCTACTGCAGTTTCCATTTATATCTCAGGCTTTCTCTTTTCTTTAGACTATACACTTTAGTACTCCTTAACCGGAGCTGTTATTCGTTCATAGGAATGTCTCGTTATCCCTGTCTGCGTTTCGGCATTCGCCAAATTCATGTAATTAGTTTTCCTCATGTGTCACTCCCATGTCATTGATTACACCTGTTTACCCTAGTCATGTGTTCACCCCGGATGTGTATATAAGGTGTCTGCACTTTTAGTTCCTTGTCAGATCGTCTTTACTCCTTTGTCTTGTGCTACGTTCCTCGCCTTGCTCATCGTGATATTTTCTTTCTGACTGGATTGCCCGACACTTGTTTTTTGGTTTGCCCTTTTGGATCTGATTGCCTTCGTGAGTTTTGACCTATTTTTGCCCGACCACGTCTATTGTCTTTGCTGCCCTGGTATTTGGATTCGGACTGTTTACGGCTTATGAGTTTGTCTCTCCACCAAACCCACGCCTGTGTACCGAACCATTTTTGCCTGACCTTGAGTTTTGTTATTGGTGCCCTGGTTACAGTTTTGGACTTTGCCCTTTGGATTCTGTTTGTGGATTGTGGACATTGTACTGTTGCCAGCTCTGTTGGGGGGTTTCCCCCTTCAGAAATAAAGCCTCCATTTTGCATTTATCTGGTTTTCGCTCTTGGCTCATTTCGTAAAACCTCACATTACGATCTGACCATGACGGAGCCAGCGTCAGACCAGTCTCTGCAGGAGGCAGTGCACCAGCAGGGCACTCAGTTGGAGTTTCAGGAACGTCAGCTCCGTGCTCTGATGCAGCACATGCAAACCATGAGCCTCCAGATGGCGGACCTCACTCGCTCAGTACAGGAGGCGCAGCAACTACAGTCACCCCAGCTTACCGCCTATACTCCTCCTGCTCCCGCTTCCGCTCCGCCCCTACCCAGCTGCGAGCCACGTCTACCACCGCCGGAGAGGTACGACGGGAACCCGGGAGCATGTCGGGCGTTTCTCACCCAGTGCGAGCTCATCTTCAGCCTGCAGCCTTCGTCCTTCCCCACCGAAAGAGCGCGAGTTGCTTTCATTATCACGCAACTGACGGGAAGAGCTAAGCAGTGGGCTACAGCGGCTTGGGAAGCTGATCTCCCCTGTGTACAGACTTTTCGTCTACTGGGTGAAGAGATGAGGCGGATCTTTGATCGCACCAAGTTGGGTCACGAGGCAGGACGAGAGATCCTGCACATGCGACAAGGTGGGCGTCCCGTAGCCGACTACGCCATTGATTTTCAGACGTTGGCCACCAACAGCAGATGGGGACAGAGAGCTCTGTACGATGCCTTCTTCGACGGATTATCGGAAGCACTTAAGGATGAGCTAGTGTCGCGGGATTTACCGGAGAACTTGGACGACCTTGTCGACCTGGCTATTCGCGTGGATTCGCGATTGGAGGAGCGCCGACGCCTCGCTTCCCGCAGACGACCATATCCAGCTCCCCAGAGTACTCCGCCTCGATCACCCCCTACTGGCAGCCGCTCCCCTGAGCCTGAACCCATGCAATTGGGACGTACGCGCATTCCTGTGGAGGAGAGGGATCGCCGCCGCCGTGATGGGGCCTGCTTTTACTGTGGCAAGGGAGGACACCTTATCGCTCAGTGCCCTAACAGGGAAAAAAGAAAGAAGAGAAGAGGTCCTCCTGGTGCCCGCATAGCGACAGTAATAGGGGTGACGCCGGGACAGGAAACTAACAATCGCACATGTGTTCCTGTAACTTTGGAATGGGGGGGCGAGAGCAGATCCACCGAGGCTCTCGTGGACACCGGAGCGGAGGAAAACTTAATTGATGTGGAGCTGGCCCGGAAATGGGGCGTTCCCACAGAGAAGATCTTCCCTGATCGAGTGGCCAATTCGCTCAGCGGCCAGAGGATCGGCCAAATAACCCATACGACCAGCCCCGTCAAACTCAAGGTGTCAGGAAACCACCACGAAACCATTCAGTTCCTCCTGTTACACTCTCCCCATGCTCCTATCGTCCTGGGCCATCCATGGATGGCCAAACACCTACCAGAGATCGACTGGCGCAAGAATGAAATTAAGGGATGGAGCTCCAACTGCTCCCTGACATGCCTCCGCAACGCCCTCGACCCTCTACACAACCCATCTCCTCCGGAGATTCCAGACCTGGAAAAGGTTCCTCTTGAATTCCATGACCTCAAGGAGGTTTTCTCAAAGTCTCGGGCCACCAGCTTACCACCTCACCGACCCTATGACTGCACCATAAACCTGAAGCCAGGTACTATGCCCCCTAGAGGCCGACTCTACTCACTCTCCAGACCAGAAAACCAAGCTATGGAGAAGTATCTCTCAGAGTCTCTCGCTGCTGGCCTTATACGCCCGTCATCATCCCCTGCTGGTGCGGGTTTTTTCTTCGTAGCCAAGAAGGATGGATCATTAAGACCCTGTATTGATTACCGGGGCCTCAACGAGATAACTATTAAGAACCGCTACCCACTTCCCCTCATGAACACCGCTTTTGATCTCCTGCAAGGAGCCAAGATCTTCACTAAGCTCGACCTCCGGAATGCATACCACTTAGTGCGAATCAGAGAGGGGGACGAATGGAAGACCGCCTTTAACACTCCCACGGGGCACTGGGAATATTTGGTTCTTCCTTTCGGGCTTACCAACGCTCCAGCAGTGTTTCAAAACCTCGTCAATGACGTCTTAAGAGACATGTTAAACAAGTTTGTTTTTGTCTATCTTGACGATATTCTGATTTTTTCTGAATCCCAGGAGGACCATGTTCAGCATGTTCGTCAAGTGCTCCGTCGCCTCTTGGAGAACCGCCTTTTCGTAAAGGCCGAGAAGTGTGAGTTTTTTGTTGAAACCACCACCTTTTTGGGTTACATTATTTCTCCTGGCACCATTCGCATGGACCCAGTAAAGGTGGAGGCAGTTACCAAGTGGCCCCGACCAGAGGACCGTAAGTCACTCCAACGTTTCCTAGGATTTGCCAACTTCTACCGGCGGTTCATCAGGAACTATAGTTCTGTTGCGGCTCCTCTTACTGCTCTCACCTCCTCCAAATTCAAGTTTCGTTGGTCGGAGAAAGCAGAGGACGCCTTTAAAGAATTAAAGACCAGATTCACATCTGCACCCATCCTCACTATTCCCAACCCAGAGCTCCAGTTCATCGTCGAGGTGGACGCCTCCAATATTGGAGCTGGAGCCATTCTGTCTCAGAGGTCCACGGAGGATGGGAAAATCCATCCATGTGCCTTCTTCTCTCGCCGCCTCAGCTCAGCGGAGAGAAATTACGACATCGGCAACCGGGAGCTGTTGGCGGTGAAGTTGGCCTTGGAAGAATGGAGGCAATGGCTGGAAGGATCCAAGGTTCCCTTTATTGTCTGGACTGACCACAAGAATTTGGAGTACCTGCAGACAGCCAAAAGACTCAATCCGCGGCAAGCCAGGTGGGCGTTATTCTTCTCCCGCTTTAACTTCCACATTGCCTACCGGCCTGGAAGTAAGAATGTGAAGCCTGATGCCCTATCCCGATGTTTTGAGATCCAGGAGGAAGAACTTAACAAGGATACTATCCTCCCTAAGGAAGCGTTTTTCAATGCCATATGTTTTGACATAGAGAGAGAGGTTAAGAATGCCCAGACCAATGCTGCTACCCCTAGTGCGTGTCCCACTAACTGCTTATTTGTTCCAGCTGCCCTGCGCCCCAAGGTCCTGGAATGGGGACACGCATCTAGACTGTCCTGCCACCCTGGGATTCGCCGCACTAAGAGCTTCATCCTCCAGAGGTTTTGGTGGCCAGAACTTAGCCAAGATGTCCAGGGTTTCGTTACAGCTTGCTCGGTCTGTGCCCAGGCTAAGTCCTCTCACCAACCACCACAAGGTTTACTCCAGCCCCTTCCGACACCACATCGTCCCTGGTCCCACATTGCACTAGACTTCATCACAGGTCTTCCCCCATCCAACCACCACACCACCATTCTCACTATTGTTGACAGATTTTCCAAAGCCGTTCACTTAGTTCCCCTCACTAAACTTCCCTCCGCTCAAGACACCACCAATCTGGTCATTCAACATGTCATTAGGCTTCATGGCATACCCACCGACATCACTTCTGATCGTGGTCCCCAGTTCACAGCACTTTTTTGGAAAGCGTTTTTTAAAGCCCTAGGCACGTCAGTCAGTTTATCCTCAGGTTTCCATCCCCAGACCAATGGCCAGACCGAGCGAGCTAACCAATGTGTGGAAAGTGTTCTGCGTTGTCTCTGCATTAGGAACCCCTCCTCCTGGAGTTATCAGTTGCCATGGGTAGAGTACGCCTTGAACAGCCACACCTCTGCTGCCTCCGGCGTCTCCCCCTTCAAGGCCTGCCTGGGCTACCAGCCTCCGTTGTTCCCGTCCCAGGAGGAGGAGGTAGCTGTTCCATCTGCCAGCGAGTTCGTCCGTAGGTGCAGACGCACCTGGGTCACCACCCGCCAGGTCCTGCTCAGATCGGTCGCCCGGATGAAGGAACTGGCCGACAAGAAACGCACAGCGGCTCCGGCGTACCGACCTGGGCAACGGGTCTGGCTGTCTTCTAGGGACATCCCCCTCAGAGGTAACGGGGGTAAGCTTTTCCCCAAATACCTGGGCCCTTTCACTATCGAGAGGGTCCTTAGTCCCACTGCCATTCGCCTCCGTCTCCCCCTATCCATGCGACGTATACACCCAACTTTCCATGTGTCACAAGTAAAACCTGCTGTAACCCACCACCTGTCCTCTGGACCTGATCCCCCTCCACCCGCCCGGATCATCGACGGAGGCGAAGCCTACACGGTCCGTGCCCTCCTGGACTCTCGTCGACGAGGCAGAGGTCTACAGTACCTCGTCGACTGGGAGGGTTACGGACCAGAACACCGCAGTTGGGTTCCTGCCCGACACATTCTGGATAAGACTTTAATAAGAGACTATCATGCTGCATCACGCTCTTCGAATTGAACGCCAGGAGGCGTTCGTTGGGGGGGGGGGTTCTGTTGTGATTCTGCATTTCAGCCATGTCTTTTGTCTAGCCCCATGTTTAAGTTCTGTGCCTGGCTTGCCATGTATGCCTTTTGTGTTTTAGTGACCACTGCCTGCCTCTGACCATCCCTAGGATTATGTATTGTGTTTTGGTTGTTTGATTTCATGTTTTATTATTTTTCTTGTTTTGTTATTATTTACGTCTTTGCCATGTTTCATAGCCTTGCCATGTTTCATAGTCTTGTTTTTGGTTCTAGTCCTGCACTTCGTTTTCCCCTGTCTTGTCTGGTGTAGGTCTTTGCCCACGGTCCCTTGTCTGACGTGCCACTCATTCGGGTGATTTCCTGGTTTCTGGGATTTCAATCTTTCTTCATATCTCGTTTTCTTCCTTCCTCTCTCTTTATGCTATCTACTAACCCTACTAACAGTTTATTGTTTTCGATAATTACTAACCCCGATTAACATTGTATATTCATACTAACTGACTAACTTGCACTCGGGATTGTATAGCTGCACATACTAATAGACTAACGATCTCTCAGCATTCGCCCAATCTGTATCTCCGCCCTCCTTGCCTATCACTAATTATCTCTACTGCAGTTTCCATTTATATCTCAGGCTTTCTCTTTTCTTTAGACTATACACTTTAGTACTCCTTAACCGGAGCTGTTATTCGTTCATAGGAATGTCTCGTTATCCCTGTCTGCGTTTCGGCATTCGCCAAATTCATGTAATTAGTTTTCCTCATGTGTCACTCCCATGTCATTGATTACACCTGTTTACCCTAGTCATGTGTTCACCCCGGATGTGTATATAAGGTGTCTGCACTTTTAGTTCCTTGTCAGATCGTCTTTACTCCTTTGTCTTGTGCTACGTTCCTCGCCTTGCTCATCGTGATATTTTCTTTCTGACTGGATTGCCCGACACTTGTTTTTTGGTTTGCCCTTTTGGATCTGATTGCCTTCGTGAGTTTTGACCTATTTTTGCCCGACCACGTCTATTGTCTTTGCTGCCCTGGTATTTGGATTCGGACTGTTTACGGCTTATGAGTTTGTCTCTCCACCAAACCCACGCCTGTGTACCGAACCATTTTTGCCTGACCTTGAGTTTTGTTATTGGTGCCCTGGTTACAGTTTTGGACTTTGCCCTTTGGATTCTGTTTGTGGATTGTGGACATTGTACTGTTGCCAGCTCTGTTGGGGGGTTTCCCCCTTCAGAAATAAAGCCTCCATTTTGCATTTATCTGGTTTTCGCTCTTGGCTCATTTCGTAAAACCTCACAGTTTCCCAAAAAAAGTATACCCAAATAAAATCATAATTTTTAATGAAAAAAACTTAATATTTTTTAAGTGTAATATGTCGTTGGAAAGGGCTGATTGATCTGTTTCCAATGATGCCTAGAACATGCATTCATTTCCACGGGTGAATGAGCAGCAATGCATCTTTTGAAGGGCACCCAGATCCTTACTGTACCAAATGAATGACTTCTTCCTGTGGGGTTATCTGAAAGATAAGGTTTTCACCACACCTCCAGCAAATCTGGATGATTTAGGGTAGAAGATCACACAGGCAGCTGATAACTAGCACCATGATCACCAAACGACCCAACGAGCTGTCCGTGACATGGTCAAACGATGCCAGCTATGTATTGATAGGAAGGGCGGTCATGTTGAGGGACCAGGGCCATGAATTTACTCTGGGGAACATTTCACTGAATAAATGAGTAATCTTCATCAATCTTTTTAGTTAGTTGAGTTATTTTGTGAAGAGCGTATCGAGTCGTATGCGGAGTAATACAGGAGTTATTTTCTGAAGCGTGTATTGAGGTGTGTGCAGAGTAATTCAGGAGTTATTTTGTGAAGGGCATATCGAGGCGTGTACTGAGTAATACAGGAGTTATTTTGTGAAGGGCGTATCGAGGCATGTGCTGAGTAATACAGGAGTTATTTTGTGAAGTGCATATCGAAGCCTATGCTGAGTAATACAGGAGTTATTTTGTGAAGCGCGTATCGAGGCGTGTGCGGAGTAATACAGGAGTTATTTTGTGAAACGCATATCGAAGCCTGTGCTGAGTAATACAGGAGTTATTTTGTGAAGCGCATATCGAGGTGTGTGCGGAGTAATACAGGAGTTTTTTTGTGAAGCGCATATTGAGGTGTGTGCAGAGTAATACAGGAGTTATTTTGTGAAGCGTGTATCAAGGTGTGTGCTGAGTAATACAGGAGTTATTTTGTGAAGCCCATATCGAGGCGTGTGCTGAGTAATACAGGAGATATTTAGTGAAGTGCGTATCGAGGCGTGTGCTGAGTAATACAGGAGTTATTTTATGAAACACATATCGAGGCGGGTGCTGAGTAATACAGGAGTTATTTTGTTAAGGGCGTATCGAGGCGTAGGCTGAGTAATACAGGAGTTATTTTGTGAAGCGCGTATTGAGGTGTGTGCTGAGTAATACAGGAGTTATTTTGTGAAGCGCATATTGAGGCGTGTGCTGAGTAATACAGGAGTTATTTTGTGAAGTGCGTATCAAGGCGTGGGCTGAGTAATACAGGAGTTATTTTGTGAAGCGCATATCGAGCCGTGAGTAATACAGGAGTTATTTTGTGAAGCGCATATTGAGGTGTGTGCAGAGTAATACAGGAGTTATTTTGTGAAGCGTGTATCAAGGTGTGTGCTGAGTAATACAGGAGTTATTTTGTGAAGCCCATATCGAGGCGTGGGCTGAGTAATACGGGAGTTATTTTGTGAAGTGCATATCGAAGCGTGGGCTGAGTAATACAGGAGTTATTTTATGAAACACATATCGAGGCGGGTGCTGAGTAATACAGGAGTTATTTTGTTAAGGGCGTATCGAGGCGTAGGCTGAGTAATACAGGAGTTATTTTGTGAAGCGCGTATTGAGGTGTGTGCTGAGTAATACAGGAGTTATTTTGTGAAGCGCATATTGAGGCGTGTGCTGAGTAATACAGGAGTTATTTTGTGAAGTGCGTATCAAGGCGTGGGCTGAGTAATACAGGAGTTATTTTGTGAAGGGCGTATCGAGGCGGGTGCTGAGTAATGCAGGAGTTATGTGAAGCTCGTATTGAGGTGTGTCCCGAGTAATACAGGAGTTATTTTGTGAAGCGCGTATCGAGGCGGATGCTGAGTAATACGGGAGTTATTTTGTGAAGCGCGTATCGATAACGTTTGCAATCACGTCGAAAGCCCGCCACCCGGCCTTACCTCGTGACCACTTCACGAAGTGGTTCGCAGTTTGGCGCACGATTCCTTACGTGGGTGATCTATGGAATGTTGGACATTACCCAGAAACACTTGCTGTCTCAATGACGATATCAACAGCTGAATAAAATTATCATTGTTTGTTTTATGAAGCATTTTCCAAAAAGAAATCTAAGTTATTTCATGTTATAACAACTTATATTCAATTAAAATGAACAAAATAGTAGTTCAAGAACAGGCCCATAATTTTTATGCACATTTAGGTTAAGGTTTAAATCATTCAACATAGGCCGCACCACAGCATGTCTTAAACTAGAATATACACAAGATCATATTGCTGCAAATGGGGAAAAAAAAGTTTGTGGGGGTAAAATGTCCGAAGGATAGGCGGTCGGCTTCATATGAGAGAGAATATCAGATAGCTGGGGGAAAAAAAGAGGCTGAAATCAGTTAACCCCTTAAACCAGTGATTCCCAACCCTGCTCCCAGAGTAACGCTGCCCTCTATTTTAGAATGTCTCCCTGATTTAACACACCCAGTTTAGTCATTAAGTACTCTACTAATGAGCTGATCACCTGGATCAGGTGTGATAAATTAAGGAGACATCTAAACTGGGCAGAGCAGAGGTACTCTTGAAGCAGGGTTGGGAATCGCAGCCTTAAACCCCAACATCCCCCAAGTGGTAGCATCGACGGTATACAATTTTCAGTGTCGTATAGTCTGCTTGAAACAAAAAGTGTGTCTGACTTGCATGTTATTTCAATACGACTAATGCAGTGTAAAATTTTCCCCGAGCCAAATTTGCATTTTGAACTCGAAAAAAAAAACAATTTTTAATACTAAGACACACCATATCCAGACTGTGTGTTTCACAATTTCAGTGTATTTGTTCCTGATATAAAAGCCAAGATAGATTTGGATTGAGGTAGCATTAAAATAGAAGATTCAGATTTGTGATGTCATTCTGATGTTTTCCATCCGCAGAGACAATGTCGGATGCACAAGAAAACGAGCAGGATTTTATCCAAGCCATTATTCCACACCTTGTGAATGGAATTGACCACTTTAAAATGCTCACAAGCATTCTGCTCCACTATAATGAATCAGAAGACCAAGACATCCAGCAAGTTATTCTCAAGGCCAAACAGAATCTGGATCAAGCAGATTCCGCTGCATCTGCTGAGCTGTCAAAGGTGGATCAGATCATGGAGAAACTGACGGCCAGGAAAGGACAGCTGGACCGACAGCGGGCAGATAAAACAACCGAACTGGAAGACTTGAAAACAGAGAGCCAAAGCATAGCTGAGAGCGTAGAGGAAGCTCGGGCTGCTTTAGACGATGCTCAGAGATCTCTTGATTCTGCTCGGAGAACTGTCGCAGATCTTCAGAGCAAAAATACCTCGAGTAAGACTGTGCTGGGCGTTGGAGTAGGTTTGATGTTCATCCCCATCATTGGGACCATAATAGGTGAGTTTCTGAAAAAAAAAAATAAAGACAATACCTTAATGCTACTCATGCGATTCCTCCAAACATACAAGGTACTTGAGCTTAGGGTTCGGC
The DNA here is from genome assembly GCA_029721435.1 of Gymnothorax reevesii. Taxonomy (NCBI): domain Eukaryota; kingdom Metazoa; phylum Chordata; class Actinopteri; order Anguilliformes; family Muraenidae; genus Gymnothorax; species Gymnothorax reevesii. The sequence continues at coordinate 11,330,539 of CM056579.1, read as the reverse complement.
GGTATATCGATTTTTTTGGGGTATATCCAAATATTTTCAAACGAGATATAGGATGAGACAATATTGTTCAAACTGGTATAGTTTGATGTTGCGGGAAAAAACATGCCCGTTTCTTCAATAAAGCCTCACCAGTGTTTCCAACTCTCTTTTAAAATCTCTGCACCATCCCACCTCCACCTACCCGCCAATTTTTTTTTTTTTACAAATTCAGAATTCAGTTGGCAGTAAAGCAGCGATGTGCTCAATGTTGCCAAATTCTTTGTCCTCCTACAACTAAAGAACCATAAAAGATTCAAATTTGAAAACTTCACTGGAAGCTTTTATGAGTTCAAGGACCAGTCCCTCTGAATTTCATGATGTATGGACTGTATGGAGTTTTATTTGTATTATAACAATGAATGGCAAGAACAGGCCGTTCAGCCCAACTACGCTCACCAGTTTCTTTATACTATTGTGAATATATCCCTTCAAAGGAATCCTACATAATTCATTTTGTTAATCCCTTTAACATATTTAATGACCTCAATCAAATCACCCCTTAATCTCCTTTTCCTAAGACTAAAGAGATTAAGTATCTTCAGCCTCCTCATAGCTTTTATCTTTTATACCCAGAATTAGCTTAGTGGCTCTTCTCTGAACTTTCTCTAGAGCCTCTATATCTTTTAAGTATAATCCCCAGAACCGTACACAGTACTCCAGATGTGGTCTGACGAACATGTTGTAAAGCAGCATCACCTCCTTAGATTTATACTAAATACATTTTGCAATGTATCCCAGCATCTGATTTTTACTGCTACGGCACAATGGCTAGAGCCTGTGAGGGTTTGGTCAACAATCACTCACAGATCTCTCTCGTGTGAAGCACATTCCAGTCTTAAATCTCCCATGAAGTAATCCTGTCTAATGTTTTTATTACCTACAACTTGAAATTTAATGAAGCGAAATGTAATTTGCCACATTTCTGCCCAATTCTGGATTCTATCCAAATTATCATGAATCACTTTAGTTTAGAGTTCACTATTTGCTAATCTGCTCTCCATAGTCCTATCAAGGTCATTAATGTAGATGAGAAACAGCAGGGGTCCCAACACCAATCCCTGGGGGACGCCATTCCTCACCGTGCCTAGCTCAGATGAGATATCACTGACCACCACTATTTGTGTTCTATCCTGTAACCAGTTTTGAATCCACTCCTGAATACCTCCTGTAACAATGGAGTCTCTTATGCAGGACTGTATCAAATGCTTTCTGAAAATCCACGTATATGATGTCATAAGCCCTGCTCTGGTCATAAGTCTTGGTTGCCTCTTCAAAAAATTCCAGAAAGTTTGTCAGGCATGACCTTCCCTTATGGAAACCATGTTGGCTCTCTCAAGATATTTCTTGAAGGTAACAGTAAGTCCAGCTCATCTTTTATGATAGATTCCGATATTTTGCACGCAACGCAAATTAAACTGACTGGCCTATAATTTCCTGGCTCTGTACGGTCTCCTTTATTATATATTGGTATTATATTGCCCTGTTTCCAATCATTTGGTATTACTCCAGTTTCTAAAGACCGTCTGAAGATGGCGGATAGCGGCTTAAAGATGATCTCACCAACTTCCCTGAGCACTGTAGGATACAAGCCATCAGAACCCGCCGCCTTATCTCTAGTTTATGCAACTTGTCTAATACTTCGTTAATCCCAACCTCAATTTCCACTAAATAATCTTGAGCATTAGACATGCCCTCTGGCCAAATAAAGACCCCCTCTGGAGTAAAATTCAAAGTAACTGTTTAAGGCATCCGCAATATACTTGTTATCATACTGTCCAGCATTTGCTTACCTTTACTAGTATTGAAGTTTAAAGTCCTTAAAAATATTAAACAACTAAAGTTGGTCTTTTGCCCTTATGGGCAACTTACTTTTTTAAAGATTGTTACGGAACAACCCACCCTACTCAGCCTTTTGCCTTTGTGTTGATTGGGCGGATCAGAGCAAATAAGAGGCAGAGCAGGGCGGGTTGAACGATCGCCATCCCAAAATTTCAAACTCACCTGCTGTGCTCTCAAAGTAAAGGAGCATGGAGGGAGTTGAATTGCGATCAGGAACCAGATGCGAGAACCAGGAAGTGCAGTAGAGCTTGTTTAATTGGAAAAGGGGGGTGACCCCCGCAGAGCAAAAGGCAACAGTACAAAGTCCACAATCCAAAAGTCAAAATCCAGTTTGGCAAAAATAGTATCAAAAACCAGGGCAACAATCACAGTAATTGTAGTCGGACAGAAATGGGTCTGGTACACAGGAATAGTTCTGAGAGAGATGCCAGAATCCACAGGACGTAATCCGAATCGTCACCAGGGCAGCAAACAGATATCGTAGTCGGGGAGAAAAATGGTCAAAACACACAGATGCAACAGTAATCTAAAAACACAGAGGCGAAAATCAAAAGTCGGGCAATCCAGTCAGAAAGATAAACACTGAGAAATCGAGGCGAGAAACGTGGCACAAGAAAACTAGGGAGAACGATCTGACAAGAGAGTGAACCAAACAGACATCTTATATACACACCCGGGGTAAACACATGACCAGGGAGAACAGGTGCAATCAATGGTTAACAATGATCGGGGAGAGACACGAGGAATAAACTAATTACATGAATATGGCTGTAGCCAAAACGCAGACAGGGATCACAAGTACAAAACAACTCCGGTTAAGGAGTACCAAAGTGCCAAGATAAAAGGAAAGCACAAAGTATAAGTGGAAATCCACAGAAACTTGCAGCAGAGATAATTAGGGATATGCAAGGAGGCAGAGATTAGAATTGGGCGACTGCTGAGAGATCGTTAGTCAATTAATAAGTGCAGCTATACAATCCCAAGTGCTTGTTAGTTAGTAAAAATATACAAGATTAGTGTGGTTAGTAATTAGCAAAAAACAAACTGTTAGTATGTGTTAGTAAGACAGTAAAAGAGAGGAAGGAAGAACACGAGATAATGAAAGATTGAAACCCAGAAACCAATAAATCACCCGAATGAGTGGCACACAAGACAATTAAGGGACCGTGAGCAAAGATACACACATGACAAGACAGGGGAGACAAAGTGCAAAGCATGGCAAAGAAAACAAGGCATTGAAAACTAAATGATCTGAACATGAAAAAAAAAAAAAAAAAAAAAAAAAAAAAAAAAAAAACCAAAACACAAAACACAATCCTAAGAATAGTCAGACATATGCAGTGGTCACTAAGCACAGAATCAAACATGGCATAGCCAGGCACAGAACATGACAAGCAGAATGCAGAATCACACTTTTCACACATGTGACCGGTCATTTTAGAGAATGAATTCAACCGAATACTATTTTCTGAGTGGACTAGCAGGTGCATTAATGTTTTAAGAGTATTCAGAAGTTTTATTTGTTATATATTTTTTATTTGAAGGCTCTGAAACCCCCTCAGGACGTCACTGATGCTCAGTCAGGTGAGCTGTATGTCACCCTCTCATGTGTCAGACCTGTGCTGCACCTTTTGAGCATGAGTCTCCTGGCATATGAAGAAGGAGATAGTGAGCTGTGCAAATCAAACACCAGCAATGTGAATGACCTCAATGTGAAGTATGGTGATCCAGTTACTCACCTCGTGGATACAGCCTCACTTGGGGATCCGCGGTTCAGGGCCAAATGCATCCCCAGTGAGAAGACCGATGCATTGAGACACAGAGCTGTCTGGGAGGCGGAGCCTCCGCTAGCTGATCAGGGCAGCTGTCGGCCTGACCAAGCTGTGCCCGCTGTGCCTGAGCCTGCGGACTCAGAAGCAGAGGTTCCCCCTTCAACTAAGAGGAAGTCATTGACCAGCTTCTTCAAGCAGCGCACAGCCACCAGCACCACACTGACACAGAGGGAGGCAGCTGAAAATTAACTTTCGAGCTACTTGCAGTCAGTGAGTAAGTGATATGGAATCAGTTGACACCAGATGCGGGAAAAGGGAATGAGGATTTATTTTAAACCAAAACAAAACAGGCACGAGGGCCAACAAAAAACTTGGCCCAAAGGGTTGCAAAAAACAAACTAAGGTATGCTACACAGAGCTATAAACAAAGAATGCAAATGACAAAAAACAAAAGGCACTGGAAACTCCAGGCAAGAAGATCAAGAAAAATAAATAACAAGACTAAATATATACACAAGACAAGAGGCTAGGACAAGACTTGAAACTAGATATGCAAGGGAACTTGATAACAAAAACTTGAGACACTGTCTGCCAGCCAACTTCCACCGCATCCAGATAAAGGCTTGATAATCAAGGACACATGAGGGGCAACACCTGGAGAAGCAGAAACAAGAGGCAGGGCAAGATCATGACATGGACAAGATTGGTTGACAAGACTTGCTCATTAAGAGAATGAGCGTGCTCAGCTTAAGTACCAATTAAGTATGCAGTTTGGAAGCAAGCATGAATGTTAAGAACAGAAAAGCACAGCAAGATCTTGAAATAGCAAAGCAGGAATCATGACAATAAACTCCCTGTCTAAATTAGTAGTATTAGTAATGTGCCTATCTAAGAATTACACCAACCCAGGGAGTGCTTAGTAAATGTTAGTAACTCAAAAACAGTTAATTGCCAATTAAGCTTAGAGAGGCCCGAATCCAGCACAGCATGGAAGGAAGGGGAAATACCAAAGCCAACCAGAGCTCAGAAATGTGCAACAACGAAGGCACGAGGCGGAACGCAGACAAGCGGTGGAGTGGCATGGCAGACCTGGCAAAAACAAAAACATGGAAAAGTAAAAACATGGACATGGAACATGAATTATGAAATGAGTAATCCTAAACAAGAAACTGTTAAAACTGTGACATGAACATGAACTATGAAACCATGGAACTTGAACTATGGAATCTTGAAACTATGGAACATGAAACTGTTAAAACCATGGCTATGAACATGAACTATGGAACTATGAACTATGAAACTTGGAACATGAAACTGTTAAAACCATAAATGCTGTCCTGGCCAAAGGCCAGAACACAACAGTAAGTGCGGAGAGGGATACAGATCCTATCTAATGGTGGAAGAAGCATGAAATTGTTTTTCCAGCACTCAGCCACCCGGCAAAGAAGTACCTGTGATCTGTGATCTAGTGACCAGTGCCCCTTCCGAAAGAGTTTTCAGTTGTCATGACAACATTGTAACCTGCCTCAGGGCATCCCTGAAGCCTGACACTGTTGATAGGCTAGTGGGTCTCCTTACACAGATGCGCAGTGCTACACGGGAAGTAATACTTGGTCTGGTAAACATCTACTTCATCAGAGTGAGTAGATCTGTCGTTTTTTTTTTTTTTTTTTTTTTTGCTGCTTATATTTTTATTGTCATTTGTACAGCCTATAACCTATAACTGCACTTCATTTTAGTCTGTCATTGTTGTTGAAAACAGCCAAAAGAACATCATTGGAGATTGCTCTATTTTAATTTATTATAGGTTATGTATTTTTGGGAATTTTTCATTCACATGTTCATATATTGTGCAGCTGTGTATTTTCAAACAGGGAAGGACAGCCTGTCATTGCATTTTATTTTGATCAGTGTTTTATTAAAAGTGCTCATGACCTTTCACACATGGTTTGATTTACTTCTGAATATTTAGCTCACTTTGTATAAAATAGCAAGATATAAATGGTGTATCGCCATTTGGCCTAAAAATACCAAGATATGCTTTTTGGTGCATATCGCCCACCCTTACTTTAGTTTACTTTAGTACAGCGGAACAAAGGAGTTTTAATCTAAAATTTTAGAGTGAATGATGAACAGATTATGATGCAAGTATTTTTGTAAATACTGGGTAGGTTTGTAACGGAGGGGAATATCAGAGGAAAGGAGAAGTGAGGACCTGTGTGCAAGAAGTACTGAAGTCACGAAATAACCCTTTTGTGATTTTGGGGGTCAAAGTTTTCAAAACATTGGGGGGTGGGCAATATTTTATGATTCCACCGTGTTCTGTATACATATGTCTCAGTCCAATGTTATCCCATACCTCTCGATTAAGTCGCCTTTATGAACAATATTTGAGAAATGACTCATTTAAATGTAAATCTTTTTGGATTCAAGCACCTTACAATTTAATGACTGCATGTTAAAATCATTCCAATCTGAGTTTATTTATTTCCATTACTTACCAGAATTGACGGTTGTACTGTACATCAACCTACTTCAAAGCACGGTCCAAGCTGTTGCATAGCCGACTCATAATACAAAAGTAAAATGAAAATTCCCAAACATCAGTGTGGGTGGGAACTTTTATTTACAACATAATTATGATTATACAACAGCAAACTCAGACCTTGCTTACTTGCTTCATATTAGCCTAACTACTGGGTGATTTTAATATGATGTCTGCAATTCTTATGTGTGGGACAGGTTTAAACACAGGAGTCTGCTATTGACCACCAGCTTTGGACAGTATTGTACAGGAAATGCTCTTAAAGAGGATTAGGGAAGCTTGTAGAGGTGGAGGGACTGTTATTATGGGAGACTTAAATTATCCTAGTATCGACTGGGAAATGGTGAAAGGACAGGGGAAAGGGGAGGGGAGGAATTTCTAGATGTTATACATGGCAATTTTTTGGTGCAGTATTTCAGTAAACCTACTACAGAAAAGACAATTTTAGATGTAGTGCTCTGTAATGACCCCGAGAGAATTTGCAGTGTAGAGGAACTGGAGCCACTTTGGGCTAGTGATCATTCTACCGTTAGTTTTGATGTTTCATGGCAATTTAAAATGTTATCTTCGGAAACCAAAATTTTCAATATTAGGCAAGCAAACTTAGACAGAATGCACTCATATTTAAGCAAAATAAAATGGGAGATCTTCCTGGACTGTTCTTGACGCAGCGCAGGTGGCGTAGCGTGGCGCAGCCCACGCAGTGGTAATTTCGTCGCGCAGTGGTAATTTTGTGAGGTGCAACACCTTGCGCAGCCTTTGGTAGACGAGTGTTCGCCGAGATGGGTGTGGCGGCGTAATAGGGGGAGGTGTCACATATTCATCAAGACATAGTGACAAATTAGTAGAAAAAGTCTTCGCTGCAGTTGCGCAGAAAGCTCGCCGGCTCCAACCTGGTTTACTTTTTGTGCAGTGGTAATTTGGCTGACCGGCGTACAGTGCGCACACATCACTGAAATCTCACAGGCAAGTTTCGAGAATGTCAGGCACATTTCAATGCAATAAATAATTAAAGCAATCACTTGTTTAATGTAACTATCTGAATCAGCACATAAATTATAGAATCGATATCGATTGTCCTGATGTCAGATCAAAGGCGGTTGGCACGCGTAATGGAAACTCGACCTGGCTTAATCAAGGCAGCTTAATCTGTGATGCAAATTAACGACTTCACATCTTTCTCAGCCAACCGCAAACTGCCTCGGCATCAGGCAGTGGGTATATAATGCTTGAGTTCTATGCTCAGTAAAGCTGCTTGCTCACTGGACGCGTGACAAATTTTTCGCACGACTGAATACAAAGTCAAGGCAAAGAGGGTTTTAAATACAAAACCCAAAACCAGTGAAGTTGGCACGTTGTGTAAATCGTAAATAAAAACAGAATACAATGATTTGCAAATCCTTTTCAACGTATATTCAATTGAATACACAGCAAAGACAAGTTACTTAATGTTCAAACAGGTAAACTTTGTAATTTTTTTGCAAATATTAGCTCATTTGGAATTTGATGCCTGCAACATGTTTAAAAAAAGCTGGCACAAGTGGCAAAAAAGACCGAGAGAGTTGAGGAATGCTCATCAAACACTTATTTGGAACATCCAACAGGTGAATGGGCTAATTGGGAACAGGTGGGTGCCATGATTGGGTATAAAAGCAGCTTCCCTGAAATGCTCAGTCATTCACAAACAAGGATGAGGCGAGGGTCACCACTTAGTGAACAAATGCGTGAGCTGATTGTCGAACAGTTTAAAAACAACATTCCTCAACGAGCGATGGCAAGAAATTTAGGGATTTCATCATCTACGGTCGGTAATATCGTCAAAAGGTTCAGAGAATCTGGAGAAATCACTGCACGTAAGCGACAAGGCCGAAAACCAACATTGAATGCCTGTGACCTTCGATCCCTCAGGCGGTACTGCATCAAAAACCGACATCAGTGTGTAAAGGACATCACCACATGGGCTCAGGAACACTTCAGAAAACCACTGTCAGTAACTACAGTTTGTCGCTACATCTGCAAGTGCAAGTTAAAACTCTACAATGCGAAGCGAAAGCCATTTATCAACAGCACCCAGAAACGCCGCCGGCTTCGCTGGGCCCAAGCTCATCTAAGATGGACTGATGCAAAGTGGAAAAGTGTTCTGTGGTCTGACGAGTCCACATTTCAAATTGTTTTTGGAAACTGTGGACGTCGTGTCTTCCGGACCAAAGAGGAAAAGAACCATCCGGACTGTTATAGGCACAAAGTTCAAAAGCCAGCATCTGTGATGGTATGGGGTGTATTAGAGCCCAAGGCATGGGCAACTTACACATATGTGAAGGCACCATTAATGCTGAAAGGTACACACAGGTTTTGGAGCAACATATGTTGCCATCCAACCAACGTCTTTTTCATGGACTCCCCTGCTTATTTCAGCAAGACAATGCCAAGCCACATTCTGCACGTGTTACAACAGCATGGCTCCGTAGTAACAGAGTGCGGGTACTAGACTGGCCTGCCTGTAGTCCAGACCTGTCTCCCATTGAAAATGTGTGGCACATTATGAAGCGTGAAATACGACAATGGAGACCCCGGACTGTTGAACAACTTAAGCTGTACTTCAAGCAAGAATGGGAAAGAGTTCCACCGGAAAAGCTTCAAAAATTAGTCTTCTCAGTTCCCAAACGTTTACTGAGTGTCGTTAAAAGGAAAGGCGATGTAACACAGCGGTAAAAAGGCCCCTGTGCCAACTTTTTTGCAGTGTGTTGCTGCCTTTAAATTCTAAGTTAATGATTATTTGCAAAAAAAAAATAAAGTTTCTCAGTTTGAACATTAAACATCTTGTCTTTGCAGTGTATTCAATTGAATATAAGTTGAAAAGGATTTGCAAATCATTGTATTCTGTTTTTATCTACGATTTACATAACGTGCCAACTTCACTGGTTTTGGGTTTTGTATATCTCCGTGTCCAAAAGTAATAAAAGGTCAAATTTTTCGAGTATTCCAGGAATTATTAGATGTGCAAACTTTGCCATATTTGTATTCGACCTTCACAAAATGCAAATTGATAGCTATCAACTTTTCTTGGTCTTTTTATTCATCTGTTTTCTTCCGTTGAAGACAGACAACAGTCTTTATTCGGTCTCTCTTTTAATTAGTCTGATGGATCGAACAGATTCACGCTTTATTTCCACAGCAGAGATAAAATAGTGCTTGCAGTCAGTGAGCAAATCAATTCCATGACCATTGAGATTGTGAATTAAATATCGCTCGCAGGATCAAGACCGTCCGAGGCAAAATGCAAAATACTCCATGTCCGACAATGTTCGACAGGCATTGTGCATTGTCTTGCGCCAGTGTTGACTCACTTTATTGAGCAGAGCTTAAACAGAAACATTGATTGAAATTCTCGGTACTCATCTTGAAGAACTGAGCCCTCTTATCAAAACATTCACGTTTAGTCTCTAAAAGAGTCAGTAGATTTGAAGAAATTAGAAACAAAAATTGACTGTCTGACGCGGAGTTACATTGAAACCATCCAACAGTCGAACACGGAGATATATTAAAACCCTGTCCGACCTTCGGATACGTAGACACTGTGTTCAACGCAATCTGTCGTGCAAAAAATTTGTTTCGCGTCCAGTGTGCAAGCGCCTTACAACAAGGCTATTATTGTCACTAAGGTTTTATCGTATTTAGTGGGGGAAAGGAATACAGCCTGATTGCTATGCTCTCGTACTGAGTTAAGATCACAGAGTGAACATAAATGTGTAACGTATCTTGCATTGTTGTCCATGCATGTTAATCCCAAAATTTTAAGCAGCAACAGGGTGTAATAATAGGAACACACTATCCACCGTTTCTCTTACCAATGATGCAGGCAGTAGAAATAAATGAGCGACGTATTTCATTCCAACTTCATAAGGTTGAATGTTCTGGCATAGTTTTGTTTTGAAATTCCATTCAAGTTCGCTCATGGTAATAATTCGAGAATGCCCTAGCAAGCCAGCTAACTCATATTCGTAATGCTTAATATAGACGAAAGCAGTGCAGAAAACACGCCTGAAGCAGCAAAGAAAAATGCGACATTAACGCATCATGCAGATATAGGACAGAGGCTTCTTATTCCAACACATTAAAGGTGAAGAGAGGAGCTCATTAGATTGGTGAAGATTTGACTCCGCTGTTATACCAAAACATGCCTTCTTTGGCACTTGCGCTGGGAGGAGGGACCGAGGCGGGACAGAGGAATACTTGCGCCAGGCTACGCCGGGCACGAAATTGCAACATACGCCTGGACACACCCCGTTGGCCCGGCGCACCCCCTATTCGCCGCGCCTGCGCCTGGTCTACAAATTTAGAGCCCTGAGTCAGCAAATGAGATGTGGGAAAGATTTAAGGGGGTTTTATTTCATTCACAATGCAAATTCATTGGAAAGGTGTCCAAAAGTAAGATGAAAAAGCAGAATCCTCAGTGGATGACCACAGCTATTCATTGTAGTTTGAGAGAAAAGCGGAATCTTTATGTACATCTTATAAAGAATTACAATGAGAACACTAAGGCTGAATACTGTAAAATGCAGGCTGTGGTAAAAAAACTGAGGAATGCTATAGGCATATTGCGGAAGGGGCAAATACTAATCCTAAGCTCTACTTTCAGTACTGTAGTAGAAAATGGAATGTTAAAGAGGAGGTTAAGTGTATAAAGAACAAAGATGGATTGCTGCTGAACGAGAAAAAGGATATTGCTGATACCTTGAAGTTTCTTTGTTGAGAATTTTACCCAAAAGCGGATTTTTATTAGGTCAGAGAGCATGTCCAATGCTCAAGATTATTTAACAGAAATTGAGGTTAGGGATAATGAGGTACTAGACCAATTGCATAAAGGCAGAAAAGGCGGTGAGTCCTGAGGGCTTATACCCTGGAGTACTCGGGGAAGTTTGTGAGATCATCTCTAAACCGCTCTCAGCGATCTTCAGACGGTCTTTAGAAACTGAAGAAATACCAAATGATTGTAAGCAGGGCAATGTAATACCAATATATTAGAAAGGGGACTGTACTGAGTCAGGATATTACATGCCAGTCAGTTTAACTTGCATTGCGTGCAAAATATTGGAATCTATCATGATAGATGAGCTGGACTTATTTCTTGAACATAACAGTATCTTGAGAGATAGCCAACATGGTTTCCGTAAGGGAAGGTCATGCCTGACAAACCCTCGGAATTTTTTGAAGAGGCCACCAGGACTTACGACCAGAGCAGGGCTTATGACATCATACACTTGGATTTTCAGAAAGCGTTCGATACAGTCCCGCATAAGAGACTAATTTTTAAAATGAGCTCCATTGGAGTTACAGGAGGTATTCTGCAGTGGATTCAAAACTGGTAACAGGACAGAACACAAAGAGTGGTGGTCAGTGGTATCTCATCTGAGCTGGGTATGGTGGGGAGTGGCATCCCCCAGGGATCGGTGTTGGGGCCCCTGCTGTTCCTCATCTACATTAATTATCTTGATAGGAATATTGAGAGCAAATTCTTCAAATTTGCAGATGATACTAAATCGGGAGGTTTGACAAACAGTTTAGAGTCCACTAAAGTGATTCAGGATGATTTAGATAGAATTTAGAATTGGGCAGAACTGTGGCAGATGAAAATTAATTTCGCAAAACGAGAGTTTCTATATGTAGGTAATAAAAACATTAGACAGTATAACTTCATGGGAGGTTTAAAACTGAAATGTGCTCCATATTAAAAAGATCTGGGAGTGATTGTTGACGAAATCCTTACAGTTTCTAGCCAAAGAGAATTTGAAATCAAGTCAGGGAAAAATGAAAACTTGGTATGATCATAAGGCTAGAAGCCGTGAGTTTAAACCAGGAGAAAAGGTCCTTGTGTTGTTTCCCTTGCAGTCCAATCCATTGCAGGCTAGATTTCATGGTCCTTATGAAATTCTGACAAAACTCAATGATCTCAATTACATTGTGAAGACTCCAGATAGGAGAAAACCAAAACAATTGTGTCACATTAACATGCTGAAGCCTTATCATGACAGAAATGCAAGGGTTGCAGCTGTCACTTCAGATTCTCCTATGGCCGAAAAGTGTGAAGATGAGGGGGAGTTTCAAGATGATGAACCAAGAATTAAAGCTGAAGTTCTTTCATGTAAATTGTCAAATTCTGAAGTGTTGCAAAATCTCGATGTAAAACTCCAGCACTTAGAACCCTCACAGAGAGATCAGTTTGAGAGGTTGATCAAGAAATATGAGGATCTGTTTCCTGATGTTCCAAAAAGAGTTTCTATAGCCTCTTATGATGTAGATGTTGGTGATGCCAAACCAATAAAACAGCATCCGTACCGGATGAATCCTGAAAAGAGAAAGATTGCTGAGAAAGAGGTTGAGTACATGTTAGAACATGATATTATCAGACCCTCCAACTCAGATTGGAGTTCACCCTGTGTGCTAGTTCCAAAACCTGATGGAAGTACTAGATTCTGTACAGATTATCGCAAAGTCAATGCTGTAACTAGAACTGATGTGATTTCCAATTCCTAGGATTGATGAATGTATTGATAGAGTAGCGCAAGCAAAGTTTCTGATCAAGTTTGATTTATTGAAGGGTTATTGGTGTGTGCCTTTAACTGAGAGGGCCAAGAGCATCTCTGCTTTTGCGAAACCATCTGGGTTGTACCAGTATGAAGTCCTACCCTTTGGCATGAAAAATGCCCCAGCCACGTTCCAAAGGATGATACAGTCTACAATCGCCGGATTGCCACACACGGGTGCGTACATCGATGACCTGATCACATGGAGTAACTCCTGGGAAGAACATCTAAAAGATGTAGAGACGTTGTTCCAGCGCCTGACCCAGGCTAACCTGACTGTTAACCTGAGCAAGAGTGACTTTGGTTGTGCTACTGTCACCTATCTTGGCTACGTCATAGGCTAGGGCAGTGGTTCCCAAACTTTTTCTGCTGGGCCCCCCTTTGGTACATAAAAAAATTTTTGCGCCCCCCCCCCCCAAAAAAATAGGTAATACATACGCACATTTTGTTTTCAGAGACCATTGCAGTTTATTTCACTCATTGTAATTTATATAAACCTCAACCTTTTTGGAAAAAATGTAAGTAAACGGTCATAAACTGTAGATTGTCATAAACTAAAACTTGGCTACTTTTAGAATTGGAAATAGCAAAATAACAAACAACCACGGTGTAATTATTTTAAGTGTAACTGTTTTCAAGCACCTTAACTGTGTAATTATGTTCAGTGTAACAGGTTTATTTTTTTTAATATACAACAACATTGCTATTTATGCATTTTCCGGACACCAACAGAAACTTACTTGCATACAGCCAATCAGCAACCTTGTGCGGACCGCTGAAGGAGTGTCTCGAGACAGTTACATTTTCCTCTCGTCACTGGCCTCGCACTTTTAAGTTAAAATACGTCAACCGACATCGCGTCAGCTTATTCTAGAAAATATGAATGCTCTGCACAGATGATTTTTGTCCAGCCTAGCTGGGAACATTAAAAATGATTGGCACGTTTAGAAACGGCCGCAGTTATTTTCCAATTAAGGACACGAAAATGTAATAATGCAAAATCTCTTTTAAAGTATAAAATCATTAGGCTGTATCACACTCCTCTGCCTGAGTATAGTCGTCTACTTAAAATTATGTTTCTATGATGCAGAAAGACAGCGAAGTACGAAAAAAAATTCATGAACACCACTTGCCGAACCTGCCGATATGTTTGTAACGTTCAGTTGGTGGGCTAGATAAAAATAATCTGTCGGCATACAGAGCATTCATATTATCGAGAATAAGATGACGCAATCTCGGTTATTTCTGCTTTGTATTCATCGGATTTTGTTCGGTGTCACTTACCATTTTATTATCAATATGCCAGATCAGTGCAGGATAAAAAGCGGCGAGTTGGGTATCGCGAGACTACATTACCGGCTTCAAATATTTGAACAACTACATTCATAAATTATTTATGAAAATGGCAGGCTAGATGAATGATTTGGCGAACAGTTATGTTGAGAGTAAGGCAGGCAATTTACGATGTAATCGCAGAATTCTGGGCAGCGAATGGACTGTTTGCAAATGATTTTCTGTTGGTGTCCGGAACTCCCGCACCCCGCGCCCCCCCTGCAATTGCTCTGAGCCCCCCCTTGGGGGCGCACCCCCCACTTTGGGAACCACTGGGCTAGGGTAAGGTGGCACCCATAAATGCTAAAGTCCAAGCCATCTTGGACTTTCCAGTTCCTGACAGCAAAAAAGCTTTGCGCCGCTTCCTTGGAATGATCGGGTACTACCGCAAGTTCTGCAAGAACTTTGCTGAGATTGCTCTCAGTCTAACTAACCAACTGAAGAAAGGCGTAAAGTTCACTTGGGATGATGCATGCCAGAGAGCCTTCGATCGCCTGAAGTCTCTGCTGTGTCACTTCCCCATGCTCAAATCTCCTGACTTCAACAAACCGTTCTCCATCACGGTCGATGCTAGCGACCAAGCTTGTGGATCTGTGCTCCTACAGAGAAGTGACTCTGATGACATTGAGCATCCCGTGGCATACTTCTCCAGGAAGTTCAATCGCCACCAAAAGAACTATTCCACAATAGAGAAGGAGCTGTTGGCTCTGGTTCTATCTTTACAACACTTTGATGTTTATGTTTGTACAGGGCAAAAGCCAATGGTTGCGTTCACTGACCACAATCCGTTAATGTTTTTGAGTAAGATGAAAACAAGACTCGGAGATTGTTGAATTGGAGTTTGATTTTACAGGAGTTTGACTTGGAAATTAAGCATGTGAAGGGTACAGACAATGTAATTGCTGATTGCTTATCCCGTGTTTGAAAATGTATATATATATCATGTGTTTATTTGAATATTGTATGATATGTATATATAGACAAGTGTCCACTTAACCATTTTGTATAGAAAAGAAAAATTTTGCCTTTATGAGTCAAAATTTTTCCCTTTTGGAATGGAGGTGTAATGTGAATTTAGGCCACTAGATAGCAGTATTTACCTTTTTTTTATTCAGCCCAGACTGGAGCTAGGTGTCCATGTCCCGGGCATGTCTAGGGAAAGTCCCCGAAAATAAAAAAAAGAGGTCTAAATGTGGGTGGGGTCTGCAAAAGAGTATATAAGGAAAAGAATTGAGACAGTAAAGTAGTAGGAGAAATTGCTTGAAGAAGGATACATGTGACCAGATCTGTCATTCTGTTCAAGACCTGAGAAGTTTCTTTTGTGGATTATTGCCTGTGTTTGAGCATTTTTCCTTACCCAGGACATCACCAAGCCACCCCAACAAAGAGGGACTGTAAATATTTCTGTTTTTGTTGTGTTCAATCTTGGTCTTAGTTGTAGGTTATTGTTAGTTGTTGTCTTTGTTAATTAAATGTGTTTAAGTTTTTAAAACTGTGTCTGTCATCCCTTGCTGTTGCTGTTATGTTGTAAATGTAATAACAAAAAGGGGCCATAACACTGGGAAGTTGCGCGGTTGGCTCAATGTGTGTCCCCCGAATGCGAGCGGGTGCTCGTCGAAGCTCTTTGACGCATCTTCGCACGCTCCCATTAACAGTAATATGGCCAGTCAAACCTTAAAATTGCATTACGTAAGCTTACGAGCAAATCTGACGGACCTTTATTTTCCTACATTTTGATATGAAACATTATCATCCTACATTTTGACTTCGGTGAATGCTGAATTAATTAGTTACTGTGGCCTGCATACGCACGGGTTGTCCGTGCTAACGCAACTGGGCGTCTCGCTCCAAAGCTAAATCATGGTTATTTCATCAGCTGCCCAGCTAATCCATGACCTTAAGCAGTATTAGTGAACGATACCACTACTCAACTTGTCTATCGCGTCGTATAATTAAAGGTGCTTCAAGACCTCGTCAAGGAGCCCTTCCTCTTAGTTTCACTTTTGTTTTTTCGTGAAAATGGAGCGTCACTGGACACCGAATATAGCCGAACGTGGCCAGTTAGTGAAACTAACAAAATGCCGTTTGCTTTATCAATAGGGTTGATATGTAATGCATATTTCCAGGAGTTCTGTCAGGATTGTGTTTTTAGTCTATAATGGGAAGCTGAAAATACTCACAGAACTCATGGATGGTTTCTACAGATGATTGGATTAAAAATTGATTTATTGGTGGTGTGTATCTACAGTGATTATGTTCTTATTTGTTCATTTTTGCTATTAATCAGTACATTTAGGGAAGTTGATCAAGAAGTCAATGATTTCATTGAAATATTGGCTATATTGAAAAGTTATTTTACTTTTATCTGTGTGCAATAGTGGCAGATTAAATTCTTTAACCTAAAACACTATTGCTAAAATTAGTAACACCATCACTAACGCCGGGTGATTTTTCCCGATATAGTAAAATACCCAATAAAAAGTACTTGTCCTCAAAATATGACAATACATGACCAATTAGAGTAGTGTTCTTTTATTTTCAACGGTGCCATGTCTAACTAAATGAAAAAAAGTACCCTGAGGTAAACAAAACACCCATGCCTTCAAAGATGCCAAAGACAATGCTGAAGCTGCCCAGGGACCCATAACACTCAGACAAACGCAACATAATTAAAATCACGTGAACACGTTTGCTCGGGTGGAAATCACCCGGCGATAGTGTTCTAGGGTTAAAACCTTAGAGCTTGTGACTAACTTTGACTTGACCTAGAAATCAAAGATTGCATGTGTTTGTTGGCTTGAATATACATTGGATAATAATACTGTTTTTTAATATTTTATTGAATTCTTAGTACACTTATGGCAGTAAAATCACTAAAACCCAGGAGCTTCGGGGGGCTTTGTTCCCCTTGTCCCCCCACCAGGGTGCTGCCCTGGACCCAGATGGGGGCCACCCCGGCAACATTTTCAGATAATTTCACTTCACCCAAATCACATCCCTGCAGTGTGTTTGATGGTCTGCAAATTTAAGTTTAGACCACACTGATTTGTATCTTCATGTAATGACATTTATTTGAGACGTTCGTCAAAGCAACATTCATGTTGACAGATGGCCCATAGAAACTGCCATCTGTTCTTGAAAATTGGAAGATACTTGGGTGGAGTAAGCTACGCACTCAGGGGTCTATTCTCCCATTTGTGTCTAAGTCCTTTTTTACGCGATTCGAGTAACACGCATTTGAGTTACGCGTATTCTCCCCTACTCGCTTCGATCACACCCACAGCGCTTAACTTCAGAATGTAGGCGGCCTTATGAAAGAGGTGTGACTGATCCAAAAGAGAGGCAGACTCTGTTCGAAGCTCATTGATTATGGCGATCAGGAAAACATGGACCAAGGATTTGCTGATTAACCATGAAAATGCAGTTTTAGTCCATGGAAAACGCAAACCAGACTTCAAATTTGAATATCGTGGGCCTGCTGATAAAACCTCGTATCTGCAAATTGAGAAGAAACAAAAACTTGTATGTCCACTATTCTTACATGCAAAATTAAACTTTTATTTAATTTTCTTTATATTTTAAATTATACTGTAATTATCCATTTATTTTATTTTATTACTTTATATTTATTTTTTGATTTGCCTGTGAAGTTTGTCATTTTGAAGGTACAAGGTTTTATCAGCAGGCCGACGATATGCCACTGTAATAGGCCTATATATGTCTGTGCCAATGACAAGAAGTAATGCAGACATCTCTTTTTTTATTTCTTATTCTAGCCACCATGGTATTAAAGCTATGCAAACAAACAAATTGCCGCGATAAGTAAATAACAAATAAAGAATTTAGCGCTTCTCAACCAAAGCAACCAGAGCATTGAAAATGTGCCCCTCCTACACCAGCCTGTCTGTTCCGTGGAAGACAAAGAAGAAGACAAATAAAGACAACATTTTTGTCACACAAAAATAACAATCAAAGATAGTTTATATGATCTCATTTAGAAATTGCGCACTTGAAATCTCAAACTACTCCGATGTTAGGTTTGCTACTCAAGGACATGGCAATGCTTTAACAAACAAGGTATTCTTACCCCAAACGTGGTCACCCCCCCGCCGCGAAACAGCCTCAACAATCACACAATTCCATATCCATAGCCTATAATGCCCCATTTGATCTGAGCGACATATTCACTTGAACTTGTGCTAAGTACTTTATTATAATCAATTATCCCATTAACTGATAATGATTCTTCCCATGTCGGCTATTCTTTATTGGCCGAAATTGATTAACAAATGGGTAGTGCTTAGGTATTGGCCGGGGTAGGGCTCAATCTAGAGTATTTAATGATACCTTTATTCACACATTAAAATATACAGTATTATCAATGGTAAAAAAACACAAAAAAAAAAACATCTATATAGACACAGGTTAGTTAATACAGATATCCTCAATTAGAAAATCGATCTCCTCCCTAGTGAGAATATCACAACTTTTTAGATTATCATGAACATATAGGGCAGTTGCATGAAGACAACGATGGTGACGTCAAGCCAAAGCCAAAAACCAAATTCCACAGATGAGGAGGTATTGGTGATACTGCGAATCGTTCTGGATGGGGCTTCGGTGGGGAGATGTAAGTGCTGTATCCCCGATTTAAAGCATAAATGGAGAGATCTGCGGGGCGCTGTAAAAGCCAGGCTCTCTGCACACTTGAGAAGTGTACACGCAACAGGTGGTGGGCAACCATCATCCCCTGTGCATTTCACTGCACTGGAGGAAGAGGTGGCATCCACTCTTTCTGCAGTGGAAGTGCATGGAAAAGAACTTGGAGTGGATACAGATGAAGGAGGATTACGTAAAATGGTCATTTTTATTTGCCTGTACTCAAAGTATCATTGTGATGAATACTGGAAACAAGCTTAGGTTTAAAAATTTTTTTTTTTTTTTTTGGCATTTCAAGCAGTTGCGCAGTACATAGGCGTCATGGGCCGATGCCAGGGAATTCGGCCCAGATGCTTAATATGCGCATATCATGATCGCACACAACCTGAACATGTGCCGACATCTACGATCTCTGTACATATTCTCATTAGTGGAAGGTGTTCTGATTGCAACGTGAGGACAATCAATGGCTCCCACAACACTAGGGAACCCGGCGACCTGGTAGAACCTCCCCTTAATTCTCCCTCCTTCAGCGGGTGTTTCGGGGAACTTTATGAAGTGGCTGTTGTGGTGCAGCAGACACCTTGACACAGATGCATGTGATATGTCCATGACCAGCCACTCTCTGGAACGACCCAGATGCCAGGACCAACAGCGCAGTTGTGACCTTGATGACCACCGGTATGCTTTGCAGATGATTGCTGCGGCTGGATAGCTGTTCATCCAAAAGTCTGCAAAGATAGATGATTGCCTCACGGTCCAGACGAAAGCGCTGGATGCACTCGGTGTCTTTTAGTCCCAGGATGTCCAAACTAGGCCAGTATATGCATGGTCACCTTCGAGCTCGGTGTGCTCTTCTTACTCTTTCCCAATGCATGAGTGCAAGCAAATGCAGGACTGGCATTTTGGTTTTAGATTTTGAGGGCATGGTGGAATGATGGCGAACAGACTGTTGCAAAATATCATGTGATGATTTTGCTTGATAATTTGTTATGGTTATGATAAATGTAGTTTAGAAATAAGGATGAATAATCAAATATTGAATGTCCAACCTTTACCATGTTTAATAAAATTTAATAAATGTTAAAATTCGGCCTAGAATCGACATCAAACGCAATATTCTATTTCGCCTTATATTAGTGCTTGCCCTTAATACAGCCCTCAAAAGCGCTTAACAGAAAAAGCGCCTAAGCCAGGGGGAGAATACGCGTAAGTGTTATTTGCCTGAGAAACGCCCAGATTTTGGCCGGAGTGCGTAACTGCCTTTGGGGCGCATAATGCACAGACTTAAGTCAAGGGTAGAATATGCATCGGCTGAAAAGCGCGTAGCTACGCGTTTTTTTCAACTTGCGCGCATGGGAGAATAGACCCATCAGTGAATTAAGTATTGCATATAATAAACGGTCAACCACCGCAACTTCTAGATAACTTCATTTTAGAGGTTGCTTAGCACATTCTTGCAGGATTATTTGATAGGCTTTAAATTTTCACGAATCTGAGATTTCTTTCATCAGCGTGATGAATGCTCTATTAATCATAGTTAGCCTGTAACTTAGTGAACTTAATATACCCAATATATTCAGTTTACGACACGATGTGTTATTTTGTGATGCGCCGAATTGAAAATGGCTCCGGACATGGACACATTGAACAGAAATCACGTTTCCAAGGGCAGGTTCTCAATCCAGTCCCGTAACAGACACGGACTTCCGCCTGAGGGAAGCCAATGGCGGATCACAGCTCGCAGAGGAGGGTATTTTGAAAAGCTCATTCTCCTTTTACCAATCAAGAAGGATGATAGGTGCACCAAAATGTTATTGTTTTACTGCCTAACTATAGCTACAGACAAAAAGTTCAAAATGTTTCCATTCCCCTTTAAATGTGACTGGAGTATAGAATGGAATCTTAATTCAGTTTACTTTGTAAACTCTGTTGTTAGAATCTTCATGCAATGCATGTTCAATGCAGGATAAACTTATTTAAGAGTAAAAGGCATAGAACCCTGTGAATCTCATGGTTCTAAATAAACTTTTAATTTTTACAGGAGGCATCATGGTTGGTGTGTCTGCTAAGGAGCTGAAAGATGGCAAACAGGCGATGGAAATTGCGGAGGGAGAAATGAAAAAAAGTCAAAGGGATGTTAATGACTTCAGTGACCAATTAGAAGAAAAAACAAGGCAATGTGCGCAAAAGAAGGATGAGATTACAGAGTGTAAAAGAAGCATGGAGCAGATTCAACAGGACTTGGAGCAGGTTTACACACAGCGCATGAACATCACTGAAGCCCAGCAGAAAATTAGGAAAGCTGTCCACATGTTAGGCACACTGGCTGGAAGAGCAAGCGTGGCCAAGACCGAAACGGAGCGTGTCGTCTGCCTGCCAGCAATCGTGAATGTCCTGGGAGAGATAATACAAACAATGCTTGAAATACAAGGAAACAGAAAATATGAGCTCCTGAATGATCCAGACCTTGAAGCTGCCATCCTCAGCCTGCAAGACGTCTACAGGAGTGTTTCAGCTGTTGATGAGCTGCACACACTGAAGGAAATTCAGTTTCCAAAGGAGCCCAAAAAACAGGTGAAAAAGCAGAATCCTCAGTGGATGACCACAGCTATTCATTGGAGTTTGAGGGAAAAGAGGAATCTTTATAAGATGTACATAAAGGATAACAATGAGAACACTAAGGCTGAATACTGTAAAATGCGGCCTGTGGTCAAAAAAACTGAGGAATGCTATAAGACTGTATGAAAGGCAGATTGCGGAAGGGTAAAAAACTAACCCTAAGCGCTTCTTTCAGTACTGTAGCAGAAAAAGGGAAGTCAAAGAGGAGATTAAGTGCATAAAGAATAAAGATGGATCACTGCTGTATGAGAATAAGGATATTGCTGATACCTTGAATAGTTACTTTCTTGAGAATTTTACACTAAAGCAGATTTTTATGGGTTCTGAGAGCATGTTCAATGCTCAAGATTATTTGGTAGAAATTGAGGTTAGGGATAATGAGGTATTAGAAAAATTGCATAAACTAAAGACAGATAAGGCGGCGGGTCCTGATGGCTTATATCCAAGAGTGCTCAGGGAAGTTAGTGAGACTCTCAGTGATCTTCAGACGGTCTTTAGAAACTGGAGAAATACCAAATGATTGGAAACAGGGCAATATAATTCCAATATATAAGAAAGGGAACCGTACTGAGCCAGGAAAAATACAGGCCAGTCAGTTTAACTTGCACTGCGTGCAAAATACTGGAATCTATCATTAAAGATGAGCTGGAATTATTTCTTGAATGTAGTAATATCTTGAGGGATAGCCAACATGGTTTCCGTAAGGGAAGGTCATGACTGACAAACCCTCTGGAATCCTTTGAAATGGCCACCAAGACTAATGATCTGTGCAGGGCTTATGACATCATATACTTGGATTTTCAGAAAACATTTGATACAGTACTGCAGGGGAGACAAATTTTGAAAATGAGCTGCACTGGAGTGACAGAAGGTATTCTGGAGTGGATTCGATACTGGTTACAGGACAGAACACAAAAAGTGGTGATTAGCGGAATCTCGTCTGAGCTAGGTGCAGCGCCCTCCATAATTTTTGGCCCCCCTGGTTAAGATATGTTCTTTAGCTTCTAATAAATTCTGTTTTTTTTTTCTTCTAAATAATATAGGACCACAATGAAAAAAGAGGAAAATCCAACCTTTAATTCAAGTGCATTTATTCAGTGGGAAAAAAATCCTACATTAAGAAATAATTACTTTACACCAAATCATGTGTGCCACAATTATTAGCACCCCTGATATTAATACTATGTACAACCCCCTGTTTTGCCAACTTAACAGCACCTAATCTTCTATAATGTTTCACAGGATGGGAGAATACAGAAAGAGGGATCTTTGACCATTCCTCTTTGCGCAATCTCTCTAAATCATCCAGCGACCTGGGTCCTCTCCTCTGCACTCTCCTCTTCAGCTCACTCCACAGGTTTTCAATGGGGTTGAGGTCTGGGGACTGAGATGGCCATGGGAGGAGCTTGACTCTGTGTCTGGTGCCATTTCTGTGTAGATTTGTCCAGATGTTTAGGGTCATTATCTTGCTGAAAGACGACCCATCTTCAGCTTTCGGGCAGAGGCCACCAGATTTTGATTTAAAATGTCCTGGTATTTCAAAGTGTTCATGATGCCATGCACCCAACCAAGGTACCCAGGGCCTCTGGAATAGAAACAGGACCGCAGCATCACCGATTCTCCCCCATACTTCACAGTGGGCATGAGGTGCTTTTCTGCATACTCATCTTTTGTGTTCCGCCAGACCCACTTAGAGCTTTTTGGCAACAAACCTTCTATCTTGGTCTCATCTGACCAAAGCGCACGGCCCCAGTTGAAGTCCCTGTACTGCTAGGTGAACTCCAGACGTTTGCGTTTGTGATTGTGAGTGAGAAAAGTTTTTTTCCGTGCATGCCTCTCCAAACAGCTTGTTGGCATGTAAATAGCACCTGATGGTTGTTTTGGAGACTTTGTGACCCCAAAATGCTACCATTTCTTGCAATTATTTATCAGTGAGCTTTGAAGAAATTTTTATTTCTCTTACCATCCTCCTCACTATGCGTGGTGGCAAAATAACCTTGCGTCCTCGTCCAGGCTTGTTTACCACTGTTTCACTTGTTTCAAACATCTTAATGATTCCTCTGATAGTAGATATGGGCAGGTGCAGGCGAGTGGCTATTTTCTTGTAGCCATTGCTTAACTTGTGAAGGTTGACACACATCTGCCTTACATGAATGGTGTGTTCCTTTGTCTTTCCCATGTTGAAGAGTGGACAAGAGAAATGGCCTCTGTGTCACGTGATATTTATACCCCAGGGAAACAGGCAGTGATGAATTACTAATTAAATTTTCCTAGATACTCTGATCAACTTTGTAAACAACTGTAGAAATGACAGAAATACTGCAATTACATTTAATTCCGAGGAATTGTTAGGGGTGCCAATAATTGTGGAACAGGTGATTTTATGAAATCTAATTATTTCTTAGTCAGGGATTTTTTTTTCCTTAAAATTCACTTGAGTTGAAGGTTGCATTTTTCTACAATTTTCAGTGTGAGAGTATGCTTCTGCGATAAAAATTTTATTTATATTAAGGCTTATTATTTTAACACATCTTAACCAGGGGTGCCAATAAATATTTAGGGCGCTGTATATTTATCATTTATTTCGTACTCAATGCAGTGTAGAATATTAAAAGCAATTAAAGAAAAAAAAAGAATAAAACATAAAACCTGACAATTATAATGGTGTCCAAATGATAACACATGACTAATTGTATGATATTCAAACTACTATGTACAAGTATTCTGTATTAATTCATTCACTTATTTCAAATACTGAAAGAGCTACATCCAACACACCATCTCTTGCTAAACAGTTCTTTAACAAAATTACCCATGTTAACACACAGAGCATCACAAATATCTATTTGACTTAAATACTGCATATTCTATATGCAGTAAATCAGCAGACACCATAAGGTTCAAACTTGAGCAGAAAAATGTGACATTATTGCCAAAACTTTATTGAGATGTATCGGACAGTAGAACACAAAGGCGAATATATGGGTTTGCACTGTCACATAAGGCTTTGTGAGTTAGAAATCTACAATATATATCCATATTAATACCATATCCACCACACAGATGTTTCACAATACTACAATGTGTGCGTGAGGGTACATTCCACGCTTTGCGGACACACTGCCGCCACGTTTCAGACAACTTATCCATGACATTGGAGTTTATACGCCACAAAGGGCAACCATAATAACTGGAATAGTATGATCGAAATAATTCTGCCCGGACATCGGAACTACAAAATGAAAAGTTTGACATGAGAGAGTTTGTTCTCCAAACTAAATCATTACAAGCCGCATCAACAGCAGACTTGTCACAATATCTAACAATATGATGACCTAAATGTACAGATTCTATCTTGACCTCTCGTTGTTGTCCATTCAAATTGAGGGGTTTGATATGTTTTAAGATGTTACAGTAATCAAAAATAACCAGATGATTTTTCTGACTATTAAATAAGACATTATATTCATCACCAAAAGCTTCACACACATGTATTAAGGCTTTCATGGAACTCCTACTAGGAACTAATAAACAGACATCATCTGCATAACTAAGTGCAGCATATGACCAATCACCTATTTGACAATCATATCCACATTTGCTGAGCCGCTGTAAGAGCTCATCAAAGTAAATACAGAATAAAGTGGGAGATAATATTGCTCCCTGTTTTACACCATTTGTGGAGATAAATATATCTCTAAATGTACCATTCCAGCTGACCCGAAGACACTGCTTAGGAAACATATGAGACAGGAAGCGTAAAATAGTTTGACATAGACCACGCTGAGTTAAAAAACAAAATAGTTTAACATAATGCACACGATCAAACTCCTTTGAGGCGTCCAAAAGTGCTACTAACACAGGGGTACTTGTACTACGGTAATACTCTACCACTTCACGAAGAACATATGTACATTGTGTTGTGGAATGTTTTGCTTTGAAACGAAACTGCTTGGCGCTAGACATCAAAATATATTTATACTTCTCCAAGATGATATAGTCAATAACCTTAAAATTATACTACTCAGAGCAATAGCTCTATAATTATTACTATCATTAAGGGATTTCTTTTTATTTTTAGGAACAGGTACAAGAGTAAATATAAGAGTATTGCTAGGACAGACACCATGTTTAATCATGGCATCTAACAACAGACTAAGATAAATGTGCAACTCAGGCCCTGCATTTATCAGAATATCAGCTGTTACATCTTCAACACCATCTGCCTGGTACAGTTTTTACCTGTGGGCTGCATCACACACATCGGCAACAGTAACACCATGAGGAAAATTGCATTTGGATAAATTACATTAATTTTTAATTCCAGAACTCAGTTGTTTGCATAGACGTTGCATTTCCATCTTGTCATAAGATTCACTGTTATATAATTCTTTATATTGTTCTTTAAATGCTTCACATATATTTTCATCACCATGAACATTAACAATAACACTGGGAACACTGTTACTCTTCTTATTGACACGTTTTACTTCACACCAAAAGTGACGACTCTTACCAGTTACCATGGCATTAGCAAGTGGGGAGTGGTGTCCCTCAGGGATCGGTGTTGGGACCCCTGCTGTTCCTCATCTACATTGATGACCTTGATAGGAATATTGAGAGCAAATTCTTTAAATTTATGGATGATACTAAATTGGAAGGTTTGGCAAACAGTTTAGAGTTAGAGTCCGCTAAAGTGATTCAGGATGATCTAGATAGAAATTAGAATTGGACAGAAATGTTGCAAATGAAAATTCATTTAGTGAAATGAGAAGTTCGACATGTAGGTAATAAAAACATTAGACAGGATTATTTCATGGGAGGTTTCAAACTGGATTGTGCTCCATATGAAAAAGATCTGGGAGTAATTGTTGACGAAACCCTTACAGGTTCTAGCCATTGTGTCGTAGAGTTATAAAGGCCAACAGGATGCTGGGCTATATAGCCAAAAGAAATGAGTACAAATCCGAGGAGGTCATACTTCTCTTGCACAAAATATTTGTCAGACACTATCAAGAGTATTGTGTACAGTTCTAGGGACTATACCTTAAGAAAGATATATAGGCGGTAAAAAATATTCAGAGGAGAGCCACTAAGCTAATTCCAGGGATAAAATATGAAAACTATGAGAAAAGGCTGAAGATCCTTAATCTCTTTAGTCTTAACAAAAGGAGTCTCAGGGGTGATCTGATTGAGATCTTTAAATAAGTTTAAAGGATTAACATAATCAATTATATAGGCTTATTAGGCCAAGTTTCCACAAATGGGTCACAAATGGAAGTTAGCCAGAGGTAAATTTAGCACTGATATTAGGAAATATTTTTTCACCCAAAGAGTAACTTTAACATAACATAACATGAATGGCAAGAACAGGCCTTTCAGCCCAACTAAGCTCGCCAGTTTCTTTATACTATTGTGAATATATCCCTTCAGATACTAAATGACTGAATGGTATCTAGCTTTAGGTCAAGCCTGCTCTTGAAAACCCCCAAGGTCTCTGCCTCAACGATATGGTCAGGTAAGCTATTCCACATTGAAATTACTCTTTGGGTGAAGAAATATTTCCAAATATCAGTGCTAAATTTACCTTTGGTCAACTTCCATTTGTGACCCAGAATTCTACTCACAACACTTAGTGGAAGGAATCCTACATGATTCACTTTGTTAATCCCTTTAACATATTTAAAGACCTCAATCAAATCACCCCTGAGTCTCCTTTTCCTAAGACTAAAGAGATTAAGGATCTTCAGCCTCTTCTCGTAGCTTTCATCTTTTATACCTGGAATAAGCTTGGTGGCTCTTCTCTGAACTTTCTCTAGAGCCTCTATATCTCTCTTAAAGTATGGTCCCCAGAACTGTACACAATACTCCAGGTGTGGTCTAACGAATGTGTTGTACAAAAGAAACATCACCTCCTTAGATTTGTACTCAATACTTTTGGCAATGTATCCTAGCATCCGATTAGCTTTTTTAACTGCTACGGCACAATGGCTAGAACCTGTGAGGGTTTGGTTAACAATCACTCCCAGATCTCTCTCTTGTGCAGCACATTCCAGTTTTAAACCTCCCATGAAGTAATCTCGTCTAATGTTTTTATTACCTACATTTACAACTTTACATTTTGCTAGATTAAATTTCATTTGCCACATTTCTGCCTAATTCTGGATTCTATCCAAATCGTCCTGAATCACTTTAGCGGACTCTAACTCTAGACTATTTGCCAAACCCCCCAATTTAATATCATCTGCAAATTTAACCAATCTGCTCTCAATATTCCTATCAAGGTCATTAATGTAGATGAGGAACAGCAGGGGTCCCAACACCGATCCCTGGGGGACGCCACTCCCCACCATACCCAGCTCAGATGAGATATCACTGACCACTACTCTTTGTGTTCTGTCCTGTAACCAGTTTTGAATCCACTTCAGAATACCTCCTGTAACTCCAATGGAGCTCATTTTAAAAATTAGTCTCTTATGCGGTACTGTACCGAATGCTTTCTGACAATCCAAGTATATGTTGTCATAAGCCCTGCTCTGGTTGTAAGTCCTGGTGGCCTCTTCAAAAAATTCCAGAGGGTTTGTCAGGCATGACCTTCCCTTCCGAAAACCATGTTGGCTATCCCTCAAGATACTGTTATGTTCAAGAAATAAGTCCAGCTCATCTCTTATGATAGATTCCAATATTTTGCACGAAATGCAAGTTAAACTCACTGGCCTGTAGTTTCCTGGCTCGGTACGGTCCCCTTTCTTATATATAGGTATTATATTGCCGTTTCCAATCGTTTGGTATTTCTCCAGTTTCTAAAGACCATCTGAAGATGGCGGATAGCGGCTTAAAGATGAACTCACCAGCTTCCCTGAGCACTCTAGGATATAAGCCATCAGGACCCGCCGCCTTATCTGCTTTTAGTTTATGCAACTTGTCTTATACTTCGTTATCCCAAACCTCAATTTCCGCTAAATAATCTTGAGCATTTGACATACCCTCTGGCCAAATAAAGACCCCCTCTGAGATAAAATTCTCAACAAAGTAACTGTTTAAGGCATCTGCAATATGCTTGTTATCATTTAGCAGCGATCCATTTTTATTTTTTATGCACTTAACCTGCTTTTTAACTTTCCCTTTTCTGCTACAGAGTTGAAAGAAACATTTAGGGTTAGTTTTTGCCCCTTCTGCGATTTGTCTTTCATACAGTCTTCTAGCATTCCTCAGCCCTTTTTTGACCACAGTCCACATTTTACAGTATTCAGCCCTAGTATTCTCATTGTTATCCTTTATGTACATCTTATAAAGATTCCTCTTTTCCCTCAAAATCCTACGAATACTTTTGGTCATCCACTGAGGATTCTGCTTTTTCAGCTTACTTTTGGACACCTTCGGAATGAATCTGCATTGTGATTCAAGTAAAACCCCCTTAAATCTTTCCCACATCTCATTTACGGACTTACAGTCCAGGATTGTCTCCCATTTTGTTTCAGCTAGATATGAGCGCATCCTGTCAAAGTTAGCTCGTCTAAAATTGAACTTTGATGTGGAATAGCTTGCCTGACCATATTGTTGAGGCAGAAAGCTCTGGAATTTTCAAAAAGCAGGCTTGAGTTTAAGCTAGGTACCATTGACTCTTTGAGAATCCAAAGTGATATATTCACAATAGTCAAAAGAAACTGGTGACCCTAGTTGGGCTGAATGGCCTGTTCTCGCCACTCATGTTATGTTATGTCATACATGGCTCTGGTTAATAGGGGGGCTTTCTGTTGGAAGTTTTATTTAGCGTAGCCCAAAGTTCCTTATTAAAAGTGGAGAGGATGGCTTACTGCCTGAGAGTAATCTCAGTGTTGAATTGTTTGCCTAACCATATTGTTGAGCAGAAACCTTGGGAATTTTCAAGAACAGGTTATGTTATGTTACGTTATGGTGCATTAATGTGCTAGCTGAGGTTGAGAGTTGCAGTATGTTTGATGTTCTTAAAATTTAAGTTTTGACTACATTGATTTGTATCTTCATGTAATGGCATTTATTTGAGACGTTTGTCAAAGCAACAGTCAAGTTGACAGATGGCCCATAGAAATGCTAAAGCTGCCATATGTTTTTGAGAAATGGAAGACGCTTGGGCAGAGTAGCTACACACTCAGTGAATTAAGTATTGTATTTAATAAACGGTCAACCACCGCAACTTCTAGATGACTTCATTTTAGATGTTGCTTAACACAGTCATGCAGGATCATTTGATAGCTTTTAAATTTTTGCGAATCTGACATTTAATTCATCACAGCGATGAATGCTCGATTAATCAGAATTAGCCCGCAACTTAGTTAACTTATGAACTAATTAGAGAAGGGCCTTGACAAACTACTCAGTTTTCAACACTGTGTGAGTTATTTTGTGATGGACTGAACTGAAAATAGCTCCGGACATGGACACATTTAACAGAAATCACAGGTTTCCATTCACTACAAGGGCAGGCTCTCAATCTAGTTTCGTAACAGACTTGGACTTCCGCCCGAGGTATTTTGAAAAGCTCATTCTCCTTCTAACACTCAAGAGGGATGATAGGTGCACCAAAATATTATTGTTTTACTGCCGAATAATTGTTGTAGACATACATTTTTAAGGGGTATTTAAAGGGGAATGTTTCCATTCCCCTTTAAATGTGACTGGAATATAGAACGGAATCTTAAAATTCAGTTTACTTTGTAAACTCTGTTGGTAGAGGTGTTATGGCCCCAATTTGTTATGACGTCTAAGACAGCAAGGGATGACAGACAAAATTTGAAAACTTAAACAGATTTAATTTAACAAAGACTGACAACTAACCTACAATTTGTACTACTGACCAAGATTGACATATACAAGAAAAAAAAATTTTACAGTCCCTTTGGTTGGGTTGCTTGGTGATGCTCCAACACAGGCAAAAATCCACAAAAAACTTCACAGGTCTTGAAAAGAGTGACAGGTCTGGTCAAATGTATCCTTCTCCTTGCAATTTCTCCTACGACTTTACTCTCTCAATTTTTCTCCTTATATACTCTTTCGTACACTCCATCTGCAGTCGGTGGGTTAACTCTGTCTACCCACTGCACCCTTTCGTACTCTTTCATAATAATGGCCACTAGGTGGCGACCGCAAGTCGACGACAACTGAGGACCAATCAGTGCCTAGCTTACAAATGCGTCACCAGCAGCAGACGGAATAGCGGAAACAACATGTAAACGGTAAACAATCCGCGATGATCTTGGCAGAAAATACTCCCAAAAAAAGGGGTATACCGTTGTGCCGAAGGGCTTTCATGCTTGTGCGTGGTATGTCAGTGCGATATAAGATTAGGAACCATGTTCGCACGTGGAAGACGATGTGTGACATCGCCGGCAAACGGTCATTTGCAACAAGTTTTGACATGGGTGGACATAGACTTGGACGAGTTCTGGCCATGGATATATATAGAACACTTGATTGCTGATAGGGTACGCTCAAGTCAAGCATCTGTTCTACGAGCCTATACACCCGGAAATAAAATTCGCTCATAGATTCCCATTCATTTTCGCATACTTGAAAATTACATTTTCAGAAACACTTGCGTGCGAGTCGGTGTTATTTTGGTATCGCTGTGCTGAGCAACATTTTGTCTCCCTAAATATGTCCTTTTCGGAGGATGGAAAGAGGCACACTTTCTAAAGCAAAAAACGAAATGTTATTCGGTGTTAACGTTAAAGTACAGCAGAGAAATGACGCGACCGAGGCTTTTACCTCTAATCAGTTAATTGCTTGGAAGTTATCGCCATTAAAAGAAACGTCGATGAATGTCCGTTTACGTTATCAATTACAAGTAGCTAACTAGCTTGTTAGCCACCTTTTTAATTGTATTTACCACTAAGTCAATGTAGTCCCCGCTTTCAGTCAGCGGTCTGTTCAAGTCAATGGGACGGCTTAATTAGCTAGCTAGCACGAAACGCAATTTTTTCTATTAAAGTGACGACTTTGCATTTTTACATTAACTTACGCATGAAACATTTTATTACAGCTCTTCAAATAAATATTGCTGCAAAAGGCAGCCGCGCATCTCGGCATTTTCTCGCTTACATAGACTTATTTGAAATTGGCCTCATCGGAAACCATTTTAATGAAGAAGTTCGGTGTATCAATATTGCGGCCGGGTGCTTCACTTTGGATAATGTAAAAATGACAACATCAGCAATCTAGTGTTCTAAATATATATATCTATGGTTCCGGCAGTTTGTGTTAGATACATGCAGCAAGAGAGTGATTACAAGCGTGAACTGGCGAAGTTGGCCTCACAGCTTCAAACTTCAAACAGAATCACATTGGCTGGAAGCGCAACATACCACCCCAGGGCCAGGCACCCCCTCACTTGGGTCGCCCGGAGCCAATGACAAACGATGTTATAGATTCCCAGCTTAAATCAGGATGAGTGCGCTGATTGGATGGTTGTGATCATGTGACCTAGTGGCCATTATTATGAAAGAGTACGAAAGCGTGCAGTGGGTAGAAGGAGTTAACCTACCCACTGCAGATGGAGTGTAACTCTTTTGCAGCCCCCTCCCACCTTCCAGACCTTTCCTTCAACTCTCCAGGACTCTCCCTCTCAGACATGCCCAGGACATGCCCAAACCCAGCCCCAGACTGGGCCCAACAAAAAAAAGGGTCAATACTGCCATCTAGTGGCACTTTTTCACATTACAGAGGCTTAATGCAATGGATGTTCAATGCAGGACAAACTTTTTTTAGAGAAAAAGGCGTAGAACCCTGTAAATCTCATGGTTCTAAATAAACCTTTTTTTACAGGAGGCATCATGGTTGGTGTGTCTGCTAAGGAGCTGCTGGATGCCAAGCAGGAGAAGGAAATTGCGGCGGAAGAAATGAAAAATAGTGAAAGAACTGTTAATGACTTCAGTGACTGGTTGTTAGAAGAAAAAACAAGGCAATGTGCGCAAAAGAAGGATGAGATTGCAGAGTGTAAACGAATCATAGAGCAGATCCAACAGGACCTGGAGCAGGTTTACACACAGCGTATGATCATCACTGAAGCCCAGCTGAAAATTAGTAATGCTGTCTACATGTTAGGCACTGTGGGAAAATATTAATCTATGCAACCTTATAATCAAGTTTCTTCAAATGAATGAGCATTGAAATGTATTATCAAATGTATTATTAACAGAAGCATTACAATATTGAAATATTGCTGAATTGTTGTATTCATTATATATCGGAAGATATTACTAATCAAGCATTATATATCCAAATATATTAATAATCAAGCATTAACTGAAACATTGTATGAATCTAAAGCAATGTGAATCTGAGTGAATGGAACTTTTTCAAGGACGTTTCCAGGGACGCTCTGTATCTCATATTGAAGTAATGCAGGCACCTGTAATCAGTGAAAGGGGGGCGCACTTTAATTTTAGACTATCCGCGCTGAAGACCCCAGCTGCACCATTAATCTATTGGCCTTGTCTAAAAAAGATTACAGGGAATCCTCCTTCCGGGTATTAATTCTTACAGGAGGACAGACATCATAAGGATCAGAGATGGGTTATGTTCCTGGGTAAAATATCTTGTGATGTGTGGCGTGGGAGCCGCGTGGGGCTCATGAGTTTGGAAGTCCCCGGTTGGATAGAGTTCATGCATATCTTTAGTCTGAGGGAGTTTTGCAGCTGGAGATCATAAGAAGTCGGAATATTGACAACAAAGGGCCAACGAGCTATAAAGATGGGGACTTGGAAGAGCTCTGGGCTGCTCTCTCTCTCAGCCCACTGGTCTTATGACCAGTGCTTCTGTTTATCTGACTTTTCTTCTTTCCTATTCTTTGCTAAAGATCATCAGTTGTGTATGGTTTCTGTATTATTGGATGGTTTGAAGCCTATCTTTCATTTGTCTGTATCTGTGCACATGAATTTACCTTATTTTACTGTTTTTACCTTTTGATTATTATAGTCTTTGATGTTTATTACCTTTATTTGATTACATGCATATGATTTCTCTTGATTATGTATTGACTTACTTTCTGATTAAATGATGTAAACATAATTGCAAATATAAACGGTGTTTTGGGTCCTTCATTTTAGGTCAATTCCAAGCCAGTCACAAATTCCTCACAGCACCCTGGCTGGAAGAGCGAGGGTGGCAAAGACCCTTACGGAGCGTGTCGTCTGCCTGCCAGTAATTGTGAATGAAAGCAATAGAGGAACACAAGTTTTCCATTATAGCATAACGTTGTGATGCCTTACATTTATATTTTTGAATTGCTGCCGAGGAAATGGAAGAGGTCTTCATATACCGTAACTGAAATACTGCTAAATTTTGTGATCAGTCTGTCAGTCAATCAATCCTCTGATCAGAGAATCAGTGAGTAGGTATGTGCCTGGTACCCCATGTGCTTAAGCACACCTTAAAGTTAAAAGGGACACAATTACCTTGCTATTTCGGTATCATGGATATCACGGCATATTGCACCTTTTCATACCATTAGTCCGGCCTCTCGATTCTAGAACCCAGGTACACATAAGGTAAATTGACCCTTCGACAGAGCATTGCAAGGATTCATAAGATTTATTTTTATTTTTATTTAACCCTGATTTAAGATGTCTTTCCCTGTCATGAACCAGGCCGCTCGGCCATGACAAAAAAAAAAAAAAAAAAAGAGGGAGGTGCACACCAAATAACAATTAACTGAAATATTTATTTAAAGTAAGATAACAAAAATACAACAAAAGGCAACTTAAACTAACATGGAATGTGTCGTCTGTAAAATCAGTCATGTAAGTGAGTGGATGAGTGAAAGTATGCGTGTTTGTGTTGTAAGGTGGAAAACAAAACCAAAATGCCAGATCAGGAGCTGTTTCAGGCAGAGAAGAACCAGAAAGACTGCAGCCCAAACAGCCTAATAGACTGCAGGCCACTCAGCCCAGGTGATCCTCATTCCCCCTGATGACCCTGCTGCCAGCTGCTGCACTGAAGAGGGAGCGAGAGAGAGTCGTCACACCTCCACCCCATAAGACGGGGGCAACAGGACCACCGTCAGCACAACACAATAACAATCAAAGGTTCAAACAATCAGTCACTAGTTACATCACTACAAATACTTCAATATACTAACATCCTGCCAGTACCAACATCTGTTCCCAACATCCCACCCTATAGCGAGGAACATACAAAACAACAACAAAGAGAACAGGAGCTAAACAGGCACCAACCACCTACTCCATCACTGGAGCCCGAGACAGTGCATCGGCAACCACATTTTCACGGCCCTTAATGTGTCGGATGTCCAAATTATAGGACTGGAGGAAAAGTGACCACCTGATCAGCCTCTGATTGGGGCACCTCAGCGTATGTAAAAAAGTTAATGGATTGTGGTCTGTGTAGACCACCACTGGGGCCACACCTGACTCGACATATACAGCAAAATACTGCAACGCCCAAACCAAGGCAAGAGTCTCTTTCTCAACCACTGAGTAGTTTACCTGAATACTTCTTTGAAAAGAAACTAACTGGTCTGTTAACGCCCTGCTCATCTGCCTGCATCAACACCGCCCCTGCTCCTACGTAGCTCGCATCAACCTGTAAAACAAAAAGGACAGTCATAACAGGGTGCAGCCAACACTGAAGCTGAGCACAAAAGTCTTGACATTACTGAGGGCCTCCTGGCACTCGGCCGACCAGACAAACTGAGCCCTGGCCTTCAGCAAGTCTGTAAGGGGCGCCACCACTGATGAAAAGTTCTAACAAAAACACTGATAATATCCCATCATCCCCAGGAACCTAATGAGCTCTTTCTTAGTCACGGGCTGCGGAAACTGTTCAATGGCCAAAACCTTGGCCTGCACCGGAGCCACCTGCCCCTGACCGACGACCCGTCCCAGGTAAGTCACAGTGCCTGAGCCAACTCACACTTAGCAAGATTCACTGTGAGCTTTGCCTCGGCCAACCTATCAAATAATGCCTTAACCCGCTGCATGTGGGAGAACCAGGAGTCACTGTACACAACCAAATCATCTAAATAAACCGCACAACCAGACAACCCAGAGACCACACGATTCATCAGACGTTGAAACGTGGCCGGCGCATTCCTTAGCCCAAAAGGCATCACCTGGTAGGAGTACAAGCCCGAAGGAGTGATGAATGCTGCCACTTCTTGAGCCCGCTTGGACAATGGCACCTGCCAGTAGCCCTTCAGTAGATCGATTTTGCTCACATACCTCGCAGCACCCACCTGATCTATACAATCTTCCATTTAGGGTAATGGAAACTAGTCAGCCTTCGTGACCTTGTTGACCCTCCTGAATTCTGAGCAAAACCTAAATGACCCATCACTCTGCGGCACCAAAAAGCATGGAGACGCCCAGCTCGATGAGGACGGCACAGCAATGTCATTCTCAATCATGTATTCTATCTCAGCATCCAAACACTTATGTTCCTCAGGTGATAGTCTATAGAAGCGCTGGCGAATAGGGGGCAACTACCCAACATCAATGTCATGTTCAGCCCAATGGGTGCGAGATGGCACATCCCCAAACAAACCTGGGTACCTCCAAATTAGCCGTTCAAACTGCTGAGCCTGTGCTCCAGACAAATGGCTAAACAAGCCCTCCAAATTTTTAAGAGTGTCTGAACTCTTTAAATGCCCTGAAAACGCGCCCTCATCAGGCTCCATCACATCATCACCACCCCCATTAGAAACCACACCCATTGAACCCACTACCAGAACTGGACTCACTGCCACTGACCCCTGCTGGTCAGCACTGGGTACAATGGGAGAGTGAGAATAGTAGGGCTTAAGCGGATTCACATGAAACAGTTTCACTGCCTTCCTCCGACCAGGTGTTGAGATCAAATAATTCAGATCTGAAACACGTTCAACCACTGTGTAGGGGCCCATTAATTTTGCTTGGAAGGGGGAACTCACCAAGGGACAGAGAGCTAACACTTGATCCCCCTCACTAAACTCACACAACTCTGCTCTACGGTCATACGCCTTTTTCATTTTAGCCTGTGCTGCAGTCGAACTTTGTTTTGACAGCTCCCTAGCAGTGTAAAATCTATGCCTAAACCCGTTGACATAATTAATTAAGTTGGTGGGCGGGTCTCCTCCCACCCATCAATCTTTCAACACAGCAAGCGGCCCCTGTACCGAATGACCGAAAA
Organism: Gymnothorax reevesii; assembly: GCA_029721435.1. Classification (NCBI taxonomy): domain Eukaryota; kingdom Metazoa; phylum Chordata; class Actinopteri; order Anguilliformes; family Muraenidae; genus Gymnothorax; species Gymnothorax reevesii. The sequence goes on along the minus strand of CM056579.1, from coordinate 11,293,982 downwards.
CCAAATCATTTGGGCTGAACCCAGTGCTTTCTTGCACAACCTTCTGTGCGGCTAAAAGTAACCAGGGGAGCCCTTCCTCCCAATCTCTATTCAGTTCAGTACAATATGCACGCAGTAATGATTTCAATGTTTGATGGAAACATTCCAGAGCACCTTGGCTCTGAGCGTGGTACGCCGAAGACTGATTGTGTTTAACTCCCAGGAGCTTTAACACCTGACCCACCAAATGTGAAGAAAAATTTGAGCCCTGGTCAGTTTGAATAACTCTTGGGATGCCAAAAACAGAAATAAACTGTGTCAGGGCCCTAACCACCGCCCTCGCCGTGATGGTACACAATGGGTACGCCGCAGGGTACCTGGTGTTCTGTCACATAACAGTTAGCAAATACTGGCACCCAGAGCGGGCTTAGGGGAGCGACCCCACACAATCAATCAGCAAATTGGGCTCCTCCTGAGATTTCTTCCCACTGGGGAGTTTTTTCTCACCACTGTTGGAGGATTTTTCTCCCTACTGGGAGTTTTTTGCCTCATTTGCTGTAGTGGGGAATAGGCTGGGCACTGCCTTTTTATCTCTTTAAACTCTCACTGTAAAGCGTCTTTGTGACAGTCTCTGTGAAAAGCGCTATACAAAATAAAATTGAATTGAAAATTGAATTGAAATACTCAAACGGTTGACCAATAGCCAGGATCGGCTGCAATGGCACAGGTTTAATACCCTGATTCGGCTTACCCGTCAACTGGCAAATAATACAGTTTTTAACATGCAGAGAAATGTCTTTTTTAAGTCGCAGCCAAAAAAAAATGGCGCAAAATTCTGTCATGTGTCTTGCGAACCCCCAAATGCCCTGATCCATCATGTGCCAGCTTTAACACATGGCCACGAAATTTAGAGGGAACTACAATTTGAAAAATAGGATCCCCAATGAAATCCTCTCCGTGGGGCACCCACTTCATCAAAATACCATCCAAAAGACCATACCCACAGGCAACACTTTTCAACTCACTGGGCTCCAGCACCGACTCAAACAGCTCCTCTAAAGACCGGTCTGCTCTCTGCTCCTTCTGCAGCTCACTGTGCGAGACAGACAAAGGAAAATCAAGCAGACATGACAAAACAGTATCAACTTCCCTATCTACCTCCTTGCGCTCAGCCTGGCACATTGCCCGTGTAGCCACACATGCAGGAAAAACTTCCGGGAAGAGTACTGCACTCTCCCCCTGAAAGAGAGAGAGAGACTAATGGAGGCGGCAGCACCTTAGCCTAAACACGGCTGCCTGCAAGGTCATTGCCCAAAAAAGGACTTACGCGCTTATGGGAGAATAGACCCCAAACTGAACTAAAAGTATTCATCAGTTTCTTCTTTCCTTTAAAGTAAAATTGTTTTGCTACAAACTCAGCTGAATATTGTGTCTTCCAGAAATGGAACATGTAGAACAAAAAATAAACTGTTACTATGAAATGTCCAAAACTCAAAATGCCAACATATCAATTCGAAGTAGGCTGATCAATTATCAATTGATCACTAATTATCAGTAGGCTTTGTCAAAGCTCATCACAGAGCTGAGAGTATAAAGCCACATGCCCCAGCCTAGTCAGGAGGGAGGACCTCATTCTTCTTGAGGAATACAGGCATATCCACATTTTCCGGCAGCAGTTGGGATCTTTGGGCAGTAACTATGTCCCCTGTAGTTAAAAATACACGTTCACTTGGAACTTAGCAGGGATGGAAAGATAAGCTTTCGCAAGACGAGACAGCAAAGGATACAGAAAACCGTTCTCTTTTCACCACTTCAAGGGGCAACTGGTGAGTGGGATGGATGCCTCTCTTCTGTACATGCCAGTCTCTCTCTCTACTCCCTCTCTGGACAGTTCTTCTGGCACAGCAGAAAATGAGTCCACAAGTAGATCTTTAAGTGCTGTCTTCTTGCAAGGAGGCTCTTCCAACTGCAGCCCAGCCCCCTGTCCTTCATCTGGGGGGATCTTCACCTGCTGCTCCCCTGTCCTTCATCTGGGGGGGATCTTCACCTGCTGCTCCCCTGTCCTTCATCTGGGGGGGATCTTCACCTGCTGCTCCCCTGTCCTTCATCTGGGGGGGATCTTCACCTGCTGCTCCCCTGTCCTTCATCTGGGGGGGATCTTCACCTGCTGCTCCCCTGTCCTTCATCTGGGGGGGATCTTCACCTGCTGCTCCCCTGTCCTTCATCTGGGGGGGATCTTCACCTGCTGCTCCCCTGTCCTTCATCTGGGGGGGATCTTCACCTGCTGCTCCCCTGTCCTTCATCTGGGGGGGATCTTCACCTGCTGCTCCCCTGTCCTTCATCTGGGGGGGATCTTCACCTGCTGCTCCCCTGTCCTTCATCTGGGGGGGATCTTCACCTGCTGCTCCCCTGTCCTTCATCTGGGGGGGGGGGGGGGGGTCTATGGCAGGGGAATCATCTGGGTGTGGCGCAGTGACTTGCAGTCAGAGGTTAGTTTGGTGAGGCAGAAACCTCCCCTTTGCTTGATTTGCAATCAGACGATTAACTAGTTTCGTAAGACTATTCGGGAGAATGATGGGCCAGTTTAAGTTTCCGCGGCGTTATTATTCAGTAGGCTACATTGAAATTAAATTAAAATGCTCATGAAACTACAGATTTGCAAGTATTTGCTTACAGGAAGCCAGAGACGTGCGGTGAGGTGAGGCAGTGACCCAAACTTTATCGCTGGATTTTGTGAACCTGTTCCCACGTACTATTCCTGATTGGCAATGATAACAATTAAGACCAAGCCTTATGGAAACCTGATACTGATAGGAGATAACTTAATTCATTTATACGCTGCAATTCGGGACTGCAAGGATGGAAATGTGAATAATCAATTAGGAAACATTCTTGGCTCTTGGTAATTCTGTATATCGTTTAAACATTTTGTTAATCGGATTACGAAAGAGGACTGAAAATAAACGCCTGCTTTTTGTTTGGGTGTAAAAGTGTGTCTTTAAAGGAGAATACATTATAGGCTATTGATTAAGCATTGAACTCTGCATAAGTAGAACAGTGTTAATATTTGTTGATGACATTGCTTCGGCTTCCTGGAAGCAAGTACGCGCAAATCTGCTGTTGAGCTTTTCAGGTTCGATGTACTGAGTAATAACGCCGCGGAAACAGGCCCGTCATTCTACCGAATAGTCTTACTAAACTAGTTAATCGTCTGATTGCAAATCAAGCAAAGGGGAGGTTTGTGCCTCACCAAACCAACCTCCACCGCACGTCACTGGTGTGGCGCCATGCTCTGTTAGATAAACAATAAATAACAATTTGCTTTAGTTGTAGCGCTCACAATATGAACACAAAGCATTGAAACAGACAAAGCAAAAATAAAAACAGGGAAAACAGGTAAAGAACAATATAAAAAGCAGTGGTAGTATTCATTTAAATTAGGCCTACCTGTTTGCTCATGCTTTTGAGTGGCACAATAAGAGACACGGTGGGTGCCCTCTCGTCACACATGACCACAGTAGCAGTTTTGAGGGGTTAGAGGAGTTTCACCAGGTCTTCAGCAAGTGAGATATCTATATAATAACGAGATATAATTTGTTGCGTTTGATCTCAGGGCTGGCAAGAGTTGCTCCGACGGCGGCTTGCTGCTCCAGATATCTTTCCAGCATGTCCAGGCTGGAGTTCTACCGAGTTGGTACATCCGTAATCAGCTTTTGCGATGGCAGCTGTAACTGCTTCTGTTTGGACTCCAACACGGCCTCAGCAGGGGGACTCTTGAGGAAAAAAGTACTCACGCGCCTCACTCTCCCGAGTAAACGGCTGATGGGCCCCACACGAAGGCCTGCCTCAGACGCCAAATTGGCGGTATGTGCAAAGCACTTAATGTGCAGCTCAAAGCCTGCCTTGCGCACAGCCACATCCATATTGCGAGCGTTGTCAGTGACGATTGCGATCGCATGGTTTGCCCTCTGAAGTTCCCATTCAGCGAGAGCTTTATGCAATGTTGACGCCTGTAAGTAAGTAAGTACGTTTATTATTTAAATAGCACCTCTCAAGGAAAAAGTAACAGTGGTTCACAAAAAATTCACAAAACAAGAATAATCTGCATTAGCCTACAGCAGTGTTTCCCAAACTGTGTGCCGTGAGCGCTTCCTAGGTGTGCCGCGAGAAAACCCACTAAGTTTTTTTCTTGATAGCCTAATAAAATAAAACGGCTGAACTTACAGGATATAAAAATAACAATTCATGTCATTTTCAATTCATCCAATTAATTAAAATGCCGATTTAAAATTCCTTCTCGATATTTCCACATCATGTATTCTACTGTACAATTCCATCTCGTGATTAGCCAATCACCTATCGTCTAACGTGAAAAATTAAACATTCCCCGGTAAAACTTACAATATGAATCTGTGCTGGACTCGTAGATGGGACGCGTCTGGAGCACAACATTTTCCCTTTCCCAGTAGTTGTTGATACTGTGTGCTGTGATTGTCATGTAGCTCTTTGTGTTTCTTGAATTCCAGCCATCCGTTGTAATCGTGATGCTTTCTGTCTCTTGAAGGGTCTGTTTGACTCGGAGCTTCGTCTCTTCGTAGATTTTAGGGACTACTTTAGTGCTAAAATGCGTACGTGATGGGACAGTGTATTTGCCATGGCTCTTGGACTTGATGGTAGAAGTTGAGGAGCAAATCTGGTTGTCAACGTCCTCTGGCCTTTGGGGACTGATGCTCTGTTTTCAGTAGCAGGCGCTAACTTAATTTCTCTGTGGTGGCGCTGCATATGACAAATCATGTTAGACGAGTTAGAAAGGGTGTACGGCAAAATCGTCTTGCAAAGTTTGCAGATTGTTCTTGTTTTATCTGCAACTTGTTCTCCATTTTTCTTCTCAACTGGGAAACCGAAATGGCGCCATACAGGGGATTTAAAAGAAATGGCCGCATCTTCGATCTCAATTTTGCCTGCTTCAGCGTCCATCTTCCACGTGCTTGCTCCGAAATGACAACAATCTAACAGCAAGGGAGGGGTGACTGACGTGGGGCAGAGTGCAGACCACTACATAGTTCAGAGCGCCATCTTGTGTTAAAAATAAATGACTGCACTCAAGAGAAGATGTTTATGTAATTCGGCCAATGAAATGTGCCCTTGTTTGTATGACTAGAAAAATGACCTATCAGTTATTGCGTAACAGTTTTACAGCTCTAAGACATGTATCGTCATATTTTTGTATCGCGAAATTTCGTAGCACGACATATCGTGGCACCCTTGTTTATTATATAAAGGGGTATTGACCCCCACCAGTGCAAAAACACAGCTTTTTGTTTTCGGGAAACCACCTGATCATATTCAAGGTCACATGACAACCAAAAGTCATGAGCTCAAAGTCACATGATTGGAGGCCAGTTTCCCAGAATTTCTGTCCATTGCAAATTCTCTGCGCGGCCTCTAAACTGGCCTGTAGGGTTCAGAGTGTTAACAAAGAGATGCAGGGATAGTTTAAGACTTGAGGCTCATGACAGAATGTTATGATGCAAGATATTCATGCCAACGAATAATTCAGGCAGTGGAGGTCTAACATGCAGTAACTGCAAAACAGTACATTTTACATTCAAACAATGAAACTAAATATCAGATTCTTGACTTTGGTAAAAAATAACTTGTTGGCAAAGGGGTAGTTGCCTACTTTTAAATCAACTTTGAACCATATTTCTGGCCTTTGGTAGTGTTTGAGACATTGGGCTTTTGATGACACGAGATAGAAAATTGGTTCCTTTTTGTGCTTCAGAAAAACTTATAAAATTGGAATGGTTAAAGATTTCAGCAGAGTTATTTTCTAAAATATTTTGAGGACATGCATGTACTCCAGATTTGAGTAATTTCCTTCATATCAGCAGTTGCCCTTCACAGTGGCATAACACTAGGGACCGCAATGGCACTGGCGCCTAGTGGCGGCGGGGGAGGGGGGGGGATCTTGAAGGGCACCCCCGAGACTAGATCGAATTTCAATTGTGTAGGAGTCTTTCAAAGTTGAAATTCTCCTGCTAATTAAAGCGTCCAATTAATGCCATGTGATGTTGAGCTACTGGATATTAATAACACTGCAAATGCATTTGTATTTCTCAGTCATGCTGCTGGGAAGTTGATATCTTCATGGTACATTATTCATCATTTTAGTTGAACGCAAGTTGTTATAACATGAAATAATTTAGATTTCTTTTTGGAAAATGATTAATAAAAACAAACTGATTATTTTGTTCTGCTTTTGATATCATCATTGAGACAGCAGGTGTTTCTGGGTAATGTACTACATTCCATAGACCACCCATGGGGCGATGTCAGGGTCTGATCGTTTAAGGCTATAGTACATAACTTCTACATGTCCGTAAATGTCCGTTTCACCCAAGCCACTGGTAAAGAAGATGACATAATGCTGATTTAGCCAATTGGCTCCTCTTACATCTCACGGTATTTTTCATTAGTTTTTTTTTTTTATTGCGTGTCGACTGGGGACATTCCCGCGCTGGCACATAGGAAATGGCGCTTTTTATCTCACAACAAGAAGGGAAGGGGAGGAAGAGCGGAGAGTGTCCTAGTAAGAGGCGGAGCAGGATCGGCTATTGATTGACAATTGGAGACCCATAACATTAATTAACAATGATTCCAAATTATTTGCCCATAATTTTAGCCTTTGGGCAAAGATATGTTTAGACATGATTATAGATGATTGCCAATCTGCATTTATGAAAGGTTGGCACATCAGTAACAATATTCTTTTAATCTTAGATTTCGACTATAAGGACTACATAAGGGAAAACAGATTCATTTTATTTATAGACATATATAAAGCCTTTTACACTGTTAAACATATTTTATTTGATGCTTTGGATTTTTTTGTTTTGGTCAATACTTTAAAAGGGCCATTCAAACACTATATGATGACTCTCGCAGTTCAGTCAAACTTCCATGGGGAACCACTGTTACGGCTGAAATTGGCCCCAATTAACCAATTAGGGTAAAACCAAAGTGCTGCACTAAAGCCATAAACATAAGAAAGCCACATGGAGAAATCAGACCGTCAAAAGTGGCTGATCACTGCAAAAGTGTAGGCATTTATTTGCCAAATGTAATTTTGACACCAAAAGTAATTAAAAAAATAAATCACAAACAAAATATATTCCCCATAGCTGTTAGGAGGCAGGACGGGAGAGAATAAAAAGTATACTTCTAATAATTGAAACAACAAAAAGGAAAAGAAAATACTCACCGTCCTGCCAGGGAACATGAAAAAGAAACTACTTAAATGTCATCCAAACTAATCCTCAAACAATAACAAAAAAGTAAACCGAGAATGGTCAACTCAAGCATGAAACAAAAGTGAACAACACAATGGCAGTGTCGAGGGGGGGAAAACTCCTTGTCCAACTTCTGGGCAAACTTAAGGCCTCAAGGCAGGTGCAGCTCATGAGGGCAATCAGCAGCTCTCCCAGTTGGCCCCGCCTCCTCAGGCACAGCTCCATGTAAAGGAAATGGGCAGGAGTGTAACACCACCCATAGATTTAACATTCTCCCAGGTATAAAACAAGGAGATCCAGTGGCTCCATTTCTGTTTCTTTTAATTATGAAACTAATGTGTTTACATTTACAAAATGACTCATGCCAAGGCATCAGAATTATAGGAAAATAACTCAAATGCTGTCAGCTCGCTGATGATACAGCTATCTTTTTGAAGGATGAAAAACAAATTAAAAACATTACAAATTGCCTTAATGTGTTCTCAAGAGTATCAGGACTCACCTTGAATATAAAAAATGCACTCTGCATCCTCATAAAGATAAGATTGGCCTATGACAGAATTGGAAGGTATTCCAGTTAAAGAGGAAGGTCTGTATTTAGGAATTAATATCTGTAAAAATCAGATCGACAGAGTTCAGTCTAATTTCAAACCCTTAACACCAAAAATCAGGAACAAATTTGATTCATGGCTCATGAGATATTTATCGATCAAAGGTTGAGTACTTCTATCTAAAACTGAAGGATTATCTTGCTTAGTTTATCCTGCCAAAGTTTTAGATGTCCCAAAAGCTATTACCAAAAAAGTCGACTCGATTTAATTTCATTCGGAAAAATAAGCTTCACTATTTTAATTCTTGCAATCAAAGAGGCTTAAATGTGCACGATTTTCACAAATCTAATATAGTCTTCAATGTGAACTGGATTAAACTTACCATAACTTTTCTTTGTTCTTGATGTAATTTCATTCCAAACTTGTTATTTAATAAAATTGGCGGCATTGAATTTTTTCTCAAAAGCAATTTTGATGTTAATAAACTCCCTATACAGTTATCCAACTTTCATAGACAGGCTCTTTTTGTCATGGTTTGGAGGCGTTGAGAGCTTTCTTTCATGCTTTCGTCTGGGACGATATCGTTTTGCTCCCAATCGGATTCCTGGGCCAGCTGGCATTAATTGGGGGTGTTGCCCGGACTCTATTTAAGCTCTAGTTCCGCCTCACTTCCGTTGCTAGAGTGTCAGTGTTGCACTTTTGCTGGTAAGGTCTTTAGAAAGAGAGTTGTCAGGGGCTTAGCTGCAAATTTGAGTTTTAGAGAGCAAGGGAATCTTTGTTTTGTTTTCCCTTTTAATTTCCTCCCTTCGAGCTCGCTTTGCTTCCTACTCCGGATGACATCTAGGTCCGTTGGTAGCGCGAGTCTCACATTCTTTTTTTATTTGTCTCTCTCTCCTCTGCTGTGTTCCCCCCTTTTTTTGGCCACTGCTTTTGGCATCTAATTTTCAACCACCATCAAACTATTATGTTGGCTCCTTATCTACAAACACAATTTTTCTCCCCATCGACATTTAATATGGAATAATATCAAATACAAAAATCTGTCCATTTTTTATGAAAACTGGGTCCAAAATAATATCTTGCTCACATCACAATTATTTAATGAAAACGGTCACTTACTTACCTATACAGAATTTCTTAATTTATGTGGTATTCCAATTCCTGTCAAAGAATACAGTATCGTTTTTGATGCAGTACCTGCATGTTTCTCAAGGTTATTGCAGGGCAGCATTGTACCTAATTGATTATCATTTTTAAATGGTATTAAGGTTATATATGTAGTTGTAAATTTCTTAGATTTATGATACTGAAACTTCGTGCTGCGAACAGTATTGGAATAATCATTTTGAGAAAATCGATTGGAAATTAACTTGGACTAATTACAACAAACACTTTGTCACTAATAAAGTCTGAAATTTATTTTAAAATCACACATCTGATTTACCCAACTAACCTCTTCCTAAAAAAGTTAAGAAATGATCGTACGGATTCCTGTGTATCTTGCACTTATTCATAAATGCATTTATGTTAAATTTTTCTGGATTAATGTTGAGTATGTTTTTAATGTATTATGTGGAATGAAGATAATTTTACAGGAAAAAAATGTTATTTTTTATTTTGAGGAAAAAAATATGAATAAAAACCATCTTTTTAGTAAATTTCATATTCATAAATGAAAATGGTTTGATTAAAAAAACCCAGTATTCATCAATTTAAGTTTGAAATTAAAGCATACTTTGAAACACTAAAAGGACTAACAAATAAGAAAGGTATGAGGACTTTAAACATGAACAAAGCCTTAAAAATGTCTTTGTAATATATGATTGTTTATACCCCTTTTTCCCTTTTGTTTTTTTTTCCATCTGCTTATTATAATTGTTCTTTTTTTGTTTTTTTTTGCAATTTTACCATTGTATTTTTGAGAATTTGCATTGTATTGATGATTTGCATTTAAAAAAAACAGTAAGAGGCGGAGTGCGGCTAGAAAGAGAGCAATATGGTGGAGAAGCCAAAGAAGTGGTTGAGACACGGTTCAGAAGTGGTCCTGCCACAAAGAATAAGCCTGGTCATTCGGCTGAAGGACTCTTACGGCCGAGTCGCACTGCACGCTGAACCGAAGCGCAGTGCCCTGGAGCGGAGGCAGTTTCCAATCGGCGCTCATGTTAACCTGTCTGACTGGTCACACATCCCGCGTTGTGGAGCAGTGCGCCCGCGCAGGATCGCGCGCTACAGCGCTTCAGTTCAGCGTCTGTTCTATTTTTCACGCAAGCCGCGAGCGCCACAGTCTAGCTGGATAGACCAGATCGTACCAGACAGGAAGTCAAGCACTGAAAATGTGAGAGAATCTGGCCAATTTTCAAAATAAAATTAATTTAATGACGATTAAATGATCATGTTTATATTTTTAAAAAACACAACTGAACACATTTTTCCATCATCACACTTTATTACGATTTTAATATAGTGTATATCATTGAGCCATCAGAGCTAACTACACAAAAACAATTGTTGAAACACTCAGCCCGATTCATTCGGTGTTTATCCCAAGAAAACTCATTAAAATACACGCCCAATACATGGACATGCTATGAAAAACTATCATTAACTTATTTTGACTTGAAAATCACAACAAAGAAAATCAGCAATGACAACATAAACAAATTTTATTCTTCACTGAAAAAAAAGTCAACAAAAATCTATTGTTCAATCCTCTAATAACACTCTAATGCCACTATTTAACTCTGTTGCCAAAACAGAAACTCTGCCTTGCTCTGCTCTGCCCTGACCAAAATCACAGCATTTATATAGTCTAGCAACATTCTGGAAAGATCTACAGGATTCCTGGGTAATCCCGCCCCTCCAGGCAGGAAGGTGCCAGAAGCTTCTAGAAAGCTCTAGTCCATTTCAAAGAAGTGATATTATATCAGATGTTTTGCTACAGACACACCACCAGAGAGTGCTGAAGAACAGCATAAATAGCTGACCAGCATGGCAGCAAAAACAGCATGTAACAAATCTCCATTGACAAATGATATAGAGTGTTTTACATAAAATAATCATACATAACATTATTACATTATAAAAACGATGAAAATATTGACTTACCCGTGTTTAAAATGAACTTCAAATGTGGGAAAACGGATTACTGATGAGTGTAGACGAGCAGAGTCGATGTTTGACCAGCACGGAGAGAGCACGAGAAGAACACTCCCTATGCGGCCAGCCAAGCGCCTGCGGAGACGGGAAGTGGCGCACACAGCGCTTCCGCGGGCAGTGCATTCGGGCTGTTAGAGTGACCGACGGAGAAGACAAACACAAATTTCTATTGTTGATGCTTTTCCTCGGTAGCGAGCTCTGAAGGAAGAAATTGGGCTGCGGGCAGAGACGGATGTTGTTGTATAAGTAAGTGACTTGGTTTATAAGACATTATGACTGGGATATGTTGCCGGTACGTCTACTGGACCTAGTACTTTATTATTTTATTGGAAATGGTGCTATGATTGCATTAGCGAGAGCGTGGAGAGCTACACTCTAAAGGAGCTTTCACACCGGACGCGAAACGAATATTTCGCACGACAGATTACATTCAAAGTCAATGCAGACACGCTTGAATGTAATTTGTCGTGCGAAAATGAAATGCACATCTTGGCATCTTTGCATTGACTTTGAATGTAATCTATGGTGCGAAAATGAAACGCGCGTATGAATTTGCCTCTTGACATTGACTTTGAATGTAATCTGTCTTGCAAAAACATTTTCTCACGTCCGCTGTGAAAGCAGAGTTTTGTTTAGTTTGGTCTTGCGTTTTACCATAGTCCTGCTAATGAATGGGCAGTGTTTCACGCACATAGACTATATAAAAAGATGGATGCAGCACTCTGGTCTGAAAAAAGAAGCCCATGTGGAAGTACCTTTAATTGGCATTCTATTTAATGGCCAGCAGATGGCGATGTCGGTGGTTGCAGAAAGAGCTTCAATGCTATAGAAGTCAATGAGAAAATTACCCTACTTTCCCACCTGATTTTTCATTTACTTAATAAGTTTTCACATTATTTTATGGCAGCTATAGCAAGTTTCAAGTCTCCTTCGATATATCATGATGTTCATTTTTGTAAATTATGGTCCCAAGTAGACAAGAATAAAGGATAAAGCCTGAATATGCTTTAGAGGCGTGGCTATCCTCTGGTCCTCGTCCAATACGGTCAGATCCACCTCTCATGTCCCTCCCCGGATCTTGATTCTTGCTCTTGTCCAATAGAAATCACATCCGGTTTCAAAATGACAACATGGCGTAATTCAAATTGCCAAAATCGAGGCTTCCTTTATAGTATGCTGAAACCAATGGTGACATCACGGTTGCTTCGTCCATCTTTTTATATAGCCTATGGTCACTCATCAGCCTGCCGCTTCGGATACACCTGGGTATATGTCATGGAAGTGCCTGCTATATTGTCGTAATAACACAGAATTCTTTTAGGGGGCAACAGAAGTTAGGCACTATAGCTTTAATCCAAGGGCAGTCTATGGTTTAAAGCAATTCTTACCTTTCTGGCATGCGGCACAGCGGTTAGTAAAAATTTGAACATGAACAACTCCGCCTCCCTCCAAAGCCCCACCCTCTGTCCCCTGCCTGACCTCTGAGGCTCCCCTCCTCCCCTGACGCCTGCGGTGAGAAAGTGAGCAGCGCCAATGAAGCTGCTTTCACACCGGATGCGAAACAAACTTTTAGCACGACAAATTATATTCAAAGTCAATGCAAAGAGGCGAATCTCGCTCGTATTCGCGTCTTTGCATTGACTTTGAATGTAATCTGTCGTATGAAAAATTCTTTTCGCGTCCGGTGTGAAAGCATATCTTGAAACGGGGCACTGGAGTCAGATTCAGAGGCGCCGGTTAGTGAAAACTAACCAACAGTAATTACATAATATTCAATTCTATATGTGGTATAAAATAAAATGTCCTCGTAACGTCTGACAAACTACCATTAACGTTAGGCGCTGAAATGCTATAATTACTGTTTGTTTACAGTCAGATGCGTCATTTTTTTGGCAGAATCTAGTAAAACTGCTGTCATAACGTCTTACCTCACCAGAATTGTCCCGGTAACGTTAGTCATTAAATTAGGAGCCGTTGCAGCTGTTTTATTTTTCAGGCTAACTTTGCTGAGTACCTCTTAGTCTGTACCGCTCTGCTGCTCTGCCAGAGAGGCGCGTGACTCGCAAGCGGTGACAGCGGTAGGCAACAGGAAAGGAAGTGGCGACTGATGACAGACAAGAAGCTCGGCAAATCATTTTATTTGGACCAAAGAAAATGATTGGTCAGACTTTTATCAGAAATATACGAGAATTGAATATTGATGAATATCAACACCTGGTGGATTTCTTTTACATTTTAGTGTAAAATACGCTTATTAGGAGCATTTTAAGATTACTAAAGAAAAGTGTAAAAAAGGCAGAAAGGTAAGAATTGCTTTAATCTTGCTGCTGTTTACAATCAGGGGGCCCGTGTCGTCAGATCTGCACTCAGGCCCACACGGACCACGTTACGCCACTGCCTCTTCAACAAGGAAAAATCTTCAAAATTTCAATTTGAAATTGGTTTTGTGGTCATAGAGGTGCAATTCTTGGATTAAAACAAGCTTTGCAGCTAATTTATATATTTGAGAAAGAGAGCTTTTTGTAACAGTGGTCAAAATGGGGAATTATACCCTTTTGCTTCTTGGGTAAAAGAGGAGTGATTCAGCAAGATGGTCAACAATCATTCCTGGGTGTTGTGGTGTTGTTTCAGCAGACATTAACACACAGGAACAGCGAGAGTGTGCGTTTACTCAATGTTTGCACGTATCATTCTTCAACATCGCACTTCTTAATAACATGACATAACATGAATGGCAAGAACGGGCCTTTCAGCCCAACTAAGCTCGCCAGTTTCTTTATACTATTGTGAATATATCCCTTCAGATACTAAATGACTCAATGGTATCTAGCTTTAGGTCAAGCCTGCTCTTGAAAACCCCCAAGGTCTCTGCCTCAACAATATGGTCAGGTAAGCTATTCCACATTGAAATTACTCTTTGGGTGAAGAAATATTTCCGAATATCAGTGCTAAATTTACCTTTGGTCAACTTCCATTTGTGACCCCGAGTTCTACTCACAACACTTGGTCGAAGGAATGCTACATGATTCACTTTGTTAATCCCTTTAACATATTTAAAGACCTCAATCAAATCACCCCTGAATCTCCTTTTCCTAAGACTAAAGAGATTAAGGATCTTCAGCCTCTTCTCGTAGCTTTCATCTTTTATACCTGGAATAAGCTTGGTGGCTCTTCTCTGAACTTTCTCTAGAACCTCTATATCTCTCGTAAAGTATGGTCCCCAGAACTGTACACAATACTCCAGGTGTGGTCTAACGAACGCGTTGTACAAAAGAAGCATCACCTCCTTAGATTTGTACTCAATACTTTTGGCAATGTATCCTAGCATCCAATTAGCTTTTTTAACTGCTACGACACAATGGCTAGAGCCTGTGCGGGTTTGGTTAACAATCACTCCCAGATCTTTCTTTTGTGCAGCACATTCCAGTTTTAAACCTGCCATGAAGTAATCTCGTCTAATGTTTTAATTACCTACATGTACAACTTTACATTTTGCTAGATTAAATTTCATTTGCCACATTTCTGCCCAATTCTGGATTCTATCCAAATCGTCTTGAATCACTTTACTGGACCCTAAACTATTGGCCAAACCCCCCAATTTAGTATCATCTGCAAATTTAACCAATCTGCTCTCAATATTCCTATCAAGGTCATTAATGTAGATGAGGAACAGCAGGAGACCCAACACCGATCCCTGGGGGACACCACTCCCCACCATACCTAGCTCAGATGAGATATCACTGACCACCACTCTTTGTGTTCTGTCCTGTAACCAGTTTTGAATCCACTCCAGAATACCTCCTGTAACTCCAATGGAGCCTCATTTTAAAAATTTGTCTCTTATGCGGTACTGCATCGAATGCTTTCTGAAAATCCAAGTATATGATGTCATAAGCCCTGCTCTGGTCATAAGTCCTGGTGGCCTCTTCAAAAAATTCCAGAGGGTTTGTTAGGCATGACCTTCCCTTCCGAAAACCATGTTAGCTATCCCTCAAGATACTGTTATGTTCAAGAAATAGGTCCAGCTCATCTTTTATGATAGATTCCAATATTTTGCACGAAATGCAAGTTAAACTCATTGGCCTGTAGTTTCCTGACTTCTGCTAAACACTGCTGCCCTCTAGTGCTTTTCTTCATAAATGCATGAACACAAGACTACTCGAGTGCATGTGCAGAACACAATGCAGTATGTGTATGGACACAACCCCTTTTGAACCAAGAATACCTCCAGTGATTTAGGTAAACAGGACACTGTCACTCTCTAACAATGTATGAGGGCAAAAAAATAGAACCTTTTTTCTATTTTACATTACCCAGTGACATTTCATTGTCTCATGACAAAGTCCTTGCTCCAGCCTGGGGGATTTCTAGGCCTAGGCTGGCTATCAGAGTCAGTGTCTGGTGTTTGATCAGTCCCAGTAACACAGTCTATTGTCCTGTTAGTGTCATCTGTGTTCAACTCTGACAGCGCCGACAAATGTGAGACATTCCAGACATTCCTTCTGTCGTCCAACAGATAAGTATTAGGTCCTCTCTTTGTCACAACAGTCCTTGGTTTAGAGAACTTCAGATCTCTTTTCTTCAATGTCCATGGATTCCTAACCCAAACTTTGTCACCGGGCTGGAAGTCAGTGGACTTGGCATGTCTCTGGGCATCTGTGTATTCTTTCATCTTTAGTTGTTTTTCTTTCTCTCTTTCACGCATAGCATGTCTGTCAGTTGGAGGGACAGGCATGTCCATCACGTGTAGCTTTGTTCTCATTCGTCGGCTATGGAGCAGTTCTGAAGGGGATGTTCCAGTTGTAGAATGGGGAGTCTGTAATCCATCAGGTAGGTTCTCAGGAATGACTTCCAGGGTTCACCTTGAATTGAGGCAGGTTGCAGGCAGTCTTTAACACTTCTATTGAACCTCTCAACTTCTCTATTAGCCCTTGGGTAATACATTGAAGATCTCGTGTTAGATTCCCCTCTGTTTGAGAAAGTCAGAGAACTCAGTGGAGAGAAATTGAGGGCTGTTATCAGTGAACAAGACCTTTGGATTCCCTTCTTGAGAGAAGACTGTATTCAGGAAGTGTATGATAGTAGCCCGGGGAGCAAAGGCCACCTCTGGCCACCTACTGTAGAAGTCTACCTAGGTGATGGCAAATCTACGATCAGGAGGTGCTAACTCGAATGAGACCATGATGTCCACAGACACTTTTTCCCAAGCAGCAGCTGGTAAGGGAACAGGTTGAAGTGAGGAATCATGGGTGACAGTGGACTTATCATTCTGTCTGCATGTAGCACAGCTCTGAATCATTGTTTCCTCTGACAGTCCGTTTTGGCCACCAATATAATTCCCTAAGGTGCTGTCTGGTGGGCACAATCCCTTGGTACATTTCATGATCAATACCAATGAGACCTTTCTGCAGTGAGTCAGGCACAGCAGTTGGTGAGGACCCCTGACAATGCATTCACTCATGAGTACAAGCTCATGGCAAATTATTATGTATAGTTGTAAGTCAGGCTCCAGTGTTGTCTTGCATTAGGGCCAGGCTTTCTGTATCTGTGCATGAAGCTTTGTCAGCAATGGACAGGCATGGCACTCAGACTGAAAGTCCTGCTCAGACACAGCCCGTAAATCAGTGAGGATGGCTGCAACCGATTCCACATCCTCTGCATATGCAGGGTCTGTCTCAGGGAGTGGGAGCCTCGATAAACAGTCAGCAACATGGTTCAAGGATCCAGTGCTGTGTTCAACATCATAGTCAAACTCCGTTAGGCAGGCTGACTATCTGACTATCCAGAGACCCGCACAGTTGTTGCCCTTAGTAGTCCGCAGTGTCGTAAGTGCTTGATGATCAGTATGTGACAGAAATTTCCTTCCCCACAGCCAAGTGTGACACTTCTCAGCAGCCCACACGCAGGCTAACACCTCTTTCTCTACAATGGAGTATTTCCTCTCAGCATCGGACAGGCTGCGAGATGCCAAAGCAGCAGTCTGTTCTGGACCATCAATGTCCTGCTGAGTCAAAACGGCACCAACTCCACAAACTTGCTATACTATGCACTCAGGCCAAGAAATGAGCGCAGGGTAGCAGGGTTGCACATAAAATTCTTCAATATAGCACTTCTGTTAAACACTGGCGCCTCCTAGTGGTTTTTTTTGTAAATGCATGAACACAACACTATACTAGTGAATGTATAGAACGCAATGCAGTATCACAACACTGGGCATCTCTTGTAAAACTGAACCTAATGACCATTGTTATGACTTGAAAAAATCACAACAATGAAAACCAGCAATGAAAACTTAAACAAATGTATTCTTCAGCGGAAAAAAAGTTCTACAAAAAAATCCAATGTTTAATCCTCTAATAACCCTCTAATGCCACTAATTAACTCCGTTGCCAAAACAAAGACTCTGCTTTTGCTCTCCTCTGACAAAAATCACAGTATTTATATAGACTAGCAACATTCTGGAAAGATCAACAGGATTCCTGGGTAATCCCGCCCCTTCCAGGCAGGAAGGTGCCAGACGTCAAAACTCTTCAAAATCCAAAATGCTCTCATGGACAACTTGTGACCTGCACACTCACCACGCAATAAAATAATAATGTATAATTACGAGACAGTTATTTTCAAGGCAAATGCATAACCAGAACTACATTCCAGACATACCGGCTGAGCGGAGTGATTTCAAAAGCGTCTGTTTACTGCAACTACTCGCAAGTAGCAATGTCTGAGGTGCGCACTGTGCACAGTGTTAATCGGCCCAGCGGATTACTCAGGAAAGTAGGTCTGAGTATTTGCTTCATGTGTCGTTATGTTTCATAATTATATATTATCATTTCATAGCGTGGTGAATGTGCAGGTCAAAAGTTGTCCACGAGAGCATTTCTGAGCTGCTGGATTGTGCATTTGAAGAGCTTTGAAGGAGTGAGCGACCTGTGCCATTTCAAAAATTTGAAAAAATGCAACTTTCAGATCCCTCCCCCTCCCTCTTCACTGCAATCCTCAGACCCTCCGCCAGATGGCTACCGTGCACGCGAAGGCACGCAAGCTGTTATGCATGCGACAGTGGAGAGATTTTGCACGTACTTCTAGCTTTTCTATTTGTAACAAATTTAAAGTGAAACACAGGATCCCTGAAAAACACACGAAATATGAATTAAAATATTTACAGATCTACAAAAAATAAATTATAAAGTACAAAACCATTTTAGCTCTTTAAACACTCAACAAATTTAAAGTCAAACAACAACACAAAATCCCTGAAAAAAATGCAAAACAACAAAATATAAATTAAAAATAATAAATAAATAAATAAACTATAAAATACAAGAACTTTTAACTATTTACAATTCAACTTTTAACAAATTTAGACTGAAACAACACAGAAACCCTGAAAAACAATGTGTAAAACAAAAAGAAAAAGATCAGCAGTCTCTACTGAAGATTGGCATTTAGAAACACCAAGTGCCTCAGCTTTGAGGGACTGATTCGGCTTCTTCTGTCAGTGATTATCTGACCTGTTTTAGAGAAGATTCTCTCAGAGGGGACTGATGTTGTAACAATGCACAGTCTCCGTGTCATCACGTGTGAGGCGTGGGTAGACTGAAGCCTTGCTTTCCCACCAGTTTAGTGGGTCAGCACTTCTCTGGAAAAGGGGCTCCTCAAGGTAGGATCTCACCTCCATCATTGAATCTGCTGAAGGATTCCTTCTTGTAGAGTCCCCAGTTATTCATTCTTCAAAGAACCTCCAAACAGCAGATTCTTGTGGCCTCTCTTGCTCATCTTCTGGTCCCTCTTGGCCCCCTGGCAGTGGAGTTGGCTGGCTGAACCTTGCTGCTGCAGTAGTTATTCTCTGAATAGCTTCATCAAATGCTTTAGTGTCATTGAAGGCCAGCTTCTTGAATCGCGGATCAAGAATGGTGGTTTCTGACAGAACAGTGTTGTATTCCATTCGATGGAACTTTCTGTCCATGGTTGCACAGAGAGTATCCACTAGCTCTTTCACAGTTGCTGTGGTTACGCTGGTCTGGTTCTCAGCTGTCACTCTCTGCAGACCCCTGCACAGGATTAACATTTTGGAGGCTGTAACATAGCTGAAAAAGAGTAAATAGGTGTTAATATTATGCACTGTTTTATTTGGAGGTGTATATCATTATCTCTGGTGATGTCTAATCTACTTTTTATTCCAGTAATTCAACAACACCACCAAATAATAATAATAATAATAATAACAATAGCAATAACAATAACAATAATAATAATAATGTGATAACATTTGTATACTGCACCTGTCTGCACTGATCTCCACTGTGACCTGCTCAAACGGCTCCAGAGCAGTGCATGCCTCCTGCAGTACCTCCCATTCCTCTTGGCTCAGAGGATCGACCGGTGCATTGATAACAGCCAGGGTAGAAATGACTGCATCCTTGGACTCCAGAATCCGTTTTAGCATATGAAAGGTGGAATTCCACCTTGTCACACAATCTTGTTTGAGCTTCAGCTCAGGAATGCCCATCTGTTGTTGTGTTGATTTGAGCCTGTGTGTGGCTGTTGTGCTCCTGTGGAAAAATTCCACTATTGCCTTGACTTTGTCCACAGCAGGCTTCATCACCTTCAGAGCGTCTCTTACAATCAGGTTAATTGTGTGTGCATGGGTGGTGGGTCCATTTCAGGGTTTTAACTGCTTTGGTTATGTTCGCTGCATTGTCAGTAACACAACCAACCACTTTCTTTTCCACATTCCACTCTTTTGCTACTCTGAGCAGCTCCACTGCTAAGTTCTCAGATGTGTGTCTGTCACTGAACTCAAAACAATCCAGAAGACAGGACACCATTTTGTAGTCTTCAATAAAGTGACATGTAACTGACAAGAAGGATGTGGTGGTTCGGGATGTCCAGCTGTCAGTTGTTAGACAAACTGCTGTGGCTTTATTAACCCTCTCTTGCAGTGAAGCACGTTCTTGGTGATACAGGTCTGGGATCATTTTCTGAGAGAGGGTTTTCCTGCTTGGAATGGCATACACTGGATTGAGTGCATGTGTAAACTTTCTGAAACCCTTGTCATCCACAACTGAAAAAGGCTGAAAATCTACTGCGATCATTTTAGCCAGCTCTTCGTCAATTTTTTTCTGTCTTGCAGGGGTCAAAGACTTCTCCAAAAACTGTTTCATTGAGCTCTGGGTTGATGTTTCAGGCAGCTGTGGTGGTGTGCTGCTGAATGATGCTGTTGACACTGCAGCAGCAGCAGGGGCAGGAGCAATAGTTACAGATGACACACTGGCACCTTCATTACTACCAGGTTCAACTGGTCGCTTCTCCAGTGGAACTGTTGGGTGGACAGTTCTCAGGTGCCTGTGGAGGTTGTTGGTTGAGCCGGCTCTATATGAAATTTTGTTCTTGCAGACAATGCACTCTGCTTTGGAGCCATCAATATAATTAAAATGAGTCCAAATTTGGCTCCTTTTCCTGCTTTGACTCATTTCTTTTTTACTTACTTTCTTTCTTTCTTTTTGTCCTCCGTGTTGCACTCTCTCTCCTCTCTTGACCCGTTCCTGTGCTCACTGTGCTGCTGCTGTGCGTGTGTACCTGGCTGCCGCCCCCCCCCCCCTCTGCTCAGCGCACTAAGCAGCGCAGACACAGAGACGACACCGCGCATATTGACCAATCACGTGCGCCTTCAAGAGAAAAAAAAAAGCGAGAGAGAGAAAAAAGCGTCTCGAAGGGAACCGGCTCCTGATTGGTGGGGAGCCGGCACCCGTCGTTCACTTCAAAGAGTCGGCTCATAGAGCCGTTACGTTCGCGAACGACACTTCACTATCGACGTTACTGTTGCGAACAGTCAACACTGCTGGCCAACAAACAGGCACTTCATTACACCTGAAAATTCCGGGGCTAATATTCCTCGTTTGTATTTAGTCCTGACTAATTCTAGATGGTTTTCCTTCATTCTAACGTTTTCCAATTCAAGAATAATCAAGTGGCAGTTGAAGGCACGGCTTCTCTCCCCCATGCGATCTAAAAGCGATAAAATAATAGGCTGCATTCAGTACCGAAAAATAATTTGATTGTAATTAGGTCTATGCACCGTCACTCGGCGACGGCATTTCAGAACTCTTCAGCAAATGAAGGTAATTTCGGCGACAAGTACATACACCTGTTTTTGCAGCACGTTCGCTCAATTCGTAGTAAAAAAAAAAACAGCTGTCCGATTGGAAAATGAACACGGACGAAACCACTTACAAGTCTGAAATGCCGTCGCTGAATGCAGGTGCATGGACCTAATAAAAATTAAATTATTAAATCGCAACCTACTGGCCTACCAACACCTCTTCCAGCAGCAGCTTGGTCTTCCCCAAGGTCTCCCATCCAAGGACTAACCAAACCCACACCTGCGTAGCTTTAGCCATTCAGCTGGGGAAGATTGAATAGTGATGTGGCTGCTGGTAACTTTTTGACATGTTGTAAATATAATAACAAATTGGGGCCATAACAGACATGCGAGCATTTCTCGGGTACCAAACAGTAAAACTCATTTAATTTCACTATATATCACTATAGGTATACATTCCATCCAAATTCAACCACTTCTTAATTTTTAAAATTAAAAAAATATATATTATATTTGTATAATTGACTTTTCTTTGTGGCTCTTGTCCCGGGACGATATTGAATTCCTGTTCAATCGGATTCTTTTCACAGCTGGCTGATTGAACTCGATATAAGCCGGATGTTCGCCAGGCCTCTTTGATAGTGTCTATTTGTAGCTATGCACTACATCCGAAGATATCTGTAGTCAGGATTTGTTTGACTTTCTATCTTCTCGTTATTATTGGAGTTCTTCTCCTTTTTTTCAATCTCACTTTGCTTCCATTTTTCAGAATATTATATGTCCTTTGGAAGCGTAAGCTCTTTCCGGTGGTCTGTATTATTCTCTGTGTTTCTATTGTGTCCGTGCTGCTCATCCCCCTCTTCTCGCTGCAATTGGCCTCCAAATTCAACCGGCCATTACAGAACACTCTAGCCAGACATGGAGTCACCAGCAGTGGATACGCTAGAGAGGATTGTTGCTGACCAGCAGTCCTTACTGCTTATGGCCAGGGTCTTTCTAGCTTGGACAGTTGGCAGGCGGAGCTGTCAGAAAGAATTGGCCTTCAGCAGAATGCTATGGAGAGACACAAAAGCCTCTCAATAAGTCTCTCCGAGTGTATTAGAGCATTGTCTGCTCAGATTACACAAAGTGTTCCACAAGCACAATCACCTTCACACCTCCCCCGAGAGCCTAAACTCCAGTCACCCCCAAGATATGGAGGCAAGGCATGAAAATTTAAAGATTTCATTGCTCAATGTGAAATATTTTTTTAAGTGCAACCCTCATAGATCTCGAATGAAGAGTCAAAGGTTTCATTTATTTTATCACCGTTGACCTGCACAGCCCTCACTTGGGTGGGGCCACTAATTCGAGCTAGATCGTGGGTAGTAAATTCAGCGGAAACTCTTGTGAGAGAAAAGATTAATGTTTTTCATCAGGATGTCTATGGTCAGGATGCAGCTACGCGTCTAATGCATTTGAAGCAGGGCTCTGATAGACTGATTTTTCTCTCTCGTGTCGCTCCTTAGCCACAGAGACAGGGTGGGCAGAAGCACCGCCAGAAGACAGTGTTTGTTCACACTTTGGCTGAGGAGGTTAAGGACGCTCTGGCTACAATAGAACCTTTCTTTAGATTTGTTGATTCGTACTGCGGTGCGAGTTGATATTCACATCCATGAACAAAACAAGGAGAAACATACTGCATTGGCTCTTGATAGCAACAGGGTTAATATTCCTTACAACACGCTTACAGCCCCAACTCCGCTCATTGAAATGCCCAGTTCTAGTGAGCCCATGCAGTTTGATGGCTCATATGAGAGCCGGGCTCGTAAGCCTGTTCACGGACAATTTGTCATCATTGTAGCGAACCGGGACATATCCGTCCAAGTTGCCCCGAGCTTAAAGGGAGACGGGAAGCCCCTCTGGCGGTAGAGGGGGCGCTAGAGGGACAGACCCAATCTCACATTCGAACTCTTATTTCAGTAAAGTTAACTATGGGAAAAGAGAATATGGGTTAAAGCCTTTTTGGATTCGGGGGCTGTTGATTGATTTATGGATGCATAGTGGGCTAGAAAACATTCCATTCCCATCCGCTCTCTCTCACATCTGCACTCGATTAAAGCTTTGGATGGTCGACCGTTGGGAGATGGGCTTATAACTGAGGTCTCAGATTTTTTGACTATGTTTATCCCTTTTGGTGGTCATTCAGAGAAAATTTGCTTTTTCTTAATCAATTCTCTGGTTTGTCCTGTGGTTTTAGGTCATTCGTGACTGCTTACGCATAGGCCACAGATCTTTTGGGGCAGTGAAAATAACCCAATCATCTGACTGTAGGTCTCACTATAGTGAGATTCTGGCAAGTCGCCCTGAATTTCAACCCATGGGGGAGGCGTCGGGTTCTGAACAGGATGAGTGTGTAGGAGCCGCGCTGAACCCTGGTTCACCTCCCAATGTTTCAGATGATTATATTGATTGCGTGGAGGATTTTGGAAAGTAACGAGCTTCATCTTTGATTTCGCATCGTGATTACGATTGTGAGATCAAACTATTCCCTGACAATTTGGCAGCAGTTAGGAATTGGCCTGCCCCTCAGAATGTTATGGAGGTTCGATTCATGGGCTTAGCTAATTTTTATCCAAGGTTTATTCACAATTTTAGCACTGTGGCTGCCCCCATCATTGCACTTTCCAAGAGGAATTCCTCCTCATCGTTTGCTTGGTCTTCAGCAGTGGAGGCTGCTTTTCAGGAGTTGAAGAAACGACTTAGCTCTGAAACCTATTGTCGTTTTGCCTGACCCTTCCTTTCCATTTGTGGTGGAGTTTGAGGCTTCAGAGGTCGAGGTGGGTGCCATTTTGTCCCAGCGCCCCCTTCTGGACAATAAGTTGCACCCATATGCCTACTTCTCCCTGTCGTTGTCACCGGTTGAACGGAATTACAGTATTGGTGACCGGGAGTTGTTAGCTGTTAAATTGCCATTAGAAGTGTAGTGCCATTGGTCGGAGGGGCTGAACATCCGTTTGCGGTTTAGAAGGATCTCCAGTGTGTCCAGCAGACTAGATTCCCGGCGTGCGGAGTGGGCATTGTTTTTCAATCGCTTTGACTTTACGTTAACTTATCGCCCCGGCTCCAAAAACATAAAGCTTGGTGTCTTGTCACGGATTAATGACCGCTTAGGCCGTGATCCCATTTCTGAGCCGGTTATTCCGGTGGCTCGGATTGTGAATCCCATGCAGTGGGAGACTGAATCTGTTGTGCAGGAGGCCTTGCGGCCCGACCCTGGTTCTAGTGGGGAGCCGTCTGGCTCTTTGTTTGTCCCGATGGAGGCGCATAAACGGAAGAATGGCGCTGATAGGAGGCGCCGTTTTGCACCTGCTCATCAGGTTAGCCGGAGGGTTTGGTGTCCTGAGGAGCGGTGCTGGGTCCCTCATCAGGATATCTTGGGCCCCACCCTTATTTCAGAGCTCCGTGCTCGGAGTTCTTTGGGAACGTCTGGGGTCGTCCCTTGGGGGGTTCCTGTCATGGTTCATGATGTTCGTGCGTGTGTTTTGGACTTTTCTTTGTGGCTCTCGTCCCGAGACGATACCGAATTCCTGTTCAATCGGATTGCTTACACAGCTGGCTGATTGAATTGGGGCGGCACTCCCTGCATTCTGTATGAGTCAGATGTTCACCATGACTCTTTGCTAGAGTGTCTGTTTGTAGCTATGCACTATAGCCAAAGATATCTGTTGTCAGGATTTGTTTAACTTCCTATCTTCTCATTATTATTGGAGTTCTTCTCTCTTTTTTTCTATCTCGCTTTGCTTCCATTTATCGGACTGTTATACGTCCTTTGGAACCGCAAGCTCTTGTTGGTGGTCTGTGTTACTCTCTGTGTCTCTATTGTGTCCGTGCTGCTCATCCCCCTCTTCTCGCTGCAATTGGCCTCCGAATTCTACCAACCATCACAGTCTAGCCTGCAGCACTGCATCCTAACCACAAGGCTACATCAGCTGACTGAAAGCAGCAGGTCAAATTGCAGATATACTGTACTGTTGTGCTGACTGTGTTCACGCTGAATGGCACAAAGATTTTTTCAGAAAACGACTTTGAAAATTACTGTTGAATATTTAGCCGATAATTATTCAGAAAATACCACAAACAAACTAGCTACGCATTTACATTCTCGTGCAATTCAAGTACAACGCGAATGGCCCATGGATTCGGTTTAACGCACTGAGAACACAATAGGCTCTAGCTCAGGCTAGGTTTGTGCGATTAAGGTGGCTTAGAGCTCGCTGAAAACTTCAGAACCCATATAATCAAATGGCTACCGGCAAAGTCTTACTGACAGCATCACATACTGATCACAGAGGGGAAAATACATTGCAAGCAGCTGAATGCTGAGGAACTGAGATCTTTGAAGCAATGCCCTGGAAAAAACGTGCGTGAAGACTGGAAGATTTATCTTCGTTATAACATGGACAAATTAGGCTAACGATAGCAAGTGCAGATTTACCCTCAAACAATTTTTTATTCCAAAATATTCAAGGTTTTTTAAGGACATCTCTGTAGACTGTAAAGTATATGCCTGCTGTTCTTTGAGTGTGCTGGTTTAAAATGACAAGTCCTATATCGTTGGATTCTGTGGACTTTCCTCTTTTGTTTGAGGTATCGTTTGTATGCATAGCACAAATTCAGTAGAAATGCTAGCGACTCAGCACTGATATAATGTTAATCATGTAACAAAACATTGAATATATACTTGCTAGGTGCTTGAATTGTGTTCAGTTGCAGTAAAAATGGTCAACATGAGCTTTTTGCCCAGTTTCTTCACGAAAAGTAGATAAGCTACATGATGATGTTGCGATTAGGAAACATGCTGTATTTATTATGCGTAAAGACCGCCCCAGAGGTTATGTAAAATAATGCACACCCTTAATACATATTTGAAGCCATCACAACAGAGTATTCAATAGCGCTGTGGTATAAGTACATAAGTATTATTCATTGAGTGAAAATTTGAGACAGGAAATAAGAAAGAACTGAAGGGACAGCACTTTTGAGATTGAAAACTCTCTTCTCATGTACCCTGAGTGTAACAGTGTTTACTCTCATCTCATATATACTGAGCATAACAGTGTTTACTCTCATCTCATACACACTGAGCGTAATAATGTTGACTGTTCCAAGGGAGACCTAGTATTCATGAACTATACAATTTCTCTAGCTGATAAAATTTTTCACCAGTACCAGTGTTTGTGATCATTTGATGCTGTCGAAATTCACTTCCAGCCTTCAAACTCAATGGTCTGTTAAGAGCCGGACCGCATTCTTCAGCTCGGCAATCATTGCATGCATCTGTTGTTCATTTCCATTGTGTAGTAGAGTTGTGCTATTTAAGTCTAAGCTTTGCACTTAGTCGGGGCAAAGTCTGGTAAACTGCGTAAGCCTCAAGCTATATTGTCTATTTGTGTCTTGACTTATCTCCTGCATTAGCAGAAATCACAAATTTTCCCAGAGCTACGACTCCCTGTTGTCTATTTGTATTATGTCTAGTCTTGTTTAGGCTTGTCTCCTGCATATTCTTGTAGCACCAATGATCTCAGAACCTCGATTCTGTGTATTGTATTGCATCGTGTGTGCCTTCCCGGCAAAAGATGTTCTAAAGGAATTATATGGAATTCTATAGAATTCTAGAGAACTCTATAGACCATGAATGGAACTCTATAGAACATTTTAGTAGAACAGCATGTTCTATAGGATTTTCCGTGTGTTCTATAGGAATTTGCTAGAAACCAATAGAGCACCTCCATGGAAAGTCCTATAAGATTATTGCTGTTCTATAAGACCTTCCTATCAAAACACCCTCGTTGAAAAACCTGTTCTAAAGGACTTTGGTGGTCTTTAGGACCTACTAAAGAAACAAAAGCTTAATGGGGAAGACATCTTACATAAGAGTTAAATAAAAATAAATCTTATGAATCCTTGCAATGCTCAGTCGAAGGGTCAATTTACCTTTTGTGTACCTGGGTTCTAGAAGTGAGCAACCGGACTAATGATATTAAAATGTGCAATATGCCGTGATATCCATGATACCGAAGTAGCAAGGTAATTGTGTCCCTTTTAACTTTAAGGTGTGCTTAAGCACATGGGGTACCAGCAACATACCAACTCATTGATTCTCTGATCAGACAATTGATTGACTGACTGATCGCACAATTTAGCAGTAATTCAGTTACGGTATATGAAGATCTCTTTCCATTTCCTCGGCAGCAATTCAAAAATATAAATTTAAACCATCACAACTTTATTATGCTATAAGGGAAAACTTGTGTTCCTCTATTGCAAATGAAGATAGAATTACGTTGAAAGTTTGACCTTTTGAACTTTTCCCTTAATTTTCAAAATTCACTCAAATTATGCCTTTCCATTCACATGCATGTGATTGCAGATTAAATACAGATTTAGAATTAATTTGAATACAATTTGAGGTCTGCTGAAACTTAGTCTCTCCATCTTTATACATCTAAAGGTTATTTCTAACCATGAATATACAAGCTTTTGAATGGCTCCCTTGGTTAAAGCACTGCATTACAGAGCAGAAGTATCTGGGTTTGAGCCCTGGTCAGAGTAGCACATGAGTGGTCATTGTGCTGCAGAGATGTGAGATGGGAAAGGATTGCTGGGAAATGTCATATAAAATGGTTGTTTTGTTTGTTTTTGCCTTCCAAATTTGGGTGGGATTGAAGATGCCAAACTGAAAAAAAGCCTTCCAGAGATTTTCTATGGAACTCTTTTCCGTAGAACTTTTTTTTCTACAGGACTTGAGGAACTAAAGTTCTATAGAATTCTATTGGATTCCTTTAGCACATTAATAGGAATTCCTATAGCACATTTTTTGCAGGGTTCTTGCTGTGCAAAAGGCATATGAAATACAATCAAGTCCATCCTTGCACCTGAGTCCATTCCTCAAATTCCTGACCTCTGTGCACCTCACCAGTTGCGAAGCACAACCCTTACAAGGACACCTCAGACATGAGAGCGTCTGAGCAGTCAGAAGAAGATCCTGATGAAGAGCTGACATTTCTTTAATGAGTTCAAATCAACATTAAAAACTATCTTGTATTAGTTACCATTATCTTTATATGTTTAAATGCTCTTACAATGTTAGCTAATGGTCTGTGGCATGTTGTGGCCATCTACTTTTTTGTTTAATATGTGCTTTTTACAATTTTTAGCGATGCCACATGTTTTCAGGAATTACACTATTGCTGGTCAATCTGTGATAAATTCAAAATGGAATCAAATTACACTCTGAAAAACAAGTCTTACATTTACACTCCATTTCAGCACCACTCACGGAGCATCATATTTTGATGTTTCCTTTAAAGGGAACCTGGACTTTTTTTTTTTTGCAAATGTTACCTAAAATGTTACACTTCTACATTTTATTAGATCTGTAATAAAGTCAAGGCCCTTGACATGTGCCCACAGCAATTGCAGGTATGAAAGTGATGTCATGCTGGAGCGCCGAGCAGGAGCAGCGAGTGAAAGCAGGCGCATGGTTTAATCTTTTTTGTGAGGACTTAAGTAATTTAATACAATAGCGTTACAGCCAAGATTGTGAAATAACTGACATGTTTGTTGCTGCAGTTATATTAATGAAATTTATGGTGCAGTTAAATTGCGTTTACTGCACCCCATTAATACATCAGCATGTGTGAGGAGAGCAGTTTTTTTCACTACAGTGAAAGATTTGGCTTTGAAACATTAAATACTGACTAAAGCAGAATATTTTGTGAGAAATAATTAAATCAATCATACTGCAGCTATTACAACAGCATGGCTTCGTAGTAGAAGAGTCCGTGTGCTGAACTGGACTGCCTGCAGTCCTGATCTTTCACCGATTGAGAACGTTTGGCACTTAATTTAACAAAAAGTCCATCAAAGGAGACCCAAAACTCTCTAGCAGCTGGAAGCCTGTATTAAACAAGAGTGGGATCAAACTCTAATGGCTAAACTCAAGAAGCTTGTCTCCTCAATATCCAGATGCCTGTCCCAACGTTTTAGAGACCCGTAGCAGCCATCAAATTTGAAATGGATTCATTTTGTGAATAAAATTGTAAAATTTCTGAGTTTCAACATTTGCTATGTTATCTCTGTTTCATTGTGAATAAAATACTGGCTAGTGTGATTTGAAAGTCATTGCGCTTTTGTGAGGTTATCGTTCAGGAACCACTCGCGAGAGACAGCAATCCAAAAAAACGTATGCCTTTATTGGAGTCCGAGTCAAAGCCAAAAAGCACAATAATTGCCAAGCTACAATACGAAATCCCAAAACAGTGTCGACTAGACATACAGGGGTCAGAACCAGGAAGACAGATGAGCAAAGGTACGTAAACGGTTGGCAAATAGTCGTAGTTGATGAGCAAAGCCAAGGGTCCTACACAGGGCATCCAAACACATAAATCGTGGATTTATCAGGATTTCTAACTGCGCAGAGTGAGTGGCAGCACAGTGATTAGACAGGTGCAGAGAATCTGCCTGAAGCACAGCAAAGTAAATTGAGTGAAGGCAATAGGCGGAGACTAGAGCAGAACGAGTGCTGAGATCGTGAGTCAATTAGTAGAGTGCAGCTATACAATCCCTAGTGCTTGTAAGTAAGTTAGTACTATGTACAATGTTAGACTTGGTTAGTAATTTAGCAAAAACAACAAATTGTTAGTATTGGTTAGTAGTACAGAAAAAGCAAGATGAAGGAAGTAAACAAGAATGGAAGGAATGGTTGAAACCCAGAATCCATTAAATCTCCAGAAAGTGTGGCACACAGCACTGGGGCTGAGAGCAAACACATGACAGAAGACCAGACAGGGGGAGACAAAGTGCAATGCATGGTAAAAACAAAAACATGGACCGGAATGTTACTGCAGGAATGGAATATGGCAAAATACAAAACATGGAAACTAGATAATACATGAACAAATCTAAGTAACCAAATCACAATACATAATCCAAGGCAGAGTCAGACAGAGCAAAGATCCAAAAACAAACAAGGCAAACAGATCAGGGACATGGCAAAGCAGAACAGAATCATGACAGTCAGAGCAGAATCATAACAGTTTTAATTTTATTCACAATTTACATTTTGTCCCAACTATTTTGGAATTGGAGTTGTACAAAAAGTACAATATAAATAATATTAGAATAGCCTAATCTTTGTCTACAACTGTGAAGAAATAATGGGTTTAAACACAACATGGTGTAAGTAGAATGAACGCATGCTACAAAAAGCGGCTGCATTCCAGTATTCATTTAGAGTATGATTGTTCACATGAATCTGTGACATGAGGCTGTTTATTACTGATCATCTGATAAGTACAACTGGAGCATTTTAGGCGACATTTGAAGAAAGTGTGCAGGTTCCCCCAAGCTGCTCTTTTCTATCTTTGGACAGTTCAGCTCCGTCCCTCTGTTTCATATAACTAACAATAAACCTCACTTTTGGAGGGCTATCTGCCTCCACACCTGATTCCTGGTCTGGATCATAACAGGAACATTGTTCATGAATAAATGAAAATCAAACAAATTAACTCACAAAGACTTAAATAAGGGGGATTTGTTATTTACCTTAGAATTTTTAGCTTAGAAATCATGTTCTCATGAGGTTGTGACTTCGCTGTTTTCATAGATAAGCTAAAAAGAGAAGTGCGGACGACGGGAAAAGCCCAGTCATTGTGAGTATCGCATGTTGCAACATCCTTATCAGCATCATCGCTATCAACAGCTGTCTTCCTTCATATTTGTGGTGCATGTTTTAGGGCGTGTAAAGATTGGGTTTTGAAAACTTAATTAGGTTTCTCCCATGACTGCCTGTTAACATTAATAACATCAGGGGCCGGTTGCATAAAATTAGACCCAGTCTTTGACTTAAAAGTAATTTTAAGTCAGACTTACTGTAGACAATTGCCTGTTGCATAAAACCTGTCTTTGGGTGACTTATTTAAGACTGACTTGGATAGCCGGTCGCGCCGTGTATCATGGGTAAAATAAGACACTTCACAGAGGGGAAAACATGGCGGACACAATAGCCGCACTCGGTGGCAGCGGGAGATCACCGCACTGAAGTGCAACGGAAAACCTTTTCGTTGCTGGAGGAGTATAATGCCGAAAGAAGTCTTTTATTCAATAGTTTTAATCAAGCGAACGGAAATTTGACACGTCTTCAAGTTGGGGGAGAAAATTACAGAAAAGGCGAACGGTATCAACGGTCGTGTGAACCGTAAAAGATGTTCAAAAACGTTTTAAAAATATAGTGCAAGAATCCAAAGCTGCTTTCACACCGGAAAGCGTTTCGCGTGTATTCGCGTCTTTGTATTGACTTTGAATGTAATCTGTAGTGCGAAAAATTCGTTTCGCGTCCGGTGTGAAAGCAGCTTAAGACGGAAATATGGAAGAAGAAAAAAATCTAACCACCGGAGGAGGGCCCCCTCCAAAACTACAAAATAAATACAAATTTAAAAAAAAACAGAGCTGATAATCCTGTTTCCAATGTACAATATTTTTTGTCCTTTTTTAGAAAAACAATAAATATTGCTGTATCTTTGTGTCCTCGAACAGGTGTTCTAAAAATGTGTTGCCATGGCAACAAAGCTCTCATCTCAGGGTTAGCCAGGGGGAGAGGTGGCTAATTTTAATGCCTCAAATTAAGTCAGTCTTAAGCTTTATGCAACAGACAGTCTTAATTAGACTCATCTAAATTGACAATTTCAGACCAGTCTACAGTGAAAACCAGTCTTAAACTCAGGTTATGCAACCGGCCCCAGGTCTTGCTTTCCATCAGATTTGTTTTTAATCATTTTCTGCAAATGTTTTCATTTTTATTGTTTTCCATATTTTTTCTTCTACTTGATTATGAAATAATATGCCATTCATAATAATAATTTAACCTCATTTGTGTGTAGTGTGTCTCATGAACTGTTACACTTTTCATATTATTCATACAAAATAATAATTATAATATAATTATATAATTGCATAATATAATTATGCAAAAAATCTTAGTGATATTTTTCACAGAAAGCAGTGCTCATGGGGTCATCTAGGGCTGTAACTATTCTGAACCACAGTTTTATTTAAGGCTTAGTACCACTACTTGTTGCCATGGGGCGAATATCCAAGCTTTCTCTTTTCCTTTTGTTTAACCTGCGTCGGGTTTAATAAAGTGCCAAACAACAGAGGGCATGGAAATTGTTTCCGGAAAAAACTTGACTGACATCAGTATTCGGCAAGATGCTGCACGGAGCCAAGCAAATGAAAACAGAATCGTCTCCTATTAACTAATTAGAGAACTCTAAGAAACATATACCTGTTCCTGTTTCCTTTGCTTGATTAGTAATCAAATGGTGGATTTGTTTTACTCTTTAAGTTGAATGAGTAGAGCTTTTTATTAAGACAGCATGGTTGATTACTACATTTTGAAATTCGGAGGGTCCAACCTAATTGGAGCTGCTACTCTGTAGCAAGTATCATCAGGACTTTTCCAAATGAGAACAGGTAAGAAATCCTTACCTTATGATCTAATGTAATGTGATTTTACAGTATTTCATAAGGACAAGTTAGACATGAACTTTTGCGTATAGTACTTCTGTAGAATTGCGAGGTGACCCCCCCCCCCTGCAGGAAGAAATAATTGCTTGTTCACATAAGAACAGGAACAACAAATTATCAACATGGTCATTGCATGGTCACAGTATACTGGGATAGACAGGAATTGCAACCCTGTAATTTCAGTTAATATAAATTGGTCTATTCAAAAAAATAAAAACAAATGTTTACCCACTGCATTTGTATTCATAGTCTTATTTACAGCATTTCCCAACAAACATTCGTGTCTCAGACACAGTCTTTGTGTTCAAGAGTAGGCTAAAAACTTACCTTATTAGTCAAGCCTATGATTAGATCCCCCTCCTTGAATCGCCACCTTATCGTGGTGGAGGGGTTTGAGCACCTGGATGATCCTAGGAGCTATGTTGTCTGGGGCTTATTTGCCCCTGGTAGGGTCTCCCAGGGCAAACAGGTCCTAGGTGACAGGTCAGACTAAGAGCGGTTCAAAACCCCTGATGAATGTAAATAGAACGAGGACGTTTACGTCGCCCGGATTGGCGTCACCGGGACCCTACCCTGGAGCCAGGCCTGGGGTTGGGGTTGGTAGGCGAGCGCCTGGTGGTCGAGCCTCTGCTCACAGGACCCGCCCGGGCATAGCCCGAACGAGCGACTTGGGCCCGCTTTCCCGTAGGCCCATCCCCCCAGGAGGGTTCAGAAGGGGCTGATGCCTTGTGTTTTGGGTGGCAGTCGTGGGCGGGGGCCCCGGCGACCCAATCCTCGGACTCTGAATCTGGTTCTGGGGACATGGAATGTCACCTCACTGGGGGGGAAGGAGCCTGAGCTTGTGCGGGAGGTCGAGCGATACCGTCTAGAGATAGTCGGGCTCACCTCCACGCACAGTCTGGGCTCTGGAACCCAACTCCTTGAGAGAGGCTGGACTCTCTTCTACTCTGGAGTTGCCCGCGGTGAGAGGCGGCGGGCTGGTGTGGGTTTGCTTATAGCCCCCCAGCTTAGCCGTCAGGTGTTGGAGTTTTCCCCAGTGAACGAGAGGGTTGCTGCCCTGCGCCTTCGGGTCGGGGACAGGTGCCTCACTGTCATTTCGGCTTATGGGCCAAATGGCAGTGCAGAGTACCCGACCTTCTTGGAGTCCGTAGGAAGGGTACTGGAAAGTGCTCCGACTGGGGACTCCATCGTTCTACTGGGGGACTTCAACGCCCACGTGGGTAGCGACAGTGTTACCTGGAGGGGCGTGATTGGGAGGAACGGCCTCCCCGATCTGAACCCGAGTGGTGCTCTGTATTGGACTTCTGTGCTAGTCACGTTTTGTCCATAACGAACACCATGTTCAAGCGTAAGGGTGTCCATCAGTGCACGTGGCACGAGGACACCCGAGGTCGGAGGTCAATGATCGACTTTGTGGTCGTGTCATCTGACCTCCGGCCGTATGTCTTGGATACTCGGGTGAAGAGAGGGGCTGAGCTGTCCACTGATCACCACCTGGTGGTGAGTTGCATCCGCTGGCGGAGGAGAAAGCTGGACAGGCCCAAACGTGTTGTGAGGGTTTGTTGGGAACGTCTAGCGGAACCCTCTGTCAGAGGGGTTTTCAACTCTCACCTCCGGGAGAGCTTTGACCAGATCCCAAGGGAGGCTGGAGACATTGAGTCTGAATGGACCATGTTCTCCACCTCCATTGTTGACGCGGCTGTACGGAGCTGTGGCCGTAAGGTTTCCGGTGCCTGTCGTGGTGGCAATCCCTGAACCCGGTGGTGGACACCGGAAGTAAGGGATGCCGTCAAGCTGAAGAAGGAGTCTTACCGAGCTTGGCTAGCTTGCGGGACGCCTGAGGCAGCTGATTGGTAATGGCAGGCTAAGCGTGCTGCGGCCCGGGCGGTGGCGGAAGCAAAAACTTGGGTGTGGGAAAAGTTCGGGGAGGCCATGGAGGAGGACTATCGGTCGGCCCCGAAGAAATTCTGGCAAACCGTTCGGCGCCTCAGGAGGGGAAAGCAGTACCCTGCCAACACAGTTTACAGTGGAGGTGGGGAACTGTTGACTTCGACTGGGGATATTGTCGGCTGGTGGAAGGAATACTTCGAGGACCTCCTCAATCCCGCTGTTACGCCTTCCGTAGAGGAAGCAGAGGCTGGGGACTCAGAGGCTGACTCATCCATCACTCGGGCTGAAGTCACTGAGGTAGTCTGGCAGCTCCTCGGTGGCAAGGCACTGGGGGTGGATGAGATCCGCCCTGAGTACCTGAAGTCTCTGGATGTAGTAGGGCTGTCTTGGTTGACACGCCTCTGCAGCATCGCGTGGCAGTCGGGGACCGTGCCTCTGGATTGGCAGACCGGGGTGGTGGTTCCTCTGTTTAAAAAGGGGGACCGGAGGGTGTGCTCCAACTATAGGGGGATCACACTTCTCAGCCTCCCGGGTAAAGTCTATTCCAGGGTGCTGGAGAGGAGAATCCAGCCGATAGTCGAACCTCGGATTCAGGAGGAACAATGCGGTTTTCGTCCTGGTCGTGGAACACTGGACCAGCTCTATACCCTCCGCAGGGTGCTTGAGGGTGCATGGGAGTTTGCCCAACCTGTTCACATGTGTTTTGTGGACTTGGAGAAGGCATTCGACCGTGTCCCTCGTGGCATTCTGTGGGAGGTGCTTAGGGAGTATGGAGTCCAGGGCCCTCTACTAAGAGCCGTGCGGTCTCTGTATGACCGGAGCAGGAGCTTAGTTCGCATTGCCGGCAGTAAGTCAGACCTGTTCCCGGTGCATGTTGGACTCCGGCAGGGCTGCCCTTTGTCACCGGTTCTGTTCATTATTTTTATGGACAGAATTTCTAGGCGCAGCCAGGGGGCGGAGGAAGTCCGGTTTGGGGACCACAGGATCTCATCTCTGCTTTTTGCGGATGATGTTGTCCTGTTGGCTCCTTCGAATCAGGACCTTCAGCATGCACTGGGGCGGTTTGCAGCCGAGTGTGAAGCGGCTGGGATGAGAATCAGCACCTCCAAGTCCGAGGCCATGGTTCTCGACCGGAAAAGGGTGATATGTTCCCTCTGGGTTGGAGGAGAGTTCTTGCTTCAAGTGGAGGAGTTCAAGTATCTTGGGGTCTTGTTCACGAGTGAGGGAAGGATGGAGCATGAGATTGACAGACGGATCGGTGCAGCGGCAGCAGTAATGCGGTCGTTGTACCGATCTGTCGTGGTGAAGAAGGAGCTGAGCCGAAAGGCAAAGCTCTCGATTTACCAGTCAATCTACGTTCCTACCCTCACCTATGGCCATGAACTCTGGGTCATGACCGAAAGAACGAGATCTCGGGTACAAGCGGCTGAAATGGGTTTCCTCCGCAGGGTGGCGGGCCGCTCCCTTAGGGATAGGGTGAGGAGCTCTGTCACCCGGGAGGAGCTCAGAGTAGAGCCGCTGCTCCTCCACGTCGAGAGGGGCCAGCTGAGGTGGCTCGGGCATCTTTATCGGATGCCCCCTGGACGCCTTCCTGGGAAGGTGTTCCGGGCATGCCCCACCGGGAGGAGGCCTCGGGGAAGACCCAGGACATGCTGGAGGGACTATGTCTCTCGGCTGGCCTGGGAAAGCCTCGGGATACCCCCGGAAGAACTGGAGGAAGTGTCCGGGGAGAGGGAAGTCTGGGCATCCCTACTTAGACTGCTGCCCCCGCGACCCGGCCCCGGATAAGCGGTTGAAAATGGATGTATGGATGGATGATTAGATCATGATTATTTATGTTTTAACATTACTTGGCTCTGATGGGACTGACTAAAACCTAGTTTCATGATGGATTCACAAGATATTGGTAGCCTGAGTTAAGTAAATCCATGTGGAACCAATGATCATACGGTACTATTGTTTAGAAAATAAAAAATGATCTAACAGCCTGGAGTAAGTGTTGGGCCTCTGTGCTGCAGGAAGTGGATGGAGGGGTGTTGACTGTTTCCTGACCAGTCTGCTTGTAACTTCTCACTTGGCACATGACAGAGGACGGTACTTTTATCATGCAGTAGTTATCCAGTGCCTCACACCCCTTTCTTCTGTCTCTTTCCGAGGATCTTTCCATCCACTACCCTGAGTCCTGGACCGTATGAGCCCTGTCCCTCACCATGAGCGCTGGCTGCTGCTGTCCTGATCCGATCCGGTCCGGCCCTGGTCCAGTCCTGCACCATCCTCGACTTGCCACTTTCTGAAGCTCCCGTTGCCACTGTTTAGATGGACTTAAATGGAACTCTTCTGTCATTTCATTCTATTTTACTTTTTTGTTCTTAATTAGCTAGCCCGCGGAGGATGGGCTCCCCCACCTTGGCCGGGTTCTTCCTGAGATTTCTTCCCACTGGGGAGTTTTTTCTCACCACTGTTGGAGGATTTTTCTCCCTACTGGGAGTTTTTTGCCTCATTTGCTGTAGTGGGGAATAGGCTGGGCACTGCCTTTTTATTTCTTTACAGTTTTTCTTGATTGCTTTGATGCAGCAGTCAACTCAAACTCCACATTTTCAAAACAGTTAACACACAGGCCGAAACAGTGGCACTCATGGTCGAAATGACACATTTTGTTTGCAAAAGGCTCTAACCGTGCCAAAGCATTTAAAATATGCAACAAAAGCAAATTTTGCCTTCAAACAACACAACTTGCAAACAAGTGTATGAGCTCTTCCAATCAACCATTACACAATGGACAACAAATTACAGCACTCAGTGCGAATCAGTGCACCATTGCTTGTCATTGTAGCCTTTTACTGTACGTAGCTTTCATGCCAGTGCCATTTGTTGTCAAATTTGCCTTCTTGCAAAGAATTGGATCCAGAATCAGAAATGCTTTGATGCAAATTTTATTGATTCCATTGATTCTTTTTTTCAAACTGAGGCTGAAAACTGAAACACTGTAAATATTACACAAAATACATGTAAACCAAAATAAAATCTATTAGAGAACAAGAAATTACGTAAGAAAGCAAAAATAAAATCTATTACAGTAAAGTATAAGAAATAGCCACTATTGATACTCAGTCTCTTCTGTCTTGACGATGGGGCCACATGGCCTCATCCACATCACATTCAATGTCCTCTCTTGCAATGCACCGAGGGAAAAATCTTCTTGCATGCCTTATCCAACCTTGACATTC
Source organism: Gymnothorax reevesii (assembly GCA_029721435.1). Classification (NCBI taxonomy): domain Eukaryota; kingdom Metazoa; phylum Chordata; class Actinopteri; order Anguilliformes; family Muraenidae; genus Gymnothorax; species Gymnothorax reevesii. The sequence goes on along the minus strand of CM056579.1, from coordinate 11,256,217 downwards.
CTCTGCACCTATTTCTTGGGCAGCAGCAGTCATTGCATTCAGCAAGGGCATCTGCTCATAGGGACGGTGATCATAAACCTTCCACCTCCAAGCCCTGAAGAACTCCTCTATGGGATTCAAAAATGGGGAATATGCTGGAAGGAACTGCATCATCATTCGAGGGTGTACTGCAAACCACTCATTGACAAGGCGAGAGTGGTGGAACGCCACATTGTCCCAGATAATGACGAAGAGTGGCATGCCGGGCCTCAACAGCCCTCTCTCCTCAGGTGGGATCAGCCTGTCATTCAGGAATGTTATGAGGCGCTCGGTGTTGTATGGGCCGATAGTGGGGATATGGCATAGGACACCATCATTGGAGATGGCAGCACAAATGGTTATGTTGGCGCCCCTCTGTCCTGGAACTGTGATAGTGGCCCTGTACCCAATGAGGTTCCTCCCACATCTCCTCACATAAATGAAGACATGATGTGCCCCCTCAGCTTCAAGCTCCATTATTCTCCAAGTAAAAAAAGGCAAAATGACAATGAAAAGTGACTCCAGTTGACTCTAACTGCAGGATATGACAAGGCATTACAGTATACTGTAGTAATGTTTCCTTACCTCCACATACTGGCTTCTGGCCTCCTTTACAACGTCAGAGTTCCTTTGAAATGGAACTTTATAGAGCTGCTTCATGGCCATATGGTTCCTTCTTAGGATGCGGTCAATGGTGGTCACGCTCACGTTGTTGATGTTCCTAAACATGCCCTGATCTGCGATCACTGCTGCTCTGATTTCACGCAGCCTTATGGCATTGTTTGTCACAACCATGTTCACAACTGCTGCCTCCTGCTCAGCACTAAAAATTCTCCCTCTGCCACCAGAGAATGGTAGCCTTTGGATTCTAAAAAGAATACATGTAATGGGAGTGAGGAAACACACTGAGGATATTTCTGTATATACTGTACCGCAACATTACCTGTTTTCCTGTCGAAAAATTCTGACAATGGATGCAACAGTGTTTCTGTTTAGAACAGGTTGGACTCTTTGTCCAACCTCTCTGAGTGAAAGGCCATGATTGATAACGTGATCAATAACAGTTGCCCGAATTTCATCAGAAACCTGAGCCCTTCCAACTATACCTCCACCTCGCACTCGGACTCCTCTTCCTCGGACCCCTCTACCTCTTCCTCTCACTCTCATCTGCCTTAGACCTCTTCCATCCATTTTGGCAAAGAACAACACAGACGCTGCACCTTTTAAGGCCTGCAGACTGATTGCTAAGTGAAGATTTGTATGAAGCAGTGTCAAACAGGTGCTTCAGTGATTTCATACTGATCTAGGTAGTTTCTGATAATTAGGAACAGATGGTTTCTGTTTGGTTACCATAGCTAAAACAATGGAGTTTGGACTGCTTGAATGACATCCGTGTTAACTATTCTGGAAAAGGGTGGGGAAAATGTGTCAATCCAACGAGAAAGGGTTAACACATTTGCAAGAGGTGTCTTGTGCTCTGCTGAGACAGTGACGATGAAAACCGAGTGGATCCCAGTTTCTTTAAGCCGGTCAAAGCAATCAAGAAAAACTGTAAACTCTCACTGTAAAGCGTCTTTGTGACAGTCTCTGTGAAAAGAAAAATAAAAATACAAAATAAATTGAATGGAATTGAATGCTACAAATGAAAATGCAAGACTCTACAGTACAGCAGGGGTGGTGAACCTTCTCCAGAAAGAGCCACTGTGGGTGCAGCTTTCATACCAACCAGGCTGCTACACGCCTGATTCTACTGATCAAGGCCCTTAACAAAGATCCCAGAGTGTGATTAGTAGAGTCAGGAGTGTAGCAGCCTGGTTGGTATGAAAGCTGCACCCGCAGTGGCTCTTTCTGGAGACGGTTCCCCATCCCAGCTCTAGATAATAGTGTCTTATGGTTGGTACATCAGTGTGCAAATGGCATGTGGGAAAAGCTATTTATTTTCTTTTTGTCTCTAAAGTTGTCATGGAAAAATCCGATTTTTAGAAGAGTTTATTTAGTTTTGAATGAAGTGTTTGTCTTTGATAAGATGTCTGAAATTTTGTGTATATGTTTTTTGTGTTGAAAAAGGGCAATAGGGTATTGAAATTTTTGTTTGAGCAAAAGTAAAAAACTGTAACAATAGCACTACTTTTTAGATACTCCACAGATCTTGCCTGATTTTCCTGTGGTGTGAGGTGTGTTAAGAATGTCCTTGACATCACCAGATTTGCTCGGAAGCCGCTCGGAGCCAAAATGATTTCAAGTCAGAAATATTTAATGTTCAATATTCAAAATCCAATATTTGGCGATGTGGGTTCCATATTGTTGAGTGAGCATGCTCTTGGCACACCAGAGGAGCAAAAACTATGCAATGTACAATTTTATATTTTTATGTGTGGCGTCTTTCACATCGAAACATCAGTTAAGATTTTAAAAATCTTTTGGTGTGGCTCAGGTTTCATAGCAAAAAACTCCTGGAACAGGTTCAGGTACCACAGAGGAAAAAGATCATTTACAAGTCACTGTTTACTTTTTTGTAAAAGTAATACTGTCCCATCTTTTTTTTTGGAAATGGGCTAGATGTGAATAAAATTCATGATGCATGCATTAGCATGCATCTCAAAAAAAAAAAATCTTTTAAAAGGAGAAGTGTTATTTAACTTTGTTACCTCAGCATTCATATGTACCTATAATGATAAATTGCCCACACTTCTCTTTTCAGCTGAAGTAAAACCCCAGTCAGTGGAAGAGTCCGAATTTTCCAACATCCTTATCAGCATCATTGTTATCAATGTGTGTGTTCCTTAAACATGATGTTCTGCTTTGTGTTCAGCTTTTGAAAACTTTATCAGGTTTTCTACTATTTTCCCTTTAAATTAATGACTAACTTCAGGTTTTTCTTGCAGTCTGATTATTTGGCAACGGCAACATCATTTAGCTCTGAAACAGATGAATGTTGTAGTTGCAACATACTGTATGTGGACAACGACAACTTTCTCCTATTAACATGATTATATGTTAATAAATAAATGTGTTTATAACTTTTAACGTACCATTAAAATACCAGGAAACAATGTGTTAATTTAACTGTTAAATACAGTCAGTTCATACAGTGTATGGAGAAATTTTACAATCACATGAAAAACCATTTCTTTGTCAAAATTATATCACAGCTAATTTGCATCTTTCATGAGAATGTTGACTTGCACACTGCTGATTAAAAACACATTGATATAGATCTTTCACTGTTGTTGCAACTGGTGGCATGAAGCAATTACAATGCAGTTGAGCAAGAGAAGGTCCCTCTTTAAAGTTTGTGTATAAAAAGCCAGGTCTGAACATTGTGGACCTGACCAGTGAGGAAGAGAACCAGCACTGGCCTCCTTACAGAAGACAAGCGGAAAGTGACAGGTATGAGAGATGCATTTTCATTTTTATATCTCTGTGCTTTATGGCATTATGGGACTACGGATCATTCTCACAGAATCTCTTTGCACTCTGCAGCATAATCTCAGTACACTCTGCAGCATAATCTCAGTACACTCTGCAGCATAATCTCAGTATGCTCTGCAGCATAATCTCAGTATGCTCTGCAACATAATCTCAGTATGCTCTGCAGCATAATCTCAAAACACTCTGCAACATAATCTCAGTACATTCTGCAACATAATCTCAGTATGCTCTGCAACATAATCTCAAAACACTCTGCAACATAATCTCAGTACACTCTGCAGCATAATCTCAGTACACTCTGCAGCATAATCTCAGTACACTCTGCAGCATAATCTCAGTACACTCTGCAGCATAATCTCAGCACACTCTGCAACATAATCTCAGTATGCTCCGCAGCATAATCTCAGTACACTCTGCAGCATAATTTTAGTACACTCTGCATCATAATCTCAGTACACTCTGCAGCATAATCTCAGTACACTTTGCAGCATAATTTTAGTACACTCTGCATCAAAATCTCAGTACACTCTGCAGCATAATCTCAGTACACTTTGCAACATAATCTCAGTACACTCTGCAACATAATTTCAGTATGATCTGCAGCATAATCTCAGTACGCTCCGCAGCATAATCATAGTACACTTTGCAGCATAATTTTAGTACACTCTGCATCATAATCTCAGTACACTCTGCAGCATAATCTCAGTACACTCTGCAGCATAATCTCAGTACACTCTGCAGCATAATCTCAGTACACTCTGCAACATAATCTCAGTATGCTCTGCAGCATAATCTCAGTACGCTCTGCAGCATAATCTCAATACGCTCCGCAGCATAATCTCAGTACACTCTGCAGCATAATTTTAGTACACTCTGCATCATAATCTCAGTACACTCTGCAGCATAATCTCAGTACACTTTGCAACATAATCTCAGTACACTCTGCAGCATAATCTCAGTACACTTTGCAACATAATCTCAGTACACTCTGCAGCATAATCTCAGTACACTCTGCAGCATAATCTCAGTATGCTCTGCAGCATAATCTCAGTACACTCTGCAGCATAATCTCAGTACACTCTGCATCATAATCTCAGTACACTCTGCAGCATAATTTTAGTACACTCTGCATCATAATCTTTGTACGCTCTGCAGCATAATCTCAAAACACTCTGCAACATAATCTCAGTATGCTCCGCAGCATAATCTCAGTACACTCTGCAGCATAATCTCAGTATGCTCTGCAGCATAATCTCAGTACACTCTGCAGCATAATTTTAGTACACTCTGCATCATAATCTCAGTACACTCTGCAGCATAATCTCAGTACACTCTGCAACATAATCTCAGTACACTCTGCGATATAATCTCAGTACACTCTGCATCATAATCTCAGTACACTCTGCTGCATAATCTCAGTACACTCTGCGATATAATCTCAGTACACTCTGCATCATAATCTCAGTACACTCTGCTGCATAATCTCAGTACACTCTCCAACATAATCTCAGTATGCTCTGCAACATAATCTGCTGCAGCATAATCTCAGTACACTCTGCAGCATAATCTCAGTACGCTCTGCTGCATAATTTCAGTACACTCTGCAGCATAATCTCAGTACACTCTGCAACATAATCTCAGTACACTCTGCAGCATAATCTCAGTACGCTCTGCTGCATAATTTTAGTACACTCTGCAGCATAATCTCAGTACACTTTGCAACATAATCTCAGTACACTCTGCAGCATAATCTCAGTACACTCTGCAGCATAATCTCAGTATGCTCTGCAGCATAATCTCAGTACACTCTGCAGCATAATCTCAGTACACTCTGCATCATAATCTCAGTACACTCTGCAGCATAATTTTAGTACACTCTGCATCATAATCTTTGTACGCTCTGCAGCATAATCTCAAAACACTCTGCAACATAATCTCAGTATGCTCCGCAGCATAATCTCAGTACACTCTGCAGCATAATCTCAGTATGCTCTGCAGCATAATCTCAGTACACTCTGCAGCATAATTTTAGTACACTCTGCATCATAATCTCAGTACACTCTGCAGCATAATCTCAGTACACTCTGCAACATAATCTCAGTACACTCTGCGATATAATCTCAGTACACTCTGCATCATAATCTCAGTACACTCTGCTGCATAATCTCAGTACACTCTCCAACATAATCTCAGTATGCTCTGCAACATAATCTGCTGCAGCATAATCTCAGTACACTCTGCAGCATAATCTCAGTACGCTCTGCTGCATAATTTCAGTACACTCTGCAGCATAATCTCAGTACACTCTGCAACATAATCTCAGTACACTCTGCAGCATAATATCAGTACACTCTGCAACATAATCTCAGTATGCTTTGCAGCATAATATCAGTATGGTCTGCTGCATAATTTCAGTACACTCTGCTGCATAATTTCAGTATATTCTGCTGTATAATCTCAGTATGCTTTGCAGCATAATCTCAGTATGCTCTGTCACGGTCACCAGCGAGCTACCTTGGTACCCTTACCATTGCGGGGACTGCACTGATTTAGCAGTTAATAAAATTAACAAGGTGGCTAACAAGCAACCTTGTTGTAATTGACATTCAACGACAATATTTCTTACCTGCATAATATTTAAAACAGTGGACAAGTTACTTTGTCTGTTTGTGGGCTTCAGAGTTCCAAAAGACAAGTAGGGGAGAAAGGCTTGGCTGTTAGAAATTGGGAGAAAAAAACTTTCACTATCTCCTCGATCCATGCTGTGCAGTGATCTTTTTTGAGAGCAGAGTTTTAATGGGACAGGGGCAAACATGAAGCTTAGTAAAGGAATAGTTAACTAGTGCTGGCATTAGCCATATGATTTGATATAAACTATTCGGTTGATGGAAAATGTGCTCAATCAGGGTAGAATGAAGTGAGGAAACCAGAGAGTAATTAACGGCGGATACTGCCAAGCAATTATCTTATCAGGCGGTCATTAAAAGCCTTGGTCACGTTGACTTAACTTTCTGCTTGCACTTGACACGTTTCGATCTTCGCTTTAGAAAGTGTCCCGCGTTCCATCCTCCGAAAAGCACATATTTAGGGAGACAAAATGTTACTCTGCACAGCGATACCAAAAGAACACAGACTCGCGCGCAAATGTTTTTGAAAATGTCATTTTGAAGTAGGCGAAAATGAATGGGAGGCTATGAGCAAATTTTACTTCTGGGTGTACAGACTCTTAGAACAGATGCTTCACTTGAGTGTACCCTATCAGCAATCTAGTGTTCTATATATATCTCTGGTATGCTCTGCTGCATAATCTCAGTGCGCACGGCTGCATAATCTCAGTACACTCTGCATCATATTCTCAGTACGCTTTGCAACATAATCTTAGTACGCTCTGTTGCATAATCTCAGTACACTCTGCATCATAATCTCAGCACGCTCTGCTGCATAATACTTTGAGTTTAAACAAGGCCAGTTAGCCTACAACATAACAATGGTGTATATCTAACATACAAACCCAGTGGCTATATGCATCTGTGGTTTTAGCAGATGTTAACACATCACCAATTCCGCACCCGGTACCCCCCCCCCCCCCCACCCCCCCCACCCCCCACCACCACCAAAGTCCCTTAACCAGGTTTAGTCAAAGATACCACCCTCAACAGTTTGTAAAAAGTTAGTAAAATACTGTGATGGTCTTTTCTCCAGAATGTTTCTCAAAGAGGCTTTAATGGTTTCAAAACGCTCCAAGTGTCGTGAAAGCAGAAAGTACTGTCTCGTGAAATACTAACATGCACATAATCCGAGTCACCATTCATTGCCAATCCTGAGGAGCAAAATTATTTTTAGCCTACTTATGCTCAAGGCTCATTAAATCTATCCATTCTCTATACCGCCTCTTCCTGACTTCTGTCATGGTTTTTGGAGGCTGGTGAGACTTCTTGGTTTCTCTCGCCCGGGACGGTATCGTTTTGCCCTTAATCGAATTCTTTGGCCAGCTGGCATTAATTGTAGGTGGTGCCTGGACTCTATTTAAACCCTAGTTCCGCCTCGCCACCTTTGCTGGAGTGTCAGTGTTCTTAGCTGGTAAGGTCTCTAGTTAGAGAATTATTGAGGAATTAGCTGCAAAAGAGGACAGTGCTAGTTAGCAAGAGAATCTTTCTCGTTTTCCTCCCTCTGGGCACCGTCAGGTGCTAATTATTTTATCTCGGTTCCTGAAATTTTTCCCTTTCTTTTCATTCTGTCAAGCTCGCTTTGCTTCTTGGTTATTGCTCGGACTGGATCTAGGTCCTTTGGAAGCGCGAGTCTCCCTCTCTGATTTCTGTCTGTGTTTGTCTCTTATTTTACTATTCTTCCTTTCGTTTCGGCCACAGCACTTGGAGTCTCAAGAAACCAACCATCACAGTACACTCTAGCCAACATGGAGACATCAGCTGTGGCCAAGGTTGTTACCAGCCAGCAATCTATGCTGTCTGGTTTCGGCAAAAGGCTTTTCAGCCTGGGGAACCAGCAGGCTGGTTTGGCTGAGAGACTGTCTGCAGGAGAATTTGTTGCAGAGACAGGAGAGCGTTCTGTTAAGCTTGACCGAGAGTATCAGATCCCTGTCTACACAAATATCACCAAAAAAAAAACAAAACGTGGCACAAGCATCGCACCTTCCCTGATTACCGAAGTTAAAATATAGCAGGGAGGCCAGAAAATGTAAAGATTTCATTGCCGAATGTGAGATATTTTTTAAGGCACAGCCGTCACGTTTTGTTAACAAGAATTCTTGGGTAGCGTTTATATTATCCCTGTTGGCTGGCACAGCACTCACATGGGTCGGCCCACTTATTAGATCTAATTCACCGGTCGTAAATTCTGTGGAGACTCTTGTTAGGGAGATGTTGTCAGTGTTTGATCAGGATGTTTGTGGTCAGGACGCAGCTACGCGTTTGATTCATCTGAAACAGGGCAAAGAAACTGCTGCAGAGTTTTCCATTTTATTTCGCTCCCTGGCGACAGTGACAGGCTGGCCGGAGGCTCCTCTTATGACTGTGGTCAGTCATGCTCTCTCTGAGGAGGTAAAAGACTCGTTGGCTACATTGGAGCCCTGTTCCACTTTAGATTCTTTGGTTTGCACGGCTGTGCGAATTGACAATCCCATCCGCGAACGTAACAGGGAGAAACTAAACAGATTTCCGCTTGCAGACAACGGAGCTAAGGTTGCTAGTCGCAAGTGTGCGGCTCCTATTCCACCTACTGAAAATTCCACTCTGGTTGAGGCCATGCAGGTAGATGGCTCATTTGAGAGCCGAGCTCATAAACCTGCTTGCAGAAAAATAATCTGCTTTAATTGTTATAAACCGGGTCTTATCCGCCCACGTTGCCCGAAGCTTCAGGGAAAGGGGAAATCCCTCTAGCGGTATGGGGGGGCGCTAGAGGGGCAGACTGAATTTGCCTTCCAAACATTAATCCCTGTTGAACTGACTGTGGGGAGCAAGAGAGTTATTATCAAAGCGTTCGTAGATTCGGGCACCCTAAATTGTTTCATGGATGCTGAGTGGGCTAGGAGGCGCTCCGTTCCTCTTTCACAGCCACCCTCTATGAGAACTTTGGATGGTTGCCCGCTTGGTACGGGAGTTATAACTAAAGTTTCTGAACCGCTAAATATGTTAATTTCCTTTGGTGGTCATTCTGAGAAGGTTTGCATTTTTTATAATCAGTTCCCCAGCTTTTTCCATTGTTTTAGTGCATTCTTGGTTACGGGAACATAGACCTTGCATCTTTTGGGGGGAACAGAATAATCCTATCATCCACTGGGGCAACAATTGTAGGTCTCGTTGTAGAGAGAATGAAACTTGTTTTCCCAAACATCAAGCTATGGGGCAGGCTGATGCCTGGAGCGAGTGTGAGGAGGCTGTCTCACCGTACCCTCCTTAACTAGAAAAGGGGGTAGATGAGGGGTTGGAATGGGATCCTCAATTTGATTGGCGTTGGCCAGCGAACGATTACCTTTTAGAAGATTTTTCCAATCCTGAATCAATCACAGAGACATTAGATTCTGAGCAGGGTGAGGAATTCGGGGCCACCTGAAGTTTAGTTTGCCGCCTAATGTTCCTAATTATCATACTGATCTCACCGAAGTTTTTAGTAAACAACGAGCATTGATGTTATGTAAAGCCCCACAAAACAATACCAAGGACAGACATTGCAGTGGGGTGAAGGATTCACGTGTTCTTTTTGACTAACTTTCATTCAAGCGTTTTCCTGGCTGGTGTGAATCACAATATAATGGATATTTTTCTCCCTCCAAAGACAGGGCATAGAAACGCAACGGTTACAATTAATCTGACTCCATAAAACAGTTAGAATACCAAATTTAGTTGTATCCTCGTTAAATATCTGACTCCCAATTAGAATTAGAATTGATAGTTTCGGGACAGCATGCGTGAATCTCGAGACAGCTATGCCATCAGACTTGGCAATGAAAACCATCGTTGATCAGTAAAAACGCCCCCAAGGTCAATAAGCGTCACTGTCCTAACTCTATTCGACCATAAATCCAAGATATTACCATGATAGCAGCATCGAGGCATAAACAAAGTTGCACTGAGCATGAACGTATCACGAACCCAGGTTTATGTACACCCAAGGGCCCCTTAAGGAGATTTAACCGGGTACCGGCTTATGCGCCCAAGGGTACCGGTATTACACAAACCCTGAAGGGGTAAAACGTAATCTCAAATCTAACTTAGAAATATCGTTACCTACACGTCTTGGTAGGAATTTCCCCTTAAGTCCCAGTCGCAACAAGGCTAGAAAGAATATACAAGTGTTAAGCGTCATGGAGACCTCGCAAGCTGAAAAAGGAATATCAATAATTTAATCACTAGGTAGGCACAAACTTGGATCAAACAAATCAATGTTAAGCCAATTACCAGTTACACATAATTTAGAAAGAAAATGTATTCATACTCGGAAAACATGGAGGCCACGCGGTACGAGGCCGGACCTCGTGGTCAGGAAGAAATTCAGATGCCATCCCTCCCCGCCAACCGAGATCCGTTGTTTACGCACAGACTTAGGCGGGCGGGGTGGCGAGGTGGAATGCGATTCTCCCGAACTCACCTACGCTCGTCAGATCTTGACAAAGAAGAGAAGAAGAAAAGTGAGAGCCTCCGGCTACAATCTCTTGCTCTTAAACACCCAAAACCACGCCTCCGATCAAGGTGGGCTTTCCCCCATTGAGGTGTTAAGATTATTTTGCATAGAGAGGTGAGCGGAATCTAGCCAACTTTCAAGTGTGTCCAAACACGATCATCCATAATTTCAAAGGGAAATGAAACGTGCGCCATTCAACTCCTTGGATTCCCCCGAGAATAAAAAGACTAAACATGATAGGAATATGTGCTAATATGATGCAGTTGTCATGGAAAAGCCTTTAAAAATGGAATATTATAGTCTATTGCGTTATAAATATAGAAATGATTTCTTAACAGGATATTGAACATAAGCATATTATGAATTTCACAGAGATTTAGATTGTTTTAGACAGGTTAATGTAACTGGTATTTAACTTCAATGAGGACAGTGGTGCAAGTTTCAGAGGAGAAACTAAGCAGTCTCCGGCCTCCTGCTGAGAGCAAGAGTTGCTACTTCGACAGGCAAACTGCAAGAACCACTTAGGTTATAAAAGTTTACTGCTGGCTCTGAATTGAGCTAGATGCACCAAACATTTAGATTTTACATGCCTCATGAGCATGTGTTCCAACAATATTATTTTTGACGTGACATATCTGCTATGAGCAAAATCAACCAAACAGTTATGTTCTACAGCTACCTCCCCAATCTCTAGCCTGGTACTACTCCTCCTAAGGGTTTGCTATACTCACTGTTAGGTCCTGAGCGTAAGGCCAAATGAGAATATATTCAGGAAGCTCTCGCTAATGGTTTTATTCGGCCGTCCACGTCTCCTTGTGGAGCGGGGATTTTTTTCGTGGGAAACAAGGATGGCGGTCTGAGACCCTGTATTAATTATAGGGGTTTGAATAAGATCACCATTAAAAACTCGTTTAACGAATTTCACGTTTGAAAGTCTGCAGGAGCCGTCATTTTTACGAAGCTAGATCTCCGTAATGCTTAAAACTTGGTTCGCATTCGGGAGGGGGGTGAATGGAAAACGGCATTTAACACTCATGACGGGTACTGCGAATATTTGGTCTTGCCGTTTGGATTGGTTAACGCCCCCTCTGTTTTTCAGGCCCTCGTCAATGACGTCCTCCCAGAGATGTTGGAGAAATTCGTCTTCGTTTATCTTGACGACATTTTGATTTTTTCGTCACTCTCAGAGCATAAAAAACATGTCAGACGTGTGCTAGAGGCCCTCCTTAATGCCAAGCTTTTTGTCAAAGCCGAGAAATTCGTTTTCCACGCCTAAACTGTCTCGATCCTTGGCTTTATCGTTTCCAAGGGGTCGGTCTGCATGAACCCGAACAAGGTGGCTGCGGTCAGGAATTAGCCTGCCCCTCAAAGTGTTAAGGAGGTCTTGGGCTTTGCTAATTCTATAGGAGGTTTATCTGTTATTTTAGCGCAGTTGCTGCCCCCATTATTGTGCTCACCGAGAAGAATTCCTCCTCGGCGTTTTTTTGGTCTCCAGCAGCTGATGCTGCCTTTCAGGAATTAAAAAAACATTTTTGTACAGAGCGCATTCTGGTTTTGCCCGACCCCTCCCTCCCATTTGTGGTGGAGATGGATGCTTTGGAGGTTGGCGTGGGTGCTTTTTTGTCCCAGCGGCCCCGTTGGGATAATAAGCTATACCCATGCGCATACTTCTCCCAGTTTTTGTCCACCACAGAATGGAATTACAGCATTGGTGACCAGGAGTTATTGGCGGTCAAGTTGGCGCTTGAAGAGTGGCGCCACTGGTTGGAGGGAGCTGAACACCCTTTTGTGGTATGGACAGACCATAAAAATCTCCAGTATATTCAGCTAACTAAGCGGTGTAATTCCCGGCAGGCGCGGTGGTCATTGTTCTTTAACCACTTTGATTTCACGCTGACCTACCACCCTGGCTCTAAAAATTATTAAGCCTGACGCCTTGTCGCAGATTTACGACCGCTCTGATCGTGGTCCCACCCCAGAGCCAGTTATTCTGGCTGCTCAGATTGTGGCACCATTCAATGGGAGATTGAGGCAGTGGTTCAGGAGGCTTTGAAGACTGATCCCGGTCCTGGGGGGGAGCCTCCTGGCTGTTTGTTTGTCCCGCCTAGAGTTAGGCCACAGGTCCTCCAGTGCAGACAAAGCAGCCCAACGATTTTCATGGCCGAGTATGATGAGGGACATTCGGGAATTTGTTGCTGCCTGGGGCATCTGCTCCAAGAACAAAACTTCCCACCTCCCTCCTTCTGGTCTGATGCGACCATTGCCCGTTCCCAGGCGCCCTTGGACGCAAATAGCGCTGGATTTCATCACTGGGCTGCCTGTATCTGACGGAAACATGGTCATCCTGGTCGTGGTTGACCGTTTTTCTAAGGTCGCTCATTTTGTCGTGCCATTAGCGGCGGATAATCCATCCTCCGGGGGGGTCCTGTCATGGTTTTTGGATGCTGGCGAGCTTTCTTGGTTTCGCTCCTCCGGGATGATATCGTTTTGCCTGCAATTGAATTCTTTAGCCAGCTGGCATTAATTGTGTGCCCCGCCCGCACTCTATTTAAACCCAAGTTCCGCCTCGCCACCTTTGCTAGAGTGTCAGTGTTCTGTTTGCACTTTAGCCGGTAAGATCTCTAGAAAGAATTCTGATTCCAACCTCCGCTTTTTATTTGACAGAACAAAAGGGGGCACCAATACATTTTGGGGGGGTCTCATTGGTGAGAAGGGGGATTAAAATTGAATTATAATATTTAATATCTCAAATTCATATGCTGCGCATGGCCTAGCAACCCTGTGTGTCATCAGTAACAGGGCTGTCGCTGCTATATTTCATTACCATGTATATCAGGATTAGAAATTGTAACTTTTCTTGACTGGACGCACGATTGCCGTTTTTGCACACCCGAATGTTTCTCTTGGCACCGAAACATCAAGGAAGGCCGTAAAAGTGCTGATTTTATTTGATCTTGGAGGAGGTTAATTCATAATTCTTTTCCTTCCCCTTATACAGGAGATTCATAAGTTATCTCATAATCTGTCGCCCAGTTATAAAATATACATAAAGTCGATCTTCGTTTCATTGTCATACGTTTCTTTCTTTTGGGACTTTCGTATTTTGTCTGCGCAGATGGAGTTCAGCCGCATCAGCGAACTTCCGCAGCATCACTCCCATACACTAATGCTGCTCGCTAACAGTGTGTCGTTCACATTTCATCTTGTCCAGCATTTCCAACCCACAAGCTAATAAAGGCTGAGCTACAAATACTGTCTGTTTGTGCAGTGCTGTCATGCATGTTTGGCGCATGCATAAAATTATAGATATTTTATATATCGCATCTTATCTTAATAGTTGCTGAAAGGTTACGACATCAAGTATGCACAACTGCTATTGATTTAAAAATTTAGAACGTGCATGCAATGACAAATAATTGATTAGCTAAGAAGTTTTTGGGCTGAATTCATACTGTGCTGAAAAGTGCACGCATGGAAGTAGTCAATGCTACTTAGCTATGTAGCCAGCACAGAATACATGAAGCAGCTAAACACAGAATCAGTGTTAAGATATTCAAATTAATGGAAATTTAAAACTCAGTTTAGGTACATCTTGGACATTTTAAAACTAAAAACCAAAGCAAGTATCAGCAGCATGCACTATTATTGGATGTCACCTTCAATAGTTACCGAATACACGTCCGTTATCCAATGTTAGTTAACAAACAGCCTCTGCTAGTTTACTGTTTATTCCATAGCATCACATAAAGGCTAGAAATCGAGTTATTTCATAACAAAGCTATTCATCAAATACAGTAGATCAAAACATTTGTATTGTTACGCCTGCTCACTTTAGCTGCTTGGCTATCTCTTAAGACCATCGAGAATCACCAAAGACTCCACTCGGAACTTCTCGGCAGATTCCGCTACTCTTCATTAAGCCTTTGATGTGTGACTAAAAGTTATGTTGCTCCGCCTGAAAATTCTTTGCGGGAAGACCGATTTACGCAGTTGTCTAAATTTGCGCTCTACATCACCACCTAAAAATGGAGGAAAAACTGACCTTCGCAAAATCTGTGTGTGGCAAGGCTTCTTGACACAAGACGCAACACAATATTTTCACCAATTTGACATTGAACCCAGTGCTGCTGCCACTTGACACTGCTATGTTTATCCTGAAAATAAAAAATTTCCAGCTAGTGGCTTCCGCAATCACACGTCCGAGGTTTGGGAAACGAATCAGCTGAGGTTTGCCGAGTGCGAAGACTCCAATGTTTTACAGTAAGATACTCAGATCTGCAACTTTGCTACGAGAACATGCTTAGAGACTAGGTTCCCTTGGTGTTCATGTAACCTGAATATTAAAAATATTTTTCTCGCTGCCATAGAAAAAAGGCAAAAATAAGGGTCAAAATGAAAAATCAAATTTTTTCAAAGGAGTTGCTTAGTGATAAGGCAGCACATGTATAGCCGATTTAAGCAGAAACTCGGCACATAACCTGCTTCCGACCAGGTTAAGTTCGCAGCGTAAGTTACCATTGTAATCTAGCCACGTTTAAAGAGAGGCGCACCTTAGTGGCATTGAAAAGCCTGGGTTTAGGCTCGACATAACTGGAGTGAGAGCGTGCGGTGGTACATGCGACTGTGTTTTACTGCATATTGGAGTAAAGCTAATGAGCTCGTTTCTCCTCTCGTTAGTGGTCTTTCCGCACCCACACACTGGGTTTCTCCATGTTATCCGAAGCTAACAATACATCGCCATCCTCCAGTTCAACTTCAAACCTTCAAACCTGGAGCTACATGGCCTAACCAAATAACACATTAAAAAGTACACGTAGTGACATTAAACACTAACGTTTTCACTTACTTTCTCGTTCGTTTTCCAATTCGTATTCCTGTTCTTGTTTCTTCTTTTACTTCTTCTACTTCTCCGTCTTCTTCTCTTACACTGGTGCATCGGCAAAAACAGTCCTCGGTAACCCACTTCCTTTGTGGCTTTTTTTATTTGCATTGTTTATTTATTTTTTTTAATTTGCAGCGGCGTTTGTTTTCGTTTGCAGCGTTTATTTTATTTGCAGCGATGGCGGGTCTCGGCCACCGTAGTTAACACAACACAGGAAAAGCAAGGCCATTGGTCAAACAAATTTCCCAGCAATCCTATATTGGTGAACATTGAGGACGAAAACAACACAATTAAATAAACTGTGGCTAGCCTAAGCCCATACATTGTTTTTTTATTTGCAAGAAAACTGTTTTTTGGTCATTTCTATAGCAAAAAGCAAATATGTAAATAGATGAAAAAACTGGCCCTAATGCAAGACAACCCTAATTGTGAAGTAGAACCATCAAAATTGGGACCATTAAACCATTAATTTATCAAGATTATAGTCCTTTGTTCAAGGTTAGAAAATGGCCTGCTGGCCTGAAGGCCTTGTGTTTCCCGTCACACAAGTGACCAGAAACATGTGACAAAAACTGTTATGATGGCTGAAAATAATGTGGTGCACTGTACCACTAATATTGTGAAGTACAATGACACTGTAGCTCATTGGTCATTGGTTGAACAGAGAGATGGATGAGGGATGGATCATTGTGATATGAGCTTAATATCACCATGGGTTGTTAGAGAGATTACAATTTTCATGACTTGTGGATGATGGACGCATCGCCAAGGCATAGTTTTGTGCCCATGGCTGAGATCTACCTAACAAACCAATATGAATGTAATATGAATTTGGTGAGCCTCCATCAAAGCTGTCAAAAGTTATTGCGAGTGCAGTGTTCTTCACATGTTTTTGCTCAGTGACCTTGAAAACTAGGTGAAGGTCACACATCATTGTTCTTGAGCAAGTCCTTCAAGAGAGGCATATGTGGTGTGAATTTGGTGATCCTCCATCAAAGCTGTCAAAAGTTATTGCGAGTACAGTGTTCTTCACATGTTTATGCTCAGTGACCTTGAAAACTAGGTCAAGGTCATTCATCATAGAACTTGAGCGAGGCCTTCACGAGAGGCATATGTGGGGTGAATTTGGTGATCCTCCATCAAAGCTGTCAAAAGTTATTGCGAGTACAGTGTTCTTCACATGTTTTTGCTCAGTGACCTTGAAAACTAGGTGAAGGTCACTCATCATTAAACTTGAGCAAGGCCTTCACGAGAGGCATATGTGGTCTGAATTTGGTGATCCTCCATCAAAGCTGTCAAAAGCTATTGCGAGTACACTGTTCCCGGACGGACGCACGGACGGACGAACAGCATTTCTATGTCCCCCATTCCACCGGGGTGACGGGGGACAACAAAAAGCAAAAGGAGCAGTCTACTTTCATGTGCTACAGTTGGAAGGTCAGCCTTTCCTGCAGGTTCACGTGTAATTTCTTGTATACAAAGGTTGACCTATACCCATGGACACATCACAAAAGGCCACCGATTACAAAACTAAGGGCTGTATTGGCGACTGTGTCTAATCTAATCTAATCAATCCTCAAGCGCAAGTTAGTTTTTCTGCATTGCACAATGTGCCAAAAAAGGAGTTTACCTTCATCGTCGTAGATAGGCCTACTTTGTGTGAGTAAAATGTTTTCCTGAATTGAATTTAGCCTTTTATTTCAGCGGCCTAACGATGCATGAAGAAAAAAAGTTGTGCTTTGAACTGACGATGGATTATTCAAATTTTTGGAAAATGTGTTAATAAAGGGAAATGACTGAGAACAGTTTAGGACTTATAGTTGATTTAAGGTGCTAAGACCGTTGTTTGTCATTATTGACTCCTCGCCCGTTCCAGCAGTCTGCATGTGCTTTTGCAGTTCGTCTCCTTTGATTGATTTATTGTCGTGTCTCCTCCCTTGTTCCCTGGTGTCATCATTTGCATGCCTCACTTCTTCTGTGAATGTCCCATCTATAAAAGTTCATTATGGTCTGAATTGTTATGGTTCATACCCTCCCAAACCTTCCAGTCAATATAGTCTTCTTGTACTGAGCAAAGCTGTTCTTCTGTGTTCCATTATATTACTGATAAAGGCAAAATTAGTCTTCAGTGTGTGGTTAATAGGAACAAGCACTCAAGCCTTAAGGTTGGTCCCCAGGATTGGAACTGAATTCTTATTGATCCTTTGTTCCTGCCTGTTCCAGTGAGTCAGTTCATTAGGAACACTTTCCAAGCCTTTATTTTTCTCCAGGTTTGAGAATGCATTTCTGCTAAACCCCTTGGTTTTAGAAATTATTCCCAAGCATGACCCAGACTTTTTCTGAAGTGTTGGCTGTCATATTTTTATTTTCTCATGATATAAAGCGAGGAGGCAGCGAGTCCAAGGGTAGGCCCTAAAATACAACCACAGGTACCCCTCTAATGAACTCAGATGGTGTCTTTAAACTTTAGACGTTTCTAAATACATTACAAAATTTGGAATTTCAAAAGCTGTATAAAGGGACAGTCAACTTAGTGTACATCAGTGTTTCTCAGCTCCAGTTCTGGTAACCCACTGCCCCACACATTTGTCTGCCAGCTCGACAATGGCATAATTCAGTCAATCAAATCCTAATCATCAGTCTCTAGCTAAGTTGAAATAGGTGTGGTAAACCACAGCTAGTACAATCATACATGATACATTTTTGAGTTAAGAAAAACCATTAAAGAGGACTTTGTCATGGTTATGGTTTTTGTTCATGTTTATGTTCAAGTTCAGTGTTCATGATTTTATCATTTATTTATTCTTTTTGGTTATTGTAATTCTTAAGTTTTTAGTTCATTCCATTTCTCAGGTCCATTGCACTTGTCTCCCCTGTCTTGTGATCTAGTTGGTTCAGTTCGTCTTCCCTGTTTGCGTGCTCACTTGAGGTGATTTAAATTAATTCTGGTGTTTAATATATTCCTTTGATTCTCGTTTACTTCCTTCATCTTACTGTTCTAATTACTAACAAAACTAACATATGTATTTTGTATCATAGTCTACTAACACATGTATATGGACTTTATGGACTAACCTGGACTTTCTAGGCCTTTCAGAAACATGGTTGAACTCAAAGTCATCGGAGGCAGCAATACATTTTCCTGGGTATAACATGTTTAGAAGGGATAGAATAGATGTGAAAGCAGGGGGTGGAGTATTAATATACGTAAGAAATAAAATTAAATGTACTCGTATTGAATGGTCTCATCATGAAATGGATCTTGAGTGTTTTGGGCTAAACATTACACTGTCCCCAGAAATGTCGTTAATTGTTATCTGCTTATATAGACCACCTTCAACCAACAGTTTGTTCTATGAGCACCTACAGGCCATACTAAAGGAATGTGACAGCAGAAAGGAACTGATACTTCTTGGTGATATAAATTTAAACTGGAGTAACAAATCAGATAGGAAAAAACTCAAGGAAATAACAGACAAATATAATCTCACCCAGCTGGTCAAAGGTCCAACTAGAGTAACTAATTCTTCACAAACGCAAATTGATTTGATATATACAAGCAGGCCTGAGAGAATCACCAAAATATATAATTTGATGACTGGCATGTCCGATCACAACATCACCCTACTGGTGAGGAAACTTAACAGTAAAAGGTTTGACAATATTGTGAAACATAAATCAATGCACCAGATAATCCCAAAAAAACAAAATAAAGAACCTGGATCGTGCTCTAAAACAAACTGATTGGTCTGATATTTTAAACTGTCAAGATGTAGAAAGTGGCTGTGATACCTTTGTGACAACTACAAAAGGAGTATTGTCACTGTTCTTAAAGAACATTTAGTGTGAACCAAGGTGAAAGAATGCTCTGCCATGGCTCAACGGCGCCCTCTGGCAGCAATTGAAAGAGCGCGACTTAGCGTTGAAGAAATCACTTAAATCAGGTTTTAGCAGTGACAGGCAAATTTTGACAAGTCCTCGGAACAAGGTTGTTAGAAACTTAAGGAAAGCTAAGGCTGATTTTTTAATAAAAGCAATACAAGATGCAAAGGGAAATGGGAAACTGGTTTGGGAAATAAATTAACTGGAAGAAATAGGGATCAGAAAACAAAGGAATATGAACTAAGAGTAAATGGAAATTTAACCCAAGATCATGATGTGATAGCACATACTTTTAATAGTTTTTTATAGACACAGTTGAGGAGCTGGCTCAAAGCTTCTACACCAGAAGCTGGACATGTACCCCCATTAGGAATGACAAGAGAAATTACCGGATCTGCAGTGGTAGAGATTATGAGCTCCCTAAGAGACTCTAAAGCTAAGGATGCTTACAACAGGGACACAACATTTTTAAAAACCTACAAAGACGCATTGGTTTGTCCTCTAGCTTAAGTGATAAATCTATCAATCAAGCAATGCATTTTACCAAGTATCTGGAAAACAGCTGTTGTGACACCCATTTTCAAGGCTGGGGACCAAACTAATGTGGCAAATTACAGGCCAATTAGTATTCTACCTGTAGTGTCTAAGGTGGCAGAGAAGTGGGTTGCCCAACAACTGACTGACTATTTAAATCTAGGACACTCTCCATTGCATCCACTGCAGTTTGGTTTTAGCTCTAAACACTCAAAAGAAACCGCAAACTGATACTTTCTGGAAGGGGTTAAGTCTAGGTTGGATAAAGGTGGCATAGTGGGTGCAGTATTTCTGGACCTTAAAAAGGCTTTTGATACCATATCCCATCAGGTACTCCAGTCAAAACTTTCTTCTTTTAATTTTTCTTCCGAAGCAGTTAAATGGATGAATTCATATTTAATAAATAGGAAGCAAAGTGTCCGTATTGGTAATTCTCAGTCAACATATCTCAACTGTAACATTGGAGTTCCTCAGGGATCGATACTTGGCCCTGTCCTGTTAAGTTTATATATAAACGATCTGCCATCTGTGTGCCCAACTGTCTCCATACAAATGCATGCCGATGACACAGTCCTTTATTTTCATGCTGAAAACAAACAACTTGCAGCAGATAAACTGAATGTAGCCATGGTCCATGTGTCTGACTGGCTGAGGAACTCATGTTTACATTTAAACACAAACAAAACTGCTTGTATGTTTTTCTCACGCAACTCCTCAGAATCAGATCCTGATATCGTAGTCACAGGAAGCAGTATTCAGGTAGTATCAGAATTAAAATATCTTGGAATCACACTTGACTCAAATTTAACATTTAGGAAACTCGTCAAAAAGGTAGCCAATACAATCAAATTCAATTTGAATAACTTTAGGCACATACGACCATATCTTCACGACAGATGCAGCTAAACTCTTTATGCATGCAATGATCTTTTCACATATAACATACTGCTTCACAACCTGGTCACAGACAAATGTAACAACCCTGAAACTAATAGACACACTTTACAAACAGACATTAAAAATACTTGATCAAAAGCCCAACCGTTACCATCATTGCAATATAGTTCAAAAATATAATTTGTTTAATTTTGTCAGCTTTAGACAGTTTGCAGACTCTTGTCTTATTTTTAAGGTGCTCAATGGGCTTGCACCACCACCATTAAAGGAATTCATAAAGCCATATGAAAGTGGGGGTGGAACAACAAGAGCAACTGTCAGAGGGGACTGTGTGGTGCCATTCAGACGCAGTGTGTTCAGTAACAGAGTCCTCTCTGTGAGAGCCTCCCATCAATGGAAGAGTATTCCAACAGAAGTAAGGGAGGCCTCCAACTACCTAAAATTCAAATTCAACCTTAAGAAGTGGCTTAAAGCCAACCAACACTGTACTCATGGCTAATCACCGAATCCATTTGACACACAAACTACTGTTTTCTCCCTTTTACTACTTGCCATGTCTACTATGTATTACTCAGCCTTCTATTTATTATTTTTAACTGTATTGTAGTGTATTTTACTGTATTGTATGAATGAATAGATTGTGTGTATAAATGGTAATATCACTATTTTCACAGCCAGCTCAGGGACTACAGATGTAAATTAGCCTATGGCTAACTCTGGCCCATTTACATGAATATGAAAGCTGACATGTCGATTAATGTGCATTGTCCCTGTAAAAATAAACGAACAAATAAATAAATATACAGTACAGGCCAAAAGTTTGGACACACCTTCTCATTCAATGTGATTCCTTTATTTTCATGACTATTTACATTGCAGATTCTCACTGAAGGCATCAAAACTATGAATGAACACATGTGGAATTATGTACTTCACAAAAAAAGTGTGAAATACCTGTAACTGAAAACATGTCTTATATTCTAGTTTCTTCAAAGTAGTCACCTTTTGCTCTGATTACTGCTTTGCACACTCTTGGCATTCTCTTGATGAGCTTCAAGAGGTAGTCACCTGAAATGGTTTTCACTTCAATGGTGTACCTTGTCAGGGTAAATTAGTGGAATTTCTTGCCTTATCAATGGGGTTGGGACCATCAGTTGTGTTGTGCAGAAGTCAGGATGATACACAGCCGACAGCCCTATTGGACAACTGTTAGATTCATGCGTAATTTCACGTGTTCATTCTTAGTTTTGATGATAGTATTTACAATGTAAATAGTCATGAAAATAAAGGTAAACCATTGAATGAGAAGGTGTGTCCAAACTTTTGGCCTGTACTGTAGATTAATAACTTACTAACAAGCACTCTAGTTAAATCTGTAAAGTTGCACCGCTACTAATTTATACGAGTTCCCTCTCAGCAATCGCCCTGTTCTAATCTCCGCCTCTCGCTCAGCAGTACCTGTCTCCCCCCTACGTTTCTGCGAGATCTCTCGCACGTGCTTAATTACTTTTCTGCACTCGTTATCTGTGCACTTAGAACTCCTTGACCGGAGCTGTTTAAATGTCATAGGCTGTCTGTGTGATTCCCGTCCGTGTCTTGGCTTTTTTTGGCCAATTTTCGTGGTTAGGGTTTTCCTCATGTGATTCTCCCATTGGAATTAGTCTGATCCATTTCACCTGTTCCCTGCATAGCATGTGACTTCCCTTTCGTCTATTTAAGCAGTCTTTCCACAGCCAGCTCCTTGTCAGAGCGTTGATCAATATTTCATTGTGCAGAGCGCCTTGCATGCCATTGAGGATTGTTTTTCTTCTACTGGTTTGTCCGACTACGATTCTTGCCATTGCCCTTCTTGTATTGTTTTGTCTTTTTGGATTTTGACCTATTTTTGCATGACCACAATTTCTGTGTTTGGATGCCCTGGCTTTGTTCATCGACTACAACTTTTTGCCTACCGTTTACGTACCTTTGCTCATCTGTCTTCCTAGTTCTGACCCCTGTCTGTCTAGTCGACACTGTTTTTGGATTTCGTATTGCGGCTTGGCAATTCTTGTGTTTTTTGGCTGTGACTCGGACTTCATTTAAGACATATGTTATTTGGATTTCCCTTTCTTGCGTGTGGTTGCTGAACGCACCGTCACAGATTTGTAGATTGAAAAAATTTAAATTTGATATCACAGTGACAATTCTTTTTTTAAAAATAGATTTTCATGATTACCTCAAGCTTAGGGGACCAAATATTAAATATTTTATTCTTATTTTTAATTCAGGCCTCCAGATTTAATGGATTAGAGTACTTCATGAAATATAAAATGACCCACATGGTGAAGTTAGTTTTCGGTTTACTTTTATTGCAACTTGTTCTACTTAAGGCTATGTCATTGTAAAATGCTGTTCTTAATCAGAAATTATAACATCTGAAGGCAGTGTTTCTTTATTGGGGGCACCTGATTCAATGAACTAAGAGAGTGATAATAAGTATTAGCTGATTAAGTGAATCATCCCACCGCTGAGCTGGAGCACATAGTTATAGTGCTGTGGGTCCCCAGGACTGGAGTTAAGAACCACTGATGTTCATGAACTTTGACGTACTAGACTTGTGGTTTTTTGAATTATAAGCAATCTGACTGCAATCATTTATCAGAAAAATTAATTCTGTCAAGCAGAAAGCGGATGTCCTAACCAATCTGCCAAAACTTGATTTTCATGAAATGAAAAATGAAATCTTCAGAGGTGAAAAAAGGAGTTTGAGTGACTTAAAAGTAGGTGAATGTGAGCTTCTGACTTCAAGTGTAGGTATGAGTGGATAAGTGAATCGAGCAGGTTTGGGTGTAATATCTGCAGAATAAGTAGGGATGTAGTATTCTGTTAATAACAAATGCATGCTGGAATAGGCACCCATAACACTGCCAAAGCCCAGGTAACCCTGATCAAGAAAAAGCCGGCTGAAGGATAGATATTAACTCAATGATAAACGGTGATATTTACACAATGTTTTCCTGAGCCACTGCAAATTTTATGTTATTTTAAAAAATGGTCATGTAAATCTGCTTTTTTGCGTAAGGTTTTACCTGATTACCATCATTTAACAGTAAGGAGATGATAGTGTTATATCATTTGGCTTAAACTGGCATCAACAGTTATGCTGCCCAGTGACCACTGTAATGTCATGCATATGACAGTGTTATGTCAATCATTTACCACTGAGTGTAAGTGTTATGGAGCATTTTTCTCGCCCTCAGAGATAATGTGGCAAGAGGGGGATTTCATCAGGGCTGTAATTCCACACCTCAAGAACGGCATTCAGAATTTCAGCACACTTGCAGACATTCTGCTCAACTACGATGAATCAAAAAAAGGAACCGTCCAGCAAGTTATTGTCTCCGGCCAACAGAACCTGGAGCGAGCTGATTCTGCTGCATCTGCTGAGCTGTCGAAGGTGGATCGGATCACTGAGACCCTGACAGCCAGGAAAGGATACTTAGACCGACGTCAGAAAACTGAGACAACGGAACATGAAAACCTGAGAACAGAGATGCAGTATTTAAATTCCTGCATTGACAGTTTCAGATCTGCTTTAAATGATGCTCAGTGGTCGCTGAACTCTGCTCGGGGAACTCTTGCTAACCTTGAGGATAAAATGAGAGAGAGTGAAAGGAACCGGGACATTGGAATTGGACTGATGTTCATCCCCATCATCGGCACCATAGCTGGTAAGATACCGTAGAACAATGTAGCGTTTTATGAAATTGCCAGTTTCCAGTGCTTTGGATTTCATTTCCACAAAGGACACTCTGCACAGTGTAACAGCACTTCCAAAGCTGCTTTTTTTTAAATTAACACCATACAGGCAAACAAATTCCAATCGGAGGCACTATCACTTGTGCTTCTCTTTTTGTTAATCTGATATGCTGCCCTTGTAAATGAACCTATATAGGTAAGATATCCCAACTATTAAAACAGAGGATTAGTGACCATGAAAACTCAATTCGGTGTAATGATTGCGATTATCTCATGGCAATTCATTTTCATGGTTTCAAACATGACATTTACACGTTTCTGTCATTGTTTTGGGGGGTTGCTGCCCGCTGTAAATTTTCTTTGCCCCCTGAGGACTGTCCGGCTCTCTGATCAGGTGTTGATTGCTTATTGTTTGCAGCTGTGGAGAGACTGTTTACGAAGCTCTTCCAGCACTGTATGGTGCTTTTGTGCCACTCTTGGAAGGTCTACAAAGCCCTTAGCGTTTATTAGGAGGAAACTCCTTGAAAGAGTTTAGGATTTGGTGTTCGTCTGTCCGATTTACTGTTCTGTTCATCAGAGTATATTTTCTGTCCTGCAGAAGGTCTTGCTTGTTTGAGCATAGTCTTTGCACACAGACCTCTGCTGGTTCGCTCCTGTTCCAGCAGGAGAGGGTGGTGACCCTGTCTGTCTCTCGTGAGAAAGCTGTCATTTTCAGGGAGGTTTTTCTCCACTTTTTCTGGGTTGTTTTTTGTTGGCAGAATTGCCGGGGAGTTACGCTCCCTTTTTCAGTCACCGTTTCTCTCGTGGTCCCTCGCGTTTCGTGGGTGGCATTTAGATGCCCTGTCTCGTGTTGCGTCTGGGCCTCTGTCCCATTCCACCTCACAATTTTGTTTTATTGGCATTAAAAGGGTCAATCCTCCTGCCAGAGGTGGTAATTTAGAGCTTCTGTCAAAGCAACAGGAAGCCTGAACGCGACATATGAAAAATAAGCAAAAATACTTCTCTAATCCGTTTGTCTAATAAATATTGAGCTAGTGAAAAACAATGAGTGGGCCCCTCACTCTTTGATCACTCTTTATCCTGTTATTAAAACTTTCTTTTCAGGTGCGCAACAGACTTCATTGCCTGAAATTTTTTTTTACCACCAAAAACTCAATCATCCACTGACACTGACATCAGAAGCCATTTATTCGGCTGAATCTGTTGTAGAACTGAGAGCATAAAGCCAATTGTCCTTCATCAAATTTGTTGTGCTGGTGAAATTAAGAGCTAGTAATAGTACAAACTAAAACCTACTGCTGAGCTCTGTGGCCCTTTGCCTGGCAGCAGGGGAGAAGAGGCCCCCAGAATGGGCCCTCAGAAGTTTATACCTGAACTAAGTGGGCTGTTCTTAACAGTAAAGTTCACACTGATTGGACTCTGAAACAGAAAAGGAGAGGAAACCCAATGAATGACCTACAGGGGGTTTTGTAGGACATTCAAAAGATTCAAAACACTGGGAGGGGACAGGTGGGGTTGCCAGATACAAACACAGAATGATGGGGAAGCTTCCTTCTTCCACGATGACAACCATGATTTTTACTTTCTTTTGTGCTTTGGAAGTCCTGGGGTTGGTTAAATAGTTGGTCAAACCATGTAAATGTTTTGGGAATTTCAATATGTTTGTTTCTATGATCGCGGTTTTTGCTTCTTACTTTCAAATCTTGTCAAATTTGCTTAATTAGGTAAATGGCATGCATCAAAAATGATCACTCATTCCCTGACATGCCAATTAAATGCTCAAGGGTCCCCATTTTTATGGAAACAGCCATAACACTTGAAGGCTCAGACCAATCCACACACACACACACACACACACACACACACACAAACTAGCAGTATATTGATTCCAGTTGCACCTGCAAATTCATAACTCAACACGTGGTACGATAAGAAGCCAATTTGTCAAAATGTCTTTTATCTTTGAACAGTTACACCTGGTCAGGTAGAAATTTAAAGCCCTGTAAATCATGTTGCTAAAACACAATCTTGTCCTCACAGGAGCCATCATGATCGGAGTCTCCGAGGAGGAGATTAAACAGGCCAGATGGGCAGCATCCAGAGCAGAGGAGGAAGTGAGACAAAGTCAGAGGGCAGTTAATAACTTCACATATAGGATAGAAATTAAAAAAAGCCGAAGGAAACGAAAGAAGGAGAAGATTGCAGAGTGCAGGCAGACCATAGAGCAGATTAAATTGGAGCTCAGGCAGGTCTACACCCAGCGCAGCAGCATCTCTGAAGCCCAGCAGAAAATTAGGAACGCCGTCAACATGTTAGGCACACTGGCTGGAAGAGCGAGGGTGGCCAAGACCCTAACGGAGCGTGTCGTCTGCCTGCCAGTAATCGTGAATGTCCTGGGAGAGATCATACAAAAAATGCTTGAAATACAAGGAAACAGAAAATATGAGCTCCTGAATAATCCAGACGTTAAAGCTGCCATCCTCAGCCTGCAAGACGTCTACAGGAGTGTGTCAGCTGTTGATGAGGAGCACACACTGAGGGAAATTCAGTTTTACTGATGGGAATGTAAACTGATTTTCCTCTCCAGCTGAGTACACATAGGAGAAAATATTAGCAGATAAATAGCTTCCCTGCCCCACAAACCTTCAGACATGGATTATTAGATATGCTTTGGTTTTTTTGCTCTGCAGACATACATAATTTTTATGCAATGAGAAATTATTGTAATATTGATATTTGAATTTCATACCAAACTCATGTTATATCACCCTTTATAGTTTTGTTTTACGTAATATTAAATTTTGATAAATATTTCTTTCAATAAACCGTTTACTTAGCAGCCAGTTTGTACTTCATATTACAGCTCATATAATTTCCATGTCATTAATTTCACCCGAATTCTTCTCCTTTCCTCACCAAACTGACGGACGAAGCAAAAGTTATAAAAGGAAGAAAGGAAAGGTTGGATACAAAACATTAATGATGGAAATGAAGAAAACATTGGAGGCTACATCCTGCTTAAGCCTTCGAACAAGCGTGTTTCAACAGGAGAATGCAAAACCCATCGAGGGAGAGAGTCATGCGTCAACCATTGGCTGCAATGGCACAAATATAACGATGCAGTACCTCGCTTTAACCATAGGGAGTGTGGAGTGAGATCAGATTTGTGGAAACAGTAAAAAAAAAAATGAATGATGGTGATGATCCTAAAAGCAAATAGTCACCACTGAAATATTTTAGAAATTGGAAACATCATGATGATTTAAAAGAAACAGATGTTTGCAATAAATACTTAAATAGATAACATGCAATTAGTGGTTGTGTTATGATTTCACTGTAATCAGCATCTCTACAGGGTGTTTGAGTAAGAATTGCCAGTTT
Organism: Gymnothorax reevesii; assembly: GCA_029721435.1. Lineage (NCBI taxonomy): Eukaryota > Metazoa > Chordata > Actinopteri > Anguilliformes > Muraenidae > Gymnothorax > Gymnothorax reevesii. The sequence goes on along the minus strand of CM056579.1, from coordinate 11,228,316 downwards.
CAGGCCCGCCACCGCATCTCAGGGGAATGGCCGGCAGGATTTTTCCAAAAATGGTCAATTTCATTCTCAATACGACAATATACCATGACGCCACAGCAGTAATAGACATTCTTCCGGGTGGTAAAACCCTTGGATTACTTAGCGAAACGTAAGTCAAAAGTTAGTTTGCTTTCACTAAATTAAAAAAAGACTGCAAGCTTTCAGTGTGTTTCAGCTGTTACTTCTGCCCTTACATTGCCACATTTAAAAGATAAGTTCACTATTTTGCTCTTTGAGCCCCTTTTTATTTTCTAGTTTGAAATAGTGTTGGACACCGAAATGTTGCTGATTGGTCCTGTGCGGAGTATTCCGCTCATTTAGAATCGCCCCTGCCATGCTTCAGAATGGCTGACTACGGGCATTCACAAACCTGTCCTTAAAAAAACCCTTCTTGTTCGTTTTCAAAACTGTGCAATTCACCGAGTGGTTAGTGGTGTTCGTTGATGTTCCAAAACAAGTGTCGCAACGAAATACAGTTTCTGTTGTGTTTAATTTGGCATTTTGTAAACCCCATTGACTTCTGTTGGAAGACTCATTGCTCCTTGATACTACGAGCAGTTGTCAGTTATCTGAAAAAGTAGTTCCACAATAGCAAATAACACTGATGGAAACCATATGAGAGGTATCGTCTGGAACCAAAACACGAGAACACAGGATTGCAAAAAGATGCTTTTACTGAGCGAGGGGGGTAACCCCCGCAGGGCAGAAGGCAACAGTACAGAGTCCGCAATCCAAAAGTCAAAATCCAGTGGGGCAGAAAGAGTCGTAACCAGGGCAGCAAACAAAAATCGTAGTCAGGCAAAACAGATTCGGTAGACAGGCAGTAGTTTGTGGGAGAAGCAAACTCATAGACCAAAGGGCAATCCGAATCGTTAACAGGGCAGCAATCCACAAAAATCGTAGTCGGGCAAAAAGGGTTCGAACACTCAGATGCAACAATAATCAGAGAAGGGCAAGCCAAAAATCAATGGTCAGATCCAGTCAGAAAAGAAACGCAATGAGTACGAGGCGAGATAAAGAGCAGCACAGATAAACACGAGAAACGATCTGACAGAGAAGACCTGTGAAGAGACACCTAATACACCTCTGGGGAGATCACATGGTAAGACACACAGGTGCAAGTAGTCAGACTGATTACAGAGGAGCAGCACATGAGGGAGAACCTAATCACATGAAATTTGGCAGAAGCAAAAACGCGGACAGGGATCATGGGACAAACCTATGTACAAACATACGGCTCCAGTCAAGGAGTTCTAACGTGCACAGATAATGAAAGAAAGAACAGCGTGATCAGATGTGGAGTTTTCCACAGAAATACAGCACAGGAGATTAGGGAGAGACAAGGGGCGGAGACTAGAACAGGGCAAGTGCTGAGAGCTTTTTAATCAATTAGTAAGTGAAACTATATAATCCCTTAGTGCTCGTTCGTAAGTTAGGATTATATACAATGTTAGTTACTGTTAGTAACTTCTAACAAAAACAACAAACTGTTGGTATGATGAGTAAAATAGTAAGGTGAAGTAAGCAAACGAGATTGGATGGAAGACTGAATTCCAGAAACAATTAAATCACCCGAAGAGTAACACGCAGGATTGGGGCTGTGAGCAATGAGAAGACAAGGTACCAGACGGGGGAGACAAAGTGCAAAGCATAGTGGAAAGCAAAACATGGACCGGAGTAAGACTATGGCAAAATGCAAAATATGGAAAAGTAAAAACTAAGACAATACATAAAGGAATCAATGCTACCAATACACAATACACCTATCAAAGAATAATCAGACATATCAAAGAATCAAAACCAAATAAGACATATTATCAAAAGCAGCGAATGAGCACGGCAAGGCAGATCAGAATCATAACACCATATTTTGCGCCAATATATTTTTTTTCAAACATCAACGAACACCACAACCACTCGGTGAGTTGCACATTTTTTAAAACGAACGCTTAGGGTTGTTTCAAGGACAGGTTTGTAAAAAGCCTCTAGCCAGCCATTCTGAAGCATGGCAGGGCAATTCTAAATGAGCCAAATACTCAAGACAGGACCAATCATCAAAATTTCGGTGTCAAACACTCTATTTCATCCTAGACAACCTAGAAAGGCGGCTCAAAGTGCAAAATAGTGAACTTATCATTTAACTTAATCTTGTTCTGTATCAGTTGGAAAGCATATCGATGGAGCCAATTCAATACGGTGACAGCAGTTCTAAGCCATCAGCTGGATCTCTTCAGGTCAGTGGGAAGCCGCTCGCCTTCTGCCACCTGGAGGTATCTTGGCGTACAGGTGCTCGGCAGGGTAAAAAAACTGGAGGTGGAGCTCATGGATTAGGACTGGGAACTGGCAGACGTCTTCGGAGGGTGAATTGAAGGTCTTGGCGTCAGGCAATCAGGCGGTTGTCAATTCAGGTTGTTCAGTTTGTTGAAAAGCTCTGGAAATTCTTGGATGAGTGGTTTATCTTTAATATCACTGGATAGTCCATTGACCAGGGCATTGTAGAGAGCCCATGAGTTCCAGTAAAACTCTAAGGCAGAGGTGGGCGGCGAGGGCCGTATCTGTCCCTGGTTTTCACACCAACGTCTGGTCTTTAATTAGTTGATTGTCTCAATTAGCCAAACCATTTATGAAATCTGACGTTTCATGTGCATTTCTTTAAATTATCATGAAACTACAAAGACTAGTCTTGTCCCCCTTCATAAAACATTTTCCTTTGATCGAATCATTGCGAAAATCTATATTTGTGCATGCAATCAATTATCTCAATTAGTCAGGGTAATTGATAGGAATAAAAACCTGCATACACACCGGCCCTCCAGGACCGTGATGCCCACCCCTGCTCTAAGTGTTTGTCCTGGCAGTCCCTCCCCCTGCTGCATTCTTCGCCTCCACCTTGAGGGGCAACAGGTGTGGCTCGTTAAGGTGGAGGTGAAGGTTTGTAATTAAAGGGGTGGCTGCGCCTTAGTCCTGGGCTGCAGCATTTTGTGAAGCAAGTCCGTGGCATGTGTTTATGCTGCTGCTCCCCTTATGTGCTTTTTTTTTTAATGTATTAAAGAGTTTTTATATTTTTACTCAGCCTGTGCATTTGGGTCCCTTCCCTTGTTGTTGGGTAAATGGTCCCAGTGCCTGCCGGCTTCATGTCTTCTGCCGGCGGGGGTAAAACCATGACAAAGACGTTGCGGCGAGAGAATGAAATTCAATAACATAACAGAGTTATGAGGAGTTTTTTGGCTACCTCATACTCATATGAAGACTGATCTAGCACTTTTTTTCATCTCCTCCATAAAAGCAGACGGGGAATGGATAACAGGGGACTCAGCATCCCAGACGGTGGTTACCACTCTCGGGCACGCTCTGTGAGGAGAGGAATAATGAAGGCAATGCAAATCCAGTCGGTGGGGAACGATGGTAGTTGAAGCCCGAATGCCAGGAAGCACTGGGACAAGAATGAGCGATGGATGCCGCGATGACTGTCATCAGGGCTGGACAGTTATTCTTTAAAGAAAAAACATATTACTTCTGCACCGTCTCTCCTGTTCCCCAACTACATTCTGCTCTCAGCCACTCACTCTGCTTTTTTGCTCTAAAAAGACAACCTCATTACTGCATGTAGCCTTGTCAGCTTCCATTGGGGCAGTCTGAACCTCCCTTTTATAACTCTCTCACCTGCCAGCCCCTCAAGTCCTTGTTTACATTAATCTGTGCTACCGTAAACATATGCCGGCCCAAAGCAAAGGTACCTTTCCCCTTTAGGTGTTGCCTGTCAGGGTTGCACAGGTCACCCGACCCGAAAGAAGTTCCGGTGCTCCATAAACCTGAACCCTTCTTTCCTCTGCCCGGTTCGTAACCCAGTGGCGGCTGGTCAACCGGCAATAAGGGAAGCTCAAACCCAACCCTTGACAATAATGAATGGGCATAACCTGTTTTCAATCATTAATTTAAATGACCATTACAGAAACTTTGAAAACTCTAAACATCATCAGGTGTGGTCAGTTTTCATTTATAATGCATCTGTCAACTCTGATGCATTCAATGAGAGTTTTAGTGGCATATTTGCGTTCTCCTGCTGTAGTCAACAATTATTCAATCAACGCATGTGTAAGAGATTCTCGCGCGTAAAGAATTCTCTCTGAGTAAAGAAAAGCGTGAGAAGTCCGGAGTCATAATTAGTTTCCATATGGTGCAATATTGCATGTAAATCTCATGTACAAGAACTTTAATTCTGCGCAAGAACTTCTTCTGATATGAAGCGAGGTCCATTATCTGTGACTACTTCTTTTGATAAACCATAAGCAGCAAACAAATTTCTCAGTGCTTCAAATGTTTTAGCTGAGGTGGTAGTGAGCATGTGAATGATTTCTGGCCATCTCGCATCAGCTTCCCTCACTACCAAGAACATCTGCTTGTTGTCCTCAGCAAAATCAAGGTGTTTTCTCCCATGGACTTGCAGCCCTTTTCCATGAATGTACTGGCGCAGTAACAGGCAAACGCTGCTGTTGGCAAATATTACACTCGTCTGATACTTTCATCCAATGTGGGCAACCAGAAGAGACTCTGTAGTATCTATATCAGTATCTGTGACAGGATTCTATCGAGCAAGGTTTGTTTGGAAATGCTGTTTGTATGAGTTTGCAGAAACAGTAGTGTGCAGTGATGATTATACATCATTACTTTCATCTAAAAGGGATCCCAATGTATTACTTCTCTGCACAAACAATACTTACAAAACCTCTGAAAAATATATTTATAGAGAAACTCTAATAGCAACATATATGAAACACTGTAAGGTATTAATGTTCCAATGGAACCAAAATGATTTACTGATTAAATTAAAAATCAATTTCCTCCAAGCCAAGGTTTCACAATTAATGGCACCCATAAAGATTATTGTACATAACATCTACAGAAGTGAAACAAGGCATTAAATGCCACTTATTAAGTTTTATCTAGTGTTAAGGAACTATATTGAGTCATTACGTTACTTTCTATTTCACTAGGCTAGAAAAATGAGATAACACACACATGCAATATCCCTTTGTCATCAAACACCATGAAGAAAACAAAACTTTCATAAATCTGGTAATGGCTACAAGAAGATTCACAAACAATTCAATATGCCATTGAGCACTGTCAGAGTAATTCTTTTAAAATTAGTAAAATATGACACAGTTGAAAACTTCAAGGGTAGAAGATGCATTTGTAAATGGAGATTTGTTACATGCTGTTTTTGTTGCCTTGCTGGTCAGCTATTTTGTTCTTCAGCACCCTCTGGTGGTGTGTCTGTAGCAAAACATCTGATGTAATATCACTTCTTTGTAATAGACTAGTGTTTTCCAGAAGCTTCTGGCATCTTCTTGCCTGGGAGGGGGGGGGGGGGTGGGGGGTTGAGAGGGGTGGGATTGCCTTCAAGAAAAAACAATAACAAGAAGAAACCAAGCCAACTGCTTTCACCAAGAGAGAATCTCTTGTATCTGCTCCTGTTCGAATTCTAAGGGATACTGAGTCTTCCCAATCCCTTATTCTTGCAGATATTCTGCTTTTTTTAGACAAATCGTCTACTCAGGCTAATGTCCTTATTCAAGGAGTAGAATGTGGTTTTACAAGTGTACCTCTCCATAATGTTCATCTCAAATCAGACTTAGTCTCTGGACCTGTTACTGTTGGTGTTAGGTCTTCTCTTCCTTTCAAAGGTGTTCATTTGCTTCTTGGCAATGATCTTGCTGGGGATAAGGTTGTGCCCTTCCCTATTGTAACTGACACTCCTTTTATTGATCAAGAGTCTGAGTCTATAGAGGAGGAAATACCAGACCTCTATCCTTCATGTGCAGTTTCTCCTTCTATGGCCAAAAAGGCTATTCAGGATGATGCTGACCTGGATTTCAACCTGGCTGACACTTTCATTGGGCAGTCTTTTCATTAGGAACCTTCCAGTCCTGAGATGTCTAGGAAATCTTCAGACTTGTCCTTGTCGGGTCATTCTAATGACATTCTGTCTTGGAAACAACTTATTCAGGAGCAACAACAAGCTCGTGATCTAGCGCATCTTTTACCACAAGCTGCAAGTGAACAAGAGGCTACTCAAGTTCCTGTCTGTTTTTACTACAAAAATGGTGTGGTTATGAGAAAATGGCGTCCAGCTGATGTTTCTGCACATGAAGACTGGATGATCACCCATCAAATTGCTCTTCCAAAGTCTTATCATCAAGAAACTCTTAGTCTGGCCCATGATAATCCTATGTCAGGTCATTTGGGTATCAAGAAGACCCTTCAATGTGTCAGAAACCATTTCTTCTGGCCTTCCATGAGGTACGATGTACAGGAGTACTGTAAATCCTGTTATACTTGTCAAATTGTTGGGAAACCAAACCAGAATATTCCTAAGGCTCGACTTAAGCTAATTCCCGTTTTTGAAGAACCTTTTAGTCGGATCATCATTGACTGTGTTGGACCATTGCCGAAGACTAGGTCTGGTTGTGAGTATCTACTGACTATAATGTGTGCTTCCACTTGGTGTCCTGAAGCAATTTCACTTCGTAATATCAAGGCGAAGACTATCATCAAGGCTCCTAGCAAGTTTTTCTGCTTTGTTGGTCTTCCTAAGTCATTCAGTCTGATTAAGGGTCAAATTTCATGTCTGGCATATTTCAACAAGTTATGCATGAGCTTGGTATTAAACAATATGGGTCATCAGCTTACTATCCTGAGAGTCAAGGTGCTTGGGAGAGGTTCCATCAAACCCTGAAGAACATGATAAGGACCTACTGCTTTAACACAGAGAAAGACTGGGATGAAGGTGTCCATCTTCCTCTGTTTGCTGCCCGTGAAGCTGTTCAGGAGTCTCTTGGGTTCAGTCCTTTTGAGCTCGTTTTTGGGCATACAGTCCGTGGACCTCTGAAGCTTCTGAAGGAAAAGTTGCTCGCCAAAGATAATTTCCCAATGAACTTGCTTCAGTATGTCTCTGACTTCCGTAATTGTCTATCTAAGGCTTGTGACTTTGCTTAGTCTAATCTCAAAGAGGCTCAGCGCAAAATGAAAACCAGATATGACCTTCATTCCCAAGACAGAAGTTTTAAAACTGGAGACAAAGTTCTGGCACTCAGTGCCTGGAAACCCTCTAAGAGCCTGATATTTTGACCCTTACACAATCCTCAAAAAGGTCAGTGATCTAAATTACATCATTTTAACTCCTGGAAGGAGGAAACAAAAACAAATGTGTCACATCAACATGCTGAAAGAATACATTGACAGAGACACTCAGCAAAAGCAATGTGATACATACAATTGAACTGGAAAATACTGAAGAAGATTTTGACTGCCCCTTGGAAAACTTGAAAATTCAGACATTCTTCAAAATATTGACAGCAAGTTTTCCCACCTGGACCCATTTCAACAACAACCGCTAAAGCAGCTCATATCTAAATATAGTCACATATTCCCTGACATTCCATCAAGAACTGATATGGTTTACCGTGATGTCATCCTAAAAGATGATGCCAAGCCTGTAAAACAGCATCCTTACAGAATGAATCCAGAGAAGCAGAAATACCTTAAACAAGAAGTCAAATACCTGCTTGAAAATGACTTTGTTGAACCAAGTAACAGTGACTGGAGTCTCCATGCATCCTAGTTCCCAAACCCAAGGGAACATAGAGAATGGTGACAGACTACAGGAAAGCGAACGCTCTATCAAAAACGGACTCATATCCTATTCCCAGGATTGATGACTGCATTGACAAAGTTGGACAGTCAAAGTAAGTCACCAAATTTGATCTCCTCAAGGGCTTCTGGCAGATCCCTCTAACAGACAGAGCAAAGGAGATCTCTGATTTCGTCGCACCACCAATGTTGGTTCTGTCGCAACAAAATTAACATCCTGCAATGTGTAACCCTGGAATTACAGGGTTCTGATCGATATTACGTTCAAAATTGAGTTAACTATTGCACATAATTGGTAATGAATAGTTCTTTCTGATGATTAAGTATGGGCATTAAATGCATCTGTTAAACTGGGTTCAGATCAGAATTACAAAGTTCCAGTTGGCTAAGCACTGAGCAGCCCAACTTTGCGAGCAAATTCCTCAAAACTTATGTTGGTTATAACACTGTAATTCTAAGGTCTCAAATGGCCATCTCAGTCACTAGACCTCAATTCAATTGAAAACCTGTGGGCTGAGTTGAAGAGGGCAGTTGATAAACAGAAACCTAAGGAGGGGAAGGATCTTGAAAGGATCTGTTTAGAGGAATGGGCCAGAATCCGGCTGAATGTGTGCCTTAACCTTGTCAAAAATGACAGGAAAAAACTTGATGGTGTTTTCTTTGCCAGAGATGATTGAACTGAGCACTAAATTAAGTTCGCCAATTATTATGAAACCTTAATTTTGTTTAAATTTACTTTGTATTAACGATTGCTATGATTTTGGTTGTTTCCATCCAAACATCTATAAAGTATTTCACAAATGTTGGTACATTCCCTTTCTCTACAATTATATTTTTTCATATTGTTTGTACATTGCCGGGCAGATGATAATTTTAATTTTGGAGCCCACAGTATAAGGTGACATGAACTTTGAGCAGTGTCACAAGGAGCTCTCTGAGATTGTTTGTGGCCACATTGTGGGCGTACATGGTGCTGTGTAGTCATTTAGAAAGATTTCTGAAGATGTTAAATGCTGCTGTGGCACTGTAAGAGCCTCCATCAAGCATTTTGAAGGGACCAGTGTACTGAAAAACTAGTTGCAATAGTAGTGCACAACAGAAGTGCCTCTGATGTTCCTTATCTGTGTATGCCAAGTAAAAAAAAATCAGCGGTTGGCAGCACAACCCTGCAATATTGACTTTGTCTCTCAAAATGACAATATTATTTTTGTTTTTACTATATATTGTTATCTATTTACTTATTTTCATCAATGTGATCCAATATTACATGAAATAGATACTTGAATAGTACTTGATTTCTGATTTATCTTCATTTTGTTAAATGTATAATCATCACTGCCCACTACTGTGTGTGGCTGTGAGTGTGTGTTAGAGCAATGGAAGGGCGGGGGGGGGGGGGGGGGGGGGCTGTATGCTGTATTTGTGCTTACATCTGTTCTTATGACAGTTTTCTGTTCCTCGGCCCCTTCACCTCCGAAGTTTCTCGATCTGAGATAAGTGTTTACGCTGACAAAGAAGCTGATCATTGCATTTCCATTATTTATAGTCTCATGAGACAAGTACAGTATATGCTTGTTTCTGTCTATGGGAGCATTTTTGATGCGATGGCCTTTCCATTCAAACTGCAGAATAATAGAGGCACTGGTTTTCTTCTTTTTGCAGGTCAACTGGTGAAAGGGTCGCTCTGAAAAAAAAAAAATAGATTGGCAAACATTATAATGGTCTTTTCATACAAAGTTCCACGAACAAAAGCAATGCAAGTGCCTTAAAACATGACCGCTTGGAACATAAAGCCAACTATAACTTATCAGACACATTCTGTACACATCAGAACATTCTGTTTTCTCTGACTCTAACTAGCATGCAAAAGCCCCTTCAAAAGAAAAGTATAGGGTCAGTTCGTTGCACAGGTCTATTTTACCCCAGGAAGAGATTATTATATACTAATAACCTTTCACTGTAAAAGAGGAAGTAGAAAATTACCTCTCTACTGGGAAAAAAAGTATTTCAGGCAGGACATGTATATCAGATTTATTAAACCATTTATCACAGAATGACATGCATTTGAGACTGGCCATGACTCTGCTTGATTGCTGCTCTGAAAAAATCTGAGCAAGGATAACACAGACATTCCCTGTGATCACAAACCCCCAAACTTGCGCTCCTGAAGGGAGCACAAGAGCAGAGGCACCTGCCAATAAAGTCAGAGAATGAGCAGAATAGAATAACACAAAGGTTAACGTCAATGACACACGATGGTTTTCATTTGTAGTGAAAGATACCAAAATGTCCTGAAATGCAAATATAATTTACTTGCTATACATTTGACATGTTTGATTACCATGATCGCTGATGATGACCCGAGTTGGTCACATTAAAGTCCCACTGTATGTCAGATGAGGTAGCCTACGCCGACTAATTTCACCAGAAAACAGTAAGAGGCCATCCTTCATACAACCAAACAAGACTGTTTAAAATTTGGGCATAATATAGCTGTATTAAGTTTTTGCCCTGTTTCCAAGCTGACTGCATAAAACGAGCTCAATAAACCATAATTTATTTGCAGTTTATAGCACCCGTTGTTCATGTATAGCACACTGTCCAATTAGCATGCTGTAATTTCAGCCTTATTTAGACTGGAAGCTATAAAATGAGATATAAAAGAAAACGAGACCATGAACAAATTACGGTCGATACACTCGACTGCCTTACCATATGTCCCTGTTTCCCACAAATTAAATCATCAGAAAGGGGCTATTTTCATTCGGTCTTTTTGGGGATGTGCCTGAGTTCAAAGGGCGCTCAAAACACCTATTTTATTCTCTTTGTATTTGAGTCTCCAGAAAATGTGTTATTCACCACCATGACATTAGCCATCTGTAGAGGTATAATTTGCCCATTTTGTGATTTCTATATACACGTGCACTTTAAGTGTGGAAATTACTACTTAAACCTCCAGTTCGAGGATTATTTTAGTACTTTGGCAGAGAAAATGTGGCTGTACATTGCACTTTGTATCAATTTATTGTTATCTAAAGCTGTGCAGGGGTCGTGATACCTTCAAACATAACAATCTTCATCCTGATGTTCCTTGTATGCTTCTTGAACTGCCCTCTGAATTTCCACAATCTTCTCCTCAGGTTCAGGCGGTAACACGGCCTTCAGCTCACTCTCAATCTTCTCCAGTCTCTGCTTGGTCTTCATTTCAAAGTCTGCTTTATTTTTCCTGACACAATTTCTAATACCCCTTTCAGCTTCTTTACATAAAAGCGCCATCTGAATTCGTTCATTTTGGAACTCTGGCTGAGTGACATCCATAGACATAAGTGTGCCCAGTTTGCTCACAGCATCCATCAGGTACAGGTCAGACACTTCCGTGTAGGTTCCTGAGATCATGTTAACCAGGCTGGCAATGTTAGAGGCATAGAAAGCCTGGTAATAGATCATGTCTTTCATGAACATTTTTTGAGAGTACTTCAGTGCTGATGCCGTTGCACTCTTCTCGGTAAAGTCTTTCAGGGACTTGCTCAGACAGGTTTTCATGAGGTTGGAAACCATCTGAAAGAACCGCACCAGCTTCTGCCACTGTTCCTTCACTAGTCCCATTGCCCTGAGACCGTCAGACAGCATTCTGATGGCTGTAGTGAAGTCTATATCTTTGACTTTACAGTTCTCTAAAGTCACAAGAATTTCTGTCATTTCTTTCTTGTTTTTCTCCGTGTTGTCCACACTCTTCTCATATAATTCTCTAACCTTGTCAAGTTGGGCTCTGCTCTGCTCAATTTGAAATCGAGCATTGTCTGCAGCCATCTGGCCTGCGGATTTGGAACCTGGAGTTTTTTCTAGAGTTCTGGACATTTGGGGTGGTTTAGGAGGGAATGCAGAGGTATTAGTCACAGATTTACTCTTGGTATCAAAAGCCTCAGCTTTAGTCCTCAGGCAATTGAGAAGCTCCACAATCTCTTTTGTTTTGGCGCCATTGGTCCGCTCTTCGGGTGATATTTTTGCGAGTCCAGAGCAGACCATGATGGCTTTCTTGCATAATTCCAAACCTTTTGCTTTTGGCTTGCAGTTTGCTTCTTTCTCTATTAAATTGCTAATTTTCCTGAATTGGTCCTCAAACCAATCGGTGTTTGGTTTCCCAGTTTTCTGGTCAATAATTTCAGTCCACTTGATTAGGTCCCCTTCAAAAAAAGAACCAAGGTCATGCACTAAGGAAAGGATTTGGGATGATTTGGCATAAATGTTGTTTGCTGAATTTTGGTCGTTTTCTGACTCTGCGTCTGGTTGCTGCACCCCTTCCTCCTTTACAGCAGAGTTATGGTTTGGATTGGCCATTGTAGATACAGCAGCTGATATTACAGTGAAAACAGAATTTGCGAGACCTTCCACAACATTCATTGCCAACATCTCCCAGCCACTCGGTATTGAGGCCATCGATGTTCTGAAACTTTCCTGTGCCTCCTCAAGCTCCTTACTCAGGTTCTTCACAGCTCCTTCAGCACGTCTGTTAGCCTCCTCTGACGCCTGCCTCTTCCCTTCAAACTCCTTGATTTTCTGTCTCACGTCCTCCAGCTGGCCTCCATACGCCTGCTTTGCACTGGTGCAAGTTTCCAGGAGCTCGGAAATGAGATCAATGACATCAGTGAACTTTCTCTCTGTTGACTCTGCTAGTTGTAGGCACTCATCAGATATGTTGCTGATGCTTTCCAGCTCTTTTGGGAGCATGATCTCCACAATCTGGTCATCATCCTGGAGGAGTATCTTCACAGCTGTCTTGATGTACTTTGGCACATTGCTGGTGTAGAGGCGAATTTGGTCCATACTCTTGTGCGCCTCATTGAATGCACGCCACCCAGAGTTGCACACTTGCATGAGGCAGGCTCGGAATGAGCCTGGGTATTTGATATGCTGGAAACCTCCCTCTGGGCCACCTTTACGAATGGAAAAATCATCTTTGGAGGAGATGAAGATCAGCTCTGCCAAAATGGCTATGGACATTGGTGCTGGTGTCAAGTATTCCTCCCAGTTAGCGTAAGGCTGCATTAGGAGTTTGGTGTCCTCCCTGCATTCTGCGGCTGTACTCAGACCTTTGGTAACCTTTACAATCTGGTTTGAGGTATCCATGGATTTTTATTTCCTGTTGAATTGGGAAACATAATGCATTATTGGAGCAGTCATTAAGTCTTAATACCTGAGTGAACACAACATTGTGACTTATCCGGAGTTCAAATGTACTGTATTGAGCTTATTGTGAAAATGTACTCTTTAAAGTGCAGGGAACTCAGGGAACATTCATGAAAACTGGCCGCTGTGTGGCTCATTCATCTGGTTCATGGATGAGCCACAATGGCCGAGATCAAATCAAGCTGTGCCTGTCCAATCCATGCCCAGGAGCTAAATAGGATGACATGTCATTGCTTAATGAATCACGCTGAATACAAGAGTGTTCAGTTCATTTGAGGCCTCTTATCATTATGAGCTGTATATGAAACCTTATCCTCAAGCAAGGCTCTATGGCAGGGCTATTCAACATTATACTGCAAGGGCCGGTGTGGGTGCAGGCTTTCATTTCGACACAGCACTTACACACCTGATACTACTAATCAAGCTCATTAGAAAAGACTCTTGAGGTTGATTAGCAGTGTCAGGTGTGTAGCTGCTTGGTTGGAATGAAAGTCTGCAGCCACACCGGCCCTTTCTGGACACGGTTGAATAGCCCTGCTCTATGGGGTCTATTCTCCCATTTGCGCGCAAGTCTTTTTTTACGCGATTCAAGTAAAGCACATTTGAATTCTGCGTATTCTCCCCTTCAGGCTTCAATCATCCCCACAGCGCTTATCTTCAGAATGTTGGCAGCCTTATGAAAGAGGTGTGACTGATCCAAAAGAGAGGCAGACTCTGTACCAAGCTCATTGATTAGGGCTGTCAGAGAGAGTAATGGGATGTGGCTTATGTCAAAAAAATGATTGATGGCTTTTTAATGAGTTGAAGAGTTCACTTGAGTTCATATGAAAAAATAAAAATAGTAACAAAAGTTCATTTTGTATTTCCCGCCCTTTTCTCCTAACCCGCTCCCCCCTCGCCTCTTCTCTCCCTCTCCGGGGAGGCTGTGTGTGAGTGAGATTCAGCACCGTCCCCAACCCCCCTTCCCCCTTGAACATTCTGGTGCGGGGAGAGAATTTTATACATTTTAGTGTGTTTTACGTTTTTTGTGGGGGTGAACCTTTTAAAGCATTTATTTTCTTGTGTTATAGTTTGGTGGTTTTAAAACGGTTATGGTTGGAAGGGGGAAGTGCATGTGATAAAAGTGGTAGAAGTTTATTTCAAGAGTTTCGTTGGTTGTGTGTTGTAACGGAAGAAACAAAAGAGAGTTTAAATTCGCAGAGTTTCGGAGAGAAAAGAGTGTTTTTTAAAGCAGAAAAATGAGAATATGAAGTGTTAAAACGGGTAAGGCAAAGGAAATAAATAAATAAGAAAATTATTTACCAGTTTTTCGGCGTGATGTGCGTGGAAAAGTAAAGTTACCAAAAAGTTGTAATGTAGTTGACGAAAGAAGTGCGCAATAAGGATGGTTTCCATGCAGAGTGTTAATTCTGTACGTCTTCCTCCCTGGTCTGTGTCTCTCTGTGTGTCTGTAGGCATTGAAAGTGAGCGGACCCCATGGGCGGGCGGGGCTTGCGGGGAGGCTGTAAGCCACGGAATGATTGATTGCACATTGATGCGCGATCAGCTTCTGTCAAAAAGCAGGAGACCGATAGAACTTACCCAGGAGGGGAGGGGTTGAATCCGACAGTTGTTTGAGCGCGTTGCTGAGTTGGCAGAACTTGCGGATGTGCACAGCTGTCATTTTTAAAACAACAGCTGAATTCGGGATGATTGATGTGCGAACGACTTCTGTAAAAAGCAGGAGAATAATAAACTTACACAGGTGGGGCGGGGTTGAATCCGGCGGGGTGTTGGGGTGTGGGACACCATGGGACGGCGGAACCGGCGTTGGGGTAGTGATTCATGAATGAAATTTTCTGTCGAGAATTAATAGGGTAATGAAACTTACCCAGGGCGGTGGTCTGAACGATACGGGTGTCTGCGTGTTGTGAGATTGTTCCTGGCGGTCATTGCAATGTATTAGGGATTTTCCTGGGCCTTCGTATTGATTTTAAAAAGTGCGAGAAAATCATACATTAAGCACGTTCACAATGTCAAGTTATTGAATGGAGGGAGCGAAATTGTTCAGAACTATGAACGGCCGCATATAAACACGACTGAATAATTATTTTGAAAATAACATCCGCAGTATTCGCAATCTTAATTTAAAAAGTTTTGAGGTGGCCTAGGCAACAGGGTATTCACATTCCAAAGTTTTTGAAGGCCTGGGAACACTCAAGGTGAAAAGAGTAAACATGAAATGATATATTATTCTGAAATTGTGCATGGGAATGCGCTGGTTGGTGCTATATGTTTTTGAAGGTGCGGAGATGCGCACAGCTATGGGGCGTGAAATTGCTCTCTGAGGTCATAGGTCTCAGGATGTTTCATTAATACGCTTTTGGGACACTGCGCTAAATATTTTTCTAAAGGGTTGTCATTATTTTTTATACAATCATACTTTCCCACCATAAGTAATTACCGTTACTTATGGCCATCGATGTTGATACTCACCAAAACTTTTTCTAGGGCCGTTTGTTTCCGGGTCGTTGAAAAGGAAAGGATCTTCATCCCTGAGGGCCGATAAGAAGGCCTCAGCAGTACATTCGTCTCTCACGGCATCAGTCAATATGACTCGCATGGCTCTCGCCTTATTTGGGTACAACAGTCTAAAAAATCTGTGGGCTGATTCACACCTGTCAACCACATTTTCAGCCCAAGAATTCAATTTTTCTGATGGTGTCATATGCCCGACTTCCAATACTCTAAACTCTGTCGGACTACTGGATATGGCGTCCATAGTTAAAGACGTTTCTGCACTGTGGTAATTAAGAAAGCAGACAAAATTGAGATGGGTAGGAATGAAGGCACCCCAACAATGTCACTCAAGACACACTCCTGCCTTGATATTTATGTCAGTGGACTCTAACCACGCCTTAAGTCAGACAGAACTGTTCCCACAAGAAAAGTTATCCAATGATCACTGTCTTCTACCCTGTGTACTTTGGTCAGCAGTCGATCGAGTCCTTCTCATAACGCTCTCTCCATTGTCCATTCCCATCTTTCTTGTCGAAGTAGTCTTGCCAACTCCTTTTCGGAGATCTTGCTCTCAATGCCATGTTGTTCAGTGTAAAACACCAGCGCCGACATGAGATCCTTTGCCTGACATGTCTGCCATTTCTGTTGCCAAATCTCAGAATGGGGGGGGGGACCCACACACACACACACACATCACACACACACACACACACACACGACTCGCAAGCCCTCCCGCTTAAATGAAAAACTTGGTTTAAACCTATATTCAACATAAAATTCTAGGATATACTTTGAAACTCGCATTTACCAGCTTTCTACGCACAATTTTATCATTCATTAAAGTTAAAAACTTTAAAATGACACATGAAAAACATGGCTGATACATTGACCTAAAAAGGCCCTGCTTGTTTATTCACACTGGTAGAAAAATTAACTGGTATTTTTTGACTCTTTGACTGTTTTTAAAAAACTAAAATCTTGCTTGTAATTTAACAAACTAACACACACATACACACACACACACACACACGACTCGCTAGCCCTCCCGCTTAAATGAAAAACATAGTTAAAACCTATATTCAACATAAAATTCTTGGATATACTTTGAAACTCGCATTTACCAGCTTTCTACGCACAATTTTATCATTCATTAAAGATAAAAAATTTAAAATGACACATGAAAAACATGGCTGATACATTGACCTAAAAAGGCCCTGCTTGTTTATTCACACTGGTAGAAAAATTAACTGGTATTTTTTGACTCTTTGACTGTTTTTAAAAAACTAAGACCTTGCTTGTAATTTAACAACCTAACACACACACACACACACACACTCACACATACACGACCCGCGAGCACTCCCGCTCAAATGAAAAACTTAGTTGAAACCTATATTCAACATAAAACTCTAGGATATACTTTGAAACTCATATTTTCCAGCTTTCTACACACAATATCATCATTTCTTAAAGTTAAAAATCTCTGCAGCGATGTCATCAATACAGTCCATGCCCACTTACAAAGTGAGCTGACTGGTGAAGCCTCATGTCTTTGAGTTGAAAACTGTCTGTTCTGGTGCCAAAAACAATTTAAGGTAAGAAAGTAAATATTTTCATCACAAATATTTTTGCATAGTGTCCATTGTGTTGTAGATACAATTGTTTCACGTACATAAGCTCAAGTAATTGTTTCTCTAGTTTCATTTGACTTGTTGCATTAGTGCTAGCTTTGAAGATAAATGTTAAAAACGGTTACCTTTTTAATGGCTGTCTGGCATGGGGAGGGTTGTAACTGTTCTTAAAAAGTGTTACAATCTTCCCCTTATGTTGACATTTTGTACTAGTCCCCTTTTTACAGCATGCCCAAGGCAGTTTGCTTAGTTAATAGTTACTTACTAAGTACTTCTGCACCTTGAAAACACAGTGTTCAAAAGTGTTTTGTTTATTGTTCAATAGACAGTTCAACTGTTCATATGCCTTGCAGCACTCATAAAGTACTTAGTGAAGCTTTGCACAACACTGTTCAAAAGTAGTTTTGTTGATTGTTCCACAGATCTCCAAGTGTTCAAATGCTTTTTCACATTAACCTGTTTCAGTTTACAAAACACACACACACACAACACATGCCAGTTTATACTTTATATTTCTTCATATTATATATATTTATTTATTTTATTGTATTTATTTTTATCGTATTTAACTTATACTTCTTATTTATTGTATTATTATTATTTTGTAGTCTGACAAGTTTATGGTCCCTCCTTTATTATTCATTAAAGTGCTTCTTTACGTTTAATAGTGTGTATCTTTTTTAAGGCTATTAATTTCATTGTTACATCCATCCTCACGTCGTGTTACAACTCACCCCGGTACTGTGGGGGTAGGTTTAAACAACATACCTCTTTCTATTTGACATTAATTCACATAATCTGTGATAGTGTAGTAGAAGTCCAAGTGTATCATTTATAGCAGACAAATATGGGAACCACATGTAAAAATTTGAGATCTCTATCACAAGGAACCACTGCGTTACACGTGCTCAAGCAAAAAAAGTGTTACTATCATCCCCAGTCTCCCCTATTGATACTGAAAGAAAAAATAACAGGTATATTTCGACTCTTTGACTGCTTTTTAAAAACAAAGATCTTGCATATAATTTAACAAACTAACACGCACACACATGCGCATACACACACCCACACAGACACACACACACACACGCGCGCACACACAACCGACATACACAACCGACATACACTCCCGCTTAAATGAAAAACTCAGTTAAAACCTATTTCCAACATAAAATTCTACTTTGAAACTCGCATTTTCCAGCTTACTTCACACGATTTTATCATTTCTTAAAGTCAAAAGACTTTAATATGATACATGATATAACATGGTTCATACATTGACCTAAAGGGGGCTGATTGTTTACTCATACTGAAAGAAAAAATAACGGGTATATTTAGACTCTTTGACTGTTTTTTAAAAACAAAGAACTTGCATATAATTTGACAAACTCACACACACACACACACACACACACACACACGCACACACGACCTGCTAGCACTCCCGCTCAAATGAGAAACTTAGTTAGAACCTATATTCAACATAAAATTCCTGGATATACTTTGAAACTCGCATTTTTAGAAACAAAGACTTAACAAACTAATGTTGCATTGATATTTATGAAAATGGTTTATCTGTAATCGAGAATATCGGTATTTATTTATTGTTACTCATTTTCAAGACTGGATGCAATATATTACAAATAAAGTACTTGTAAGTGATAAATACTAAGCATTATCAAATACAAAATACTGGAAATATTTTACACGGCAAGTTAAAAATCCTTAATCAAGAAGTAGATGGTGACGCACGACTTCAATTCGCCGTTGGTGCGGAACTGCGATTAACCATGTAGCCTTTTCAATAAGTGAACCCGGGACAAATAACAAGAAGTAGGCCTGAAATCTTTCACCGGTGATGGTTATTTAAAGATGCGCTTGTGCAGGCATTACTCGCACTTCTTTCGTCAACTAGCCCTACATTACAACTTTTTGGTAACTTTTCTTTTTCCACGCACATCGCGCCGAAAAACTGGTAATTTTTTTTTCCTTCTTCTTCCTTTACATACACTTAGCCACTGCACCGCTTTATGTTACACTGTAAACCCTGATAGTATGGTGAAGTCAAATGTTTTGTGGAAACCGATTACCTCAAAACGTTGTGTTGGCCAACTTAATTGCACTGTGTGGAAGGAACTTCAAGAAAATAAGGTGATTTTATTTTCTTTACACGTTTTCAGTGCTGTGAACACAAGATCATTAAGTTGGCATACTCAATTTTTTTGAGGTAATCGGTTTCCAAAAAACATTTGAGTTCACCACACTATCAGGGTTTACAGTGTACCCGTTTTAACATTTCTTGCTCTCACATTTTTTCTGCTTTAAAACACGGTTTTCTCTCCAGAATTCTCCGAATTTAAACTCTCTTTCGTTTCTTTCGTTACCCTCACACAGCGAGCAAAACTCGAAATAAAGTTTTACCACTTTATCACTTTCACTTCCCCACCAACCACGCAAATAATACGCGTTTAAAAACACTAAACTTTAACACAATTAAATAAATGTTTTAAAAGTGTTATCCCCACAAAAAAAGACGTAAAACACGCTAAAACACACTAAAAATGTATAAAATTCTCTCCCCGCACCAGAACGTGCAAGGGGGAGGGTGAGAGGGCGGTGCTGAATCTCACTCACACACAGCCTCCCCGGAGAGGGTGAGAAGAGGAGAGGAGAGGGGGGCGGATTAGGGAGAAGGGCGGTAATTACTTATGGTGGGAAAGTATGATTGTTAAAAAATAATGACAACCCGTTAGAAAAATATTTAGCGCAGTGTCCCAAAAGCGTATTAATGAAACATCCTGAGACCTATGACCTCAGAGAGCAATTTCACGCCCCATAGCTGTGCGCATCTCCGCACCTTCAAAAACATATAGCACCAACCAGCGCATTCCCATGCACAATTTCAGAATAATATATCATTTCATGTTTACTCTTTTCACCTTGAGTGTTCCCAGGCCTTCAAAAACTTTGGAATGTGAATACCCTGTTGCCTAGGCCACCTCAAAACTTTTTAAATTAAGATTGCGAATACTGCGGATGTTATTTTCAAAATAATTATTCAGTCGTGTTTATATGCGGCCGTTCATAGTTCTGAACAATTTCGCTCCCTCCATTCAATAACTTGACATTGTGAACGTGCTTAATGTATGATTTTCTCGCACTTTTTAAAATCAATACGAAGGCCCAGGAAAATCCCTAATACATTGCAATGACCGCCAGGAACAATCTCACAACACGCAGACACCCGTATCGTTCAGACCACCGCCCTGGGTAAGTTTCATTACCCTATTAATTCTCGACAGAAAATTTCATTCATGAATCACTACCCCAACGCCGGTTCCGTCGTCCCATGGTGTCCCACACCCCAACACCCCGCCGGATTCAACCCCGCCCCACCTGTGTAAGTTTATTATTCTCCTGCTTTTTACAGAAGTCGTTCGCACATCAATCATCCCGAATTCAGCTGTTGTTTTAAAAATGACAGCTGTGCACATCCGCAAGTTCTGCCAACTCAGCAACGCGCTCAAACACCTGTCGGATTCAACCCCTCCCCTCCTGGGTAAGTTCTATCGGTCTCCTGCTTTTTGACAGAAGCTGATCGCGCATCAATGTGCAATCAATCATTCCGTGGCTTACAGCCTCCCCGCAAGCCCCGCCCGCCCATGGGGTCCGCTCACTTTCAATGCCTACAGACACACAGAGAGACACAGACCAGGGAGGAAGACGTACAGAATTAACACTCTGCATGGAAACCATCCTTATTGCGCACTTCTTTCGTCAACTACATTACAACTTTTTGGTAACTTTACTTTTCCACGCACATCACGCCGAAAAACTGGTAAATAATTTTCTTATTTATTTATTTCCTTTGCCTTACCCGTTTTAACACTTCATATTCTCATTTTTCTGCTTTAAAAAACACTCTTTTCTCTCCGAAACTCTGCGAATTTAAACTCTCTTTTGTTTCTTCCGTTACAACACACAGCCAACGAAACTCTTGAAATAAACTTCTACCACTTTTATCACATGCACTTCCCCCTTCCAACCATAACCGTTTTAAAACCACCAAACTATAACACAAGAAAATAAATGCTTTAAAAGGTTCACCCCCACAAAAAACGTAAAACACACTAAAATGTATAAAATTCTCTCCCCGCACCAGAATGTTCAAGGGGGAAGGGGGGTTGGGGACGGTGCTGAATCTCACTCACACACAGCCTCCCCGGAGAGGGAGAGAAGAGGCGAGGGGGGAGCGGGTTAGGAGAAAAGGGCGGGAAATACAAAATGAACTTTTGTTACTATTTTTATTTTTTCATATGAACTCAAGTGAACTCTTCAACTCATTAAAAAGCCATCAATCATTTTTTTTGACATAAGCCACATCCCATTACTCTCTGCTGTCAGGAAAACATGGAAAAAGGATTTTCTGATTAACCATGAAAATGCAGTTTTAGTCCATGGAAAACGCAAACCAGACTTTAAATTTGAATATCGTCGGCCTACTGATAAAATCTCGTATCTCCAAACTGATCGAACATGTCGACAATTCTTACATGCAAAAGTAAACATTTTTCATTTTAAACTATATTTATCAATTTATATTATTTTTAATTTAATTTTATTTTATTTTTTTTCCTGTGAAGTTTATCATTTTGAAGATACAAGGTTTAATCAGCAGGCCGACAATATGCCGCTGTAATAGTAGGCCTATGTATGTCTGTGGCAACTAAAAGAAGTAATGCAGACTCTCTTTTTTATTTCTTACTCTAGCCACCATGGCATTAAAGCTGTGCAAACAGACAAATTGCCACGATAATGAAATAACAAATCGAATTTAGCGCTTTTCAACCAGCACAATCAGAGCATTGAAAATGTGCCCCTCCTACAGCAGCCTGTTTGTTCCGTGGAAGACAGGGAAGAAGACAAAGGGAACATTCTAGTCACACAAAGACAATCAAAGACAGTTTATATGATCTCATATAGAAATTGCACAAATGAAATCTCAAACAACTCCAATGTCAGCTTGGATTATTGAGCATTTTTAAAAGGTAAGGTTTCCGAAGATCAAATTAAAAATCAGAAAATTCCCCAAGTAAAAATGTTTGCCCCCTGGCATTGATGCCAATTTGAAGGCTTGCTGGTTTAAAAATGCATTGCACAGGATTACCAAATTAGTCTTATTAGACACTTCAAGTATTCTGCTATCCACTGAAATATACTTTGCCGAGGTGCTGTCTCCTCCTTCAAGTTGGAGAAACCATCACGTTCTACTCTTTTAAAGGGTCTATGTAGTGCCTGTTCCGAGAATTTAGCCATAAAGGAGCCCATGGAAGAAAAGTCGGTTTCCGTTAAATTCCCTGAAGGAACCCATGGGTGTTTGCATGGACCTGGGTTTGTAGTCTCTGAGCCAAAAGATGCCATTGCTGCGGTGATTCCCTCCATCCCCTGGAATTACCAACGAACCTAAGATTCAGCAATAATGCTACAACCTGGGGGCGTATATTGAGTAAAGCAAGTCTTCACCTACAAGTCCGAGGTGAAATCACCCCGAGGTCCACGCATGTTTTCGCTAAATTATAAATCCTAATTCTAATTGGAGTTAGATATGAAACGAGAGTAAATACAGGAACTGTTACGCATCTTTTGCAGTGATTACTGTAACGTCTGATTTCCCGCTTCTTTCTGGTGTAATATTCTAATGCTCACATTGGATCATTCACTGCATGGCGGCAGATTAGATACATCCGTGATTACAGCATGGCCACATTTGCGAACGGAGAAATTTTATTAATATTATTCTATTTGCCTCACAACAGTCTAAATATACGCATGAACCTTCGCTCCCAGCTCTTCTGTCTTTGGTTTAGCTTTGTGGATTTGCCAAACTGTTTGCCAGATGTGGACTGTTGACTTTTCTCTTAAAAGTCTGGTTTTCATTATTATTGCGACTGACTCCTTGAGCTCCAGCCTTCATGACAGTTTTTGCTCCTGAGTGAAATGATGCAGCACAATGCTGTGCAAGAAACAGCTGAGCATCTAATTATCCAACTACTTTTGGTCCCTGAAAATGGGGGCATTATGTACAAAAAGTGCGACAATTCAACATGGATCATCAAATGCATTCAGTATGTAGACGCCTCTTCTGACTGCACTTCTACCTCATTTTCAGTTTTCTCAGATGCAGAGCCAGAACAGCAAAAGATTGTCATCATATACTTACGGACTGACTCGTGGATGAGATTTCGACTTCGACTGAAGAGTTTTGTTATCCCGAGCCTTTGATAGTGGATAGAAAGCCACAGGTGCTGATCCACAATATAAAATTACTTTCAATTTCTCTGTGAGTCTTCACCCCGGAGACAAGCTGCTGGACACACAGTGAACCGTGAGCAGATTGATCCCTTTTATGCCGAGGTCTGCGCTTGTGGGAGTGGCGTCTGAAAAAGAGAGGGTGGGGGAAAATCTCCCTGAAAAAAAGTCACGTGATTTCACAGCAAGTGCTATTGATACAGGGGGCTTTGTCAACCGCAAGTATTTAACATCCTCTGGCTGCATGTCGGTAAAATTCCCGCTGATTACTGTGGTGTTTATGAAGTGTTTTGCCCCCCTGTGCGAGCAGGTCCCATTAATAAGGTCATTTCCCACTGTTCCCCAGAAACTCAAATACTCAATCAAAGCAGGTGCTGTTGATACAGGTGGCTGTGATAAGCAAAAGTGTTTCTCATTCTAAAATGGCCCTTGATAATTGCGATAAAAAGACTAGTCAAATAGGGTGATTTTTTTTCCTGATTGTGAGGACTGGCCCCTTTAATGAGATCATTTCCTTGTGCTCCCCAGTGACCAAACAGCTCCATCAAAGAGCAAACATACAGCATATTAATCATGATCATTTCATACACTGTGATACACCTGCCTATTAGTGTTTTGCAATTGTGTTAGTGTCTTTGCACGTTTAAGTTTTGGGGTATGGATTCCTGCAGGTCGTAGCCGAGGACCAAGATCTTATTCAGATCTCGGTTTTATTCCGACTCTCAGCATCTTGATTTCTTTTGACTGCCAAACTGTCATCGAAAAGATTTGCTCTGAAGATACTTCTGAACACCAGGGATGCCTGGTCCAGACCTGCAATCTCATGAAGAAGGTTCGGTGACACTTTGCAGTTAAAAAGACTCCAAATCTCCAAATTATTGTTTTAAACTTAAAAAATCCCTTCTTTTGAATACTTCTAGGGCATACAAAATATTGGCTAACAAATGCAACGTTAATTACTCGTGCTTGGCACAGTCCCCAGTATCAACAGCACTTGCAGTGAAATCACATGATTTTTGTTAAAGGGAGTTTTTGCCCCTCCCTCTTTTTCAGAGGCCACTCCCACAAGCGCAGACCTCAGCATATAAAGGGAAATTCTGCTGCAGGCTCACTGTGTTTCCAGCAGCTTGTCTCCAGGGCAAAGACTCGCACCCGTGAGGTGTTATCCATGATCCAAGGCTTGGGGTAATAAAACTTTGTCTTTGTCAAGGTTGAAGTCTCATCCACAGAGCTGTCTGTAAGTATATGCTCACATTTATTTTTTGCTCTTTCTCTTAAAAAAATGAAAATGAAGACAAAAGCACAGTCTGTCAGCTTTTAATGTATGGATTGTGATTCGTCAGTCAGGGTTTTAGTACACGTGTCCACCCAAAACTGCATCACCCCACCCATAAAAATGCGTTAGTCAACCACCTACATCCAACCTGACTGGCAAATTGACAACTTTTTGCATTATAGTCGCAGCATTGTCAGGACTGAGTCAAAACCACTTAGAAGGCTGGACCAGTAGGAGGTATTTCAGGACTATCTCCGAGACGGCTAAAAATTTTAATTTGAAGTTCAGACAATTATTCAAAATTCAAAGTTCGCACAATTAATTGCATGTTCAAATTCAAAATGTAAGGTGTGAATGACTTTGTCTCAGTGGCTTCTGCATTCGCCCTCATTACAGAGGTCAGGGAGAAGGGGGTGGATCTTAGGAGCAGAAAAGAGAGTGCTCCTGAATAAGTTGTTTCCAAGGCAAAATGTCATTAAAATGACCTGACAAGGACAAGTCTGAAGATTTCCCAGACATCTCAGGACTGGAAGGTTCCTGATGAAAAGACTGCCCAATGAAGGTGTCTGCCAGGTTAAAGTCCAGGTCAGCAACATCCTGAATAGCCTTTTTGGCCATAGAACGAGTAACTGCACATGAAGGATAGAGGTCTGGAATTTCCTCCTCTATAGAGTCAGATTCTTGATGAATCAAAGGAGTGTCAGTTACAATAGGGTAGGGCACAACCTTATCCCCAGCAAGATCATTACCAAGAAGCAAATGAATGCCTTTGAAAGGAAGAGAAGACCTAACACCAACAGTAACAGGTCCAGAGACTAATTCTGATTTGAGATGAACATTATGGAGAGGTACACTTGTAAAACCACATTCTACTCCTTGAATAAGGACATTAGCCTGAGTAGACGATTTGTCCGAGAAAGGCAGAATATCTGCAAGAATAAGAGATTGGGAAGACCCAGTATCCCTTAGAATTCGAACTGGAGCAGATGAGGAAAAATCATGTGAAAGTGAAACCAAACCAACGGTGATGAATGGCTCAAAACCCTCCATAACCGGATCAGACACAGAAGGTAGAAGATCAGGTGAACTGACCATTGATACAAGAGATTCTCTCTTTGTCAAAGCAGTTGGCTTGGTTTCTTCTCGTTGTTGTTTTTTCTTGAGAGCATAACACTCAGAAATAAGGTGACCTTGCTTTTTGCAGTATTGGCAAGACACAGAGGGTAAAGAATCAGAGGATTGCTTCTCACTGGAAGTTTTCCTTTCAGAAGTGGCCTTAGAATCATTAGAAGTGTTCTTAGAAGAAGTCTTGGACTGAAACTTGGTTTAAAATTTTGAAAAAGTGGATTTCAGTCAGGAAAACTCACGTTTCAATAAAATAGAACAATTTATTAATGGTATAAGCATTACATTGCATTACATTCTGCTCTGGAGGTGTGCCCTGCCTAGGCACAGCAAATATACAAACATAGTTAGTAATGAACAGAAATAAAAATCCCCCAAATGTGAGCAGAACCAAGCAGGTGGAGGCTGGGGTGGAGGAGGCAAGCAAAAGCCAGAAAGCGTGTTGCATAGCATCAGAAGTCATTGCAAACAGCAACAGAAGTAAGTGAGCTTGACATCTTTTGAATAGACCGCTGTATTAACTCGTGATGCATCTTCCAATTGTTGTGCGCCTGCCGATGCTGACGTGCTGGTAGCTTACAGGCTGCTGTCAGCTGATGTAGCTCTTCTTGAGTTTCCTGCCTGAACTAGTTACTCTTTTTTTTGGACAAAAGAAGACTTGTGAGTCAATGCATAACTATCAGCCAGGGTGGAAACATCTTGCAAAGTATTGGGTTTGTTTTTCTTCAAGGAAAGTTTTAATATCAGGCTGGATACACCTTTTGAATTCCTCAACCAAAATAAGTTGCCTCTTCTCTCAAAATCTTTCTCAACTTTCATGGAATTACACCACTGATCCAACAACTGTTCCTTCAACCTGCCAAATTCAACATGAGTTTGACTGGCTTCCTTGCGAGAATTCCTAAATCTTTGCCTGTAAGCCTCGGGGACCAATTCATAACCCTTCAGAATGGCAGATTTGACAAAATCATAATCAGCACACTGTTGGACAGATAACTGGTTATAGATTTTTCTAGCTTTACCAGTAAGAACACTTTGTAACATCATTGTCCAATGCTCTTTTGGCCATTTCAAATTTTCAGCATTTTTTTCAAAATGGGTAAAGTATTGGTCAACATCATTTTCTAAGAAAGGAGGAACAAGTCTGATGTGTTTAACCACATCAAAATGATCAGAAAGTCCAAAAGATTTTGGAACAGTACCTGCTTCTATTCTCTTCATTTCCAATTCGTACTGCATCCTTTTTTCTTCTAGTTCTCTCTCCTTCTCTCTCACCAACCTTCTTTCCTCCTTCTCCATCCTTCTTTCCTCCAGTTCTCTTTCCTTCTCCCTCTTCAACCTTCTCTCTTCCAGCTCTAGTTGTTTTTGGCGTAGCTGCAAGTCTTTGCAGCTTCATTGCAGGCACTTCCACACCTTTAATTAATTCTGCTGCTTCTTCCCCAAAGATATCTTCATCGATAAAATGTTGCAACAAAATGTTGAATATTTCTTGTTTCTTCATTGATGACTTCACATCAGATAATCCAAGGGTTGAGGCTATTTGTAGCAAGTCCTTCTTCTTTGCCAGCACAATTAATTCCTGGGTTGGAGTTTTCAAAAAACTTTCCAAATCAAATGATTGCTGGTTTTTCAACTAGTCACAAGATTTAAAATAATAATCTTTGATGAATCCAATCTCGGTGGAACCTCCAATTTGTTATGACTTGGAAAAACATCACAACAAAGAAAACCAGCAAAGAAAACTAAAACAAATTTATTCTTCAATAAAAAAGTTCTTCAAAAAATATCCACTATTTAACTCCTAATAACTCTCTAATGCCACTATTTAACTGTTGCCAAAACAAAACTCTGCTTCTGCTCTGCTCTCTTCTGCTGTCTGCCCTCTTGTACTTAAAATCACAGCATTTTTATAGACTAGCAACCTTCTGCAAAGATCCACAGGATTCCGCCCCCCCAGGCAGGAAGGTGCCAGAGGATTATAGAAAGCACCAGTCTTTTCCTAATGATTTTAAATCAGAGCATGTTTTACAGGCACACCACCAGAGGGTGCCAAATGAACAAAATAAATATAGCTGATCAGCAAGGCGGCAAAACAGCATGTAACAAATCTTCATTTACAAATGAAATATAATGCTGTACAAAAAATACTCATACATGGTCAATTGTATTGGAGCTGTTTCATAATCTGGGTATAATTTCTAGGTTCAAAAATCAAACTTGAAATTCTTGTGGTTCTTCGGTGCCAAAAATTCTTTGTTGGACAGGAGTTAAATATGCAAAATATCAGAGCTACATGTCATATATTGTAAATTATACACTGTTTACTGCAGTAACAACTGAGGTGACAACAAAAATTGAGGTGCTCAGGAGGGGATGCTTTTTTATGGACTTGTGATTTAAGCCCATCTGAAGCTGTACACAGACTGCACCTTTCACTTGACCTAAATTATATTTGGAATTTTGCGAAAATAGAATATACTGATTCAGAAAAGCAAATTGATATATGACAAATGCACTTCAAAATTCAAAAAAGATACTGATGGAGCCGCTTAGTTTACAAAAGGCTGTTGCCTGCAGTGAAGTATCTTTCTAGTGTGAAAGAAAGTGCACCTGTCGAAGTAAAAACTATCATTTAGTTGAAGTATAAATGAAACGACCTCTCTGTAGGGTCAGAAATGAACCAGCACTTTCCTCTTACAAGGACATTTACAAAAACTTGGAACAGATTTTCTTGGTATAACTGGGGCTAATTAGTATCCTTGAAACAATGTAAATATAAGACACCACAATGCATACATGGAAAAATGTTTTCAGGGGTCAATTGGTCTCATTCAAAAATACGACCGTGATTGTGAAACAGCCCATCAAATGCAGTGCTGAGATCAAGCAAAACCAGAACTGCTTAAACTGAAAGATGATGGCCAACAGGAAGTGATTCACAACATATTCATTGACAAGTTTTTTTTTTTGGCGTTGGCACCCCCGGGCCGCGTTTTTTTTTTCTATGTCAAGTATGACTCGTCACACAGAAATATTGAAAACACTCTTGTGAATTTATTTTTCCAATGAAACAGCATAATCTTTTCTCCAGATATTCCTCTAAGTCTGTATTTCTGCAGTCAAAACCCCTCTACCTGTTTTACTTTTTTGGGCAAATATTTATAAATTCAACATTTAATGAAATTTCCGCAATCATGGGTCAATGCGCAATGCCACTCGACAATCTGCACATTTGTAACGTCTTTCCCTTTGCCTGCCAGTGCGAGAACACTCTCTATCCTTGTAGGATTTCGTTTTTTGTCAGCAGCTGGAATAAAGGATGGGAAATGTCTTTCTGTAAGGCGTAGGGGGTTCTCGAATGACGGACATCCCCCAGTAGCTCATGCACGAGCAACATGATTTACCTCAAATAGGGTACAGATTACTTGAATTCTTTATTCAAGAAGGGAGAGGCATTTACCAAGCTTTTTGTAAACTATGCAGGAGATATACATGACAATGTCGAACGTGAAAAAATACTTTCTTGTACCATTTCCCACATTTTCTCATACAAGGGTATGCATGCAGGTCCCTATCGCACAAATCAACCCTTCCCATGTGGAGGATGTACTCAATGACACAGTTTGGCTTAAGAATTCTCTTCTCCCTTTTGTGGTTTTTATTCACTTTACCTTTTCCCCCAAAGCCGTTATCACTCATTGTACTAAGCATTAGAACGTCCCGTTTATCTTTCTAGCGGTAAATAGCAATGCCATCTTTCTGAGAAACTTTAATTTCACTTGGAGCTAGCCAAGTTTCGGGAAAGACATACCCTTTCAACAACCACAATTTCGAAATAGTCGGGACAAAGTGTAAATTGTGAATAAAATCAAAACGCAATGACTTTCAAATTACACCAGCCAGTATTTTATTCACAGAAGAATAGAGATAACGTAGCAAATGTTGAAACTGAGAAACTGTACAATTTTATCCACAAAATGAACTCATTTCCAATTTGATAGCTGGTACAGGTCTCAAAAGAAATGGGACAGGGGCCTGTTTACTATGGTGTAGCATCTCATCCTGTCCCGCCAAATGTTCTCAATCAGTGAAAGATCAGGACTGCAGGCAAGCCAGGTCAGCACACGGACTCTTCTACTATGAAGCCATGCTGTTGTAATAGCTGCAGTATGTGGTTTTGGATTGTCCTGCTGAAATACACAAGGCCTTCCTTGGAATGGATGTCTTCTGGAGGGGACCACATGTTGCTCAAAAGCCTTTATATCCCTTTCAACATTCATGGTGCTTTTTAAAACATGCAAGTGTCCCACATCATATGTACTAATGCATCCCGATACCATCAGAGACGCTGGCTTTTTAACAGAACGATGATAACAGGAGGGATGGTCTTTCTCCTCTTTAGCCCGGAGGACACAACACCCATGATTTCCAACAAGAATGTCAAATTTGGACTCGTCTGTCCACAGGACACTTTGCCACTTTGCTACAGTCCATTTTAAATGAGCCTTGGCCCACAGAACATGGTGGCGCTTCTGGATCATGCTCAACAATGGCTTCCTTTTTGCATGATAGAGTTTTAGGTGGCATCTGTGGATGGATTCCAGACAGTTGTTTCTTAAAGTATTCTTGGGCGCATTTAGTAATGTCAATGGCAGAATCATGCCGGTGAGTGATGCAGTGGCGTCTGAGGGCCCAAGGATCACGGGCATCCAGTAAAGGTCTTCGGCCTTGTCCCTTACGCACAGAGATTTTTCCAGTTTCTCTGAATCTTTTGATGATGTTATGCACTGTTGATGATGAGACCTTCAAAGCCCTTGCAATTTGACATTGAGGAACATTGTTTTTAAAGTATTCCACAATTATTTTACGCAAACCTTCACAGGTTGGAGAGCCTCTGGTCATCTTTACTTCTGAGAGACTCAGGCTCTCTAAGACATCCCTTTTATAGCCAATCATGTTATACACCTGATGACAGCTAATGTAATTACTTAATTACTAAATGTTCTCTCAGCTGACTCTCTAATATATTAATAGCTTTTTCAGCCCTTCTTTGCCTGTGTCCCAACTTTTTTGAGACCAGTTGCAGCCAGAAAATTCTAAATGAGCTCATTTTGTGGATAAAAGTGTAAAATCTCCCAGTTCCATATTTTGAAATGTTATCTATGTTCTATTGTAAATGACATATTGGCTCATGTGATCTGAAAGTCATTGCATTTTGATTTTATTCACAATTTACACTTGGTTCCTGCTATTTTGGAATTGTGGTTGTATTTCTCATAACAGTACCACATGTATGAGAGTCTAAGGGTCGCTTTGCTGAAGTTGGACTGGTGAAGAATCGGTCCAAGTACAGTTTGTAATTTTTTTCAAGCAAACGTTCCACCAGAGTCAAAACGACTTTCTCACCCTGACCACTGTTCTCCTCGGTGTATTCAGTCGTGGCACCAGTATACACCAAAAAGTCCCACACTTATCCAGTGTCACTCTCACAGAGTTTATAGCTTTTCACACCAAAACATCTGTATGGGCATGTACTGCCTGAATCCAAAGCGGCTATAAAACCCCACAGAACAATACCAACAACAGAAATTGCGAGGGTCGAAGGCTCGACGTCTTCTTTGGGCTGGCGTTACAAGTGCGATCTTTTGGCTGGTGCGAATCACAATACAATTAATCAATTTTCTCCTTTCAAAGAACAGGGCACAAAAGCACAATGGTTACAATTAATCTGACTCCATAGTAAATTTAGAATACCAAATTTAGTTATACTCTCGTTAAATATCTGACTCCAAATTAGAATTAGAATTAAAAATTTAGGGAAAACATGCGTGGACCTTGAGGTGATTTTACCTCGGACTCATAAGTGAGGGCCTGCGTTACTCAATATATGCCCTCGGGTTTTAGCATAATTGCCAGATCGTAGTTCGGTGATAGTTTTAGAGGATGGAAGAAATCACCACGATAGTAGCATCTTGGCTTAAACATATCATGAACCCAGATATACAGTATTTGAACCAAAGGGATCCTTAAAGCAAATCTAACAGGCACCGGCTTATAAGCCCAGGGGTGGCCTTCAATTACCTAGCAGGGGGGGTCGAATCTGGTTTTTGGGATTCCACCATTTGGAGGGTGTCATAATACTATTTAGCAGAGAGAGGAGAACAGAATAATTACCTGAGAGAATTCTGACCAATTTTCAGGAGTTTCCAAAAGGGAATGAACCATAATTTCAATGGGAATGAAATATACTCCATTCAACTCCTTGGATTCTCCTGAGAATTACAAGACCAAACATGACATGAATATGTATTAATATGATGCAGTTGTCATGAAAAAGTCTTAAGATTAATTATTATATAGATAAATTGGGTTATAAGTACAGAAGTGATTTCTTAGCAGTATATTGAACATATGAGCATATTGTGAAGTTCCCAGAGGTTTAGATTATTTTCAACAGATAAGTTAAGGTCCAGTTATATTAAAGACTGAGGACAGTAATATGACTTCCACAGGGGGCATTGAGTCAGCCAGAGCCTTGCAACTACCCCTTCCATACAGAGTAACACCAAGGACACAGAAAGACCATTAACACCTTCCACTCGCAGGCTGAGCGAACATCCTGGGCCCCACTCATAACTGAGGCAGTCCTGTTATGGCCCCAATTTGTTATTACATTTATAACACAACAGCAACAGCAAGGGATGACAAACACAGTTTTAACAACTAAAACACATTTAATTTTTAACGAAGACAAAGACTGATAACAACCTACAACTAAAGACCAAGATTGATAAATAAGAAAAAACAGAAATAATTACAGTCCCTTTTTAGTGGGGTGGCTTGGTGATGTCCTGGATGAAGAAAATGCTCAAACACAGTCAAAGAAATCCACAAAAGAAACGTCACAGGTCTTGAACAGAATGGCAGGTCTGGTCATCTTCTTACAATTTCTCCTACTACTTTACTGTCTCAGTTCTTTTCCTTATATACTCCCCTGCAGACCCCACCCACATTCAGACCTCTTTTTTTTAATTTTCTGAGACTTGCCCCAGACATGTCCAGGACATGTCTAAACATGACTCCAGTCTGAGCTTAACAAAAAAAAGGTAAATACTGCCATCTAGTGGCCTATATTCACATTACACCTCCATTCCAAAAGGGAAAAATTTTGACTCATAAAGGCAAAATTTTTCTTTTCAATACAAAATGGTTAAGTGAACACTTGTCTATATATACATATCATACACATTCAAACACGGGATAAGCAATCAGCAATTACATTGTCTGTACCCTTCACATGCTTAATTTCCAAGTCAAACTCCTGTAAAATCAAACTCCAATTCAACAATCTCCGATTCTTGTTTTTCATCTTACTCAAAAACATTAACGGATTGTGGTCAGTGTACACAATCATTGGCTTTTGTCCTGTACAAACATAAACCTCAAAGTGTTGTAAAGAAAGGACCAGAGCCAACAGTTCCTTCTCTATTGTGGAATAGTTCCTTTGGTGGCGATTGAACTTCCTGGAGAAGTATGCCACGGGATGCTCAATGTCATCAGAGTCACTTCTCTGTAGGAGCACAGATCCACAAGCTTGGTCGCTAGCATCGACCGCGATGGAGAACGGTTTGTTGAAGTCAGGAGATTTGAGCACGGGGAAGTGACACAGCAGAGACTTCAGGTGATCGAAGGCTCTCTGGCATGCATCATCCCAGGTGAACTTTACGCCTTTCTTCAGTTGGTTAGTTAGACTGAGAGCAATCTCAGCAAAGTTCTTGCAGAACTTGCGGTAGTACCCGATCATTCCAAGGAAGCGGCGCAAAGCTTTTTTGTTGTCAGGAACTGGAAAGTCCATGATGGCTTGGACTTTAGCATTTATGGGTGCCACCTTACCCTGGCCTATGACGTAGCCAAGATAGGTGACAGTAGCACAACCAAAGTCACTCTTGTTCAGGTTAACAGTCAGGTTAGCCTGGGTCAGGCGCTGGAACAACGTCTCTACATCTTTTAGATGTTCTTCCCAGGAGTCACTCCATGTGATCAGGTCATCGATGTATGCACCCGTGTGTGGCAATCCGGCGATTGTAGACTGTATCATCCTTTGGAACGTGGCTGGGGCATTTTTCATGCCAAAGGGTAGGACTTCATACTGGTACAATCCAGATGGTGTGGCAAAAGCAGAGATGCTCTTGGCCCTCTCAGTTAAAGGCACACACCAATAACCCTTCAATAAATCAATCTTGGTCAGAAACTTTGCTTGCCCTACACTATCAATACAATCATCAATCCTAGGTATTGGAAACACATCAGTTCTAGTTACAGCATTGACTTTGCGATAATCTGTACAGAATCTAGTACTTCCATCAGGTTTTGGAACTAGCACACAGGGTGAACTCCAATCGGAGTTGGAGGGTCTGATAATATCATGTTTTAACATGTACTCAACCTCTTTCTCAGCAATCTTTCTCTTTTCAGGATTCATCCGGTATGGATGCTGTTTTATTGGTTTGGCATCACCAACATCTACATCATGAGAGGCTATAGTAACTCTCTTTGGAACATCAGGAAACAAATCCTCATATTTCTTGATCAACCTTTCAAACTGATCTCTCTGTGAGGGTTCTAAGTGCTGGAGTTTTACATCAAGATTTTGCAACACTTCAGTGTTTGACAATTTACATGAAAGAACTTCAGCTTTAATTCTTGGTTCATCATCTTGAAACTCCCCCTCATCTTCACACTTTTCGACCATTGGAGAATCTGAAGTGACAGCTGCAACCCTAGCATTTCTGTCATGATAAGGCTTTAGCATGTTAATATGTCACAATTGTTTTGGTTTTCTCCTATCTGGAGTCTTCACAATGTAATTGAGATCATTGAGTTTTGTCAGAATTTCATAAGGACCATGAAATCTAGCCTGCAATGGATTGGACTGCAAGGGAAACAACACAAGGACCATTTCTCCTGGTTTAAACTCACGGCTTCTAGCCTTATGATCATACCAAGTTTTCATTTTTCCCTGACTTGATTTCAAGTTCTCTTTGGCAAGGTCACAAGCTGCACGCAATCTTTCCTTGAACTTGCTAACATAGTCTAACAGACTGATATGCGGCTCTTTCTCTTGCCATTGTTCACTCAATAATAGCAAAGGTCCTCTCACTTCATGACCAAACACTAGCTCAAATGGACTGAATCCAGTAGACTCCTGCACTGCTTCTCTAGCTGCAAACAACAGCAAATGAACCCCTTCATCCCAGTCTTTCTCATGGTCATAACAATAAGTCCTCATCATTGTCTTGAGAGTGGAATGAAACCGCTCTAAGGCACCCTGACTTTCTGGATGATAGGCACTAGAAAGAATCTGCTTTGCACCTAGTTCATACACAACCTGCTGAAACAATCCTGAAGTGAAATTGCTACCTTGGTCTGACTGAATTTCCCTGGGAAGACCAAACAACGTGAAGAACTTTATCAAAGCCTTCGAGATTGCAGTTGCCTTGATGTTACGTAGAGGTATGGCTTCGGGGAATCTGGTAGATGCACACATGATTGTCAACAAGTACTGATTTCCAGATCTAGTCTTGGGTAATGGACCAACGCAATCAACAATGACCCTAGAGAATGGCTCCCCAAATGCTGGGATAGGCTGCAATGGAGCTACAGGTGGGTCTAACTGGTGTTTTCCAACTACCTGACAAGTGTGACAGGTTTTGCAAAAGTTGGAAACGTCTTTCCGAAGCCCAGGCCAAAAGAAGTGTTTCATGATCTTATCAACAGTCTTGTTAACACCAAGATGACCTCCTAAAGGTAAACTATGAGCCATTGTTAAGATCTCATTCCTGTAGACCTTCGGAACAACAATTTGCCTGACCACTGCCCAATCTGCATTGGCAGGGATATCAGGAGGGCGCCACTTCCGCATCAACACACCATCCTTGAGATAATACCCAACTGGAACTGCATCTATTTCTTTTTCAGGAAGGGCTCTCCTCTTTAGTACACCAATTTCAGGATCATTAGTTTGCTCCTCAATCAACCGCTTTCTGGACAGAGACAAGTCTCCAGACACATCAGAATCACCAGACCCATCCGGCTGGCTGAATAGAGAACTGATAAAAGTATCTGATAAGTCCTCAAACGGAGAAACCATAGTAGGTAAATCAGAGTCATGAGGCGAACCACCTGAGTCCTGACCATTCAATGTGCTGGACGGCACCACAAAATCTTCTTCTTTAGCCTTCTTGGCCATAGCACGAGTCACTGCGCAAGAAGGATACAGAGATGGGTCCTCATCCCCATCTTCAGTGCTCGGCTGTGAAGTAAGATGTACAGGGGGAACTACTTTGCCCCCAGCCAGGTCATTGCCTAGCAACAGAGAAACACCCTTTATAGGTAGACTTGACATAAGTCCCACCTTTACCTGTCCTGTAACTAAATCTGACTTCAAGAATATAGAGCGCAGGGGTACAGATACAGTTCTCCCTTCAATACCTTGTATAAGTATGAAATCCCCTGAAGCGGTCTCATCACGTAACTCCAAGGAGTCCATCAACAAAAGTGACTGAGAAGCTCCGGTATCCCTTAGGATATATATGGGGACAGGAGTAGTATGCTCATTCAGAGCCACAAATCCCCCTGACACAAATGGAAGAAATTCCTCCCTCACGAAGTCAGCTGTATCAGGTTTTTTAGCCCCACAAGAAGCAGGCAATTTAGCAGATTGGTTATCTACTACAGGGGTTTCTAACCTTGTTTTCACAAAGGCATTTGGTTTGGTATCCTTTTCTTTTTCTTTCTTAGCTTTAAGGAACCAACAGTTAGTTGTAACATGACCAGATTTCTTGCAATAACTGCAAACTAGACCACTTTTGTCACTGTCAGCTTTCACACTTTGATCAGACCTGTTACTGGATTTCTGAGCACCATCACCAGATTTGTCTTTGTCTTTGGGTGAGGAATCTTGGGTATCACCATAACCCTTTTTCTGAAATTGGGACCATCTATTATTACTGCTAGACTGAAATTTGGACTTATGTGTGAGAACATATTCATCTGCAAATTTGGCAGCTGATTGCAAATTCAGTGCTTGCTTCTCATTAAGGTAGGTCTTAACATCATCTTTAACACAGTTCTTGAATTCTTCAACTAACACCATCTCTTTCAGTGAGTTGAAATCATCCTTGACCTCCATAGAAGTACACCAGCGCTCAAAGCAAACCTGCTTTTCATTAGCAAATTCAACATAAGTCTGATTTTCAGATTTCTTCAGACCTCTGAATTTCTGTCGGTAAGCCTCTGGAACCAACTCATAAGCTCTCAAAATAACCTTTTTGACAACCTCATAATCAGAGGAATCATCTGCAGACAAAGCCGAATAGGCTTGTTGAGCTTTACCCTTGAGGACAGTTTGCAACATCAGAGGCCAGTGTTCCTTTGGCCACTGGCAACTCTTTGCTACCTTTTCAAAACACTGGAAATAGTTGTCAACATCCTTTTCTGAAAATGGAGGCACCAGTTTTACCTCCTGGCTAGCCCGAAATTTATTTTCTGTTGCTATTTTTATTTTTAGTTGCTCCATTTGGAGTCTTTCTTCTCTATCGAGTTTCTCTAATTCAAAATCTCTCTGTCTTGCAAATTTTTCTAACTCAAATTCTCTTTGTTTTTCTTCTCTTGCTAATTTTTCTAACTCAAACTGCCTTTGTTTTTCTTTTTCTTCCCTCTCAAATTCTCTTTGTTTTTCTTTTTCCTCCCTTTCTTTTTCTCTTTCCTCCCTTTCAATCTCTAGCATTTTTAATTTAAGTTCCATTTCTATATTTGGATTTTCCACTGGAAACTGTTCCAGATCTCCTGGTGCAAACACATTTTCATCAATGTAATATTCAACTATCTCTCTAGCCAGTCTTGCTTTTCGCATGGCTGGTTTCACCTCTGTCAGCTCTAAATGTCTGCAAATTTCTAGCAGTTCTGTCTTTTTAAAAGACTTCAAAACCCCTACGGTTGGTGATGCCAAGAAATCATCCATTGCTGTTGTCAATATATATGTATTCAATTAAAATCAATTTTACAATTTGAAATGTTAGATTTTCAATAAATTACTCACAAAATGGTCTATCCCGGACCTTGAGCCCCCAATTTGTTATGGCCCCAATTTGTTATTACATTTATAACACAACAGCAACAGCAAGGGATGACAAACACAGTTTTAACAACTAAAACACATTTAATTTTTAACGAAGACAAAGACTAATAACAACCTACAACTAAAGACCAAGATTGATAAATAAGAAAAAACAGAAATAATTACAGTCCCTTTTTAGTGGGGTGGCTTGGTGATGTCCTGGATGAAGAAAATGCTCAAACACAGTCAAAGAAATCCACAAAAGAAACGTCACAGGTCTTGAACAGAATGGCAGGTCTGGTCATCTTCTTGCAATTTCTCCTACTACTTTACTGTCTCAGTTCTTTTCCTTATATACTCCCCTGCAGACCCCACCCACATTCAGACCTCTTTTTTTTAATTTTCTGAGACTTGCCCCAGACATGTCCAGGACATGTCTAAACATGACTCCAGTCTGAGCTTAACAAAAAAAAGGTAAATACTGCCATCTAGTGGCCTATATTCACATTACAGTCCAAACAGTTTTCTTGTTATCTTGCATGGCTCCGGAGTTCCTTGAGGCTCAGTTCCAGAGCTATCAGCCATTTGCCGCCTCCAGCCTCTGGGCTCCCCCACTCATCAGTGTTTGCAGAACTCCATCCCCCTTTCCAGATCTTACACGGCCTTTCCATAACATGAGCGATTCGTCAACACACACATGCTCACAGGGCAAGTAAACAGTCCTGAACTTATCCCATAAATAGTCACTAACGTCTTATTTTGTAGAGTCTATCATCTTCCAGCAACCTGAGAACAAAGTGGAGGACAGATAACAGCAGACTCAAAAAATTTCTGGACATACATTTTCCAAATACAGGTGATGCAAGTAGACTGTCAGTGCTAAAGCACATTGACATTGTTGGCTTTCTGACAACACCCATCAGCAAAATCATAGCTGGAAGGTCTATAGGTCTATAGGTCTTTCTATTGCATTTGTGGGTTTCCAAGCCTTCATCCTGGAATGCTGTGAAAATTGCTCATTATCAAGTCAAGTACTGTGAATGTTTATATGTTGTGTTCTATAAAAGCATGAAAACATATAATTGTTTGTGAGGTATTAGTTTAAGAAGACCGTGTTTGTCAATTGTTGCGACTTAGATGAAGATCAGATCACATTTTATGACCAATTTTTGCAGAAATCCAGGTAATTACAAAGGGTTCACATACTTTTTCTTGTAACTGTAAATACAAAGATACAGGTAGGTTCAGCAGAATGTGCTCACAGCAAACGCAGAAGTTAACATCGGAGTTTATCGTTTTGCAAAGTGAACAAAATATTTTTTCGTTAGGCCTAATCGTTGCACACATTGCATGAAGAAGAAAGCAGCACCTTTTACTGCTGATGGCTAATTTTTATTCATTGGAAAACCTGTTCATCAAGCGAAATGATTGACAACAGTTCAAGAATTTTCAGCGCTCATTTTAACTTAAGGAGAACTGGTGACACCTGATTGTCCTTAGGATTTTTGATGTTTATGTAAAGACATTTACATAGGCGTGGCGGCTTTTATTTTGCCATGGCGGTGTGCCACAATCAATTACACGTAGCGGAAACCCTGTATTGATGTGGCCATTCGATCATACGTGACGTAAGCAATTGGAAGACTGACAGGTGGATGTATATTTAACTATGAAATTATTTGAGGGAACTTAATATATGATATGAGAACTATGGACTAATATATTTTTTGTACAGCAGGACAATAAAGAGAAAATTATTGCACTTGTTTCACTGTGATCACAGACTTTGGGGGGTTGAAGGGGAGGGGTGAGTGTGTGTGTCTGAGAGGTTGTGTATTGAAATGTCTGTTGAATCTGAACCCAGTAACTATAAATGCCAATGTAGAGATGATGGCTCTATGGTGGTTAAATAAATCCAAGCATAATGAAGAATAAGATTAATAACTGAGAATGGTGAATTTAGGAAAGCTACCTAAGAAGGGACTAAAGCTGGCACATTTAAACATACGTAGCCTTAGAAATAAGTTAACGGATGTTTCAAATATCTTGTTTGAAGGCAATGTGCATATATACTCAGCAACAAAAGTTTCTGTGACACCATTTATGTGTATGTTATAAATGACACGCAAAGATCTCAATGCAATCAATATGTTTATTTAACAGGAGAAACACTGACTTTTCAGTGCCAACGTCACTCAAAACGAAAAATGTCATTTTCATGCGTCATGAAGCACTTGTCTGACGTCTAACCAATTGTGACCTTCACACTTCAATACCGGGTGTGACTTCCTCGTGCCATGATGCAAGCAACGCATCTCCGGCGCATGGACCGAATCAGATGTGCCAGAAATTGCTGTGGGATGTCATTCCAAATCTGACGTAGACGTTGTCGCAATTCCTGGAGTGTAGCTGGCGGGTTATCCAACAGCCGCAAACGTCGATCCATCTCGTCCCAAAGATGCTCGATTGGGGACATGTCTGGGGATCTGGCTGGCCATGGCAGGACATTGACATGTTGTTGCATCAGATACTGCTGTACAATCCTTGCAACGTGTGGTCTGGCGTTATCATGTTGCAGCGTTATTCCGGGACCATGTTGCATCAAAAACGGTACCACCAATGGCCGTAGCACTTCATCGCGATATCTTTGACCTGTCAGATTTCCATCAATAACAAGCAAATCTGTTCTGTTTCTAGCCGTGATCCCTCCCCAAATCATGACACTACCACCTCCAAAACGATCAAATTCCTGAACACAGTTGTTGGCATAACGTTCTCCACGTCGACGGTATACACGTAAACGACCATCACATCGGTTAAGCATGAATCTTGATTCATCAGTGAA
Organism: Gymnothorax reevesii; assembly: GCA_029721435.1. NCBI lineage: Eukaryota > Metazoa > Chordata > Actinopteri > Anguilliformes > Muraenidae > Gymnothorax > Gymnothorax reevesii. The sequence goes on along the minus strand of CM056579.1, from coordinate 11,187,634 downwards.
GAGTACAAGATCCCACTGACGTTGGATCCACCGTCGATGTTGTTGTGCCCACTGTAGACGCAGTCGTCGGTGTTGTACTGTGAGTATTGGACGTCTTGCTGGCCGACGTGGGACAATGCCAAAATGACGGAGACGGCGACGGATTGTCTGTGCAGACAGTCGCCTCAAACCAGGTATCGTTCTTGCAGTTATGGTTGCAGGTTGGAATCGATTTCGGAGATGGGTTGTTCGAATCCAGTTGTCCTGTCTGGGAGTGGTTACTCGTGGACGGCCGCTGCGAGGACGGTCTCTGACATGTCTTGTCTGCTGAAGACGCTGCCATAAGTTCCAAATGGTGTTTCGGTGGACATTCAGGCGATGAGCAACTTCCCTCTGCGAGGTTCCGGATTCAATCATCCCAATGGCCCTCCACCGATCATTTTCAGACAGTCTTGGCATTTAGAGGGTAGAGTTCCTGATCCGAAATGGCTGTGTTTTCGATAAGCGATGCTTCCGTCGTTCATCAGGCACAATGTGAACATTCCAAAAATTCTCCTCTTTTATTGCCATCCACAAGCATGATTTACGCACATTTTCACGTGCAAAGTCATTTTCTCGCATTTTCATGATTTCCATTTCAATGTTGTGTTTACGTGTACTGTTTCAGTCTGATATCACCATGTATGACAATTTCATAATTGCGTTGTGAAAAATAATTAACAATATTGGTGTCACAGAAACTTTTGTTGCTGAGTATATTAGGGATTACTGAGACTCATCTTGTTTCCTCATTTGAAGACTCCTCAGTATATATACAAGGGTACTGCATATATAGAAATGACAGAAATGCAAGAGGTGGTGGTGTAGTCATGTATATACAGGAGCATATACCAGTAAAAATTAGATTGGATTTAATGTTACCTGAGATTGAAGTATTAGTGCTTCATGTCCACATTCCACATCTAAAACCGCTGCTGGTTGGCTGTTGTTACCGTCCACCCAATGCAAATTCTGATTACCTGGATAATGTATGTGCTATGACAGACAACATATGTGACAATCAAAATGAAGTCTATATTATGGGAGACCTTAATATAGACTGGAATTTATTACAGTGTCCTTTAAGAAATAAGCTTCATTCTATAATTGAGGCATGTGGTTTAAAACAGATGGTAACCAAACCAACACGAATATACTGTAGGAGTGATGGATCTAAGACATCTACTTTAATTGACCATATCTTTACTAACTCTGGTGATTTTTGTACTAAAGCTATATCAGTCCCAGTGGGTTGTAGTGATCATAACCTCATTGCTATGGTGAGGGAAACCAGAGTTCCTAAAGCTGGGCATAAAATAATAGTTAAAAGGTCATATAAAAGTTTTACTGAAGATGGTTTTACTGAGGATATCCGTAATATTTGTTGGGATGATGTGTTGATTAGTAAAAATCCAGATGTAGCAGTTGAAGTTTTCAACAAGCTGTTTTTAGAAGTGAGTGATAAACATAAAAAAAGCGTACAGTGAGGAAAGTAAGAGCTGGGTGGATTGATACTGAACTCAAGGACTGCATGGTACAAAGAGATGAGGCTAAAAGAGTGGCAAATGTTTCTAATTATGAAACAGATTGGCAGATATACCGGAAACTGAGAAATTATGTAACTAAACTAAATAAAAAGAAAAAGAAGGCGTACTATAACAATTTGATTATAAATGAGAAACATGACAACAAGAAATTATGGAGTATCCTGAATAGTATCCTGGGAAGAAATGTTAAATCCACTCCATCATTTCTTGAATCAGGGGGTCAGTTTATCACAAAGCCAATGGATATAGCCAATCACTTGAACAATTATTTTTGTAACAAAATTGATAGGTTAGGAGATGATATGGGAGAAACTAATAACTCAAAAGCAAAATTTCTCATAAGAAATTGTGTTATGGTAGGGAAAACTTGCAATTTTGAGTTTGTTAATGTTACTGCTGGCCAGGTAGATAAATTATTATTAGAATGTAAAGAAAAGCCATCGGGTATAGATAATATTGATCCAAAATTATTGAAACTTGCTGCAAGCTTCATTTCAGTTCCTATTGCTCACATTTTAAACTTGACTTTTAATAAGGGAATCCATCCAAATGCTTGGAAAACTGCAAAAATTGTGCCATTACCAAAAAGTGCAACCGCACCTTTCTGTGGCCCTAACAGTAGACCGGTCAGTCTGTTACCTGCTCTGAGTAAAATTATGGAGAGGATTGTTTTTGAACAAATTCAAAAATATTTTTTAGATAATAATTTAAATACAGATTTCCAACATGCATACAGAGCAGGGCATTCAACCGCTACAGCTATGGCCCAGATGACAAATGATTGGATGACGGCATTAGATAACAGAAGGTTGGCAGGAGCTGTATTGCTGGATTTTATCTCAGCTTTTGATCTTATTGATCACAACCTTCTGTTACGAAAGATGCAATGTTATGGCTTCGGTCAAGCAGCATTACTTTGGCTTAAGAGTTATCTAGAAAACAGGAGGCAAGCTGTTTTTTTCAATGGGAGCTTCTCAGATGGGAAAAGTGTTCGCTGTGGTATACCACAGGGAAGCTGTCTAGGACCACTCCTGTTTTCTATACATACTAATGACCTGCCATTAGTGTTAAAAAAAGCAAAAATAGCAATGTACGCTGATGACTCAACCATTTATTCATCACAAGATACAGTTGAAGAACCTCTAAATGTTTTGATGGGAGAGTTAAAAGCTGTACTTGACTGGGTTATGAATAACAAGCTAGTTCTAAATGTTGGCAAGACAAAAAGTATTGTCTTTGGAACCAAACATATGCTGTTAACCGAACCCAAACTACATCTGGTTGTCAAAGACATTAGCGTTGAACAGGTACGGGTGACAAAACTGCTTGGTGTTGAGATTGACAACAAACTATCATGGTCAGAACATATTTGTATAGTAGTTCGCAGGATGGGCCAAAGTCTCTCAATGGTAAGAAGATGTTCTCACATGCTACTTCTCAACATGACAGCAGATGTGATAAAGACCCTTGTGCTGTCGCAGTTAGATTACTGCTCTGAGATTTGGTCATGTGCTGCTGTAACACATATAAAGACCTTACAAACTGTCCAAAATAGAGCAGCTCGATGTGCGCTACGTTGTCCACTCAGGACTAATGTGAACTGGATGCACAACATATTGTCTTGGCTAAAAGTGAAAGAAAGATTTACGGCCTCATTGCTTAATTTTACTAGAAATATTGTTACAACGAAATTACCAAATGTACTCTTCCAAAAGTTATATCTAAGCTCTGATGAACATCAATATGAAACACGACATGCCACGGCGGGTAGATTTAAACTACCTAATGTGGAAACAAACTATGGAAAAAGTACAGTAATGTATAGAGCAATGTTTGGCTGGAACACTTTGCCAAGTGAAATAATTTCTGCAAACAGTAAACAACAGTTTAAGTTCCTTCTGAAGAGGCATTTTATTAGGAACGAATTCTGAATTTGAAGTAACTAAATAACATGAGCCTGAGAATCTATGTGTGTGTGTGAGTGTGAGTGTGTGTATGTGTGTGGATAGGGAGGGGGGAGGGGGTGGATGTGGGTTTTATTTATTTGTTTTTAGGGCCCGAGCACCGACCGGTGCCAGGAACCTATTGTTTTTGATGGGATTTTTATTATTAGGGCCCGAGCACGGACCGGTGCCAGGGCCCGGAACGGGTCCTGGCACCGAAGGTGCGAGGAACCTATTGTTTTTGATGGGATTTTTATTATTCTTCTTCTTCTTCTTCTTCTTCTTCTTCTTCTTCTTTTTATTCTGCTGCGAGAACGCATTTTTGAGGGCTTTGCCATGCACGAAAACTCACAAAAATTTGCCCACACGTCAGTCGTCGTGAAAATTGCAAAGTATTATTATTTTTGTGCTTGGACATGCCCCGGTGGCTCTATAGCGCCACCAAACACGCGGCCATTTTGGAACGCACTTGCTCGGATTCTCACGAAATTTTACAGAGTCATAGTAGTCATAATAAAATTTTTTGAAATTTTTTTGCCTCACAGGAAGTGAGCTATGAGCCATTTCCTGCGTTTTTTCAGATTTTACGAACACATTTTTGAGGGCCTTATTATACTTGAAAATAGACCAAACTTGTCTTATTGACTAAAAATATTAAGTTCTTTGATTCCATATCTCATTTTGCAGTGGGTGAGACATGGTAGCTCTATAGCGCCCCCTAATACATAATTGCTTTTTTGAGGGCATCACCATGCTCGAAAACTCACAAAACTTTGCTAACATATTAAGCTGGTCATACTCTTTACTAGGATATGGGGTTTACAGATGGATGTGGCAAAATTGCATTACAGCGCCACCTAGCAAATTTCAATGAAGCAGCCCTCGCAGCATGTTTAACCTACATGAACTAAATTCGGTGGACATGTGTACTATGCCAAGACCTAAAAAAAAGTTTCTTGGTGCCATCACCTAGACTCAACAGGAAGTCCGCCATTTTTAATTGAATTTGCAAATTTTTAAAATTTTTTGCCCATCACAGACGTCGTACTTTAACGAACTCCTCCTAGAGATTTTATCCGATCAACTTAAAATTTTGCATATGATATCTAAAGACCTTGTCGATGTTAAATTGCGAAGCTTTTTTTGATTCATTGAACTTTGCATCCGTGGCGTTGCGGCGAATTTCGATGTTCCGTCATGAAAGAGGAATTTGGTTTTATGCGCATATGCTTTGTGAGATTTGCCCGAAACTTTAGAGGCTTAATAGGAGTCAACTTCTAAATATACCTATATGTTGATATTGGAGTGGGTGTGGTCAGGTAGCTCCACAGCGCCCTCTTGACACGGCCATGTTGAGTTAAAAGTGCTTGAATGTTCATGAAATTTGGTCTGATCATTACATTTGTTTTTTTGGGCTATGTTTATTTTTTTGAAATTTTTCGGCCAAACAGGAAGTGAGCTATGAGCCATTTTCTGCGTTATTCCAAATTTTACGAACACACGTTTGAAGGCTTTAGCATACCCGAAAACTTGCAAAACTTTGGGAAAATTATAATTGTCTGATTGTCTTCAATGTGAGGCAGAAATTGGCAGTAAATGTGGCATAATGGCTCTATAGCGCCCCCAATCAGATTTTTAAAAGAATTGCCCATTTGAGGGTTTCAGCATACTCAAAAACTCACCAAATTTTGTACCATTCTAAAAACCTTCATTCCTATTACACTGATAAAAAAATACATATAGAGTTGGCAAAAATGGCATTAAAGCGCCCCCTGGAAAATTTCAAATAAGCAGCCCTCGCATCGTGGTTGACCTGAATGTATGAAATTCGGTAGACATGTGGAATATGCCGATACCTAAAAAAAACTCCTTGGTGCCATGACCTAGACTCAACAGGAAGTCCGCCATTTTTAATTGAAATTGCAAATTTTTTGGATTTTTCGCCATTCACAGGTGTCGTACTTTAACGAACTCCTCCTAGAGATTTTATCCGATCAACATAAAATTTTGCAAGTAATATCTAAAGACTTTGCTGATGTTAAATTGCGAAGCTTTTTTGGATTGATGCAACGGTGTATCCGTGGCGTCGCGGCGAATTTTGATGTCCCGCCATGAAACAGGAAATTGCTTTTACTCCCACATACTTCATTCGATTTGCCTGAAACTTTCCAAGCTTGATAATATTGTCCTCCAAAGTATAAATATATGCTAATATTAGATAGTGAGTGGCCAGGTGGCTCCACAGCGCCCTCTAGATACGGGCATGTTAAGTTAAAAGTGCTTGAATGTTCATGAAATTTGGGGTGATCATTCCATTAGTTATTCTGGGCAATGGTAAATTTTTTGAAATTTATTGCATTAACAGGAAGTGAGCTATGAGCTATTTCCTGTGTTTTTCCAAAATTTTATAAACTCATGTTTTCAGGCCTTAGAAAGCTCCAAAACTTAAAAAACCTAGCAAACAGTATAAATGTCTTATTTTCTTCAATGTCATCCATCAATGAGCACAAAATATAGCATAATGGCTCTATAGCGCCCCCAGTCAGATATTTAAAAGTATTGCTCCTTTGATCGTCTAAACATACTGGAAAATTTACAAAAATCAACACACTCATGGAGCTTGACATTATAATTACCTTGTTGTAGATTTTGCACACAGGTATGTCAAAGTGGTATTGTAGCGCCCTCTAGAAAATTTTAGCACTCCCCTCAGGAAACCACATTGCACACAGTCTAGCAGTGCCCAATGGCTCTTAATGGACACCTGCAGCCATCAAGATTTTTCTGCCACCCCAACGTGCGCGAGGGGGGCGAGGGCCCTTTCAACGCTGCTTGCAGCTTTAATTTTGTTTTGTTTTTGTGTGTGTTTTGTTGGTGATGTGAGCACTGGTGTAAATGTTTTGCACGGAGCATGTTGAATTGACTCCAGGAAGAGTAGCTGTACTTGTTACAGCTAATGGAGATCAAAATAAATACAAATACAAATACAAATGTCATCTGGTTTAGAAAAGAAGCTCTGGGTGACCCACTTAGGGATGCAAGTGTCCTATTTGTGCTAGGCCTAAGGAGCTGCTGCCACCTAGTGTTAGAAATTGGAACTATCAAAACCCGGGTTAGGGTGCCCTGGTGGCTCATCGGTCTAAGCGCTGTGTCCCTACCGCGACGATCTGGGTTAGATTCCGATTCTGGTCATTTGCTGCATGTCTTCCCCATTCTTCTCCCCAACCTTCCTGTGTCTCTACACTCTGCAACTGTCAAATAAAGGTGAAAATCTCCCCCAAAAAAATCTTAAAAAAAAAAAAAAACAAGAATTAACTCGGGGCGTGGCGCTAAGACAATAATCTTCTACCCAGAGTATACTTGGGCGTGGCACTGAACGGGTTAGGGAGAACAGATTCTGTACTGTGTCGTGTTCTGAAACCTGACAGTAATTTCGCCATGATATTTTTGTGGTTCAAATGAGATGTGAATTGATAGGAATAAACCTTTTCAAGGATCATGAACAAAAATGGAAGTTTAAGAACAGGCCCATAATTTTTATGCATAGATGGGTCAAGGTTTAAATTATTCAACACAGGACGCACCACAGCATGTCTACTAGAATAAACTAGAATATACGCAAGATCATGTGGCTGCGAATGGAAAAAAAACTGATATAAAGATATGTGGCGGTAGAATGTCCAAAGGATAGGCGGCCGGCTTCATATCAGAGAGAATATCAGATAGCTGGGGGAAAAAAAGAGGCTGTAAACAGTGATTCCCAACCCTGCTCCCAGAGTAACGCTGCCCTGCATATTTTATAATGTCTCCCTGATTTAACACACCCAGTTTGGTCATTAAGTACTCTGCTAATGAGCTGATCACCTGGATCAGGTGTGTTAAATTAAGGAGACATCTAAAGTGGGCAGAGGAGGGATACTCTTGAAGCAGGGTTGGGAATCACAGCCTTAAACCCCAACATCCCCCAAGTAGTAGCACCGACAGTATAGGGTTTTCAGTGTCGTATTGTCAGCCTGAAACAAAAAGTGTGTCTCACTTGCATGTTCTTTCACTACAGCTACTACAGTATAAAATTTGCTACTACCGTGTAAAATTTTCCCCGAGCCAAATTTGCATTATGAACTTGGAAAAAAAATTTTTTTTAATACCATGACGCACCATAACCAAACTGTGTTTCACAATTCAGTGTATTTGTTCCTGATATAAAAGCCAAGATAGATTTGGATTGAGGTAGCATTAAATGATCCAGATTTGTGATGTCATTCTGATGTTTTCCATCCGCAGAGACAATGTGGGATGCACAAGAAAGCGAGCGGGATTTTATCCAAGCCATTATTCCACACCTAGTAAATGGAATTGACCACTTTAAAACCCTCACAAGCATTCTGCTCCACTATAATGAATCAGAAGACCAAGACATCCAGCAAGTTATTCTCATGGGCAAAGAGAGTCTGGATCGGGCTGATTCAGCTGCATCTGCCGATTTGTCAAAGGTGGATCAGATCATGGAGACACTGACGGCCAGGAAAGGACAGCTGGACCGACAGCGGGCAGATAAAACAACAGAACTGGCAAACTTGAAAACAGAGAGCCAAAGCATAGCTGAGAGCGTAGAAAAAGCTCAGGCTGCTTTAGATGATTCTCAGAGATCTCTTGATTCTGCTCGGAGAACTGTCGCAGATCTTCAGAGCAAAAATACCTCGAGTAAGGCTGTGCTGGGCGTTGGAGCAGGTTTGATGTTCATCCCCATCATTGGGACCCTAATAGGTGAGTTTTTGAAAAAATAAAGACAATACCTTATAATGCTACTCGAGAAAATTCCTCCAAACATACGAGGTACTTGAGCTTAGGGTTCGGCGGTATATCGATTTTCTTAGGGTACATCCATGTATTTTCAAACGAGATATAGGATGAGACAATACCGTTCAAACTGGTATAGTTTGATGTTGCAGGAAAAACATGCCCCGTTTCCTCAATAAAGCCTCACCAGTGTTTCCAACTCTCCTCTTTTTAAAAACTCTGCACCATCCTACCTCCACCCACCCGCCAAATTGTTTTTTTTCCCCCAATTTTAGTTGGCAGTAAAGCAGCGATGTGCTCAATGTTACCAAATCCTTTGTCCTCCTAAAACTCAAGAACCATAAAAGACTCCAGTTTGAAAACTTCACTGGAAGCTTTTATGTGTTCAAGGACCAGTCCCTCTGAATTTCATGATGTATGGACTGTATGGAGTTTTATTTATTTTACAACATTTGCTTACCTTTACTAATATTTAAGTTTAAAGTCCTTAAAAATATGAAGCAACTAAAGCTGGTCTTTTGCCCTTATGGGAAAATTACTTGTTCTTAAAGGGATATTTCAACATTTTGGTAAATTGGCCTATTGCCATAATCCCTATAGTTATATGAGTAGGTACATTACCTTTCGTTATCCGTGCCTGTTGTTTTGAGATTAGGGGGCGAGAGACGGGAGATGCTCAGCGAACATGATGAAAGTGAAGGGTACAGGTCCCCCACTCCTTCAAAACTCTTCAAATGTGCAATCCAGCAGTTCCAAAATGCTCTTTTTGGGGTAATGCCTCGCTCAGAACACCAATGTTGGGGAAATTTGCCAAATCATATTATCAATTTTACTGTATAAAAAATGATATTGTAAAATTAATATTCATATTCATTGCTCTGGGCTTCATCCTTCCACAGTGAAGGGAAAACGATAGCCAATTAATAAAACCTCAGTCTCAATATCCACTAAGCTATTAATATGGAAATTGATTAATAATTAAATTAATAATTGTCACCAACTTACCCAATCAATAGTTAGATTGAAGGATTTGGAGTTCCACATAGAAGAGGTTGGCAATTTCATTCACTCTTGTGCAACATTAACCCTTTGCGCAGAAGCCAAATTTGGATATTTAATTTAATGCTTTATATTTCAAGATTTAAGCTTCATAATGTGGCTCAACTCAGAAAAGACACTTACAGCATTTAGAATTACATTTCAGTTTTTTTTCATGATTTTGGTTGAGAAAATGGGCTGCAAACATAAAAAATCTTCATGAAAATTCACCATTGAAATTGCACAAAAAATAATACTGAGAATTAAAAAACTGCGGGGGCTAAAATCTATACATTTCTGGGATCAAAATCTTCTTGACCACAAGTAGAATTAATCTTCAACATTACAATCTAGATTACCTACATGCTATTAGCCAAATTATACAGCCATCCAAGTGGCTCCCCAAAGCCTGAGATCCCTCAAAATGGTGCACTGTCAAATCATAAAATAATCATGTATTTATCATGGATTCTTGTTTTTCATCTTAGTCAAAAACATTTACAGATTGTGGTAGGTATGTACAATCATTGGCTTTTGCACTGTACAAACATAAACCTCAAAGTGTTGTAAGGATAGAACCAGAGCCAACACCTCCTTCTCTATTGTGGAATAGTTCTTTTGGTGGCGATTGAACTTCCTGGAGAAGTAAGCCACGGGATGCTCAATATCATCAGTCACTTTTCTGTAGGAGCAGAGATCCACAATCTTGGTCGCTAGCATCGACCGCGATTGAGAACGGTTTGTTGAAGTCAGGAGATTTGAGCACGGGGAAGTGACACAGCAGAGACTTCAGGCGAAAGAAGGCTCTTTGGCATGCTTCATTCCAAGTGAACTTAACGCCTTTCTTCAGTTGGTTGGTGAGACTGAGAGCAATCTCAGCAAAATTCTTGCAGAACTTGCGGTAGTACCCGATCATTCCAAGGAAGCGGCGCAAAGCTTTTCTGTTGTCAGGAGCTGGAAAGTCCATGATGGCTTGGACTTAAGCATTTATGGGTGCCAACTTAGCCTGGCCTATGACATAGCCAAGATACGTGGCAGTAGCACAACCAAAGTCACTCTTGTTCAGGTTAACAGTCAGGTTAGCCTGGGTCAAGCGCTGGAACAATGTCTTTATATTTTTCAGATGTTCTTCCCAGGAGTCACTCCATGTGGTCAGGTCGTTGATGTACGCACCCGTGTGTGGTAATCTGGCGATTGTAGACTGTATCATCCTTTGGAACGTGGCAGGGGCATTATTCATGTCAAAGGGTAAGACTTCATATTAGTAACCCAGATGGTGTGGCAAAAGCAGAGATGCTCTTGGCCCTCTCAGTTAAAGGCACACACTAATAACCCTTCAATAAATCAATCTTGGTCAGAAACTTTGCTTGCCCTGTTCAATCAAAACAATCATCAATCCAAGGTATTGGAAACACATCAGTACTAGTTACAGCATTGACTTTGCGATAATCTGTATAGAATCTTGTACTTCCATCAGGTTTTGGAACTAGCACACAGGGTGAACTCCAATCTGAGTAAGAGGGTCTGATAATATCATGTTCTAACATGTACTCAACCTCTTTCTCAGCAATGTTTCTCTTTTCGGGATTCATCCAGTGCAGATGCTGTTTTATTGGTTTGGCATCACCAACATCTACATCATTAGAGGCTATAGAAACTGTCTTTGGAACTTCAGGAAATAGACCTTTATATTTCTTGATCAACCTCTCAAACTGATCTTTCTGTGAGGGTTCAGGAGTTTTACGTCGAGATTTTGCAACACTTCAGAATTTGACAATTTACATGAAAGAAATTCAGCTTTAATTCTAGGTTCATCATATTGGAACTCTCCCTCATCTTCACAAGTCTCAGCCATAGAAGGATCTGAAGTGACAGCTGCAACCCTAGCATTCCTATCATGATAAGGCTTCAGCATGTTAATGTGACACAACTGTTTTGGCTTTCTCCTATCTGGAGTCTTCACAATGTGATTGAGATCATTGAGTTTTTTCAGAATTTCATAAGGACCATGAAATATATCCTGCAATGGATTGGACTGCAAGGGAAACAACACAAGAACCTTGTCTCCTGGTTTAAACTCATGGCTTCTAGCCTTATGATCATACCAGGTTTTCATTTTTCCCTGACTTGATTTCAAGTTCTCTTTGGCTAGGTCAAATGCTGCACGCAGTCTTTCCTTGAACTTGCTAACATAGTCTAACAGACTGATATATTCTCTTGCCATTGTTCACTCAATAATAGCAAAGGTCCTCTCACTTCATGGCCAAACACTAGCTCAAACAGACTTAATCCAGTAGAGTCCTGCACTGCTTCTGCACCTGCAAACAACAGCTAATGAACACCTTCATCCCAGTCTTTCTCATGGTCATAACAATAAATATGCATCATTGTCTTGAGAGTGAAATGAAATCTCTCTAAGGCACCCTGACTCTCTGGATGATAGGCACTGGGAATAATCTGCTTCGCACCTAGTTCATACACAACCTGCTGAAATAATCCAGAAGTGAAATTGCTGCCTTAGACTGACTGAATTTCCCTGGGAAGGCCAAACAATGTGAAGAACTTTATCAAAGCCTTCGAGATTGCAATTGCCTTAATGTTGCAAAGAGGTATGGCTTCAGGGAATCTGGTAGATGCACACATGAATGTCAACAAGTACTGATTTCCAGATCTAGTCTTGGGTAATGGACCAACACAATTTACGATGACCTTGAAGAAGGGCTCCCCAAATGCTTGGATTGGCTGCAATGGAGCTACAGATGGGTCTAACTGGTGTTTTCCAACTACCTGACAAGTGTGACAGGATTTTGCAAAAGTTGGAAACAACTTTCCGAAGTCCAGGCCAGAAGAAGTGTTTCATGAACTTGTCAACAGTCTTGTTAACACCAAGATGACCTCCTAAAGGTGTACTATGAGACATTTTAAAGATCTCATTCCTGTAGACCTTCGGAACAACAATTTGCTTGACTACTGCACAATCTGCATTGGCAGGGATATCAGGAGGGCACCACTTCTGCATCAACACACTATCCTTGACTGGAACTGCGGCTTTTTCTTCATCAGGAAGGGCTCTCTTCTTTACTACACAAATTTCAGGATCATAGGTTTCTCCTGAATCAACTGCTTTCTGGACAGAGACAAGTCTCCTGACACATCAGAATCACCAGACCCATCTGGCTGGCTAAACAGAGAACTGATAAAAGTGTCTGATAGTCTTCAAACAGAGAAACCATTGTAGGGTGAACAGAGTCATAAGGCGAACCACCTGAGTAATGAATATTCAATATGCTGGACGGCACCACATCATCTTCTTCTTGAGCCTTCTTAGCCATAGCACGAGTCACTGCACAGGAGGGATACAGAGATAGGTCTTCATCGCCATCTTCAGTGCTCGGCTGTGAAGTAAGATGAACAGGGGGAACTACATTGCCCCCAGCCAGGTCATTGCCTAGCAACAGAGAAACACCCTTGATAGGTAGACTTGACATAGGTCCCACCTTCACCAGTCCTGTAACTAAATCTGACTTCAAGAATTCAGAGCGCAGGGGTACAGATCCAGTCCTCCCTTCAATACCTTGTACAAGTATGAAATCCCCAGAAGCGGTCTCATCACGTAACTCCAAGGAGTCCATCAACAAAAGTGACTGAGAAGCTCTCGTATCCCTTAGGATATACCTGGTACAGGAGGAGAATGCTCACTCAGAGCCACAAATCCCTCTGACACAAATGGAAGAAATTCCACCCTCACAAAGTCAGCAGTATCAGGCTTCTTATCCCCACAAGGAGCAGGCAATTTTGCAGATCGGTCATCTACTACAAGGGTTTCTAACCTTGTTTTCACAAAGGGTTTGGCTTTGGTATCCTTTTCTTTATCTTTTTTAGCTTTAAGGAACAGTTAGTCGTAACATGACCATATTTCTTGCAATAACTGCGAACTAGACCACTTTTGTCACTGTCAGCTTTCACACTTTGATCAGACCTGTGACTGGATTTCTGAGCACCATCACCAGATTTGTCTTTGGGTGAGGAATCTTGGGTATCACCGTTACCTTTCTTGTGAAATTTGGACCATCTATTGTTACTGCTAGTCTGAAATTTACCTTTCTTGTGAAATTTGGACCATCTATTGTTACTGCTAGTCTGAAATTTGGACTTGGACTCGTCTGCAAATTTGGCAGCTGATTGCAAATTCAGTGCTTGCTTCTCATTAAGGTACGTTTTAATATCATCCTTAACACAGTTCTTGAATTCTTCAACTAACACCATCTCTTTTAGTGATTTGAAATCATCCTTGACCTCCATAGAAGTACACCAGCGCTCAAAGCAAATCTTCTCGTTCGCAAATTCCACATAAGTCTGATGGTCAGATTTCTTCAGACCTATGAATTTCTGTTGGTAAGCCTCTGAAAGCCTACTCTTTTGCGGCCCCCTCCCACCTTGCAGACTTTTTTTCAGTTCTCAGCGACTTCCCCTCTCAGACATGCCCAAACCAGCTCCAGACTGGGCTTAACAAAAAAAATGTCAATACTTCCATCTAGTGGCTTTTTTTTCCATTTCAGTACAGTAAATGCTCTTTAAGAGGATTAGGGAAGCTTGTAGAGGAAGAGGGACTATTATTATGGGAGACTTCAATTATCCTGATATCAATTGGAAAATGGTGAAAGGACAGGGGAAAAGGGAAGGAAGAATTTCTCGATGTTATACAGTACATGACAATTTTTTGCTGCAGTATTTCAGTAAACCTACAAGAGAAAAAACAATTTTAGATTAAGTGCTCTGTAATGACCCTTAAAGAATACGCAATGTAGAGGAACTGGAGCCACTTGGGACTAGTGGTCATTCTACTGTTAGTTTTGATGTTTTATGGCAAGTTTTCTTTGAAAACCAAAGATTTCAATTTTAGATGAGCAAACTTTGACAGGATGCACTCATATTTAATTAAAATAAAATGGGAGACACTCCAGGACTGTGACTCTGTAAATGAGATGTGGGAAAGATACAAGGGGGAATTTACTTGATTCTATCGTGGTTTACCCCCCGCCGGCAGAAGGCATGAAGCCGGCGGGCAAAGGGACCATGTACCCTAAAGCAGGTTTAGGGATCCAAACGCACAGGCTGAATAAAAATATAAAATCTTTAAGATTATAAAACACATTACTGGAGGGGAGCAGCAGCACACAAGAAACAGCCAGGGCTCCAGAGCACACCAAAATGAGGTGCAGCCAGCCCTTAAATAATAGCACTTCACCTCCACCTTAACGAGCCACACCTGTTGCCCGTTAAGGTTGAGGCGAAGAATGCAACAGGGGGAAGGGCCTGCAGGCCAACACCATGACAGAACCCTCCCCCCAAGGCATGCCACCTGGCGAGCCAAGAGCCCCTTCTCCGGAACACACTCTGGCGCACTCCTCCGGAACACTCAACGGCGCCTCCAGGAGGACCCTCCCCCCACGGCACGCCTTCTGGCGTGCCAGGAGAAACAGGCGCCCAACTCGTCCGGAACACACTAGGGCACCCTCCTGGAGCCCTAAAAATAATAACAATAAAAAAAGACTGCCCCTGCTCCCCTTGCTCAGCCTGGCTGGGTCCCTTACTGGCAGCAATATTCTGTCATGGATTTGCCCCCGCCGGCTGAAGACAAAAAACCGGCGGAGACTGGGACCATGTACCCAAAGGCAGAACCAGGGACCCAAACACACAGGCTGAGTAAAAATATAAAAACTTTAATTTAAATTGTAAAAACGTTTCCGGAGGGGAGCAGCAGCACACAAGAAACAGACAGGGCTCCAGAACACAGAATACTGCTGCACCAAAATGAGGTGTAGCCAGCCCTTAAATAACAGCACTTCACCTCCACCTTGACAAGCCACACCCATTGCCCGTTAAGGTGGAGGCAAAGAATGCAACAGGGGGGAAGGGCCTGCAGGTCAACACCATGATAGCCTCACAATACAAATTCGTTTCAAAGGTGTCCAAAAGTAAGCTGAAAAAGCAGAATCCTCAGTGGATGACAACAGCTTTTCATATGTGTTTGAGGGAAAAGAGGAATCTTTATAAGATGTACATAAAGGATAACAATAAGAATATTAAGGCTGAAAACTGTAAAATGTGGGCTGTGGTCAAAAAAGCAGAGGAATGCTTTCAGACTGTATGAAAGGCAGATTGCGGAAGGAGCAAAAAATAATCCTAAGCTAATTTTTCAGTACTGTTGTAGAAAAAGGAAAGTCAAAGAGGAGGTTAGGTGTATAAAGAACAAAGATGGATTGCTGCTGAACGAGAAAAAGGATATTACTGATACCTTGAATAGTTACTTTCTTGAGAATTTTACCCCGGAGCAGATTTTTATGAGTCCAGAGAACATGTCCAATGCTCAAGATTATTTGGCAGAAATTGAGGCTCTGGATAACGAAGTATTAAACAAGTTGCATAAACTAAAGGCAGATAAGGCGGCGAGTCTTGATGGCTTAAATCCTAGAGTGCTCAGGGAAGTTAGTGAGATCATCTCTAAACCGCTCTCAGCTGTCTTCAGACGGTCTTTAGAAACTGGAGAAATACCAAATGATTGGAAGCAGGGCAATATAATACCAATATATAAGAAAGAGGACCGTACTGAGCCAGGAAACTACAGGCCAGTCAGTTTACCTTGCATTGCATGCAAAATACTGGAATCGATCAAAAAAGATGAGCTGGAATTATTTTTGAATGTAATAATATCTTGAGGGGGAGCAAACATGGTTTCTGTAAGGGAAGGTCATGCCTGACAAACCCTGTGGGATTTTTGAAATGGTCACCAAGACTTATGATTAGAGCAGGGCTTATGACATTGTTTACTTGGATTTTCAGAGAGCATTTAATACAGGACCGCATGTTATGGCCCCAATTTGTTATTACATTTACAACATAACAGCAACAGCAACAGCAAGGGATGACAGACACAGTTTTAAAAACTTAAACACATTTAATGAAAAAAAACAAAGACTAAACTACTATCTAAAACTAATAACCAAGATTTATTTACAAGAAAAACAGAAATATTTACAGTCCCTTTTTGTTGGGGTGGCTTGGTGATGTCCTTGGTAAGGAAAAAAAAATGCTCTAACACAGGCAAAAATCCACAAAAGAAACTTCACAGGTCTTGAACAGAAATGACAGGTCTGGTCACATGTATCCTTCTCCTTGCAATTTCTCCTTGCAATGTCAGGAACTGGAAAGTCCATGATGGCTTGGACTTTAGCATTAATGGGTGCCACCTTACCCTGGCCTATGACATAGCCAAGATAGGTGACAGTAGCACAACCAAAGTCACTCTTGTTCAGGTTAACAGTCAGGTTAGCCTGGGTCAGGCGCTGGAACAACGTCTCTACATCTTTTAGATGTTCTTCCCAGGAGTCACTCCATGTGATCAGGTCATCGATGTATGCACCCGTGTGTGGCAATCCGGCGATTGTAGACTGTATCATCCTTTGGAACGTGGCTGGGGCATTTTTCATGCCAAAGGGTAGGCCTTCATACTGGTACAATCCAGATGGTGTGGCAAAAGCAGAGATGCTCTTGGCCCTCTCAGTTAAAGGCACACACGAATAACCCTTCAATAAATCAATCTTGGTCAGAAACTTTTCTTGCCCTACTCTATCAATACAATTATCAATCCTAGGTATTGGAAACACATCAGTTCTAGTTACAGCATTGACTTTGCGATAATCTGTACAGAATCTAGTACTTCCATCAGGTTTTGGAACTAGCACACAGGGTGAACTCCAATCTGAGTTGGAGGGTCTGATATTATCATGTTCTAACATGTACTCAACCTCTTTCTCAGCAATTTTTCACTTTTCAGGATTCATCCAGTGCAGATGCTGTTTTATTGGTTTGGCATCACCAACATCTACATCATGAGAGGCTATAGAAACTCTCTTTGGAACATCAGGAAACAGATCCTCATATTTCTTGATCAACCTCTCAAACTGATCTCTCTGTGAGGGTTCTAAGTGCTGGAGTTTTACATCAAGATTTTGCAACACTTCAGAATTTGACAATTTACATGAAAGAACTTCAGCTTTAATTCTAGGTTCATCATCTTGAAACTCCCCCTCATATTCACAAATCTCGGCCATAGGAGAATCTGAAGTGACAACTGCATCCCTAGCATTTCTGTCATGATAAGGCTTCAGCATGTTAATGTGACACAATTGTTTTGGTTTTCTCCTATCTGGAGTCTTCACAATGTAATTGAGAACATTGAGTTTTGTCAGAATTTCATAAGGACCATGAAATCTAGCCTGCAAAGGATTGGACTGCAAGGGAAACAACACAAGGACCTTGTCTCCCGGTTTAAACTCACAGCTTCTAGCCTTATGATCATACTAAGTTTTCATTTTTCCCTGACTTAATTTCACGTTCTCTTTGGCTAGGTCACAAGCTGCACACAATCTTTCCTTGAACTTGCTAACATAGCCTAAGTGGCTCTTTCTCTAGCCATTGTTCTCTCAACAATAGCAAAGATCCTCTCACCTCATGGCCAAACACTAGCTCAAACGGACTGAATCCAGTAGACTCCTGCACTGCTTCTCTAACTGCAAACAACAGCAAATGAATACCTTCATCCCAGTCTTTTTCATGATCATAACAATAATTCCTCATCATTGTCTTGAGAGTGGAATGAAACCGCTCTAAGGCACCCTGACTTTCGGGATGATAGGCACTAGAAAGAATCTGCTTCGCACCTTGTTCATACACAACCTGCTGAAACAATCCGGAAGTCAAATTGCTACCTTAGTCTGACTGAATTTCCCTGGGAAGGCCAAACAACGTGAAGAACTTTATCAAAGCCTTTGGGATTGCAGTTGCCTTGATGTTACGTAGCGGTATGGCTTCAGGGAATCTGGTAGATGCACACATGATTGTCAACAAGTACTGATTTCCAGATTTAGTCTTGGGTAATTGACTAATGCAATCAACAATGACCTTAGAGAATGGCTCCCCAAATGCTGGGATAGGCTGCAATGGAGCTACAGGTGGGTCTAACTGGTGTTTTCCAACTACCTGACAAGTGTGACAGGTTTAGCAAAAGTTGGAAACGTCTTTCTGAAGCCCAGGCCAAAAGAAGTGTTTCATGATTTTATCAATAGTCTTGTTAACACCAAGATGACCTCCTAAAGGTAAACTATGAGCCATTGTTAAGATCTCATTCCTGTAGACCTTCGGAACAACAATTTGCCTGACCACTGCCCAATCTGCATTGGCAGGGATATCAGGAGGGCGCCACTTCCGCATCAACACACCATCCTTGAGATAATACCCAACTGGAACTGCATCTATTTCTTTATCAGGAAGGGCTCTCCTCCTTAGTGCACAAATTTCAGGATCATAAGTTTGCTCCTCAATCAACCGCTTTCTGGACAGAGACAAGTCTCCAGACACATCAGAATCACCAAACCCATCTGGCTGGCTGAACAATGAACTGATAAAAGTTTCTGATAAGTTCTCAAACGGAGAAACCATAGTAGGCTTAAATACTAATACTTCACCTCCACCTTAACAAGCAACAGGTATGGCTCGTTAAGGTGGAGGCAAAAAATGGAGCAGGGGGAAGGGCCTGCAGGCCAACACCATGACAGGACCCTCCCCCTAAGGCACGCCACCTGGTGAGCCAACAGCCCCCTCCTCCGTAACACACTCCATGGCGCCCTCTCTTGCGCCCCGCTCTGGAACACAGCTCTGGCACCAGCCAGACCCGGGAACACACTGCCGGGCCTGAACGCATAGTGCCAGCCGGACCCTGAACGCGCAGCGCCTTCACCTCCGGAACGCACAGTGGCGCCAGCAGGAGGACCCTCCCCCCACAGACGCCCTCCTCTGGAACAAACTGGGACAGACACCTCCGGGCAACTGGAGCGGACTCAAGGGCACCCTCCTCCTGAAGCCCAAAAAAAGTTAAGGCTGCTGCTGCTCCCCTCTCTCAGCCTGGCTGGGTCCCATACTGGCAGCAGTGTTCTGTCATGGTTTTGCACCCTGCCGGCTGAAGACACAAAGCCAGTGGGCACTGGGACCATGTACCCCAAAGCAAGTGAAGGGACCCAAATGCACAGGCTGAGTAAAAACATAAAAGCTCTTTAATTAAATCCATAAAAAAACACATAAGGGGAGCAGCAGCATAAACACATGCCAGGGACTTCCTTCACAAAATGCTGCTGCACAGGACTAAGGCGCAGCCACCCCTAAAATAACAAACTTACACCTCCACCTTAACGAGCCACACCTGTTGCCCGTTAAGGTGGAGGCGAAGAATGCAGCAGGGGGAGGGACTGCAAGGACAAACCCTTACACAAAGTGCCTGACACAAAAATTGGTCAACAATTTTATGTAAATCATTTTCTGGAGGCAAATAACCCTGGGATCAAATTGACCCCAAGGGTAAAATATGTTAGTAATATTTGAGGATAATATTTGAGGCCAACAGGATGCTGGGACATATCGCCAAAAGTGATGAGTATAAATCCAAGAAGGTCATACTTCTATTCCACAACACATTTGTCAGACCACATGTAAAGTATTGTGTACAGTTCTGAGGACCATACGTTCAGAAAGACATAGAGGCTCAAGAAAAAGTTCAGAGAAGAGCCACTAAGCTAAATCCAGGTATAAAAGATGAAAGCTATGAGAAGAGGCTGAAGATCCTTAATCTCTTTAGTCTTATGAAAAGGAGACTTTGGGGTGATCTGATTGAGGTCTTAAAATATGTTGAAGTGATTAACAAAGTCAATTATGTAGGATTACTTAGGCCAAGTGTGGAATAGCCTACCTTATACCATATTGTTGAGGCAGAAACCTTGGGAATTTCAAAGAACAGGCTATGTTTTGTTATGTAATGAATGTGCTTGCTGAGGTTGAGGGTTATATTGTGTTTGATATTTAGAAGTTTAGACCTCATTGATCTGTGTCTTCATGTGATGGCATTTATTTGAGAAGTTCGTCAAAGCAAAATTCATGTTGACAGATGGCCCATAGAAACGCTGAAAATGCCATCTGTTCTTGAAAAATGAAAGATCCTTGGGCAGAGTAAGCTACGCACTCAGGGGTCTATTCTCCCATGCGCGCAAGTCGAAAAAAGTGCGAGGCTACTCGCTTTTCAGCCTACGCGTATTCTCCCCTCGACTCAAGTCAGGGATTACGCGCATTACGCGCCCTGAAGGCAGTTACACACTTGGGGGTCCTTTTTTACGCGCTTCGAGTTAAGCGCTTTTGAGTTACGCGTATTCTCCCCTACTCACTTCGATCACGCCCACAGCGCTTAACTTCAGAATGTAGGCGGCCTTATGAAAGAGGTGTGACTGATCCAAAAGAGAGGCAGACTCTGTACAAAGCTCATTGATTATGGCTATCAGGAAAACATGGAAAAAGGATTTTCTGATTAAGCATGAAAATGCAGTTGTGGTCCATGGAAAACGCAAATCAGACTTTAAATTTGAACATCGTCGGCCTGCTGATGAAACCTCGTATCTCCAAACTGATAAGAAACGAAAACTCGTATGTCCACTATTCTTACATGCAAAATTAAACATTTTTTTATTTTAAACTATATTTATCCATTTATAGTATTATTATTATTTATAATTATTATTTTATATTTATTCTTTATTTTCCTGTGAAGTTTGTCATTTTGAAGATACGAGGTTTTATATTCTGCTGTAATAGTAGGCCTATGTATGTCTGTACCAATTACAAGAAGTAATTCAGACATCTCTTTTTTATCCCCCAAAGCGCGATTAGCGCGAAGCGAGGGATATAGCATTGGGCTCCGTCTGTCCGTCCGTCCATCCGTACGTACAAATAAAATTGAGGCGGCGGGGGATATTGCCATGTTAGTGGCAAATGCTTGTTATTTCTTACTCTAGCCACCATGGCATTAAAGCTATGCAAACAAACAAATTGCCGCGATAATGAAATAATAAATAAAGAATTTAGCGCTTCTCAACCAGCGCAATCAGATCATTGAAAATGTGCCCCTCCTACACCAGCCTGTTTGTTCCGTGGAAGACAGGGAAGAAGACAACGGGAACATTCTAGTCACACAAAAAAAGACAATCAAAGACAGTTTATATTAGAAAGTGTTTTTACTCGTAAAAACAGATGTCTCCCCCTTTCCTAAAATTGGGGGACCCCAGAATTTTAACCCCTAAAAGGCACAATGGGATCACACAGGCAACCTCCATACCAAATCTGAAGCTTCTAGGTCATATAGTTTTGGAGATATGGACCGGACAAAAATTGGAACGCCGACGCCGACATTGACGCCGACGGGAACTCACCCGAAAACAATATGTCTCCCCCGACCCTTCGGAACCGCCTCAGCAATCACACAATTCCATATCCATAGCCTATCATATCCTATTTGATTTGAGTGACACATTCACTTGAACTTGTGCCTAATACTTTATTATAATAAATGATCTCATTTACTGATAATGATTCTTCCCACGTCGGCTATTCTTTATAGGCTAAAATTGATTAACAAATTAACTGCTTTGGTATTGGCCAGGGTAGCGCTCAATCTAGAGTAGCCTATTTAATCATATCTTTATTCACACATTAAATTACACAGTATTACCGATGGTAAAAAAAATTACTGGGACACGAGTTGGTTAATACAGATATCCTCAATTAGAAAATCAATCCCTTCACTCGTGAGAATATCACAACTTTTTAGATTATCACGAACATATAGGGCAGTCGCATTTGTTAATACAACATGGAAGACAATGATGGCGACGTCAAGCCAAAGCCGAAAACCAAATTTCACAGATGTTGGTGTTGTTTGGCAAGCGAGCAATGAAGGCTGATCCGAGGAATTAAGCTGCGAATCGTTCTGGATGTGGCTTAGGTGGGGAGATGTAAGCCAGTATCCCCGATGTAAAGCATAAATGGAGAGATCTGCGGGGCGCTGTAAAAGCCAGGCTCTCTGCACACCGGAGAAGTGTACACGCAACAGGGGGTGGGCAACCATCATCCCCTGTGTATTTCACTGCACTGGAGGAGGGGATGGCATCCACTCTTTCTGCAGTGGAAGTGCATGGAGAAGAACTTGAAGCGCCAACGAACTGCGTCAGACACCTTGACACAGACGCCTGTGATATGTGTATGACATCAACAGCCACTCTCTGAAACGACCCAGATGCCAGGAGCGACAGCGCAGTTCTGACGTTGATGACCACGGGTATGTTTTGTGGATAATTGCTGCGGCTGGATAGCTTTTCATCCAGAAGTCGGCAAAGATAGATGATTGCCTCATGCACGGTCCAGACGAAAGCGCTGGATGCACTCGATGTTTGTTAGTCCCAGGATGTTCAAACGAAGCCGATATATGCGTGTTCGTCTTCGAGCTCGGCGCGCTCCTCTTACTCTTTCCCAATCACGCAAGAGTGCAAGCAAATGCAGGACTGGTATTTTGGCTTTAGATTTTGAGGGCATGGTAGAATGATGGACTTATGTATACTCGTATTAATTAATTGTTTTGCGTTTGTAATTTAACTGATTGGAGAAGAGGCTGATGCGTAATATCATGTGATGATTTCGTTTGATAAATTATAATGGCTTTGAGAAATGTAGTTTAGAAATAAGGAAGAACAATCGAATATTAAATGTCTCAACCTTTACCATGTTAGATAAAATAAAAGTAATGTTAAAATTCGGCCTATAACCGACATCAAACGCAATATTCAATTTCGCCTAATGTTGCCGCTTGACCTTAATACAGCCCTCAAAAGTGCTTAACAGAAAAAGCGCGTAAGCCAGGGGGAGAATACGCGTAAGTGTTATTTGCATGAGAAACACCCGGAAACGCCCCGATTTTGGTCTTGCGCCGCCCCAAGCGCGTAACTGCTTTCAAGGCGCGTAATGCACAGACTTAAGTCGAGGGGAGAATATGCGTAGGCTGAAAAGCGCGTAGCTACGCGCTTTTTTCAACTTAAGTGCATGGGAGAATAGACCCCTTGGAGCAGTGAAAGGCCAAAATCGGGGCGTTTCTGGGCTTTTCTCATGCAAATAACACTTACGCGTATTCTCCCCCTGGCTTACGCGGTTTTTCTCATAGATATACATAAGCACTAGATGGCTCAAGCACGCTGCGAGCCAATGTGAAGTAACGTCGTCACAGGGCGGCCATCTTGGGACAGGGCTGCTTGATCACTCATAACATTACAGCCAATGGAGCACGGACTTTGAAACTGTAAATTGCTCAACTTTCCCAAATTCTCGACTGATTTTCAAACAAACGGCTTGGTTTGTCGGGTAAACATCAGAGATGTAGTTATTTAACTGCATTTTAAGAATAATTAAAACCATTGAATTCGATATAAAAAGTACATGAATTGGGTTATTACAAACATTAATTTGTAAATCCGTCAAGAATTCACCGAGTTATGAGTATGAAAGCGAGTAAATCATCCACCTTACCTCGGACTACAGCACAGCGCACCAGAGCAGTCCCTGTCCTAAGATGGCCGACCAGTGACGACGCTGCCGACTCTGCCTTGAGCCATCTAGTGTTTATATATATATCTATGCTTTTTCTGTTAAGCGCTTTTGAGGGCTGTATTAAAGTCAAGCGCCAACATAAGGCGAAATGGAAGATTGCATTTGATGTTGGTTATAGGCCGAATTTTAACACTAATTTTATTTTATTTAACATGGTAACGTTTGAGACATTCAATATTTGATTGTTCATCCTTATTTCTAAACTACATTTCTCATAACCATAATAAATTATCAAACAAAAGATATTACGCAACAGCCTCTTCTCCAATTATTTCAATTACAAATGCATGACAAACAATTACAAACATACTGGTGGTCATCAAGGTCACAACTGCACTGTCAGTCCTGGTATCTGGGTCATTCCAGAGAGTGGCTGGTGATGTCATGCACATATCTCATGCGTCTGTGTCAAGGTGTCTGACACAGTTCATTGACGTTCCAAGTTCTTCACCATGCACGTCCACTGCAGAAAGAGTGGGTGCCACCTCCTCCAGTGCAGTGAAATTCACAGGGGATGGTGGTTGCCCACCACCTGCTGCGTACACATTTCACATTATCAGTGTGCAGTGAGCCTGGCTTTTACAGCGCCCCGCAGATCTCTCCATTTAGGCTAGGCAGTGTCTATTTTGCCGACTGACGGTTCCAGTTTTTTTCTCTGCTATTTTGCTGTCACGTCCGCTTGACATGCGCAGCTGTCACAGATGTGGATTTAAAGTTTGTAGGCAAACACACGGCATCGGCAATTCACGCCAAAGGGCTATTATGCCGTCTATCCAGACGGCAATTCATGCTGGAAGGTTATTTTGCCGTCTGCTCTGACGCATACTTCTCCACAAGGCTATACTTTAACTACATGGACGGCACTACAACTGTTCCCTGTGTTATTCAACCGTCGGATCGGATATAAGTTAACCAGAAGCATTTTTAATTTGCAGAGCATGCAAACTAACTTGCAGTAGCTGATAAAGCGGTCATGACTTAGTTTGAATGTAATCTGTTGCGCGAAAAATTCGTTTTGCGTCCGGTGTGAAAGCTGCTTCAAGGCGACGATAACGCCCGTGTACGCGTCTTTGCATTGACTTTGAATGTAGCTAATCTGTCGCGTGAAATATTCGTTTTGCGTCCGGTGTGAAAGCGGCTTGTGTATTCGCGTCTTTGCATTGACTTTGAATGTAGGTTAATCTGTCCTGGAAAAATTTGTTTTGTGTCTGATGTAAAAGCAGCTTTATGGACAGTACGCGTCAGTTATATACAGCTATTAGGCCTACCTATTTAATCTACGCCTTTTTCAGCTTTATTAGCCACAACAATTTCTAAAGGGGGATGAAATTATATCAAGGTAGTGCAGAGAAATCATTTGTAAACCGGTAAGTCCACATCTGTGAAATTTGGTTTTCGGCTTTGGCTCGACGTCGTCATCATTGTCTTCATGTTCTATTAGCAACTGCGACTGCCCTACATGTTTGTGATAATCTAAAAAGTTGTGATATTTTCACGAGTGAAGAGAGTGATTTTCTAATTGAGGATATCTGTATTAACTAACTCGTGTCTTTGTAATTTTTTTTAATCATAATGTGTGAATAAAGAAATTAAATAGGCTACTCTAGATTGATCCCTACTCTGACCAATACCAAAGCACTACCCATTTGTTAATCAATTTTAGCCAATAAAGAATAGCTGACATGGGAATAATCATTATCAGTAAATTGGATAATTGATTATAATAAAGTATTAGGCACAAGTTCAAGTGAATGTGTCACTCAAATCAAATGGGACATAATAGGCTATGGATATGGAATTGTGTGATTGATGAGGCGGTTTCGGGGCGGGGGGATGACCGCGTGCGGGGTAAGAATCCTTTGTTAAAGCGTTTCCATGTGCTTTAGTTGCAAACCTGACATCGGAGTAGTTTGAGATTTCAGCAGTTTCTAAATGAGATCATATAAACTGTCTTTGATTGTTAAGAATGTTCTCTTTATTTGTCTCCTTCCCCGTTTTCCACAGAACAAACAGGCTGGTGTAGGAGGGGCACAAACACAGTAAAAATACCAGTGTTAATTCAACTCCAACGGAGTTCATTTGAGTCCAAGATGGATGGTTTGGTCTCATATAGACACTGATGGAGTTGAATTAACACTGGGATTTTTGCTGTGTACTCAATGATCTGATTGCGCTGGTTGAGAAGCGCTAAATTCTTTTCGTTATTTCACTAACGCAGCAATTTGTTTGTTTGCACAGCTTTAATGCCATGGTGGCTAGAGTAAGAAATAAAAAAGAGATGTCTGTATTACTTCTTGTAATTGGCACAGACATACATAGGCCTACCATTACAGCTGCATATCGTGGGCCTGCTGATAAAACCTCATATCTTCAAAATAATAAACTTCACAGGAAAATGTATAAATATAAAAATATATATAAATTGATAGATATAATTTAAAATATAAATAAAATAAAACATGTTTAATTCTGCGTGTAAGAATAGTGGACATACAAGTTTTTGTTTCTTATCAGTTTGGAGATACGAGGATTTATCAGCAGGCCCACGATATTCAAATTTAAAGTCTGGTTTGCGTTTTCCATGGACCACAACTGCATTTTCATGGTTAATCAGAAAATCCTTGTTCCATGTTTTCCTGATAGCCATAATCAATGAGCTTTGTACAGAGTCTGCCTCTCTTTTGGATCAGTCACACCTCTTTCATAAGGCCGCCTACATTCTGAAGTTAAGCGCAGTGGGCGTGATCGAAGTGAGTAGGGGAGAATATGCGTAACTCAAAAGCGCTTAACTCAAATCGCGTAAAAAATGACTTACGCGCTAATGGGAGAATAGACCCCTCAGTGAATTAGTATTGCATTATTAAACGGTCAACCACCGCAACTTCTAGATAACTTCATTTTAGAGGTTGTTTAACACAGCATGCAGGATCATTTGATATCCTTTAAATCCAAGATTTAATTTATCAGCGTGATGAATGCTCTATTTGCCTGCAACTTAGTGAAATTTTAAACTAATTAGAGAAGGGCCTTAATAAACTACTCAGTTTACGACGCTGAGTTATTTTGTGATGTGCCGAACTGAAAACAGCACCAGACTTGGACGCATTTAACAGAAATCATGTTTCCAAGGGCAGGCTCTCAATCCAATTCTGTAACAGACACGGACTTCCACCCGAGGAAGCCAATGGCGGATCACGGCTCGCAGAGGAGGGTATTTTGAAAAGCTCATTCTTCTTTTACCAATCAAGAAGGATGATAGGTGCACCAAAATTTTATTGTTTTACTGCTGAATAATTGTTGCAGACATAAATTTCAAAAGGTTTTCATTCCCCTTTAAATGTGACTGGAGTATAAAACAGAATCTTATAATTCAGTTTACTTTGTGAACTCTGTTGTTAGAGACTTAATGCAATGCATGTTCAATGCAGGATAGACTTATTTCAGAGAAAAGGGCGTAGAACCCTGTGAATCTCATGGTTCTAAATAAACTTTTCTTTACAGGAGGCATCATGGTTGGTGTGTCTGCTAAGGAGCTGAAAGATGCCAAACAGGCGATGGAAATTGCGGAGGAAGAAATGAAAAAAAGTCAAAGAACTGTTAATGACTTCAGGGACCGGTTAGAGGAAAAAACAAAGCAATGTGCGCAAAAGAAGGATGAGATTACAGAGTGTAAAAGAAGCATGGAGCAGATTCAACAGGACTTGGAGCAGGTTTACACACAGCGCATGAAGATCACTGAAGCCCAGCAGAAAATTAGGAACGCTGTCCACATGTTAGGCACACTGGCTGGAAGAGCGAGGGTGGCAAAGACCCTAACGGAGCGTGTCATCTGCCTGCCAATAATCGTGAATGTCCTGGGAGAGATCATACAAAAAATGCTTGAAATACAAGGAAACAGAAAATATGAGCTCCTGAATGATCCAAATGTCAAAGCTGCCATCCTCAGCCTGCAAGACGTCTACAGGAGTGTGTCAGCTGTTGATGAGGAGCACACACTGAGGGAAATTCAGTTTTACTGATGGGAATGTAAACTGATTTTCCTCCCCAGCTGAGTACACATAGGAGAAAATATTAGCAGATAAATAGCTTCCCTGCCTCACAAACCTTCAGACATGGATTATTGGATATGCTTTGGTTTTTTGCTCAGCAGACATACATACTTTTTATGCAATGAGAAATTATTGTAATATTGATATTTGAATTTCATACCCAAGTCATGATCTATCATCCTTTATAGGTCGCACTTGTAATATTTAAATTTGAAAAAAAATTCTTAAAAAGTAGGGTTCACTTGGCAACCAGTTTGTACCTTGTGTAACAGCTCATATAATTTTCATGCCCATATAACATATAACAGTTTTGTATAACTGCTCATATAATTTTGATTCCACCCAAGTTATCTTCCTTTCCTCAACTTTCTAAGGGGCAAAGCAAAAGCTATAAAAGGAATAAAGGAAAGGAAGGATGCAAAAAAGTAATGATGGATATAAAGTAAACATCAGAGGCTACATGCTGCTTAAGCCTTCAAGCAAGAATGTTTCATCAGGAGGATCTAAAAAACATGGAGAGAGGGAGCCAAGCTTCCTCCATTGGCTGTAATGGAACAAACATAAGGTTGCAGTACCTCGTTTTCACCATTAGGAGTCTCGGGTACGTTGGGGGGGAAAAAAAGAATGAGTGATGGAGAATGAGGCTAAATTCAATAAAATTGTCATCACAGAAATTATATTATCATGATGATTTAAAATAGACTAATGTTTGTAGAAAATACTTTCAATGATAACATGCAATTAATGGTCGTGTTTTGATTTCACTGTAAACTGCATCATCGGAGGGTGTTTGTGAATGAACTGCCTGTTTAGGGTCCTGTTGTTGCATCTAAGGATTTGGAACTTGTTCCTAATAAATTGGAAAGAACAACATACTTGGACATGATGAACAGGAATCTCCAGAGCTTGGAGACCTTGAAAAAACCTTGTTCTTTTTATTATATTAAATGAGGGGAGCTCGTCCTTATTATTGAAACATGGAAGGTTGTTTCTATGACTATTAATTAAGTTTTTGTTTCAATTTAAGATGAAGGATTTAACAAGTAAATACTGAGTGGTTCTAAGCACACACAACAAATTACAATCCAGCAACCTGTAATTATAAAGAGACGTTGTGAATACTCATCACAGATAGAAAGGAAAATATAGCGCGCAGTCACGAGCGGGACCCCTCTGCCTTAAGCTTTATGGGAGGCCATATTGATTACTAGAGCAGAAAACAAATCGATAGAGAGCTTCCTGTAACCACCCCTCACATACCACCAAAAAATGAGAGCATTTAGCCAAAGGGTTTTTCAGCTACTTTCCGGAAACGAAAAGTTCACGGACAGACGGACGGACAGATGGACGATTCCCCTTGACTGAGGGGTAAAAAGCAGTGAAACAGACAGAGCCTGGGATAGGGGAGCACTGAGGATGCAAACTAAAGGACACATTTCTTCTTAGACCAGCGAGTTGCTGACTAAAGAAGGACACTGAAGGAATTCACTCAAGGGTTGTGACACATCTGTATATCGACACTGGCTTTTACAGCATGTGAAGTTGCCCTCACACATTACATAAGACTAACTTTGATGATTTCGATCCTGTCACTATCTCATTCATGCCTTTGACACAAGCAGTATATTCACTGTCTTAGGTCAAACCTGCCAGCTACTTCCAAAGAAAAGAGATAAGCAACCTTGCAAAAGCTTTTCTTGTTAAAACATAATTTAACGTCATGCTTGGACAGAAAACTCTGGACTCTATGAGAAAAATGCAAAGTAAATATCACCTATATGTTATTTGAGCCTGAAATGCAGTTTCTTCAAGATCAGAGCAGACTGTGAGTCACCTCTGATGCTGAATGCATTTTCATGGTACAGAACTGCAACGTATGTTAAAACTGCATGGTCTCTTCTCCGTATTTTCCTGAGAACCGTGAGGGGATTAAACCGAACAGGAACCAGTGGGACTGAGGACCGGGGCAAGATGGGCTTTTTGTGGCAGTAAAGACTGTTCAGAACAATTTAACCCTTTAAATCCTGTATTATATAAAGGCGTCTTGACCCCCACCAGTGCAAACACACAGTTTACTGGGAAACCACCTGATCATATTCAAGGTCACATGACAACTAAAAGTCACGGGCTCAAAGTCACATGATAAGAGGCCAGTTTCCCGAAATTGCGACCCATTGCATGTTCTCTGTGTTGCCTCTAAACTGGCCTCTAGGGTTCAAAGTGTTAACAATGAGATGCAGGGATATTGAAGAATTGAGGCACATGGCAGAATGTTTTGATGCATAATATTCATGCCAACGAATAATACAGGCGGTGGAGACCTAACATGCAATCAGGGGCGTTGCCAAGGGGGGGCAGGGGGTGGGCAGTGCCCACCCTGAGAAAAGCTCTGCCCCCCTAATGAAAACTCAAGATAAAAACCTGAATTTACTACTATTTGTCAGCAAACACGCGAAATCCAACTGATCCTCAGCTGGAGGTAGACAGCCATTTAGAGTGAGCTTTACGGATGCTTCATTTATCTATCACTATGTGTGATTGCTGGATTCCTTTGCCAGTCTATTCTGCTGTGAATCTATCGAATTACTGGGACCCTCCCCTACTCTTAGACTGCCGTCTTCGCTCATCAGCTACGTCTACTGCACTGTGCTTCTCAGGGAATTAAAACTTCGCCCATATCTCTTTTGTTGCTATTTCTGCCACCGCTTATTTTGTAAGTCTTTGTGTTTGATATTATGGTAATTTGTGTTCTAGTTTGTCATTTGTGTTCACTCGTGCGGTTATAACCCGAGTTGGCTACCGAGTGAGCCCAGGCAGCTCGCCAGCAGCTAGTCTGGAGTTGCTAACGTTAGTCACTCACTGGGGTTGTTGCTACAATAATTCTGTATCATAAGCACTTCCGGGAGAAAACTAGACTGGCGTAAGTATTTTTCGGTGACATGCTGAACGGAGCCAATGAAAGGATTTCAGAAGGCAACTCTAAGAAAAGTAAACGCGTTTAAAGATACACACCTGAAGCGGCTTAAATGATTTAAAATGCTGCCGGGAAGAAGCCCAGTTTAGATTTCTGCAGGTGCTCCGCCCTTCCCTAAATCTGCTCCCGTGCACTTGGCCTCTATAACAATCAAACAATTTCAGCGGCCTATAACGATTAAGATGTGATGGTGTGAAGCAGACAAACATAACTGAGCGACGGTGTTGGATTGAAAGAATGCTAGTTTGAATAATTCGAAAAAATCTTCCTCTTCCCCAAAACCATGAAACGTGAATGTCAGATATAAATGATCAGTCGCACGAAATCGCGTGGCAATGACAATCGCGTTCATGCAAAACTGCTGTTCTATGGACATTTAAATTTAGAAATGCATCAATCAATCATGCTGTCTGAACAGCTTTACTCATTCAACTTCGAGAGTAAACGAATCCACCATTTGATTGCCAAACAAGCAAAGTAAATGGGAATAGGTTTGTTTTTTCTGAGAGTTGCCTAATTGGTTAATAGGAGGCGATTCTGTAGTCCTTTACTTCCGTTGTTCTCAAA
Organism: Gymnothorax reevesii; assembly: GCA_029721435.1. Lineage (NCBI taxonomy): Eukaryota > Metazoa > Chordata > Actinopteri > Anguilliformes > Muraenidae > Gymnothorax > Gymnothorax reevesii. The sequence continues at coordinate 11,156,166 of CM056579.1, read as the reverse complement.
CTCAGTCCCGGAGGACCCCTGTGTATGCTGGTTTTTATTGCAACCACAATAGCAATTCCAGGATTTTAACAAGCTGTTACTTTTTCTTAATTAGGTTCTTTTGATCTTCAGAGTGGTAATTTATCATCTTAATCTACAGAATGCCAAACATGGCTTTGAAATGCCCCAAAGATGACTAATTTTACATTGTACTCATTGCACTATTGGCAAAAACTTAAAGAGGTAACCGACCAATAAGATTAACTTGCCAACTTAATGACTTAACTTGTAACTTGGTTTTTTGCAGTATACGCAATAATTGGCTATTTTCACCTGATACTTCACCACAAAACTGGTGGGCCTCATTATCATCATTGGCGTTGTTATTGCATTCATCATTATCTTCTTGATGGTTAGGAATGAAGGCCAGGTGTACATACCAATTAAGAGCCTGCTGATTGATCTCAGACTTTAATTGCATTGGTTATAGTTACATTTCTTCATGTATATTGAAATCAACTGTTTGAAATTTAATCCAGTGAGTACCACATGCCCATAGAAGATAAATTTTACATTGCATACATTGTCAATTCTGGCATGATGTGATTTAAGAATCTAAGTGATATATATAGGCTCTATTTATATATTTTACGGCGATTTAGAGGTTTTTTTTTTTGCCCCCCCAAGGAGGACAAATGCCCACCCAAGCTTGGCATCCTGGTAACGCCTCTGCATGCAATAACTGCAAAACATTCCATTTTACATTCAAATGTTGAAACTTACAAAACCCAAAACCAGTGAAGTTGGCACGTTACGTAAATCGCAGATAAAAACAGAATACAATGATTTGCAAATCCTTTTCAACTTATATTCAATTGAATACACTACAAAGACAAGGGGCTCTAATTTCCTGGCGCAGCGCAGGTGGCGTAGCGTGGCGCAGCCCGCGCAGTGGTAATTTCGCCCGGCGCGGCCCGCGCAGTGGTAATTTCGTGAGGTGCGCAGCCTTTGGTTGACGATCGTGCGCCGAAATGGGTGTGGCGGCGTAGTAGGGGGAGGTGTCACTTATTCATCAAGACGCAGTGACAATTTCGTAGAAAAAGTCTCCGCTGGAGTTGCGCAGAAAGCTCGCCATCTCCAAACTGGTTTAATTTCTGTGTAGCGGTAATTTGGCTGGCCGGCGCAGAGTGCGCACACATCACCGAAACCTCACAGGCAGGTTTCCAGAATGTCAGGTACATTTCAATGCAAGAAATAATTACAGGAAGCACTATTTAATGTAACTATCTGAATAAGCTCCGTGTCCGACAGTCATAAAAGTTCAAATTTTTCCGAGTATTCCAGGAATTATTAGACGTGCAAACTTATGTTTGTGTTCGACCTTCACAAAATGCAAAGTGATTGCTATCGACTTTTCTTGGTCTTTTTAGCCTATTCTTCTGTTTTCTTACGTTGAAGATAGACCGAATAAAGACTGTTGTCTTTCTTTTGAAAATTAGTGAGATGGATCGAATAGTTCACGACCTGGTTGCGAAATTTTGTCGTGACCAAAATTTTGAACATTTCAAAATTCTCGTCCCGACATGGCACGCAGTCACAACTAGTTTGCGCACTGGCACGACTCGAGTCGTGCCAATGCGTGCCACAGAATCGTGCAAGTGTCAGCCTTGCTTAAGTGGTGACCCTTGCCCCATTCTTGTTTGTGAATGACTGAGCATTTCAGGGAAGCTGCTTTTATACCCAATCATGGCACCCACCCGTTCCCAATTAGCCCGTTCACCTGTGGGATGTTCCAAATAAGTGTTTGATGAGCATTCCTCAACTCTCTCAGTCTTTTTTGCCACTTGTGCCAGCTTTTTTGAAACATGTTGCAGGCATCAAATTCCAAATGAGCTAATATTTGCAAAAAATTACAAAGTTTACCTGTTCAAAAATTAAGTAACTTGTCTTTGCAGTGTATTGAATTGAATATAGGTTGAAAAGGATTTGCAAATCATTGTATTCTGTTTTTATTTACGATTTACACAACGTGCCAACTTAACTGGTTTTGGGTTTTGTAATATCAGATACTTTGCTTTGATTCAAAATAACACCTTGCTAGCAATAGGTTACTTGCCAATTTTGATCCATGTTTCTGGCTTTTGTAGTGTTTGAGATATTGCTATTTTGATGACAAAACGTATAAAATAGGCTCCTTTTTGTGCTTCAGAAAAACATAAAATTGGAATGGTATGATTTCAGCATTGTTATTTTCTAAAATATTTTGAGGACATACATGTACTCAAGATTGGTGTCATTTCCTTCATACCAGCAGTTGCTCTTCAACAAGGAAAAATCTTCAAAATTTCAATTTGAAATTGGCTGTGTCAGTGGTCATAAAGGTGCAGTTCTTGGATTAAAACAATCTTTGCAGCTAATTTATATATTTGACATATAGAGCTTTTTCTAACAGTGGTCAAAACGGGGAATTATACCCTTTTGTTTCTCGGGTAAAAGAGGAGTGATTCTAAGATTCAGCAAGATCGTCAACAATCATTCCTGGGTGTTGTGGTGTTGTTTCAGCAGACAAACACACAGGAACAGCGAGAGTGTGCGTTTACTTAACATTTGCACAATACATTCTTCAACATTGCACTTCTGCTAAACACTAATGTCCTCTAGTGATTCTCTTCGTAAATGCATGGACACAACACAATGCAGTATGTGTATGGACACAACACCTTCCCCTTTTGAACAGTGAATACCTCTAGTAATCTAGGTGAACAGGACACTGTCACTCTCTCACAATGTATGAGGGCAAAGTATACCTTTTTTTTTATTATAACACATTTCACATTACTCAGTGACATTTCATTGGCCCATGACGAAGTCCTCGCTCCAGCCCGGAGGATTTCTAGGCCTGGGCTGGTTATCAAACTCAGTGTCTGGTGTTTGATCAGTTCTTTCAACACAGTCCATGTTCCGTTAGAATCATCTGTATTCAACTCTGACAGTGCTGACAAATGTGAGGCATTCCAGATCCTTCTGTTGTCCAACAGTTAAGTATTAGGTCCTCTCTTTGTCACGACAGTCCTCGCTTTAGAGAACATCAGCTCTACTTTCTTCACTCTCCATAGCTTCCTAACCTGAACTTTGTCACCGGGCTGGAAGTCGGTGGACTCTGCATGTCTCTGGGCATCTGTGTATTCTTTCATCTGTAGTTTATTTTTCTTTCACTCTTTCATGCATAGCATGTCTGTCAGTTGGAGGGACTGGCATGTCCATCAAGTGTAGCTTTGTTCTCATTCGTCGGCTATGGAGCAGTTCTGAAGGGGATGTTCCAGTTTTAGAATGGGGAGTCTGTAATCCATCAGGTAGGTTCTCAGGAATGACTTCCAGGGTTCCCCTTGAATTGAAGCAGTTTGCATGCAGTCTTTAACACTTCTATTGAACCTTTGAACTGCTCCCTTAGCCGTTGGGTAATACACTGAAGATCTCGCGTTGGAGTCCCCTCTGTTTGAGAAAGTCAGAGAACGCAGTGGAGAGAAATTTAGGGCCATTATCACTGATCAAGATCTTTGGATTCCCTTCTCGAGAGAGGACTGTATTCAGGAAGTGTATGATAGTAGCCCGGGGAGCAAAGGCTGCTTCTGGCCACCTATTGTAGTAGTCTATCTGGGTGATGGCAAATTTACGATCAGGAGGTGCTAACTCGAATGGGACCATGATATCCACAGACACTTTTTCCCAAGCAGCAGCTGGTAAGGGAACAGGTTGAAGTGGGGAATCATGGGTGACAGTGGACTTATCATTCTGTCTGCATGTAGCACAGCTCTGAATCATTGTTTCCCCTGACAGTCCATTTTAGGCCACTAATGCACTTCCCTAAGGTGCTGTCTGGTGCGCACAATCCATAGGTGTGTTTCATGAGCAATATCAATGAGATTTCTGCAGTGACTCAGGCACCAGCAATCAGTGATGTTATGTTCTGTGGGTCTCTGTGCATTTTGGTCAGTCAATTTTAGGTTTTTATTATTTCTGTGGTGACCGTTTTCAGTCTGATGTCTTAGTGTTTCACATTTCGTATCTCTCCTGTGTTATTCCAGTCCACGTCTTACCCATGTACTGTCTTTGCTTTCTCCCCGGTCGCGTCATTAATTTGTTTCAGTTTCTGTCTTAATTGATTGTGACACTATTTCGGGTGATTTAATGGATTCTGGGTTTCAGCCTTCCTTCCGTTCTCATTTACTAATTTCCCCTTGCTTTTCTATATTACTAACCCCTACTAACAGTTTGTTGTTTTCTCGAATCTACTAACCAAAACTAACATTGTATATTAGACTAACATACCAATGAGCACCCGGGATTGTACAGCTGCACTTACTAATTGACTAACGACCTCTTTGCATTCGCCCTGTTCTAGTCTCCGCCTCTTGCATCCTTTAACTGGCTTTGCTGTGCTTTCTGCAGACTCTCTGCATTTATCTTATCTGTCCTGCTTCTTTTTATGCACTGTGAAATATGTATTCAGTTTATTTATCCCATTTTCGGGAGTGTCTTGTGATCCTCGTCTGTGTGTTAATGTTTTTCTGTTTCATGTAATTTGGTTTCCCTCATGTTCCACTCCTTGTAAATTATATTAGTTTAAGCACCTGTATTTGTCCGTGCCCCTGCCCTATATATGTTCCCTGTCAGCAAGTCATTTCAGATCTGACTTTGTTCGCTCCACTTCACACCGCTCCTTGCCCCTGCGCAAGTTCCCTCTGATTCCCGTTACTCTCTCAGTGTTCTTCTCCATTTGCCTTCATGCCCCATCCCAGCCTGCCCCTGCCTGCCATATTCCTGTACCAGCCCCGTCTGAGTCTGCCCCCGCCTGCTGTGATCCCGAGCCTTCTCCCCGCCAGCTGTGCCTCCTGAGTCAGCCACCTGCCGGCTGTGCCGTCGCCCAGTCCTGTCCTGTCCTGATGTTTCCGAGCCTTCTGGTGTTCCCTAGATGTCTTCCGAGCCTCCTGATGTTTCTGAGCCGTCCCAGTCTGCCCCCCTGCCTGATGTCATCCAAGCCTCCTGCTGTTCCCGAGTTGCCCCAGTCTGTTCCCGAGTTGCCCCAGTCTGTTCCTGAGTTGCCCCAGTCCCGAGTTGCCCCAGTCTGTTCCTGAGTTGCCCCAGTCCCGAGTTGCCCCAGTCTGTTACTGAACCTGCCCCGAGTCTGCCCCCTAGTGTTTCCTAGAGTTTCCTTTCCTGAGTTTCTTCCCCCTGTCAGTGCTGTCGCACGGTGGTTGTGTTGGCCTGAGTGCCTCGTTTTTTCCCTTTCGAAATTTTTAGTTTATTAATAAATTATTTTTGGGTCCCTGCATATGGCGTCTCTCCCCCTTTCCTTGTTCCGAGTGTTTCCGAGTTTCCCTGTGTTTTCCCAATTATAAAACAGGTGAGAACCCCTGACAATGCATTCACTCATGACTACAAGGTCATGGCGAATTGTTAGGTATAGTTGTAAGTCAGGCTCCAGTGTTGTCTTGCATTAGGGCCAGGCTTTCTGTATCGGTGCATGAAGCTTTGTCAACAATGGACAGGCATGGCACTCAGACTGAAAGTCCTGCTCAGACACAGCCCGTAAATCAGTGAGGATGGCTGCAACCGATTCCACATCCTCTGCATATGCAGGATCTGTGTCGGGGAGTGGGAGCCTCGATAGACTGTCAGCAACATGGTTCAAGGATCCAGTTCTGTATTCAACATCATAGTCAAACTCCATTAGGCAGGCTGACCATCTGACTATCCAGAGACCCGCACAGTTGTTGCCCTTAGTAGTCTGCAGTGTCGTAAGTGCTTCATGATCAGTAGGTGACAGAAATTTCCTTCCCCACAGCCAAGTGCGACACTTCTCAGCAGCCCACACGCAGGCTAACACCTCTTTCTCTACAATGGAGTATTTCCTCTCAGCATCGGACAGGCTGTGCAATGCAACAGTCTGTTCTGCACCATTACTGTACAGCTGAGTCAAAATGGCACCAACTCCACAAACTTGCTATACCATGCACTCAGGCCAAGAAATGAGCGCAGGGTAGCACATTACATTCTTCAATATTGCACTTCTGTCAAACACTGGCGCCCTCTAGTGATTTTCTTCATAAATGCATGAACACAACACTATACTAATGAATGTATAGAACACAATGCAGTATCACAACACTGGGCATCTCTTGTAAAACTGAATCTAATGATCAGTTACATCTGTTTTATTGGTTGATTTAGTAACTACGGAGGCAACTACTTTTTCACATTGTGCCGGGTGGGCTTTTTTGCCTTCAATAAATAAAATCATCATTTAAAAACTTTTGTTTTTACTCGGGCCATCAATCTCAACAGTTAACATTAGTTTGATGATTTGAGACATTTAAGTGAAATAAAGATGCAACAATAGAAGAAATCGGGAAGGGGAAAACAGTTTTTCACTGCACTATAAATAAAGCCAAACAAAATTTACACACATAAAAATCCAAAATGAGGCTCGGGTAAAGGTTTTAAGTTTGGCTGGGAGAAAAGGGGCTGCATGGGGCTGACTGTGGTTCATACTGAATCTACGGGCAAATGGGGCGCGGAGCATGAAGAGGCCGGGGTGAATCTAAGTTCAGATGGGGCAGGCAGGCGCCGAGAGTCGGGGAGAAGGCTGGGTTTGGGCTGATCTAGGGAGGGTCCAGGGTTCTCTGTGGCATCACTGCGGTGCTGTGGCCCTGCTGATCGTGATGCCCGCCACAGTAGGGAGGATGGCACAGCCTTGTGGTCATGGTGTTCTGGCACAGAGGGGGATGAAACAGATGTGGAGAAAGAAGTGTACGATGCCATGCACCGTTAGGATCAGAAATATGGAGTCAAATAGTTGCTTGGACTGTCTTGAGGAAGACCTGCGACAGACTAACCCTACGGCAGCATAACTCAGGAATGGATCATGTGGTACCCTCTCTCTGTCTTGTTGTCATAAAACTCTCCTAATTTTGGTAATATAACACAAGTGAGACAAGCAGTCTTGCTGAAGCTCTTAACATGAATCATACTGAAACCACCAGGTGAATGAATAACTGTCAGGGGCCTGCACTGAGGTACAAAAATAATCAAGTCTTTCTTAGCAGGATAACTTGCTTATTTCACTAAATGGTGAATTCAGAACAGTTTAGAGGGATTGCATTCAATTATGAAATTTAAAGTAACAAACTTTCCATCCTCTTACAACTCATTCAATCTGTTGCACCCTTGTTCTGCTGACAGATGTGGGTGAGAACTCAAGGCCAATATCAAGTATTTGGTGAAAAATGAGTCAAATGCATGTAGCGCTCTCTGACTACGCTTAAATCAAAAATATTGAGCACCAATTGCAAATTCTTTTAACCAGAAATATCAACAACCTGCCTTTCATCCGAATTTAGAGGAAGCAGAAACGTTGAACCTGTTTTTCTCTGAACTTTAATTTTAGCCGACTGTGTTTCTCACCCACTCAATTCAATCTGTGAAGTATTTTGTGTTCTTTTCCCATAATCCTCATGGGTAATACGCTGAACAAATCTGGGCGTCCTCCTTTGTACTATTCAGGAATTTATTACTATTGTGTGGTACTCCAGGCTTTGCACTGCGGAAAGATTTGTGTCTCAGATTTACCTCGTTCTGTTATGGCAGCGAGTGAATGATTCAAACAAGCAAGAAATGGACATTTAATCATTTAGATTACCTCATGCAGATTTGTGCCATTTAAATTTTCTTTGAACATGCATTCATACATACATGAATGAAATGATGAATAGTATTGTCTCAAAAAAAGTTATTATTCAGTAATGAGTTTGTTTTGAGGTGTGTCTGATCACTCATCTCACCATGTTCCTAACGGGCATATTCTTCACTGCTAAGGGTCACCACGCTCTGGGTTTTTGATCATCATCAGCCTCGAATAAAATTTCTCTCTGAATGACGATGCTGCCATTAATACCAACTTTCAGAAAGTCACATAGAACTGTTTTTCCTGAAACTGGATTAGATGTGGATTCATTCGATTCTGTGCGAAATAAAAGCAGTGGTTCTTCACTCTGGGTCGAAGTGTCTCAGAAACTGCAAGGCTTGTGGCGTGCTCCTGGTTAGCAGCGCTGAGCACCTACCAACAATGGTCCAAAGAGGGACGAACCACAAATCTGGAACAAAGTCTGAGGTGCCCAGGCTGATTAGTGTGAGAGGGCAAAGACTGCTCTCCCTCTGGTGTGAACCGACAGACGGGCTACTGTGGTCCGAGTCACAGAGAAGTTTAATCATGGTTATCGTGGAAGAATTTGTCACACCACGCAATGCATTGCACTCATCTTTGCACAGGGTGGAGTAACTGTAATTATCCAAATGCACAAATCATCCATGTCCAGTGCACTGACACAGCTCCACACTGTGAGAAACACTGGGTTTTGGACCTGAATCATCCATGTCCAGTGCACTGACACACCTCCACACAGTGAGAAACACTGGGTTTTGGACCTGAATCATCCATGTCCAGTGCACTGACACACCTCCACACTGTGAGAAACACTGGGTTTTGGACCTGAATCACCCATGTCCAGTGCACTGACACACCTCCACACAGTGAGAAACACTGGGTTTTGGACCTGAATCATCCATGTCCAGTGCACTGACACACCTCCACACTGTGAGAAACACTGGGTTTTGGACCTGAATCATCCATGTCCAGTGCACTGACACACCTCCACACAGTGAGAAACACTGGGTTTTGGACCTGAATCATCCATGTCCAGTGCACTGACACACCTCCACACTGTGAGAAACACTGGGTTTTGGACCTGAATCACCCATGTCCAGTGCACTGACACACCTCCACACAGTGAGAAACACTGGGTTTTGGACCTGAATCATCCATGTCCAGTGCACTGACACACCTCCACACTGTGAGAAACACTGGGTTTTGGACCTGAATCATCCATGTCCAGTGCACTGACACAGCTCCACACTGTGAGAAACACTGGGTTTTGGACCTGAATCATCCATGTCCAGTGCACTGACACACCTCCACACAGTGAGAAACACTGGGTTTTGGACCTGAATCATCCATGTCCAGTGCACTGACACACCTCCACACTGTGAGAAACACTGGGTTTTGGACCTGAATCATCCATGTCCAGTGCACTGACACACCTCCACACTGTGAGAAACACTGGGTTTTGGACCTGAATCATCCATGTCCAGTGCACTGACACACCTCCACACTGTGAGAAACACTGGGTTTTGGACCTGAATCACCCATGTCCAGTGCACTGACACACCTCCACACTGTGAGAAACACTGGGTTTTGGACCTGAATCACCCATGTTTAGTGCACTGACACACCTCCACACTGTGAGAAACACTGGGTTTTGGACCTGAATCTGTTGTGATTCTGATTTCTGCTGTCATGTTAAGTTCTGTGCCTGACCTAGCCATGTTTAGTATTTCTGTGTTTAGTGACCACTGCTCTGTCTGACTATTCTTAGGATTGTGTTTTGTGTGTTGGTAATTTAGATTTCCTGTTTATTATTTTTCATGTTTTGATCATTTAGTTTCCAAGCCATGTTTTCATTTTCATGCTTTGCACTTTGTCTCCCCTGTCTTGTCAGGTGTGTATCTTTGCGTACGGTCCCTTGTCTTGTGTGACACTCATTCGGGTGATTTATTGGTTTCTGGGTTTCAATCTTCTTTCATTATCTCGTGTTCTTCCTTCCTCTCTCTTTTTCTGTCTTACTAACACATACTAACAGTTTATTGTTTTTGCTCAATACTAATCCACACTAACCTTGTATATTTGGACTAACTTACTAACAAGCACTTGGGATTGTATAGCTGCACTTACTAATTGACTAATCTCTCAGCTGTCGCCCTATTCTAGTCTCCGCCTCCTTGCCTATCCATAATTATCTCTGATGCAAGTTTCTGTGGATTTCCACTTATACTTTGTGCTTTCCTTTTCTTTTATCTTGGCACTTTAGTACTCCTTAACCGGAGCTGTTGTTTTGTACTTAGGTTTGTCTTGTGATCCCTGTCTGCGTTTTGGCTAAAGCCAAATTCATGTAATTAGTTTATTACTCATGTGTCTCTCCCTGATCATTGTTCCCACTGATTGCACCTGTTCTCCCTGGTCATGTGTTTACCCCGGGTGTGTATATAAGATGTCTGTTTGGTACACTTTCTTGTCAGATCGTTCTCCCGCCACGTTTCTCGCCTTGATCTCTCAGTGTTTATCTTTCTGACTGGACCGTCTTTGATATCGAGCTTTGCCTACTCCCTGTACTTTTGCCGCATTCTTGTTTTTTGACCTCTTTTGTCTGACTACGATTTTTTGTGATTGGTGCCCTGTGTATGACTCTGGATTTCGCCCTTTGGATTCTGATTTTGGATTGCGGACATTGTACTGTTGCCAGCTCTGTTGGGGGGTTTCCCCCTTCAGAAATAAAGCCTCCTTTTTGCATTTTACTGGTGTTTGCTCTTGGTTCATTTCGTAAAACCTCACAGAATCATCCATGTCCAGTGCACTGACACACCTCCACACTGTGAGAAACACTGGGTTTTGGACCTGAATCACCCATGTCCAGTGCACTGACACACCTCCACACTGTGAGAAACACTGGGTTTTGGACCTGAATCACCCATGTCCAGTGCACTGACACACCTCCACACTGTGAGAAACACTGGGTTTTGGACCTGAATCACCCATGTCCAGTGCACTGACACACCTCCACACTGTGAGAAACACTGGGTTTTGGACCTGAATCACCGATGTCCAGTGCACTGACACACCTCCACACTGTGAGAAACACTGGGTTTTGGACCTGAATCACCCATGTCCAGTGCACTGACACACCTCCACACTGTGAGAAACACTGGGTTTTGGACCTGAATCACCCATGTCCAGTGCACTGACACACCTCCACACTGTGAGAAACACTGGGTTTTGGACCTGAATCACCCATGTCCAGTGCACTGACACACCTCCACACTGTGAGAAACACTGGGTTTTGGACCTGAATCACCCATGTCCAGTGCACTGACACACCTCCACACAGTGAGAAACACTGGGTTTTGGACCTGAATCATCCATGTCCAGTGCACTGACACACCTCCACACTGTGAGAAACACTGGGTTTTGGACCTGAATCACCCATGTCCAGTGCACTGACACACCTCCACACTGTGAGAAACACTGGGTTTTGGACCTGAATCACCCATGTCCAGTGCACTGACACACCTCCACACTGTGAGAAACACTGGGTTTTGGACCTGAATCACCCATGTCCAGTGCACTGACACACCTCCACACTGTGAGAAACACTGGGTTTTGGACCTGAATCATCCATGTCCAGTGCACTGACACACCTCCACACTGTGAGAAACACAGATGACAGATGATGCTGATGACAGCTGGGGCTGTCCTTGTGCTTTTGGGTCTGGAGAACACAATGGCTGTTTTTTTTCAAAACCACCTGAAATGTTGACTCGTTGGACCATCTGAGAGAGCACAGCAGAAGCGTGTTTTGCTGTCCAAAGAGTCTGATTGTTGGATCAGTTAGAAAATAATTTCACCAATTTACACAAAGCCACCTAAGCAAAACTGCAAAAACATTTTAAGAACGTTTCCCATTGAAATCTAGGCATTTCACAATCTTCATAGTATCATTAAAAGATTCAGAGCTTCATAGGAAATGTATGAGTGAAAGGGCAAGACATGGAGACTTCCGGTCTGAGGTGTGTGGAGTAGAGGATCATTCACCTTCTCCCACGGTCGCACTTTTATTTACTTTTTTAAACCTTGTTAACCTTAGTATTAGCTATTTGTGACAGTTTAATAAGTTAGCGTTAACATGGCAACCATGTAGCCATGTCCAAATCAAAGGTGAAACTCTCGGAAAAAAATAGGGAATCTCCGACGGCTGCAAGCATAACTATGTCTGAGATTAGCGAGTTACTGGATGCACACAGAATGGCTCTCGCGGCCTATTTTAAAACTTCATTTGAGTCTCTGGCATCTAAACCGGACTACTTGCACTCCACTGTTGCAGACCATGGGCAGCGTATCTGCTCTCTGGAAGCTTATGCTACGGAAGTCGATCAACGTCTCCAACAAGTTGAAGATGTGTGCTCAACCTTACAGAGGGTAAGTCACTGAAAACTAAATCAGCAGATTTAGAGGGGCGCAGCAGACGTCAAAACATTTGTATCGTAGGCCTACCTGAGTTGATTGAAGGCTCGCGCCCATCAACAATCTTTTCTCAACTTCTCGTGAATCATGTTTTCGGCATGGAGGTTCTCGCTTCGCCCCCCGAGTTAGACCAAGCTCCTCGGAGCCTCGCTTCTAAACCAGCGCCAGGAGTGAAGCCATGACCTGTCATCCAAGGCTTCCACCACTTCCAAGTTAAGGACTTAGTGATACGTGAGGCTCGCAAACGGAGTGATCTGCTCTACCAAGGCCATAAGATTCGCTTCCATGATGACTACAGTACCGACGTGTTAAAGCAACACGCTGCGTGTGGAGACCCTATGGCTGAGCTGTACAGGCGTGGGTACAAGCCGGCTCTCCTTTACCCAGCCAAGCTGCGCATCACCCTGCCTAACGGAGACAAGACATGGATCTCGTCTGCTTTGGAGGCTGTCAAGTTCGTCCAGGGGTTGAATACAGATACGTGAGCAAGTTGACTGACACACATTCCTTTCGCCGTTATTGCAGTGCCATGTATACAGTGACTTCCTGTATTGGCTACTCACTGACACGTCCCTTATTGACTAGAATTAGTCCCCAGACTTTGCAAAGGCATTTTACAAAAAAAAACAAAGAAATGGACGGGTTAGCTTTACCTAACTTTTAATTTTATAATTGGGCTGCAAACATTGGAACTATACTGCACTGGTGTGGTTCTAAAAATCCCCCACCATGGCCACAGATTGAAGAGGCTTCATGCAGTTCTTCCTCCCTCATGTCCCTCTTGTGTCTCCCCTGGCATTACAATCATCAAAACACCCCAGTAATATTATAGTTAAAAAAAGCTGCAAGATCTGGACTCAACTTAAACACCACTTTGGAGTCCAGACAACACCCCTTCTATCCCCTATATATTCTGACCCTCTGTTCTCTCCTTCTGTTACTGATGGGGCTTTTGCGACTTGGAAACATAGGATTGTTTCTGTAAAACATTTTTACGTTAATGGAACTTTCTCATTTTTTGATCAGTTACTTCATGTATTCAATTTGCTTAGGATCCACTTCTTTAGGTACTTGCAAATTTGAAACTATTCGTAAACATTTTCCTGGTATCGCCACTATGCCTCCTTCTACCTTGGTTGACAGCATATTTAATGTTGATCCCCATGTCAAGGCTAATATTACAAAGTTGTACAATATTTTTCTTCATTTGCTAAACCTCTGACGATCCACGCAGTACTTAGTCTTAGGATCTCAGTATAGAGACTGACACTGAGCTTTGGCAGTCAGTTTTGAAATGGATCTACACATCATCTATTTGTGAATGTCACGGGGTGTTACAGTGTAAAGTGGTGCACAGAGTCCACTGATCTAAAAGCAAATTAGCCCGCATCCATCTTGGCACTAATCCAAACTGTGATAAATGTCACTTAGGTCCGGCTAATCTAACCCACGTGTTCTGGACCTGCCCATCCCGGTCTCTACTTTGGAATTCCGTTTTGTCTCTCTTTCGGCCGTCACATCTTCTGACATTTCCCCCTCACCCTTAGTTGGCCTTTTTGGTGTCCCGCCCACTGACCACTCCCTAACGTCTTACTTTGTTGACCTTGAAGTTTTTCTCACATTGCTAGCAAGGCATATTATTCTGATGCATTGGAAGAGCCCCTCATCCCCTCCTCACACTCGCTATGTAAAGGACACTGTCATTTATGAAATGAGAGAAAATCAAACACTCTCTTTGTGGCTCTGAATAAAATTTTCTAAGATCTGGTTACCTTTTTAAGAGTATGTTAGATCCCTTCAGCTGGATGCTGCACCAACTAGCTGAGCATCCGCCTGTATCACACTGACATTTTGCACTTTGTGGCTAAGTCCTGTTTTCCTCATGGTTGTAGCACACAGTACGTCAAGTATGTCATTGTCTTTTAAAAGTTTTGTATATTAAATGTATTTCTATGTTTGCTTGTCTATTTTTTCCTTTTTATTTTATTTTTTCTTTTATCTAATCATTTGTGTACATGCCAAAGTCTGTGTATTGCATGTGTGCTTTTTGCGTAGAAAATTTCATAAATAAATCATACATGAAAAATGGGCCTCGCTGAGGTGGGCAATACCCCTCAGCCTCGAAGGTCACTGCTGCGAGGTTAAAGGTCAAACTGGGATGAAACCTCGAAAAGGCACATCTACCCCCCATGGGGAGTCCACATATGCAACATGAACTTCCTAACCCAAGTGGTTACAGAGAAATAGCCCGGACAAAATTGGCAGCCACCCGCCCGCCCTCCAAAGTGATGAAAATACCCCGCGTGCCTGTGTCCGGCTGAGGGGAAAAAAGGGCAAGCCCGAAAACTAATATTAAATGCTCACAATCTCCCAGCCCTAGACAGTACTGCGTGAAAAAAGCACCTCCATAATACGCTGTTATTCCTCTATGTGCTGCAAACACAGCTCCAACAAACTGATATCCAGACAAACACCAGGACCCTGGGTTTCCCAGCAGAACCTCCCCCAGAACATCACACTTCCTCCTGCAGCTTGTCTTCTCCCCACAGTGCATCTTGGCAACATCTCTTCCCCAGGTAGGCAGCGCATCTGTACCCATTTGATGTCCATGACTTAATAGAAAACGGGACTCTGCGGACCAGATGACCTTCCTCCATTACTGCAATGTCTCATTCTGAAGCTCTAAGGGCCATTGTAGGTGCTTTTTACGGTGGACAGGGGTTAGAATTGGGAATCTGATCAGTCTGTGGGTACAATGTGTGATATGCAGTATATAGGGTGTGATCCTCTATGTGTTGAGACACACTCCCCCCATAACCATAATTAATAACCCCTTAGACCCCAACTTTTATATTGTACATCATTTTATACTCATTTCTCTGTAATTTAGCAGGCATATATTTTGGGTCATTGGAGGCTGTGGGGTCTCCACGAGAAATCAGGCTGAAATTTCCACAGGTTGGAATGCAGGAGCTGCATTTGTTGGACGCATATTTGGGTCAATGGATTTTATCGGGTTTGTATTTTTTGTGAGTTCACTCACAGTAACCCCTCAGTCTGTTCGGACATGATGGAATACTCTTTGTAGCCCTTGTGCCTCAATGAGCCTGGGGTGCCCATTCTGACTAACCCTTAATCGCCAGTTCATGGTTTTGATCCTTCTTGATCCAGTGCTGACTGGGAACAAACCACAAACCTCACTGTTTCAAGGAAACTCTAACCCAGTCCTCTGGCCACAATGATCTGGCCCTTGTTAAAGTCACTCTGTTCCCGTTATTCCTGCATGTAACACGTTCACATTGAAGAGAACCATCTGCTTGCTTACTGTCTAAGGTTGGTTATTGAACCTTAAAGAACATGAAAACCCTTCCTTCACTTTCGCTTTGCTTTCGTGTTCTGTTTGAGTACACACCCAAAACCATTTTGGAGACAGTTCCACCCGGCGGTCCTTTGTTGCCGTGTCACCAAGGTTTGAAAGTCACCATTTCACGTTGTCTGGCGTGTCAGCTCTAGAACAGAAATCAGCGTGCAGGCAGCGCCAGCCGCACATGAACAGCCATAATTTGCATTCAGCCATTGACTTGTGGTGTTTTGGTTGTTTATCTAGCTTTTTGAACAATGGTTTAGCGTTGTGTTGTCAAATTCTGTCCAAATTCTGATATAACTGGACAAGGTAAGTTTCTAACCTACCCCTTTCGCAGTTTACCTCTCCAGATTAGCAACAGTTGCTCAGACTAATAGGCAGAACCGACGAGAGCAATTCATTTTTGAAAGCTTAATTATACATTGCATTACAAAATGATACAACGTTTTCTTCCGCACATCAACGACAAAAAAAAAAATCAATAAGTCGTTATAATTTCTGCACTCGTGTTACTGGTGAAACAGCACATATTTGCGTAAACTAGTTTGCGAGGCTTATTGAACAATAAGCCATAAGAATTCGTTATACAGTCTGAATGTAGTGACAGCTAAAGTGCGTTGTCAGGTACGATGAAAAGCTGAGTGATAACGAAAATAACTGCTGCGAAGTCAGCGAGAGTTTCGGATTTTTTTCAGATTGTAATCATTGTAGAGTCACATCAATTATATCTACACAGCCAACAGGCAATTGCTGCAAACTCAAGATGGAAGAAAAAAGTGAGAAACTAAACCCTGTATGGGGTCTGGGGTAATCACGTCCACCCCCCCCCCAAAAAAAAATTTGAGATTTTTAACACAACTTAAGCATTCTGGCATACTATGAGAAGAAAATTAAGAGAAAAGACAGCAATTACTTCAAGTTAAAAAAAAAAAAACATTTATTAATACCACTAAAGCTGTGGTATGTAAGCAATTGCAGTGTTAACACTGCTTGGACTTAACAAATGAGTCCCACTTACAGCTTACACATAGTAACTGAGAAACTGAACAGGAATTAGTAAATTTTATTTGGTTCTACCTAAGCCACTCACCTGGCTGAGGCTGTGAATGAGTGACTCTTTAAACAAAATAATCATTCATTAAATAATGGTCGTGCTTGTAGGCTGATGTGTGTCACCAGTCCAGTGTTTTTCATTTCATTTCATCTAGTCACATATACACATGTACAGCGTTTGATTGCTCACTTCCTCCGCCGATTCCTTACACAAGATGGCAGACGCGTCCCAAGTTTTTGCAGTTGGTTGTGACGTTGTTCACTCGTGTTATCTTTTGCTCTGTGGGTGGGACTAGCGCGGAGGCAGGAGTATGGTGTCATTCCACTTGCTACCATGATCTCAGAGTCGCGCTGTCATGTTATAGTGCGGTTGCGGAGGCCGATCAGGATGATATAAAGAAACTTTAGGAGCCCATCTTCGTTCAATACTGGACTAAAACCTCTTTTCACATTATCCGAAGGCTGTATCGCAAAATAATTGATGGGGATTTCAAAAGCCCGTCGCAGATTGGCACATCTCAAAAAAAAAAAAAAAAAACAGTGATCGAATTTTGCGATGTGATACTGCTTATCGCCAGCTCTGCATTGCATGCTAACCCAGCTGCATCGTCCACATTACCATCACATAATCCCCTAGACTGGAACAGGTGTTTGGGTTAAATCACTAAATAATCCGAACCTAGAGCAGAAACGGGTGTATTTTGATCATGGGCGTAGCCAGAAATTTTTCACTGCAATTGCTTAGTAGTTGCTATGCAACTACACAGAGTTGCTTGTTAATTTACTACAATGCCAATTAAACAGCATAAATAACGATATGGATGTCATTATTGACCTACTTGGATCAATTTGGATCAGGGCCATCTGGGAGATATGGGAGCGTACCGTGAAACAGATAAACAGTATGGTGTAGGCCTAAGCCGGTCAAAATCAATTTGAAATTTGTTGTTGATAATTTAACTGCTGGTATATATGCCACTTTTTCACGGCAGTCAGAAATGCACATAATAGCCTTTGCCAACAAGCCATTTAACAACTAGAAAAGCACTCAGAGAGCGCAGACCTCTGCCAAGGAGGTAACTGAGATACCACTGGCTCACTGTAGCTGAATTGGTTGCTACAGAGGACAACGATTATTTCGGTAGCAAGATAATTTTTTTTTTTTGAACTGCTGGATAGATGCTATGGGCAAGTATACTGCACAGTTTTCACATCAGGCTTAGCTGAGGAGTTTTACTCAGGCAAATCCTCAAAAATAGGGATGGGACTAAACTCGTCAGTATTGTTCCAGCTCGGCTTACTTGTGAATATTCAATAACTGATCCTGGCGTGACATGATCTAGTGATAGAATATTGTAACTGCGGGCATAAATTTGTCCGCTGGTGGACACATCCGCACATAGATACCATGCCAAGTAGTGCAAGCATCGTTGTTCTTCTGGAACACGCCAAATCCAGATAATCCTTAAATCATGAATTACATTCCTGTTTTCATTTAAAACGAGTAATGAAGTAGACAATGTCAAAGTAACGACTTGAATGTATACTTCTTATCTCTTAAATGTAGTAGAGTAAAAGTAAAAGTCTCGGTCAAAAAAAAGAAGTACAAATCCTCAAAAAAACTTCTTCAAGTACTCCAACGAAGTACACCTCCGTTCGTGTAATATGACTGGCTAACCCATAGGAAGATTCATTATAACCTAGCTGGCTTCCTGTTACGTTAGCCAACAATGAGAAATGGCAATCACAACGCTAAGTTAGCCAGCTGGGCAACGTTACCGTAGATTTGCGATGCAGACCGTATTCTTCAGTCATTCCCAAATTAACATGCATTTGGAGATCGGATGGCTTCCATTTTGACAGATGTACTTCAAAAATAAAACGTCTGCGTGACGTCTTCTGCCTGTACTTACTATCGTCATTACACATAATATCTCTCGGCCATCTAACGTCAAAACACATCATATTTATTTGGACAATATACAAACTTAAGCTGAATCTCAGTTGCCTTACGCTTCAGCAGATATCAACCCATGTTTGCACTCTGCTGTTGTGAGGCTGTGTTTCCAACGGTCCCGCTTCTTTGCTTTTTCCTAGCTCATGACGAGATATTAACTTGACCCCTGATAGGCTAGTTCTCACGAGTCTCCATCCATCCACCCATCCTGTTAGGTCCTGTTTCCTGCCATGTTTAAGTTTTGTGCCTGGCTATGCCATGTTTATTGATTTTCGTGTTTAGTGACCACTGCATGTTTATATGACCATTCTTTGATTACGTATTGTGTTTTGGTAATTTAGATTTCATGTTTTATTATGTTTCATGCCATAGTTTGTTTAGTTATAGTTATGTTTCATAGTTATGTTTCATCACCGTTTGTATATTCTGCCATGCCATGCTTTGCACTACGTCTACCCCGTCTTGTCTTGGGTAGGTCTTTGCTCACGGTCTCTAGTCCTACATGCCACTCATTCGGGTGATTTACTGGTTTCTGGGTTTCAACCTTCTTTCATATCTCGTGTTCTTCCTTCCTCTCTCCTTTTGCTATTTACTAACCGTACTAACAGTTTATTGTTTTCGACAATTTACTAACACAGATTAACATTGTATATTTTTACTAATTTACTAACATGCACTCGGGATTGTATAGCTGCACTTACTAAATGACTAACGATCTCTCAGCAGTCGCCCAATTCTAATCTCCGCCTCCTTGTCTATCTCTGCCGCAGCTTTTGTGAATTTCCACTTATATCTCACGCTTCCCTTTTCTTTAGACTATGCACTTTTAGTACTCCTTAATCAGAGCTGTTGTTTGTTCATAGAGTTATCTTGTGATCCCTGTCTGCGTTTTGGTATTTGCCAAATTCATGTAATTAGATTATTCCTCACTAGTAAATTACCCGTGGCGAGAATAATTTCGACTGTGCGAGCATCGAGATGGAAATACAGCAGATACATTTGTAAAGGGCTATGCCACACCCTTATCCCCTAGAGGAAGGGGAGTTTTGTCTGGCATGGGGGTGGTGGAGTGTCCAAAGTAGAATGGTTTGGTTGGAGCTTACTGGTTAGTTGAGGATTTCTCTGTAGACAACATTTTCTGTGTATGTGCCTTGTTTGTCAGGAAACTGTCCATTGACTTTTGACCCCAGTGACCTTGATTTCTCATGACGACCTACGGTTTGACCTTTGACCCTCGTGACCTTCACCTTTGACGGAACGGACCTCTGGCAGTCATTTCTTCTGACGACCTACATCCACATACCAACTTTCATGAAAATCTGTCCGGGGAGATGGGAGATGCGAGAAATTGACTTTTGACCCCAGTGACCTTGACCTTTCAAAAAACTAACCCCTCAAGGACACTTCCAGGGACAACCTACAATAGACCTACCAAGTTTGGTGAAGATCTGTCAGAGGACCTCGGAGAAGATGGGGAACAAACAGACAGACAGACAGACAAACAGACAGACAGACAAACGTTCCTCTGATTATAGTATGATGATGATGATGTGTCAATCCTGATTATTGTTTCATTGATCGCACCTGTTCTCCCTTGTCAAGTGTTCACCCCAGATTTGTATTTAAGATGTCTTCACAT
The DNA here is from genome assembly GCA_029721435.1 of Gymnothorax reevesii. Classification (NCBI taxonomy): domain Eukaryota; kingdom Metazoa; phylum Chordata; class Actinopteri; order Anguilliformes; family Muraenidae; genus Gymnothorax; species Gymnothorax reevesii. Next base: position 11,135,984 of record CM056579.1, on the reverse strand, counting down.
GCACTTCCATGTCAGATCGTAACTTCCTTGTTTCTTGTGCCACATTTGTTTCCGCCTCGACTCATTGTGATTTATCTTTCTGACTGGATTGCCCGACTTCTGATTCTTGGTTTGCCCTTTTGGATATCGTTGCATCTGTGTATTTTTTACCTTTTTCAGCCCGACCTCGATTTTGTGGATTGCTGCCCTGTATACGATTCAGACTGTCCTTTGGCTTATGAGTTTGCTTCTCCCACAAACCTACGCGTGTGTACCGGGTCTGTTTTGTTTGACTACGATTTTTGTGATTGGTGCCCTGGTAATGAACTCTGCTCTGCCCCATTGGAATTCAAGCTTTGAATTACGGACTCTGTACTGTTGCCTTTTTCTCTGCGGGGGTTATCCCCCTTGTTCAATAAAGCATCTCATTTTTGCAATCCCGTGTCCTCGCATTTGCTTCCAGATCGATACCTCACACATCCATCCATCCTCTTCTGCTTATCCGGGGCTGGGTAACAGGGGTAGCAGTCTACGCAAGGATGCCCAGACTTCCCTCTCCCTGGACACTTCCTCCAGTTCTCCCGGCGGTATCCCGAGGTGTTCCCAGGCCAGCCGAGCGACATAGTCCCTCCAGCGTGTCCTGGGTCTTCCCTGGGGCCCCTCCCGGTGGGGCATGCCCGGAACACCTTCGACAGGAAGGCGTCCGGGGGGCATCTGATATAGATACCCGAGCCACCTCAGCTGGCTCCTCTTGGCGTGGAGGAGCAGCGGCTCTACTCTGAGCTCCTCCCGGGTGACAGAGCTTCTCACCCTATCTCTAAGGGAGTCTCATCGTTTTATATTTTAACTTTTTTTTTTTTCCTTTTTATTTCGGCATGATTCTAGAATCATTTCATGACAATTCCAACACAACACAACATGTATCATGACCGAAAGGGTCGCGGGGGAAGCGAAATCGCTTATGAGAGTCCCACCCCCAGTCTTTTATTTTTAGCTATAACAAAAACATGTGAAATGTTTCATTGAATTTATCAACTTTTTTTATATAACACTACTAAAAAAAAAACTCACATTTTAGTTTTCAGCCTTGGGGTTGCTTTGCGGTTGCTGGGTCGCATTTTGGTGTTGCTATAGCAACTGCAAGCAACTCCCTGGCTACGCGCCTGATTTTGATTCCTTACTGGTCTGTTCTCATTTCTGTGATCTCACGACAACGGCATACATTAAACCATGGAACAAGTCGGATGCAGAGATAGTCTTTCGAAAATCAATAGGATTGCAGCTATATAGGTGGCGAACGTTAATACAATTCAGACGAGCTATTCACAATTACAACGCACTTTAGGTACTCCATACTTTAGCAAGTAGATGTCTAGATACCCTAATTTAAACAGTATATCGCTGGCATAACGAGACTTACCTCAGATCTAACGCCCACTTTAGTACTGAAGTAGGCTATGGTAATGTAGCAGACCTTCGTCAAAAAGTTCAAACTTGCCGCCATCGAGGCGAAATCCTATCTTGACTGGACAAAAAAACTAGCAAGATGCGTTCTATCCAATGAGAGTATATTGGTTCTATCAAGGCTACACGACCTTTTTGAAATAAAAACGGCGATTTTCGCCCAAAAGCGAAAAGTTTGCAGGCATGTTAATCATTACATCTCATGCATTAGCGGTGGTTGTTCAGTTAATAAACTGTAAATAAATAAATTGATTGTTAATCAGGCAAACCTGATCGCAAACAGTTTAAGGGGAAGTATGCGGGAAAGGGTGATGTTACTGATGGCCTTCCTGATATCTGACGGCTTGTCACTGTACGCAGCTAATAGTCCAATATATTTGCAGAGATTGTGGATGTTAAACTGTGTCAATGCATTCCTTCTTCACTTGACTAATTTACTATTGTTTTCAAATAAATGTTACCGTAATTCAAACTGTAGAAAAAAATATACCAAGTTGTAATCCCAATATGATCTTCTAATAATAAGGCATCATCAGGAACGGCATCAGCTGCATGTCCCGCTTGGTCCTCCGTCTCTTGCCTTGTTGATGACCCATACAGGTAGGGTTGAGAACCATTGTATTCCTCCGTATCTGCCAAAGTAAGAACTAATTCTCTGCCTCCTGATCCCCCATCATTCCATTTGTGAAAACTCTCACCAGAATTTCCACTAGATTTACTGAAACTATATGACGCCATGTTGACCTTGCCTGTTTGTGTTCTAGCACTAATGTCAAGCATACTTCGGGCACACTTGGGCCGTGGTCAGCATATGCCACCTCCAGTGGGGAGGCCCCAGGACCGAGTTTGGGAACCCCTGGTCTATCATATCGAGGGCTGACTGCAATACACAGTTATGTCCAATATATAACATCTGGACATAACTGTTTATTGCAGTCAGCCCTCAATATAATAATTGCCTATACCCTAGGGTTTTCATGCTCTTTAATATCCGATGTTGTTATAACATAATGAATTTTATTTGCACCATCTGTGGCTGGTTATAATGTCTGTAATAACTGGTGTACATTACAGACTATCACAGAACTGAAATAATGTATGACTTCACAAAAATTAATAACAACATTGAGAGAGTCAAGCAAAGCGTGATGAAGAGGTTATGACTTTATTACTTGAAATTTACAAGAATATGAGGAAAGAAATGATTAGAAGGAATTGATCATTGATCTGTATTTTTGCTTAAAAAGACACATCTCTTTGATATACTTGTATAAAAACCATGTTACTGTGTGGTTACCATCCATGATTATGCATCCAAATCAATGGAATAATTAACAAAAATCAAAAATTTTAATTAAAAGACGGCATTCGTACAGATGAAAGCTGTTTAGGACATGAAGGAGTTCCTCTGTGCAGTATCTGTATAAGCTGTGGAATAAATGACAGATGCAGTTTATCCATCATAGTGCCAGAGCGGACTCACTGAAGGTAAGAGAAATGGAGAGGCTATGTCAGTGATGGTAAAATGTTCATTCTCACAAAAAATTAATCATGGTTCCCTTTTTAATTCAATGACTGAATTTTGTGCATAAAACTTGCAGTTTACTCAAACTATTCAGCAAGGATGGGACTCTGAGCATCTGAGCATCCTGTTGTGGCTTGTGCATTAACTACTGCATTTTACCATAACTCAGGAAAAAAAAGAACCAACTGGCGCAACAGGTTCATAAGACCTATTTAGTCAACAGTTTTCATCTGGAAGGATTTTGTCAGGCTTTGCTGGGCTTGTTTAGGAGTTATATGTTTCCAAATTGAAGGCATGTCAGCAGGCTTTGCTTGATACTCCTCACCAAACTGCTTGTTAAACCTGTTGAAGACGTACTTCCAGTAGTCCGAGGCCTGGATGCTGGTGTCAGGCTGGATGCGCCAGTCTGGGTAAAAGCTCCGATAGTCCTTGTATGGATGCCATTTCCCTTCAGTCTTCACATTGCGGAACTTTGTCTCGCTGGCAACATCAGTGGAGCAGATCGTACTCACTAACTTACAGGAGTGCTCATATCTGTATCTCCCGATCCCCTGAGGACGGTGAATGGATGCAAAGTGCTCTGTGTGGTTCTGGCCCCCAGCTTCACATGGGGTCATGCAGAAGGGACACTGCTTCCCACATCCAAACACCCTCTTAAACAGCTCCTTCTGTGGTTTAAACGGCAGTGAGGTCAGCCTCTTCCTCACATCCCCTCCCCTCTGAAACTCAGCTGTAAAGTTCTGCTCCATTTCATCCACAAGCTTTGTCAGACACTCAGAAAAGTCTCCTGGTTTGGCTGTGTTTAAGGTCAGGACGGCTCTGAGGGGGTCCGTTGGGATGATCAGCTCCTTCTGTAAGTCTCTACAGATATCCTTAATGAACTGCTGAATGGTCTGGTCCTTCTCAGCTTTGACCTGCGTCTGTGCCTTCTGAATGGCTGTTCTTAATTTGTCAACCATCACCTTCAGGTGCTTAATCTCATTTTTCATGAGAACATCTCCCTCAGAGAACTGCTGAACCATCTGCTCAAATATCCATTCCTGCACAAAGGACTGATAATTATTGATGTAATTCACAAAATCCTGAAAATTATCATCCGCAAGGAGCTGCTTGAGGATTGAGAACTGGAAGAAGGTTCGAGTGCTGAAATCAATGCCTTTCTTCCCTGTCAACACTTCATCCACAAGGTCAGGCCCCAGAGATTGGGTGATGTATTCCCTCACTGCTGGGGCTAGACAGTGGAAGGCGAACTCCTCAGCTTTCTTATGACACTGGTTTCTTTTATGGAACAGGTCCTTAAAGTCAGCGCAGTACTGTTCCTTGAACTGTTCCAGACAGTGACGGGGATCATTTGTGCAGATAAACTCCAAATGCATTTTCTGAAACTCCCGGGCTGCATATCCACAGATGTGGATTTTTAACTGAGCCTTGAATTCAGCAGTTGGCTCCAGATTACTGTGCTGCTCCAGGTTCACATCTATCATATGAAGGAGTTCTGTCAAGTATGTGCTGTGGTAATCAGATCTTGTTCTCACTTTCTCATCCACAAACTGCCTGCAGCACTCGATGATGAGATCAGCCATATTTTGAGTTTTAAATCGATGCTCATCTCCAAAAATTGTGCGCCAGGCCTTTTTAATCATTCCCTGTTTTTCACTCTTCATTTTAAATGGCTCTGTACCACACTTGGAAAAATTCCTCACTTTGGACAGTATTTCTTGGACTGAGCTTCCTTCCCTGATTAAATGAGACCTCAGCTGGTAGAAGATGCCTTGGACAATATCTCGTTTTTCCAGGCCAGAGAAGTTCAGCTCTGCCACAGTGTCAGCCCACATTCTCTCAAATTCAGCCTCCAGCTGTTCGTCTTTCAGGCCTTTGGTTTTCCTGCATTTCTCAATCAGTCCCAGCACATTTTGTTGCACTGTGGCAGTGAGATTTTTCTTGATGTCCTCTAACCTGAACATGCCTTTTCTAGTCTCCATCGCTGCCTCAAGCTTGTTGATCACAGAGTTATTTGTCTCTTTCCTGATAGACTTAGCTGTGCTGATGAAGTCCTCCTTGTACCTTTCAACTAAGTGAACATGTCCATCTTTTCTCTGATAGAATTTATTAAGGTTTTCCAAAATAAGCTTTTCCCCTTTTGCTAATTCAATGGATGCATCACATTTAAGCTGGCTCAGTAGGTCATCCACAGTTGCAAAAGACTGATCCGGTGCTGCTATTGAGCTGAAGTTTGACACCTTTATTTCAGCTGCGCTTAACCAGGAGTACATGTTCTTCCTGAAGCTCCACTCCCATGTGTTGAACTCTGTGCAGAGCTGAGAATAAGCTTCAGCTACAAGACTGTTCCGGAAACTAAAGATGAAGTTCTCATACTTCACTGCCTCCCATAAACTCCGAGTCCATTCTATAAACTCGCTGACTGTGTGTGGTGTGTTCTGTCCTGATTTGCATGCTTTAAATATCTCAATCACATTACTTTTGAACTTATTAACGGACTCACTGTAGCCAGCATTGACAGGAGCCATGGGAGGGTTGCCATGCCAGAGCCCAGGGATGTACCAGGTGTTTCTCTCCGGATCGTACTCCATGACATCTGTGAATTTTTTGTTATTTCCCCTTTTCTCCATCTTAGCTGCTGCTTGGGTCATCTCATTTAGCTGATTCAGTAAACTCTTCCTGTCCCTCATGTTCTTATCATGGGCTGAGATGTCTGGAACATTCTGGTGCACAAACTGACAGCAGGGTTTTCTACCAACTTCTTTCATGCGCAGGAAGGCATGCACCACAATCTGCAGGATGTCCTTCATCTCTGTGGAATTCTCCATGGCGATGTTGATGATTGTGATGTCACTCAGACCTACCACCAAAGTGGCCAGTTCATTATCATGCTCATAACTGTCATCTAACTGGGCCAACTCTGGTGACTTTAAACCTTCAGTGTCAATAACCATTATGTAGTCACATCCAAGCTGCTCTTTAAAGTCCTCTTTCACTCTGATGAGAAGCATGAAGGCACCTCTCGTGCATCTGCCACTACTAACGGCAAACTGGACCCCGAACATGGTGTTCAGGAGAGTGGATTTCCCAGTGCTCTGGACCCCCAGTACAGTGATCACCCGGATATTACATTTATACTGTGTGAGATGATCAAGCTCGTTCAGAACCTGAGTCACCCACTGCAGAGGGATGTTGGATGCATCTCCATCCATCAGCTCCAAAGGAAACCCTTCCTGCAGCAGCTCAGCACACAGACGTGGCAGGTGCTGTATCTCAGGGGAGGGACCTTTGGGGTCTGAGCAGGCCGACTCATACAGCTGAGCCATTTCCCGCAGGAAGTGCTCTGTCCCCAAGGAGCAGCTGGAGATCTTCCTGTCCAAAGCTGCAATAAGCTTTTGGTTTTCCGTAGATTTCTGATCCAGTTCCTTGTACTCTGCCCGAAGCAGTGGCAGGGTTTTGCGTGAAAGACTGTCAAGTTTGATCCGCATCCACTTGAGGAAATACAGTCGCTCCTCTATGGAAACAGACATCGCCTTGATGAACAGGTACATAGACTCTGATATGGTGTGAGCCCTCTGCTGTGCTCTGAGCTTCTGCTTCTGATCTGCAAGCTCACTTCTGTAAGCCTCTATGTTTTTATCACCAGAGTATTTCAATCTGCACTCTTCTTTCTCCAGTTTAGCCAGCTGTTTCCATGCAATCTCTTGCAATGGCAGCTCTTTCTCTTTGAAGCTCGGTATATCAGAAATTCTTCTTGTGATTTTATCAGCCATCTTTTTGCCTGTCTGACACCAGCTGGATTCTTCATCAGTGTGGATTCCCAACTCATGGGCCAGAGCCGACATATCCTCAACACTCATTTTCACCACATATCTTTTTAAAATATCACTGATGGACAAACGCAGTTTTTTGATGAATTTAGCTTCATTAACCTGTGGAGTCTTTATGATGATTTCAGTGGGTTTGCGCTCTAACTCAGAAAGACATCTCTTGAGGTTGTTCTCATTAAAGGTTTTGCTCTGTGAATTGCTGATCAGGAAGTGATGGGTCTGAAGTTGATGGATGTCCATAAATTTGCACGCTGACCCAAGATCTTCACAAAACAGAAACACGGCAGCAGAGGTGTGGCAGAGGAAAGCATACTGAGTTTCAAAGTCTCTAATGTCCCCACGGAGGTTAGCAATGGCCAGTGGCTCAGAGAATATGTCCGTGTTTTTGTTCCCACTGGGCAGATACCAGCTGATTTCCACCAGCCCATTGGAAATTCTCCTTGGGGTGTCACCACTCTCCATGTCCCTGTGAACAAAGGTGTCGTGGTACTGCTGAGAGTTGCTGAGGACTTGGTTCAGGATGTGAGACTTGGACATGCTGCAGTTTCCCAGCCTGACAAAAGAGATCATGGGGAGCTGAGAGAGCACAATGCTCTCCTCCACAAACCCTCTCGGGTCCTCCAAGGAGTGCGGCTTGTACTTTTTCACAATATCCCTCATGGCCCACAGCATTAAAGTGCACTGCTGTGTGTCACATTCAGGAAGCAGCAGAGGCACAGAGAACTGGCACATGGACATTTTCAGGAGAATCTCCTGCCGGAGAAAACCATCTGAGCAGAAAAGTACAGCAGTTATGAGGTCCAGAGGGTTTAGCATGTTGCTGGGGTCCTCTGGGATATACAGATAGTTCAGTGAGCTGTCCAGGTTCTGGGACATAGAATCCTCTTTCAAGGAACAACTCACACTTCTAGCTGTTGCGTTCACCATCATCAGCTTCCTCAGGAAACACCATGGCAGAGATTTCAGAGACTGGATGCTTTCATCATTCATAGTCTCTCCAACGATCTCCAGCACCCTGCTCAGAGTCAGCTTGTGCTGCAGGTGATGCACCAGGCCTAAATCACACAACAGCTCCTCCAGACTGGATCCTGTCATTGGGGATAGAAGCTGCATTACAACATGCACATGATAAATAATTGACAAGTATCATGTTAAGGTTGAAAATTTAATGTTTAAATATGCTTTTTGAAAAATACAAATTTTAGCTACTAACTTGTTTTTGCACGTGCTGAGCTGATATTGCTGCAGCTGCCATTGGGAAGTACAGTAGTGATGCTGAAAGAATACTCTATCCCAGGTCTCAGGTCAGAGAGGACAGCCGAGGTGGTGTTGGGAGCACATTTCTGTAATCTGGGCTCTTCGCCCTCACAGCTGTAGGTGATGTGGATCTCGTGAGGAACTCCCTCCATACTGTCTGGTCTTTCCCAGCACAGAGTCACTGAGCTGCACTTCACATCAGTGGCCTCCACCCTCCCAGGGGCTGATGGATCTGTTTGAGAGGACAGAGAATTGAATGTATGAACGAAAACCTTTATTGCCCCTTGGGGAATTCGTCTTGCACTCAGAGCATGAGAACATAAATGACGAAGACATCAAACAACAGTTCAAGACAGCACATACAACATGAAACAAGAAGCATAAATAAATACATCACTATAAGGGCATTGCATGGTAAAACAAAAGAACTGTTGAATATTAAATTCCAAGTAAGTTCATTATGCATCATCGGAGCTTATCAAGCAACTGAAAGCTGCGTGGTACAAAGGATGTGATTCCTCTCTTAGTCTTCATCAGAGGCATCCTGTACCTACGCCCTGAGCTCAAGGGCTCATACTCTGACCAAAGAGGGCGCTATGGGTCTGCAATGATCTTTTTTGCTAGATTACGTGTAAATCATTCAGTCTGGCTGTAACGATACGCTCAGAGGAATGAGTCGCAACTCAGAGATCATCCAAAACTCGTAAGCCTTTATTACAGAAAGGGTCAGGAACAGAAGACACAAGAATTGCCAAGCCAAAAACAATGTCCAAAAAGCGAAGTCGACAGGACAGGCAGGGGTCAAAACCAGTAATGCAGATGTGCAACGGTACACAGACAGTAAGCCAAACTCGTTGTCGAAATCCAGAAGGGTAGGTCATACACAGGGCGTACAAAACAGAAATTGTGGTCCTACAAAAACAGGTCAAAATCCAAAAAGACAAATCAGGAACAGAAGGGCAATGGCTATCTCTAGGTCGGGAGAAACAGTCATGAAGAAGCATTTAACAAAAGGCACACGAGGACCTCTGCACAAATGGATACTAATCAACGTTCTGACAAGGAATGAACTGCAGTGAAGACTTTTAAATCGAAAAGTGGGAAGTCACATGCTATGCAGGGAAGAGGTGAATTGGATAAGACGAATTACAGAGGTAAGCACACATGGGGAAGCCCTAAGCCACAACAATCGGCAAAAACCAAAACGCGGACAGGATCCACGCAGACAGCCTATGACAGATAAACAGCTCTGGTCTGGTTCTAAGTGCACAGTTAAGACTCCAGGACAGAGAGAGAAGCACCTGAGGTGCGTGAGCCGTAATCAGAGCAGAGAACAGGGAAAGCAAAAGGGGCGGAGTAACAGAGCAGAGCAGAGCAGCGCAGAGTTAGTTATATTAGTAAACAGTGATATGTACACACCTAATCAAAATACGCGAATATTAGTTGCTTAGTTTATGTACAGGCAAAGGGATTAGTATACTGTAAAATTACCAGTACTAACTAGGCAGCCTAGCAGTTAATTGATACGGTAATTTCAGAAAAGCAGGAAGGAAGGTAAAAACGAGACTTGAAGGAAGTTTGTGAAATACCGGGAAACTTCCGAAATCACCCGAAGCTTGTGTACATGCAGACGGGAGTGCACTGGCAAGATAACACGAATCACATCAGACATTACAGGGGAGACAATGTGCAATGCAATAAAGGAATGGATGAAGAAACATGAAAAATGATAAATATAAAACCAGACAGACACAGATCATAACACAGACTGGAAATACTGCACATTTGTACTCCAGTTATCTTGGTCCCTAATTTAACAATTTTCTCCAATTTGTTCTTATTTTGCACGGTAAGACCAGTCCCCCAACACTGAATACAAAAAATTAGCAACCTTTCGATAAAAGTTTTATAAAACCATTTCAGCATGGTGCTGTCAACATGAAAACTTCTGAGTTTCCTAAAAAGAAGAGATGTTGTTGAGCCTGTACAAATCTTGCGTTAGTTTTACTATTCCATGTCAATTTATCATCAATTATAAAACCCAGATACTTGTACTTTTGCACAGTTGCAATAGTCATGTTATTCAAAATCACAGGGAGGGCGCATTTCTTCTAAAATCAATTATCATCTCCTTTGTTTTCTTTTTGTTTAAGACCAATGAGTTGTCTTGGCACCAGTTGAAAAAGTGATTTATCTCAGCTTTGTATGCATTATTATTATTATTATTTAAAAGTCCTATCAGGGCAACATCATCAGCAAACTTAACCAGTGCGCATTTATCCTGAAGACTGACACAGTCGTTGGTGTACAGTGTAAATAATAAGGATGAAAGGACACAACCTTGTGGCAACCCCAGTGTTAGTGCTGGTTAGAGGTGACTGTTGGCCATAAATACTGACAAACTGTTACCTCTGGGTGAGGTTGAATATCCACCTTATGAGGGTGCAATTTACTCCCATACCACTCAGCTTCATGGCCAATAAATCTGCTCGGATTGTATTAAAGGCGGATGAGAAATCAGCAAAAAGTACATGCACATATGATGACTGTTTCAAGATGTTTGTAAATTAAATTTAAAAATGTAGCAGTTGCATCTTCAACACCTCGCTTTGCTTTATATGCAAACTGATAGGGATCCACCTTACCATCAATTTCTAACTTTAAGTGAAATAAAATTACACGCTCAAAACATTTTGCAACAAGTGAGGTAAACACAATAGGTCTGAAATCATTTCATGCAGAGGGGCGTGTATTTTTTGGTAATGGTTTTATTTTTGATACTTTCCATAATTTTGGTATTATCTCTGTGTTTAAAGAGTTCTGAAACAGTTCTGTAAACACAGGCCCTCACTGCTCACAGCATATTTAAGAGTGTGACCCTCTAAACCATCATCACCAACAAATGTCCTTGTATTAACCCTAAAGAAGGTCTTCAGCACTCCCTACACTGAACAAATGTAGGAGCCACCCACTCTCCAAATCGCTTTTGCATCGAATTTTGATTGAACTCCAGACTCATGACGAGCAAAAAAAATTATTTGAAGCATCAGCAGAATGGGCTGCAGGGCAGATCTGCTGTGTGTTAAGGTCCACCATGTTTTTGATTGCATGCCAGGCTTCCCTTCCTTTGTCATTTGAAAATAATTCTTCAACTTTAGCTTTTTAATTCCTTTTTGCTTGGTTGATTTTCATTTGTATGGTATATCCCTTTAAACTATCTTTCCTGTATGCCTATCATTAGTTTTAAAAGCTCGTTCTTTTTTAATTAAAGGTTATTTTATCACAGTGGTGACCCAGGGTTTAGAATTGACACATATTTTTTATAATTCTGTGCATTAGTGTCTTTAAAGGTTCTTATAAAGTTTATATAGTTATATAACATTGAGTGAATTTACACATGGCCGGACTATATATGACTGAATGCAATAAAGGTGATATCACTAAAAAAAAAATTTTTTTTTTAAACTTTTCTGTAGATTATGCATCTACTCCACACAATATCTTCTGATGGAGAGGAGACATTTTGACCAAATCAACCATGGAGCTTCCCAGAGAGAATTGATTTTTTATGTTTTGATGGTCATCAGGTCAACTTTGTTCCAGGTCAATTTGACATGTTCAATCTCTCTAAAAACAGGGCTAACATACTTGTTTCAGCTAAATTTTCTCTCAACTTTACAGGAAAAACATGAATTCACCTAAAAAAAATTATTTTATGTTCTGCACACGCACAATGCCTCTGTGAAAGCTCACGTAACTGTGCACGAGATGGTGCGCGATTCAGCATGGAAGCTTGCTGCTATTTCCCTAGATTTCATCACCGGCCTTCGCCCTTCCAATCACCACAACACCATCCTCACTATTGTAGACCGTTTCTCCAAAGCTGTTCACTTTGTCCCCTTAACCAAGTTGCCTTCAGCCTCCTAGACTGCTGCACTCATCACTCAACACGTCATTCGCTTAAACGGTATCCCCACTGACATAGTCACCTACAGAGTTCCCCAGTTCACTGCCCGGTTCTGGAAAGCTTTTTGCAATGCTCTAGGTGCTTCCATAAGTCTATCATCAGGTTTTCACCGTCAATCTAATGGCCAAGGGTGCGTTTCCCAAAAGCATAGTTGCTAAGTAAGTTAGCAACTTACATAGTTTGAACTATGTAGTTGCAACGCCAGGGTTTCCCAAAACCATGGCTGGGCAGAGAGGGACTCCTATCGTAACTTGTGATGGGACAGCCAAGATGGCTACAAAGACTGGTGCTAGTGATTCCAGTAAGACTGTACCTCTTAGTTTGAAATACCCATAATTGTAAGGGGTTTAAGTCTAATTTGGATTATGTGTTCTCAAGACTACAGATATGTGATATACTGTGTCTGCAGGAGACATGGCTCAGGCCTCAGAAATTGGAGTTAGTGCCATCATGGATAAGGGATGATGGGTCAAACGCCCAATTTTCTTTTTTTTCCAAATCTGCTATGAGTTTTGCTGATTCAGATTATAATGGCTGCCCTTATGGTGGCTTTACCGTTATATGCAGGAAACACCCTCAACTCGTGTACAATATGATTGAGACACTGAGTGACCGTTTCTTACCGATAAGTATTTCAGACAAATGTGGCAATATTGTAAGGATGCTGATTAATGTCTATATGCCACACAACAAGACAGGTAGTAGCGGTCAAACATTTGGAAACACTGGATGCAGTACAGAGCATTTTTTATGAGTATGGACTGTTGGCACCAGTGACAAGCTATGGAGATTTTAATGTGCAGTTGCCTTAAAGTAATAAGCTAAACCTGGCTTAAACAGAATGGTTTTACTTGTCATAGTAGTATTTTATATGATTTTTTAACCTGTAATCGTATGAAAATGGTCGGTCTGATGCGGAAACAGGCATGCAGGTTCACATATTACTGTCTTACCAGGCAGGTTAATTCATGGATGGATCATGTGTTCACCTTTGAGCACGATGTAAGTTGTTTTGAATCATGTTCTATAGTTAAACTGGATGAGGGTAACTGTGGTGACCATTTACCTATTCATTTTAAAATCAATATGGTTTTAAACGAATCTAAAAATTGTGGTCTTGGAAACCGAAGGTTCTCCAGGTTGAACTGGAATAGCAAGACGTCAAGACTGAAATACGCAGAGGTACTGAAAGTTGACCTGAGAAAATTATCTGATGAAATGGATTGTTTACTGTCTAGTAGGGCACATGCTCAGCAATTATTTGATAAACAATTGAAGATGAGTGTTAAATGTTTTCATGAGCCTGTAGAGGTCTGAAGGCAGCAGGAAATTTGTACCAAAGTCCGTTTGGTGTCCACTCTTACCTAATTTGAGAGATAAGAAATGATTTTGGTGGTCACTGTGGGTCTCAAATGGCAGACGACGTATTGGCATTATTTTTGAGTGCTGGAAACATGCTAAAAAGGTATTTAGAGGAAAAGTACGAAAGAATGTGCAAAAGGTAATTGATATTCGCTGAAATTCGAATTGACTAATTGCAAGGAAAAAACTCTCCATCATTTTGGTATTCGTTAAAGAAGAACGGAAAGAAAAGTGTACCAATTAACCTGGTGACCCTAGGGTTGATGAGGCACCTGGCGATTGGAAAAGGTGTTTTTTTTCTTTGTAAGGTGCTTGTGTAAAAACCTTGTTTGCTCCTCTTGAAGAACAGCCGTACCAAAAGAACGAATGACCTTGTTCGCGGGAACCTTTCTTTGAATGAATCCCCAGCTTTTTGTTAAGGACTGTTTCTTTTGCCAACCTTATAAGAACCCAAACTAAAAATTGAACCAACGTCATCTAGGGATGCCAACAGAACTGGCCGTTTTGTGGAGAGCTTGCGGGAGCTAGTGGTCAAAGGGCACACAGGATGTAAGGCCCCCATCCATTTATTCCCCTACCAGCCAGCCATTTGCTTTATACCCATTTGTGTTAGGGAATGATTTTGTATACCCCTAGATATTGTGAGTCGAACTGGTAGGTCGTCATTCTCGTAACATTATCATTGTCATTTGTACTAATATGTTTTTAATGAATGTTTTTATTATTTATTGTACTGTATAACTGTACAATATGACCTTTCATTTACTTCATCTCTCACTGTAAAGCGTCTTTGTGACAGTCTCTGTGAAAAGCACTATACAAATAAACTGAACTGAATTGAATATATTTTCCTTATTGTGGGTTAAATAAATCAATAAATATAAATAGAATGTATTATTGTCATTATTATTATTGCTAAGAGGGCAAAAAATCGAAATCGTTTCACTGCTAGGTTTGCTGTTGTGCAGTTGTGTTGAGTCTTATAAATACCTTGGTGTCCATCTGGACAATAAATTAAACTGGAAAGAGAACACCCTGGCTTCACTGATGAAGACCCAGTCCAGGATCTTCTTTCTCAGAAAGCTTAGATCTGTTAATGTCCTGCTAGTGTCCTTTTTTATGATGTACTTTGCTGGGGGGGCAGCGTACCAACCGACAACAAAAACAGGATGAACAAGATCATCAAGAGGGCTGGATCAGTTATTGGTTTAGTCTTAGAGGCACTTGAGGCCACTGTTGAGAGGAGAACCAGCTTTTAATCCAAACTTTTTAATCAAAATTAAAACTGATCCTACGCTATGAAAATCATCCTTTGCACAATGTTTTTAAGCGTCTTGAAAGCTCATTTAGCGAGCGATTAGTGATGCCTCGGTGCTCCACTGAACGACTGAGAAAGTCTTATGTTCCTGCAGCAGTGAGATACTTTAACAAACACTGTTAGCATCAGACTGGGCACTGCTGCATAGTTCTTATCCAATATTTATCTAGTTTTTACTTATTATTCTTTTATCTTGTAATGCATTTGTAGTGTTTAATTATGTCCTCTACTGTGTTAGTTGTGCATCTGATGTTGTGTTTGTGTGGCATGATGTCTTTGTGCTGTTTGTCGGCTGTATGACCTGGTGGTAAAACAGTTTCCCCCATGCGGGATCAATAAAGCTTCCCTAACCTGCCTGTAGACCAAAACGAAGTGTCATGAGCTACACCACCCTCTACCTCTGCTCTCTCCCCCTCACACTCCCCGACGTGAAGCAGAGGGTGGTTGCTCACCTTCGGGTTGATTATCCCGCTGATACCATGGTCATTTCCCAGCAATATCAAATCGCAGCATTCAGAAATTTGTGGTTAAAGTGTTCCACTAAAAAAAACGAGTTGGCAATCATTAAACAGGCGCTGCGCTTTCTCATACCCAATACTATTAGCCAAGCTGAATTGAACCAGCCATCTTAGTTCATCTTACGTTCATGGGGAAAGAAGTTTTTTGCACATGCTTACATCTGTTAACCAGCTGATGATTTGATAATGGATTCCAGCTGAAATGGAGATTATGCATAAAGCAACATTATCTGCGATTATGCAGACAGTAGCTAACTTGCTACCCACAATTACAATGAACTTACGACGGTTTCCGTAGAGTCAGCGAGCTGAAAACAGTCTGCTGGCATAGCACGTAGCTAGCGAACTGTCAGCAGTCGCTGATACATGAAGTGGACACGTTAGCTTCATTTGTAACCGTACACTATTACAATTGTTAAATTAATAAAGCCTGATTACTTCGCTGTTGTAATATTTACGGTCATTATCAGTTGAGTACGAGTCAGCGAGCTGAAATCAGTCTGCTGGCACAGCACGTAGCTAGCGCACTGTCAGCAGTTGCTGATACATGAAGTAGACACATTAGCTTCATTTGTAACCATACACAATTACAATCATTTAATGGTTAAAACCAGATTACTTCTCTGCTATAATATTTACGGTCATTATCGCTTGAGTACCTAGCCTATTGTTAACCACCCCGCAGGACGCAACTTATATGACGCCACTAAATTTACTGGAGATAAATGAGCAGCTATGTTTCTGTTATGCCTAGTCAAATACCAGCTCTACCATTGCTAGGGTTACAAGTTGGCTAGTGGATGAATTTTGAGTTGGTGAAACAACCATAGCCGAACTACCTGCACAGTTCCACGGTTCCTGCGCAGTACATACCTGCCAGCCAATCAGAAAAAACTATTCACCCAGACCATGGTATAATACTCAGTAACAATACAACCGTAACGCCTACCCATTGTTGGGACCGAGCAGCTAACAACTCAAGCTCCAGACGAGCCCATGCTACGACTGTGACACATAATTTAATTGAATCGCCATAGCGACATGTGCCTAACGTTACTGTAACACTCATTAAAGCAACATTTGACTTCATATTGTTACTTACTTGTCCGGGAGAAGAAGAGCTAGCTCCGAGTCTAATTGTAGCCCCTTGGGCTCTCGCAACACCAATATTAATCCGAGCTCCATCCCTTTCTTTATCCGACAACTTCTTCGCCAAAGAGCATTGTTTCTTTAGAAGTAATTTTGGATCCTGCTTGTCTTCCAGTGAATGTTTTGTTCCGCTCAACGCCATTTCGGGGTTTAAAAAATATGCATTGCTACTGCTCACTGGCTGAATGAATGCATTTTCGGGAAGGAGGAGGCTGGTCTTTAGGTGAACTTTTTGTTCTGTTCTCAGCCATTTCCAGAGCTCTCAAGTTTTGAATGCAGGATAGAGTGAGATTTTCTTTCGGGGGGGGATACGCATGATACAACCGTTTTCAAAGGTGCATTGTAACGATGTACATGCACTTTGTTACAGTATTTAAGGATTTTTTTGAGGATTTGTACTATACTTAAGTTTTTTTTTGGAACTGGGACTTTTACTATCTTATAATTAAAAGATAAAAACTATACTTTCACTTTGTTACTTTGACTCTGGAAACTTACTCATTTCAAATTAAAATATTTTATAAATTCATCATTTACGGATTATCTGGATTTGCCGAGTTGGAGAAGAACAACGGTGTATCTTTGTGCAGATGTGTCTGCCAGTGGACATGGAGCTGCTAATTTATGCATGAATTTATGCATTATGAATATTATGTTACAATATTCTGTTACTAAATGGCACACTAGGATCAGTTATTGAATATTGCAACTGCCAGTAAACTCAAAGAAGAAGTGACTTCATTCCCCCCCGAGCCATTGATATTCTCAGAATTGCGACCAGGGATGTTTTATATTTCTTTGGATATACAATTGGAAAATAGCCGCCCATTCATTTCAATGGAATTTGCTCACTGGCGCAGCACGCTGACATGGGGGCCAAGCTTCCGGACCCACGTGGACATGCACTGTGTGACTTTTTGCTGACACGTGTAGTGTGGAGCTCATGAACGCGCTGGTATCTGAGGTGTCCATGACAACGGCTCGCGCTCGTGGAACTGCGACCTAGGGTGCGTGTTCACGATCACCTATCACCGGAAATGGAAGTCTGACCACTGCAGACTGCACCCTGATGAACATATGAGCAGAACAAAAAAAAAAACATAGCCACCGGTAAAGGTTTAATCATGGTTTGAGATGCAATTTTAAAACACAAATGCAATATCAAATGTTTAAAACGACTGTTATTTAACAGGGAAGTAATACTACTGATTTCAACTCAAAAATTTCGGCAAAATAGTTGACTTGCTGTTGTGTAATGTAACATTGCTCAGGGGTGCGCTTCCCGAAATCACAGATGCTAACTTCCATCGTTGGAACCATTGACTGTGAATGGACGCACTACGCTGCAACTACGCTTTTGGGAAACGCGCCCCAGGCTTGTGTCCTCTTTAGTTCAACGATGAATAACCGCATTCATAGAGTCAGACGATTCTTGCTTGTTTGCGTGCGAATTCCATCATCTTCTCCGGATTCAAGACAATGAACCGAACACACAACACAACGCACTGCACGTGCCTTATAAACCGACACGTTTTACAGTCAGGAGCCTTAAACTTTTGTCAATTCTGGCAAGCTAATTTACTTTTATCTAACGTAACTTATAACCATTCCGTGGAGAATAGTAAAATGTGGGTCTACCGTGAAATGTCACGCACATTGTACTGAGTTATTTTTACCTTTGTTTTCAAGCTCCTTTTTTCTGTCTTTCCCCAGAGACATCTGAGCCTCTTGGAACAGTTCATCCATGAATATCTGCATGTCAGCGAACCGGAGGCCGTGCCTTTCTATCCACCCCCTATTCCCTTTCCAATAAAGTCTGTCCTGATTATAATTTGAGCACGGTCTCATTACATTTCAAAGTGCGAGTTAACATCGATTGTAATTGTGGTGCTCAATTCTATGATAGTGGCCAGCTCTGCGTAATTTAGGCTAGCCTTTTCAGGCCTTTTTTGCCTGTGTCCCGACTTTTTTGAGACCTGTTGCAGCCAGAAAATATAAAAGAAGCTCATTTTATGGATAAAAATGTAAAATGTTTCCGTTTAAACATTTGAAATGTTATCTATGTTCTATTGTGATTAACATCGGCTCGTGATCTAAAAGTCATTGCATTTTGACTTTATTCACAATTTATACTTCGTCCCAACTATTTCCGAATTGGGGTTGGACATCTATTCGATCTTCATCTCATGCTCAACTGTTGCATTTTTTAGGACTAGTAGCTATTATCTTCGTTCAGATGAAAATTAGTCACACCGTCGAATCTACCTGCATCACTCCAGTTGATCTCAGATGCTGCTCACAAACATTAGCTGTTCCGATTTCATATACACACGTTTCCTTTGATCTAATAAAGGCTGTACAAATAATGAGTATGTACGTTCAGTGCTTGTTCGGATCATGCACAAAAAAAGTTATAATTTTGGATTTCACCTGTCTAATTGCTGAAAAGATTTGTCATCAAGTATGAAGGTCTTTAACTCATGGAAGAATAAAGAATGGTTAGTTAATGGTTTGCTCAGCAGTGTTCGAACTGAATTTATGCAATACTGTCTTATGATTCACAAAATGTTGTTACGGCCCCAATTTGTTATGGCCCCAATTTGTAATGACCCCAATTTGTTATGACATATCGGACAGTAGGGGATGACACAAAATTTTAAAACTTGAACAGATTTAATCAAACAAAGTCTGACCAGGACTGAATAAATAAAGAAAACTAGGCTTATGCCGTCAGAGCTGACGGCTTGGGGTATTTCCCCGAACGCCCCCAATCCTCCAATTCCCCAATCCTTCAATAGACCCAATACAATATAAAGCCCCTCAGATCATGACCTTTCATTTGAAATTGAATAAATTTAATTAAAATTAAACCCTTAATTTCAGGTCAATCGGACAAATGGTTCTGAAGATATGGATATGAAGATATTACCAAATGGTAATTTTCCATCACAAAACACCACATGGTGGCAAAATATTGAACCATACAGGTATGATGTCATCATGTGACACGTTGTGAGGTCATGACCTTGCAGTTGATCATAGTTTCATGTCAATTGGACAAATGGTTCCAAAGATATGGCAAAAATGGTGAATTTTATGTGACAAAGCTTCACCTCGTGTCAAAATTTTTAACCAAACAGGTATAATGGCATCGTAGGACACATCCTCAGGTCACAAACTTTCATTTGCACTTGATTTGAGGTCAATCCGGCAAGTATTTCCAGCGATATGATAAAAACAGTGATTTTTTCAGTTTTTGGCCCCTGGTGGCCAATCTTGAAATTTTTAATTGTCCAACACCAAATCGGTTCTTCCTCTTTATGATACGTGCTATTGTGCAAAACTTGGAATTTCTACTTGAAATATTACTGAAGTTATCGCGTTAACACGTAGGGTGGCGCGGCGACGGTCGGACCAAAAACATAATAACCCCGGAACGCCATTCGGCGTTCGGGGATATAATGAGATATTTGCAGTCCCTTGAGATGGGGTTGCTTCGTTGCGATGTCTTGGGACAGGAAAATGCTCAAACACAGGCAAAAATCCACAAAACGAGCTTCACAGGTCTTGTAAAGAGTGACAGGTCTGGTTAAATGTATCCTTCCACTATTTCTCCTTGCAATTCCTCCTACTCCTTTCACTCTCAATTTTTCTCCTTATATACTCTCTTCCAGCCCCCTCCCACCTTCCAGACTTTTTAAAATTTTCTCTGGTATTTTCTCCTCTGAGGCATGCCCAGGACATGCCCAAAACCTAACAAAAAAATGTCATTACTGCCATCTAGTGGCTTTTTTTCCACATTACAATGTATATATCATATCAGTGGTCATGTATCATTTATAGTCTCCAATTGTGTATGATCGGCACGATGATATATATATATATATATATATATATATAATTTATTGATTTATTTTAAGTCTGAAGAGGTTGTGATGATTTAAGCTCATGTTCTTTGCTTCTAGTTTAGCTTGGTCAGCTGTGGGAATTCAGTCATGAACTCTATGGAGTTTCTATTTCTCTCTCCCACAAAACCGATATAAATAACGATCGTAAAATGAAGGGATGAAGTGCCTTTGACTGGTTTCGGTAAAGTTTTCTTTATTGATTTTAAAGTTAGATTTGACGATTTTGACATGCTCTAACCTAGCCTAGCTTGATCAGCTGTTTTAAGTTTAATCACGAACGGTTGCAGAGTTTATAACTCAGTTTAGCTCTCAAGAACCATTTCGATGAAAACCACTGGTTATTCATAAAATTTGATGAAACCTCAAGTTAGGACGTTGACAACCCAACTGTCACCCATCAGGTTTTAGCTAGCTATTATGACATTGCATGTGTTAGTTTACATTTGTCATGCCAGGCGCTGTTAGCTTTCTAACGATCTTGCTGTAGTCAGCTAGCTGTTTTATATGCCATGTTGTATTTTGCAAAGAGATGGTCTTTTTAAATGATTTGCTCTTGGAGATGTAGTGGCTGTGGTTAGTCCATATTACTTTTTTGTGGTCATTTTATTGTGCCATGAAGGTTGTAGGCAACTAGAAAAAGTCAATGCCCAAGCTTTATGCCTCAATAGTGATGGCTCTTCTGAGTATTAATTAAAAATTTAGACTGAAAGCTCAACATTTATCTTCACTGTGAAACAACGCGGAGTTGTGCATATGACCAAGTATTGCATCTGTCCTGAGCATTATTTCGTAAGCCACTCAGCATAATTGCCTTGGTTATTTTTTATTCATTTATTTTTGCCAAATTCCGATATCGGCTGCCTGTTCTTTCCTGCAGCCTAAAAAATATGTTTTCCCCCTTTTTTCTCGAAACCTTAAAAGATAGGCAATCATGCTACGAGGCTATACCGACAGTTTGAATAAAAATTAGTCAATTCAGGAAATCAAGACTCAAGTAAGAAACAGGAACTGGTACGTTATTAACAAATTATGGCATCAGAGAATTGTCATAAAGCTTGGACAGTAAAATCTTTGTTGTAAAGTAAGAATTTATGCGGGACAGCAGTCATATCTCAAACGGAGTCATCATTTTGCTAGCCGTTCCAGGCATGTTTCGAACAAACTTTAAACTAGAGCAATTCCACTCCAATGAGTCTATAGACAATATGATACATGAGAAGTCTTTGATTCTTCTCGGATTCAACCTCCAATCCCGCAAAAAAAAAAAAAAGCATGGTATATTCGCTTTCTCCAGCAGAAAATGTTTAGACCTCGGCGTACCCACCGGCAGGGGTCGGCAGCTTTTTCAGAGTAGCGCACAATTGGCTATCGCGCTACAGGGTTTCAAATTGGGAAGGGACCGCCGGATTTGGGTATTCGATAACAGCTTTGTTCGTTGCTCCAGCGCCTCCTGTTGGCCAGACGGGCGCTCGTCAGGAATACTCCGGCTTGGTTCATGTCCGGGTATCCTCCGCCCTAGTTCTGAACTTGCGAAGATTCAACCAGCGAGTGTATAAGAATCAGTGGCAGACAGGCACGTGCTTTGGAGGAGAGCCGTGAACCGTCTCACTATCCTGAGTTGGCAGCAAGGGGTTGCATACGAGCAAGCTTTGTACATAGTTCCCCAATTGGGCATTCCAAATTCGGGTGGGATTGGAGATGCCAAATTTATATAAAAAAAAGGGGAAAAAAAACAATGTTTAGACTATGCACGTATATACAATGGCGAACAGAGACACAGACACATTTCACAAAAAATGTAAGTTTTATTGGCAATAAGTAAAGCAAGGTTTCACGATTTAAGATGAAACGGGGAAAATGTTCGCTGTGTGACCTAGCCAACACAAAACCTGTGGACTTCAAACTTACAGCTTGCTACGCTCTTTGTCTGAAGTTATGGTTAGTTAGCTAAGCCAGCATGCTCTCTTGCATGCATCAAGTCAGACAGGTGTAGCAACCAGGTGATAGCTAATGCAGGTTTAGCATGTACCTTCCATAATTTTGCTTGTCAGGAAGATTTCAGGTCGTAGGTCCCGCTGGACCTGAAATCCTACCGACTAAGGAAATCAATGCCATTTACGAAAGTAGGAGGGTAGCCTACAAGCTAACGGACAGCCAGCAACGAAAGTTTCACAGTATCACATGGCACAGCAAACAAAGAACTTGCTGTAAATACAACCAAAACAAAATCCGTAGAACTTTGCTTTAGCTAAGGTTATAATGTTCCACTAAATTAATTGTGAGCAAAGCTAGCTAGTAACTTAGCCATGTAGCTGCTACCTGCTTGCCTCAGCGCCACATCAGTGTTTCACGATCATTAACCATCGCAAATATAAATGAAATTTTCGAAAAACTTGTGCCCCTCAACCAAACTTTTGATCTCTGACTTGTTTTCACTAATTCCAATCACATCAGTGATGTGGAATATTAGGAGCAAAAGAAGGCTTTTTATGAAATGTGACATTTTACATGCTGAGAAGCCGGAGGCAGAAAAGCAAGGCCCCCACATCCAGTTATGAGCGCCGTGTTGTGAGATAGGCCTATTGTCTCCGTAGACAGGCTGGAAGCTCATCGGGCTCTGGGCTCTGAGGTGACTGAGAAATAGCCAGAGGTGCTGCTTTACGGCAGTGACGTCATCGGGTTATTTTGAACGGCTTTAAAGAACAGATAAGTGAACTTAAAAAATCCAATATTCAGCCAAGGGCATTTTATTGCTTCGCCCTTTTGAAAATAAAATTCAAATTACAAAAGATTATTTCCAGAGAAAAGTGGATTTTTAGGGGTGTATCCCCATCGGCTCCCATTCATTCTGCACACGCCCGCGAGCGCCCCCACATGGACAGAGACATGTTCCGAGAACCGGAAGTTGAACGAGAGTGGCACTTCTCAATATTAGAAATTCTCTGTTAGTATGCAAATAAACATCATTTTCCAGCCAAGCAAAGTCACAAAAACTTCTGTTGCTATGTGGCTCAGGAATTCGGAAGTTGGCAGGCTAGTGAGTCGGGATCAATGAAATATCATTCAGATTTTTTGAATCACATTTTTTTGCTTAAGGATTGTTACGATGACTAGCATTTTGTCAAAACTGCAGAAATCTGAAATCCGCCTAATCTGATCACTGAGATTCTGGGAAAGCGCCGCTCCAGCTCAATCAATCAGCTGGGAAAAGAATTTGATGGCCCTGGAATTCGACTCGGGAGGAGAGCCACAAAGAAAAGTCCAAACAACACGCACACCTAACAAATCATGACAGTTTCGTGCAGTTTATTGTTTTTCTCTTAATTTCCTGATTGTGGTGATGTTGCCATGTGGACTTAGTTGATCACATGTGCCCTCGGCCGGGCCCCTGCAGACTTTGGGGGTGAGCCCCAAAACTTTGTTAATGGTCGGCATATGCAGTCTTCATGGTAGGTGCATCCTGAAATATCTCCGTAAAAATGCTGAATGTATTGGATTCATCCGTTTTAATAGTGTAATTTGTTGAACGCAACACTATCGGCTACTTGACTATCTTAATTCTAGCTCTCTCTATGCAATTCCTATGGTGCAGCTAACTAGCAAATTGAAATTCACTGATTTTCTTTTGTTTTAGCATTTTCGGAAGATTTTCGCTGTGAAACAGACAGTGGGAGACCTGATGGTATTTTATACATCACCAGAATAAACGGCCAGTTGGAGCCAAAGAAGGAATTCGTGCATTTTGTTATTTTAACACAGTGGTTCTCAACACAGGGCGCCCCCCTGTGTATGCTGGTTTTTGTTCCAGTCACAACTGCAAGTCTAAGATTTTAAAAAGCTGTTAATTTGTCTTAATTAGCAACATTCCACAGTAGCGGATCTAGACCTGGCAATTGGGGGGAGCAGACACGTCCCTTTATGACAATTTGTCCTGGGTAGTTCAAAATCATTTTCCTTTACTGACGCTACTGACGTTTTCCAATTATTGTACTTGGCAACTTAAGACAAGGTCTCTCCACATGCGATTGAACAGCGATGAAATCATGGGCGAAATTCAGTACAGAAAAATAATTTACTTATTAATAGGCCAATACTTCGCGTTGATTGATCAGGTCCGTGTTTCAGTGAAATATCGCCTTTCATTCTCAGTATTGTGTGAGTTGATTAAAAAAAAAAGTGGCACTTGGCAGTTAAATAGGCAGCGTGCTGCTCAAGCTGTTTGCGTGAGAGTTGATATGAATGCAAGTTTGAATAACGTCGATTTAAATACAGCAAAGAAGCGTCCAGATGAATGATTGTCTTCTTACGTAATCGGGGAGAACAAGCAGCAGCAGTTAACTGTGGAATGCTCTCGGAGCGAACCTTCGGTTACTCAGGAAAATGACTGACAACACGTCAGGACTAACAACTGTTTTAAACAGATGTTTTGTCACAATTCTCAGTTCAGGCTCCGCCACTAAACTGAATTAAGCCCATGATTTAATCGCTGTTAGATCGCATATGGAGAGAAACCTTGTCTTCAGTTGCCAATTACGATAATTGGAAAACGCGTCAATAAAGGAAAATGATTGATAACTGGCCAGGACTAATTGTCATAAAGGGGCGTGTCTGCGCCCCCCCCAATTACCGGGTCTAGATCTGCTACTGTTTCATGTTTAGAGTAGTTATTTACCATCTTAAATCACATTTGGATAGACATATCCATTCTGCTATGAAGAATGAAAACCCTTGAACATATTGTGCTTAATTACCTCCAAGGAGGTTATGTTTTAGCCTGGGTTTGTTTGTTTGTTTGTTTTTTGTTGGTTTCCAAAATTCCAAAAACTCAAAAAGTCATGGACAGATTTAGAAGGTGGGTATTAAGTCAAGGAACAGGTGATTACATTTTGGCGTATCTAGGCCAAAGAACTGCTGAGATATACGCCAAAGTTCAAGATTTCAAGTCTTTCCAATGGGCCGGAGTTCCAATCGCCAAGCTTTTGGGTTTTGCTGCCCCCTGGCGGAGGTCTGTGCTCTCGGAGTGCTTTCCTAGTTTTCAATAGATTGCAGTTGTGGTTTGAACAAAAACCAGCATACACAGGGGGGCACCAGGACCGAATTTGAGAACCACTGTTGGAACACACAAGGCAAGAGAGAGTACACACCCGCAACATCCACAGGCGTCTAGATCTGCACAAAGGGGTTAATTAATTTGCATTCAGCTCTATTACATGTGCATGAACGCAATAAAGTTGGAATCAGTGATTTTTTTTAAACTTTATATTAATCTTCTGCACCACACACTGGCTGGGAAGCCTATCCATCCATCCGTTTTCCACATAGATCTTGAGTGCACAATATCTGCTTATAAGGCAAGGAACTCCCCTGCAGTGGGCAGCTGAACTGATTAGGTTTTGGTGGTCATCAGGCTAAAGGTCAAGGTCAAATAAAATCATTAGGGGACCATCGTCAAACTTTCAGGGCATATGACATTTTGGTAGGCAGAAGCATAGCAATCAACACTCTGCATTGACTCCTACAGTGTTAAATTTGATTTGAAGTTGATCCGGGTACATCACCTGAGCACAGCTCTCAATTCCACGTGGATATTCATGTCCATATATTCCATCCATGCCAAATATCCAAGCTAAAGCTTCGCTTTTGGGTTTGTTTTTAATACATTTCAATAGTGAAGCATAGAATACCTCGATCTTGCGTAGGTGGGGGCTGTACTAGAAACATAATCAAGAATATCACTATCAATGTCAGTGTGAAGAAGTCTGACCTGCAGGAACACTGACAACTCCAAAAAGCCTTATAACTCATATTGCATTTCATGAGTCAATGCTGTTGAGGAAATATCGAATACGGCTAGCTGGCTGTAAAACCGGAGAGTTGACAAAGTGCAGAATTAAGTGTATGTTATAATTAAATCTATTCAGACGGCGTATTTAAGGAGAGCACATAGGGGAGCTACTGGTGAGTCCCCATATTCTATACTGCATAGTTTAGTGAAGAGTTCATTTGCATGAGCATATAGTAACACTGTAAAAAAGCAATTTGTTTTGTTTGCCAAATAAAGGGCAAGTTCGCTAGCCAGCAAGCTAATTCAAGTTTGATTGATTGTGATTGCCGTTTCTTCCCATCAATGGATTGTCATTATTTGGTGACTTATGCAACTCTGAACCATAATGCTATACACAGTCTATGCTCTGAAGAGCTTTATTTAATTTTTCATTGGCTAACATTTGTTATAATTGTGTTCTCTCTACCTCTCTGTATCTCTGTATGCTTTTATAGGTAGATAGCACTGTCCCATAGTTCGAACGCAAAGTAACTGAGCTTCCGTCAGCTTTTACTGTTACTGTGACCATGCTACTGTGGCTGTTTGATCCCTGGAACTCCTGTAATCGCTGGGGACCTTTTTACATTTGTTGCTCGAGATTGCGATAAAAGCCAGGGTCAGCCACGCGGCATGCACCGAGAAACTAGCTTATACACATCATCGGATGATGATGTGCATGTAAACGCACTCAATGACTGAAAAAAGTGTCATCAATAATGACCTGCAGGAACACTGACAACTCCAAAAAGCCACTTTTTTTTTCTCACTGCTCCATCCAGCTCTCGATTTTCTCTCGTCCAATCAAAGAACAGCAGTGTTTCTTGCTTTACCCTTTAGTATCAGATCTGTCTAGTCTATACCTCTCTATAACTCAGTGAAAGGGGAACAATAAAACAGGACAGATTGGAACAAATCCTTTGGTAACACCCACAACTATTCACAATGCTAACATGAACAACAATATTATAATGTGTTGCAGACTGAACTGAACTAAGCCGGAAAGCTTGGCAGAAACGGAGTTATATTGCTTCCAGGTTTGATTGTAAAGTTTTTATTTACTGTGGGTTACAAAATGTAGCATCTTCCATGGTGCATGCACGAACTCTACGGCTTGCTTTTGTGCAACATGGTCTTTCGTGGTTTTCGCCAGTATCTTCACCACTGAGCTGGCTTCAGTTTTAGTCAGTTTTCCTGTCTACAGCAGACTTTTGCCCAAAGTTTCAGAAATTCAGTGACAGCAAATTGAGTTTGAACAAGTTAACCTGGATTTCAACTGGTCCTTTCCACCATTAGCCCAGTTTGCCAGTTCTCCTTCTCTCAGCGCGAAAAGCACAGTTTTGGCCTTTGATGCTCACTCACCACCAAATTCGTGCCCAGCCCAGTATGCAACCCTACGATCCACAAGCAGACTAAAGCTCACTCCAGCCAGGTCACCAAACATGGTAACCCTCCATCACTCAAACCACAGCAACAAAGTCTCAACTAAAAAGTCGAAATATCAAATCTGCATTTCCAGATGTACACATCTGTCACTCACCTGTATATAAGCACAGTGCACTGGTCTCACTGCAGCTGCCATTGGGAAGGACAGTAGTGATGTTGAAAGTATACTCCATCCCAGGTCTCAGGTCAGAGAGGACAGCTGAGGTGATGTTGGGAGCACATTTCTGTAATCTGGGCTCTTCTCCCTCACAGCTGTAGGTGATGTGGATCTTGTGAGGAACTCCCTCCATACTGACTGGTCTTTCCCAGCACAGAGTCACTGAGCTGCTCTTCACATCAGTGGCCTCCACCCTCCCAGGGGCTGATGGCTCTGTTTGAGGGGACAGAGAATTCTGTGCAGTAGTGTCTTTAAAGGTTCTTTATAAGTCCACAACAGTTATTTAATATTCAACCCCTTTGCACAGAAGCCAATGATGGCTATTTACGCTTTACCCTATTTGATGCTTTATAATTCAAGATTTAAGTTTCATAGAGAGCGAATATTGCTCAACTGGTACAAGACACTTGCAGCATTTAGTATTCCATCGTATTTTGGTTTATTTTCATGATTTTGGAATAGCAAAGGGCCTGCAAATCTAAACAAGAGTCATAATAAGGTGACATAACCCCCCGGTCCCTGAATATTTATGAAAGTCATGTCAATCTCACACCTTCAAAGACATTCAAACAAGAACGTTGAGGTGATTTTTTTCTCTGGAATTATCTGGCAGTATGTACTGGCAGTATGTACAACCAAAGACTATTTCCTGTAAAAACGCGGAATTTAAACTTGTCTTGCTAACGCTAAGAAGTTGTCATCACATGCGTTTTTCATT
This sequence comes from Gymnothorax reevesii, assembly GCA_029721435.1. Classification (NCBI taxonomy): domain Eukaryota; kingdom Metazoa; phylum Chordata; class Actinopteri; order Anguilliformes; family Muraenidae; genus Gymnothorax; species Gymnothorax reevesii. The sequence goes on along the minus strand of CM056579.1, from coordinate 11,107,565 downwards.
TCACCTATTCTTTACCGTTTTCAAGGTCAATTAGCGTAAATGCTGCCGATCCTTAAGTTCAATGACTTTACCGCTCTAGCCCCTTCTAGTTTAATTCTAGAATTCTCATTTTTAGGTGGGTGGTACATCTCAGCACGCCTCATGTTCCTATGGAATTCCGGCCATTTTCGACTCTTAGTTTGGCCACCAGGAGCCATAACTTCTTTATTCTTTGAGCTAGGACGCTCAAATTTTCACTGAAGGTACATGGGATTACCCTTCATCATATCTTACATTCGTTTTTCATTTGACTCATTTTTTACCCTTTCAGAGGTCAAATTTCCCAAATGCTGCCGATCTTTAAATTCAAAGACGATTCTGCAAAAGCACCCTCAGGTTTGTTTCTAGGTTACTCATTTTTTGATGGGTGGTATATTTTCGCATGCTTCACGAACCTATCAAAATTCTGGCCATGTTCGACTCTTAATTTGGCCACCAGGGGTCTTATCGTGCAAAATTAAAAATTGCCACGCAAAGTATATCTATGTCAGCGCTCGGCTTCATTACATATATTATTTCTGCGACTAACACCTGATTTAACCTACATACGCAGCTGAGGGGTCTTAAGTGCGATCAGCACAGCAAAGTAATTTAGCTTCCGTCAGCTTTTTCTGTTACTGTGACCATGTTAGTGTAGAACCTGAAAGTTTGATTTGGCTCACAACATAAGTCAAAAATCATATTGTTGGAACACATGCTCATTACACGGATAAAATCTGAATGTTTGGGTGATCTGACACAATCCAAAGCCAGCAGTAAACTTTTATAATCCTACAGCCTGCCGGTGAGCCATCCTCTGTTCTGTTCACAGCAGGAAGCCGGAGCCACTACGTCCAGGCTGCCCAGTGTTCCTCAGAGTTCCATCACTGGTCCCATTGAAATTTAAGCCCAGTTATATTAATCTGCTTAAAACAATCTAAATCTCGGTCAAATTCATAATACGTTTATGTCCAATATCCTCAAAAGGAACCACTTATATATTGATAACATATTTGTGGCTATAATACTCCATTTTAAGGCTTTTCCATGACAACTGCATCATTTTAGTGTTGTGATCGGTGATTATGCTCATGTCTTGTTTAAGTTCTGTACCTGGCTTTGCCATGCTTTTTGATTTCTGTGTTTAGTGACCACTGCTCTGTCTGACTATTCTTAGAATTATGTATTGTGTTTTGGTAATTTTAGATTTCTTGTTTAATTATTTTTCATGTCTTGTGTATTCCTAGTCTTTGCCATAGATTCCTAGATTCCATGCCATGTTTTCATTTCCATGCATTGCACTTCGTCTACCCTGTGTTGTCTTGTGTAGGTCTTTGCCCACGGTCCCTAGTCTTGCGTGCCACTCATTCGGGTGATTTATTGGTTTCTGGGTTTTCAATCTTCCTTCATTATCTCGTGTGCTTCCTTCCACTCTCTTTTACTATCTACTAACCGTACTAACAGTTTATTGTTTTCGATAATTACTAACCCTTATTAACATTGTATATTTTTACTAACTTACTAACATGCACTCGGGGTTGTAAAGCTGCACATACTAATTGACTAACGATCTCTCAGCAATTGGCCAATTCTAATCTCCGCCCTCTTGCCTATCTCTGTTGCAGCTTCTGTGAATTTCCACTTCCTTTTCTTTAGACTATGCACTTTTAGTACTCCTTAACCGGAGCTGTTGTTTGTTCATAGGATTGTCTTGTGATCCCTGTCTGCGTTTTGGCATTTTCCAAATTCATGTAATTAGAGTATTCCTCATGTGTCACTCCCGATTATTGTATCATTGATTGCACCTGTTCTCCCTGGTCATGTGTTTCACCCGGATGTGTATTTAAGATGTCTGTTTAGCACTTCCAGGGTCAGATCGTTCTCCCTAGTGCCACATTTCTCGCCTTGATTTCCTCAGTGTTTATCTTTCTGACTGGATTGCCTGACTTTTGATTTTTGCCTTTGTGATTTTTGATTACTGTTGCGTCTGTGTGTTTTGACTATTTTTCTGCCAGACTACGAGCTCTGTTTGCTGCCTTGGTAACGATTCGGATTACGTCCTGTGGATTCTGGCTTGTCTCTCTGATGGTACTATTCCTGTGTACCAGACCCATTTCTGTCTGACTACGATTACTGTGATTGCTGCCCTGGTTTTTGATACCATTTTTGGCCCAACTGGATTTCGACTTTTGGATTGTGGACTTTGTACTGTTCGCCCTGCGGGGGTCACCCCCCTTTACCAATAAAACAAGCTCTACTGCATTTCCTGGTTCTCGCATCTGGTTCCTGATCGGCACATATCATGTGTGGGGTCTTTACTCTCGGAGGAGTCCATGGAGTTGAATGGAAAATTTTTCATTTCCCTTGGAATTATGGTTCATCTTGTCTGTAAGAATCATTCGGGCGACTACCTAGTCTCCTCTCTATGCATATTAATCTTATCACAAAGGCCAGTAAAACTCTGATTCGGCCACCCCTTCCTCTACCTTGTTCGGAGGCGTGGTTTGGAGTCTTTAAAGGTACGAGATCCTAAGGGGGCGCTCTCTTCTTTCCTGTCCCTCCTTTGTCAACATCTGACGTGAGTGGGGGAAGTCACATGTTACCTTGTTCCGGAGCGAGGGGGCATCTGAGTTCTCCCCGACCACGTGGGGCGACTTTAGCTCCGCGTGGCCATCTTTCCCAGGTATGAATTTTTGTAAATTATGGGTAACTGGTAATTGGCTTAGCATTGATTTGTTTGATCCAAGTTGTGCCTACCTGGTAACTAAATTATTGTTATTCCTTTTTCAGCTTGCGTGATTTTCCTTGATTTGTAACACTCGTATATTCTAGCTTTGTTGCAACTGGGATTTAGGAGGAAATTCCTACCATAACGGGTAGGTAACGATACTTCTAAGTTAGATTTGAGATTACGTCCTACCCCTTAAGGGTTTGTGTAATACCAGTCCTTGGGATCTAGCTATTCAACGGTACCCTTGGGCGTATATTTTATTTATAAGCCGGTACCGGGTTACTCTAAGGGGCCCTTATAGGTTTACATAAATTTGGGTTCGTGATGTTCATGCTCAGTGCTAGTTTGTTTAGGCCTCGATGCGGCTATCATGGTAATCTCTTCTATCCAATAGATTTATCGTCAAATTGATTCCAGGACAGTTGCGTTTAACCCTGGGGACGTATTTACTGAGCAATGATGGCTTTAGCTGCCATATCTGATGTCAGATTTGTCTCGAAATTCGCGCATGCTGTTCCAAAACTACCAATTCTAATTTGGAGTCAGATATTTCACGAGGATACCACTAAATTTGGTATTCTAATTTCTTTATAGAGTCGGATTAACCATAACCGTTGCGTTTCTATGCCCTGTCCTTGGATGGTGAAAATTATCCATTATATTGTGATTCGCACCAGCCAGGAGAATGCTCGAATTAAAGTGAATAAGAACACACGAGTCCTTCACCTCGTACAATACACCGTCATTGGTATTGTTTTGAGGTCTTACACTAGTGTCGCTGTTTGATCCCTGGTACTCCTGTAATCGCTGGGGACCTTTTTACATTTGTTGCTCGAATGCGATGAAAGCCAGGGTCAGCCTGTAATGTGAATAGTGGCCACTAAATGGGAGTATTTACCTTAAGCCCAGACTGGAGATAGGTTTGGGCATGTTTTAGGCATGTCTGGGACAAGTCCAAGAGAAAAATAAAAAAAAGCCTAAAAGGTGGGAGGGCTCTGCAAAAGAGTGTGTGTGTATATAAGGAGTAAAATTGAGAAAGTAAAGTAGTGGGAGAAATTGCAAGGAGAAGGATGCATGTGATCAGACCTGTCATTCTGTTCAAGACCTGTGAAGCTTTTAGTGGATTTTCGCCTGTGTTGGAGCATTTTCCTCACCAAGGACATCACCAAGCAACCCACCAAAGGGACTGTAAATATTGATGTTTTTGTACATAATCAATCTTGGTCTGTATAGTAGTTTGTTAGTTGCCTTTGTTCAATTAAATGTGTTTTAGTTTTAAAATTTGTCTGTCATCCTTTACTGTCGTTAATGTCATAACAAATTGGGGCCATAAAAAGCCACATAGCATGCACCGAGAAACAAGCTTATACACTTTTTTTTTTTCTCACTGCTCCATCCAGCTCTCGATTTTCTCTCGTCCAATCAAAGAACAGCAGTGTTTCTTGCTTTACCCTTTAGTATCAGATCTGTCTCTACCTCTCTATACCTCAGTGAAAGGGGAACAATAAAACAGGACAGATTGGAACAAATCCTTTGGTACCACCCACAACTATTCTCAATGCTAACATGAACATCAATGTTATGTGTTACAAACTGAACTAAACTAAGCCGGACAGCTTGGTAGAAACAGGGTTATATTGCTTCCAGGTTCGATTGTAAAGTTTTTATTTACTGTGGGTTACAAAATGTAGCATCTTCCATGGTGCATGTGCGACCTCTACGGCTTGCTTTTGTGCGACGTGATCTTTCGTGGTTTTTGCCAGCATCTTCACCACTGAGCTGGCTTCAGTTTTAGTCAGTTTTCCTGTCTACAGCAGACTTTTGCCCAAAGTTTCAGAAATTCAGTGACAGCAAATTGAGTTTGAACAAGTTAACCTGGATTTCAACTGGTCCTTTCCACCATTAGCCCAGGTTTGCGAGTTCTCCTTGATGCTCACTCAGCACCAAATTTGTGCCCAGCCCAGTATGCAACCCTACGATCCACCAGCAGACGAAAGCTCACTCCAGCCAGGTCACCAAACATGGTAACCCTCCATCACTCAAACCACAGCTACAAAGTCTCAACTAAAAAGTCGAAATATCAAATCTGCATTGCCAGATGTACTCATCCGTCACTCACCTGTATATAAGCACACTGTATTGGCCTCACTGCAGCTGCCATTGGGAAGGACAGTAGTGATGTTGAAAGAATACTCCATCCCAGGTCTCAGGTCAGAGAGGACAGCTGAGGTGATGTTGGGAGCACATTTCTGTAATCTGGGCTCTTCTCCCTCACAGCTGCAGGTGATGTGGATCTCGTGAGGAACTCCCTCCATACTGACTGGTCTTTCCCAGCACAGAGTCACTGAGCTGCTCTTCACATCAGTGGCCTCCACCCTCCCAGGGGCTGATGGCTCTGTTTGAGGGGACAGAGAATTCTGTGCAGTAGTGTCTTTAAAGGTTCTTTAGAAGTCCACAACAGTTATTTAATATTCAACCCCTTTGCACAGAAGCCAATGATGGCTATTTATGCTTTACCCTATTTGATGCTTTATAATTCAAGATTTAACCTTCATAGAGACAGAATATTGCTCAACTGGGACAAGACACTTGCAGCATTTAGTATTCCATCGTATGTCAGTTTATTTCATGATTTTGGTAGAGCAAAGGAGCTGCAAATCTAAACAAGAATCATAAGAAGGTGACATAACCCCCCCGGCCCCTGAATATTTGGGAAAGTCATGTCAATCCCACACCTTCAATGATGGTGATTTTCCTCTTGAATTATCTGGCAGAATGTACTGGCAACATCTACCAAAGTCTATGAACCACATGTTGACGAAGGCAATAATGGATACAGTCAGCAACAACGGGAACGCCCACAAATGCCACATCTGGTTAGAGCTGAGGGGGGAAAACAATCCTCCACCCCCCCCTCCCCCCGTCCGCCATACTGTAAAAACGCGGAATTTAAACTTGTCTTGCTAACGCTAAGAAGTTGTCATCACATGCGTTTTTCATTTCACCTATTCTTTACCGTTTTCTAGGTCAATTAGCGTAAATGCTGCCGATCTTTAAATTCAATGACTTTACCGCTCTCGCCCCTTCTAGTTTGATTCAAGCATTCTCATTTTTGGGTGGGTGGTACATCTCAGCACGCCTCATGTTCCTATCGAATTCTGGCCATTTTCAACTCTTAGATTGGCCACCAGGGACGTATTGTGAAAAATTAAAAATTGCCATAACTTCTTTATTTTTTGAGTAAGGACGATCCAATTTTCACTGAAGGTACATGGGATCACCCTTCATCATATGTTACATTCGTTTTTCATTTGACTCATTATTTACCCTTTCCAAGGTCAAATATCGTCAATGCTGCCGATCTTTAAATTCAAAGACGTTTCCGCTCTAGCACCTTCAGGTTTGCTTCTAGGTTACTCATTTTTTTGTGGGTGGTATATTTTCGCATGCTTCACGAACCTATCGAATTTCTGGCCATGTTTGACTCTTAGTTTGGCCACCAGGGGTCTTATTGTGCAAAATTAAAAATTGCCCCGCAAACTGTATTTATGTTAGTGCTTGGCTTCATTAAATATATTATTTCTGCTACTAAAACCTGATTCAACTTACATACACAGCCGAGGGGTCTTAAGTGCGATCAGTACGGTACTTTTTTAAAATCTGCGCATGTGTGACTTGAGGAAGGCAGCAGCAGCAGCAGAAGAAGACGATAGTCACGACGAAGAAGAACCGGAAGCGGATACAAGTAAATAAACATGGCGACCTTGGGCGTGAAGACGCACTTCTGGAGTGAGGCTGAGACGACCTACGTGCTCAACATGTTGTATAGAAGCTTGCCTTCATCTTCTACTGTTGGAGACAGCTTGTATAAGAACAGCAGTATTAGCATAAAGCGTATTTTGCAACCGTAACACCTCCCACATTGTCAAAGGCTTGACCCAGCACCTAAATTCTGTGTGCGGCGCCATGTTGGAAACGGAACAGGATGTTTGCAAAAGGAAGTTTGTGTTTTATGTCTTGTGCTTGGAAATACATCCGACTATTTGACTGTATAATATAAATCAGGTTTTCCCAGATATTGGTTTATTAAAGTGCATATAAACGACTCAAATAAAATTACTGCCATTTTTGGATTACTCCTAGTTATCGGATGATGATGTGCATGTAAACGCACTCAATGACTGAAAAAATTGTCATCAATAATGACCTGCAGGAACACTGACAACTCCAAAAAGCCACTTTTCTTTTCTCAGTGCTCCATCCAGCTCTCGAGTTTCTCTCGTCCAATCAAAGAACAGCACTGTTTCTCGCTTTACCCTTTAGTATCAGATCTGTCTATACCTCTCTATACCTCAGTGAAAGGGGAACAATAAAACAGGACAGATTGGAACAAATCCTTTGGTACCACCCACAACTATTCACAATGCTAACATGAACATCAATGTTATGTGTTACAAACTGAACTGAACTAAGCCGGACAGCTTGGTAGAAACAGGGTTATATTGCTTCCAGGTTCGATTGTAAAGTTTTTATTTATTGTGGGTTACAAAATGTAGCATCTTCCATGGTGCATGTGCGACCTCTACGGCTTGCTTTTGTGCGACATGGTCTTTCGTGGTTTTTGCCAGCATCTTCACCACTGAGCTGGCTTCAGTTTTAGTCAGTTTTATTGTCTACCGCAGCCTTTTGTCCGAAGTTTCAGAAATTCAGTGACAGCAAACTGAGTTAGAACAAGTTAACCTGGATTTCAACTGGTCCTTTCCACCATTAGCCCAGGTTTGCGAGTTCTCCTTGATGCTCACTCACCACCAAATTTGTGCCCAGCCCAGTATGCAACCCTACGATCCACAAGCCGACTAAAGCTCACTCCAGTCAGGTCACCAAACATGGTAACCCTCCATCACTCAAACCACAGCTACAAAGTCTCAATTAAAAAGTCGAAATATCTAATCTGCATTGTGTTATGGCCCCAATTTGTTATTACATTTACAACACAACAGCAACAGCAACAGCAAGGGATGACAGACACAGTTTTAAAAACTTACACACATTTAATGAAAAAAACAAAGACTAAACTACCATCTACAACTCTACCTACCTAGATTGAATACAAAAAACAGAAATATTTACAGTCCTTTGTTTTGGTGGAGTGGCTTGGTGATGTCCTGGGTGAGGAAAATGCTCAAACACAGGTAAAAATCCACAAAAGAAACTTCTCAGGTCTTGAACAGAATGACAGGTCTGGTCACATGTATCCTTCTTCAAGCAATTTCTCCTACTACTTTACTGTCTTAATTCTTTTCCTCATATACTCTTTTGCAGACCCCACCTATATTTAGACCTCTTTTTTTTTATTTTTTAGGGGACTTGCCCCAGACATGTCCAGGACATGTCTAAACCTAGCTCCAGTCTGAGCTCAATAAAAAAAGGTAAATGCTGCCATCTAGTGGCCTCTATTCACATCACAATTGCCAGATGTACACATCCGTCACTCACCTGTATATAAGCACACTGTACTGGCCTCACTGCAGCTGCCATTGGGAAGGACAGTAGTGATGTTGAAAGTATACTCCATCCCAGGTCTCAGGTCAGAGAGGACAGCTGAGGTGGTGTTGGGAGCACATTTCTGTAATCTGGGCTCTTCTCCCTCACAGCTGCAGGTGATGTGGATCTCGTGAGGAACTCCCTCCATACTGACTGGTCTTTCCCAGCACAGAGTCACTGAGCTGCTCCTCACATCAGCGGCCTCCACCCTCCCAGGGGCTGATGGCTCTGTTTGAGGGGACAGAGAATTCTGTGCAGTAGTGTCTTGAAAGGTTCTTTAGAAGTCCACAACAGTTATTTAATATTCAACCCCTTTGCACAGAAGCCAATGATGGCTATTTATGCTTTACCCTATTTGATGCTTTATAATTCAAGATTTAACCTTCATAGAGACAGAATATTGCTCAACTGGGACAAGACACTTGCAGCATTTAGTATTCCATCGTATTTTGGTTTATTTCATGATTTTGGTAGAGCAAAGGGGCTGCAAATCTAAACAAGAATCATAAGAAGGTGACATAACCCCCCCCGGCCCCTGAATATTTGGGAAAGTCATGTCAATCCCACACCTTCAATGATGGTGATTTTCCTCTGGAATTATCTGGCAGAATGTACTGGCAACATCTACCAAAGTCTATGAACCACATGTTGACGAAGGCAATAATGGATACAGTCAGCAACAACGGGAACGCCCACAAATGCCACATCTGGTTAGAGCCGAGGGGGGAAAACAACCCCCCCCCCCCCGTCCGCTATACTGTAAAAACGAGGAATTTAAACTTGCTAACTTGCGTCTTGCTAACGCTAAGAAGTTGTCATCACATGCGTTTTTCATTTCACCTATTCTTTACCGTTTTCTTTAAATTCTTTAAATTCAATGACTTTACCGCTCTCGCCCCTTCTAGTTTGATTCAAGCATTCTCATTTTTGGGTGGGTGGTACATCTCAGCATGCCTCATGTTCCCATCGAATTCTGGCCATTTTCAACTCCTAGTTTGGCCACCAGGGGCCGTATTGTGAAAAATTAAAAATTGCCATAACTTCTTTATTTTTTGAGCAAGGACGATCCAATTTTCACTGAAGGTACATGGGATCACTTTTTTTGTGGGTGGTATATTTTCGCATACTTCACGAACCTATCGAATTTCTGGCCATGTTTGACTCTTAGTTTGGCCACCAGGGGTCTTATTTTGCAAAAATAAAAATTGCCACGCAAACTGTACTTATGTTAGCGCTTGGCTTCATTAAATATATTATTTCTGCTACTAACACCTGATTCAACTTACATACACAGCCGAGGGGTCTTAAGTGCGATCAGCACGGTACTTTTTTAAAATCTGCGCATGTGTGACGTGAGGAGGGCAGCAGCAGCAGCAGAAGAAGACGATAGTCACGACGAAGAAGAACCGGAAGCGGATACAAGTAAATAAACATGGCGACCTTGGGCGTGAAGACGCACTTCTGGAGTGAGGCTGAGACGACCTACATGCTCAACATGTTGTATAGAAGCTTGCCTTCATCTTCTACTGTTGGAGACAGCTTGTATAAGAACAGCAGTATTAGCATAAAGCGTATTTTGCAACCGTAACACCTCCCACATTGTCACAGGCTTGACCCAGCGCCTAAATTCTGTGTGCGGTGCCATGTTGGAAACGGAACAGGAAGTTTGCAAAAGGAAGTTTGTGTTTTATGTCTTGTGCTTGGAAATACATCTGACTATTTGACTGTATAATATAAATCAGGTTTTTCCAGATATTGGTTTATTAAAGTGCATGTAAACGACTCAAATCAAATTATTGCCATTTTTGGATTACTCCTAGTTATCGGATGATGACGTGCATGTAAACGCACTCAATGACTGAAAAAAGTGTCATCAATAATGACCTGCAGGAACACTGACAACTCCAAAAAGCCTTATAACTCATATTGCATTTCATGAGTCAATGCTGTTGAGGATTTATCGAATACGGCTAGCTGGCTGTAAAACCGGAGAGTTGACAATGTGCAGAACTAAGTGTATGTTATAATTAAACCTATTCAGACGGCATATTTCAGGAGAGCACAAAGAGGGGCTACTGGTGATGCCCCATATTCTATACTGCATAGTTTCGTGAAGAGTTCATTTGCATGAGCATATAGTAACACTAAAAAAGCAATTTGTTTTGTTTGCCAAATAAAGGGAAAGTTCGCTAGCCAGCAAGCTAATTCAAGTTTGATTGATTGTGATTGCCGTTTCTTCCCATCAATGGATTGTCATTATTTGGTGACTTATGCAACTCTGAACCATAAGGCTATACACAGTCTATGCTCTGAAAAGCTATATTTAATTTTTCATGGGCTAACATTTGTTATAATTGTGTTCTCTCTACCTCTCTGTATGTCTTTGTGCTTTCATAGGTAGATATCACTGTCCCATAGTTCGAACGTAAAGTAATTGAGCTTCTGTCAGCTTTTACTGTTACTGTGACCATGCTACCATTGCTGTTTGATTCTTGCTACTCCTGTAATCGCTGGGGACCTTTTTACATTTGTTGCTCGAGATTGCGATGAAAGCCAGGGTCAGCCACATGGCATGCACCGAGAAACAAGCTTATACACTTTTATATTCTCAATGCACCATCCAGCTCTCGATTTTCTCTCGTCCAATCAAAGAACAGCAGTGTTTCTCGCTTTACCCTTTAGTATCAGATTTGTCTATACCTCTCTATACCTCAGTGAAATGGGAATAATAAAACGGGACAGACTGGAACAAATCCTTTGGTACCACCCACAACTATTCTCAATCATGCCAGACACAATCAGGATGCCAATTCTTTGGTTATGTATGTTATGTCTGTAAACATGGCAAATACTTGGACAGTGATTGAATTCTATACTGTCTAATAATCAGTTTGTGATACATGAATAATTTCCAGGTCGCTACACGCAAAGGAACCAACCCGTGTAAATACAGTTGAACATTACATGGCTCAGAATAATCAGAAAATGTGTTATAAATGTGCACATGAAATTATTTCTGTTTTTGATCAAAGAAATAATACCTTCCTCTCAAAACTAACATTTGTTGCATTGTCTAAATGTTAGCATTTTGTCTATATATTTTTTTGCAGGTTATTTGAAACAGATATCATGAAAATTGGACAAGCAGTAGAAGGATGAAGATTATGGCCCACTTGTTATACTTTTTTCATTTTTTTTCATTTAGTTCATTTAGTACGATCCTAATATTGTGTTAACTCAATAAAAACAAGTATAAATTAACATCTAGCTGTTGTGGAGCATGCTTACAAACAAAAAAATCAACATTATTGAGTGCTAAACACAAATGTATTCAATTAAGTGGATCTCAAAGGTAAAACTTGGAAAGTAGGCAATTTCATGTAGTGTCCGCAACAGTCTTCCCGTAACATAAGCCATGTACTATAAAAGTCCTTTTGTATCTGTGCTCATGACTTCTTGATTTACTAAAAAAAATGCCAAAAGGACAATCAGTTATCTTTATATTAGACATTGCAACAGGGCCTGCCATTTCCATTATGCAGAGTCCGCAACAGGTGTAGAGTCCGCAACAGACACACTTGTTTTGGTTGAGAGTTATACAACAGCAAAATTACTGTACTAAATTGAACAATTATGATGTACCACACATGTTAAAGACAAAGCAACACCAACAAGGAAATATTTATGCAAATGTATCATAACTAAGCAATCAACTAACATGAGTAATGATCACGATCAAATCGTTTTGCACAAATGCTGTTCAACAAAGGAAAACTTAGCAATCAAACAAGTTATTTTCTTGACTTATGAAAAGTCTTTTCTTTAGGCATTATGAGCATCATAATTGTTCAATTTAGTACAGTAATTTTGCTGTTGTATAGCTCTCAACCAAAACAAGTGTGTCTGTTGCAGACTCTACACCTGTTGCGGACTCTGCATAATGGAAATGGCAGGCCCTGTTACAATGTCTAACGTAATGACAACTGATTGGACTTTTGGCATTTTGTTTAGTTTATCAAGAAGTCATGAGCACAGATACAAAAGGACTTTTATCCTTTATAGTACATGGCTTAAATTATGGGAAGACTGTTGCGGACTCTACATGAAATTGCCCACTTTCCAAGTTTTGCTTTTGAGATCCACTTAATTGAATAAATGTGTGTTTAGCACTAAATAATGTTGATTTTGTGTTTGTAAGCATGCTCCACAACAGATGTTCATTTATACTTTTTTTTTACTGAGTTTACACAATACTAGGATAGTACTGAACGAACACAGTTAAAAAAAAATCAAAAAAATATAATGAGTGGGCCATTATCTTCATCCTTCCACTGCTTGTCCAATTTTCATGATATCTGTTTCAAATGACCTGCAAAAAATATGTAGACAAAAAGGTAACTTTTAGACAATGCAGCAAATGTTAGTTTTGAGAGGTAGGCATTATTTCTTTGATCAAAAACAGCAATAATTTCATGTGCACATTTATAACACATTTTCTGACTATCCTGAGCCATATAATGTTCCACTGTATTTACACGGGTTGGTTCCTTCGCGTGTAACGACCTGGAAAATATTCATGCATCACAAACTGATTATTAGACAGTATAGAATTCTATCACTGTCCAAGTATTTGCCATGTTTACAGACATAACTTACATAACCAAAGAATTGGCATCCTGATTGTGTCTGGCATGTATTTAAACAGAAATTCAAAGCTTTAAAGTAATTTATATACTATTTTTATGCCTGAATATTTGAGGGTAGAGTCCGCAACAGTCAAATTTACAAAATATGGTGACCTTAAACAAAGTACAGTAACTTTTTAACCAGGGAAGTTAACTTCATGAAATTTTGGATTTGAATGTCCCTAATGCATATTTATGAGCAGATGTCATTACCTTGATTACCAATGACAACAAATATTTTACCCCAGATGATCACAAAACTGGCACCCTGATTGCATCTGGCATGAATGCTAACATGAACATCAATGTTATAATGTGTTATAAACTGAACTGAACTAAGCCGGACAGCTTGGTAGAAACGGAGTTATATTGCTTCCAGGTTCGATTGTAAAGTTTTTATTTACTGTAGGTTACAAAACGTAGCATCTTCCATGGTGCATGTGCGACCTCTACGGCTTACTTTTGTGCGACATGTTCTTTCGTGGTTTTCGCCAGTATCTTCACCACTGAGCTGGCTTCAGTTTTTGTCAGTTTTATTGTCTACAGCAGCCTTTTGTCCGAAGTTTCAGAAATTCAGCGACAGAAAACTGAGTTTGAACAAGTTAACCTGGATTTCAACTGGTCCTTTCCAGCATAAGCCCAGTTTGCCAGTTCTCCTTCTGTCAGCGCGAAAAGCACAGTTTTGGCCTTTGATGCTCACTCACCACCAAATTCGTGCCCAGCCCAGTATGCAACCCTACGATCCACAAGCAGACTAAAGCTCACTCCAGCCAGGCCACCAAACATGGTAACCCTCCATCACTCAAACTACAGCTACAAAGTCTCAACTAAAAAGTCGAAATATCAAATCTGCATTTCCAGATGTACACATCCGTCACTCACCTGTATATAAGCACACTGTACTGGCCTCACTGCAGCTGCCATTGGGAAGGACAGTAGTGATGTTGAAAGTATACTCCATCCCAGGTCTCAGGTCAGAGAGGACAGCTGAGGTGGTGTTGGGAGCACATTTCTGTAATCTGGGCTCTTCTCCCTCACAGCTGTAGGTGATGTGGATCTCGTGAGGAACTCCCTCCATACTGACTGGTCTTTCCCAGCACAGAGTCACTGAGCTGCTCCTCACATCAGTGGCCTCCACCCTCCCAGGGGCTGATGGCTCTGTTTGAGGGGACAGAGAATTCTGTGCAGTAGTGTCTTTAAAGGTTCTTTAGAAGTCCACAACAGTTATTTAATATTCAACCCCTCTGCACAGAAGCCAATGATGGCTTTTATTGCTTTACCTTATTTAATGCTTTATATTTCAAGATTTAAGTTTCAAAGAGAGTGAATATTGCTCAACTGGGACAAGACACTTACAGCATTTAGTATTGCATCATATTTCGGTTTATTTTCATGATTTTAGTAGAGCCAAGGGGCTGCAAATCTAAACAAGAGTCATAAGAAGGTGACATAACCCCCCAGCCCCTGAATATTTGTGAAAGTCATGTCAATCCCTCACCTTCAAAAAAATTCAAACAAGAATGTTGAGGTGATTTTCCTCTGGAATTATCTGGCAGAATGTATTGGCAACATCTACCAAAGACTATGAACCACATGTTGACGGAGGCAATAATGGATACAGTCAGCAACAACGGGAACGCCCACAAATGCCACATCTGGCTAGAGCGGAGGGGGGAAAACAATCCCTCCCCCCCGTCCGCCATACTGTAAAAACGCAGAATTTAAACTTGTCTTGCTAACACTAAAAAGTTGTCATCACATGCATTTTTCATTTCACCTATTCTTTACCGTTTTCTAGGTCAATTAGCATATATGCTGCCGATCTTTAAATTCAATGACTTTACCGTTCTAGCCCCTTCTAGTTTAATTCTAGCATTCTCATTTTTAAGTGGGTGGTACATCTCAGCACGCCTCATGTTCCTATCGAATTCCGGCCATTTTTGTCTCTTAGTTTGGCCACCAGGGGCCTTATTGTGAAAAATGAAAAATTGCCATAAATTCTTTATTTTTTGAGCTAGGACGCTCAAATTTTCACTGAAAGTACATGGGATCACCCTTCATCATATATTACATTCATTTTTCATTTGACTCATCTTATACCCTTTCCTAGGTTGAATAACATAAATGCTG
Source organism: Gymnothorax reevesii (assembly GCA_029721435.1). Classification (NCBI taxonomy): domain Eukaryota; kingdom Metazoa; phylum Chordata; class Actinopteri; order Anguilliformes; family Muraenidae; genus Gymnothorax; species Gymnothorax reevesii. Next base: position 11,092,457 of record CM056579.1, on the reverse strand, counting down.
CCGATCTTTAAATTCAAAGATGTTTCCGCTCTAGCACCTTCAGGTTTACTTCTTGGTTACTCATTTTTTGATGGGTGGTATATTTTTGCATGCTTCACGAACCTATCAAATTTCTGGCCATGTTCGACCTTTAGTATGGCCACCAGGGGTCTTATTGTGCAAAATTAAAAATTGCCACGCAAACTGCATTTATGTTAGCGCTTGGCTTCATTAAATATATTATTTCTGCTACTAACACCTGATTCAACTTACATACACAGCCGAGGGGTCTTAAGTGCGATCAGCACGGTACTTTTTTTAAATCTGCGCATGTGTGACGTGAGGAAGGCAGCAGCAGCAGCAGAAGAAGACGATAGTCACGACGAAGAAGAACCGGAAGCGGATACAAGTAAATAAACATGGCGACCTTGGGCGTGAAGACGCACTTCTGGAGTGAGGCTGAGACGACCTACATGCTCAACATGTTGTATAGAAGCTTGCCTTCATCTTCTACTGTTGGAGACAGCTTGTATAAGAACAGCAGTATTAGCATAAAGCGTATTTTGCAACCGTAACACCTCCCACATTGTCAAAGGCTTGACCCAGCGCCTAAATTCTGTGTGTGGCGCCATGCTGGAAACGGAACAGGATGTTTGCAAAAGGAAGTTTGTGTTTTATGTCTTGTGCTTGGAAATACATCCGACTATTTGACTGTATAATATAAATCAAGTTTTTCCAGATATTGGTTTATTAAAGTGCATGTAAAAACCTCAAATCAAATTTTTGCCATTTTCAGAGTACTTCTAGTTATCGAATGATGATGTGCATGTAAACGCACTCAATGACTGAAAAATGTGTCATCAATAATGACCTGCAGGAACACTGACAACTCCAAAAAGCCTAAAAACTTATATTGCATTTCATGAGTCAATGCTGTTGAGGATTTATCGAATACGGCTAGCTGGCTGTAAAACCGGAGAGTTGACAATGTGCAGAACTAAGTGTATGTTATAATTAAACCTATTCAGACGGCATATTTCAGGAGAGCACATAGAGGGGCTACTGGTGAGTCCCCATATTCTATACTGCATATTTTCATGAAGAGTTCATTTGCATGAGCGTATAATAAGACTAAAAAACCACATTTGTTCGCCAAATAAAGGCCAAATTCGCTAGCTAGCAAGCTAATTCAAGTTTGATTGATTGTGAATGCCGTTTCTACCCATCAATGGATTGTCATTATTGGGTGACTTATGCAACTCTGAACCATAAGGCTATACACAGTCTATGCTCTGAAGAGCTTTATTTAATTTTTCATGGGCTAACATTTGTTATAATTGTGTTCTCTCTACCTCTCTGTATGTCTTTGTGCTTTCATAGGTAGATAGCACTGTCCCATAGTTCGAACGCAAAGTAACTGAGCTTCCGTCAGCTTTTACTGTTACTGTGACCATGCTACCATTGCTGTTTGATTCTTGCTACTCCTGTAATCGCTGGGGACCTTTTTACATTTGTTGCTCGAGAATGCGATCAAAGCCAGGGTCAGCCACGCGGCATGCACCGAGAAACAAGCTTAAACACTTTTCTTTTCTCAGTGCTCCATCCAGCTCTCGAGTTTCTCTCGTCCAATCAAAGAACAGCACTGTTTCTCGCTTTACCCTTTAGTATCAGATCTGTCTATACCTCTCTATACCTCAGTGAAAGGGGAACAATAAAACAGGACAGATTGGAACAAATCCTTTGGTACCACCCACAACTATTCACAATGCTAACATGAACATCAATGTTATGTGTTACAAACTGAACTGAACTAAGCCGGACAGCTTGGTAGAAACGGGGTTATATTGCTTCCAGGTTCGATTGTAAAGTTTTTATTTACTGTGGGTTACAAAATGTAGCATCTTCCATGGTGCATGTGCGACCTCTACGGCTTGCTTTTGTGCAACGTGGTCTTTCATGGTTTTCGCCAGTATCTTCACCACTGAGCTGGCTTCAGTTTTAGTCAGTTTTATTGTCTATAGCAGCCTTTTGCTCGAAGTTTCAGAAATTCAGTGACAGCAAAGTGAGTTTGAACAAGTTAACCTGGATTTCAACTGGTCCTTTCCACCATAAGCCCAGTTTGCCAGTTCTCCTTCTGTCAGCGCGAAAAGCACAGTTTTGGCCTTTGATGCTCACTCACCACCAAATTTGTGCCCAGCCCAGTATGCAACCCTACGATCCACAAGCAGACTAAAGCTCACTCCAGCCAGGCCACCAAACATGGTAACCCTCCATCACTCAAACTACAGCTACAAAGTCTCAACTAAAAAGTCGAAATATCAAATCTGCATTTCCAGATGTACACATCCGTCACTCACCTGTATATAAGCACACTGTACTGGCCTCACTGCAGCTGCCATTGGGAAGGACAGTAGTGATGTTGAAAGTATACTCCATCCCAGGTCTCAGGTCAGAGAGGACAGCTGAGGTGGTGTTGGGAGCACATTTCTGTAATCTGGGCTCTTCTCCCTCACAGCTGTAGGTGATGTGGATCTCGTGAGGAACTCCCTCCATACTGACTGGTCTTTCCCAGCACAGAGTCACTGAGCTGCTCCTCACATCAGTGGCCTCCACCCTCCCAGGTGCTGATGGCTCTGTTTGAGAGGACAGAGAATTCTGTGCAGTAGTGTCTTTAAAAGGTTCTTTGGAAGTCCACCACAGTTATTTAACATTTAATTAATTTGCATTCAGCTCTATTGTATGTGACCGAACGCAATAAATCGGGAATCATTGATTTTCTTTTTTTTTTTTTTTACTTTTTCTTTACATTCAGCTTCTGCTCCACACACTGGTTGGGAAGCCTACTATTTCCCAGTCCTCTGTCTGTCCCCAATATCTGCTTACGGAGCGGGGATATTTTAATCAAATCAGGCATGGAACTCCCCCATAGAGGGCAGCTGAATTGATTAGGTTTTGGCGGTCATCAGGCTTTCAGGTCAAATGACATTACGGTTGGCAGAAGCATAGCAATCAACACTGCATTCAGTCTTACATTGTTAACTTTGATTTGAAGTTGATCTGCGTGCATCAACTGGGCACAGAAATTTGTCAAAGTCTTTAGTTTTTGTTTCATAATTACCTCTGCCAGGAGGTTATGTTTTCGGTTGCATTTGTTTGTTTGTTTGTTCGTTTATTTGTTAGCAAGATAACTCAAAAAGTAAAGCACTGATTTTGAAACTTTCAGAGAATGTGGGTATAAAGTCAAGGAACAGGTGATTAAATTTTGGCATATCTAGGCCAAAGTACAGGTAAGATATAAGTCAAAGTTCAAGATTTCAAGTCTTTCTGATTGGCCAGTTGCACAAGATGGTGCTGTGTACTTTCTGAAATACCCCGGTAAGCTTAACTATTTCCGGTTTACTTCTGCTACTGATCTATCTCCATCAGATGATGAGCAGATGACAGGTATATCATCCCGGAAATGTGATTTTAGCTTTAGCCATATTCCCAGGATTTGACTTAATTAGCCACGAATGATGTTCACATGATTGGTCTCGATTACCTGTTACTGATGTTTGTTCACTGGCACTCTTAATGAGGCATTTGCTGCTCCAACGAGAAACGAGAGGATTTCTAACTAGCAACACATTTCCAGCCGTTCTCACTGGTGAGTGATGAACTGGCTTTAAGCGACAGATAAAATACGTGAAATATCTGATAATTAATGTGTAAATAATCCATAACTTCGAAATGCTGTTTCATAAATCTAACATTCGATCCACGCATATTTTCATATTGTCGATACTTCGTTTCCCTTCCCACTCGGCGTCAGTTGCACTCTCAAGACTATCACATCTGGCGCTATGGTTAGCTGAGCACATCTAAGAAAACCATAACAATATCACAGTTCTAGAAAGCCAGTTGCATCAGAAGATGTAAAAGTAAATTCAGTCTATAAAACCGAACAGAAAATCTTGCTAGCTCTCTAGCAAGCCTTGCTCGCTACTCAACTTTGCTACTGCTCAATGAAAAAATGAAAGCTAGCTCCAAATATTAATCTAGCTAGCCGATACCTGTGCTATGCCCCGGTTATATGTGTGGGTATTGTTTTTTTTGATGCAATAAATGACCTTTGACCTCTCGGATCAACAAACAAAGTGCGCCACAAAACTTGTGGACCCAACACCTATCCCTGTACCAATTTTCAACTCAATACTTTGAAAGACGGCGAAACGCATAGCTGAACAGACAGACAGACAGAATCAATCTTTTTAGTAATATAGAAGATAGATGAGAAAATTTGGGTCGTGCAACACTGGATGTTTGTCGCTTAAAGCCAGTTCATGACAGTCACCAGAGCAAACGGCTGGAAATGATGTTGGGTAGAAGCGTCAGAAACCCTCTTTATCAGTGGGGCAGCTAATGTCTCATTAACAGTACAAATGAATAAACAGTAGCTGCTAATCGAGACAAATCATGCAAACATCATTCAAGGTAAATTAAGCAAAATCTTGGGAACAGCGACAATAGTTAAAATCACATTTTCGGGATTATATTCCTGTCACCAGCTCAGCATCTGATGTAGACTGATAAATGACAGAAGCAAACTTCAAATAGTAAAGTGAGCCAGTATATTTCAGAATTTACTTAGCCCATTTTGTGCAAACAAGTCATGTTCCCATCTACATGTTCCTATGTGAATGAAGTCATTTCGAATTAAAAATGCCTAATGGAAACGGTGATATTCGACTTGATTTGAAGAATATCAACATAAAGTTTATACGGTTGATCTGATTGGATTTTCTTTTGATCAGTAAAAGGCTTATGCAATAAATGCTGATGGAAATGTTATTTGCCGAATAAATTTGCCACTGCATCGTGACGGTGTTATGATGCCGTCATTGCATTCTGTTAATGGTTTGAAGGTTCACTTGAAGGTTCTGCGATTCAGTGCGAAAATGAATGGAAACAGCTTAAAATGCCAGAAATCCATTCGATACACCATTTTGACCGCATGTGACATCATTACGCAGAACTTTTTATTTGCTTTACTGACGTTAGATGGAAATGCATTTTCACCTGCTTATTTCGAATGAATATTTTTGGTGAACTTTAGATAGTTCGAGTGACAAGTGGATGGAAACATAACAACAGACAACTCAGAAATTCTATTTCAATTGTTGAGCACCTAGCGAATGGGCCGGATTTCCAGTCGCCGTGCTTTAGGGTTTTGCTGCCACCTGGTGGAGGTCTGCGCTCTCTGAGTGTTTTTCTAGTTATATCGGTGATTGATTTTAAATGCAAGAAACCAATAATGTTGCTAGGTACCAGAGGTGTGTAATCCAGGGGTCAGAAATTAAAAATCCTACCATGTTTTTATTCCACCCGTAAACTCCTGTCAGCAGATTTCACTTGTTAGTCTTACCTCCCAGCTGAAGAATAGTGCCAACTGTCAGGTCTTTTGTGGCTGGAACAATATTCTGAGATGGACTTTTACTCTCTGAACCTGGATTATGCACCTCTGCTAGGTACGCGTCCTGTGTCCCTGACGCATTAAAATCTGGAAGGACGCAGTAAACTCACTATCCATGCGTCCCAGGGACGCACCTTATTTTTCCCATGAGAAACGATACATTGGGCCGATTTCACAAAAGCCTTTTAAGGTTTTGACGCAGATAACTTTCCTAATCGCGCGTTAAGCATGAGTTCAGTTTTAATTTCATGAGGAGCAACAGTCCGTGTACGTCGAAATATTTTGAACGCCTCCGGTCAAATAACAAAAGAAAACTAAAACGCTTGTGAAGGTATGTTTAATTTGCGAAAACTACCATCACAGATATTTATTTGCACCTGAATAAGTGACGCCGACCTGCCTTCATCTGGTTACCTGGCAGATTTTTTTTTTTTTTTTTTATAAATTTGGCATCTCCAATCTCACCCGAATTTGGAATGCCCAATTGGGGAACTATGTACAAAGCTTGCTCGTATGCGACCCCTCGCTGCCAACTCGGGATAGTGAGACAGTTCACAGCTCTCCTCCGAAGCACGTGCCTGTCTGCCACTGATTCTTATACACTCGCTGGTTGAATCTTCGCAAGTTCAGAACTAGGGTGGAGGATACCCAGACATGAACCAACCCGGAGTCTTCCCGACGAGCGCCCGTCTGGCCAACAGGAGGCGCTGGAGCAACGAACAAAGCTGTTATTATACACCCAAATCCGGCAGTCCCTTCCCAATTTGAAACCCTGTAGCGCGATAGCCAATTGTGCGCTACTCTGAAAAAGCTGCCGACCCCTGCCGGTGGGTACGCCAGGGCTCGAACTCGCGACGTGGTGATCACCTCTGCACTGCAGCGCAGTGCCTTAACCGTGTGAGCCACCCGGCAGCTCTACCTGGCAGATTTTGAGCAAGATTTGCGCTTTTTCTGGAAAAGAAATGCAGAAATAAAATAAATAATAACAGAAGATTTGGCATGGACATCATGGCTAGAATTGCAGGCTTGGCTTTCTGGGAGGCTCACAGCTAAGATGTTCATCTGTTGGTTGGGTGTTTGAATCCCAGCCACACCATTACTGAATATGGCATTTGGTGCAGCCTCGCCAGGGAAAAGAGGCGATAAGCCGGTTAAAATTAGTTTGTTCTTCGCTCTGTGGTGACTGCTTCTGTTCGGCCAGGCAGATGTAGCTGTATGAGGGAAATTGAACCATTCTATCCTCTGACAGCAAAGACAGTGTGTGATTTGCAGTGTGACTGCACAGAGTAAAGAAGCGAGGGCTAATCATCACATGAGTCAGAGGAATCGTGTTACGCAGAACCTTCCCTCGAGTCGATGGGAGCAGGTCTCTCTGTGGTGGGTTTGACAGTTTGGCTGTTCAGGGTGGGGGGAAAGAAGAGATAAAAAACAGAAGACTTCACCTCCCTGCAGACATTACTGCATTGATTTCTGCCACAATACCAAATATCATAAACATTATGAGATATGACGCTGCTGGGCCATTTAAATATGTTAGCTGCAGGAACTTTACTGGCATCTGGTAAATTTCCTTACACTTATATGCCAGAGCCATAGTGTAGCCTGCCCTCCTCTTTCTTGTCAAGACATCATTTAACAGCAAATGAGCCTCATTGAACCATCCATTATCCAAACCAGTTCTTCCTTTCGAGGATTGTGGAGGAGATGGAACCTGTCCCAGCGAAATATTGGCAAAAGGCAGGAACACAATCGTTTGCAGGATGCATAGACTATTCACTCACAGGCAATTATAAAGTTGCCAATTAGCCTGACGTGTGTCTTTGGACAGTGGGAGGAAACTGGAGGGAGGACCCACACAAACGCTAGGAGAACAAGATTAACCTCTCACGGAAAGGCACCAGGCCACATTCAAACCCCTGCCTTTCTTGCTGTGAGGCAACAGAGCAAAAGCGTGGGGTTTTATTAAATAAACAAAGTGCTCAAATTAGCAGAAAGAATAAAACTAAACAAGGTGTGAGGAACAGAACAGGAGTGCAGGGAAAAATCCAAAGTATACTCAAATAGAAAGGGGAATAATTAACTTAATTAAAGCCAGGTTATAATATGAGTGAGAAGAGGGCAGGGTATAGTTGAATAACTAAGGAAGGCTGGAAGTCACCAGATATGTGTCATGGTTATGGTTTTGGTTCATGTTTATGTTCATGTTTAGGTTCAGGTTCATGGTTCATGATTTTGTCTTATATTTATTCTTTTTGGTTTTTCCCAGGTTTTTAGTTCATTCAATTTCTCAGTTCCATTGCACTTGTCTCCCCTGTCTTGTGATCTAGTTGGTTCAGTCCGTCTCCCCGGTCTGTGTGCTCACATGCTTTGGGTGATTTAAATGGTCTCTGATGTTTAATAATATGCCTTCAATCCTTGTTTACTTCCTTCCCCTTGCTGTTCTGATTACTAACAAAACTAACATTTGTATTTTGTATCATAATCTACTAACACAACTAATCCATGTATATATATTACTAACAAGCACTCTAGTTAAATCTGTAAAGTTGCACCACTACTAATTAATACAAATTCCCTCTCAGCAATCGCCCTGTTCTAGTCTCCGCCTCTTGCTCAGCTTTACCTGTCTCCCCCGGCGTTTCTGTGAGAATCTCTCACAAGTGCTTAATTACTTTCCTGCACTCGTTATCTGTGCACTTAGAACTCCTGGACCAGAGCTGTTTAAATGTCATAGGCTGTTTGTGTGATTCCCGTTTGTGTTTTGTCTTTCGCCAATTTTCGTGGTTAGGTTTTCTCTCATGTGATTCTCCCGATTGTAATTAGTCTGATCCAGCTCACCTGTTCCCTGTATTGCATGTGACTTCCCTCCCGTATATTTAAGAGTCCTCACTGCTGTTCTAACTTTGTCACAACATTGATCAATATGTCTTTGTGCAGAGCCTCTCGTATGCCATTGAGTATTGTTTTCCGTCGACTGTTTCGCCTGACCACCATTCTTGCCATTGCCCTTTTTGTATTGTTTCATCTTCCTGGATTTCGACCTATTTTTTTATGACCACAATTCCTGTGTTCGGATGCCCTGTGTATGACCCACTGCTTTGTTCACCAACTACGACCTTTTGCCTGCCGTCTATGTACCTTTGCTTATCTGTTTTTCTGGTTCTGACCCCTGCCTGTCTAGTTGACTCTGTTATTGGAATTCGTATTGTGGCTTGGCAATTTTTATTTTTATTTGCACTGACCCGGATCTCATTAAAGGCATTTTTTTTTTTTTTTTTTTTTGGATTTTCATCTCTTGCGTGTGGTTCCTGAACGCACCGTCACAGTATGCCTTGAATGGAGAGAGCATTACAGTAACCCCCCAAGGTATGGCCGCTAGTTTTTGTTGTTAGCGAGAGGATAGCAAGACCAGTTTTAACCATAGTTGTTCATCCATGACTTCATAAACTGTTTGCATCCCATGTGTTTTTTACAATGCTGATTCATGAGCTCAAACAATGAGAAATGACTTGATCATGGTAAATCTGGAAAAAAAATCCAAAACTGCAAAAGGCATTTCTTCAGCACTTGGATGATACTTTTTCATGGCACCGAATGCTGTATTTGTCTCCTTCCTGATTTTTTTCTTTGCATATTTGTCAGTCTTAAATGTTTCAAATCATCAAACAAATTTTTACATTAGACAAAGATAACCCGAGAAAAAAAAAATGCAGTTTTTATCCCACCGAAATGGAATACCGTGGGATATCGTCATCGCCCTGTCCGTCCGTCTGTCCGTGTTCTCATTTCTGGGGCAGAACTCAAAAACCATACCACTTACAAACTTCAAATTTGCTATGGAACTTACTCTTATGGTGTAGTTGTGCCTTTTGGGGGTTTCAGTTCCATGCTGCCCATAATTTGGGAAATTTTCACCAAAAACAGCCCTAAAATTGGACTCGGTCTCGTTTCCGGGACAGAACTCAAAATATATGCCACTTAGAAACCTCAAATTTGGTATGGAACTTACCCTCATGCTGTAGTTGCGCCTTTTGGGGGTTTCAGTTCCATTCTGCCCAAAATTTTTCATTTCTATACCAAAAACAGCCCAAAAATTGGACTTTGTCCCTTTTCTACAGCAGAATTCAAAAACTCTGCTAGAAATCACGAATTACGTGGAACCGGTGGGATATGTCATCTTCTGATGACTCTTGTGAGTATAGAATTACTACAGTGATGATATTAAGAGGATACAATTCTCCTGCAATGAGTAAATCACGAATGATGTGTAACCGGTGGGATATGTCATCCTCTGATGACTCTTGTTACATGTTGATTTCATTTAGTAAGTGAAAAAAACCATCCAAACCTACCTGGCCCAGTGTGAAAAAGTAATTCTCTCCCCCCCATCCCCCCCGTTAAATCATGAATTAAATGTGATTAACCACAACTTTTTTTTTTTTTTTTTTCAATTTCACTAGCTACACCCAGGCCTGATTACTCTCAGACCAGTTGAATTAAGAAATCACTTAAATAGAACCTTTCGGATAAACTGAAGTAGGCTAAAAGATCTCAAAAAGCAACAAATCATGCTGCAAACTAAAGAAATTCAAGAATAGATGAGGAGCAAAGTTATTGACATCTATCAGTCTAGAAAGGGTTGCGAAGCCATTTCTAAGGCTTTTGGACTCCAGCAAACCACAATGAGAGCCATTATCCACAAATGGAGAAAACTTGGAACAGTGAACCTTCCCAGCAGATCGCACCAAATGACTCCAAGAGCACATTGATGACTCATCCAAGAGGTCACAAAAGAACCCATAACAACATCTTAAGAACTGCAGGCCTCACTTGCCTGCTTGTTCATTTTCATGATTCAACAATAAGAATCCCGTTACATCTGGCGTAAAAATAACACAGTATTTTATAAAAAGAACATCATACCAAAAGTCAAACATGGTGGTGGTAGTGTGATGGTCTGGGGCTGCTTTGCTGCTTCAGGACCTAAACGACTTGCCGTAATTGATGGAACCATGAATTCTGCTGTCTACCGGAAAATCCTGAAGGAGAATATCCGACCACCAGTTTGTGACCTCAAGCTCAAGGGCGCTTGAGCTATTCAGCAGGACACACACTAGTTTTTCTCCACTCACTAAGTGAAATCATCGTGAAAAAACTGCATTTTGTATTTACTCAGGTTATCTTGGTGTAATATTAAAATTAGCTTGATGATTTGAAACATTTAAGTGTGACAAATGTGCAAAAAAAATAAATCAGGAAGGGGGCAAATACATTTTCACGGCACAGTATGTGCCAACTTTTAATGGAAAATATCTCATAGTTTCTGAATCATGCTCTGGACCAAAACATGTTTACAGGCAGACAAACAGAGGGAGCTCTATCTATGCCCCCGTGCATTATATGAAACCAATAACTGTATGTGGTTGAACAATGGGAAACCTATCCCTTTTATGTTCAGATCAGTGTGATTGCGGTCCACCGCTGTCAAAAATAGACTCGTCGTTTCTTTTCCACGGACCAGAGCAGAGAGCCGCTTCGAGGACGCTGCTGAGACGCGCCGTAGTGTGGCTGGTGGAATTGCAAGCACTGTCTAGAACGGCTGCGATCAGCTCCGGCTACCATTTCATGGCAGTAACGAGGCCTAGATCCTCCCAGTGGAATCTCGGGGATAGACTTGGCGCAACTTGTATCCAATGAAACAAAAATGTCCGAAATTCCTACATACCAAAAGGCACCACTCCATTACTTGGTTGTGGCATAAGTAAAGTTTTGTGAAAAAATTCTTGATAGATCTACTTCTCAAACAAAGCCTAGCCTGAGATTGATGGAGACAAGTTCAACTTGTATCCATGTGTTGGAAAAAACATTCATAATGTGAGAAATTTCTAACTACCGAAAGCCACAACTCTAGTTCTTTTTGATTGCATGCAGAAAGTTTTGTTAAAAAAATACTGAATGATTCTTCATTCAGAAGAAAATGAAGAAATGAAAATGATTACAGACGGACTTACAAACAGATGGATGGAAGGAGGGATGGACATGCTGATAGCTAAATCCCCCCTTTTACATAGCGTAGGATAATAAAAATGTAAATACATAATCATGCAGTCTGTTTGCTTACCTTGCTGGTCCTGCACATCCTGGTCTTTTGGTGGAAAAATTGTCTTAAATGGGCTTAAAATATCTAAAAGAAAAAAGGAACCTCAGTCAGGAAATGGGATACTTACAGTAATGAATTTGCAGTCAGGGGTGCCAATAATTCACGAGTCTACTAAATGTACACCTGTACACCATAAATACCCATCTGATCCTGGTAGACTGAATTCTCCCTTGCCCTGGCAGACACCATCACCATCAACAGACCAGCGTGGCGACTGGCCACAGTTGGCAATGGCATGGTCAGGATATGATGTTGGATCAAGTACCTTTACATTTTGTATTACATACTAAAAATCTGATCATTCAAAGTAACATAGACCAGAACAAGCCACTGCAGTGTGATGTATGTATGTGTAACGCAAAATTTTCAGCTCAATTTTACCAAGCGAGGGGCACTGATTTCATTGTCATGAAATGAAGCAGATTGGAGGGGAAAGAATGATTGACTGGTATGAGCGGCCGTTTGAGAGAGAATTCATTCTTGCTTTCACATGTAATACCATACTTTCACACAAACACCACTAGAGTACAGTAAACATTATCTTGCAATACATATATTTCTTTGTTTGTTTGGTGTGACTATAGAATAGTTAAGGTTTGAAGTTTGGATTTATATTTTTAAGCACTAATTTCTTCATTTCCTTTCTTCGTTAAGTGTCTCGCATCTCAGGAAAAGCAAATTATGTGGTATTGCTGAAACAAAAATATTTGATAGCGAGGACATTTCCTTTTGTGTCATTGTAAACTATTGGCAACATTATAGTTCTGGAAAATGTTAAATCCTGGGTATTATATCCTGATGCCGTCCTTAGTACTTACACTCCTACCCTATAATAAACATGATAACATTATTTAACTGCGTGGAAAGCAATGTTAAATACATTCGCTCGAAAAGAATGTAATTTTGTAATTAACTCAGCTATATAACGGGGCTATATATCCATGAAAAGTAATGTCATGGAGTTAGCCGGCTGGGTGTAATTTGCGTTCGGCATAACCCTACGTGTCATTCCAATGTTTTGTTGCAATGAAGGTTATTTAAACTCTGAAATAGATATTGCCTTTGCAAGTAATTGAAAAGATACCCGTTTTTTCCACAGTCCATTGAGTAACAATAAGCTATACTTCACTTTTGGAGTAAAATTGCAGTGAATGATGTTCTAAGCTTCACTTTTGGGGCTAAAGTTAACTTTTGGAATAATTAGAATGATAGACGTGCAACAATTCTCTTTTTGGGGTCTATTCTCCCATGCGCGTAAGTCGAAAAAAGCGCATAGCTACATGCTTTTCAGCCTAAGCATTTTCTCCCCACGACTTAAGTCTGTGCATTACGTGCCCCGAAGGCAGTTACGCCTATATTAAGGTTAAGCGCCAACATAAGGCTAAATAGAATATTGCGTTTGATGTCGGTTATAGGCCGAATTTTAACATTAATTTTATTTTATTAAACATGGCAACGGTTGCAACATTAAATTTTCGATTGTTTTTCCTTATTTCTAAACTACATTTCTTATAGCCATAATAAATTTTCAAACGAAATCATCACATGATATTACGCATCAGCCTCTTCTCCAATCAGTTCAATTACAAGCGCATAGCAATTAATTAATATAGTATACATAAGAGTATATATAAGACCATCATTCTACCATGCCCTCAAAATCTAAAACCAAAATGCCAGTCCTGCATTTGCTTGCACTCTTGCATGATTGAGAAAGAGTAAGAGGAGCGCCGAGCTCGAAGACGAACACGCATATATCGGCTTTGTTTGGACATCCTGGGACCAGTGGCGGCTCGTGAATTGGCAACAGGGGAAGCCCAAACAATCCCTTAATGTTAATTATAGTTCATCACCTGTTTTCAATCATTCATTTAAACAGTGGAGGGTCGTCGGCCGAAACAAAGTTAAGCCAAAACCTCGCCCTTCAAAGCTTAATGACTTCAACATTTCGCAGTTTACTTTTCTTGATCAGCAGTTGCTCATACGAATTGTAAGAAGAACAGTCAGTTGAGTCAAATTTATTTTCGATAGCATTGTTATACATTGCACCATGAAATTATGAGGGGTTTTCTTTCACACATAAATTACAACATAAATTACCATAGGCCAACGCTATAAATTCCGCGCTCAAGAAGCTCACGAAACGGCATTGATGTGCAAATTGATTAGTGAGGCTCATTAAGCAATAAGCTGTGCAACATCGCATTCTTTTCTTCTATATTAAGATTGTAGAAAATGGACTGTCGTGACTTCTTGTGAAAGAAGCCTCGCAAACTAATTTATAAAGACGTGTTGATAATTTGCGTCGTCATTTGCTATCGAAAATAAAATTGATTGTCCTTCAACCAATTCGTATGAGCAACTGCTGATAAATAAAAGTGAACTACGAAATGTTGAAGTCATTAAGCTTTGAAGGGCGAGGTTCTGGCTTCCCTTTGTTACGGCCGACGAACTGCCGCTGCCTGGGACTAACAAACACGGAGTGCATCCAGCGCTTTTGTCTGGACCGTGCATGAGGCAATCATCTATCTTTGCCGACTTTTGGATGAAGCGATCCCAGCTAGAGCAATCACCCACAAAACATACCCATGGTCATCAAGGTCACAACTGCGCTATCGGTCCTGGCATCGGGGTCGTTCCAGAGAGTGTCTGGTGATGTCATGCACATATCACATGCGTCTGTGTTAAGGTGTGTGACACAGTTCGTTGACGCTCCAAGTTCTTCTCCATGCACCTCCACTGCAGAAAGAGTGGATGCCACTTCCTCCTCTAGTGCAGTGAAATGCACAGGGGATGATGGTTGCCCACCACCTGTTGCGTGTACACTTCTTCGGTGTGCAGAGAGCCTGGCTTCTCCAGCGCCCCTCAGATCTCTCCATTTATGCTTTAAATCAGGGATACTGCACTTACATCTCCCCAGCGAAGCCACATCCAGAACGATTCGCAGCTTTCTTCCTCGGATCAGCCTTCAGTGTCCCCTTGCCATACAACACCAACATCTGTGAAATTTGGTTTTCTGCTTTGGCTCGACGTCACCATCATAGTCTTCATGTTCTATTTACAAATGCGACTGCTCTATATGTTTGTGATCTAAAAAGTTGTGATACGAGGGAGGAGAATGATTTTCTAATTGTGGATATCTGTATTAACTAACTTGTGTCTTTGTAGCCTAATTTTTTTTTTGACCATTGATAATACTGTGTTTTTTAATGTGTGAATAAAAATATTATTAAATAGGCTACTAGATTGAGCCCTACCCTGGCCAATACCAAAGCACTACCCATCTGTTAATCAATTTTAGTCAACAAAGAATAGCCGACATGGGAAGAATCATTATCAGTAAATGGGATAATTGATTATAATAAAGTACTAGGCACAAGTTCAAGTGAATGTGTCGCTCAGATCAAATGGGACATAATAGGCTATGGATATGGAATTGCGTCATTGCTGAGGCGGTTTCGGGGCAGGGGAATGACCCAGTGCGGGGTAAGAATCCTTTGTTAAAGCGTTTCCATGTCCTTTAGTTGCAAACCTGACATCGGAGTAGTTTGAGATTTCAAGTGCGCAATTTCTAAATGAGATCAAATAAACTGTCTTTGATTGTTATTTTTGTGTGACTAGAATATTCTCTTTATTTGTCTTCTCTGTCTTCCACAGAACAAGCAGACTGGTGTAGGAGGGGCACATTTTCAATGATCTGATTGCGCTGGTTGTGAAGCGCTAAATTCTTTATTTGTTATTTTATTAGCGCGGCAATTTGTTTGTTTGCATAGCATTAATGCCATGGTGGCTAGAATATGAAATAAAAAGGAGATGTCTGCAATACGTCTTGTAATTGGCACAGACATACTTAGGCCTACTATTACAGCGGCATATTGTCGACCTGCTGATAAAAACTTGTATCTTCAAAATGATACACTTCACAGGAAAATAGAAAACAAATATAAAATTAAAAAATAATAATAAAATAATATAAATTGATAAATATAGTTTAAAATAAAAAAGTTTAATTTTGCATTTAAGAATAGTGGACATACGAGTTTTTGTGTCCTTTCAGTTTGGATATACAAGGTTTTATCAGCAGGCCGACGACATTCAAATTTAAAGTTTGGTTTGCGTTTTCCATGGACTAAAACTGCATTTTCATGGTTAATCAGCAAATCCTTGGTCCATGTTTTCCTGATAGCCATAATCAATGAGCTTCGTACAGAGTCTGCCTCTCTTTTGGATCAGTCACACCTCTTTCATAAGGCCGCCTACATTCTGAAGTTAAGCGCTGTGGGCGTGATCGAAGCGAGTAGGGGAGAATAGGCGTAACTCAAAAGTGCTTAACTCGAACCGCGTAAAAAAAGAATTATGCGCAAATAGGAGAATAGACCCCCTTGTGCTTATCTGGTATACTTCTCTTTTGGTGCTATACTCTGCTTTTCGGATGGAATTGGAAAGAAATTTTACAGTTTATATTAAGTATAAGTATATATTATAAGTATAGTAATAATATATGTATATACTTCACTTTGGTGCTACAGGGGAGGCTGGGGAGAGTAGGGCCACCCTTAATTTCATGGAAACTGGAAACCGTATTGGGCAGGTGGTGTCATCTAATGGAAATACTAGGCATTATCTTTTTATTGACAGAAAGGACTACAGAAGCTTTGACTGTCTGTCCATGTTTTTGCAGAGAAGTGCATTTTTGACTCAGAACAGTAAAAACTGGAATTTACAGTAAACATTCTTATCTCTTCAATACTATACAGTATACTGTCCGAAGTTATTCTTCAAGATAGCTGAGACATTCCTCCTCCATCAAGGTACTGGCCAAATCTATGTGATATGTTTCTTTGCTGAAATTGTCACTGAAATAAATATGGTGGACATTGGGAAAATTAGGCCAGTTGTGGGTGGGAGGGATGGGCCATATATTTTGCTGAAAAAGGATAACTTTTCCTGGAAGGGTTGTATCAGAATTTATTTTGATAGGCCCACATAAACCTTTGGTTACAAAAGTTTGTTATCAAGTTGGTCATAATTTGCATTGACACGAGAATGACAATTGGAAAATGTAGAATATGTTTCTTAGCAATGCTGATATTATCTGGTGAAGCTCAATGTTTAAACAGATATTTATATCATATCTGGAATTTAATTGTTCACAATTTCTGCAAAATTCTTAAACAGTTAACACAAAATGTGTTGCAAAACGTTTCTGTTCAGTTTTGACTTTTAAAAGTGGATTTCTACTAGAATATTGATTAATTTCATTTTCATTGTTATTTTATGTATTTGGAATTAAACTGTTCATATTTTCCTTGCCTGGATGGTTGTTGTGTGTCTCTTAACTCTCCTGTATGGGGCCCAACTCTCCTCAGCAGAGGCCCAAGTCTCCCCTGGCTCACTAGGAGGGAGAGTTGGGCCAAAAAACATTACTTTAAAACTTGTCTCCCCCTCCTACACATATGCTTGCATTCAGAAACAGCTGATACAGGAAGTGTATTATTGGATGTGTGTATCGTAAGTACAATGAATGGTTATGTGCCATGAATAGAATTAGCTTGATATGCTAAAATATAAAAAGTGGCCCAACTCTGCCAAGCCTCCCCTACAAGTGTGTGTGTGTGTGTGTGTGAGAGAGAAAGAGAGTGTGTCATCATGGTAAAATGTGGTCCTGGAGACACCTACTGTAGTGGAAACAACCGCCAAAGTGATTTTGAGTACTTTGCCAAACTTCGTCAGCACAATAGCATTATAACTATGCAAGATGCAGTCACAAAATTTTGCAAGTGTGTCACTGAGATCAAAATGAAGGCCAAGATTGAAGATGAATATGGCCCGAGCGAGATGGTCCCTAGTTCAATTTTATTATTGCAATACATAAGATATTTTATGTTTTCAAGTGGCAATTTAAATTTGAAAAAAAAAATCCAGGATCTTTGATTTCAGCTTGTTTTTAGCATTGCGGCAAGTCTGGCTGAATTTGAAAAGGTTACAAGTTTATTTACAGCATCAAAGAGCACTGCTGCTTCAGAACCAGACCCTGACCCTCATCTCCCTCACAGTGCCCTCATCAGTGCTTGGCCATCGCATTTCTGTCCAGAGGGAAGAGTTTCCTG
Source organism: Gymnothorax reevesii (assembly GCA_029721435.1). Classification (NCBI taxonomy): domain Eukaryota; kingdom Metazoa; phylum Chordata; class Actinopteri; order Anguilliformes; family Muraenidae; genus Gymnothorax; species Gymnothorax reevesii. The sequence goes on along the minus strand of CM056579.1, from coordinate 11,074,756 downwards.
ACTGGCCACTGATGCCTCTCCCAATAGTAATTTTCCTGATTGAAAACACATATTTAGTCAGAGGTCTACTCTTTAGGGCCTTACCGTCACTGCTGTCTTCATCCTCAGCATTGTTAAGGTTCTCCAATGAGTCCTCAGTTTCCTTGTATGAAAACAACATCACAGGCTTATTAGAGAGCTTGTTCCCAGACAATACAATTTAAAGCTGATCAGTAAGCATGCGGCACAAGAGGGAAAATCCAAATTAAAGTCAGAGTACAGTCCACAGGTCAGAGGTCTAATGGTGGGAATGCTATAATCAGGGGAGATCAGAATCAAAAATCTAAAAAGCCGGGTAAAATCAAAACCAAAAAATCACAATACAGAGGGGATCACACAATCTCAAGAACTTTAGGACGAAACTGATCCAAAAATGGGATAAAATCTATAAAATACAAAGGCTCATAGCAAACTCTCAGAAAGGTAATCTAACAAAGACCAATGGCAAACTGAGGCTAACTAAAGGCATACAATAACAAATGAGGATGTGATTACAAGTGACCCGGGGTGTGGCTACAAACAAGGGAACTAATGAGAAGTAATTAAATAGTACAAGGAGGGCGTGTGCAGGAGCGAGGGGCAAAGCAAAAGCTCATGTTAATGGAGAATGGGAAGAAAAAAAAAATAAACAATATCTAAAATGCTAAACATAATAAACATAAGCATATGCAAAAAAATACAGCAATTAACAGGAAAGTAACAAAAGCAGAACTCAAACACTGACAGTACCCGCTCCCCCAACGGCTGCCAGCAGGAGGCTGACCAGTACCAGGTCCCGTATGAGTAAGTTTAAAGTCTCTTATAAGCTGTGGATTCAGGCAGGAACCAATCACTGCTCCTCCAGCCCATATCCTATACAGTCAACCAGATACTGGAGTCTATGGCCTCGGCACCTCACTTCCAGGAGGCACCAGACCGTAAATGTCTCTGATCTGTCAACAAGATGTGTGGGAGGGGGTGCCATGGGCGTGGAAGCCGAAGACCTTTAAAAAACTGCCTTGATCCTGGAGCCACGGATTGGGGGATAGATTTTTTTGAGGGTCCAAGGCAGCAGGAGCCTGACCGCCACTAGAATAACGATCTTGGAAATGGGTTGAGGACTAAGAAATCTCTCAGGGGAAGCAGACCTAATTGGGAGATCTGGAGTATTGAGCCAAACCGTCAGTACTTGTATGTACTGGAGGGCTGGGACCTGGCAAATTTGATCTGACCTGGCAAATCAGATTTGACAGGGCGGCCACGCCTCGTGCTGTCCGGCCGCTCCTCCAAGATGGCACTCCAGGTGTGGGAAAGCGTGTAAGCCCCCTCGTCCCGGTTCATGGTCCTGTGGGCCCGCTTCCTGATTTCAATTGCCTCCATGATCCAGCGTTCATGTCAGTTGTTCTGAGTGCGGATGACTTTGGCCTTGTCCCAGTCCATAATATGATTTTCCCTATTGAAATGGTCTGTGATTGCTGATTTAAGGTTAACCTGTAGTGCTTGTTCCTTAACTGAGCGTGTCTGTCTTGCTGTTGTCTCTTTCTCACATTCTTTTTGGTGTTCTTTTTTACGTGTATGAAAAGGTCTACCTGTTTCCCCAATGTATGTTTTATGGCAAGACCGGCATGGGATTTCGTATATGACGTCACATTTGTTACAGTTGTCAATTTGGTCTTTCGGGTGTACCAGTAGTTGTCGTAATTTTATGTATGGTTTTACCGGGGTGTTGATGTGGAATTTTCTCATGGCCCGTTGAATCCGCTCTGTGACGCCTCTTATGTATGGTAACGTAACGACTCCTTTGGTTTCGGTTTCATTTTTTCGTTTCTTTCTGGATGCCCCGGGGTTTTGTTTCTGCTGTACCTGTAGTTTGCCTGTGTTTATGGCCCATAGTGGTACTGGCATTTCTTCAGTGCGTTAGTTATATGTTCCTCTTCCTTTCTCTTGTCTGTGTCTTCTGTGATGATGGATGTGCGATCAAACAGTGTTCTTACCACGGAAAGTGTGATTTATGGGGTGTTCAGATGACCAAAGCAGGTATTGATCAGTGTGGGTGGGCTTCCTGTATATTTTAATTTTAATGTCTCCTTCATTAGTGTGATGTATATTTATGTCCAGAAACACTATGGTTTTATCAGTCTCTTCTTCGTGTGTGAATTGTATTTTCCCAGTGCGGTCCATACTGTTTAAATGATCTGTGAGTTGTTGCGTATGTCCTGATTTTATTTTTTCTAAGATGTCGTCCACGTATCTTTCCCAGAGCGTGGGACGATTACTTTCGGGTGCCGATGCGATGGCCCTCGTTTCTAGGTCCTCCATGAAAAAACACACATGATGGCAGACAGCGGGTCACCCATGGGGAATCCTTCTTTTTGTCTAAATATTGTGTTGCGGAATTTGAAATAGGTGGATGTGGCGAGGAACCTAAGCAATTCTGATATGTTGTCTACTGAGAGATTTGTGCGCTTTTTTAATGATCTGTCGGTCTCCAATCTGTTTTCCACCACGGCGTCAACAGGCGTGCGAGTGAATAAAGAAACCATGTCGTGCGATATGAAAATTTCATCTGCCTCTACTTTGGTGTCTTTGAGTTCTTTAGCTAACTGTTTTGAGTTTTTGCAATGCTTGTTTGTTTGTCCCAGAAGGGGTTGTAATATTTCTGCGAGGTATTTGGATAGGTTGTACGTTACTGATCCTATGCTGTCTACTATGGGTCGCAGCGGAGCTCCCTGCTTGTGGATTTTTGGTGTACTGTATATTCGGGGGGTTACACTTGCTGTGTGTATGAGATGATTGTACGTTTGTTGGTCTATTTTCTTTTCACTTAGTAGTCGTTTTATGATTGTCCTGAGCCTATTTTTCTTCTCCTCCGTTGGATCCTTTTTTAACACTTCGTATGTGTCTGTATCTTCCAGCATTTTCATCATTTATTTTTCGTAATTTTCTGTGTCCAAAATGACCGTAGTTCTGCCTTTATCTGCTGGGAGAATAGTGACTTCTTTGTTTTTAGACAGAGAGTTAATAGCTTGTGCTTCTGATTTTGTAATGTTGTTACGACAACTACTGGTACACCCGAAAGACCAAATTGACAACTGTAACAAATGTGAAGTCATATACAAAATCCCATGCCGGTCTTGCCATAAAACATACATTGGGGAAACAGGTAGACCTTTTCACACACGTAAAAAAGAACACCAAAAAGAATGCGAGAAAGAGACAACAGTGAGACAGACACGCTCAGTTAAGGAACAAGCACTACAGGTTAACCTAAAATCAGCACAGATCATTGCAAGAGGGAAAATCATACTATGGACTGGGACAAGTCCGAAGTCATCCGCATTCAGAACAACCGATACGAATGCTGGATCATGGAGGCAATTGAAATCAGGAAGCGGGCCCACAGGACCATGAACCGGGACGAGGGGGCATACACGCTTTCCCACTCCTGGAGTGCCATCTTGGAGGAGCGGCCGGACAGCACGAGGCGTGGCCGCCCTGTCAAATCTGACAGGGCGGCCACGCCTCGCTAACATCAGCTGATAAGACACGTCACTCGTTACATCAGAGACTCTCCTGAAGAAGATGGGAGTATCCCGTCGAAACATGTCACGGTAGGATAAAACCTTTTCTGTTTGAAAATAAGAACGCCAACGCTAGTTAGTTACCACAGGCAGTATGAACTTTTTTGGATTAGTACTGGGTATCTATTCTTTACAGCGATGTCAATCAGGCCTCCATTCTTCCTACATTCTTCTTCCCCATGAAAAAGAACCTGGCATAAGCCGGAGAAGGATGGGAACAAATGATACCAGCGACCAGGGAATCCTGGATATACTTTTTCATACACACCCCAATTCAATGGATTTTGTGTAAAACGTAAATAAAAGCAGATTGCAATGATTTGCAAATCTAATAAACCCACATTTTATTCATAATAGAACATAGAAGACATATCTAATGTTGAAAGTGAGACATTTTTCCATTTCATGAAAAATATTAGCTCATTTTGACTTTGATGGCAGCAACACATCTCAAAAACATTGGGGCAGGGCCATGTTTACCATTGTGTAGCATCCTCTCTTGTTTTAACAACAATCTCTAAATGTCTGGGAAGTGAAGAGTTTTGGGAGAGGAATGTTGTCTCACTCTTGTCTGATGTAGGATTCTAGCTGCTCAACAGTCCTGGGTCTTCTAAGCCAGATTTTTTATTTTATGATGCACCAAATGTTTTCTACTGGTGAAAGATCTGGACTGCAGGCAGACAATTTCAGCACCTGAACTCTTCTACAGCAAAGCCATGCTGTTCTGATGAATGCTGTATGTGGGTTAGCGCTATCTTGCAGAAATATGCAAGACCTTCCCTGAAAGAGAGGTTGTTGCAGACCTTTATATATTTTTCAGCATTGATAATGTGTAAGCTGTCCAGACCATAGGCACTAATGTAACCCGATACCATCAGAGATGCAGGCTTTTGAACTGAGCGCTGATAACATGCTGGACGGTCCCTCTCCTCTTTAGACTGCATGACACGGCGTCTATGGTTTCCAAAAAGAATTTGAAATTTTGATTAATCTGACCAGAGAATAGTTTTCTATTTTGCCTCAGTCCATTTCAAATGAGCTTTGGCCCAGAGAACACAGCGGTATTTCTGTATCGTGCTCACATATGGCTTCTTCTTTGCATGATACAGCTTTAACTTGCATTTGTGGATTGCACGGCAAACTGTGTTCACAGATGGTGATTTCTGGAAGTGTTCCTGAGCCCTTGCAGTGAATTCCAGTGCAGAATCATGTCCATTTTTAATCCAGAGCATTCAATAATGACCTTTGGCCTTGTATCTTGTGCACAGAGATTTCTCCAGATTCTCTGAATCTTTTGATGATATTATGTACTGTAGAAGGTGGGATATTGAAAGTTTTCAAAATTTTACATTGCGGAACATTTTTCTGAAATTACTGCACAATTTTTAGACTCAGTTATTCACAGATTGGTGAGCCTCTGCCCATCTTCACTTCTGAGAGACTCTGCCTCTCTAAAATGCTCTTTTTATGCTGTCATGTTACTGACCTGTTGCCAAATAACCTCCAACTGTTGTATATTAGTGTTACGACCCGGTCTAGGGCAGGCAGCAACAGGTAAAGACAGTAAGGGAAGGATGGGCGGGGAGAACTGTAAAAGGCACGAATAGTACGCTGCTCAGTTACTCTGGTCCCTATCTGCCTAACCAAAGCTAAACTATTCCTACGCCTAATCATCGAAGGTTCGCCGGGCTCGGGGCGGCTTTTAAACACTGAGCTCCCGAACTCTCAGTCCGCAAATAAAGACTGAGGGAACGAATAGTGTACCCCGTATGGAAACAAGTTTCCGCCCGAAATCACCTTAAAAAATAATGAAGGAAAAATAACAAAGCAAAACAACAAAGAAGTGCCCCGATGGGAGGACTGTGAGATCCAGCTGGGAGCAGCTGACTAACCAGAGTAGACCTAACAGCGTACCGGAAAGGGCAGGACGAGAGGGGCAGTCAGATACAGAAGCCGAGGTCAAACACTATTCCAGTCTACTGTTGCCCCTGTTCCAACTTTTTTTAGATGTATTCCCACCATAAAAATTCAAAATGAGCAAATATATTTTCATAAAATGGTATAATGTCTCACTTTCAACATCAGACATGATTTCTATATTCTATTGTGAATGAAATGTGGGTTTTATGAGATTTGCAAATCATTGGATTCTGTTTTTATTTACAGTTTGCACAACATCCCAATTTCAATGGAATTGGGGATTGTAGCTTCAATCTCAGGATGGGACAAGGAGAACAGATGGCCCAAGGGATGGCCCATAATTGTTGGGGCAATGAGGAGGAAGGGTGGTAGCACAAGGCTTGGAAAAGGCCTGCTTAAAATCCTAGTAAATCTGAGGAACACCAGTCAGGTCAGGAGTCATGAGGGGGAATCTGAACTCAGTGATGCTGGTTTGGTAGCCTCCATCAGGCAGAGAAATGGCTCCACTCTTGAATCTGGTGCTGATTCCAGTCAAGACGAGGACAACATCAAGACAACCACTGATGGACGTGGACCATTAGTGCTCTAGGGGAGCAAAGAAGCAGTGTGAGGAGTTTCTTATGATGGCTCCCAGAGATGAGTAGCTTCACTGGAGTGGTGATATGGCCATTGCTGGCGAGTAGAGGTCCTGAGTTGTCATGGGACTGGATGGATTTCTCCAAAAACTGGTGAGAGAGCTGTCATTGGTCAGCTAGCTGGACATCAATGAAGTTACAATCTGCTCCATAGTGGACGAGGATACTGACAGTGAGATGCTCATTATTGTGAAAGATGTGGACTGGTGGCAGTGATTAAGGGCCAGGGAATTGCATTGCTGAATAACACAAACTAGTAATTCCCTCTCTTCTGCTAATCAGTGGCTTTTATTGAGCAGACAGCAGGGACCACGTTTTCTACAGTAAAGGCAGGAAAAAGTTAACATACATTATCAGTATTTAGCTGCTGTTAGTCGGGTGCACTTGACTTGCATTTACTCAGTTGGTTTAGGAACGATGGCAGGATTCAGAAATACAATTATGAAACATCATAAAACACTATAATTGTTTGTGAAACAATTATCAATCTAAATGACAAAACAGCTGAAAAATTGAAGAGTACATTGATTGCAAGGACAACTCTGTACTCAGACATTTTCTAAATTTCCTTTGTGTTTCTTAAGAATGTGAGGTGAAAGAATCCAAGATTGGTGGCAAGACTTGCACACGCCCATGTTGTAGTAGTGCCCTGAGTCCTCCGACTTCTTTCCTTAAATCAGTTGACCTCATTTTTCTTTTAGTGCAATGATGAGTGGTAATGGAAGTTAAAGAACACTATTTTATTGAATTAAATTTTATTTGGACAGAGCTTTTCATAGAGGGACTGTCCCAAGGATGGTTGACAGAGTAAATAAGGGCAGTGCCCAGCCTCAAAGATGGTTGACAGAGTAAATAAGGGCAGTGCCCAGCCTCATCCTTTAAATAACAAATGAGATGGAAAAAAAATCCTCAAACAGTGGTGAGAAAAAAACTCTCCAGTGGGAAGGAATCTCAGGAGGAACCCGGCTATATTGGGGAAGCCCCTCCTCCGCGGGCAAAGAAATCAATGAAAGCTGGATGAAAAGTCTGATTTGATTTTAAAAAAAAAACTTTTAAAAATCCAAGCAGTGGTATCCTTAGCTCACAGAACACATTCCAAAAACCTACTCTCCTGAGTGTGAAAATGTTTACTGTGGACCAGCGACTGTAAAGAGTAAGAATTCAAAAGAAACTGACTTACCTCCGTCTCTATAATATGATCCAAAGCATCATGGAATTCCTGCAATACCCAGAAACAGTGTTAAGGGTTGTCCATAGCGAGGATGGTAACTACACCAATGACTATAAAGAAAAGCCATTAGAACTCAAGTAGGTGGCACAGTGCCTACACAAAAACTATAATGATATCCAGAATGATATTGTGATTACTTTTATGGTGATATTTCGTACAAAAAAACAACAGCTGACAGCCATTGAAAATGAATCCTTTAAAGGCGGAGTCCCATTAAGGGCGTTTTCTGGCCCAAACCACCAAATTCAAAATAAGTTTCAGCATTGATAAACCACCCCATGCGGTTCATGAATCCACCAAACCTCCAACAGCGATTTTCTTTATGACAAAAATTATATTTTTAACATTTTTTTAGTTTTTTTTTTTTTCTTTGGGGGGGGCACCCATTCTGGGGCCCCACAAAGTGTCACAATGATTATAATCATGTGCTCATCAATGCATATTGTAGCTGATATATTTTCCTAATGAATAAAAAATAAAAATGCTGAAATTGATGTCATACTGCCGAGATAGGAAGATATTTGTTCAAAAAAATATGTGACCTGTCACGCAAAAAGGATACTATCCTTCAGGAAGTAGTTTTTGAGATATTAGCTTCGACAGAAAAGCTAAGTTCAAAGGTCAGATTCAAATTAATTTCAGATTGAAAGAAGCAGCTGTTGGTGAAATTAACTCTCTTCTGCACTTCGGTATCTCTGATTGCTAGTCTCTACTACGTAGATTGAATGAAGCACAAATCGTCAATATACCGTCATTTTTGATGGTGATTAAACTAGCTTATTGGCTTTTCATAAATATTTAAATTCCATCACTGATCATATAAAATTGTCGATTGAATATTCTAAGGAGAGTATTAACTTTTTGGATCTTACTATCTCTAAGGACAATGTTGGGGTTTTACACACTGACATTTTTAGAAAGTCTACCTCCCGTAACACAATTCTGAGAGCACATTCTTTTCACCCTGTGCACCTCAAAAATAATATTCCTTTTGGTCAGTTTCAACGACCACGGCACATTTGTGACGGAGATGAGGTCTACCTTAAACAGTCTGTTGATATGTCTAATCGTTTTTGTGAGAGGGCCTCCATGCCCTCAGTCATTAAACAAGCGCGGGACAAGGCATATTAGCTCAGTCGTGTTAACCTGTTAAATAAACGCAAGCATAAGAACCGCCCACAATCTCGGCCCTTCTTTGAGACACAATACAGCACTCGAGCTGCACATATCAGAAACATCATAAAATCCAATTAGGCGAGTCCATTATGGCGAGTGATCCCAACCTACGCAAGGTTTTTCCCGAACCACCAATTGTTGTGTTCCAGGGTTCTGGCCTTTGGCCAGAACAGTATTGTTTATAGTTTTAACAGTTTCATGTTCAAGATTTCATAGTTCATGTCATAGTTCATGTTCATAGTTCATGTCATAGTTTTAACAGTTTCTTGTTTCAGGATTTTACATTTCAAGTTTCATTCCATGTCCATGTTTTTACTTTTCCATGTTTTGTTTCATGCCAGGTCTGCCATGCCACTCCACCGCTTGTCTGCGTTCCGCCCCGTGCCTTCGTTGTTGCACATTTCAGAGCTCTGGTTGGCTTTGTGGTTTCCCCCTTCCTTCTGTGCTGTGCTGATTCGGGGCTGTCTAAGCTTCATTGGCAATTAACTGTTTTTAAGTTACTAACATTTACTAACACTCACTGGGTGGTGTAATTCTTAGACAGGCACATTACTAATATTACTAATTTAGACAGGGAGTTTATTGTCATGATTCCTGCTTTGCTATTTCAAGATCTTGCTGTGCTTTTCTGTTCTTAACATTCATGCTTGCTTCCAAGCTGCATACTTAATTGGTACTTAAGCTGAGCACGCTCATTCTCTTAATGAGCAGGTCATGTCAACCAATCTTGTCCATGTCTTGATCTTGCCATGCCTCTTGTTTCTCTCTCTCCAGGTGTTACCCCTCATGTCATGATTTCCAAGCCTTTATCTGGATGCGGTGGAAGTTGGCTGGCAGACAGTGTCTCAAGTTTTGTTTCTCGCGTCTCGTTTAGCCAAGTTCTTGTCAAGTTCCCTAGTATTTGTCCTAGCCTCTCGTCTTGTATATATATATATATTTAGTATTGTTATTTATTTTTTCTTGACTATCTTGCCTGGAGTTTCCAGTGCCTTTTTGTTTTTTGCCTTTTGCATTTATTGTTTTATAGCTCTGTGTAGCTTACCTTAGTTTGTTTTTGCAACCCTTTGGGCCAAGTTTTTTGTTGGCCCTCGTGCCTGTTTTGTTTTGTTTGAAAATAAATCCTCATTCCCTTTTCCCGCATCTGGTGTCACTGATTCCATATCAGTAGACACTGTCCCATTGACACCAGCGGGATGGAGTGCAAGATCGCCAAGCAAGAGGCTGAGCTGCTGCGGCAACGGCAGCAGATTCAGGAGCTGACAGCTGCGCTGGCCACTCTGCAAGCCAGCCTCCCCTGGGCGGGTTCCAGCCAGGCTCCCACCATGCCTGCTACCCAGCCCCTTGCCACCCCTGCACCTGTGCTCCAGCCCGGAGCGGAAGCACCCCAGCTGCAGCCAGTCACGCACCCAGGTCCTGAGCCTCGCCTTCCACCACCTGAGCGGTACGGCGGAGAACCAGGGTTCTGCAGGGCCTTCCTCACCTCCTGCGAGATGTGCTTCGCTCTGCAGCCTTCCACCTTCGCCTCGGAGCCGGCCCGAGTCGCCTTCGTCTTTTCCCAGCTGACGGGGCGGGCTCGCCTGTGGGGAACTGCCGCATGGCAGGCTCGGCTGCCCTGTACTACCACCTACCAGGCCTTGGCGGAGGAACTGCTGCGCATCTTCGACCGCTCCAAGCAGGGAAGAGCTGCAGGGCGAGAGCTACTGAGGATGAGGCAGGGGAGGAGATCGGTGGCGGACTATGCCATCGACTTCCAAACGGCGGCAGCTACTTCTGGCTGGAGCAAGGAGGCATTGTGTGACGTGTTCCTCCAGGGGCTGTCCGAACCAGTCAAAGACCGACTGCTCTTTTGTGAGATCCCAGAGTCTCCAGAGGCCCTTGTCGACCTGGCCCTTCGTATTGACAGCCGCCTGGAGGAGAGGGCGCTCACCCTTGGCCCTGGTCGACGTCCTGCCCCCTCTGGTCAGATCCAACCCCCGGGTCCCAGTCATGCGTCGCCTCAGGACCAGCCGAGGAGAAGCACCACCACACCCCCTCCTGGGGAGGCATCTCCCATGGAGATCGGGAGGTCCCGGCTCACCCAGGAGGAGCGCCAACGGAGAAGGAGGTCGGGGGCGTGTTTTTACTGCGGCCAGCAGGGACATGCAGTCCGAGGCTGTCCGTCAAGACAGCGCCCACTAGCGTCTGGAGGAGTAATGGTGGGCTCCTCATCCAAGCAGACCTCCTCCTACCGCCGGACCTGCGTTCCTGTGACCCTGACCTGGGAGGGCCGCTCCCACAAGACCACCGCCCTCATTGACTCGGGGGCTGAGGAGAGCTTTATTGACGCCAGAGCTGCTGCCGAGTGGGGGGTTCCCCTATGCCAACTTCCCAGCCCATTGTCCATCTCAGGGCTGGGTGGGCAACCCCTTGCCAAGGTGTCCTTCCGGACTGCTCCCATCCAGCTGCTGGCGTCCGGTAACCACCGCGAGCAGGTCCAGCTGTTTGTGACTGAGACGCCTCGCTCTCCGATTGTCCTGGGTCATCCCTGGTTGGCGCAACACGGGCCGGTGATCGACTGGGCCCGCCATGAGGTGCGGGAGTGGAGTGCCTCCTGTTCGGCCAGCTGCCTCCTCGACTCCCGACCTTCTTGCTCTGCGGGTGGACCAGCTCCCGAGGGGAGGCCAGACATCTCCAGAGTGCCCCCCGAATACCACGATCTGGCTACAGTCTTTAGCAAGTCCCGTGCGGTGTCCCTGCCCCCGCACCGCCCGTATGACTGTGCTATCGACCTCCAGCCTGGCACAGCACCTCCTAGGGGTCGAGTCTTTGCCTTGTCTGAGCCAGAGAGGGGGGCCATGGACAAGTACATCCGGGAGTCCCTGGCAGCAGGCATCATCCGTCCATCCTCCTCGCCTGCGGGGGCAGGCTTCTTCTTTGTCAAAAAGAAGGATGGTTCCCTGCGCCCCTGCATCGATTACCGAGGCCTGAATAAAATCACAGTCAGGAACCGCTACCCACTCCCACTGATGACCTCGGCATTCGACCTCATTCAAGGGGCGGCCATCTTCACCAAGCTGGACCTGCGGAATGCTTACCACCTCCTGCGCATCAGGGAAGGCGACGAATGGAAGACCGCTTTTAACACCCCCAGCGGCCACTGGGAGTACCTGGTGGTTCCATTCGGCCTGACCAACGCACCCGCAGTGTTCCAGAACTTGGTGAACGATGTGCTTGGAGACATGATCGGGAGGTTCGTCTACGTCTACCTTGACGACATCCTGATCTTCTCCCGGGACAGGACGGAGCGCACGAACCATGTTCGCCAGGTGCTCCGCCGCCTCCTCGAAAACCGCCTCTTTGTCAAGGCCGAGAAATGCGAGTTCAGCACCACCACTACCTCCTTCCTGGGGCACGTCATCTCCCCAAACCACCTGGGAATGGACGAGGAGAAGGTCAAGGCTGTGGTGGACTGGCCCGCACCCAAGGACCGCAAGGCCCTACAGAGCTTCCTGGGCTTCGCCAATTTCTATCGGCGTTTCGTCAGGAATTATAGTACCGTGGCAGCTCCCCTTACGGCCCTTACCTCCATCAAGGTGCCGTTCCGTTGGACTCCGCAAGCTGAGGTGACCTTCTGTGAGCTGAAGAGGCGCTTCACCACCGCGCCCATCCTCACCACCCCCGACCCCGCCAAGCAGTTCATTGTGGAGGTGGATGCCTCCAATGTCGGGGTTGGTGCGGTCCTATCGCAAAGATCCAGCAATGATCAGAAGGTACACCCATGCGCGTTCTTCTCCCACCGGCTGACACCTGCGGAGTCCAACTACGACGTCGGGAACCGGGAGCTGCTGGCGGTGAAGCTGGCCCTGGAGGAATGGAGGCACTGGCTTGAGGGGGCAAGGGTTCCGTTCCTGGTCTGGACGGACCATAAAAACCTAGAGTACCTCCGTTCTGCCAAGAGGTTGACACCCAGACAAGCCAGATGGGCCCTCTTTTTCGACCGGTTCAACTTCTCCCTGGCCTACAGGCCGGGGTCCAAGAATACCAAGGCTGACGCGCTCTCCAGGCGTTTCGACGCTTCCTCGTCCAAGGGAGAGCCCAGCTCCATCCTGCCAAGTACCTGCTTTGTCAACAACGTGTGCCTCCGGATTGAGGAGCTGGTCCGCAACGCCCAGAACGGCACAGCTACGCCCAGTGCCTGCCCTGCCAACTGCCTGTACGTCCCTGCAGCTGCCCGGTCTGACGTTCTCCAGTGGGGCCACTCCTCCAACCTGTCATGCCATCCTGGGGTCGGCCGGACCCTGCGGTTCATCCAGCGCCGTTTCTGGTGGCCCAAGATGGCAGCAGAGGTCCGGGGGTTCGTTTCTGCCTGCTCAGTCTGTTCCCGCGCCAAGTCCTCCCACGCACCTCCCTCTGGTCTGCTCCAACCTCTGCCCATTCCTCACCGTCCCTGGTCCCACATAGCTCTGGACTTTGTCACTGGCCTGCCCGTCTCCCATGGAAACACCACTGTCCTCACCATAGTTGACCGGTTCTCCAAGTCTGCCCACTTTGTGCCCCTTCCCAAGCTCCCCTCTGCTAAAACCACAGCTGACCTTCTTATCCAGCATGTTGTCCGTCCCCATGGCATTCCTGTGGATATTGTGTCAGATCGTGGTCCCCAATTCACCTCCCAATTCTGGAAAGCATTCTGCACATCCCTTGGCACCTCCTTCAGCCTTAGTTCAGGTTACCATCCACAGACTAATGGACAGACTGAGCGGGCCAACCAAACCCTGGAGACGGTCCTCCGATGCGTGTGCTCGACCAACCCAAGATCCTGGTCTACCATGCTACCCTGGGTCGAGTACGCCGTAAACTCCCACGCCGCCTCTGCCTCCGGCCTCTCCCCCTTCGAGTGCTGTATGGGCTACCAGCCTCCACTGTTCCCCAGCCAGGAGGAGGAAGTCGGGGTGCCTTCGGCCGGGGCATTCATCCGGCGGTGTCGCCGTGTGTGGCTGTCTGCTCGCCGCGCCTTGGTTCGGGCGGGTAAGACCATGAAGACCACGGCAGACAAGCGTCGGCGCCCCGCCCCTCACTATCGGGTCGGCCAGAAGGTCTGGTTGGCGGCTCAAGACATCCCACTCCGGGTGGAAAGCCGCAAGCTGGCTCCTCGCTTCCTGGGTCCTTTCCCAATCCAGAGGATCATCAGCCCCACTGCTGTCCGGCTCAAGCTCCCATCCACCATGCGACGTCTCCACCCAGTGTTCCACGTCTCACGCCTGAGGCCTGTTGCCACCTCCCCCCTCATGCCCCCACCTGAGCCTCCGCCTCCTCCTCGGCTCATCGACGGAGGGGAGGCCTACACAGTCAAAGCACTGTTGGATTGCCGTCGGAGGGGCCGGGGCCTCCAGTACCTCGTGGATTGGGAGGGGTACGGCCCAGAAGAGCGTTCCTGGGTCCCGGCCAGGCACATCTTAGACAAATCTCTCATCCGTGACTACCACCAGTCACACCCCAAGCCATAGTCATAGCCATCACCCATAGCCATAGCCCACAGCCATAGCCTCTAGCCATAGCCGTTACATCATCCCAAGCCATAGCCCATAGCCATAGTCCCAAGCCATTGCCATAGTCTCTAGCCATAGCCATAGTCCCAAGTCCAAGCCCAAGCCATAGCCATAGCCCCAAACCATAGCCTCAAGCCATAGCCATAGCCCCACCCCATAGCCCATAGCCCACAGCCCATAGCCATAGCCTCAAGCCATAGCCGTTACCATCACTCCTTGCCATAGCCCAAGCCTTAGCCCCAGCTTGCTGGAGAACCAAGTGATCTTGTTTATGTTTTACTGTTTCTTGTTGTACTGTTTCTTGGTTAGGTGTTTTGTGTCAGGGTTTTTGTCTTTAATATTTACTTGGTTATTAGTCTTGTGGATTCGTATTGTGCGGCTTCTTGTATTTTAGTTATTGGTGTTTTTTGTCAGCGTCAGGTGCCGCTTTTGTAAGGGGGGGGTACTGTTGTGTTCCAGGGTTCTGGCCTTTGGCCAGAACAGTATTGTTTATAGTTTTAACAGTTTCATGTTCAAGATTTCATAGTTCATGTCATAGTTCATGTTCATAGTTCATGTCATAGTTTTAACAGTTTCTTGTTTCAGGATTTTACATTTCAAGTTTCATTCCATGTCCATGTTTTTACTTTTCCATGTTTTGTTTCATGCCAGGTCTGCCATGCCACTCCACCGCTTGTCTGCGTTCCGCCCCGTGCCTTCGTTGTTGCACATTTCAGAGCTCTGGTTGGCTTTGTGGTTTCCCCCTTCCTTCTGTGCTGTGCTGATTCGGGGCTGTCTAAGCTTCATTGGCAATTAACTGTTTTTAAGTTACTAACATTTACTAACACTCACTGGGTGGTGTAATTCTTAGACAGGCACATTACTAATATTACTAATTTAGACAGGGAGTTTATTGTCATGATTCCTGCTTTGCTATTTCAAGATCTTGCTGTGCTTTTCTGTTCTTAACATTCATGCTTGCTTCCAAGCTGCATACTTAATTGGTACTTAAGCTGAGCACGCTCATTCTCTTAATGAGCAGGTCATGTCAACCAATCTTGTCCATGTCTTGATCTTGCCATGCCTCTTGTTTCTCTCTCTCCAGGTGTTACCCCTCATGTCATGATTTCCAAGCCTTTATCTGGATGCGGTGGAAGTTGGCTGGCAGACAGTGTCTCAAGTTTTGTTTCTCGCGTCTCGTTTAGCCAAGTTCTTGTCAAGTTCCCTAGTATTTGTCCTAGCCTCTCGTCTTGTATATATATATATATATTTAGTATTGTTATTTATTTTTTCTTGACTATCTTGCCTGGAGTTTCCAGTGCCTTTTTGTTTTTTGCCTTTTGCATTTATTGTTTTATAGCTCTGTGTAGCTTACCTTAGTTTGTTTTTGCAACCCTTTGGGCCAAGTTTTTTGTTGGCCCTCGTGCCTGTTTTGTTTTGTTTGAAAATAAATCCTCATTCCCTTTTCCCGCATCTGGTGTCACTGATTCCATATCACCAATGTTTTCTTTTCGACGTGCCTCCACTCTAAGAGATCTCCCTGCCGAAAAAACAACTAATTGGCTTAGTAAATCCATTGGCACTTTCAAATGTCATAACTGCAATCACTATGGTAATATCAGTGGCGGTCCTACAGGAGGGGCGAAGACATTGTTGTGATTCTGCTTTTTGCTTGTCATGTTAAAGTTCTGTGCCTGGCTCAGCCATGTTTAGGATTCTTGTGTTTAAGTGACCTCTGCCTGTCTGACCATTCTTAGTATTGTGTATTGCGTTCCTGGTATTTAGATTTCTTGTTATTATTTTTCATGTTTAGATCATTCAGTTTTTTTCCATGCCATGTTTTCATTTCCATGCTTTGCACTTTGTCTCCCCTGTCTTGTCATGTGTGTCTCTTTGCTCACGGTCCCTAGTCTTGTGTGCCACTCATTCGGGTGATTTATTGGTTTCTGGGTTTCAATCTTCTTTCATTATCTCTTGTTCTTCCTTCCTCTCTCTTTACTGTCTTACGAACACATACTAACAGTTTATTGTTTTTGCTAATTACTAACCACACTAATCTTGTATATTTTTACGAACTTTCTAACATGCACTCGGGATTGTATTGCTACACATACTAATTGACTAACGATCTCTCAGCAGTCGCTCAATTCTAGTCTCCGCCTCCTTGCCTATCCCTAATTATCTCTGCAGCAAGTTTCTGTGGATTTCCACTTATATCTCATGCTTTCCTTTTCTTTTATCTTGGCACTTTAGCACTCCTTAACCGGAGCTGTTGTTTTGTACTTAGGTTTGTCTTGTGATCCCTGTCTACGTTTTGGCTACAGCCAAATTCATGTAATTAGTTTATTCCTCATGTGTCTCTCCCTGATCATTGTTACCATTAATTGCACCTGTTCTTTCTGGTCATGTGTTTACCCCGCATGTGTATATAAGATGTCTGTTTGGTTCACTCTCTTGTCAGATCGTTCTCCCTAGTTTTCTCGTGCCACGTTTCTCGCCTTGATTTCTCAGTGTTTATCTTTCTGACTGGATAGCCCGACATTCGATTTTTGCCTTTTTGATTTTGGATTACTGTTGCATCTGTGTGTTTTGACTATTTTTCTGCCCGACTACCAGATCTGTTTGCTGCCCTGGTAACGATTCGGATTACGTCCTGTGGATTCTGGCTTGTCTCTCTGATAGTACTATTCCTGTGTACCAGACCCATTTCTGTCCGACTACGATTACTGTGATTGCTGCCCTGGTTTTTGATACTATTTTTGCCCAACTGGATTGTGGACTTTGTACTGCTGCCTTTTGCTCTGCGGGGGTCGCCCCCCTTTACCAATTAAACAAGCTCTACTGCACTTCCTGGTTCTCGCATCTGGTTCCTGATCGCAATACAACATTACAATCTGACCAGCATGGAACCAGCGAGCCCCAAGCCTCTGCAGGCTGCAGTAGAAGAGCAGGGCGCCCAGTTGGAGATGCAGCAACGGCAGCTACGGGCTTTGATGCAACATTTGCAGGTCATGAGCAATCAGATGGCGGATATCGCTCACTCACTGAGGAGTGCACCGATCATCCAGACACCACAGCCTCCGGTCGCTCCCATGCCTGCACCCAGTCCAGCTCCTGCTCCACCCGCTCCACTCCACGAGCCACGCCTTCCTCCCATGGAGAAATATGATGGCGATCCAGGATCTTGCCGGTCATTCCTCACTCAATGCAAGCTGATATTCAACCTACAGCCCTCTACTTTTCCATCCGAGCAAGCTCGAGTGGCGTATGTCATTACGCAGCTGACTGGCAGAGCGAAGCAGTGGGCTACGGCTACCTGGGAAGCGGGATTACCCTGTGTGCAGTTGTTCATCAGCTTTGGAGAGGAGATGAAGAGGGTGTTCGACCGGGCACGAGGCCGGAAGGGAGATCCTCCGTATTCGCCAGGGAGGTCGCACAGTGTCCGATTACGCCATCGACTTCCAAACCCTGGCTACCAACAGCGGATGGCAGGAAAGGGCACTCTACGACGCGTTCATCGCTGGAATTTCCGAAAGGATTAAAGATAAATTGCTTCCATGTGACCTACCCGAGAGCCTGGAGAGTGTCATTAATATGGCCATTCGTATCGACTCCCGGCTGGAGGAGAAGAGGCGATCTACGTTCAAGTCCAGACCTTCTGTGACACCATTACCACCGATCTCCAACCCTGTCAAGCCAACCCCTGAGGCTGAACCCATGCTAGTAGGGCGAGCAAGGGTTTCCAATGAGGAGAGGGAACGCAGACTTCAGGAACGTAAATGCTTCTACTGTGGCCAAGGGGGGCACTTCATCTCACGGTGTCCAGAGAAGAGGCGACGCCCACTAACGAGGAGAGGAGCGGTAGTGGGCGTTAGTCCTGTGGATCACTCCTCTAGGAACCGGACCTGCTTTCCTGTTTCCCTGGAATGGGCTGGGGATGGAAGGAGGACCACCGCCCTGATAGACTCTGGTGCAGAGGAAAACTTCAATGACCTAGATCTAGCCCAGAAGTGGGGCATTCCAGTGGAAACGGTCTTTCCAGATCGAGCAGTCAATTCCCTCAGCGGCCAGAAGATCGGTGAGATCTCTCAAGTTACCAGCCCTATCAAGCTTAGCATTTCCGGTAACCACCATGAGAACATCAAGCTGTTCCTGATCAAGTCTCCCCATGCCCCAGTCGTCCTCGACCATCCCGGGATGGCGAAACATGTGCCTGTAATAGACTGGGGGAAACACGAGATTAAGGAATGGAGTCCCAGCTGTGCCCAGACCTGCCTCAGCGATGCCCAGAGTTATGTCACGCCTACTACGACTGATGAGATTCCGAACCTGGAGAAGGTTCCTATGGAATACCATGATCTCAAGCAAGTATTTTCGAAGTCTCAGGCTACCAGTTTACCTCCGCACCGACCTTACGACTGCGCCATCGAGCTCAGGCCAGGAACCATGCCAGCTAGGGGGCGCCTTTTCTCACTATCACGCCCCGAGACTCAAGCCATGGAAAAATATCTCTCAGAATCACTCGCTGCTGGAATCATTCGCCCGTCCTCATCGCCAGCTGGAGTTGGATTCTTCTTTGTGGGCAAGAAAGATGGCTCTCTCCGTCCCTGTATTGACTACCGAGGCCTCAACAACATCACTGTGAATAACAGGTACCCTCTCCCCCTCATGAACTCAGCCTTTGACCTGCTACAAGGAGCCAAGGTGTTTACCAAACTGGATTTACGCAATGCCTATCATCTGGTGCGTATTCGTGAGGGGGATGAGTGGAAAACGGCCTTTAACACGCCCACAGGGCACTGGGAGTACCTGGTTCTTCCATTCGGGCTCACCAACGCTCCAGCAGTGTTTCAAAATCTAGTGAATGATGTTTTACGAGATATGATAAACAAATTTGTGTTTGTTTACCTTGATGACATACTGATTTTTCTCCAAGTCACAGGAAGAACATACCCAGCATGTCAGATGAGTTTTTGGCCGGTTGCTAGAGAATCGCCTGTTCGTCAAGGCCGAGAAGTGCGAGTTCTCAGTCCAGGCCACCTCATTCCTGGGATACATCATTAGCCCTGACTGTATCCAAATGGACCCTGCCAAGGTTGAAGCTGTCACCAGCTGGCCCACCTCTCATGACTGTAAGTCCCTCCAACGTTTTCTGGGTTTTGCCAACTTTTACCGCCGATTCATCAGAAATTACAGTTCAGTTGCCGCTCCTCTCACTGCCCTCACCTCACCCAAGATAAAGTTCCAATGGACTAAGTTAGCTGAAGAAGCCTTTTGTTCACTCAAGTCACGATTCACCTCTCCACCTATATTAACCATTCCAGACCCCAAGCTCCAGTTCATGGTGGAGGTGGACGCCTCTAATGTTGGAGTAGGAGCGGTCCTTTCCCAGAGATCCACCAAAGACGACAAGATTCATCCATGTGCCTGTTTCTCCAGACGTTTAAGCTCAACCGAACAGAACAACGACATCGGGAACCGGGAATTACTGGCGGTAAAGTTGGCACTTGAGGAGTGGAGGCAGTGGCTTGAGGGAGCCGAGCTTCCATTTTTGGTCTGGACTGACCACAAGAATAGAGTATCTCCAGATGTCCGACTACGATTACTGTGATTGCTGCCCTGGTTTTTGATACTATTTTTGCCCAACTGGATTTCGACTTTTGGATTGCGGACTTTGTACTGTTGCCTTTTGCTCTGCGGGGGTCACCCCCCTTTACCAATAAAACAAGCTCTACTGCACTTCCTGGTCCTCGCATCTGGTTCCTGATCGCAATACAACAGACGTGTCCCTTTTAGTCCTGGCTAGGTCTCAATCAATTTCCTTTATTGATGTCTTTTCCAATTATTGTAAGTGCCAACTGAAGACACGGTTTCTCTCCACATGCGATCTAACAGCGATCAAATCGCGGGTTAAATTCAGTACAGTGGCGGAACGGAGAATTGGGTTGCACAAAACAGCCGTTGAAAACAATTATAAATCCTGACCTGTTCTCAGTCATCTTCATGATTAACAAAAGGTTCATTCCGACAGCGCTCCGCATTTAACAGGTGCTGCTTTTTCTCCCCAATTAGGTAAGACGACAATCATTCATCTGGACGTGTGTTTGCTGTATTTAAATCTACGTTATTCAAAATTGCATAGCCTACCTGTCGACTCTCGCTAATTGCTTGAGCCGCACGCTTTTTATAACCTAGTGCCGAGTGCCACTTTTTTTTTTTTTTTTTTTTTTTTAAATCAACCCACGAAATACCGAGAGTGAGAGTCCGCGTTTCATTGGAACACGGACCAGTTCAATCACGCGAAGCATTGGCCAATTAATAAGCAAATTATTTTCCTGCACTGAATTGAGCCAATGATTTTATTGCTGTTAGATCACATACGGTGAAAAACCATGTCCTCAGTTGCCAATTACAATAATTGGAAAAGACGTCAATAAAGGAAAATGATTGACATCTAGCCAGGACTAAAAGGGACGTGTCTTTGCCCCTCCTGCAGGACTGCCACTGGGTAATATCATTCAGACCAAATCTTTCTGATTTTTAAACTGGCAAAAAAATACATGCATACAGATTTCATTAAATGAAACACTGTCTATGTGGTCTATCGTCTTTCATGTCCCTGTCCCAGAATTTTTTACATTGGCCGCACTAAGAGACGTCTTCGCGATCGCCTAACTGAGCACAAATATGCCATACGCAAGCAGAGTTTCACTTATCCTATTGCAAGACATTTCGCAGAGGCTCATGATAGTAACAGTTCCGCTCTCAGAATTGAAAGCATTGAACACGTTCAAGCGCATATCGGAGGCGGTAACATATTCCGCAAGCTTAGCCAGAGGGAAGCGTGCTGGAAACATGCTTTTGATGCCCTTAATTATCCTGGCCTGAAAGAATCTTGACTTTTTTTCTTTTTCATAATTCCCTTCTTTTCAGAGTTTATATTGACGTTTCTTGTACCCATTTGTATTTGTTTTTATATTGTTACTTCCTGTACCCATTAATACCTCTTGTCATTTCTTTTTCGGTATGCGCCTCATTATCCTGGCCTTAATGATTTTTTTTTCTACTTAATTTGATTATTCACCTCCTTCTGCATTTATATTGACACTTCCAGCACCCGTTTTATGTTGATGCCTCTGCCATTTATTTTTCAATATTGCCTAATGTATGTATCTTCTTCATCATTATTACTGGTATTTTTTACAACCGCACTCATAGAATATCTGTCACTTCTCTATTTAATTGTTTTTACAACCACCTGTCTGTATGATCGCTGTCACCTCTTCATTTTATTGTTCGATTATTTTTGTTAACTTTAGTGCTATTTTGTACTTCTGCTTTTAGCAGTTTATCAGGTGACACTAGTCTGGTTGTTTATTAGTCGGTATCATCTATATATGTCAGTCTTTACCCATGTGACTTGTTACACCCTGATGAAGACCGTGTAGGTCGAAACATGTCAGCTTTTTAAAAAAATTTAATTTATTTCAGACATGCTTTAATAAAGGCTTTTTATCTTAGGCTTTGTTTGGACCTTACTTTTTTCTGAGTGCCTGGAAGGCCTACTATTTTTGGTTGTCCTCTCGTCCCACTTTTCCAAGAGCACCAGATTTATTCTTTCAACAAAAATTTTTTTATCCCATGAGCGCCTAAATATCCTTCTCTCTTAAATCAGCCACAGTACTCTAATAGTGACCACAAATAAATTCGTTAATTGTACCTATCACAACAACTTTAAGTTTTACACACTACATAATGTAGTTTTGTATACGAGTATTGCTTCATAACACTCAAAACTTTGTCCTGTAGCACATCTGACATGCAGAATTCAATTAGAGTAAAAATCTCAAAATCCATGTTTTGGTTGGATAGTACCCTTTTCGTGTGACAGGGAAATTGAGATTTCCAATGGCCAAGTGTGCAAACAACGGCACATTTGACAAAGTTCCCGGCCATGACACACTAAGGGCTCTTCAAATCATGGTCCTCAAGGGCCGAAAACTGCTGGTATTCCACCCGCCCCCAAACCTGGGAGTCAGGTGTGCTGACAGTCAGGCCAATCAGAGGGAATAACTGTTCACTTAGGTCCCTGGAAGGACGGAAACCCGGGACTAAATTTGGATTTGAGGGGCAGATTTGAGGACCCTGCCCTAGAGTATGGCCAACATTCAATGAAATAACCAGGATGTGTCGACACCGGTAACATCTTCATCCGAGCACTTGCATCAACCGACACATTGTGAACCCTAAAATGGGGTGTGTTGATACGAAATGGATTGTGTGAGTATGGCTCTCACTTAATTCTTCTAGCTGAAGTTTTTTCAGTGATATAGTTATTAACTATGACCTTTGTGATGTTTATGCTTAAACTTATTGCCAATTCTTAGACCTTCAAACTGAAATGAAATGTGAACATTAATTTATCACAAATCATTGTTAATACAACAGCACTTTACTAATATTTAATGTTAAATTTAACTTGTGTTTTAATCTGTAATTTACAACTGCAACTGTGTTTATTTATTCATGGTATTTATTCATTGTATTCATTGTATTATTCGCTGTATTTGTATCATTGCATTTTTTTTTATTGTATTCAGTATCTTTTATCCTATTCTAAAGCCTGACTAGGGACAAAGACTGCAAATTAGCTGCAGCTAGACATTTTATACGCATCGCATTTTCCCATTTTCTGTGGAAATGTTGTTTGTATCGTCCCTGTTAAATGAACATTTTTAAAAAATGGAGCCTCAAGACCATGACAAGGTGACAGGTCCCCTTGAGGAATAACCACCAAAAAATTTGAAGACAAATCTTTCTTGGGATCAGATAAGTGCTATGACTAGACTGGATAAAAAGTAGGCCTCCAAGTCATTCCATGCTGTGACTGAAGCAGTGGAGAAGACTATTATTCCTCATCATCTCGGTCCTGCGCATATATCAAGAGATGATGCTTTATCACACAACAATCCTCTCACAAACACATTATTTGGTGAAGTAGACACTGTCATTACGGATGGGACGTACGGTATTTGTATATAAATAAGAGTGAAGACCATGAGCTTCAGACAAAGTCCTATTGCGGACCCAAAAAAAAAGAAATTATTTGATGTTCATGAGTGTCGTGCACCCTGATGACTATGTCTTGGATTCAGTTGGTCTGTATTATGGAAGTGAAAATGATGCCAGCATATCAAAGCCCATTTTTGGCACACCAGACTATCTGAAATCCTGGATGGAGGAGCTCGACAATGTGATTGTCGACAGAGTCTTCAGGGATGTCATGTCTTTTCTTGAGTCCCATGGTTATGATGCACATATGCCATCTGTGCTATGTGGCAGCTCACAGCATGACACTGAACAGGCCAATACTGATCGCCTCTGCACGAAAACCAGATGGGCGGTAGAGAGCTACCACGGGCGGCTAAAGCAATGGACATTTTTCAAAGAGCGGTTAACCTCAAATCATTTTATTCCAGTCATTGGAACCTTTGTCTGAGGAACAATTGCTTGTCTTAATGCTGCTAGTGGGGCTATCTACCAACCTGATTCTGAACGAAGCGCAGCTGACGTTGCGAACGCATTGAGGGTAAGGCCTCGCTTGACCAGACCAAACTCCCTCGCAGATAGTTAAAGTGGACCCAGACATGACTCAAAAGGCGAAAGTTGTTTGGCAAAAAATGGATGCTAGTGATATAAAGTTTCCTCTCTTGCAGTTCGAGTACCGGAAGGCAGTCACATGTGGGGTATTAATACCAGCTCAAGCAGGCACCAGGTTATGTCTCAGAACATCTCACCCCTGATAGAGGCTTGAGGTGTGGGTGCGCCAGTGTACACCAAACCTTATCAGAGGTCAGATTCACTCCAGACGTCGGTTTCAGACTAAATATAACATATGGATGGTAGTTATTCCTCTAGGGGACATGTCAGCTTGTCGTGGTCTTGAGGCTCCTTCCGTTTGAAGGTCTACAAATAGGCAATAATTTTAAGCTGAACATCATAAGGGTCATAGTCAATAACTATATTACTGAAAAAACTTAACTAGAAGAATGAAGTGAGAGCCATACTAATACAATCCATTTTGTATCAACACACCCCATTTTAGGGTTTACAACGGCCGGTTGATTCAAGTGTTCAGATGAAGATGTTACTGGCCTCGATACATCCTGGCTTTTTTTATTTAATGCTGGCCAGACCCCAGGGCAAATTTCAGCAAATTCCCTTTGTGTGTTATGCCCGGGAACTTTGTCAAATGAATCATCTTTTACACACGTGGCCGTTGGAAATCTCCATTTCAGAACATATTTTGAACAAAATATCTTCTTATCACAGCAGTATGACATCAAATTTCAGCAAATTCTTTTTTTCATTCATAAAAATTATTTTATTCTTTTATTTTCATTATTAATATTGTTTATTTTTTAGAAATGTCCTTTAGTTGCAAACCTGATAACGGAGTAGTTTGAGATTTCAAGTGCGCCAGTAATTTTGTAATCAGTGGTTTGGGCCAGATAACGCCCTTAATGGGACTCCATCTTTGAAATGACACTAATGACACTGATAACTTTGAAATGACACTGATTAACAGATCAGTTGAGTCATCTGTGCTGGAGCAGGGAGAGATCAGAAGCATGCAGGACTAGAAGTACTCCTGGAGAGGTTTGGGAAACACTCCGGTGTGGCCATTTAGCCTTTAATTTTGGCTTACACTGGTGAAATGCATCAACATTTTGATTCTAGTTAGGAGATTAACTTAGCCATTGCCAAAAATTCGGTTGATCTCTCGGTATGTTTGGATCATGGTCCACCCATTCTATGAAGTGACATTGAATGAGGTTCGAATCATTTGGCTGAATTTGAGCTAATATCCCAGAATTCATTCTGCTTCTTTTGTCAACAGTCATATTATCAATAAATACTAAAAAAAAACACTCGCAGACCTCCGCCAGGGGGCAGCAAAAGCCAAAAGCACGGCGATTGGAACTCCGACCCATTGGTAAGACTTGAAATCTTGAACTTTGGCGTATATCTCAGCAGTACTTTGGCCTAGATATGCCAAAATTTAATAACCTGTTCCTTGACTTAATACCCACCTTCTCTGAAAATTTCATGAAAATCTGTCCATAACTTTTTGAGTT
This sequence comes from Gymnothorax reevesii, assembly GCA_029721435.1. Lineage (NCBI taxonomy): Eukaryota > Metazoa > Chordata > Actinopteri > Anguilliformes > Muraenidae > Gymnothorax > Gymnothorax reevesii. The sequence goes on along the minus strand of CM056579.1, from coordinate 11,049,553 downwards.
ATTTTGGAAACCAACAGACAAACAAACAAACAAACAAACCCAGGCAAAAACATAACCTCCTTGACGGAGGTTACAAGGCCCTCAACGCCATTGGCAATCATGCATGCCCACACATGACCTCGACTCTCAGAGGAGATGGTATGCTTCACAGATGATCTGATATGCTTTGACTCAGTTTCTTCCCCTTTACATATTCACTCATTCTGGTTCAGGTTGATCTTTGTCTCACCTGTATGTAGGATGTTGTTCTAGAATTGCACATGTTTTTTAAAGATGTTTTATGGTAAACCTCTTGATTTTCATCTTTACTGTTATATCTTTGAGTATAATTGGTTTAAGTTAATTTTTTTTAAAAAATGATCTCTCATGTGACGAGCACCAGCTGAAGCTCATCAGTTCTGCTTGCCAGCTTAGTTTCCCGCCACTCGCTACCATCATTCTATTATTAGTTCAGCCCTTTCATTGGTTTGGTTCTCACCTCACCTCACTATTTAGTTCCTGCTTTGTTTAGTTTTCCTTCATTGGTCATACCATTCACTTCCCCTTCTGTATGCTGGTTAGGTTATTTCCCTTTCGAAGACTAAATTCTCTATTTAATGAGCGCTTGCGTTTATCCATGTTTTCTATATTTACCTTTCTAAATTTATTTAGTGTGGACAAAATGGCTTCCATCAATGATGCGATTGGAAAGTTTTGGGGTAGTTTTAATAGATTTATTTGTGATTTTGGTTGTGTCCACCCCTATGCTATATGTATGTTGTTTAAAATTCACTGCTGCAGTTTCTATGGGGCGCCAATTTGGCATCTAACGACCCATAATTTAAACAGAGTTGGTGCTGCCTGGCGCAGAGCACTGAGAAAGATATGGGGTGTCCATTATAGGACGCATAATGATCTCATTATTCAACTCTGAGTGTAAACCCTTGGAGATTAATTTGAAACAACGCTTTTGTAAGTTTACAAAGAATATTTTTGAGTTTGGGAGTGGTATGCTAAAATCTATTACTACTCTTGCTTCGCATTATCCGTATTCTATATTCGGTGATAACTATAATGGAATATTTGGAAGTTATTTGATTCTGCGATACTGTGTGATACAATGTATAATGACTACAGGAGGAATGTGGACACAGAGGTCCAGCTCAGAGCTAAGATGGTGCGTGAACTAATAGATATTAGAGATGGAAACATGTTGGTTGACAATCTAAGCCAGGAGGAGGTTTTGTGTATGATCAATGTTTTATGTACAAAATCCAAAACCAGTGAAGTTGGCACGTTATGTAAATCGTAGATAAAAACAGAATACAATGATTTGCAAATCCTTTTTAACTTATATTCAATTAAATACACTGCAAAGACAAGTTACTTAATGTTCGAACAGGTAAACTTTGTAATTTTTTGCAAATATTAGCTCATTTGGAATTTGCAATCAGAACCCCTTCCGCTATTAAGAATATGTACAGAGACCGTAGACGTCGGCACAGCATTAATGTTCAGGTTGTGTGCGATCATGATACGCGCATAGTAAGCATCTGCGCCAAATTCCCTGGCTCAGCCCATGACGCCTATGTACTGCGCAACTGCTCGAAATGCCAAAAACAAAAAATATTTGAAACCTAAGCTTGTTTTAAGTATTTATCACAATGATTCTTTGAGTATAGGCAAATAAAAATGACCATTTTACGTAACCCTCCTACATCCATCAACTCCAAGTTCTTCTCCATGCACTACCACTGCAGAAAGAGTAGATGCCACCTCCTCCTCCAGTGCGGTGAAATGCACAGGGGATGATGGTTGCCCACCACCTGTTGCGTGTACACTTCTCTGGTGTGCAGAGAGCCTGGCTTCTCCAGCGCCCCGCAGATCTCTCCATTTATGCTTTAAATTGGGGATACTGCGCTTACATCTCCCCACTGAAGCCACATCCAGAACGATTCACAGCTTTCTTCCTCAGATCAGCCCTCAGTGCCCCCTCGTCATACAACACCTCATGGTGCCTCTTCACTGATTTCACCGATACCTCTAACTCATCATCTCTGAAATTTGATTTTCGGCTTTGGCTCAACGTCGTCATAGTTCATAGTCTCCATGTTCTGTTTACAAATGTGACTGCCCTATATGTTTGGATAATCTAAAAAGTTGTGATATTCTCACTAGGGAGGGGATCGAATTTCACATTGAGGATATCTGTATTAACTAACCCGTGTCTACGCAAATATGTTTTTTTTAAATCATTGATAATACTGTGTATTTTAATGTGTCGATAAAGATGATATTATATACTCTAGAGTGAGCCCTACCCTGGCCAATACCAAAGCACTACCCATTTGTTAATCAATTTTAGCCTATAAAGAATAGCCGACATGGGAAGAATCATTATCATTAAATGGGATAATTGATTATAATAAAGTATTAGGAACAAGTTCAAGTGAATGTGTCGCCCAAATCAACTGGGACATAATAGGCTACGGATATGGAATTGCATCATTGCTGAGGCGGTTTCGGGGCGGGGAGATGGCTGCGTGCGGGGTAAGAATCCTTTGTTAACGCGTTTCCATGTCCTTCAGTTGCAAACCTGACATCAGAGTAGTTTGAGATTTCCAGTGAGCAATTTCTAAATGAGATCATATAAACTATCTTTGATTGTTATTTTTGTGTGACAAAAATGTTGTCTTTATTTGTCTCCTTCCCTGTCTTCCACAGAGCAGACAGGCTGGTGTAGGAGGGGCACATTTTCAATGATCTGATCGCGCCGGTCGAGAAGCGCTAAATTCTTTATTTGTTATTTCATAATCGCGGAAATTTGTTTTTTTGTATAGATTTATTGTCATGGTGGCTAGAATAAGAAATAAAAAAGAGATGTCTGTATTACTTCTTGTAATTGGCACAGACATACATAGGCCTACTATTACAGCGGCATATTCAAATTTAAAGTCTGGTTTGTGTTTTCAATGGACTACAACAGCATTTTCATGGTTTTTTTTTTTTTGGAAGACTTTTTTTTTTATTTGATAGTTGTACAGTGTAGAGAGACAGGAAAGTTTGGGAGAAGAATGGGGGTAGACATGCTGCAAATGACCCGAGCCGGAATCGAACCCAGGATGCTGCAGGAAGGACACAGCCTTTATGGTACGCGTGCTTAGACCGATGTACAGAGGTACAGAGTCTGCCTCTCTTTTGGATCAGTCACACCTCTTTCATAAGGCCGCCTACATTCTGAAGTTAAGCGCTGTGGGCGTGATCGAAGCGAGTAGGGGAGAATACGCATAACTCAAATGCGCTTAACTTTGCTATGATGTACGTGTTTTGGTGTGTGTTTTCCCTTTCCAGCAGATTTTTTTTTTTTTAATTTGCTGTATACTTTGATTTTCAGCCACACTGGGGAAAGGACAGGGAAGAGAGTCGCTCCGATACCTTTCCACTCCTGTGGTTCAAAACACATGAAAAACCCCCTGTATTTCTGGAGAAGTCTTCTTTCAAGCGATGACAGATAGAAATACACCTGCTGCCGAAGGAGTGTTCTTGATCTGACAAACTGCTGTGAAGGACTACAATTTACAAACCATTCACTCAATTTTGATGTAAATACCATCAAATTAAAGCTGAAAGTCTGCATTTTGAGCTAATATTCATAATTTAATGGCATGTCCAATATATCTTGACTGTAATTTGCCAAGAGCAGAGACCTTAAACCTAAATCTTGGAGGACTGCAGTGCATCTTGGTTTTTCTTGGGTTCCAGAACTTACAAACCCTAATTCCAATGAAGTTGGGACGTTCTGTAAAACGTGAATAAAAACAGAATACAATGATGTGCAAATCTCATATACTCATATTTTATTCTCAATAGAACATAGACAGCTTATCAGATGTTGAAAGTGAGACATTTTACAATTTCATAAAAATTATTAGCTCATTGGAATTTGATGGTAGCAACACATTTCAAAAAAGTTTGGACAGGGCTGTGTTTACCATTGTGTAACATCCTCTCTTCTTTTAACAACAATCAATAAATGTCTGGGAAGTGAAGAGACCGGTTGCTGGAGTTTTGGGAGAAGAATGTTGTCCCACTCCTGTCAGGTGTAGGATTCTAGCTGCTCAATAGTCCTGGGTCTTTTTTGCCGGATTTTCCTTACATGATGCGCCAAATGTTTGCTACTGATGTAAAGTCTGGACTGCAGGCAGGCCATTCCAGCACCTGGGCTCTTCTAATGTGAAGCCATGCTGTTGTGATGGATTCATTATGTGGTTTAGCATTGTCTTCCTGAAATTTGCAAGACCTTCCCTAAAAGATACAATGTCTGGGTGGGACAATATGTTGTTGTAAAACCTTTATATACTTTTTTTTGCATTGATAGTGCCTTTCCAGACCATAGGCACTAATGCAACTCGATACCATCAGAGATGCAGGCTTTTGAACTGTGCACTCATAACAAGCTGGACGGTCCCTCTCCTCTTTAGACTGCACAACACGGCGTCTATGGTTTCCAAAAAGAATTTCAAATTTTGATACATCTGACCACAGAACAGTTTTTCCATTCTGCCTCAGGTCATTTTTAATGAACATTGGCCCAGAGAAGACAGCTGCATTTCTGGATGGTATTCACATATGGCCTCTTTTTTACATGATACAGCTTTTATCCTGCATTTGTAGATTGTACGGCAAACGGTGTTCACAGACAATGATTTCTGATCCTGTTCCTGAGCCCATGCAGTGCATTCCAGTGCAGAGTCATGCCTGTTTTTAATGCAGTGCCGTCTAAGGGCCCGAAGATTACGAGCATCCAATGTTGACTTTCGTACTTGTCCCTACTGCACAGACATTTCTCCAGATTTTCTGAATCTTTTGATGATAATATGTCGTGTACATGGTGAGACATTCAAAGTCTTCGCAATTTCACAGTGAGAAACATTTTTCTAAATTTGCTCCACAATTTTTAGATGCAGTTTTTCACAGATTATTAAACACCTGCTTGTCTTTACTTCTGCTCTTTTTTTTGAAATGCTCTTTTTATACCGGGTCATGTCACTGATCTGTTGCCAATCAACCTCATTAGTAGCAAAATGCTTCTCCGGCTGTTTTTTTATTAGTATCACTTACTTTTCCAGCCTTTTGTTGCCCCTGTCCCAAGTTTTTTGAGAAGTGTTGCTGCCATCAAATTCAAAATGAGCTAACTTTTAATCATGGAATGGGAAAAATGTCTTACTTTTAACATCTGATATGTGTCTATGTCCTATTGTGAATAAAATGTGGGTTTATGAGATTTGCAACCCATTATATTCTATGTTTATTCACGTTTTACACAGCATCTCTACTTCATTGGAATTGGGGTTTGTACTTTGAAAGTTCATAATCTTGTTTTCAAGGCCAAAATGTGAAGCGTACAAAAAGGTTAATTTTTTTGCTAAAATTGAAATCCGGGACACTGCAACCTGCCAGCGCTGCATAGAACTTGCTGCCACTGGTGGTCCTCCAAGACCGGAGTTACACCTGTAGACATTGTGGAGTTAAACCTGCAGATAGTGTGGTCCTCCAGGACTGATGTTTGTTTTCTGCTTTGGTGATTTTGTTAGAACTCTCACCTCTTCCTCCTCTTCTTGTGCAGTGAACACAAAGTCTTTGGTGTTGCTACTCAAAGTCTGGGCCATGTTATCAGGATCCACCACATCACTTTGTGTGTCTGACTCAGCTGGGACTGTAGAGGAGGGCTGGGACTGGGTCAGGCAGGAGGATGGGTTCTCTGGTGCCGGTTCTGGGCCCAGACTGGATCTGATGTCTGTGGTCTCCTCCTGACACTCAGAATCTGCACCAGAGATGTTCAGAAACAGACTAAAGTCACACGCACTGGCAGACGAAGCCTGAGAAATGGTTCCACTGCGTTATTATCAACCTAAAGTCAAATGTGGATGTAAATATGTAAATATATAAATGATTTGTGTTGTTTTAAAATCAGTTGTTTTTTACCTCGGGCAGGTGTTTTAGGTGAGATGGGCTGAGCTGGTATTGCGTCACCTGGCTGGCTCTCTCCTTCCATTTTTCAAGTTTCCATTAATCTGACAAAAAAGACACAATTCACCCATAAATGACACTGAAGTATGTTTCCTCTTACCCAGAATACCACTTGTCTATTCAGATTGTGCAACGTTTCTAGATTTTTAGAGACATATTTGATTCAATGGTTGCTCTTCAAGCTAATCAGCTGGTTTGTCCCATGAAATAATAACATGTTGAGCACTCCTGAAAATGCACTATGTGCAGTCCCCACATATCATGCTCTAGGCCAGGGGTGTCAAACGTACAGCCCGCGGGCCAAAACCGGCCCGCCAGAGGGTCCAATCCGGCCCGCGGGATGACTTTGCAATATGTAAAAATTACAGAAAAGTTACAGGAAAAACTTGAACTACAATTTTTCAATAAAAGTTACTGCTATTCCTAATTTGTCCACTGGGTGTCGCACAGTTTTTTTTTGTTTTTTTGTTTTGCTGTGAAAATTACACTGCGGCACACACGTTACTCAAAATGGTTTTGTCAAATAGAGGAAAAGTGGACTGGGAGTGTAGACTTTTCCAAGAAAAATGGACCCTTTCCTATTTATTCACGGAGGTTAACGGGAAACCTGTGTGCTTGGTGTGCTCGCTGCTAGTTTCAGTGCTCAATGAATATAATATTAGGCGCCACTATGAGACTAATCATGACGAAAAATACAACAGCTTGCAAGGACAATGGAGAACAGATAAGAAATGAATTGTTAGCGGGTCTGAGGAAACAAGTCTGTTTTTGTCCCCCGTCGCCCCGCGGAACGGGGGACATAGAAATGCTGTTCGTCCGTCCGTCTGTTCGTGCGTTCGTCCATCCGTCCGGGAACAGTGAACTCGCAATAACTTTTGACAGCTTTGATGGAGGATCACCAAATTCACACCACATATGCCTCTCATGAAGGCCTTGCTCAAGTTCAATGATGATTGACCTTGATCAAGCTTTCAAGGTCACAGAGCAAAAACATGAAAAGAACACTTTACTCACAATAACTTTTCACAGGTTTGATGGAGGATCACCAAATTCACCCCACATATGCCTCTAATGAAGGCCTTGCTCAATTTGAATGATCATTGACCCTGACCTAGTTTTCAAGGTCACTGAGCAAAAACATGTGAAGAACACTGTACTCGCAATAACTTTTCACAGCTTTGATGGAAGATCACCAAATTCACACCACACATGCCTCTCATGGAGGCCTTGCTCAAGTTCAATGATGAGTGACCTTGACCTAGTTTTCAAGGTCACTGAGCAAAAAGATGTGAGGAACACTGTACTCGCAATAACTTTTGACAGCTTTGATGGAGGCTCACCTAATTCATATGACATTCTTATTGGCTTGTTAGGTTGATCTCAGCCATGGGCACAAAACTATGCCTTGGCGATGCGTCCATCATCCACAAGTCATGAAAATTGTAATCTCTCTCATGACCCATAGTTATATTTAGCTCATATAACAACGATCCATCCCTCATCCATCTCTCTGTTCAACCAATGACCAATGAGCTACAGTGTCATTGTACAAAACCCAAAACCAGTGAAGTTGGCACGTTGTGTAAATCGTAAATAAAAACAAAATACAATGATTTGCAAATCCTTTTCAACCTATATTCAATTGAATACACTGCAAAGACAAGTTACTTAATGTTCGAACAGGTAAACTTAGTAATGTCTTGCAAATATTAGCTCATTTGGAATTTGATGCCAGCAACATGTTTCAAAAAAGCTGGCACAAGCGGCAAAAAAGACTGAGAGAGTTGAGGAATGCTCATCTAACACTTATTTGGAACATCCCACAGGTGAACGGGCTAATTGGGAACAGGTGGGTGCCATGATTGGGTATAAAAGCAGCTTCCCTGAAATGCTCAGTCATTCACAAACAAGGATGGGGCGAGGGTCACCACTTAGTGAACTGATTGTCAAACAGTTTAAAAACAACATTCCTCAACGAGCTATTGCAAGAAATTTAGGGATTTCATCATCTACGGTCCGTAATATCGTCAAAAGGTTCAGAGAATCTGGAGAAATCACTGCACGTAAGCAACAAGGCCGAAAACCAACATTGAATACCTGTGACCTTCGATCCCTCAGGCGGTACTGCATCAAAAACCGACATCAGTGTGTAAAGGACATCACCACATGGGCTCAGGAACACTTCAGAAAACCGCTGTCAGTAACTACAGTTCGTCGCTACATCTACAAGTGCAAGTTAAAACTCTACAATGCAAAGCGAAAGCCATTTATCAACAGCACCCAGAAACGCCGCTGGCTTCGCTGGGCCCAAGCTCATCGAAGATGGATTGATGCAAAGTGGAAAAGTGTTCTGTGGTCTGACGAATTTGTTTTTGGAAACTGTGGACGTCGTGTCCTCCGGACCAAAGAGGAAAAGAACCATCCGGACTGTTATAGGCGCAAAGTTCAAAAGCCAGCACCTGTGATGGTATGGGGGTGTATTAGTGCCCAAGGCATGGGCAACTTACACATATGTGAAGGCACCATTAATGCTGAAAGGTACATACAGGTTTCGGAGCAACATATGTTGCCATCCAAGCAACGTCTTTTTCATGGACGCCCCTACTTATTTCAGCAAGACAATGCCAAGCCACATTCTGCACGTGTTACAACAGCATGGCTCCGTAGTAAAAGAGTGCGGGTACGAGACTGGCCTGCCTGTTGTCCAGACCTGTCTCCCATTGAAAACGTGTGGCGCATTATGAAGCGTAAAATACGACAACGAAGACCCCGGACTGTTGAACAACTTAAGCTGCACATCAAGCAAGAATGGGAAAGAGTTCCACCTGAAAAGCTTCAAAAATTGGGCTCCTCAGTTCCCAAAAGTTTACTGAGGGTCGTTAAAAGGAGAGGCGATGTAACACAGTGTTGTGCAATGTGTTGCTGCCTTTAAATTCTTAGTTAATGATTATTTGCAAAAAAAAAAGTTTGAACATTAAACATCTTGTCTTTGCAGTATATTCAATTGAATATAAGTTTTGGTTTTGGGTTTTGTACTTCACATTATTAGTGGTACAGTGCACCACATTATTTTCAGCCATCAAAACAGTTTTTGCCACATGTTTCTGGTCACTTCTGCGACGGGGGACACAAGGCCTTCAGGCCAGCAGACCATTTTTACTCGTAGCCGAGAGATCAGTGATGCAGTAGTGAAAGCTAGTTACCTTATTGCACGCAAAATAGCATCAGCATCAAAGCCATACTGTGAGGGTTGAGTTCGTGAAAACTTGATTGCTGAAGGATGCAGAAATCGTGTGTCCTGAAAAACAACAGGCTCTTGCCAATATAAGTCTGACGAGAAACACTGTGGCAGATAGGATTTCAGATCTATCGATAGATTTGGACAGCCAAATGAAGCAGAAAGTCAAGTCATTTGTTGCATTTTCGGCCGCAATTGATGAGAGCACGGACACGACACTACAGATATTGCGCAACTAGCCATATTCGTTCGTGGTGTTGATGAGACTTTGACCGTCACCCAGGAGTTCCTTGAGTTAGTGCCTATGATGGACACCACAACAGCAGTCAACATTTTCAACTCTCTCGTTGGAGGGCTGGACAGGGTCGGAGTGGACTGGGCCCGTGCTGTCAGCCTGGCTACAGATGGTGCGCCATCAATGATCGGGAAAAAAGCAGGTGTTGTGACAAAATTCAGAAAGAAAGTATCGGCCGCAAATGGAGGACATGATTTTTTGGACATTTCACTGTATGCCAGGAGGCATTTTGTTGCAAGTCGTTAAAAATGGATCACGTCATGGAAGTGGTTGTCCGAACAGTTAATTTCATTAGAGCCAGAGGTTTAAATCACCGTCAGTTTGACAGCCTTCTTAGTGATAAAGACATTACCTATGGACTGCCATACCACACTGAGGTAAGCCGAAGTGCCTTGCTGAAGCGTTCTTTTTTTTTTTTTTTTTGATCTACGAGAGGAAATTGGACAGTTCATGGAGAAAAAGGGTAAACCATTGTAGGAATTTAAATCCCCAGAATGGTTGCAGGACCTTGCATTTATGTTGGATATTACGGAGCACTTGAATAATTTAAACAAAATGTTGCAAGGCCGCAAAAAAGTTGTCACACACAATATTATGACAGCATACGCGCGTTCAGGTTTAATTAAGCTGACTTTGTGGGAGACACAACTGTCAAGTGGCGATCCTGCACATTTTCCTCTTCTTTTTTTTATTTTTTTATTTTTTATTTTTTATTTTTTTAAAATTTGGCATCTCCAATCCCACCCGAATCTGGAATGCCCAATTGGGGAACTATGTACAAAGCTTGCTCGTATGCGACCCCTTGCTGCCAACTCAGGATAGTGAAGACAGTTCACAGCTCTCCTCCGAAGCACGTGCCTGTCAGCCACTGATTCTTATACACTCGCTGGTTGAATCTTCGCAAGTTCAGAGCGAGGGCGGAGGATACCCGGACATGAACCAAACCGGAGTCTTCCTGACGAGCGCCCGTCTGGCCAACAGGAGGCGCTGGAGCAACGAACAAAGCTGTTATCGAATACCCAAATCCGGCAGTCCCTTCCCAATTTGTAACCCTGTAGCGCGATAGCTAATTGTGCGCTACTCTGAAAAAACTGCCGACCCCTGCCGGTGGGTACGCCGAGGTTCGAACCCGCGACGTGGTGATCACCTCTGCACTGCAGAGCAGTGCCTTAACCGTCGTTTTCCTCTTCTAAGAGATATGTGCGCGACCGGAGTTAATGCTGACACGAGTCGGTACAAAAACAAGATTACGGGATTACTGCCGGAGTTTGAGCAAAGGTTTCAGGTCTTTGGCGAACTTGAGACAGAGTTCGCAGTTTTCCGCTCGCCATGCACAGTGAAGGCTTCTGATGTGCCCGTCGACATCCAACTTGAAATAATTGATTTGCAGTGTGATTCTGATTTGCAGGACAAATTTTCCTCGGTGGGCTTGGACACATTTAATCAGTATTTTTTGCCAGGGTACCCCAAATTGACAGCCCTGGCTGCAAAAGTTTTGTGCATGTTTGGGACTATCTACCTTTGTGAACAAGTTTTCTCTGTAATGAGTATCAATAAAACAAAGCTGCGCTCAAGGCTCACACACAAGCACTTAAATGACATTCTGAAATTGCCTGCAACTCAGAATCTGATACCTGATGTTGATGCACTTGTGAAGTCTAAAAGATGCCAGGTTTCAGGAGTAAATGAAACAATGAGTTAGCCTAATTCATGTAAAATGCTGCTTTTTGCACTCTGAAAAATACAGTTCTGTGAAAAATGAATTCATACTGTGAAAAATATTTAAAAGACACTGAACATTGTGCAATTTAATATAAGTCAGCAGCTTCAGTACAAAAGATTTTTTGTTTTTTTGGAACCCTATTGCTCATGCACTGCCACAACTTTTATGTATTTTTATGTATTAATTTTATTAATTTACAAGGCAGGGGGATCATTTAACCTTCTCCCTCAATAGCTCCCACTTTCGTTTGGATGGCATGGTGTGGTGACTCAGTTCAGGTGGTCAGGATTACTACACAGATGTGGAAATGTATGTAAAATTAAAATAATTTGTAGATCTTGACAAGTTATTCTGTGACTAAATGTTTTTTGCCATCATACATCCACTGTGATCCGTAAATTCTAATGCAGACCTGCAAATTATAAACTGAGGAATGATATTGTTGAAATTGCACTTATATTTCTTATGAAATTTCAGGTTCAAAATATGTTTTGTAAAAAGATAGTTAATTAAATGTGAACATTTTCAGAATATACTTGTACTTCTTTGTACTAAAAAAGGGAAAGATTTGGAGTAATAATTTATAGGTTATTACGCTATGATTTTAATAGTCCAGCCCACTTGAGATCAAATTGGGCTGTATGTGGCCCCTGAACTAAAATGAGTTTGACACCGCTGATATAGATAAAATGATCTGACCTCCAGTGGAGGCAGTCAAATCTTTCTTGCTGACTGGACGCGTCACACTGGCACAGCGATTGCTCGTCAGGGTATTTTAGGAGCAAGTTAGGCGGAAATATCATTTTAAGTTTCGTTTGCGGAGGGTGATGGAATATTACGGGAAAATATTGTATCGGATTAATGGATTCTTCAGTAGTATGCCATTTTCTTTCTTTCTTTATTCATTTATTATAGATGCACAAATATTCCCGTTTTCACTATTGCTGTACTTATTTCTACGTAATCCTGACCGTGTCATTTACCCCGTTGCTTAATGTTGTAGTTGCAAATTGCATTTCTGTTGTAAATTCATGGAGTAAATAATAGGCTACTAATAATACTAATACTAATACTACTACTACTGATAATTACGGATACAAGGCTACATCCCTGCCCTCTACTGATGTTCTGATTTACTCAGCACATATCCAGTGTAGCTATACTTAATTGCTTTTATTTATTATGACGCCCTACTCAACACAGTCATGCGCGTTTCTAGGTGATTTCATTGCTTAATTTTATTTCCCGGGCATTTCTTTTAGTTTTACTTACCGGAAAATGTGTTCTGGTATCGATTAATCCTCGGCGTTTGTTGAGGCAATCAATGGAGTGGAGGCAATCGGAATCTTTCTCGCTGACGGGACTCGTGTCACACTGGCACAGCGATAGCTCGTCAAGGTATTTTAGGAAAAAGTAAAGCGAAAGTATTCTTTTAAGTTTCGTTTACGGAGGGTGATGGCATATTACGGGAAATTATTGTATCGGATTAATGGATTATACAGTAGTATGCTGTATCCAGGGTTATCTAGAGTAAATGAAACAAAAACGAAATAAGCAGTGAGAAAAATTGGCGTAAGCTGAAACTGAAAGGAGAATCTAAACCTAAAGACACGTCATGGCCTGGTTACAAAGCGAATAAAAAAATGAACGAAAATGAACTTCAGTACTGTTTTTTTTTTTTAATAAGGCCAGCGGCGCCCATAGGGGAGTGCTTGTGAACTGGTCAGTGATGTGGAGGTGAGGTAGGCTAAGTTTACCCAAGACATGGCTTGAAAGAGATTTTATTGCAATTCCTCATGCCTTCGAAAATATTCACTGAAATTGGAGGGAGGAAACATGAGTGCATTCAAACGCCAATAGCAGGCAATGCAGACAGGCACGGCGTTATGGGTGGGCCTAGGATCTACAGGCCCACCCTAAACTTTTCTTTAAAAAAATAAAAATAATACATATTGTTTTAAATACATTTCATGATTCAATTCAGTAATGATTCAAATTTGTTCATTTTAAAAACGATTTTAAAAGGTTCGTTATGTTGACGCTTTAACCGTGGTCAACGTGGCCGCTTTTAAAGGGGACCTAATATGCTATTTTTCCAAGTTTATATTTGCTTTTTTTTTTTTTTTTTTTACCTTTATTCACCAATAAGTGCATACAAACAAATATGTGACCAGACAAATAAATGGGTAGCGAGTTGTGGAGTTGATTTACAGAGTAATATACATACAATAATATTAGACAAAGACAGATCAACAAAAGGAATAGAAGAGAAAATAAAACAAACAAAAGGGGGGGGGGGGGGGGGTGGGGGAGAAGGGAAAAAAAGGAGGAAAAAAAACCACAAAGGAAGAAAAAAGGAGAGAAAACAAATGAATAATAACAATAGTAATAGTAATAATTATAATGAAATAGAGAGATAAGAGCCGAAAGAAAAGGGAAAAAGGGAAACAAGGCAAAACAGTGTAACACCAAATGATCTGAAATGAAGCAGAGTTGTATTTTGGCAGTTATTTCACGATGTGTTCGAAATAGAAGTTTCCTTACAGATTTATACAGATTAACAGATTCCAATTCCCCAAGTTTTTTTTTTTTTTTTAAATATCCCTTCTCCTCTCCGTGAACAAGCCTTTGTATATCTATGCTGCGGCATTAACTCACCGGCATCGAGATGGCAGTGAGAGTTGTGGAGTAGATGTTGTTGAATTCTTGTAATAGATTCTTGTGGGTTGCTGACTGTTGTTCCATTGATATATGTTGTGGATAGAGATCTGACCATTGTGTTGCTGTAATGTTTTTTCTGTTTTTCCAGTTGAGCAGTATTGTTTTCTTGGTGATAGTTAGGGCCACAAGCAGGGGGATTGTGATTTGTTTTGAGTTAGTGTTGAGTTCTTCTAAATTTCCAAGTATGCAGACGGTGGGGGATAGTGGGATATTGTGGTCAAGGAATCGGGATAGGGTGGTGGTTATTTTTTTCCAGAAGTTATGAATTGGTGGTCAGAGCCAGAGTGCGTGCAGGTGGTCGTCGATAGTGTTGAGTGTGCAGTGGGTGCAAATGTCTGTGTCTGTGAGTCCCATGATGTGCATCTTGTGTTGTGTGAGGTGTGTTCTATGGATGATTTTATACTGTATTAACTGAATTTTGGTGTTGTTAGACATGGAGAATATGTCGTTGCAGACTGTGTTCCAGAATTGACTGTTGGTGTGAATGATGAGGTCTCGTTTCCATTTGTTTTTTGGTATGTGATGTGGGTCATTATTGGAGGATATAAGTTTATATAGCTTTGTGAGTGGTTTTTTCTTTGACGTGTTATTTTATTGATGCTATATAATAGTGGTGGATGCTCTAGGTGGAAATTTGTGATATTTATTCTTGTTTTTATTGACTCTTTGAGTTGGATATATTGAAGGAATTGTTTCTTGTCGATATCGTACATTTCAGACAGCTGTTGTAATGTTAGTAAAGTGTTGTTGTAGAAGATGTGGTGGAGGTGTGTGATTCCTTTTTCTTTCCATTTAGTTCCTATTAGAGGGGATTTGTTAGCAGTGAAGTCTGGGTTGTTCCATATGGGTGTTTGAGTCGTGGGAGAGAATGTTGTGTTTCTTATTTTATTGATCTTCCACCAAGCTGTCAGAGTTGCTGCGATTGCAGGGTTTTTGAAACAGTTGTGTTTTTTGATTGCAGTACAGATAAATGGAAGGTCTTTGATTTATATGTCTTGGCAGTCTGTCTGTTCTATGTCTAACCAGGGGTGATAGTGATGGGTTGAATGTATCCATTTGGAAAGGTACTGTAACTGATTGGCTAAGTAGTAATGATAGAAATTTGGAGCTTCTAGGCCTCCTTGTATTTTTGACAGTTGTAGTGTAGTTAATTTTATCCTGGGCTGTTTGTTTTTCCAGTAGAATGATGTTATTGTTGTGTCCAGTGCGCTAAACCATTTTGATGTGGGTTGGATGGGGATCTTTGTGAATAGGTAAGTGAGTTTTGGCAGTATCATCATTTTAATTGTGGCGATGCGTCCTATAATTGAGATTGGTAGTGTCATCCATCGGTTTAGGTCATCTTGTATTGTTTTTAAAAGTGGTGTGAAATTCTGCTTTTTGACTCCCCTAGAGTACTCCTGATCGCGAAAATAAAGAAGGGTAATTATTTTGCTCATCCTGCCATCCCCAAAAAACCCCATTTGTAGTCTATAGTAGTCTCTGCCTGAAACGCCTCATTGGGGTGGCTCTTCAGCTGTGGCCTCCATTCCCCGTATGCCCATTTTCTTCTGACTGGCCAGCTCTGTGGAGGGCGGATCTAGGCAGGACGAGGCAGCAGAAAGCAGTTTTCCTCGTCCGGCTCCGGAGGAATCGACGGGCATATTCTGCAATCTAACGCAGTACATGTGTATAGATCTAATGAAATGAACTTGTTCTAATTAATGCAACGGCGAAAGTGGAGGACACAGTGCGAAAGTCTGGCAGCTCAAGCACAAATTTGCTATCGGCTACAGTTTGCTACGGCAACAGTGTGAGTACAGTGGTTTTTCTACGGTATAGCTAGGTTGCCGGGGAAGCTAGAATCCACCCCATACCGACACATTTGCAGAATGGGTTGACATGCCCAAGTGTAGACCAGAGACCGTAGAAATCCGGTGGGTCTGAGTTTAGAGGGAAACATGCACAGTGAGGAGCAGCTAAAAGTGGACTAACAGCTTATGGACTGCTTCAGTGTGTATTAGGACCTGCTGGTTCATGTGCATTACCGTGGTGCGTCGTTAGCGTGGAGAAACGAACAGCTTCCGCACTGGTATATGACGGAGGGGCGAAAGCTCCAAGCTAAACGGCCTTTGCGGAAATTACCCATGGTAACGGTTTACTTATTGCTTCGGAATGACCAGCTTCTCCTCGCGGAAAATGGGTGCTTTATGGATAGTGTGCGAGAGCGAGAGCTCCAGTTATGTCATGAACATAATACAGGTTTTTCAGACTGTAATTTCCTGCTTTCATGGTAGCACCAGAGAGCTTGCTCAGACATTTGTGAAGTATCCAGCTGATCCCGGTCATGGATAAGTGAAGCGATCACTAACTGTAGTGGCTACAATTGGGCAACGTGATGATGAAACTGCCACATTGATGCTTACCGAAGTAACAGAAGCATACTGATCAGAATTACTGCATATAACTTAAGCCAGGAGCATTTTTAATTAGCACCACACGCAAACTAACATGCAGTAGCTGGTAACCGGCGGTCATAACCACAGAGGCAAACCCTTGCAATACAGGTTTTACGGACAGCAAGGTCTGTTACTGTGAACAGTTGTACTAAGCATCCAAATTACAAACAAGTATTAAAAGTTAGCTTCAAATGAGGTTTATGTTCACACACCTTCTGTAGAATTTCCCCTGATATCACTGTTACATATTTAGCACACAAATATTAGCAACAGTAACTTGGCTATGTTAGCCGCTGTGCTACAGCCACTATCAACTGGCTATCACGTCAGGTTGGCTTATGCAGTAAAAGCAACTTACAGCTTCTGTGTCTGTGAGTCACAGACAGTCGGGACCGATACAGGCTTTATCTTCAGATATTTTACAAAGCCTGCGTTTAAGGCCAGATGTTAGCGCTAACTATTGCTAGCAGTCCTGCTAGCCACCCGTAACACGCTAGCTTCACTTACATTTGCTGTTATATGGTTACTTACAGCTTGTGGCTCCGAGCGCTTGATCGATGCAACTTCTTCAGGTTTGAGAAGCAGCTGAAACGCTTATCCTGCGTTCCCCTTGGCTATGGCTGTTTGCTGCAAGCAAACGAAAAAAAGGCTACGCACTGATTTCTGGTGGCATCATTTTGGAAGGGAAATATTTGTTTTTCTTCGCGTCCAAATGTAAACGGACAAGTAGCTTTGGGAGAGATACTGACACAATTGCACCTCAAATGATCTGCAGTTCTTCTTTTGTATTTCCAAAAGTGCAGATGCTACTAAGGCATAGTATGATCTGCCATTGTTAGTGCCTGCTAGAATAGTTTCCGGTGTGGGCAGGTCCAGCGCAGTGGTTGGCTCTGGCTAGGTCTGTACTAATTGGACGGCACAACCTGACGTCAGGTTTTGCCCAGATCTCGTGAAGATCTTGGGAGGAGAAGTTCAAAGAGGAAATCACTCTCATGAAATCTTGTTCTTAGATTACGGTAAAATCCCTGTATCTTATGTTTAGAAACTTTTCAGAGGTTGAGGATGGACAGCCAACATTATAACATTACGGATAGATAGCCTATGCACTGAAACGTTAAAAAATGCAATTAAATATTTCAGTAACATTTGCAACCAAATTCGATATAAAAGGCATAATATTGTAATACATAAGCTAGATATTTTTTTAAAGTGAAGATTAAAGCCCAGACCAAAGATTCGCAATGAGACGGGTTGAGACTTCCAACTATTTGCAACACACCGGTCTGCGATCTACTGAAACCTGCCAGTTCACATCGATGCGAGGAGATGAGAGGATGTATCCTGTCCATAGCACTGACTCTCAGGGCTTCCATTTTAACTGCCAGCTTTTTAGGCCTGTGTTCCTATTGTTGATGAGTTAGGCGCAACAGTTGCATTTCAGCTATTAAGAAAACAGCGAGGACAAACAAAAAAGAAAGAAATATGGGGCGCCGTTTGTAAAATTGAGTGTTGATTTATACCATAGTTTTTGCACATTTTGCATTATTCAGTAAACACTATCATTGATTTCACAACACATGAACTGCAAATGCCAAAACACCTGCATATTCAGAAAACATCTGCAAATTCAGAAAACACTTTCATCAACTTCACAACACATGAACTGCAAATGCCAAAACAACTGCATATTCAGAAAACATCTGCAAATTCAGAAAACACTTTCATCAATTTCACAACACATGAACTGCAAATGCAATGCCAGTACACCCGCATATTCAGTAAACATCTTCAAATTCAGAAAACACTTTCATCGATTTCACAACACATGAACTGCAAATTCCAAAACACCTGCATATTCGGAAAACACATGCAAACTCGGAAAAGACATGCAAACTCAGAAAACACATGCAAACTCTTTAATGACAACGGAAATGTTTCCCGGGGGACCATAACCAGTGACGGACCCACATCCGGTTGGCGGTCCCGAACGGTAAGCACTCGTTCACATAGCTCAAAAGGACCTCATTAAAATGCAAACCACGTGATATATTCGGCGTAGGTTTTACGCATGGTTTAGGCTTATTCACCGTAGTCCGCGGTAAGCACTCGTTCACATAGCTCAAAAGACAGCACTATCATGCAGTGTACATCGCTTGTTCACTCGATTCCGCTGTGCATTATGGGTATTTTATAATCCACTATATAGTGGATGAAAACAATTCGAACAACACTAAAAAATGGCGGACACACTATATACTGCACTATATCCGTGATAGGGGGCGATTTCGAACACAGCTAATTTCTTTCCATAGATCGTTCGGGACCGACAACCGAATGTGGGTCCGTCACTGGTTATGGTCCCTCGGGAAACATTTCCGTTGTCATTAAAGAGTGTGCATGTGTTTTGTGAGTTTGCATGTGTTTTCCGAATATGCAGGTGTTTTTGGCATTTGCAGTTCATGTGTTTTGAAATCGATGAAAGTGTTTTCTGAATTTGCAGATGTTTTCTGAATATGCAGGTCTTTTGGCATTTGCAGTTCATGTGATGTGAAATCAATGAAAGTGTTTACTGAATTTGCAGATGTTTTCTGAATATGCAGGTTTTTGGCATTTGCAGTTCATGTGTTGTGAAATCGATGAAAGTGTTTTCTGAATTTGCAGATGTCTTCTGAAAATGCAGGTGTTTTGGCATTTGCAGTTCATGTGTTGTGAAATCGATGAAAGTGTTTTCTGAATTTGCAGATGTTTTCAGAATATGCAGGTATTTTGGCATTTGCAGTTCATGTGTTGTGAAATCGATGAAAGTGTTTCTGAATTTGCAGATGTTTTCTGGGTTTGCATGTGTTGTGACCCTTCTGGGCAACCGCAGAATTGATTGGAAATTAAAAGTTGTTTCCATGTTGATCACAGCAAGCACTTTCAATGTATTTTTTTCCAATATCTGACATCAATGCTGATTGCAATCTTTAGCCTGACAATATCACAATGTTGATTAAATCACTTTTTGCTATCTGGGTGGTCAACTATAGGGCCGTGGCTGCCCTCATTGTGCTGCAGCAGACTGATAATCACTGTGTCATCCGCATATTTTAAAATGAACCCATTTTTAAAAGTGCTCTGACACATTAGTATGAAGAATAAATAACAAAGGTGAGAGCACGCACCCTTGTGGCGAGTCAGTGGAAGAACACACTTTGTCTGATAAAAGCCCATTCACTCTGACTCTGTGTTGTGTGTGTGAAAAAGTCTAAAATCCAGCCCACAAGATTGTTGCTTAGGCTAAAATATTCTAAAAGCCTTTGGGTTAAAATACAAGGTCGAATTGTATTCAAAGCTGAGAAGAAGTAAGTAACTAGAAGCCGGCCCTGACGCGCACTTACCTCCATTTGTCTAAAAAGCAGATTAAGCAGAGTGAGTGCGGCATCCTCCTCTCTTCAGGCCTGTAAGCAAACTGCAGCGGGTCAAGTGCATGCATAGTGCTTTTTAGCATTTCTTACTGTACCAATTTCTCAAAGATTTTCATCGGGATTGAGGTTAGGGCAACAGGCATAAAGTCATTCAAGGTTGTTGGATTGCTGGATTTAGGAACTAGACCAACAACAGCATCTTTCCACTCTTTGGGAACACAGGTTTCCAAGGACTGGTTAAAAATATGGTATATCTACCTTTTAAATTAGTAAAGGATTAATTCACATTTTAAATCTAAAGTTGTATGTTGGAAAACCAAAATACCTGCCCCCCTACAACAAAGAATCCATAAGTTACTTTTAATACCCAGCTCAACTACAAATGTTTTAGGCAGAGTTGACACTCTCAGGTATACTTACTAAAAAAATTACTTAGAAAAAAGAGGGAAGTGTGTTTTTTTTTCAAGAAACTTTTGGTTGTGCCCCTGACATTTTTTGGCTGGTGAAATTGCAAATACAGTCTAAAACTGTGCTAAAACCCTGTAAATGTTGTGCAACCATTAAGACTTGTTTAAACACACACTTCCAACTTCAAATAAATGTATCCTATATTTTTAAAGATTTATTAAAAAAATTAATTGACCTGCTTACAGGAAACCTTTCCAGCAAAGCAGGACTTAAAAGGACTAAACTCCATTAGTGACAATTTTCATTGTGCTGGAGAGTCCAGCCCTGACCTCAGCGTGGGCAGAACACCAGGAGGTGTGGCCATTCTGTGGAATAAGAAACTGGACTCAAATGTCATTAGGTTTGGTGTGGACTGGTGTATTGCAATAAATTTGACACAGCATGATAACAAATTTGTCATTTTAAATGTTTATACACCATATGAATGCCAACAAAATGAAGATGACTATATAAATAAGCTTGCTTTTATTAGTTCCTTTTTACAAAATGTGCCGATCAGTAGTATTTTTATTGTTGGGGACATGAATGCAGACATTTCCAACAGGAGCTCAGTATTTGCTGACCACTTGAATCATCTCTGTACAGACCATAATTTAATACTGTCAGGCAGAGAGCTTTTGCCATCTGAAAGTTATACATATATAAGTGAGGCCTGGCACACAACATCCTGCTGAGACCATTGTCTCTCTACTGCCGAGCCTCACGCTTCTTTGGCACACATGGAAATTTTATATGATGTCTCTACTTCTGATCACATTCCTGTTAAGATGGTTATAAGGTTTGGTAACACATTTGCACCTGTAAAATGTGCAAACAATTCTAATCTTTGTCAATTGGACTGGTCCTCTCTTTCGTGGGAAGACGTTGCTTCCTATTATGCACTCACTCACAATATACTGTATATCTGCACAGAGAGGCACTCGTGTAAAAACAGTAATTGTACGAATATTAAACATAGAACAGATATTAATGCAATGTACACAGATATTGTCACAGTTTTATTTGAGGCCAGTAAACCTTACCTTAAATGTAAAAATATGGGAAAAGGTAGGCCTGTTTGGAACACATATGTGGCTGAATTCTATGCTGAAGCTGGAGAAGCTACTAAATCCTGGGAATTCTTTTCAGTAATAATATCTGAACTGTCACTTACTCGCTCCTGGAAAGTATAAGGAACCAATCGAATTACCCAATAAAAAAAGGAAGATCATTCCCGTGCTATGACCGAATAATAAAATGCGAAAACCTAACAAAATAGCAAAATGAATGGGACCAAATGTGAAATGAATGAGAAATGAATTTGAACATGCCCTCAGTCTTAGGCAACACTACAAAAACAAGATCAAAATTATGGTTTTATGTAATAATTGATCCTGAGGTCAAAATGACCCAAACAACACCGATGCTTACAAAATGTATTCAGAATATGAAATATTTTTTCAGTGAAATTCATGGTCTACCCGAAAAGTTAGGGGGGAAAAAATTAGCAGAAAAAAAGTATGATAATCATGTTTTTAGAGACGTTGAACATTAAGTCGGGTCAAATTGACCCAGAATATAATAAGAGGGTTAAGCTAGCCATTACAGAGCAAGGCACCTAGATTGGAAAATCAATTGAGGAACTCAAAGCTTCAATTAACTTTCTATCTGCTGACCTGCAAGATATAAAAGGTATCATGATGCTTACCGTTGATAGGGTCGGCAAAGCTGAAGAAAAGATCCAGTGCTTGGAAAATAAAGTTATGGAGTTGGCGCTACAAACGAAGGTGGAATTTGCGCCTACGCGGACTGCCCGAAGAAGAGAACGAGGAGCTGAGGATGAAGGTAATACACATCTGCCAAAACGCTGGAAGTGATTGATTTAGTTCATCGGCTTGGCAGAAAACACCCTGCCAAAATTCAAGCCCGTGATATCATCCTGCAATTCTCAATGAAACACTTCCGTGACCTGGTTTGGAAGCTCGCCAAGCATTCAGAGTACCTAAAGAAGAAGAATCTCCGCTTCAAAGAGGATCTTACTCCGGACGATCGTGAGAAACGGAATCGTTTGTGGCCAGTTATCCAGCAAGCACGTCAGGAGAAGAGGACTGTCTTTTTTGTTGGAGGAAGAGCCTTTGTGGACAATAAGGAAATTTTTTGACTTTTTTTGTTGATGCCTGCAATCGATCTCAGCATGGAGGATAAGTTCTGCTTTCTACATACACACCTACTTTCCAGGTAATTGTGAAGGTTGTTCTGATTCACAATTTCGTTGTTAAAATTAATTTCTGTTAATGCTCGAGGGTTAAGAGACATTACTAAACGAAAGGCGCTTTTTCTTTTTGCAAAAAACTTTGATGCTGACTTTTGTATGATCCAGGAATCTCATTCTGTTGTTGAAGACTATAAGTTTTGGAAAACACAATGGGGGGAGGACCTTTGGATGTCGCACGGAAATCAACGTTCAGCAGGGACATTAATGCTTAAACACAAGTTCTGTGGGAAAATCATCCTCACTCAAACTGATCCATTTGGACATTTTTCTCTGATGGTTATTTCCTGCAATAACCAATTGCTGTTGATTGGTAATGTTTATGGCTATGACAATACTAAGGATAACAAAGAATTATTTGAAACCTTAAATACTAATATTGTCGCTCTTTTAGGAAAATTTCCTGATATGAAGATTATTTTAGGGGGTGATTTCAATGCTACTGTGAATGATGATGTTGATAGATGGCCAAGTAGACATAAGAAAAACTCTCTTATTACTGATTTTATGAATGAAAGAGGATTAATTGATATATGGAGAGTATGCAATCCCTCTGCTAAAGAATTTACCTGAAAAACAAAATGGGCTCATTGCAATCAAGGATTGATTTTTGGTTGATTTCTGGATCTTTAACGCAATTCCTTCGTGAAGTTGAGATTATGCCGACACCTCTGAGAGACCATAAGGCCATTTTATTAAATGGAGGTGTAAACGAAAGTTCAATCACGAGACGTAGGATTCTCATGCAATTACACTTACCCAATCAGCGCCTTCGGTCTTCTCTATATCTGCTTCTGACGTGTTCCTGTCTGCTGTTGCACAGACTCCGCATCGCCCACCACCTCCCCACCACCTCCAACTTCTGACTCCGCCCTCTTCAGCATCTACTTCATCCGTGTGACCCTTCTGTCCAACGGGGGATGGCTTCGCCCCTGCCTGCTACCCAGGCAGATCAGCGCCTCTCCTCGCTTGAGGGTCCTCGAGGACGGAGTCATCGCCAAATCCTGAATTTCTTTCATGTCGTTGCATTGTTAATAATTCTCCTTCCTTAAAATCCGGAGTCTTCGTGATTGAAATTTGAATGTCATTAGGTAGAGCACATATAAAGACCACAGCTTATTGAAAACTAAACAATTCTTTATTAATGAGTGAATCTGTGAACTCGATTATTAAACTTAAGATCATGGAACACATAAAAATGGCAGAAAGTGAAAAGGCTTATGGGAAATATTGGGAGCTACTTAAGTTTGAGTTAAGGATTTTTTTAATGGAATAGGGTGCAAAAATAAAAGAACTTTATAAAAAGGATGAAAAAATGAATTAATTACTGAAATAATCTCCTTGTCCTCTATGTTGTCTGAAAATATGTCTGAGACCCAAAGAGCACATTTACAAACATTGCAACTGAAACTGGATCAGCAATACATCGGCAAAGCTAAAGGAACCTTTATTCCTTCAAGGGCCAAGTGGCTCGAAGAGGGGGAGCAGAATTCCTGCTATTTTTTTAAATTAGTGAAACAACGGCAAAACTAAAAAGGCATAACACGCCTCTCCCTAAATGGCTCAGTTGTTGATAACCCCAAAGACGTTGCTAAAATTTGTGAAAACTTTCATGAAACATTATACAAATCTAACCCATCACCAGCTGAAATAGAAATTTTTTTTTCCTCTTTAGGCGGGGTAAGATCAATTGGTGACGTTAATAAATCAATATGTGATTCCCAGATCAATATTATTGATATTAAAGATGCTATTAAGAAACTTAAATTGAATAAATCCCCTGGAGTAGATGGTTTAACTTCAGAATTTTATAAATTATTTTCAGCAGAGCTTGCCCCTTTTCTGTTTAATGTATTTAATTAGAGTATAAATTTTGAAGAACTCCCTCCTTCTCTGAACCAAGGTTTAATCACTTTAATCCCAAAGCCTCAGAGAGATGTTTTGATATTGGATAATTGGCGTCCCATCTCATTGCTTAACAATGACTACAAAGTTTTTGCTCTGTGTTTAGCTAATAAATTAAAGAAAGTTCTAAATGACATCATAGATAAATCCCAAAATGGCTTCATGTCTGGTAGATATATAATTGACAATATATGACTTGTCCTTGATATCTTAGACTACTCAGATTTGATTACAGATAATAGTTTCATTCTGTTCCTAGACTTCCGAAAGGCCTTTGATTGTATTGAGCATCAATTCTTGTTCAAAGCCCTTGATTTATTTGGTTTTGGAGAGCATTTTGAAAAATCGATACGCACTTTATATGCCTCGGGGAATAGTTCAATTAAGCTGCCATATGGAACTACCAAAAGATTTAGGATAGAACGTGGTATCAGACAGGGTTGTCCCGTCTCCCCGTACTTATTTTTACTTCCTATGCAAATTTCATCATTTTACATTAAAGAAAGTAGTTTAAGGGTTATTTCTATAGCAGGAAAGACAATCTTTTTGAGCCAACTAGCTGATGAACCTATGAACAGGACAGATCCCAAATTGACGCTTCAATCAAACTGTTAGATATGTTTTCCGCCGCTTCTGGTCTAAAACTGAAATTATCTAAATGTGAGTTGTTACCCATCAAGGCCTGCAATGAGACAGAAATTTCAGGAATTCCTGTTAAGCTTAAAGTGAAATATTTGGGAGTAATCATTGTTAAAGACCAAGTTCTACGAATGAATGAAAACTTTAATCCACTCTTTTCTACACTTACGCAGAGATTTAATTTATGGTTGCAAAGGGACTTAACTGGTAGAGTTCTGCTATCTAAAGCTGAGGGCCTATCTAGATTTGTTTATGCTAGCTCTTCGCTAGATGTTTCAAAAGATCTCTATGCAAAAATTGACAACACTCTTTTTGATTTTATCTGGAAAAAAGGCCCCATCTTCTACGAAAAAATGTGATGATCAACAAACTTAGCAGTGGTGGTTTCAATGTTCTTGATTTCAGTACTTTACATTCCAGTTTTAAGACTAAGTGGATCAAAAGGTATTTGACAAATCCCAATTCATTATGGAACTTCATTTCCACATATGTCTTTGAGGCCTTAGGAGGACTTTATTTCTTATTAAGATGTAATTTCAAAATAGAAAAGCTCCCTGAAAAACTCTCTAATTTCCACAAACAGCTGCTTTTATGCTGGTCCTTGTTGTACAAACATAATTTTTCACCCCACAAGTGCTATATTTGGAATAATCAGGATATATGTTTCAAGCATAAAACACTGTTTTTTAAGAAGTGGGTTGACAATGGCTTATTACTGGTCCGACAATTATTCAACAAGGAGGGTCATATGTTTACTTATGATGAGTTCCTGTCTGAATGTAATTTTCCTGTACCACCTAGAGAATTTTCAATCGTCTTTGACGCTATTCCATCAGGACTTAAAATGTTATCTTCCTCAGTTACGGTGTTTTCATTGAAACCACCCCATCAGATTTATATATAGGAAACTCAGATCCTTTCCTGATTATTAAAACTAACAATAAATGCATAAAATATTTAATTCTGCGAAATACAACTAGTAAACCTAGTTCTGTGTTTATTTGGAATAATTTATGTTTTGACATAGACTGGGAAAAAACGTGGTCCTTACCCAGGAAATTTTGTGTTTCAAATAAGGTGCGGGAGGTTTCTTTGAAAATATTGCACAGGTGTTATCCTGTTTATTCTGTTATTGCAAAATACAGACTCAATATTGACCCTCTTTGCTCATTTTCTCACCCCACAGAGGAAACTATTATTCATATATTTTGGGAATGCACTCTTAGTCAGGCTTTTTGGCTGGACATTAATCTGTTATTGAATAGAAAATTGAATATTCAACTCAAATTTCAATGTGAATTTATTTTATTCAGCTTTTTTGATGATAAATTGCCTGTCAGAAAAACATATATCGTTAACTTTATTTTGCTTTTAGCAAAATTTCATGTACACACCAGCAAATATACAAAACAAAAACCCAATTTGACTTTCTTCCTCGCATACTTAAAATCCTACCTAGACACTTTAAAATTCTGCAATAACCTTAAAGCTGTGAAAACTAGAACCTTATGTAATGAGTTTAATTTTACTTAATTTACTTTGTATTTATTTTATTTTTCTTTGTGATTATTCTATGCTTGTCATTTTATCTTTTATAATTATTTATACTGTAACGCGCGTACTACCTCGAGCAAACACTGTCTTGTTATTGTTGGAATTGTGAACCTGTTGTAAGCTATTTTGTGTAAATAAAAAAAAAAATCTAATATTAGTACATCTAACTTCCATGATCATATAATCAAGAGTAACGCACTGCATTTGAACAGCATGAAAAAACAACAATATAGCTACACCAAACCATCAAGAAATTAACAGAATATGCAAGGCTATTGCCGGTATAAATTAACTTGGCTAGTTAACGTTAGCTTTTTGCTGGCGGAAATTTTGCGTATGTTTGAAGCGTTATTTCGCCTACTAAATGACATCACAGCATAGCGTTTCTGACATCTATGGATTCCTAAGGTTGTCTAGTTTCATATGATACGTGTACGGAAATATGGCATGTTGGGAGAACCCTCGGCTGTGAGGGTAATGTTTATGTATTGGGTAAACTGCCAAGTTTCTTTTGAACTGCACCGCACTCCATCCTGTTGCTTACGGTAATGTAATGATGACATTGAAGTTGGGGGAATAAAGTTGTCAGCTAATGTGAAAGTCGACATTTACAGACATTATTAAAGTGGCAGGTTCCGTAGTGTTGGAACAACTCCCTTTTCTAGCCGAAGGTTATTTGCTAATCCAGCATTATACTGTCCTAAGTTTGCAAAACAGTCTGGGGAGAAGTGTTTGGCGCAGACAAATAGGTGGCTCGCTGGAGCAACAGGAACATTGCCATTGAAAGTAAGTGTAATCCAACTGCTCCTCAAAACAGCATCACCAGATGGAATAATAAAATATTTTAATCTGCTTTTGACAGTCAACAATGGAACAGTTGTCCTCCGCTGCCCGTAGCTCTCATTTTCTTCTACATGCTTGCCACTGTTTGGGTTACGCCGGGTAGAAATACAAATCGAGGACTCACTTCCTTCTCTCCATAAAACAGTGGGAGTGGTTTTCCCCTCAGCCCCTCCTTGGCTTCTTCCTGATGTCAACAAGAAGACCAATCTGAAATCGCATTTTTTCCCCCTCCTGAATTCATGGGGGCAGAGGCAAGAGTGAAGTTCTTTGCAAGGAAAACATGTCAGCCATTTTCAGTGACAGATGTTTTGGCCCCAATTGGTTATGAAATATCGGACAGCAAGGGATGACAGACAAAATTTTAAAACTTAAACAGATTTAATTAAACAAAGATTGACCAAGATTGATATATAAATAAACAAAAAAAGAGATGTTTACAGTGCCTTGAGATGGGGTTGCTTTGCGATGTTCTGGGACAGGAAAATGCCCAAACACGGGAAAAAATTCACAAAAAGCTTCACAGGTCTTGAAAAGCGTGACAGTCTTGGTCAAATGTATCCTTCCACAATTTCTCCTTGCAATGTCTCCTACTCTCATATATATATATGTATATATATATATATCAATCTTATACAATTTTATACAATTTTATATATATATATATATATATATATATATATATATATATATATATATATATATATGTATGTATATTATGGCAAGCCAAACAGGAATTATATATTGAACTTTGATATACAATGAACTTTGATATATGCAATGAACTTTGATATATATGGAATGAACTTTGATATATATATGGAGTGAACTTTGATATATATATACAATGAACTTCGATATATACAATGACCTTTAATATATATAAAGTGAACTTTGATATATATATACAATGAACTTTGATATATATAAAGTGAACTTTGATATAATTACAATGAACTTTGATATATACAATAAACTTTGATATATATGGAATGAACTTTGATATATATATGGAGTGAACTTTGATATATATACAATGAACTTTGATATATATAAAGTGAACTTTGATATAAATACAATGAACTTTGATATATACAATGAACTTTGATATATATATACAATGAACTTTGATATATACAATAAACTTTGATATATATGGAATGAACTTTGATATATATATATATATGGAGTGAACTTTGATATATATGCAATGAACTTTGATATATATGGAATGAATTTTGATATATATATTGAGTGAACTTTGATATATATAGAATTAACTTTGATATACTCCGCTGTATTACTTCTGGTCGGTTACATCAAAAAGGAAGTATGGTAATGTTCTTTTCAGCAAACAGTTTGATTTGCGGAAGTTTTATGTTCCCCACTTCCATTTCCACTCTTCACCAAATACCAGTTTTGATGATAATTCATGCATTATATCAAGAGTATTTTCTACTCTAATTTACCCATTTGCTTAATGTCAAAACACTTGTACTCTAACAAGCAATTGTAAGTGCTGATCTGGCATGATAGCACCTCATCAAAATCGCACCCATCACCTTGGCCAAACTACCAACTTCCTTTCCTGTTTATTATGGTTTTTTTTTCACTAATCAATCACAATTGATTATAATCGCAAATCATTCAAGTTTGCTTGCGTATGTTTCTGAACAAAGTACACATTCATTTTTGTTCAACAAGCCTCATTACATCTTTCCATGTGACGATTATTTCACAGCAAGTACATCACGTAATGTTACTAACGTGATGTCTGCTGTATTTGCGCATTTTATTATTAGCTGTGACGGTACAACCGTCGTTCTCCGATCTAGTGATAGCTTGACCGATGTTCAGAAACGTCGCTACCTCCAGGGGGTCAGGCTCATTCTGTCTTCTGTACAGCCCCAAGCATTTTAAAATCCCTCTTGTACGCATACTAATCACAGTGTCGCCCATCGTGCTCAATAATAGCGTAATCTCGCCATGTTTCAAGACAAGCAAGAAGTAGAACTTAATCAAATCATGTGAATGAGCCTTGTCATAATGTGATATTTTCGCGTTGAAATAACGTGAAAATATCCTGTTAAAACGTGAAAATATGTTGTCATAACACGAAAAGGATCTTGTAATAACAAGAAACTTTTTACTCATGCCGTGATTTGGATTACAGACCCGTTTTTTTTTCAGGAATGGCAGCAATACGCTACCGTAAGTCAGGGACTTTACCACATGACCTTGCCCATTCATAAGTTTCAATGACGATTGACCAATCAGAGGACAAGTAAAAGGTGCAATAGACATAATGTTTGGAGAAAAATAATTTGCGGCCCGCCTGCGTCATGAATATCCATGAGAAAATGCGAAATCTGGCCTCGCTTGGTTACGAAAGAAAAGACGCTTCCCACGCTGATAATGCTGGTAGCGAACAGACTGTAAAGAAGTACTCCTGAGGGAGAAGACCCCAAATTGCTGACCAAAGTGGTGCCTTGTAGCAAATCGAAGTTCGATGTATATATATCAATCATTTTCATTCAATATAAATTTAATACTTGGCGTTTTCATGTAAATTTCCCAAATTAATATTTTTTTAGTTGTGAGCGAATGAATATAAATCACTCCCCATTCATTACAACGCTATACAATCTGTCAAATATCTTGCGTTTCATAGCACTGTTGATCACTGTCGAGTTAGAATAATAATTTTTAAAAAATTGTAACAAATCTGCGGGAACCTAGTGCACCTTGAAAGCCAACTTACCACGAGAAAGGGGCCTTTGCACTGTTTATTTTTTCCTCTATGTCATTGACATCCACGAGTTCAGGTGTTATATGAAAGTTACAGAGCGAGCAGTGTGAATTTTTCAATCAAAATATATTATCTTTTTTTTTTCATTCAAAATATATCAAAGTTCTTTTTATATATATATCAAAGTTCATTCTATAAATATCGAACTTCACTCCATATATATCAAAGTTCATTGTATATATATATCAAAGTTCACTCGATATATATCAAGTTTATTTTATATATATCGAAGTTAATTCTAGAAATATCGAACTTCACTCCATATATATCAAAGTTCATTGTATATATATCAAAGTTCATTCCATAAATATCGAACTTCACTCTATATATATCAAAGTTTATTCCATATATATCAAAGTTCATTGTATATATATCAAAGTTCATTGTATTTATATCAACGTTCACTCCATATATATATCAAAGTTCATTCCATATATATCAAAGTTCATTGTATATATCAAAGTTCATTGTATATATATCAAAGTTCACTCCATATATATATATATATCAACGTTCATTCGATATATATCAAAGTTTATTGTATATATATATCAAAGTTCACTCCATATATATATCAAAGTTCATTCCATATATATCAAAGTTCATTGTATATATCAAAGTTCATTGTATATATATCAAAGTTCATTGTATATATCAAAGTTCATTGTATATATATCAAAGTTCATTGTATATATCAAAGTTCATTGTATATATATCAAAGTTCAATATATAATTCCTGTTTGGCTTGCCATAGTATATATATATATATATATATATATATATATATATAGTATATATTTTTCTCCTTATATACTCTTTTACAGCCCCCTCCCAGCTTCCAGACTTTTTTCAATTCTCTGGGACTTTCCCTCTCAGACATGCCCAGGACATGCCCAAAACCTAGCTCCAGACTGGCTTAACAAAAAAAAAGTCAATACTGCCATCTAGTGGCTTTTTTCCCCCCACATTACACAGAGAAGATGGAGGAATACATGCAATAACCTGAAAAAAATTGATTTCCCGGTGATGGACTTTTTAAATGATTACTTAACAAAAATCTGGAAATGAAATACAGCCAATATTATTTTAATAGAGCTTGCTCTGACCTGAGCTGGTAGCAAATTATTTTCCCCAGTCTGCTAGTAATGGCAGTCAACATCAAAACCTTCTTTAGTTTAAGATACCATGCCACTGCCTTAAGTTGTCCCATCCAATCAGAGTAAAATGAAGTAAAATGGTCTGTGGGCGTGTCTGTGTTCTTTGCTATGACTGTGAATACAGCAGTGGTTTCCTGACCTCTGGATCATCCACCAACACTGACCTGCAGCCCAATGCATCTTCCACAGACTAACTGTCCTCTGGTTTCCGTAGAAACTCAGGTGCATGAATCCATCTCCTTTGTTGCATGAGTTTAACAGCACTCAGTCCTCTTGAGGCATCATCAGCAGGATTGGCCTTGCTGCTCACATACAGTATCTCCACTGAGACAGGTCTGTATTGTCACGAATCAGTGAAACTCTATTGGCTACGTCAGTTTTTAACCTAGTGTGGTCATTTCCAATGTACTTAAGTACTGTTTGACTGTCTGTCCAGAAGACTGAAGATTTGAAGCCAAGGTGCAACTCTTTCCTTAGCATTTTGTCCAACTTTACCAACAGCACAGCAGCTGCCAGCTCAAGCCGCACTGTGACTCACTTCAAAGAAAAAACTGTAGACTTTCCAAGGACAAAAGACAACTTGCACAACATTCTGAGTGTTAACCAACCTAATGTAGGTCACTGAGCCATAGTCACTTTCACTGGCATCAGCAAAGTGACGCGATTGTGCAGCCCTTTGTGTTCCAAAGCTCTCAGGCTTCATACAAGGTGGAACATTAAAACCTTTAATCACTTCTAGACTGTCCACCCACTTCATCCACTGATTGGATATAGCCGGTGGCAAAGGTTCATTCCATCCCAAACCTCTCTGGCAGAGCTCTTGTAGCAACTGCTTGGCTGGGAGAGTGAGGGGAGCGAGAAAGACTAGTGGATGGTAAATTGAGCTTACAACAGAAAGCATGCCCCTTCTGCTTTGTGGCTTCTGATTGTGGTGGATGTCAAACTGGAAATGGTCAGAATCCACCCACCATTGCAGTCCCACTCACCTTACGTAAGATATGGGGAGATTGTTTTTGTCGAGATCCAGAACCCTAACTTCCTTTTCCCTGTGATCCTGAGGAACATGGGCAAGAACTGCCCAGCTGTTGCTGACCCACTGAGTGAGCTGGAACCCTCCTTTGCTGCATCGTGTGATGAGGTCTTTCACCAGCTGAATCGCTTCAGTTTCTGTGGCCACTGACTTTTCACAGTTATTGACGTAAAGATTTTTTCGGACTGTTTCAGCTACCTGAGGGGGGAATAAACTATCATTGTCATCAGCTGCTTTTAGGTTGCCGGCTGTAGGCCAGTAACCTATAGTCATCACTTCGCGTCTGGCGGTGTCGTCGGCGTTGGCGTTGTCCGTTTAAAGCCGCATCTCAAAAACGGTCTGATGAATTTTTTTTTTAATTTGGGGATGTGATCAAATCGGTCATCGAGTTAATGCCCGAGCAAAAATTTTTTTGACTGAATCGTTCGTTTAGACTTGGCGGCCATTTTTATGTCGAAAATGGCCATTTTTGGCACTTGGGTGCAATTTTCTCAAAAACTGTCTGATGAATTTTTTTTAATCGCAGCAATGGAATCAGTATCATGACCTGCTTCAACACTGTAAACGGCGTTTTGATTGAATCGCTCCTTCATAGCACCACCTAGGCAACGTGTGTGGACTTCATTTTTCGGGGTGTTTTGTGCTATAACTCTCTTAATATGGCATTTAGAGCTTAGGTATGAGGCACCTTAGGGAATCAGATATCTTGAACATTGTGAGTGAGTCACATTTGACATTGGGCCTCAAGGTCAAGGTCAAATGGCAAAAATGTTCTATAACTCTCTTAATATAGCATTTAGAGAAGCGATAGGGAACCTTCTCCAGAAAGAGCCACTGTGGGTGCAGCTTTCATACCAACCAAGCTGCTACACACCTAAATGGTTTTTATTCTAATTGTGCATTTGTTGCATGAGTAATGCCTTCAGCACCCAAAGCTGCATTGGACTGTAGGGGACAGCCAAGAACTTGTTTACGTCAGGGGTAAAATTTTAAAATGGCCCAATTTATCAGAACTTATATTTTTAGCCTTATATTTCTAGTTTTATGTTCAAATGGATTTTTAAGAAAAGAGATTGTTGAGATAAAGTTATGGGGGTTTAAGTTAGGAGCTCTTTTTGAAGTGCGCCAATTTTTTGTCCCTGGTTTTTGTTGCCATATAATTATGCTCTGAACTGGGTTATAAATTAAAACAATTTTCTTTCCAAATATTTTATCAAGTTAAAACATTGTTTTAAACATATATTTTAAATTATGTTTAAAATAAATATTTTTGTGCTTTTTAGTGACTTGAATATAGACAATTTAATAAAAACTGCGGTCCATTCAAGACGCTGGATTTGAAATACTTGAAATCCAGATAAAATCTTCAAACTTTCTCAAAGCAAGAATAAATAAACATATTTTTTGGCAGTTTAACAATTTGTGTTTTGGACCCATTATCATGGAAATATAGAGTGAAATGTGTGCATCCGAGACGCTGAGTAACAGTCAGCTGGAATTACAATTAAGATTCAGTGTCTTCAATAGCCTATGAAAGTTAAATCAGTGTTTAAATTTGACATAAATTCTTGTATAATTGCAATTTTAACTGTATTTGCAGGATTCATATGTCCTGTTCTATTTTACTAAATATCAAACAATTAATTAGATTATCAATCAAATTATCTGATGATAATGATTGCACTTTTGTCACAGGAACCCCTTGATATTTTTACACCTGCGTAAATGGGTGTGAATAAGAACAAGGTGTTACCTACAAAATGCAACAATCCCCTCAATCAAAGGTAAATGCAGGTAACACCCAACCTGATCTGCTCAATTGACTAACAGGTGATGAGCATACTTTAACCACTGATTTCTCACCTTGATGAGTGATGAGCTCAACATCAGAGGACCCATCTCTAGCACCCCATGTGTTAGCATTTTCACAGTCAGTATTAATTGAGTATAAAAGACATCTCCTTTTCACTCAAATCATGATATGTGAGGTATCGTTCAGGAACCAGTCGCGAGAACACAAGATTGTAGGTAAGGGGATTTTATTGAGCGAGGGGATAACCCCCCGCAGGGCAGAAGGCAAAAGTACAGAGTCCACAATCCAAAAGTCACAATCCAGGAGGGCAGAATCAAAGTCAAAAACCTGGGCAGCACAGTCAGGCAAAGATAGGTTTGTCAGAGAAGCAAAAATCAAAAACCAGTGGGCGTAATCCAAACCGTTACCAGGGCAGCAATCACAAAAATCGTAGTCGGGAAAAAAAGAGTTCGTAAACACAGATGCAACAGTAATCCAAAAATGCAGAGCCAAAATCGAAAGTCGGACGGTCTAGTCAGAAGAGTAACACAATGAGTACAAGGCGGATATAATAGCAGCACAGGTAAACACGAGAAATGTTCTGACGAGGAAGTTCTGTGAAGAGACACCTAATATACACTCCTGGGAGATCACATGGTACATAGAACACAGGTGCAGGAAATGAGACTAATTACAAAGGAGGGAACAAGAGGGAGAACCTAATCACATGAAATAGGCAAAAGCCAAAACGCAGACAGGAATCACGATACAATCCTATAGACAGACATACGGCTCCGGTCAAGGAGTTCTAACGTGCACAGATAATGAGAGAAAGGACAGCGTGATCAGATGTGGTGAATCCACAGAAATGCAGCAGAGAAGATTAGGGAGAGACAAGAGGCGGAGACAAGAACAGGGCGAGCGCTGAGAGCTTGTAAATCGCTTAGTAAGCGCAGCTATACAATCCCTAGTGCTTGTTAGTATGTTAGTATTATATACAATGTTAGTTTGTGTTAGTAACTCAAGCAAAAACAAATAACTGTTAGTATTGGTTAGTAAAATAGAAAAGTCAGGCGAAGGAAGTAAACGAGATTGGGAGGAATGGTTGAAATCCAGAAACCATTAAATCACCCGAAGAGTGGCACGCAATACTGGGGCTCTGAGCAATGACAAGACAAGAGACCAGACAGGGGGAGACAAAGTGCAATGCATGGTAAAAAGCAAAACATGGACCGGAAAGAAACTATGGTAAAATGTAAAACATGGAAAGACTAAACTAAGACAATACATGAACAAATCTAGGTTATCAGATCACAATACACATATCAAAGAATAGTCAGACATAGCAGAAATCCAAAACCAGAACAGACAGAGCATCAAAACAAAGCAAGGCAGATCAGAATCATAACATTATAAGTCAAGTGACACTTCTACAGTGATAAAGTGACAACATTATCTTTTTCCAATGCCTTCACCTTCATCTGAGAGAAACCGTCTCTACAGAGAGAGGTTGAAGGCCAAGACTGGAGATGATGCCGACAAGGAGAAGATGGTAAGATGAAGTGTGATGCCAGGAAGAAGAATCCTGATGCAGCCAGAGCTTCAGAAAGGCAGACTAAATGGATATTCAGATTTGCAAATCATTGTATTCTGTTTTTATACACGTTTTACACAATGTCCCAATTTCATTGGAATTGGGGATTTCCAAATACTGCACTGAGGACCTCCCATGCCACCCCTCCCAGACCTCTCGCCACCCCTTTGCCACCCCATGTAAAATTTTCTAGATCCGCCACTGCCAGGGGGGTTATACTACGAAGCAAGTTCATCATAGGCAGGCTTTAAGTGTTAAAAGAGAAGGATATTAGGCACTCATTGGATGAAAAAATCGTTAGGTTAAAAGAATAAATCTGGTGCTCTTGGAAAAGTGGGACAAGAGGAAAACCAAAAATTGTGGGTCTTCCAGGCACTCAGAAAAAATAGTAGGGTCCAAACGAAGGCTTAGGATAAAAAACCTTTATTAGGGCCCCAGGTGGCTCATCGGTCTAAGCGAGCATACCACAAAAACTACGTCCTTCCCGCAGCGACCTGGGTTCGACCCCAGCTTAGGTCATTTGCTGCATGTCTTCCCCATTCTTCTCTCCAACCTTCCTTTGTCTCTCTGCTGTATAACTATCAAATTAAGGAAAAATTCCCTCAAGAATAATTTTTAAAAAGCCTTTATTAAAGCATGGCTGAAGTGAATTAAATAGCCAACATTTTTCGACCTACACGGTCTTCATCAGGGCGTAACAAGTCACATGGGCAAATACAGACATACAGTATATAGATGGTACCGACCAATAACAAAGAAAGACTAGTGTCACCTGATGAACTGCTGAAAGCAAAACTACAAAAATGACACTTAAGTTTACAAAAATAATCAAACAATGACATAGAGGTGACAGATATAATACAGACGGGTGGTTGTAAAAATAACAGAAACAATAATGAAGAAGACACATAAATTAGGCAATTTTGAGAAATAAATGGCAGAGGTATCAATATAATGGACACAGTATCAAGAAAAATCAAGATCCTCATTAAGGTGAGGGAGATGTGGTAGCGCAGTGGTCAAGTAGGCTTGACTTAAGATTGTAAAGTCCTGAGTTCAAGCCCCGGCCACGGCCTTCGCGGTGTGTTCTTGGGCAAAACACTTTACTCCAACACTCCACGCCTCACTCCACCCAGGTGTATAAATGGGTACCAGCAAATAGGCAGGGACACTTGTCTAAGAGCTGGGGGGAGTACCTGTGATGGACTGGCATCTTATCCAGGGGGAGTAGCAATACTCCTAGTCGCTTCATGCCATGGAAACCAGGGTTAAGCACCGGCCCGAAGGGCCACTAGGCTCGAACAGGCTTACTTCTTCTTCTTCATTAAGGCCAGGACAGGCAGGCTTTATTTGAGAGAGCCGGCTTAACAAACCTTGAACTCGCAATCAGATAAGTGGTACCACAACGGTGGTTATAATCTTTCTTTGCTAACCTCGGCTTTGTGCTTTCAACGCCATGTGCCCTCTCAGTAAAAGTGTTATGATTCTGCCCTGTTCTGTTCATGTTTTGCCATGTCTTGATCCATGCCATGTTAGTTCATGTTTATTCCTGCATATTCTCCCATAGTCCATTCCCTCAGTTATATTACGGTCCATGTTTTGTCTCATACCATGCATTGCACTTTGTCTCCCCGTCTGGTTATTATTACCCCTCAGCCCTAAAGGCTAACGGGGTATTGCTATCCTTCGTGCTGTTGGGCGGTGGGCGGGCGAGCGTCTCCAAAAACTCCGACATAAGAGATCGGGCTGAGGGGTATTCCGTGCATTGCACGCCTATTTTATTTTGTCATGTGATCGCTCACTGCCCCAGTATTGTGTGCCACACTTTTGGGTGATTTCATGGTTTCTGGGAATTTCAACCATTCCTTCCTATCTTGTTTTCTTCCTTCACCTTGCTTTCAGTGGCGGTTTGTCAATAGGAGGCGCTGGGGCGCCGCCCCCTCCGTTGACACATCCAAAATTCGACAGTCCACTTAAACATTCCAAAATTTGTCATTAAATTATAAAAATAACTGATAAAATGATTTATTTTTTCCACACAATGATAGCCTGTCAGCACCTGTCACCATGAAATAAAAGGGGTTTCACACAATTTATTAATCAATAGATATGATGTGAATACATAGTTTATTAACGCAGGGGCGCCGGTCTAATGGGGGTCGATGCAAGTCCTTCAACTTTTGCCCAGCATGTGACCTGAGGCTTCTTTCTGATTGGCCGCTTCAACTTTGCCTGCGGGGTGCAGAGAAATGCGCCCCGGATGCGAATTTTTTTTTTTGCAACCAGGTTTCGGACAGACAGTTCGACCCCTCATTAACATAACCAATCAGAACGAACTTCGCCTCGCTGGGCTAAATGCCCTTTTTGGAACTTTATTTTGTACCACTGGAGAAAGTATTTTTCATACCGAGATAAGTAGTGTATTATCACGGTGATTATGTGCGTGTGTGTACCCTGTGTGTACAGTGTATTTTTTACTATGCATAGTATCGCACTGCGCATAGTATAGAATGGTAATCAATAACGTGTGCGCACATTGTTAGTTAAAGGTAATGGGTCGTTGATTTAACTGAGAGATTTATTCGTAACGAATATTCACTTCGGCGCAAAACCCGAAATGCAACTGAACTATGATCAAAACGAAACAAAATGGCGAAACTAGGAAATCAACAGCCTAGATGGATCCCCGAACAAAAAACCCACAATCCCTTCCCTAAACCATGCCAACTCTCAAATAAGTCACATGGACAAAACTGAAAATTTTCAATTTTATGGAACATATGTAGTCCCCTAAGTAGCCTAGCTAGGCTAGGCCTACTTAGAAATGCCCAAAGTGCTTCCTAAAAAGACCGTAAAGCATGCGGAATGGATCCCACCCATAGATATATATATATTTAGAACACTAGATTGCTGATGATGTCATATTTACATTATCCAAAGTGAAGCACCTGGCCGCCATATTGATAAACCCAACTTCTTCATATAAAACAATAGTTTCTTATGAGGCCAATTTCAAATAAGTAGATATAAGCATTAAAACGCCGAGATGTGTGGCTGTCTTTTGCAGCAATATTCATTTGAAGGGCTGTAATAAAACGTTTCATGCGTAGAAACGCAAAAAAATCACGTTTGCTGCTGGCTAGCTAATTAGCCGTTCCATTGACTTGAATAGACCTCAGACTAAAACCAAACACTAAGGATTGATAACGGTCACCAGCGAGCTACCTTAGTACCTTAACGTCGCGGGGACTGCACTGACTTAGCAGTTCATAAAATTAACAAGGTGGCTAACTAGCTAGCTTCTTGTAATCGACATTCAACGACAATATTTCTTACCTGCATAATATTTAAAACAGTGGACAAGTCACTTTGTCTGTTTTTGGGCTACAGAGTTCCAAAAGACAAGGAGGGGAGAAAGGCTTGGCTGTTAGAAATCAGGAGAGAGAAAAAAACTTTCTCTGTCCCCTCGATCCGTGCAGCGCAGCAATCATTTTTGAGAGCTTTCACGGGACATGGGCTTAGTAGCTTAGTAAAGGAGTAGCCAGAGTTAACTTGCGCTTCTTTTTAATAACGCTGGCATAAGCCATATGATTCAATATGAACAATTTGGTTGACGGAAAACTTGCTCAATCAGGGTACAATGACGTGAAGAAACCAGAGAGTAATTTAATAATGTATAAGGACATTCATCAACGTTTCTCATAATGGCAAATACTGCCACCATCTTATCAGATGGTCATTAAAACCCTCGGTCACGTTAACTTTTTTGCTTGCACTTTAACATACTTAGAAACCGAGTCACATTTCGATCTTCGCTTTAAAAAGTGTGCCGATTTCTAGCCTCCCAAAAGCACATATTTAGGGAGTCAAAATGTTGCTCTGCACAGCGATACCAAAATAACAGCGACTCGTACGCAATTGTTTTTGAAAATGTAATTTTAAAGTAGGCGAAAATGAATGGGAGTCTATGAGCGAATTTTACTTCCGGGTGTATAGTCTCTTAGAACAGATGCTTCACTTGAGTGTACCCTATCAGCAATCTAATGTTCTCTCTCTCTCTCCCTCTCTCTCTCTCTCTCTCTCTCTCTATATATATATATATATATATATATATATATATATATATATATATAAAAATTATTGGCACCCCCGGTTAAGATGTGTTAAAAGCCTTAAAATAAATTCAATTTTTATTGCAGAAGCAGACTCTCACACTGCAAATTGTGGAAAAATGTAACCTTCAACTCAAGTGAATTTTAAGTGAAAAAAATCCCTGACAAAGAAATGCAGAAAAGCACCTCATGCCCACTGTGAAGTATGGGGGAGGATCGGTGATGCTGTAGGCCTGTTTCTCTTCCAGAGGCCCTGGGAACCTTGTTAGGGTGCATGGCATCATGAACGCTTTGAAATACCAGGACATTTTATATCAAAATCTGGTGGCCTCTGCCCAAAAGCTAAAGATGGGTCGTCGCTGAGTCTTTCAACAAGATAATGACCCTAAACATGTGGCCAAGATTTGATGTAAAATAATTATTTCTTAATGTGGGATTTTTTGCCCATTGAATAAATGCACTTGAATTAAAGGTTGGATTTTCATCTTTTTTCATTGTGGTCCTATATTATTTAGAAAAAACTAAATTTATTAGAAGTTAAAGAACATATCTTAACCAGGGGTGCCAATAATTATGGAGGGCGCTATATGATTCCACCACCACAAATCCTTGCATCTGGATCATACAGTAAACGTCCATTTGGCGCACCCTGTAGAAAATAGCACTCAACATTCAGAATAATTGCTAAGTTGAATGTAAACAAATGCCACGTGGTGGCAAAGATGTCAAACACGTGTAGCTGTATGGGATGGAGAACACTGATTGGTAATGAGGCGAACTTGTCTGTCCGGAACCTGATTGCAAAAAAAAAAAAAAAATTCACTCCCATTTTGATTGGCAGCGAATTAGTATTGTTTTTGTGATTCTCCTCCTCATGTGACTGGACAACGACAGCTGCCAATCATATCAACACCTCACGGCAGCAGATGTGATTTATTCATAGGCAAACATCACTCACGCTCATTCTCTGTCCGATAGAGGCTCAAGATGGCAGCTTCCAGTGGATCCGTGGAAAACTCCGTTATTTCACAACCGAATAACCCGTTCTCAAGGCGTAACGTCACACTGGAAGAGAAAAAGAGGAGAAAGGAGCTTGGACCTGACCGACCCGAATTTAAGATACAACAGCAGGCAAGTGATGGATGAGCTGACACCCGGAGCTACTCCCGCACTTGTTACGACAAACAGCGATGGCTCGCTGGATGTGGCGTTAGCAACGCCTTT
Organism: Gymnothorax reevesii; assembly: GCA_029721435.1. Lineage (NCBI taxonomy): Eukaryota > Metazoa > Chordata > Actinopteri > Anguilliformes > Muraenidae > Gymnothorax > Gymnothorax reevesii. The sequence continues at coordinate 11,008,347 of CM056579.1, read as the reverse complement.
TATTGCTTTCCCTGTTTGCTGTTCCAAGTTTGATAGATTTAACAGGGCCACTGTGAAAAGAACAGTACATCTACTACTGAGGGTCTGGCCAGGAATATGTTCCCCATTCTTTATTTTACCGCGCAAGATACAATTTTGCAATATACTGAGCCCTATTTCATACTGTGAAGCCGGTTTTGCCGCGAACAAAATTTCTGTCCGATGTGTGGTCCTAACGTTCGCTCTGCATTCCGCATTGAGGTCACTATTTTGTAACAACAGGTAGTGTGAAAGCGGGGTAAAGTGCATGCGCGAGCGGATGTTTACTCCCTGGCCTTCTAGAATTTTCACCAACTCGAGTTTGTATCCCTCATCAAAAAGGTAAAAATTTCCGTCCACAGTAATAACGTTAGCAACAACCTGTAATCTCACTACAGCACTGCTGTGAACGAGATTTGGTGGCTGCTTTTGTGCAGTTGTGCCCGTCAGTGGACACGGAGCTGCAGATTTATGCACGCAGTTACAATATTCTATCACTAGATGGTAGCCCCGGATCAGTTATTGAATCTTCACAAGTAAGCCAAGTTCGAACGCTGTTTATATTAAATGGACGAGTTCACTCCAATCCCTGGATGGATCAAGCCAACCTTGGTTTGACTTAAAGGGGTTGGCACATCCATACTACAGGGTGGACCAAAAATAGTGTTTCTCCTTCCTCTCAGAACTCCAGGGTGGATGAGGAACTTGGAAATGAGTGGGCAGGATTGACAAAGCCCTGCTTATTGTGGATTAGCGGGTTGGTCACTGGTGTGCCTTCCCTTTTCTCTGCTCATCGTGACATTATTGGCATTGGCTTAGACAGTCTCGTCACCGTTTGAGTTCCGTCCTGTGAACACCAATTTTCCGTCCATGTAACATTAGACAAAAATTTTAAATTCCCTTTTTTTTAAACCAATATTGCAGTGATCCAGGTCTAAAATTTCCTGTAAACATTTGTTTTTATGTTATCAATGAAATAAACCACATATATACCATTAATTAATAATTTCATCCTATTAACTACAGTGGGACCTGTTGGTCACACTTTCTGTGGAATCTGTCATTCATGTATATAAATATGTAATTTACCACAGCTGTAAGGTACTGGAAAAGCACAAAAATGCACCTTGAAAATCCTTAAAGTGCTTGAATTTCACTTTGTAAAAGGTGTACGAAGCTTGTAGACAACATTCCATTGGTGGGGTAATATGGCATTAACTACAACCATTTTGTTTCATTTCAATATGAGGATACATTTTTAATGAAAATTCCAAAATTTAGGACTGAAACTTTTCGCCATTCATATTTTAACAGATTGTTTTATTTGTGGAATGCCAGTCACCTCTATCAAATTTCTGATACTACAGCTGCTTTTAAATCGAAGCCATTTCATTTTTATAAAGAAAAGTTCAACAACTATTTTTCTTCTGATGATTCATGTACATGGGTTGGCAAATGCCATTGTGCACGTTGTCGTCTGTCCCTCTGATGTTACTTACACTTGCTGATAAACTGTCTTATTTTATTATTACTATATTTGTATGTGTGTATATATATATATATATATATATATATATATATGTTTTTTTTCTTTCTTCTCATTGTTCAATCGTCTGTACATGTTGTGGGATGATTGCCTCACAATAGGTGCCTTGCCACCTGTGCGATCATTTCCTGACTTCTGTCAAAGCTTAATAAATTAAAAATAAAATAGAATAATAATAATAATAATAATAATACATTTTATTTATGGGCGCCTTTCAGGACACTCAAGGTCACCTTACAAAAGTAGCAAAAGTATTGGTTAAAACCAAGAACAAAATAATGCACATAAAAACAAGAACACAGTAACTACATAAGAGTAACAGACAGCGGGAGAGAGGATATGGTCAGACAGAGAAGGCTAGATGAAACAAATGGGTTTTGAGCTTAGATTTAAAGGTGGAGAGAGAGGTTATGTTGCGGATTGATTGTGGGAGAGAGTTCCAGAGGAGGGGGGCAGCACGGCCAATGGCTTGAGACCACATTGAGGATAATCGGGCGGGAGGTGTACTAAGGAGCATGGAGGAGGAAGATCAGAGAGTCCTGGAGGGTGTGTAGATATGAAGGAGATCAGAACGGTATGGAGGAGTGAGGTTATGAAGTATCTTGAAGGTGAGGAGGAGAATCTAGCAGTCATTGCGGTGTTTTTTTGGTAACCAGTGCAGCAGTTGAAGAACAGGAGTGATGTGATGAATGGAGGGGGTTCTGGTGATGATCCGAGCAGCTGAGTTCTGGACCAGTTGAAGTTTAAGGAGAAGCTTGAGAGGTAGACCGGAAAGGAGGGAATTGCAGAAATCAAAACAGGAAGTGACCAGGGCATTGATGAGGATGGCAGTGCTGTTAGGTGTGAGAGACGGTCGGAGACAGCGGATGGTATGTAGGTGGAAATATGCTGACTGAGTGATGTTATTGATGTGAGCTTCAAATGAGAGATTACTGTGGAAGATGACACCCAGGCTCTTAACTTTGGGGGAGGGAGGGACTGAGGAGTTGTCGAGTGTTATTTAAAAGTTAGGAGACTTGGCCAGAGTTGATTTTGAGCCAACAAGGAGTACTTCGGTTTTGTTGCTATTGAGTTTGAGAAAGTTATGAGTGAACCAGGAATTAACTTTGGTGAGGCAGTCAGAGAGGGGTAAGGGGCGGAAGGGTGGAGTCAGGCTTGGAGGAGAGGTAGTGCTGGGTGTCATCTGCGTAACAATGAAAGTGTACACCGAATTTTCTGAAGATGTGACCATCAGGTAGGAGGTAGATAATGAAGAGGAGGGGGCCCAGGACAGAGCCCTGGGGAATGCCAGTAGTGAAAGGGGTGAGCTGTGATCTGAAATTTTTGAGTTGAACAAACTGGGTGTGATCGGAGAGGTATGACTTGAACCAGGTGAGGGGGGTGCCAGTGAAACCGATTGATGCAAGTCTTTCAAGGAGAGTGAGGTGAGAGATTGTGTCAAAGGCTGCGGCTAAATCAAGGAGGATGAAAATTGAAAGTAGTCCAGAATCAGCTGCCATCAGAAGATCGCGTGTGATTTTGACCAGGGCAGTCTCAGTGCTATGGAGGGGACGGAAATCAGACTGGAACACTTCAAACAGATTATTTTCAGAGAGGTGAGAGTGGACCTGAGCTGCAACTACTCTTTCAAGTGTTGGGATGGGACCCCCTCCGATAGGATCCCTCCCCCAGACTGAATGGGAGGGCTCGTTAGTTGCCATCTCCCGATGACAAGCCCCCACACCTGCAGGCGAGGCGCCCCCAGAGCGCATTGCCTCAGGGTGTGGTAATACACTAGTCAGTGTTTGAGAGGAACCCCGCTGACAGGGTTCCCAGGACTGAATGTGCGACTGTGCTGGCTGTCATATCCCTGAGATATGACTGCGCAAAGGTCAATGCAGAAGACCGAGAGGCCGACCTGCAAATGTCCTCCGCAGATACGCCCTTAAATAGCGCTGTAGAGGATGCAATGCCCTGGGTAGAATGTGCAGTCAATCCTGCTTGGGCAATGAGACCCACCGCCGAATAGGCTCTGCAGATTGCATCACAGATCCAGCGGGCGAGGCATAGTGCTGAGAGAGGGGCCCTCTGAGCCCATCGACCACAATAAACAAACAGCTGATCCACTTCCCTAAGATTTGCAGTGCATTCCAAGTAAAGACTGAGCGCGCACACTGGGCACAGCTTGCAACACCCTCTGAACTGCCATGAGTTCGAGTAGGTTGATATGATGCTGGGGCCCCTGCCATGTACCTGCGACAGAAGCAGGGCCACAAGTCCCGCCCCACCCTGTGAGGGAGGGTTCTACAAATATGTGGGTAAAGTGAGACAGGCACCCCATCCGAACCCCCTCAGTGTTGGCTGGGTGAGGCCAAAAACACCAACTTCCGTCGTGCTCGCATTGGTATGCTGAGGATGCGCTGTTGGTCTTGCCTTGGGTCTAGATGAAGGCGTATGAACCAGCGCTGAAGATCCTTCATGTGCAGCATCCCTAAGTACCACGTTGTTTGGTTGGGCTGCAGGGGGCTCTTCTCGTTGTTGATAGCTAAGCCCAGCTGAGCAGTATGTTGCATTACCAGCCTCGAATGGGCGGCTGCCATCTGCTTGGAAGGGGCCAGGATCAGCCAATCATCCAAATATGTCAGGATCCTTATCCCCTTCCGCTGGAGCGGCGCAAGCGCCGTCTCCACACATTTGGAGAATGTCCGAGGCACCAGGGAATATCCAAATGGGAGGCGACAAAACTGGAAACTCCAGTCCTCCAATGCAAAACGAAGGAACTTCTGATGGCCCGGCAGGATTGGGACATGGAAATAAGCGTCCGTCAAATCTATTAACGTCACCCAGTCGCCTGGTCTGACATATTCTGAGACATAGCAGAGACCTCACCATCAGCATCCAGAATTGTCTGCAAGCAATATACATGTTTAGGTTGCGAAGAACCAGAATGGGCCTCAGGCCTCTGATTTTTTGGAAATCATAGAATAAAAATAATAAATAAGGGAAATAAAATCCCGCTTGAGCTTCCAATTGGGGAACCGGTACTACGGCCCCTTTTCGTAGGAGCGAGTTCACCTCTTCCCTCAAAACCGCCATCTCCGTGGAATTGGGGAGCCTCGTCCACACAATGCCGTTGAATCAGGGAGGATGGTAACAAAACTGCAACGCCTATCACTTCCACAGTTTTCTGTCCTGCGAGACTGGGAGGGGGGCGCACAAACTCACCCAAAACTGATAATGGTTTGTGAATGGTGAAGCAGTTGATTCTATGGTCTCCGATAGCCTGGGCCCTCCCTGTGGGAAGGGTCGACCGCGGGGCCCTGCTGGAAGGGTTGAGAGCATAATGACAGCAATGCTTCCACTGCATCCCCAAGCATATCACTGGTGACTCGCTCACCATGGATGGCGGGGGCACAGCTATTTCTGAGTAAAGCGAGACCTCTTCCTGACGTTTACCCTCGGAAACATTAATGTGCAGAAACACTTTGGCCTGTGGAGCAGAACGACTGAAGGCTTCCCCCAAGGGCTCATAAGCACCAGTACCAGAATTACACTCATGAACATCCCGCCCCTTGCCTCCGGGATGCACAGTGAATGTGGCATGACACATCAGGAGCCATGGAGCCAAAATGGTGGACAGCTCTCCTCACTGGTGACACGCCCGGACGAGACAAGTTCATCGAATTTAGAGATTCATTTTGAACCAAATCAGCATTGAAACACGGGAGGGTATCCAATTTTGGTTTAGCCACCGAGTTTGAACGTGTGCTACCCCCATGGGTAGAGCAATGCAAACCTTGCTGACTCTGTGTTAGGCTGATTAGAGCGAAGAGACGACCAGTCATCAGACCTGCGACAGTGGCGGCTTGGTGGATGTTGGGAGACACGGGGCCTGCTGGAGGACTGCTGAGGGCGTAGGTGAGAGCCCAGCTGCTCTGACGCTTTCCGGGCTGCCTCCAAGCGATCAACCATCGTTTGGATACCTGGTCCCAATAGAGAGGTAGTGGAGATGGGTGCGTTGACGAGCGCCCGCTTTCCGTGCTCCTTCAGGGAGAACAGCCAAAGCCAAAGGTGAGGGTGCCTCACCTGTGCGGCACACATGCTTCGTCCCCTCACAATGGCGAACGCCTGGGACATACGGAGCATGGACGCCACCGTCATCTGGATCTCCTAGATTTCCTCCGGGGTGAGCTCCGCCTTCTATTGCTTCAGGCAATCTATGGAGCCAGCGAGGAAGGCCATGCTGTGTGCTATCACGACCACTTGAGGCGCACTAGCAGAACAGCAGTCAAACAGGCTCGCAGTCATCCTGTCCCTCTCAGACGGAAGCAGCGGCCGACCGCCTGGCCACATGGAGGCGGAGGGGAGCAAACACCACCTCACCGAATCGTCAATTGCCAGTGCGCCCGTATCCCACTTCCAGCCTTCAACGGTTGAATAGGGCGCATAGGAGATCGCCTGGGACTTCAGGCAATCAGGTTCCCCTAATCATGCTGGGTATAGCCAAAAATGGGTGCAATCTTGGGACATACCATCTTGGGCGACAGTCTTGACTTCGGCTTGGAAAGCAGGCTAATGGTGAAGTTGTCCGCCTGGGAACCGGAGGGCTGCGGGGGCAGAGGCATCTCCATCCGTTCTGCTGCCGACTGAAATGACCCAGACAGGTCATCCAAGGGGTAGCGGTGCTCTGGGGGAGGCTCGTCGTCCTGGAGGAGGGATACTGGATCCTCTTCGTAAACCTGACGGTCATCCTCCTCATCATACTCGTCCCAGGGCTTGGAGTGGGCCACCGCCACCGACTCTCGGGCTGCCTCCGAGCCAGTCTGAAGGGTGTGTGTGGCCCGCACAAACTGCTGCCGTCGCTTGCGCTCCTCCCAAGGAAGCGCTGCACAGGCAGCACAGAATCCGGACTCCTCCTGGTGACACCAGCCCAGGCAGATGAAGCAGTCGTCTTGCTGGTCTTCGGGCATCATGAGGGAGGAACAACGTTGACAGGACTTTTCCATGTTGGAATCACGACACAAGAAAGTGACACAAATTTCGCGAGTTCAATATCTCTCAAGGCTAAGTGGAAAAGGGAGACGAGCATTGGCAGCACCAGGGCTTTATAGGAGGTGAGTACGTGTTCAGTTTTCTTTCTCAGGCACCGAGGCGGGGCCTCGGAGGTATAAACCAATAGCGAAGCCCGTACAAAATAGAACCAAGTACGATTCGGGCACCAAAGTCCACAGGATTATCTAAGATAGGTGATGCCAGCTTCAAAGGAGGTGCTTAGTGATAAGGCCTAGAATATACTTGCTGCGTGACCGAACGGACGCGTACACAGTGTGCTTCATGAGTGCACTCACTTGCTGCAGCACAACGCGTCCAAAACGCATAGTATTGGAGGTCTCCACTAGAGGCAGACAGCAGCATATCGGACCCTGAAATACGCGAAAACGGCGGGCGGTATTGCCCCGATATCGCATACACAATGGATTCGTTCGCACAAGCGCCTCTAGCGGTCATGTCAATACTGCATCTTGCGCACGCGGCACGTTACCTCGTGTCGAGATGAGCGACTTCTATGCTCACGAATATAGAATACGCGTGGCAGCCATGATGCGTAAGCGCACGGGTCGTGAGCAGCAAGTATATTCCAGGCCTAAGGCAGCACATTTATAGCCGATCTAAGCCGAAACTTGGCACATAACCTGCTCCCGACCAGGTTAAGCTTGCAGCGTAAGTTACCATAGTAATCTAGCCACGTTGAAAGAGAGCCACCTTTGTGACATTTCAAAGCCTATAGCTTTAGGCTCAACATACCTCGCTCACCCACTTATCTTGCTTCGTAGTATACCTCCCAGCAAGAATTAACATATGTGAGTCAAACAATGGAACCGTGTTTGTCAGAAATACATCCATTGCCCGAGACATATCACTGTTTCGACATCTGGCCATTGGTGGCAAGAACATAATGATCGCAAGGGGCAATACCATACAATAAAAACGGAAATCAGTCAGCTACGGATTTCGTGCATCATTTCATTTACCAGCACAATGCTAGCTAGCAACATAATGCTAGTTGACATCAACACTGCTTCCACGTGCGCTTGTTTCTATTGACGTAACTACTCTCTGATTGGTCAATAGTGATTCCTCCTTTACTAGCTGACAGGTAGCTTTACTTGCTTCCGGCTCAGGTGAGACCAAGCTCTATTAAAAGAATATTAGCTATATATCATTTCTCGACTTTTGTTTAGTAATCATTTAATAGAAAATCAGATAACGACTTGTTTACCTTTTTTGATTTCCAATTTCCAAACGAAAATTGGGAGACAATTCGTTTTTCGTTTGCCCACATCATAACAAAACAGAAATCAGTTTCTTCTCCGTTTTTTCATTTCTTAAATCAAAACGAAAAATGGATGGCCGAAAAGTACGTGGACCGTCGAGGTATCAGTTCAAAAATGCAAGAGGGAGGTCAAGATGCGGTGTTGGGGTCACATGGAGGAAAACTTTCGTATGTGAGGAAACAAAATCAAGCCCAGGACTTCCCATGACCACTTGCTGCCTGCAAGCCCCTCCCGCCAGCAGGTCAGGCACATAAAAGCAGTGGTCAACCATTTTATCACTGTCTTCTCTTAGCTCTTGTCTCTTGGACTCTTGTCTCTGGACTCTCTCTTGGCTCTCTCTCCCTTGGAGAGGCTCCTGGACCCCTGGGGACTGCTCAGGCTGGGGTACTCCTCCCCCACCTCTTAGGCCCAGCATAGACCGGCCATTCTGAAGAATCTGCCTGGCTACCAGGAGTAGAGCAAGCCTTGGAAGCAACAGCTTGCTTTTGAGGAGCGGCCAGCCTCCCTCCTCTTCCCACAGCAAAGACACGGACTTTTGCGGCGCCAGAACCGCTCTTCCCAGCCGGATCAACATCGCCCACGATCGGATCCTCCAGCAACCTCCAAACCTCTTTTCTCTACCAAGGACTGGTAATGACTGGGCATCTTTAAAGACTTAAACTGACTGTGTGTATTTGTAAAATGATAGTTGCTGTGATTGTTTTTCGGATTGTCTTTTAGTAGGACTGGATGGTATTAATGTATAGCAGACAAGGTCTTGCATGCAAATAACCCCCTGTAGACTAACACGGCGCCTTTCCTGTGCAAAACACATGCATATCTCTTCATTTTAACGTAATACACACGCACAAACAACATCGAGCGTTTTAAGTCATTTAACTGTATATGTGTGTCTAATGTGAATAGAAGCCACTAGATGGCAGTATTGACCTTCTCTTTTGTTAAGCCCAGAATGGAGCTAGGTTTGGACATGTCCTGGGCATGTCTGAGTTTAAAAGTCCCAGAGAATTAAAAAAGTCTAAAAGGTGGGAGAGGTCTGCAAAAGAGTATATAAGGAGGAAAATTGAGAGAGTAAAGTAGTAGGAGAAACTGCAAGGAAAAGGATACATTTGACCAGACCTGTCATTTTTTTTTTCATGACCTGTGAAGCTTTTTGTGGATTTTTGCCTGTGTTGGAGTATTTTCCTCACCCAGGACATCACCAAGCAACCCCACCAAAGGGACTTTAATATTTTTGTTCTTGTATTTATTCATTTTGGTCAGTAGAGTAGATAGTAAATTAGTTAAAAGTGTTTGTTTAATTAAACCTGTTTAAGTTTTAAAAAGTTTGTCTGTCATCCCTTGCTGTCATATATGTTATAACAAATTGGGGCCATAACATAACTGACTTTTGAAACTCTTGAAACTTTCCTTTGCTACAGAGACTTGGTCCCTGTTACAGTAGGGTTGCCTTCCCCCACTCCACATGGTCAGCAAGGCTCCTCCACTCACACCTTAGATCATCCCTTTGTTCTCTCTCACCCACACCCACACGCACGCACACACACACCTCCTTCATTGTGCATATAGTGTGTTAAGTGAAGTGTAGATTGTGTGTTTCATTTGTTTCATTTAAATAAGTATTCTTTAAAGACATATGCTGTGGTTATTAATGTTGTACAAGAGTGAATGAAATTGCCAGCCTCTTCCATGTAGAACTCCCGAATCCTCCAATCTAGCTATTGATTAGGTAAGTTGGTTACAATGATTAATTTAATTATTAATTAATTTCCACAATAATTGCTTAGTGGATATTGAGACTGAGATTTTATTAATTGGCTATTGTTTTCCCTTCACTAAAGGAGAGTGGTGCCTGGAGGTATTCATATTAATATGTAATATTAATATTACAATATCATGTTTTTGATAGTCAGATTAATAATATAATTTGGCAAATTGCCTCAACACATGGTAGCCACCTGTGAGGTGTAACCCCAACAGCCAGCGCCCTTGTATGACGTGCCATTGCACTCACAAAGATGTTGCCACTGCTTGGGCATTATCAGCACTAAGGTGCCACCATTCGAGGTATTTCCCCAACATTGGTGTTCTGAGCGAGGCCATTACCCCAACAGTGACATTCACGCCATCTACTGTTTCACTACAAACTCTGCAGTTTCTTGTTGTGAAACGTCTGTGGATCACGCAGGCGGAAGGAAAGTACAACAAATGAAGTCCCTGCTCTGTTCTTGTAAAAAAATGTGTTTTAGTAGTAAAAGCTGAACAATCTGAAAGGTAAATGCTTTTTTTTTTTTCATTTTTAGGTTAACATTTATGGAACCTTTACATCGTTTATTTTCATATAGCATTTTTATTTGTAAAACAGAACATACATTTTGACGGAATTGTCATATTTGTAGAACTTGTATTTGTAAATCATTGGGCACATATTTGTGTATACCATGGGCCATTTGCAAATCACATTATATTTGTTTGCAGATCCTAATGCGTTTGTAAAACATATTCTATTTATTTCTGACTTATTGGCACTAAAATAACTCCATACATGGCCCCCAAGGTGTTTACTCAGTTGAAAAAATTGCAGGGGAAAGTTAAAGATCGTTTTTATTGGCCGGGGTGGTTTGGGGATGTTAGGCAATAGTGTCAGAATTGTGTAGATTGTGCCTCCTGTAAGATGCATGGCCGGGCCCCGTGTGCACCTCTCCAACTTACCATCACTTCATGACCTTATGAACGTGTGGTTCTAGATATATTGGGCTCACAACGAGAAACGGGGGACAAGAACAACTATATTATGGTTGCGGGGGATTATTTTTCTAAATCGGTAGAGGCATTTCCTCTCCCAAATCAGGAAGCTCACACTATTGCCAAGGTGTTGGTGGAGGAGTGGATCTGTCAGTATGGAGCCCCACGCAGCATTCATACTGACCAGGGTCGTAATTTCGACTCAAACTTGTTTAGAGAAACGTGTCGGTTGTTGAACATCAGTAAGACACAAACTTTTGCTTATAATCCTCAATCAGGTGGATTTCTTGATTTATCAGAAGCATCAGCGGTCCAGGGGGCAGATGATGTAAGGCACCAGCAGTTGGCTGGTCCCTGTCGCTCACCTGAGGTCTCCTTTGGCTCCTCTTGGGTACATCACTGGCATGTGCAGCCTGTTGGGACTGAACCAGTGGAAAGGGGAATAGAACTGCCAGTCCACGGGGTACCAGAGACGGAAAGTCACTGCATGACTGCAGCAACAGTGGAGCTGGGGGAGACGAGTGGCGGCGATTTACCAGGGGTGAGTGTGGAGCCGCAGTCCCAGCCAGTTTCCAGGACTGATTGCCATGTCCAACCTCATAGGCAGGGAGGCTGGTCATCGAGCCCTACGGAGGGAGGTGTTGGAGGGACACTGCCACAAAGGATTTGTCCTGAACGGCAGCAGAAGCCACCGGCATGGTCTTGGGCTATGATATGGGGTAGCGTGACTCGAGGGAAAGTCTCCTCTGAATGGGGGGGAGTGTAGTAAACGTGGATTGTGGGTGGTGGCGAAGGCTAATTGAGGAGTGAGGAGTCACACGTTTTTAATTAAGGCTATTGGAGAGTTAAGCATTTTCAGCCGGATGTGATTGCGAGGGATTGACTTGATATTGGGGGGCAGAGTCAAAAGGGGGAGGATGGGTAGTGCGGAGCGTCGTTGTTTGTTAGGACATGTCGCCTGATTGAAGTGACCACTGTAAATGCACTCGCAGAAGAGGGCTGGGGGCCGGTCGTAGCTGTTTTGGGCTACAGGCTGTGAAAACAGTGTAGGGATAGATGTTCCGGCGATAGGGCTGCTGTATGTGAGCCGTGTCCGACCAGCGCCAAGCCTAGACCCTGAGGGAGGGTCTCATTCGTCCGGAAAGTTAAGCGGGCTTTTAAAATGAGAAACGGTGTTTAATGTATTGTTTTGTCTGTTATTGTCTTCGTCTAATTTAATGTTTCATAGTTTCTATTTTAATAATAGAAATCGCCTCTTTGTGGGATTAGAGGAAAGTTGGGGAGTCAGTGGGTGCCGTAGGTGTGGGATACATGCCTCTTTTGTCCACTGCATTCAGCGAACCTATGAGCGGTGAACATCTGTGTGCCTGCTTTTGTATTACGCCTTGCATACGGGCCTTATTGCTCTTTGGTCACGTGTGCTTCTATGCCTATGTTGAACTTTAGTGAGTAAATTGACGTGGAGTGGTTTAGTTTGTTGTGATACGGAGGGTGGCTGGTCAGGTGGGGGAGTTGGCTTGTGTCGGGGGGTGGTTATGCAGAGGGAGCGTGGTCAGTTCTCGACTGTTCCCAAAGAGGATGTTGCTTGATGAATTGTAATAATAAAGATTCTGCTTTTCCTGACTTTGGAGTGTGTGTGGTGTTCTCAGTCTCGGACGCCGGACCTTACTGGTATAAAAAAGGCGGTGGCAGCAATTACTCTTGACCTGTCCAGTTATATTCTACCTTAGTGGGCTTTATTACAGGCTGTACCCCTGGTGTGAACCAACAGACAGGCGACTGTGGCACGAGTTATGGAGAATTATTATAATGGTAACTGGAAGAATTTGTCACACCATGCAGTGCATTGCACTCTGCTGTGTATGGGGTGGAGTAATTGCAATTATGCAAATGCACGAATCATCCATGTCCAGTGCACTGACACACCTCCACACTGTGAGAAACACTGGGTTTTGGACCTGAATCACCCATGTCCAGTGCACTGACACACCTCCACACTGTGAGAAACACTGGGTTTTGGACCTGAATCACCCATGTCCAGTGCACTGACACACCTCCACACTGTGAGAAACACTGGGTTTTGGACCTGAATCACCCATGTCCAGTGCACTGACACACCTCCACACTGTGAGAAACACTGGGTTTTGGACCTGAATCATCCATGTCCAGTGCACTGACACACCTCCACACTGTGAGAAACACTGGGTTTTGGACCTGAATCACCCATGTCCAGTGCACTGACACACCTCCACACTGTGAGAAACACTGGGTTTTGGACCTGAATCACCCATGTCCAGTGCACTGACACACCTCCACACTGTGAGAAACACTGGGTTTTGGACCTGATGCTGATGACAGCTGGGGCTGTCCTTGTGCTTTTGGGTCTGGAGAACACAATGGCTGTTTTTTCAAAAACCACTTGAAATGTTGACTCGTTGGACCATCTGAGAGAGCACAGCAGAAGCGTGTTTTGTTTTCCAAAGAGTCTGATTGTTGGATCAGTTTGAAACCAGGGGCAGCTGGTGAACTGGCAACAGGAAAAATCACAACCCATCCCTTAAAAATAATGATTAGTCATGACCCGTTATCAATCATTCATTTAAATTACCTTTACAGAAACTCTGAAAACTCTCAACGTTATCAAGTCTGGCCAGTTTTCATTTATAACGCATACCTGTCAGCTCTTATGCATTTGGAGTGAATAATAGTGGCCTATTTACGTTCCCCTGTTGTAGTCAGTAATTATTCAATCAAGGCACATGTAAGTGATTCTCGCGCTTTTCTTTAATTGGCGTGGACGAAATGGAATTGCATTAGGACGTTTCAGATGATCTTATTTCATTTAAACAATTTAAATAATCTGTTATGATTCTGCCTTGTTCTGTTCATGTGTTGCCATGTCTTGATCCATGCCATGTTTTTTTCCTGTTTATTCCTGCATATTCTCCCATAGTTCATTCCCTAAGTTATATTCCAGTTCATGTTTTGTCTCATACCTTGCATTGCACTTTGTCTCTCCCTGTCTGGTCTTTTGTCATGTGATCGCTCACTGCCCCAGTATTGTGTGCCACACTTTTGGGTGATTTCATGGCTTCTGGGATTTCAACCATTCCTTCCAAACTAGTTTACTTCCTTTACCTTGCTTTTCTATTTTACTAACAATACTAACAGTTTGTTGTTTTAGTTAAACTTACTAACGAAGACTAACATTGTTTATAGTGCTAACTTACTAACAAGGACAAGGGATTGTACAGCTGCACATTACTAATTGACTAACAAGCTCTCAGCACTCGCTCTGCTCTAGACTCCGCCCCTTGCCTTCACTCAATTTACTTTGCTGTGCTTCAAGCAGATCTTCTGCACCTTGTTAAACACTGTTCTGCCTCTCAGTCTGTACACTTTAGAAGTCCCTAACCGGAGCTGTATGTTTGTCTACAGGCTGTCTCTCTGATCCCTGTCCGCGTTTTGGCTTTTGCCAATTTCTTGTAATCAGGAACTTCCTCATGTTCATTCCTTTGTGATTAGTCTGATCCAATTCAACTGCTTCCCCCTTTGTAGCAAGTGATTTCCCCATGTTTTTAAGCAGTCATTTCACTCACAGCTTCTTGTCAGAACGTTATTCAATATTTCATTGTGCAGAGCGCCTTATATGCCATTGAGTATTGTTTTTCTTCTACTGGTTTGTCCGACTTCAATTCTTGCCATTGCCCTTTTTGTATTGTTTTTGTCTTTCAGGATTTCAACCCATTTTTGTATGACCACGATTTCTGTGTTTGGATGCCCTGTATATGACCCTTGGCTTTGTCCATCGACTACGACTTTTTGCCTACCGTTTACGTACCTTTGCTCATCTGTCTTCCTGTTTCTGACCCCTGCCTGTCTAGTCGACACTGTTTTTGGATTTTGTATTGCGGCTTGGAAATTGTGTTTTTTGGCTTTGACTCGGACTCCATTAAAGGCACGCGTTTTTTGGATTACTGTCTCTCGCGTGTGGTTCCTGAACTGTACCTCACACAATCATGAAACATATGCATTGCTTCCAACCCGAGTAAAACAGGTCATGACTAATTTGATTGTAAGGAATGGTTTTGAGCTTCCCCTACTGCCAGTTCACCAGCCTCCCCTGTTTAGCCGCCTCAGCAATAATGCAAAAAATGTTAAGAACATTTCCCATCGAATGATTGCAAGAAATGTAGGAAATGTCACAATCCTCAGATTCAGAGCTTCTTGAGAAACGTGTCAGTAAAAGGGCATGCTCTAAATGCTTGTGATCTACCAGCCCTAGATAGCACTGCCTGAGAAAGCACCTCCATAATATGTGGTTATTCCTCCTTATGCTCCAAAAACAACTCCATCAAACTGATATCCAGTCAAACACCAGGACCCTGGGATTCCCAGCAGAACATCTCCCTGAGCATCACACTTCCTCCAGCAGCTCGTCTTCTCCCCTCTGTGCATCTTGGTAACATCTCTTCCCCAGGTAGGCAGCGCATCTGTACCCAGCTGATGTCCATAACGTAATAGAAAACGGGACTCTGCGGACCAGGTGACCTTCCTCCATTACTCCAGTGTATCATTCTGAAGCTCTCAGGGCCATTGTAGGTACTTTTTACAGCAGACAGGGGTTAGAATTGGGAATCTGATCAGTCTGCAGGTACAATGTCCCATATGCAGTATATAGGGTTAGATCCTCTATGTATTGAGACACATTCCTATCATAACCATAATTAATAACCCCTTAGATCCTAACTTTTATATTGCACATCACTTTATACTCATTTCTCTGTAATTTAGCAGGGCATATTTGGGGTTGTGGGAGACTGTGGGGTCTCCTCTAGAAAACAGGCTGAAATTCCACAGATTTGAATGCAGCAGCTGTATTTATTGGACCCATATTTGGGTCCATGGGTTTTATCGGATTAGTATCTTTGAGTTTATCCGCAGTCACCCTTCAGTCTGTTTGTACATGATGGAATGTAGCCCTTGTGCCTCAATGAGCCTTGGATGCCCTTTCTGACGAACCCCTAATCGCCGGTTCATGGTTTTATTCCTCCTTGATCCACTGCTGACTGGGAACAAACGACCATCCTCACTGCTTCAAGGAAACTCTGACACAGTCAGCTGGCCACAATGATCTGGCCCTTGTTAAAGTCACTCTGGTCCCGTTATTCCTGCATTCAACACATTGACGAAGAGAAGCAACTGTTTGTTTACTGTCTTAAGTTGGTTTGTGAACCTTAATATCCAATTTTGTTACGAAATAATGAATGTTGTTTGCACCATCTGCGGCTGGTTATAGTGTTCATTATAATAATTATTGGTGTATAATTCCAGAATACCATGTATAACTTTCCAAAAATTAATAACGACATTGAAACAGCTTGGTAATGAGTGATGGCTTTATCAATTGAAAAAAAGTACATGAATTTGAGGAAAAACAAATGATTAAGAAGACTGACTATGGTTTTGTATTTTTGCTTAAAAAGACATTGCTTTGACATGCATAGATGTGTCACAACCAAAAAATTCCATGAAAATGTCACTGTGTAGTTACCACTGCTGTTTCTGCATCCGAATCAATGGAACAATGAACAAAAATCAAACATGCTAATGAAAAGACGGTATTTGTACAGATGAAAGCTGCTTAGGTCATGATAGAGTTCCTCTGGGCAGTATCTGTATGAGCTGTGGAATAACTGGCAGGTGCTGTTAATCTGTCACAGTGCCAGAGAGGACTCACTGAAGGTAGCAAAAATGCAGAAAATGAATCGGTGATGGAAAATTTTCGCTCTCACAAAAAAACGTTCCCTTTTTAAATCAATGACTGTAGTTTGTGCATAGAAATAGCAGTTAACTTAAACTATTCAGCAAGGATGGGGCTCTGAGCATCCTGTTGTGCCTTGTGTATTTACTACTGCATTTTACGATGACCTGGGGGGGGGGGGGGGCTTTTCACCTAACCAGCCCAACAGGGGTTGTAAGACCTACTTAGTCAACTGTTTTCACCTGAAAGGATTCCTTCAGGCTTTTCTTAGCTTGTTTAGAAGTCATATGTGTCCAGATTAAGGGCACTTTAGCAGGCTTTGCTCTATATTCCTTGGCAAACTGCTTGTTGAACCTGGTGAAGATGTACTTCCAGTAGTCTGAGGCCTGGATGCTGGTGTCAGGCTGGATGCGCCAGTCTGGGTAAATGCTCTGATAGTCCTTGAATGGATGCCATTTCCATGCCGTTTCTTCTGACCGGAATTTTCTCTCACTTGCAACGCAGGTGGAGCAGATCTCACTCAGTAATATCCGGGATTTCCATTCCCTCATTCCCCCAATCCCCTGAGGACGGTGAATGGAGGCAAAGTGCTCTGAATGGTTCTGGCCTCCAGCTTCACATGGGGTCTTGCAGAAGGGACACTGCTTCCCACATCCAAACACCCTCTTAAACAGCTCCTTCTGTGGTTTAAAGGGCAGTGAGGTCAGCCTGTCACACACATCCCCTCCCCTCTGAAACTCAGCCGTTAAGTTCTGCTCCATTTCATCTACAAGCTTTGTCAGACACTGAGAAAAGTCTCCTGGTTTGGCCGTGTTTAAGGTCAGGACGGCTCTGAGGGGTTCCATGGGGAATACTAGCTCCTTCTGTAAATCACTACAGATATCCTGAATGAACTGCTGAATGTTCTGGTTCTCTTTAGCATTTCCTGTTACTTGTTCTTTGACCTGCGCCTGTGCCTTCTTTAAAGCTGTGTTTAATCTGTCGACCATCACCTTCAGGTGCTTAATCTCATTTTTCTTGAGAACATCTCCCTCAGAGAACTGCTGAACCATCTGCTCAAATATCCATTCCTGCACAAAGGACTGATAATTATTGATGTAATTCACAAAGTCCTGAAAATTACCATCTGTGAGTAGTTGCTTGAGGATTGAGAACTGGAAGAAGGTTCGAGTGCTGAAATCAATGCCTTTCTTCCCTGTCAACACTTCATCCACAAGGTCAGGCCCCAGAGATTGGGTGATGTATTCCCTCACTGCTGGTGCTAGGCATTTGTTGGTGAACTCCTCAGCTTTCTTCTGACACTGGTCTCTTTCATAGAACAAGTCCTTAAAGTCAGCACAGTACTGTTCCTTGCACTGTTCCAGACAGTGTCGGGGATCATTTGCACAGATATAATCCAAATGCATTTTTTCAAACTCCTGCGCTGCATGTCCACAGATGTGAATTTTTAATTCAGCCTTGATTTCAGCAGTAATCTCTTGATCACTGTGCTGCTCCAGGTTCACATCTATCATATGAAGCAGTTCTGTCATGTATGTGCTGTGGTAATCAGATCGTGTCTTTACTCTCTCATCTACAAACCGCCTGCTGATCTTGATGATGTGATTAGCCACATTTTGAGGTTTTACCCGAAGCTCTTCTCCAAAGATTGTGTTCAAGGTGTTTTTAAGCCATCCCTGTTTTTTGCTCTTCACTTCAAATGGCTCTGTGCCACATTCAGACAAGTTCCTCACTTTGGACAGCATTTCTTGGACTGAGCTCCCTTCCCTGCTTAAATTAGCCCTCAGCTGGTGGTAGACGTCTTGGACAATATCTCGTTTTTCCAGGCTAGAGAACTTCAGCTCTGCCACAGTGTCAGCCCACATCCCCTCGAATTCAGCCTCCAGCTGTTCGTCTGTCAGGCCTTTGGTTTTCCTGCATTGCTCAATCAGTCCCAGCACATTTTGCTGCATTGTGGCAGAGTGATTTTTCTTGATGTCCTCTAACCTGAACATGCCCTTCCTTATCTCCACTGCTGCCTCAAGCTTGTTCCTCACAGAGTTCTCTATCTCTCTCCTGATGGACATAGCTGTGCTGATGAAGTCCTCCTTGTACCTTTCCACTAAGTGAACATGTACATCTCTTCTCTGATAGTATTTATTAAGGTTTTCCAAAATAAGCTGTTCCCCTTTTGCCAATTCTGTGGATGCATCACATTTAAGGTGACTCAGCAGGTCATCCACAGTTGCAAAAGACTGATCTGGTGCTGCTATTGAGCTAAAGTTTGACACCTTAGTTTCAGCTGGTCTTAACCAGGAGTACATGTTCTTCCTGAAGCTCCACTCCCATGTGTTGAACTCTGTGCAAAGTTTTGAATAAGCATCGGCTACAAGACTGTTCCGGAAACTAAAAATAAAGTTTTCATACTTCACTGCCTCCCATAAACTCCGAGTCCATTCAATAAACTCGCTGACTGTGTGTGGTTTGTTCTGTCTTGATTTGTGTGCTTTAAATATCTCAATCACATTACTTTTGAACTTATTAACGGACTCACTGTAGCCAGCACTGACAGGAGCCATGGGAGGGTTGCCATGCCAGAGCCCAGGGATGTACCAGGTGTTTCTCTCCGGATCGTACTCCATGACATCTGTGAATTTTTTGTTATTTCCCCTTTTCTCCATCTTAGCTGCTGCTTGGGTCATCTCATTTAGCTGATCCAGTAAACTCTTCCTGTCCCTCATGTTCTTATCATGGGCTGAGATGTCTGGTACATTCTGGTGCACAAACTGACAGCAGGGTTTTCTACCAACTTCTTTCATGCGCAGGAAGGCATGCACCACAATCTGCAGGATGTCCTTCATCTCTGTGGAATTCTCCATGGCGATGTTGATGACTGTGATGTCACTCAGACCTACCACTAATGTGGCCAGTTCATTGTCATGCTCAAAACTGCCATCCAACTGGGCCAACTCTGGTGACTTTAAACCTTCAGTGTCAATAACCATGATGTAGTCACATCCAAGCTGCTCTTTAAAGTCCTCTTTCACTCTGATGAGAAGCATGAAGGCACCTCTCGTGCATCTGCCACTACTAACGGCAAACTGGACCCCAAACATGGTGTTCAGGAGAGTAGATTTCCCAGTGCTCTGGACCCCCAGTACAGTAGTCACCCGGATCCTGCATTTATACTGTGTAAGATGATCAAGTTCCTTCAGAACCTGAGTCACCCACTGCAGAGGAATGTTGGATGCATCTCCATCCACCAGCTCCAGAGGAAACCCTTCCTGCAGCAGCTCAGCACACAGCCGTGGGAGGTGCTGTATCTCAGGGGAGGGGCCTTTGGGGTCTGAGCAGGCTGACTCGTACAGCTGAGCCATTTCCCGCAGGAAGTGCTCTGTCCCCAAGGAACAACTGGAGATCTTCTTGTCCAACTCTGCAATGAGCTTTTGGTTTTCTGCAGATTTCTGACCCAGTTCCTTATACTCAGCCCGAAGGAGTGGCAGGGTTTTGCGTGACAGATTGTCCAGGTTGATCCTCATCCACTTGAGGAAATGCAGTCGCTCTTCTGTGGAACCAGACATTGCCTTGATGAATAGAACAATAGACTCTGACATTTTGTGAGCTCTCTGCTGTGCTCTGAGCTGCCTCTTCTGATCTAAAAGCTGATTTCTGTAAACTTCTATGTTTTTATCACCAGCATTTTTCAATCTGCTCTGTTCCTTCTCCAGTTCAGCCAGCTGCTTCCAAGCAGATCCTTGCAATGGCAGCTCTTTCTGTTTGAAGCTCGGTATATCAGAAATTCTTCTTGTGATTTCATCAGCTATCTTTTTGCCGCTGTGACACCAGCAGGATTCTTCATCAATGTGGATTCCCAACTCAGTGGCCAGAGTCGACATATCCTCAACACTCATTTTGACCGCATCTCTATTTAAAATATTACTGATGGCCAAACGCAACTTTTTGATGAATTTAGCTTCATTAATCTGTGGAGTCTTTATGATTTCAGTGGGTTTGCGCTTTAACTCAAAAACACATTTCCTTAGGTCGTTTTCATTGAAAGTTTTGCTCTGTGAATCGCTGATCAAGACCTGGTGGGTCTGAAGTTGATGGATGTCCATAAATTTGCACGCTGACCCAAAATCCTCGCAAAACACAAACATGGCAGCAGAGGTGTGGCAGAGGAAAGCGTACTGAGTTTCAAAGTCTCTGATGTCCCCACGGAGGTTAGCAATGGCCAGTGACTCAGAGAATATGTCCATGTTTTTGTTCCCACTGGGCAGATACCAGCTGATTTCCACCAGCCCATCAGAAATCCTCCTTGGGATGTCACCACTCTCCATGTCTCTGTGAACAAAGGTGTCGTGGTACTGCTGAGAGTTGCTGAGGACTTGGTTCAGGATGTGAGATTTGGACATGCTGCAGTTTCCCAGCCTGACAAAAGAGATCATGGGGAGCTGAGAGAGCACAATGCTCTCCTCCACAAACCCTCTCGGGTCCTCCAAGGAGTGCGGCTTGTACTTTTTCACAATATCCCTCATGGCCCACAGCATTAAAGTGCACTGCTGTGTGTCACAGTTAGGAAGCAGCAGAGGCACAGAGAACTGGCACATGGACATTTTCAGGAGAATCTCCTGCTGGAGAAAACCATCTGAGCAGAGAAGTACAGCAGTTATGAGGTCCAGAGAGTTTAGCATGTTGCTGGGGTCCTCTGGGATATTCAGGCAGTTCAGTGAGCTGTCCAGGTTCTGGGACATAGAGTCCTCTTTTGAGGAACAACTCACACTTCTCGCTGTTGCATTCACCATCATCAGCTTCCTCAGGAAACACCATGGCAGAGATTTCAGAGACTGGGTGCTTTCATTGTTCATAGTTTGCCCATCAATCTCCAGGACTTTGCTCAGAGTCAGCTTGTGCTGCAGGTGATATTCCAGTCCTAAATCACACAACAGCTCCTCCAGACTGGATCCTGTTATTAGGAACAGAAGCTGCATTACAACATCTACAGACAACAGGATACCTGTATATTATTCAAGGTTGAAAATTTAATGTTTAAATACATTAAAATATGCATTTAAGTGTCATTGCACAAATGGACCGTGCAAAGGGTGATAACCCGGGTTCGGCTGATTTTGCCGATATTTGGTATACATATGCACCTTGCCAAGTGATGAATGAACCTACAAAATAAGCATCATCCATTTGGTTTTGTTGGAGTAAATGTATTTTGATGGATTCTGGACTAATTTTGAAGGATTTTCAAGGGGACAAGACAGGTCTTTGTCTTCAGAAAATGGCTAAACTTTCAATTTTTTGCCCCTCATTGTGTGAATGTTGCCCATAGGATGGTCTACCAAACTGCCCAAAATGATCAAAAAATATTTCCAAATATGCCAGTTATGTGTTAAGATATTTCCCCAACCCCAAAATTTAGAATTGTGTATAAGCCTGTTCAACAGCTTATAGGTCATCTGCCACAGGGGTAGAAACTGGTGTAAAAGGTGGTAAATGATTTTCTCTTTCGTGATCAGAAATAAAAAAAAAACTTGCAGCTCTACTTAGTACTTTGCAGTGACACCAGAAATGAGGATCATGTTTCATCGTTTCATTGGTTTATAGTGATGCCACCTATACGCTGTATGTGGAACTACAAAACTGCGCCCTAAAGAAGCAACACCAAACCTTGTGGCAGTGGTAGTCATGGACCCTTCTCTCCATATTCTAGTCTATGAGGAACTTTCAGCCCTAAAAGATGGCTTTGAATGGACTTGTTACACTTTCAGAGCAATACAGCTTTTTTCTTTTGGATATTTCTTCATTACACCACATGCAATGGCAGGAGCAACACTGGAAAACGCGTATTTTCATCACTGCCAGCAGACATGACCGCCACTTTAAAACTAGCTGTCTGGAATTTATGTCAAGTGTCAATAACAGTGGCAGTCCAACACTGCTGTTGCCATGGAGCCAGTATAGAAGCGGGTGTGAGGAGATGGTGGGACTGTGTAGATTGGATATGACCTCGACTTGCCTCTCTATGGGCTAGCAGGCATTTTTTAGTCACCTGTGCTCATATGCTGCCAGAAAATATGGGATTATGGCTTGTGGACAAGTATGAGGACATGGGGTTGATAAAAGTGCTCCATATCAGAACTGAAATGAGTGGCTAGAATTTTTTTTTTTTTTTAAATGATCAAATTACACTCGGACTTGCTCCCCTGGGAAATTTGTAGCCGAACTCCCTGTGGCAATTGAAATATTGGCATGTAAATATGGAATTATTTTATGATTTTGTTAACCTTTTTAAAGGGGTTAATAATATAATAACATAATGCCTTGTAGTATACAACCTTTTATATTTTTATAGAAAGAATAGGATGTCTGCTACAATTTACCTATAAGCAAAGTCTGTTTTTATTATCATGTATTGTGCCAAATATTGGCAAAGTTTGTCAATTTCATCAAAATGTTCTACAAGGAATTGAAAAAGTATTGGAAGGGTTAACTGCCCCTCACTCCTGAGCAGAGTGATTATTCACCATACGGTTTTGCCTGCCTTCGCTCTAGCCCAGGACCAGTTTATGGTAGGAATTTGAACAAAATCTGTTGACCTCGCAGGTTATCACTTTTTGCAGATTTTGCATGGTCTATTCATGCAATGACACTTAAAAAATACACATTTTAGACACTAACTTGTTTTCACACATGCTGAGCTGCTCTCACTGAAGCTGCCATTTGGAAGGACAGTAGTGATGTTGAAAGTATACTCCATCCCAGGTCTCAGGTCAGAGAGGACAGCTGAGGTGATGTTGGGAGCACATTTCTGTAATCTGGGCTCTTCTCCCTCACAGCTGTAGGTGATGTGGATCTCGTGAGGAACTCCCTCCATACTGACTGGTCTTTCCCAGCACAGAGTCACTGAGCTGCTCTTCACTTCAGTGGTCCTGACCCTCTCAGGGGCTGATGGCTCTGTTTAAGGGGACAGAGAATTCTATCCATTAGTGTCTTTAAAGATCTTTAAAAGTTCACAATAGTTATGTAACATTGAGTGAATTTACCCATGGCTTAGGACTGAATGGAGTCAAGGCGTTATCATTAAATTAATTTATTTTTCACTCTTAAGGCTCTAAATTTGTAGACTAGGTGCAAGCATGGCGAATGGGGGGAGGCGGGAGCGCCGCGCCAACGGGGTGTGTCCAGGCGTATACTGCAATTTCGTGCCCGGAGCAGCCTGGCGCAAGTACTCCTCTGTCCCGCCTCTGTCCCTCCTGCTGGCGCAAATGGCAAAGAGGGAGGAGAGAAGCCTTGAATGGGTTTAACACAGCCGAGTCAAATCTTCACCAATCAAATGAGCTCCTCTCCTCACCTTTAAAATTGGAATAAAGAAGCCTCTGTCCTATATCTGCATGATGCGTTAATGTTGCATTTTACTTTGCTGCTTCAGGCATTTTTTCTGCTCCGCTTATTTCTATATTAAGCATTACAAATATGAGTCAGCTGGTTAGCTAGGGCATTTGCGAATTATTACCATTAGCGAACTTGAATGGAATTTCAAAACGAAACTACGTCTGATCATTTAAACTTATGAAATTGGAATGAAATACGACGGTTGCTCATTTATTTCTTCTGCCTGCATCATTGGGAAGAGAAATGACGGATAGTGTGTTCCTATTATTACACCCTGTTTTAATATATCTCCGCGTCCGACAGTCCGATGGTTTCAATATAACGCTGTGTTCGACAGTCGATTATTGTTTTTAATTTCTTCAAATCTACTAAATCTTTCGGATATTAAGCCTCTATGAACCAAACCCATTTCCAATTGTGTAAAAATTATTTCCCTTGGCAAATATGTTGATTATGGGCCAATATTTGGAAAATTTGTAAAAAAATAAAATAAAATAAAAAATTCGACCCTTTGGCCCACCTTTCCAAAATGTAGCAGACCTGCTACATTGGGTGATAATGCGAATAGAAAAATTAAAGTGACGGACCATTCAAGTTATTCTCAAATGTTTATTTGGCAATAAGAAACAAAACCAGCAGGGTGTCCAGGCTGTTAACCCTTTCACTTCATGTAGCAGATCTGCTACGCTGGTTAATAGAGGCTTAAACGTGAATGTTTTGACATGAGGTCTCAGTTCTTCAAGATGAGTACCGAGAATTTCAATCAATGTTTCTATTTAAGCTCTGCTCAATAAAGTGAGTCGACAATGGCGCGGAACAATGCACAATGCCTTTCGGACATTAAATGCAAAATACTCCATGTCTGACAGCCAAAAAAAAGAAAAAAGAGGACGATTAGAAGAGATTGATAAAGAATAAAAAGAATCATTTGAACAACAAACAGAACATCCAATGACCACTGCGATTTATTAATTTGCGGGCCATCTTTTCTGTATGTTCTGTTTCTTGGTGATAAATTTTTATTCTTTTCTTCGTTATTAATCAGTTCTCATATCGGTGCTTTTACTTTTTGTTGGCTGCCGGACATGGAGTATTTTGCATTTTGCATCGGACGGTCTTGATCGTGCAAGCGATATTTAATTCACAATCTCAATGGTCATGGAATTGATTTGCTCTCTGACTACAAGCACTATTTTATCTCTGGTGTGGAAATAAAGCGTGAATCTGTTCGATCTATCCGACTAATTTTCAAAAGAAAGACCAAATAAAAAACTGTTATCTATCTTCAACGGAAGAAAACATAGGAATAAAAAGACCAAGAAAAGTCGATAGCTATCAATTTGCATTTTGTGAAGGTCGAACACAAACAAGGCTACATCTAATAATTCCTGGAATACTCGAAAAATTTGAATTTTTATGACTTTCGAACATGAAGTATTTTAGAATCTCTGTCCGACAGTCACTAAATTTGTCATAAATGCAAAGTCCCGCGCCAATGTCGACTCACTTTATTGAGCAGAGCTGAAACAGAAGCATTGATTGACGTATTGAAATTCTCGGTTCTCATCTTGAAGAACTGAGCCCTCTTTTCAAAATATTCACGTTTAATATCTAGGCCCAAAAGATTCAGTAGATTTGAAGTAATTAAAAACAGTAATCTACTGACGGAAATGGAGTTTTACTGAAACCATCCGACTGTCGGACACGGAGAATTATTAAAACCCTGTGCGACTTTCGAACACGTAAACGCTGCGTACATCGCAAGTCAATGCAAAGGCAATGCATTGACTTTTTGACTGTAATCAGTCGTGTGAAAAATTCGTTTTGCGTCCAGTGTGCAAGCGGCTTCCCTGAGCATAGACCGCAAGCATTATATACGCACTGCCTGATGCCAAGGCAGTTTGTGGTTGGCTGAGAAAGATGTGAAGTCGTTAATTTGCATCACAGATTCGGCTGCCTTGATTAAGCCAGGTCGAGTTTCCATGACGTGTCCCCACCGCCTTTAATTTGACATCAGGACAATCGATATCGATACTATAATTTATGCCCTGATTCAGATAGTTACATTAAATTGTGGTTGCTGTAATTATATCCCTGAACGCCGAATGGCATTTCGGGCACATTATGTTTTTGGTCCGACCGCCGCCGCCCGCCGCCACCACCGCCGCCGCCGCGCCGCCCTACGTGTCAACGCGATAACTTCAGTAATATTTTAATTAGAAATTTCATGTTTTGCATAAAAGTAGGTATCATAGAGAGGAAGAACTGATTCAATTTTGGACAATTTAGAATTTCTAGATTGGCCACCAGGGCCCAAAAACTGAAAAATCACTGTTTTTATCATATATCTGGAAATATTTGTCTGATTCACCGCAAATCAAGGGCAAAAGAAAGGTCATGACCTGAGGTTGTGTCCCACGATGATATTATACCTGTTTCGTTCAAAATCTTGACACAAGGTGGAGCTTTCTCACCTAAAATTCACCATTTTTGCCATATCTTTGGAACCATTTGTCCAATTGACATGAAACTATGTGAAACTGCAAGGCCATGACCTCACAACGTGTCACATGATGACATCATACCTGTATGGTTCAACATGCTTTGTGATGGAAAATTACCATTTTGGCCATATCTTCAGAACCATTTGTCCGATTGACCTGAAATTAAGTTCAAATGAAATTCTATTCAAGGTCAATTCAAGGATTGGAGAATTGGAGGATTGGGGGCGTTCGGGGATATATCCCAAGCCGTTGCCTTTGACGGCATAAGCCTAGTTATTTATTGCATTGAAATGTGCCTGACATTCTTAAAACCTGCCTGTGAGGTTTCGGTGACGTGTGTGCGCACTGTGCATCAGTCAGCCAAATTACCACTGAACAGAAAGTAAACCAGGTTGGAGCTGGCAAACTCTCTGCGCAATTTGGGCGGGGCCTTAATCCACAAAATTGTCACTGCGTCATGATGAATATGTGACGCCTCCCCCTACTACGCCGCCACACCCATCTTGGTGTATGTTGGTGTACCGCAGTGTATGACTGCGGTCGGTGTTGCACCGCACAAAATTACCACTGCGTGGGCTACCCCACGTTGCGCCACCCTATGCTGCGCCAAGAAATTAGAGCCCTTAGTTTATATTATGCATCCACCCCACTCAGTGTGTGTGTGTGTGGGGGGGGGGGGTGGTGTCCTCTGGTCCTCTGTCTGTTCATCCATTTGCCACACACATTTTCTGAGCAAAATATCTACTGATGGAGAGGAGACGTTTTGGCCAAATCAAGCATGGAGCTCCCCAGAGAGAACTGATTAAGTTTTGATCCAGTCAACCCTCCTATTATGTTCCAGGTCAAACTGACCCAACTCAATGTTCAATGTCTCAGAAAAAATGGTTAGAATTCTTGTTTTAGCTCATTTTCTCCCCCAATTTTACAGGAAAAACATGAATTTAACTCAAAAATACTACTTTATGTTCTGCACACGTTGCAAGCACTGGTGTTGTTTGGGTCATTTTGACCCCAGGATCAATTATTACATAAAACCATCGTTACCTCCGCCAGGAGTTTATGTTTTCAACAGCGTTTGTCTGTTTGTTTGTTCTTTGGTTTGTTTGTTAGTTTGTTAGCAAGATAACTCAAAAAGTAATGCACTGATTTTGATGAAATTTTCAGAGAAGGTGGGTATAAAGTCAAGCAACGGGTGATAAAATTTTGGCACATATAGGCCAAAGTACAGGTCAGATATACGTCAAAGTTCAAGATTTCAAGTCTTTCCGATTGGCTAGTTGCACAAGATGGCGCTGTGTACATTCTGAAATACGTCGGTAAGCTTAACTTAACTATTTCCGGTTTGCTTCTGCTACTGATGATGAGCAGATGACAGGTATATCATCCCGAAAATGTGATTTTAGCTATTGCCATATTCCCAGGATTTGGCTTAATTAACCACGAATGATGTTCGCATGATTTGTCTCCATTACCTGTTACTGATGTTTGTTCATTGGCACTCTTAAAGAGACATTTGCCGCTCCAACGCCTCTAACTAGCAACACATTTCCAGCCGTTCTCACTGATGAGTGATGAACTGGCTTTAAGCGACAGATAAAATATGTGAAAATATCTGATAATTAATGTGTAAATAATCCATAACTTCGAAATGCTGTTTCATAAATCTAACATTCGATCCATGCATATTTTAATATTGTCGATACTTCATTTCCCTTCCCACTTGGCGTCAGTTGCACTCTCAAGACCATCACATCTGGAGCTATGATTAGCTGAGCACATCTAAAAAGCCATAACAATATCGCAATACTAGCAAGACAGTTGCATCAGAAGATGTAGAAGTACATTCAATATAAAACAGAAAACGGAAACAGAAACCTAAACAGAATATATTGCTAGCTCTCTAGCAAGCCTTGGTAGCTACTCAACTTTGCTACTGCTCAATGAAAAAATGAAAGCTATCTCCAGATATTAATCTAATGAGGAAATTTGGGTCGTGCAACACTGGATGTTTGTCGCTTAAAGCCAGTTCATGACAGTCACCAGAGCAAACGGCTGGAAATGATGTTGGGTAGAAGCGTCAGAAACTCTCTTTATCAGTGGGGCGGCTAATGTCTCATTAACAGTACCAATGAATAAACAGTGGCAGCTAATCAAGACAAATCATGCGAACATCATTCATGGTTAATTAAGCCAAATCTTAGGTACAGCGGCAATAGTTAATATCACATTTTCTGGATTTTATTCCTGTCACCTTCTCAGCATCTGATGTACACTGATAAATGACAGAAGCAAACTTAAAATAGTAAAGCGAGCCAGAGTGTTTCAGAATTTATTTAGCCCCATTTTGTGCACATAGCCAATTAGAATAGCACATCGGATAGAATTCACCGGAAGTACGCTTGCTCACCACAAGCCATGTTTCCATCCACACGTTCTTATGCGAAGTCATATCAAATTAAAAATGCCTTATGGAAACGGTGACATTCGACTTGATTTGAAAAATATCAACACAAAGTGAGGTCGATCTGATCAAATTTTCTTTTGATCGCTAAAACGCTTATACGATAAATGCTGATGGAAACGTTATTTGCCGAATAAATCTCCAACTGCATTGTCACAGTGTTTTGATGCCGTCGTTGCCTTCTGATAATGGTTTGCTATCTTGCTAATAGCTGGCACATAAGCACGTACAACTTGTGCAAATTATCGTTGTTTGAATGTTAGACGCAATTCAAACGCATTTTCACCTGCTTATTTCGCATGAATATTTTTGGCGAACTTCAGATAGTTCAATTGACAAGTGCATGGAAACACAGCTATAAACAACTCAGAAATTCTATTTCAATTGCTCTGCAATGGGCTGGAGTTCCAATCGCCGTGCTTTAGGGTTTTGCTGCCACCTGGCCGAGGTCTGCGCTCTCTGAGTGCTTTTCGAGTTTTGATCTAATTTTTTTGGTATTGCCTAAGACTGGAGGCGTATTCAAATTGAATTTTTATTCATTACACATTTGTTTTCCTTCATTTTGCAATAATCCTGTAAAATCGATCCTTGAGGGAGGATGAAAGAGTCATGTTTTATGAGCCCATTCTCATTCCGACGCATCATATATTGACGCTACTTGACCAAGCGTCACTATACGAGGCAAAAAGGTCAGTTTTAGCGTCCTTTATCGACGCCAGTGTAAAACAAACCCTACCCCCTAACCCCCAATCCCTACCCCCTAACCCCTGACCCTTAATCCGAACCCGAACCTTAACCCTCAAATAATGACGCCAAAAGCTTCCTTCAGCCTCGTATATCGACGTTTGGGCAGGTAGCATCAAGTTATGACGAGTCTGGGATGAGAATGCGTTGGTTTTATTTACTTGGCTTTTAAAATGGTCAATAGGAAGGTATAAATGAGCTGAGAGAAGATTGGTTAAAACTTTCAGTTACAAAAATTTTGTTTTTCATTGCAGGTATTAAACTGACCTCAAATCGAAAATGGTTTATTAATTTGAACATAATAGGAGGTTGAAAAGTCAAGGTCACGTAAGGTCAGCTGTAAACATGAACCAAAGACAAACTTTCTGGGTATATGAAGCGATGGCAGGCAGAAGCATAGTAATCAAAACTTTGCATTGACTTCTACTGCTTTAAATTTGATTTGAAATAGATTGACCGATTTGTTTTGGGTGTGTGGCTCATTAACATATGAGTCTGACAGAGAAGCAGTTCAGAGAAAACGCCCTTCACAGTTCAGTGCGTAGTTTCTCAACTCAAAGTTACTGTGGTGTATAGAGGGACCAATCAGCCTGTAGGGTGGTCTGAATGTTACATGGCAGGAGTTGCAGGACCATAGATTCGTGGGCATCAACTAGGTACAAAAAATTGGCCAAGTATTTTGTTTTTGTTTTTTATGACCTCACTGGTTGAGTCTAAGGGTTTTACAAAAAATTCAAAATGGGAGAAAATGTAACCAAATGCAAATGTTCATGGTACCTTTTCCTTTTGTACCAAAATATGTCACAGTTTTGAGTTCCAGGGAGTTTCACGGGAGTTGTAGAAATCTATAAGAGCATGTTATGCGTATGTGAATGTCTCAAAAATTTGGCCATGGCAGAGACAAGTCATGTCTATTCACTCAGGTTGAACATTAGAAATAAGGGAAGGGGCAGGTAGAAATAATTATCAGCAGGGGTTGCCTTTTTGGAAGTTGATATTGAGCAGTTTTTTAAGAATTTACAAGACCTTTGCACAAATTGAGACAAAATTGACCTCGGAAGATTTTTTGTTTGTTGTTGTTACCCCCAGCCCCTCCCTCAATTTCATGATGTAAGGTAACTGAGAAAGGCTGTGTTTTTAGAGAGCTGCTTTTGTTGAATTTAAGGTCACCTGAGACAAAGTCTCAAAGTGACCTATCCTAATCGCCTTTTGTCCGTCGTCATGTGTCGTGCGTCGTACGTCCATAAACAATTAACTTTTTCGACTTCTTCTCAGAAACCGCAGATCCGATTTCAAAAAAATTTTGCAGGAACCTTCCTTAGTCAAATCTGCACCAAAATTGTGAATTATATGGTTCCCATTCTCAGAGACTCTGAGGGGTGGGGCTAAAACTGGCCAATAAATTTTTGACTTCTTCTCAGAAACCGCTGATCTGATTTCAGAAAAATTTTGCAGGAACCTTCCTTGGTCGAATCTGCACCGAAATTGTGAATTATATGGTGCCCATTCACAGGGGCTCTGAGGGGTGGGGCTATAACTGGTCAATACATTTTCGACTTCTTCTCAGAAACCGCTGATCCGATGTCAATAAAATTTTGCAGGGACCTTCCTTAATCAAATATACACCAAAATTTCGAATTATATGGTGCCCAGCTCCAGGGACTCTGAGGGGCAGGGCTAAAACTGGTCAATACTTTTTCGAGTTCTTCTGAAAAACCACGGATCCGATTTCAATAAAATTTTGCAGGAAGCTTCCTTAGTCAAATATGAACCAAAATTTTGATTTGTAATGGGGCTAACCCCCTGGGGCTTTGAGGGGCGGGGCTAAAAGTGGTCAATACTTTTTTGACTTTTTCTCAGAAACTGCAGACCTGATTTTTATTAAATTGTGCAGGAACCTTCCTTGGTCAAATATGCACCAAAATTGTGAATTACATGGGGCTAACACCCAGGGGCTTTGAGGGGCGGGGCTAAAACTGGTCAATACATTTTTCGGATTCTTCTCAGAAACTGCTGATCTGATTTCAAAAAAATTTGGCAGGAACCTTCCTTGGTCAAATTTGCACCAAAATTATGAATTATATGGTTCCCATTCCCAGGGACTCTTGACGGGTGGGGCTAAAACTGGCCAATAAATTTTTGACTTCTTCTCAGAAACCGCTCATCCGATGTCAAAAAAATTTAGCTGGAATCATCCTTGGTCGAATCTGCACCAAAATTGTGAATTATATGGTGCCCACCCACAGGGGCTCTGAGGGGCGGGGCTAAAACTGGTCAATACATTTTCGACTTCTTCTCAGAAACCGCTGATCCGATGTCAATAAAATTTTGCAGGGACCTCCCTTGGTCAAATATACACCAAAATTTTGAATTATATGGTGCCCACCTCCAGGGACTCTGAGGGGAAGGGCTAAAACTGGTCAATACTTTTTCGACTTCTCCTGAAAAACCACTGATCCGATTTCAATAAAATTTTGCAGGGACCTTCCTTAGTCAAATATACACCAAAATTTCGAATTATATGTGCCCAGCTCCAGGGACTCTGAGGGGCAGGGCTAAAACTGGTCAATACTTTTTCGAGTTCTTCTGAAAAACCACGGATCAAATTTCAATAAAATTTTGCAGGAAGCTTCCTTAGTCAAATATGAACCAAAATTTTGATTTATATGGGGCTAACCCCCTGGGGCTTTGAGGAGCGGGGCTAAAAGTGGTCAATACTTTTTCAACTTTTTCTCAGTAACTGCTGACCTGATTTTTATTAAATTGTGCAGGAACTTTCCTTGGTCAAATATGCACCAAAATTGTGAATTACATGGGGCTAACACCCAGGGGCTTTGAGGGGCGGGGCTAAAAGTGGTCAATACTTTTTCGACTTTTTCTCAGAAACTGCTGACCTGATTTTTATTAAATTGCGCAGGAACTTTCCTTAGTCAAATATGCACCAAAATTGTGAAAAACATGGGGCTAACACCCAGGGGCTTTGAGGGGTGGGGCTAAAACTGGCCAATAAATTTTTGACTTCTACTCAGAAACCGCTCATCCAATGTCAAAAAAATTTAGCAGGAATCTACCTTGGTCGAATCTGCACCAAAATTGTGAATTATATGGTGCCCACCCACAGGGGCTCTGAGGGGCGGGGCTAAAACTGGTCAATACATTTTCGACTTCTTCTCAAAAACCGCTGATCCGATGTCAAAAAAATTTTGCAGGGACCTCCCTTGGTCAAATATACACCAAAATTTTGAATTATATGGTGCCCACCTCCAGGGACTCTGAGGGGCAGGGCTAAAACTGGTCAATACTTTTTCGACTTCTTCTGAAAAACCACTGATCCGATTTCAATAAAATTTTGCAGGTAGCTTCCTTGGTCAAATATGAACCTACATTGTGATTTATATGGGGCTAACCCCCAGGGGCTTTGACGGGCGGGGCTAAAACTGGTCAATACATTTTTGACTTTTTCTCATAAACCGCTGATTTGATTTTCAATAAATTTTGCAGGAATCTTCCTTGGTCAATTATGCACCAAATTGTGAATTATATGGGGCTAATCCCCAGGAACTTTGAGAGGCGGGGCTAAAACTGGTCAATACATTTTCGGCTTCTTCTCAGAAACTGCTGACCTGCTTTCAATTAAATTTTGCGGGAACGTTCCTTAGTCAAATATGCACCAAAATTGTGAATTATTTGGTGCCCAGCCCCAGGGGCTTTGAGAGGTGGAGCTAAAACTGGTCAATATATTTTCAACTTCTTCTCAGAAACTGCAGATCCGATTTCAAAAATTTTGCAGGAAGCTTCCTTGGTCAAATATTAACCAAAACTGTGACTTATATGATGCCCATCTCCAGGGACTTTGAGGGGAGGGGCTAAAAGTGGTCAATATGTTTTCGGCTTTTTCTCAGAAACTGCTCATCCGATTTCCATAAAATTTTGCAGGAACCTTTCTTGGTCAAATATGCACCAAAATTGAGAATAATATGGGGCTAACCCCCAGGGGCTTTGAGGGGCCGGGCTAAAAGTGGTCAATACTTTTTCAACTTTTTCTCAGAAACTGCTAATCTGACTTTTATTAAATTTTGCAGGAACTTCCCTTGGTCAAACATGCACCAAAATTGTGAATAACATGGGACTAACCCCCAGGGGCTGAGGGGCGGGGCTAAAACTGCTCAATACATTTTCGGATTCTTCTCAGAAACTGCTGATCTGATTTCAAAAAAATTTTGCAGGAACCTTCCTTAGTCAAATCTGCACCAAAATTGTGAATTATATGGTTCCCACTCTCAGAGACTCTGGGGGGGGGGCTAAAACTGGCCAATAAATTTGTGACTTCTTCTCAGAAACCGCTGATCCGATTTAAAAAAAAATTTGCAGGAACCTTCCTTGGTCAAATTTGCACCGAAATTGTGAATTATATGGTGCCCATTCACAGGGGCTCTGAGGGGTGGGGCTAAAACTGGTCAATACATTTTCGACTTCTTCTCAGAAACCGCTGATCCGATGTCAATAAAATTTTGCAGGAACCTTCCTTATTAAAATATACACCAAAATTTTGATTTATATGGTGCCCACCTCCAGGGACTCTGAGGGGCAGGGCTAAAACTGGTCAATACTTTTTCGAGTTCTTCTGAAAAACCACCGATTCGATTTCAATAAAATTTTGCAGGAAGCTTCCTTAGTCAAATATGAACCAAAATTGTGATTTATATGGGGCTAACCCCCTGGGGCTTTGAGGGGCGGGGCTAAAAGTGGTCAATACTTTTTTGAATTTTTCTCAGAAACTGCTGACCTGATTTTTATTAAATTTTGCAGGAACTTTCCTTGGTCAAATATGCACCAAAATTGTGAATTACATGGGGCTAACCCCCAGGGGCTTTGAGGGGCGGGGCTAAAACTGGTCAATACATTTTCGGATTCTTCTCAGAAACTGCTGATCTGATTTCAAAAAAAATTTGCAGGAACCTTCCTTGGTCAATTTTGCACCAAAATTGTGAATTATATGGTTCCCATTCCCAGGGACTCTTGAGGGGTGGGGCTAAAACTGGCCAATAAATTTTCGACTTCTTCTCAGAAACCGCTCATCCGATGTCAAAAAAATTTAGCAGGAATCTTTCTTGGTCGAATCTGCACCAAAATTGTGAATTACATGTTGCCCACCCACAGGGGCTCTGAGGGGCGGGGCTAAAACTGGTCAATACATTTTTGACTTCTTCTCAGAAACCGCTGATTCGATGTCAATAAAATTTTGCAGGAACCTCCCTTGGTCAAATATACACCAAAATTTTGAATTATATAGTGCCCACCTCCAGGGACTCTGAGGGGCAGGGCTAAAACTGGTCAATACTTTTTCGACTTCTTCTGAAAAACCACTAATCCGATTTCAATAAAATTTTGCAGGAAGCTTCCTTGGTCAAATATGAACCAACATTGTGATTTATATGGGGCTAACCCCCAGGGGCTTTGACGGGCGGGGCTAAAAGTGGTCAATACATTTTCAACTTTTTCTCAGAAATCGCTGATTTGATTTTCATTAAATTTTGCAGGAATTTTTCTTGGTCAATTATGCACCAAAATTGTGAATTATATGGGGCTAACCCCCAGGAGCTTTGAGAGGCGGGGCTAAAACTGGTCAATACATTTTCGGCTTCTTCTCAGAAACCGCTGACCTGCTTTCAATTAAATTTTGCGGGAACGTTCCTTAGTGAAATATGCACCAAAATTGTGAATTATTTGGTGCCCAGCCCCAGGGGCTTTGAGAGGTGGAGCTAAAACTGGTCAATACATTTTCAACTTCTTCTCAGAAACTGCAGGTCCGATTTCAATAAAATTTTGCAGGAAGCTTCCTTGGTCAATTATGCACCAAAATTGTGAATTATATGGGGCTAACCCCCAGGAGCTTTGAGAGGCAGGGCTAAAACTGGTCAATACATTTTCAACTTCTCCTCAGAAACTGCAGGTCCGATTTCAATAAAATTTTGCCGGAACCTTCCTTGGTCAAATATGCACCAAAATTGAGAATTATATGGGGCTAACCCCCAGGGGCTTTGAGTGGCGGGGATAAAACTGGTCAATATATTTTCGACTTCTTCTCAGAAACTGTTGATCCGATTTCCAGAAAATTTTGCGGGAAGCTTCCTTAGTCAAATATGCACCAAAATTGTGAATTATATGGTGCCCACCACCAGGGGCTTTGAGGGGCGGGGCTAAAAGTGGTCAATACATTTTCGACTTCTTCTCAGAAACCGCTGATCCGATTTCAATAACATTTTACAGGAACCTTCCTTGGTCAAATATGCACCAAAATTTTACATTATATGGTGCCCACCCCCAGGTGCTCTGAGGGGTGGGGATAAAGGTGGTCAAATTGGCTGAAATGTTCAAAATCTTCTTCTCCAGACCCAGATATGCTGGAAAACAATACTCTTCATACATGGAAAGGTCTTTAGGTGCTTTATCAAAATTTTTTAATTTCATGGCCCCCAGGCTCCATGTTTGCCCCCGGGGAGTGGGTGAATTTTACTAAACTTTTTAAAGGCAACATACTTTTCGGTATATTTGGTTCATTTACCTCATTAACTTCAGTTTTTATACTACTCATGGGACCATTAAGGCCCATGGCCCTCTTTTGCTTGTCTCTTTTTGAAGGCAGATTTATCCAGGTCATGTTTGTGGGGTACCTGGTGCATTTACAATATGAAATAAAGCTCCTTTGGCTCCCAGCTCTACCCCTTCCAGAGGGCTCATTATATGATATGAAACTCACCCTAGTCGTCACATTTTTCAGCCTAATTTATAGTTCAGATTTGTCCCTTGTGTCAACACAAACAAAAAATATCAAATACAGCTACAATTTACACCAGGAACAACTGGAACAGAGACTGAGACAAGTTTTCAGGAGACTTTTTTTTTATTTACCTTTGTCAGTAGTAAGTTGAAAGTAAGAGTAGTCTGAATTGAAATGTTCTAGGCCAATATTAGAAATGTAACTACAATGGAGAACACTTACTACTCATACTATTTATATTATTACCTATATTATAATAGCCAAGTGGCCTGCGTGTGTGTGTGTGTGTGTGTGTGTGTGTGTGTGTGTGTGTGCACGTGACTGTGTGTCCGGCTACTCAGTGCTAGATTCCACCGGAATCTGCTGCGCGTATCTGCAGCATAACGTGAGGGCCACTATTTCGCTCCATCTTGCAGGTGACTGCATACGGTCAATCAGTTTTAGACTCCGCCGGGCACGTATCACTGCTAGATTCCACCGGGCATGTATCTGCAGCATAGCGCGAGTGATGCTGTTTGGCTCCGTCTTGCAGGCGCCTGCGTCTGGCCAATCGGTGCTAGACTCTGCCGGGCGCATATCTGCAGCATAACGTGAGTGGCGCTATTATAATATGGACATGCAGGGGGGATTCCCCCTGGGTGCCCTCTCCTGGGGATTCCCCCTGGGTGCCCTCTCCTGGGGATTCCTCCTGTATGTCCCCCCTTTTGAACCTAACCCAATTCATCCACAGGAGTCCTGAATCCCAAAAAACAGATGCCAGGCCCCAAGAGAAAGTAACGCGTAATCTGCAGCATAACGTCAGTGACGCTATTATGCTCGTCTTGCAGGTGACTTCGTGTTCCACTGAGCGGGGAATGTCAGCGCAGCGTATTCCCCCTGATAGTTACTTAGTTTTAATTACAATAATTACTATAAAAATACCACCTTGGTGTATATGGAAACACCACAGCAACACCATAGCAACGTGATGACATCATAAAGGTGCATGTGATGACATCACAATGCTGCACGAAGTTACATAAAATAGAACCTGTGTATCCCCACGGGAAGAGTGCTAGTTATTATTATTATTATTATTATTGCTGTAAATAAAGCTGTATTGAACACTATTGGACACGTTCATGTGTTTTTCTGTAACTTGAGGCAAATGTGTAGGATGCATAATGTCTTTTCAATGAAAAGGGGTCAAGGACATAGCCTAGGAAAAATCATATATCTTTATTTTTTGTGAATGTTTATTAGATTGGACTGTAGGTAGACAGGAAAGATATAGGAGAGTGGGGGGGTGGGGGGATACAGTACATGACCACGGGCTGGAACTGAATCCGGGTTACACAAGGGGGACTGATTTGCTGTGCCACCCTAAGATTAACACTGGCCCCATCTGGCCACCCTTATAAAAATTTTCTGGGGGCACCACTGTGTGTGGATCTGACCGTATCTGATGAGGACCAGTGGACAGCCATGCCCTAGAAGCACATCTGGCTTTATCCTTTATTCTAGTCTATTTCGGACCATAGTTTACAAAACTGAACATCATGATATATTGAAGGAAACTTGAAACTTGGAAAATCATTCTTGAAATAATAAATCAGGTGGGAAAGTAGGGTCATTTTCTCATAGACTTCTATAGTATTGAATTTCTTTCTGCAACTACTGTTTGCTGGTGATTAAATAAATTGCAATTTTCAGAGATTTCTGCATGGGCTTCACTTTCCGGAGAGGTTGCTGCAGATCGGTTGCTGCTCTTTTTACAGTCTGTGGCTACAAAGGGAATAATTTTCCTAACGTGCCACCGATTTCACAAGGCAAGCAGAGGCTAATCGCACGTAGTTAGCTTTATCGATTGAGTGAGGCACTAGTAGACGCAGCAGGTCGTTGCCCCGGCCAGGAGCCCGCCACCGCTGATACGCCAGCCCGTCTCACAGCTCCAGGCTCCCTCGTTGCCCCCAGTACGCCTTAAGCTCCAGCCCCCCAGCCGAGACCTCCGGCCAGGTCGGAAATGCGCCAGCCTCCAGCCAGCCCCTCACCTATTGCAGAACAGCATCAGCCTCTTGCGCCTCCCGCAGCTGCTGATTTTCCCACGGCAGCCACCCCTCCGCCTCCTCTATTCCCTGCACCTCTACCACCTGTGGTTCAGGTTGGTCCCGTTCCTCCATTCTCTGACATGGCTTACAGTTTAGTTTGGCGCATGGGCGCCGTGATAGGGCTTCAGCATTTCCATGTAGACGGCCCTTGTAGTGTCTCTAACCACCGTGCTACTTGCCCTTCCGGGTTCTTGAACCGCAGGAGCCACGTGAGTGAGGCGTGATCAGTGCGCAGGCGGAAGGAGGTGCTTTGGAGGTAGGGGCGGAAGTGACGGATGGCTAGGATGATGGCCAGCAGCTCTCGGCGTGTGACGCAGTAGTTCTTTTCAGCTCTGCTCAGAGCACAACTGTAGTAAACCATTACATGCTCCCCCTCACCGTCCGCCTGTGATAGCACCGCCCCCATGCCTGTATTGCTAGCGTTAGTGTCCACGATGAAGGGCCGGCAGACATCAGGGTACGCCAGCACTGGGGCCTGAGTGAGGGCTGTCTTGAGCTATGCGAAGGCTGTCACAACTCGTCAGTCAAGTTAAAGGCCTGGTGCTTGTCAGTGAGGCGATGGAGAGGGCTAGCTATGGAGGCAAAGTCCCGCACGTAGCGCCGATAGTAGCTAGCCAGCCCCAGGAAGCTACGCAGCTCGCCCACGTCCACCGGTGTCGACCACTCTGACACTGCAGTTACCTTGACCGGGTCGGTCGCCACCCCTCACTCGCTGGTACTTCTGGGGATTCAACCGTAGCCCAGCCAGTCGAATTGCAGTAAACACCTCACTTAGATTCTCGAGGGCTTGCTCAAAGTTGCTGGCGTGCACCAAGATGTCGTCTAGGTACACGACACAGCGACTTCGAGGGACGGTCGACAGCACTCTTTCCATGAGCCGTTCAAAGGTGGCCGGAGCATTGCAAAGGCCGAACGGCATTACCCGAAAATGCCACAATCCCCCCCCATGGTGAAAGCGGTCTTAGCTTTAGCACTAGGAGGTAGCCTCACTTGCCAGTGTCCACTGTGGAGTCTAGCGAGCTAAACCAACTGGACCCCGCGATGTGGTCTAGCGCTTCGTCGATGCGTGGTAGAGGATAGACGTCTTTGCAGGTAATTGCATTAAGTTGCCGATTGTCAACACAAAACAGCCACTCTACAATTTTTTTACGCACCAGTACAGCAGGTCCCGCCCACGGGCTGTCTGAGGGCTCTATGACACCAGCTGCAGCCATCTCTCTCACCTTCTCCCCCGCTACCAGCCGCTTGGACAATGATAACCGATGGGGGCGCAGGCGAATAGATGCGGCATCACCAGTGTCAATGGTGTGCTGCACCAAATCTGTCTGCGTGCAGTCCTCATCGCGCACTGCGAAAAGGTCTGCATTATCAGTCAACAAGCGGTACAGTTGCTGGCACTGAGAAGGGCCGAGTCCACTGCAGCTGCGTCGCCACAGCTCGCGGACAGCCTCAGCCGTCTTGGCTGAGGGTGAGGCAGGGCATGAAGAAATAGACGGGCGGACGGTGGCGGGCTGCTCCCAGGGCCGGCACGCAGGATAGGGGGCCAGCTAGCGGGCTGCATGGGCGCTGGTGGGCTAGCTAGCAGGTCGGCGGGGGGCCGTGTGTTGGCTGTGTAGGCCCGGTGAGCTCTTCTCGCCGCCCGCTTACTTTTTGCAGCTCGGTGCAATGGAACTGTGGTTTGGCCGATGGTGAGTGTAGCCTGTGCTTTATCAACTGTAGCTCCCCATGATGCCAACAAGTCCAGGCCTATGATACATGCTTCCCCAATATCCGCTAGCCAGAACTCCTGTTCGGCTAGGGTGGCTGTCCCTTTTGCTCGTCTGCCCTTACAAGGGCAGAATGATGTTCAGCTAGAGGTGCGGGTGGGGCCGGGCTAGGTTCAGGTTCGGCAGGCCACAGACAACTGGGGAGGATGGCTACTGGGGGCTCCCTTGGCATTGGTGCTGGCGCTGTGCAGTCTCATGCAATATGGCCCCTCTCGTCACCCCGGAGACAGCGTCGATGTTGTTGTGCCTAACCAGAAGTGTGAGCCCGCCTCACTTGCTCCGCTTCCTCTTCCGGAGCCACTTCGCGTACTTGTGGGTGTGACTCCCGGGGGCTTGTCGCCGTCACTTCCTTGATGACGTCTTCCACTCTTGCGGCCTGTAGAAGGGCTTCATCGAGCGTCTGGGGCGTGGTCAGCATGACGTGGTGCCTCAGTTGTTCCGGGGTGAGAGCCTGCAGGAAGCTGTGCAGCGCTAGCTCGTCTTGCTCACGCGTCCCGAATGTGGGGTAGCCTTGGCGGGCGTGGAAGCGCAGGTCGGCGGCTACGGCCCCCCACTGTTCCCCCGTTTGGCGGCGGCGAAGAAGCAGCTTCTGGCGGTGTAGTCGGGTGGACTGGCGCTGCCCGTATCGCCTTTCTAACGCTTTGGTTAGCGAAGCTAGGCTAGTCTGTTCAGTTTGGTCGAGATCGAGTAGCGTTTGAAGTGCTGGACCTTCCAGGGCTAGCGCCAGATAGGTTGCTGCCTCGCCGTCCGTCCACTCACAGCACTGGGCCGCCAGTAGCAGCTGAGCCTGGTAGGGCTCCCAGGGCGCTGCGCCGCTAAAACGGGGTAGCTTCACTTCCTTCCATGGTTCCGGCGCCCCCTCTCTCTCAGCTGCCGCCGCCGCTGCTGCTGTAGGAGCTTGTGCGGGACGAGGTTCGCATCTTCCCTCCGCTGCGCACAGCCCTCTTGTTTGGCTCCTGCTCCCCGTGGCTCTGTCCGCTTTTGCATGCAGCCCAGTCTTCAGTTCTCCCTCGAGGCGCGCGATCACGCGGCGGATTTCTTCAAATCCCACTTCTGACACCAATGTAGCGATCTCGCTACGGAAGGACTGAGACTGAGGCAGGAATAGCGGTTCTCGCATCGCCCGGGGCGGGCTTCGCTTTATTAGCTGTTCGGCCCTTAAAAGGGCCGTTTCTTCAGCTTTTGAAATCAAACTCATATTTTCCAACACACAACATTACTCTCCTCAAGCTGGCAACTCAGCCCTCTTATACCCCCCCCCCCGCCCCGGACCTGATTGGTTCCCTTTCCCCACCTGGTGCAGCCAATCGTGATACTCCGCTAATTTTTAGAGTTAACAACGAACTGGGGCAGAATCGCCCCAATACTTTTCAACTGACCCGCTGGCTAATTATCAAAACCCTAAAGAAAATAGACTATAAATCTAAGAACTGCAGCTTTTCTCATCTTTATTGTACTCTAATGTAAATAACCCACCTTGCACCTGGACCAACCAGTCACCAACTTCCTACATACTGCGCGGCTAATCATTTACTTGCGGGACTTCAGAGCAGAGTGGAAAAGTGCATCCAATCTAATCCATCAGGACAGAAGGTTAGCAAATGATGTTGATACGACCAAGCCAAATAAAACCATTTACCACTGGACGCATGCATCCATAATTCGTATCAACATCAATCTCTTACCTTCTGTCGTGATGGATTAGATTGGATGCTCGCTTCCACTCTGATCTGAAGTGCCGCATTTTGAGGATAATTCAGGCAGCATGAATGAAATTAGTGACTGGTTGGTCCGGGTGCAAAATTATTTATTTTCAAGAGAGTACGATAAAGATGAGAAAAGCAGCGGTTCTTATATATTTATAGTCTATTTTCGTTGATCGCAAAATCTGAAATATTTAATGTCACGCCGTAAAGAAACCAGTAGTTATGATCGACCGATGACTATATTTTAACGCATCCGACCGTTTGCCTACATTTTCAGCTGCAGTTGTTACACTCATTCCTTTTTTTAGTTGATTCGTGCAAAAACCCATTTATTTTCCCAAATGGATTTTGCTAAAAACTGCACTCTTCCGGGCTTATGTAACTCAATAGATAGATCTGCGCCATGTCAATAAACGATGTTTGAAATAAATGTTTTAGAATTTAAGATTGAATAAAAGATGAATAATTCACCAATCGTTCCAATGCCGTAAGTGAAAATGAGTTGCTTATTAGCAGCAGCAGTTAAGTTAGTTGATAGCCCAATAATTATCTAACGTCACAAACTGGGAGAACACAAGACGATCTACAGCAGCCAAGTTTGTGATTCTTGTCAAAC
Organism: Gymnothorax reevesii; assembly: GCA_029721435.1. Lineage (NCBI taxonomy): Eukaryota > Metazoa > Chordata > Actinopteri > Anguilliformes > Muraenidae > Gymnothorax > Gymnothorax reevesii. Next base: position 10,965,912 of record CM056579.1, on the reverse strand, counting down.
TTTGTGAAATGATCATATATTTTTGATAGCTATGTAACAGAGCGAATGCAAAATAGTGTCGTCTCTTTACATGGCTCTGGCTAGTCGAGACATGATCAGTTTGTAAAAGGTTTTATTTATCGTAGCCCAAGTATTTTTAGCATATCAAAAGTGGGGGGGGGGGGGGGGGGCGGATTGCCGTCTTTTCAAAACTGCGTGGGACATATCCATTGCGTCTCCCATGCCTCCAGCACTCCTGAAACAGGGGAGTCGATGATGCCATTTGCACATGGTAATACCAGACCCTGCTATTTCGCTTGCTTCATACACGCAGTCTGGGCAGTCGTCATTGAGAAGTGTTTACTTTCTGGTGGGTGGGCGCTTGTCAGAAGTTTAAAATCATTGGTGTACCAGTAAACTAATCACTAACATTTGGTGATGACGTATGTTATGCGCGGGCTCAGCCGCCTAGTACAGTACTTCCGCTGTAAACACAGTCCTTCATACCAGGAATGCAGCGAAAACAAACTGATCAGTACATTACAGTTAATACTGTACCCACCCATATGCCCATCTACCTCATTTTAGCCTTCACTCATTCACTTAAAAGAACCAAAGGTGCTCTTTCTGTTCTCCTTTCAAGAAACAAACTGTTGAGCGATCGTTTATCCTGCAGATACTGCTGCTGTTAAAAAAAACCCGAGACCCGAAACCAACGGCAGAATCGGCGAGAATAACACATTATTTACACGTGGACAAAATCTGCATTGACACGAAAACTGATCTGTTAACCATACTTGCGCTAACATCATACCCAGCTCGCCATCTAACTTTATAGCAACACAGTTTGGCTGCAAGCGTTTTGCTGTCTCAGACAGCCATTTCATTCATGGATAATGACAACATAACACTGAGACAGCAAATAGATCTTGTGACATGAACAAAAACACGGCTTTTAAAAAGTTCGCTGCTAACTTAAATAGTGTGAAATTTACAGGCAATGTAACACTATAAGCTACAAGCTAGCTGAGGTGGTTCGGCTGTCTCTCACAGAGATGAACAGGGTGCCTATTTCAAATGATACATGATGGATATTAAGTAGATATGACAACTTTACCCAAAACCTTTAGGGAGTAGCCCTACATCATCATTTCCATAAAAAAAAAACCCAAAGATTCATCCTGTCGTGGTTTTAAGTCACTGATATCAGGGATTTTCTCCACGACTAAGCGAATGGCCTCCAGTGTATGTCCATGGCCATTGTTGATTTCGGAGACTACAATTTCAAACTCGGCGCAGCAGCTACATCATGGCTGTCGGCCACACCCTCTGTTCTTGGTTGGTCCGGGATCTTTTTTGCAGAGCTAAACGAGGTAAAGCTCTTTGTGATTAAATGGAATGGTGAAGTAAAATGAAATTGAGCAGAGGTACGTAGGCTGGTGGAGTCAGGCTACATGGTACTAGCAAACTTGCTGAAAGGTATGTACACCTTATTTTCTTAGATGTTTTTTTTTTCTACTTTTCATTGCATTCAGCCGCATATTTTAGCAGAGAGGTTCAAAAGCACTCAAGGCATTAACGCAGGTCTGATTTGCTGGTTGATGAATTTTTTACCTGTCAGATCTGCCAACTTGTCTTGACATAGTGAAAATTCACAAATAATATTCAAGTTGAGAGTCTCATACAGCATCCACAAAAAACTGAGTAAAAATTAACATTCATAACCATTAGAAAACCGAGTTCAAAAACGGCTCATTTTGCTGTTCAGTCCATTTCTCACGACAGTGTGGGTGTGGCGTATCGCAGTTTGACTGCCCACTCCCTTGATTTGAGTGATATCTCACTGGCTCCATGAGCGTTACTCACAGCAATGGCGCAAGGGTCAGTCCAGCCCTATATGACTCCCTAGTAAAGGAGTGGAGGAAAACCAGCAGATCTTGACCCTTTAGTGAATGAATGAACATTGCATTTATATATATATATTTTATTATATATATTAAAAAAAAACAATGCGGTGTGAAGGTATCCCGGATGGCCCTTGTCCACACACCCTGGAAGCCTCGGACATACAATGGCGCCATTGTGACCTGTGGTTGTGTTTCAACGCCCGGTTCCTGAACCCTGGTGCCAGGTCGCCGCCAGCCCTGCCAATTGGGGCCACCAACGAGTTTCGGACCCTGACTGACCTGACGGTCCAAGCTACTGAGGCTGCAGACTTCGGTGATAGATTTATACAGTCGCTTGGCAGTTTGTTTCAATATGCAATGAACGATTTAAAAGACGCTCTCACGAGATTGCCCCAACCGCCTCTAAACGATATCCGTAAGCGTCTAAGCTTGCTCTGTGTTGATCAGTTTGTGCGGTACAAGGACAAAAAGTTGATAAACAGGCAAGCTAAGTATAAGATTGTTGACGATATATTCCAGTCAGGCTACAGTCTTGTGAACAAGTCTCCGACAAAGGACTTAGACAGACTCTTCAAACTAGATTAGCGTCTGAGCGCCTCTCAGGACGGTGCACACTCCGAGGAGGAATATGGTAACCTCCTGACGCAGATCAATAGTCAACGTGATCGCATCGATAAACTGGAGAAGGCTGTTGAGGAGTTGACATGCTTGGTTGTTAAGTTGTCTTCATCTAGGCCTGCCGAGGTTAATGAGGCTGACATGAATAGTTTCTCTCAGAGTTCCTCGGATGGCGAGCCTGAGGAGCCAGTGCTCTCGGACGCAGATCACACGCCTGAGGACCTTGTATCTAATACCATCGTGCGTCCGTGTGCTACACAAGACGATGGTAATTCCAGCAATGGCCAGCTGTTTGTGGTTAGCGCCGAGACGGAGAATGCCAATGGATTTCAGATTCCGCCAAGACAAAGGAAGAAACAGCATCGAAAAAGGAGGCAAGAAGCCCGTGGTGCTGCCGCGCCAACAGCCCAGCCTAGTGCCGCAGGGGGGGAGAATCGCGGTCGCACCAAATCTTTCGGGTTAATGGCTAACAAATCTGTAGCAGTTCCCAGGGCTATCTACCTTGGGAAGGTGAGCTCTAGGCATTCTATCGACCACATCATACGGCATCTTGTATCCTTAGGTGTTCCTAAGAATGACGTTTCTGTCTCAGTCCTGGCGGACAAGCCAGAGTATAAGTCCTTCCGCCTTGACGTGTCGAGTAACTTATACAGTAAGGTCGCCAGTAAATCATCATGGCCTGAAGGTGTAATTGTGCGGCCTTTTCGTGACTCGCCCAACAAACTGCAGGCAGCAGATGGACAGCGTAGCCGCAAACACAGCGATAGGCAGACGGAATACATTCCGCGGTAGATCCGACTATCAGGACTACTCACAGGCCCAACAGCGTTGGGACCAAGGCCACTACTCCTGGGATACCTCGGACGTATATGGTGGGTGATATGGCTGGTCCCCAGCATACAGTGACCATCAATACTAACCAACTCCAACTACGATGTGAAACCTTTAATTGTCGCGGTTTTAAGTCCAGTGTTGATTATATCACAAGTAGGCTACGTAACTCTGATGTGCTCTGTCTAAATGAAACATGGCTTAAACCTTACAAACACTCATAATACCAGAGGCACTGGCCGCTGTAGACAGTAGTTTTGCCCCTGGTTCATTTGAAGTTTTTTCTAAATCCGGCATGAGCAATGTGTACGGTAATTACACTGGTTGCCCGTTTGGGGGTGTGACGGTTGTGTGTAGGAAGCTAAAAGGTTTTACCTGGCAACAGATTGAAATTGCGAGTGATCGGCTAGTAGGTTTAGTTTTAAATGACAGGGTTAGCCCATGCCAGGTGATTATCAGTGCATATATGCCGTTTTTTGAGAAGAGTTGCCCAGATAATCTGCTGGCCTATGTTGAATGTCTTGATGCTTTACAAGCATGTCTAGATGACTAGAAAAATATCCCTGTTAGGGTGTGCGGGGATTTTAATGCGCAGCTGCCCCAAGCTCAGGCATTAGGTCGCCGCTGGTACAAGGCCAAGGGCTTTACCCCACAGTCTAAGATACTTTATGATTTTGTAGCATCCAATGATTTGCTCTCCTCTGATCTGATGTGTAAACAGTCTGTTAACTATACCTATTTTTGTATTAAACGGGGTGTCTACACATGGATCGACCATGTGTTTTCGAATGACAGCTGTGATTGTAAAATTGTTGAACCTGATGCTGGAAACGTAAGTGACCATCTCCTGGTCAGATTTGTCTGTTACGTTATCTGTCACCCTAGGGGGTCTGAAATTATTAAGAAAGACAGGGTTAGGACCCGTCTGTGCTGGAAACGGCCAGAGTTATGTGACAAATATAATACAAAACCCAAAACCAGTGAAGTTGGCACGTTGTGTAAATCGTAAATAAAAACAGAATACAATGATTTGCAAATCCTTTTCAACCTATATTCAATTGAATACACTGCAAAGACAAGTTTCTTAATGTTCGAACAGGTAAACTTTGTAATTTTTTGCAAATATTAGCTCATTTGGAATTTGATGCCTGCAACATTTTTCAAAAAAGCTGGCACAAGTGGCAAAAAAGACTGAGAGAGTTGAGGAATGCTCGTCAAACACTTATTTGGAACATCCCACAGGTGAACGGGCTAATTGGGAACAGGTGGGTGCCATGATTGGGTTTAAAAGCAGCTTCCCTGAAATGCTCAGTCATTCACAAACAAGGATGGGGCGAGGGTCACCCCTTAGTGAACAAATGCGTGAGCTGATTGTCGAACAGTTTAAAAACAACATTCCTCAACGAGCTATTACAAGAAATGTTGGGATTTTATCATCTATGGTCCGTAATATCGTCAAAAGGTACTGAGAATCTGGAGAAATCGCTGCACGTAAGCGGCAAGGCCGAAAACCAACATTGAATGCCCGTGGCCTTCGATCCCTCAGGCGGTACTGCATCAAAAACCAACATCAGTGTGTAAAGGACATCACCACATCAGCTCAGGAACACTTCAGAAAACCACTGTCAGTAACTACAGTTCGTCGCTACATCTGCAAGTGCAAGTTAAAACTCTACAATGCAAAGTGAAAGCCATTTATCAACATCACCCAGAAACGCCGCCGGCTTCGCTGGGCCCAAGCACAAGATGGACTGATGCAAAGTGGAAAAGTGTTCTGTGGTCTGACGAGTCCACATTTCAAATTGTTTTTGGAAACTGTGGATGTCGTGTCCTCCGGACCAAAAACGAAAAGAACCATCCGGACTGTTATAGGCGCAAAGTTCAAAAGCCAGCATCTGTGATGATATGGGGGTGTATTAGTGCCCAAGGCATGGGCAACTTACACATATGTGAAGGCACCATTAATGCTGAAAGGTACATACAGTACAGGTTTTGGAGCAACATATGTTGCCATCCAAGCAACGTCCTTTTCATGGGCGCCCCTGCTTATTTCAGCAAGACAATGCCAAGCCACATTCTGCACGTGATACAACAGCATGGCTCCGTAGTAAAAGAGTGCGGGTACTAGACTGGCCTGCCTGTAGTCCAGACCTGTCTCCCATTGAAAATGTTTTGCGCATTATGAAGCGTAAAATACGACAACAGAGACCCCAGACTGTTGAAGAACTTAAGCTGTACATCAACCAAGAATGGGAAAGAGTTCCACCTGAAAAGCTTCAAAAATTGGTCTCCTCAGTTCCCAAATGTTTACTGAGTGTCGTTAAAAGGAAAGGCGATGTAACACAGTGGTAAAAAGGCCCCTGTGCCAACTTTTTTGCAATGTGTTGCTGCCTTTAAATTCTAAGTTAATGATTATTTGCAAAAAAAAAAAAACGTTTTTCAGTTTGAACATTAAACATCTTGTCTTTGCAGTGTATTCAATTGAATATAAGTTGAAAATGATTTGCAAATCATTGTGTTCTGTTTTTATCTACGATTTACATAACGTACCAACTTCACTGGTTTTGCGTTTTGTAGTATCCTATGTGCCAAACTCGGCAGTCTGCCTATTGTTAATGCCTCTGATTTTGAGGACCGTGATCATGCAAAGCAGTTTGTGGATGACAGATTTGAGCTTAATGAATGCATCCACACAGCTGCATCCGAGGCTCAGTTAGACTGAGAGCAATCTCGGCAAAGTTCTTGCAGAACTTGCGGTAGTACCCGATCATTCCAAGGAAGCGGCGCAAAGCTTTTTTGTTGTCAGGAACTGGAAAGTCCATGATGGCCTAGACTTTAGCATTTATGGGTGCCACCTTACCCTAGCCTATGACGTAGCCAAGATAGGTGACAGTAGCACAACCAAAGTGACTCTTGTTCAGGTTAACAGTCAGGTTGGCCTGGGTCAGGCGCTGGAACAACGTCTCTACATCTTTCAGATGTTCTTCCTAGGAGTCACTCCATGTGATCAGGCCGTCGATGTATGCACCCGTGTGTGGCAATCCGGCGATTGTAGACTGTATCATCCTTTGGAACGTGGCTGGGGCATTTTTCATGCCAAAGGGAAGGACTCCATACTGGTACAACCCAGATGGTGTGGCAAAAGCAGAGATGCTCTTGGCCCTCTCAGTTAAAGGCACACACCAATGACGCTTCAATAATTCAATCTTGGTCAGAAACTTTGCTTGCCCTACTCTATCGATACAATCATCAATCCTAGGTATTGGAAACACATCAGTTCTAGTTACAGCATTGACTTTGCGATAATCTGTACAGAATCTAGTACTTCCATCAGGTTTTGCAACTAGCACACAGGATGAACTCCAATCGGAGTTGGAGGGTCTGATAATATCATGTTTTAACATGTACTCAACCTCTTTCTCAGCAATCTTTCTCTTTTCAGGATTCATCCGGTAGGAATGCTGTTTTATTGGTTTGGCATCACCAAGATCTACATCATGAGAGGCTATAGAAACTCTCTTTGGAACATCAGGAAACAGATCCTCATATTTCTTGATCAACCTCTCAAACTGATCTCTCTGTGAGGGTTCTAAGTGCTGGAGTTTTACATCAAGATTTTGAAACACTTCAGAATTTGACAATTTACATGAAAGAACTTCAGCTTTAATTCTAGGTTCATCATCTTGAAACTCATCCTCATCTTCACACGTTTCAACCATAGGAGAATCTGAAGTGACAGCTGCAACCCTAGCATTTCTGTCATGATAAGGCTTCAGCATGTTAATGTGACACAATTGTTTTTGGTTTTCTCCTATCTGGAGTCTTCACAATGTAATTGAGATCATTGAGTTTTGTCAGAATTTCATTAGGACCATGAAATCTAGCCTGCAATGGATTGGACTGCAAGGGAAACAACACAAGAACCTTGTCTCCTGGTTTAAACTCACGGCTTCTAACCTTAGGATCATACCAAGTTTTCATTTTTCCCTGATTTGATTTCAAGTTCTCTTTGGCTAGGTCACAAGCTGCACGCAGTCTTTCTTTGAACTTGGTAACATAGTCTCACAGACTGATATGTGGTTCTTTCTCTTGCTATTGTTCACTCAACAATAGCAAAGGTCCTCTCACTTCATGGCCAAACACTAGCTCAAACGGACTGAATCCAGTAGACTCCTGCACTGCTTCTCTAGCTGCAAACAACAGCAAATGAACACCTTCATCCCCGTCTTTCTCATGGTCATAACAATAAGTCCTCATCATTGTCTTGAGAGTGGAATGAAACCGCTCTAAGGCACCCTGACTTTCTGGATGATAGGCACTAGAAAGAATCTGCTTTGCACCTAGTTCATACACAACCTGCTGAATCAATCCGGAAGTGAAATTGCTACCTTAGTCTGACTGAATTTCCCTGGGAAGGCCGAACAACGTGAAGAACTTTATCAAAGCCTTTGAAATTGCAGTTGCCTTGATGTTACGTAGAGGTATGGCTTCAGGGAAATCTGGTAGATGCACCCATGTTTGTCAACAAGTACTGATTTCCAGATCTAGTCTTGGGTAATGGACCAACACAATCAACAATGACCTTAGAGAACGGCTCCCCAAATGCTGGGATAGGCTGCAATGGAGCTACAGGTGGGTCTAACTGGTGTTTTGCAACTACCTGTCAAGTGTGACAGGTTTAGCAAAAGTTAGAAATATCTTTCCGAAGCCCAGGCCAAAAGAAATGTTTCATGATCTTATCAACAGCCTTGTTAACACCAAGATGACCTCCTAAAGGTAAACTATGAGCCATTGTTAAGATCTCATTCCTATAGACCTTCGAAACAACAATTTGCCTGACCACTGCCCAATCTGCATTGGGCAGGGATATCAGGAGGGCGCCACTTCCGCATCAACACACCATCCTTGAGATAATACCCAACTGGAACTGCGTCTATTTCTTTATCAGGAAGGGCTCTCCTCTTTTTCACAAATTTTAGGATCATTAGTATGCTCCTCAATCAACCGCTTTCTGGACAGAGACAAATCTCCAGACCCATCAGAATCACCAGACCCATCTGGCTGACTGAACAAAGAACTGATAAAAGTATCTGATAAGTCCTCAAACGGAGAAACCATAGTAGGCCGAACAGAGTCATGAGGCAAACCAACTGAGTCATGACTATTCAATGTGCTGGACGGCACCACATTATCTTCTTCTTGAGCCTTCTTGGCCATAGCACGAGTCACTGCACAGGAAGGATACAAAGATGGGTCTTCATCGCCATCTTCAGTGCTCGGCAGTGAAGTAAGATGAACAGGGGGAACTACATTGCCCCCAGCCAGGTCATTGCCTTGCAACAGAGAAACATCCTTTATAGGTAGACTTGACATAAGTCCCACCTTTACCTGTCCTGTAACTAAATCTGACTTCAAGAATAATGAGCGCAGGGGTACAGATACAGTCCTCCCTTCAATACCTTGTACAAGTATGAAATCCCCAGAAGCGGTCTCATCATGTAACTCCAAGGAGTACATCAACAAAAGTGACTGAGAAGCTCCGGTATGCCTTAGGATATATATGGGGACAGGAGTAGTATGCTCATTCAGAGCCACAAATCCCTCTGACACAAATGGAAGAAATTCCTCCCTCACAAAGTCAGCAGTATCAGCCTTTTTAGCCCCACAGGAAGCAGGCAATTTAGCAGATCAGTTATCTACTACAGGGGTTTCTAACCTTGTTTTCACAAAGGCATTTGGTTTGGTATCCTTTTCTTTTTCTTTCTTACCTTTAAGGAACCAACAGTTAGTTGTAACATGACCAGATTTCTTGCAATAACTGCAAACTAGACCACTTTTGTCACTGTCAGCTTTCACACTTTGATCAGACCTGTAACTGGATTTCTGAGCTCCATCATCAGATTTGTCTTTGGGTGAGGAATCTTGGGTATCACCGTTCCCTTTTTTCTGAAATTGGAACCATCTATTGTTACTGCTAGACTGAAATTTGGACTTATGTGTGAGAACATATTCATCTGCAAATTTGGCAGCTGACTGCTAATTCAGTGCTTGCTTCTCATTAAGGTAGGTCTTAAAGTCATCCTTAACACAGGTCTTGAATTCTTCAACTAACACCATCTCTTTTAGTGACTTGAAATCATCCTTGACCTCCATAGAAGTTCACCAGCGCTCAAAGCAAACCTTCTTCTCATTAGCAAATTCCACATAAGTCTGATTTTCAGATTTCTTCAGACCTCTGAATTTCTGTCGGTAAGCCTCTGGAACCAACTCATAAGCTTTCAAAATAACCTTTTTGACAACCTCATAATCAGAGGAATCATCTGCAGACAAAGCCGAATAGGCTTGTTGGGCTTTACCCTTGAGGACAGTTTGCAACAACAGAGGCCAGTGTTCCTTTGGCCAATGGCAACTCTTTGCTACCTTTTCAAAACAATGGAAATAGTTGTCAGCATTCTATTCTGAAAAATGGAGGCACCAGTTTTACCTCCTGGCTAGCACAAAATTTATTTTCAGATTCAATTTTAATTTTTAGTAGCTCCGTTTGGAGTCTTTCTCTTCTATCGATTTTCTCTAATTCAAAATCTCTCTGTCTTGCTAATTTTTCTAACTCAAATTCTCTTTGTTTTTCTTTTTCCTCCCTTTCTTTTTTCTCTTCTCTTGCTAATTTTTCTATCTCAAACTGTCTTTGTTTTTCTTCTTCCTCTCTTTCTTTTTTCTCTTCTCTTGCTAATTTTCTAACTCAAACTGCCTTTGTTTTTCTTTTTCCTCCCTTTCAATCTCAAGCATTTCTAATTTAAGTTCCATTTCTGTATTTGGATTTTCCACTGGAAATTGTTCCAGATCTCCTGGTGCAAACAAATTTTCATCAATGTATTATTCAACTATCTCTCTAGCCAGTCTTGCTTTTTGCATGGCTGGTTTTACCTCTGTCAGCTCCAAATGTCTGCATATTTCCAACAGTTCTGTCTTTTTAAAAGACTTCAAAACCCTTACGGTTGGTGATGCCAAGAAATCATCCATTGCTGTTGATCTTTCTATATATATATATATATATATATATATACTGTATATATATAGGAAAATTAAAAAAAACAATTTTACAAATTGAAATCTTAGATTTTCAATAAATGACTCACACAATGTTCTGTCCCGGACGAGCCCCCAATTTGTTATGACCCCAATTTGTTATTACATTTACAACATCCACAACAGCAAGAGATGACGGACACAATTTTAAAACTTAACCACATTTAATTAACATGTACTGACTAACTAATCTACTGACTAATCTACTGACCAAGATTGATTAACAAGAAAAACAGCAATATTTACAGTCCCTTTTGGTTGGGTTCCTTGGTGATGTCCTGGGTGAGGAAAATGCTCTAACACAGGCAAAAATCCACTCTAAGCTTCACAGGTCTTAAACAGAATGACTGGTCTGGTCACATGTATCCTTCTCCTTGCAATTTCTCTTACTACTTTACTGTCTCAATATTCCCTCCTTATATACTCTTTTGCAAACCCCTTCCACCTTTTAGGCTTTTTCAAATTTTTTCTCTGGGACTTGTTTCAGACATGCCCAGAACATGTCCAAACCTAGCTCCAGTGTGGGCTTAACAAAAAAAAGGTAAATACTGCCATCCAGTGGCCTACATTCACATACAAGTGTCAAAACTAAATTCCAATCGCAATGTGATGTATACTCTGAATGTGTGGTCACTGATGACCAAATAGCCAAGGGCATCAGGGCGTTAAAACGTGGCAAATCTGCTGGTATTGATGGTGTTACGGCTGAACATCTTCTGTTTGGCCTGTCAGCCCAGCTTACCAGTGTTCTGAGCAATTTGTTCAAGGTTATGCTTGGCTGGTATGTCATTGGTTATGATATGTTGATTGGTACTATTGTTCCTATACTGAAGAAGCCCGGCCTCAATCCTAATGACTCAGGTAATTACCGCCCCATCACTATCAGCACAAACTTTTCTAAACTCCTTGAATCAATTCTTATGCGTGATAATAATAGCTGCAGCAGGACCCAGTTTGTTTTTAGGGAGGGTCTTGGGACTGATCAAGCTTGCTCCTTGTTACATGACACAATGCAATATTTTAACAACAAGGGTAGCCCAGTGTATGTATGTAGTTTGGATGCCCAGAAGTGGTTTGACCGCGTGTGGCATGACGGTCTATTTTATAAACTTATATCTAGAATACCTTTTATTCATTGGCTGCTTTTATATGAATGGTATTCTAGATTGAAGGCTGTGGTTAGGTGGAATGGTGCTGAAAGTTGCACTGTTAATGTAACAAGAGGCATTCGTCAGGGCAGTCTATTGTCCCCAGTGTTTTTTTACCATGTTCATAGATGATCTGCTGCAGGATCTTTCAAAAAGTACATATGGGGTAAGAATAGCAAATTATCTGTTTAATAATATTGCATATGCAGATGATGTCACCATCCTAGCTGCCAGTGTTCCTGGCCTGTAGTTTTTAATTGATACGTGCGTAGACTATTCCAAGAAATGGCGTTTTGTTTTCGGTTTCTCTAAAACTAAATGCTTAATCTTTGGAGAGAACACCCTGCAGCATAGCCCGTCCTGGAGTCTTGGCGCGGATAGAATTACCACATCCGATAAAATTGAAATTTTAGGTGTATTTTTTACTGGTGGACTGTTGTCTACCGCCCATGTGAATAGCAGGGTGTCCTCTGCGAGACGACGAGCGTATAGCCTTCTCACTAATGGTTTCTGTTACCCTGGGCTTTAGACGGAGGTCAAAGTTTGCCTCTGGAAAACCTCTGTTTGTCCGGTACTTTTTTCTGGTTGCCATACTCTAAATATCTGTGCCAAAGACCAAGGCATCCTAGAGAGATTTCAGAGTGATACCATTAAGCGCGTCCTTGGTCTCCCGAAAAAAGGAGCCATCATAGTAAGCTGCTGAAGGCACTCGGTATCACTCTGATATCTGAAATACTATCTAGAAATAGGGTATCCCTGTACAAAAGAATTTATATTAAAGATTCCCCTGCGCGGGATCTTAACACAGTCTTCCTGTCTAAATATCTGGCTCAGGGCAGCCAGAGTGCTGGTACCCTTGTGTCTAACATCATGCGTGATGGTCATTCCCCTTGTGCTACTGCTTATTCGTCCGGGACATCTCTGCCGAGGCTGCGTGGGGGTGTGTCCACCACTGAGGACGGGGTTGTGGACTCCTTGAGGAGTCTCCTCTTCAGTGTAGGATACGGCGCCGCAGACTCGGTGGAGCGTGTTATGTTCAAATGCTTTGTGAAGGCCGCCTCGTCGCTACATTGTATGCTCTCACTTTGCCATAAGTGAATATTTTAATATTTTAAATTCTGTATAATACATATAATGTGTCATTTGCCTGTATAAATTATGTATCTGTGCTCTCTCCCTTGCGGAGGTTTTAAATAAGTAAATAAATATGTAAATAAATAAATATGTTTGAGTCGTCTGACTCAGAATCTGGGTGTGTTAGTAAATTCAATCTAACACTTTAGACTAAAATTACAGTGCTGTTTATCCAACTCTGTATTAATTACGAAATGAGTTATTACATTTTATCCGTTAGTCTAACGGTAGCAGCAACTCAAAACCAACATATTAGCGACTACTGAGGGTAATATCTGTCTGGTGTTATGCTATTCATAACATTACCACAGCTACCGTTCACTGATATTCATAACATTACCACAGCTACCGTTCACTGATATTCATAACATTACCACAGCTACCGTTCACTGATATTCATAACATTACCACGGCTACCGTTCACTGATATTCATAACATTACCACAGCTACCGTTCACTGATATTCATAACATTACCACAGCTACCGTTCACTGATATTCATAACATTACCACGGCTACCGTTCACTGATATTCATAACATTACCACAGCTACCGTTCACTGATATTCATAACATTACCACAGCTACCGTTCACTGATATTCATAACATTACCACAGCTACCGTTCACTGATATTCATAACATTACCACAGCTACCGTTCACTGATATTCATAACATTACCACAGCTACCGTTCACTGATATTCATAACATTACCACAGCTACCGTTCACTGATATTCATAACATTACCACAGCTACCGTTCACTGATATTCATAACATTACCACAGCTACCGTTCACTGATATTCATAACATTACCACAGCTACCGTTCACTGATATTCATAACATTACCACAGCTACCGTTCACTGATATTCATAACATTACCACAGCTACCGTTCACTGATATTCATAACATTACCACAGCTACCGTTCACTGATATTCATAACATTACCACAGCTACCGTTCACTGACTGCACTTCCCGCTCAGCTTCTCCGTCTCCTCAGAGGCCAGACAATACCTGTGCGCTGGTCTAAAAGGAGTTCAACAACGATTTGTATCTACCATAATGTGTCTGGTGACTGGAGCGACCATTAACAAGTGCATCCAGATATAGTTGACGTTACTTAATCGAAAAAATACACAAAAACATATGAGCAACTTCATGCCTATGCTCTTTCTACTCCAGGGTTCCTTTCGATAACTGCGTTCTGACGTACTTGCTTCGCCAGGCCATATCAGTCTGGCATGCAATTTCCCGTCTTCTGATGCAAGGCGGCTCAGGCTCACACTGGCACCCTACACTGACAGCCTTACTGGCAAATCTCAAGCGGCGGGAGCAAAGAGCGTTTATAGTTTCAGTTAGGGGTGGGACAAATGACAGTTTTTTTATAGGTTTGGCCTTTTATGCAACAACCAACGTAGAAAACCACGCCCAATTCAACCACAGTAAGAGGATAGGTGCTAAAAATGAAATGATTAAATCGCAGATTTGAATTGGACATAATTTCTAATATTTTAGTATGCTTACCATTATGCACAAACAACCCTAAATAACGTAGTTCAAAAGTTTTTGTGAACTTGTCTTTTCAGAAACTTTGAGGTCAATGATGTTTGATCTGATACTCTTATCTCCTCCACTGGCTCTCCACAGGGGTCTGTCCTCTCACCCGTTATCTGTTTTATATACAGTACAAACGCATCAAAGTCACTGTGCCAGGCAACATATTGTAAAGTCTGCAGACGATTATGTCATTGTTTATCTTTTAAGTTCAGATAATTTTACTCATGGTTCTGTAGTGACTGATTTTATTAATTGGTGAGAGTTGTCATTTTTAGAGATAAATGTGAGTAAAACCAAGGAGATGTTCATTGATTTTAGGAAAAATCAGAATGCCATCCCTCAGAGTGAAGGTCAGACTGTGGAGGTTTTACAGCAGTACAAACACTTGGGTACCATTAATGACAATGAGCTGACCTTTGAGCATCTCTGTAAGAAAGCGCATCAACGTATGTTTTTTTTACCGCAAACTCAGGAATTTTATTTGGGACAGTACTGTTATGAGGATGTCTTATTGTTGTTTTATAGAATCTGTTCATACCTCTTCTTTGTTTAGTTGGTATGAGTTGTTGACTCAGAAGGCCAGGTCCCGCCTACAGCATATCGCTGATGTGTATGGGAAAATTCAGCATGCGATTCCAGATGTGACAATGACAATGTCACTTGGCTGACAATGTCACCCTTTATAGCATTTACCCACAAGTTAAGTGACATTGTCAGTTATATCACATCTGGCATCACATGTTGAATAAGGATGTGTTATTTAACCTTTACAAAGCATGACATTTGCGTATGTATGATTTATGAGAACATTATATCTCATCTATGAAGGCATTATGTATGATGTATAAAGCCTTTATGAGCGATACTTCATCAAGTGTGACCCAATTTACTTTTTAATAGGCCTATGCTTTACGAAAGACTAACTGCTCAGAAACTTCCATGCTACCTTTTCTGCACATCGGGCGATTTAGCTTGTGCTTCATGATCGTTGAAATTCATCGTTTAAAAACTGAAAAGCTTCCATGCTTTAAGATTTCAATTCCGCAAATCTCTTCAATTTGCGTTGATTGAATAAGGGTCTGATCCGAGTTCCAATGAAATATTGCCTTCACTCTCGGTACAACGGGGGTTGATTTAAAAGTGGGACTCAGTAATTAAATATCAAAAGCGTGAGAGTTGACAGGTATGCAATTTTGGATAACACTGATTTAAATGCACCAAATACGCATCCAAATGAATAACTGTCGTCTTGCCTAAATGGGGGGAACTAGCATCACCTGATGGTATCGAGTACTCTCGGGGTGAATCAGTTATTACTTATGAAAATGACTGAGAACAGGTCAGGACTGATAATTGTTTTAAAGGGATGTTCTGCGCCCCCCAAATCCCAGTTCTGGTGCTGCCACTGGGGAAGAGTAGCCCGTACTGGCCATTGAAACCTCATCCAACAACAATTTTATTCTCCCTGGAGATCTACCATCGATTTAATAACACACATTCAGTCAAAAATCGACACCTCAGGTCCTCACCATTACTGTTTGTCTCATCTTCAGCGATGTTTATGTTCTCCGACGAGTCTTCCATTTCCTTCAATGAAAAAAATATCACAGGTCGTGCACTTATCTATTATAACTATTTACACAATTAATGGACTGCATTTATATAGTTTTTAATCTTTCAATCCCTTAAAGCACTTAACAGAATATGCCTCACATTCACCGTATCACAGGCACAGACAGAGATCAGACTGTAGGCTCAGGCGCAGGCAGAGAGTCCGTTCCGCAGGCTTATCAGAGAGATCATTCAGACAGTAAGATTTAAGGCTGATCATTACCAAAAATTACTAAAGTATAAATAAATAAATAAATGAATAAATACATTAATACATCAATGAATAAATAATTGCTGAAATTAATATATAAATAAATAAATGCAAAAATAAATGCTGAAATAAATGAATAAAAAATTATATTTAAAAATGACATAAATGAATTAATGCTTTAAATTTATTTCTACATTTTCACATTTATTTATTTCTGTGTCCGTATGCTAATTAAGTTGGCGATCCTATCCTCGGTGTGAAGCTAGATTGGTCAATAAGGAGAGCCAGACAGAAGCAAACGATCCTTTGTGAATCTTCCCTGTAAAGTGAATTGAGTGTATAAATCTGCTTTCCCACCAGACACGAAACCAATTTTCAGCACGACAGATTACATTCAAAGTCAATGCAAAGACGTGAATACACGCGTTTCACTTTTATTCGCGTCTTTGCATTGATTTTGAATGATATGTCACACGATGTTTGCGATCTAGCTCGGGCTATAATGGCTTCGACTGGAAGGACGTGGCAGAGCGGCTGCGGGATGTGGCTGACCAGCTTGAAAAACTAGCAGCCAAATGCAGGAATTGCACTGACCTGTGCTTGGAAGATAAATATAGCTAGAGTTAAACCGCGAACATTTACGATATACACTATGTAACTGTCACCTTGCTAGGCTAGCGAACTAGCTAGCTAAGCAAGCGAACTAACGTTAGCAAGTTAGCTAGCAAGCATTTTTATTTGGTTTAACATAAATGCTCGCGGTTCAACTGTAGCTAAGTGAGATCGCGAAATAATAGATTATTTTTATTCATTTATTTTCTATTGACTTCCGTGCACCAAACTGTTGGTTAGCAAGGCGAGCGAACTCGCCAGCTAAGCAAGCAAACTAACATTAGCTGGCTAGTCTTGCTCAGGACAGAAGTAAAAGCTGTTTTAGTTGGCGCTTGCCATAACGACCAAGAGCACTTTCATTCTGTTGATATCTAAATGCAGCGCTTTTCTCTCTTGCATTTGCCCCTTTTGTGGTTTGCATGTTTTTGGTTTACATCATTTCTGTTTTTTGCAGTGTGTATCTTCAATTGGAGATGTTTTTGGCCGTTGCAGCACGTTTTTGCCCTGTAGGCCACTGCAGTGCGATTCTTAACTGCGGCTGAAATGCTATATTTATCTTCCAGTCAACGGTCAGTGCAATTCCTGCATTTAGTTGCTAGTAACCCGTGTCAATTGCTCAGGTTTCAGCCAACAGTTCGCTCACTGGTTTGTTAGCTTCGACTTACGTGTTCACAAGTCAGCGCGTTAGTCATGCAAGGAAGAAGTAGTCGACCTGAGTCGATCACACTCCTCTAACCAATCCAGATTCTGACTGAAGCTAGGACCTCCCTCCTAATTAGCATATGGACACATAGTGGAGCGGGTAACTTGAGAATAGCAGGTAAAAAGTGCAAATAGTGATACAAGCATGAAATTCGGCATAACTATTCTTCTTTGTCTCCTGTCTCATAATCAACCTCCGGCCACACAGAATTTGACAGTTTTTCAAAATGGCTTCCTTCCGATATATGAATATGGACGTTTAATTCCTTAATCACTTATACTTTTCTTTATCATTGTCAGTTTATGCTAAAATATTGAGAGCAAGCCTACAAGTACTAAGATTATGTAAAATAGTTTCTAGAAACATCCAAGATTGCTGTCATCATATCCAAAATGGCCACCAAAGAGCAAAATATTTGCGTATAAGTTCATATGTTCGCTAAAAGGTCAGGTAATAGATTGATCTGGGGTAAATCTAGCTGGATCAGTTTATTCTTGCAAGTTAGAAAATAATTAAGCTCTTTTTCATTGATTTTCATTCTGATTTGAAAACATGAACATAAAGGTAAATATAACATCGTAATAGCGTAGTGTCATTGCACTACCAGGGCACACTGGTTGACACTATAGCTGTGACACTCAGCATGGGGTTCAATGCTAGCTAATGGTAGAAATTTGTCATTAGTTTCCCAAATGCTGTTTCTCTCGCCCCATTTTAAAGTTAAACAGCCGCACCTGAATTGAGAGGATATGCCAGCGCGGGAGAGCCGAGCCAAAGAAGACGGGGCTGTAGTCTTCTGGAAGGTGTACAGATCACACGGGAATTAAATAGCATTGGATGAATGATCGGGCGAGGGGTAGGATTGTAACATATCTGAGCCTAGTTGTATCCCATATCTGAAAGTGCTTACATGTTGTATAGGTGGTAAAAGGATAAGGATTGGAAGGTTTGGTTTAGTTTATCTCTTTATGACTGTAAGAATGCCAAGATATATGAATTCACAATTATTGTGTAGAAAATATGCAATTTTTATAGCTTATAGGCTGAAAATATTCAAAATTTAGAGCAAATTTGCCACCATTTTGAAAAAGTGTCGGCTATCTTAGATATAACTATAAATTGAAGTGGCCGGTGGTTGATTTTGATTTATGGGGATATTAAGAGTTCTCATGCAAAGTCTGTTGCTAGTATCACCATTTGCACTTTTTTTCAACTAGCCCGCTCCACTAACAGAAATACATAAATAAATAAATGCAGAAATGTAGAAATACATTTAAGCATTTAGTCATTTATATCATGTTTAAATATTAATTTTCATTTCGTCATTTCAGCATTTATATATCTATTCCCAAATTAATTTCAGCATTTATTCATGCATATATAAATGTATTTATTTATTTTAACACTTATTTCTGCATTTATTTATTTATTTGTTAATTTCAAGAATTATTCATTCATTTATAATGAGTGTATTTGTATTTGTATTTGTGTATTGTATTTATGTATTTATTCCTACATTTATTTATTTATTAATTTATTTATACTTTAGTCATTTTGGTCCTCCATAAAAATGCGGCATAAGAGGGAAAATGCAAATTATAGTCGTAGTACAGTCCACAGGTTAGAAGTCTAATGGTGGGAATGCTATAATCAGTGGAGATCATAACATAACATAACATAACATGAATGGCAAGAACAGGCCTTTCAGCCCAACTCAGCTTGCCAGTTTCTTTATACTATTGTGAATATATCCCTTCAGATACTGAATGACTCAATGGTATCTAGCTTTAAGTCAAGCCTACTCTTGAAAACCCCCAAGGTCTCTGCCTCAACAATATGGTCAGGTAAGCTATTCTACATTGAAATTACTCTTTGGGTGACGAAATACTTCCAAATATCAGTGCTAAATTTACCTTTGGTCAACTTCCATTTGTGACCCCGAGTTTTACTCACAGCACTTGGTCGAAGGAATCCTACATAATTCACTTTGTTAATCCCTTTAACATATTTAAAGACCTCAATCAACTCACCCTTGAGTCTCCTTTTCCTAAGACTAAAGAGATTAAGGATCTTCAGCCTCTTCTCGTAGCTTTCATCTTTTATACCTGGAATAAGCTTGGTGGCTCTTCTTTGAACTTTCTCTAGAGCCTCTATAGCTCTCTTAAAGTATGGTCCCCAGAACTGTACACAATACTCCAGATGTGGTCTAACGAACGTGTTGTACAAAAGAAACATCACTCCTTAGATTTGTACTCAATTCTTTTGGCAATGTATCCTAGCATCCGATTAGTTTTATTAACTGCTACGACACAATGCCTTGAACCTGTGAGGGTTTAGTCAACAATCACTCCCAGATCTTTCTCTTGTGCTGCACATTCCAGTTTTAAACCTCCCATGAAGTAATCCCGTCAAATGTTTTTATTACCGACATGTACAACTTTACATTTTGCTAGATTAAATTTCATTTGCCACATTTATGCCCAATTCTGGATTCTATCCAAATCATCCTGAATCACTTTAGTGGACCCTAAACTATTCGCCAAACTCCCCAATTTAGTATCATCTGCAAATTTAGCCAATCTGCTCTCAATATCCCTATCAAGGTCATTAATGTAGATGAGGAACAGCAGGGGCCCCAACACCGATCCCTGGGGGATGCCACTCCCCACCATACCCAGCTCAGATGAGATACCACTGACCACCACTCTTTGTGTTCTGTCCTGTAACCAGTTTTGAATCCACTACAGAATACCTCCTGAAACTCCAATGGAGCTCAATTTAAAAATGAGTCTCTTAAGCTGTATCGAATGCTTTCTGAAAATCCAAGTATATGATGTCATAAGCCCTGCTCTGGTCATAAGTCCTGGTGGCCTCTTCAAAAAATTCCAGAAGGTTTGTCAGGCATGACCTTCCCTTCCGAAAACCATGTTGGCTATCCCTCAAGATACTGTTATGTTCAAGAAATAAGTCCAGCTCATCTTTTATGATAGATTCCAACATTTTGCACGCAATGTAAGTTAAACTGACTGGCCTGTAGTTTCCTGGCTCAGTACGGTCCCCTTTCTTATATATTGGTATTATATTGCCCTGTTTCCAATCATTTGGTATTTCTGCAGTTTCTAAAAACCGGATAGCGGCTTAACGATGATCTCACCAACTTCCCTGAGCACTCGAGGATATAAGCCATCAGGACCCGCTGCCTCATCTGCCTTTAGTTTATGCAACTTGTCTAATACTTCGTTATCCCGAACCTCAATTTCCGTTAAATAATCTTGAGCATTTGACATGTCCTCTGGCCAAATAAAGACCCCCTCTGAGGTAAAATTCTCAACAAAGTAACTGTTTAAGGCATCCGCAATATCCTTGTTATCATATAGCAGCAATCCGTTTTTATTCTTTAAGCACTTAACCTGCTCTTTGACTTTCCTTTTTCTGCTACAGTACTGAGAGAAGCGCTTAGGGTTAGTTTTTGCCCCCTCTGCAATTTGTCTTTCATACAGTCTTCTAGCATTCCTCAGCTCTTTGTTGACCACAGCTGCATTTTACAGTATTCAGCCTTAGTGTTCTCATTGTTATCCTTTATGTACATCTTATAAAGATTCCTCTTTTCCCTCAACATCCTACAAATACTTTTGGTCATCCACTGAGGATTCTGCTTTTTCAGCTTACTTTTGGACACCTTTGGAATGAATCTGCATTGTGATTAAAGTAAAACCTCCTTAAATCTTTCCCACATCTCATTTATGGACTCAGTCTAGGAGTGTCTCCCATTTTATTTCACTTAGATATGAGCGTATCCTGTCAAAGTTTGCTCGCCTAAAATTGAAAATTTTTGTTTTTGAATACACCTTTTTAACTTCCCATGAAACATCAAAATTAACAGCAGAGTGATCACTTGTCCCAAGTGGCTCCAGTACCTCAACATTGCTAATTCTATCTGGGTCATTACAGAACTCCAAGGGCTCTAATTTCGTAGACCAGGCGCAGGCGCGGCGAATGGGGGGTGCGCCGCGCCAACGGGGTGTGTCCAGGCGTATGTGGCAATTTCGTGCCCGGCGGAGCCTGGCGCAAGTACTCCTCTGTCCCGCCTCTGCCCCTCCTTCCGGCGCAAGTTGGCAAAGAAGGCGACACAGCCGAGTCAAATATTGCTCACTGGCAAGAGAAACGATGGATAGAGTGTTCCTATTATTACAAACTGTTGCTGCTTTAAATTTGGGATTAACATGCATGGACAACAATGCAAGATACGTGACACGTTTATTTTCAATATGTGATCTTAACTCAGTAGCTACGAGATCATAGCAATCACGCTGTACTCCTTTCCCCCACTAAAGACGATAAAACCTAAGTGACTATAATAGTAGCCTAGTATTGAGCCGCTTGCACACTGGACGCGAAACGAATTTTTCGCTCGACAGATTGCGTCTTGTTTCCGAAAGTCTGACTGGGTTTTAATAAATCTCCGTGTCCGACAGTCTATTATTGTTTTTAATTTCTTCAAATCTTCTGACTCTTTTAGATAGTAAATGCAAATGTTTTGATAAGAGGGCACAGTTCTTCAAGATGAGTGCCGAGAATTTCAATCAATGTTTCTGTGTAAGCTCTGCTCAATAAAGTGAGTCGACACTCGCGCGAGGCAATGTACAATGCCTCCGTGTCTGACAGCCAAAAAAAGAGGACGATTAGAACAGATTGATAACGAAATAAAGAATAAAAAGAAACATTTTAACAACAGAACATCCAATGAACACTGCGATTTATTTATTGGCGGGTCATCTTTGTTGGATGTCCCGTTTGTTGGTGATATATTTTTATTCTTTATTTCGTTATAAATCTGTTCTCATATCAATACTTTTTGCTGGCTGCTGGACATGGAGTATTTTTTCATTTCGTGTCGGACAGTCTTGATCGTGCACGCGATAATTTCTTCACTGTCAATGGTCATGGAATTGATTTGCTCTCTGATTGCAAGCACTATTTTATCTCTGCTGTGGAAATAAAGCGTGAATCTGTTCGATCCATCTGACTAATTTTCAAAAGAAAGACCGAATAAAGACTTCCGTCTATCTTCAACGGAAGAAAACAGACGAATAGGCTAAAAAAACCAAGAAAAGTCGATTGCTATCAATTAGTATTTTGTGAAGGTCGAACACAAACATAGCCAAGTCTGCACGTCTAATAATTCCTGGAATACTCGGAAAAATTAGAACTTTTATGACTTTCGGACAGGGAGCTATATTAAAACCCTGTCCGACTATCGCGTCTTTGCAATGACAATGTAATCAGTCGTGCAAAAAAATTGTTTCGCGTCCAGTGTGCAAGCGGCTTTAATGAGCTTAGAACGCAAGCATTCCATATATATATATATATATATATATATATATGTACACATACACAGTTTGTGGTTGGCTGAGAAAGATGTGAAGTCGTTAGTTTGCATCACAGATTCAGCTGCGTTGATTAAGCTAAGTTTCCATTAAGCGTGGTAACCGCATTTAATCTGACATCAGGACAATCGATATAGATACTATAATTTATGTCCTTATTCAGATAGTTACATTAAATAGTGCTTCCTGTAATTATTTCTTGCATTGAAATGTACCTGACATTCTGGAAACCTACCTGTGAGGTTTCGGTGATGTGTGCGCACTCTGCGCCGGTCAGCCAAATTACCACTGCGCGGAAATTAAACCAGGTTGGAGCAGGCGAGTTTTCTGCGCAACCTCAGCGGAGACTTTTTCTACGAAATTGTCACTGCGTCTTGATGAATATGTGACACCTCCCCCTACTACGCCGCCACACCCATCTCGGCGCACGTTCGTCTACCGAAGCCTGCGCACTTCACGAAATTACCACTACGCGGGCTGCGCCGTACGAAATTACCACTGCGCGGGCTGCGCCTCTCTGCGCCGCCTGTGCTGCGCCAGGAAATTAGAGCCCCAAGTCTAAAATTGCCTTTTCTCTGGTAGGTTTATTAACATAGTGCACCAAGAAATTATCATTTATAACATCTAGAAATTCTTCCTCCCCCCTACCCTGTCCTTTCACCATTTTCCAAGTGATACCAGGATAATTTAAGTCTCCCATAATAATAGTCCCTCCACTTCTACAAGCTTGCGTAATCCTCCTCAAAAGCATTTCATTGATTGTACTGTCCAAAGCTGGTGGTCGATAGCATACTGCTATGTTTAAACCTGTCTCGTGTTTGCCAATGAACCTGACCCAGATATCTTCACAGGACAAGGAATGTCTAATTTCGGGAATTTCGTGTACATTTATGTTTTCGTTCACATAGATTGCTACGCTCCCTCCTCGCCTATTACATCTATCCTTCCTAAAGAGCTTATAACCTTCTATATTATATTCATCTCAATCCTTTTCACTGAGCCATGTCTCTGTAATCCTAACTATGTCATAGCCCTCGCTAATCATTACAGCCTCAAGTTCTGGAAATTTATGTTTCATGCTTCTTGCATTTAAATAAAAACATTTCAGGTTATTACTAATGCTCTTTCCCCTTGATTTCCCATGTGGCCGCTGCCTCGAGCCCCCCACTACGCTTTGTTGCTTTAAAAGTATATCATCAATAGTGCATGTAACGCTGTCAGCTTCCATGGGGGCAGTCTGCATTTCCCTATGTGTAACACTCACTAACCTCCCTGCCCCCCAAGTCCCTATTTTAAATAATCCTGTGCTACCCTCAACATATGCTGGCCCAGTGCCAAGGTACCCCTCCAGTTCAGGTGCAGCCTGTCAGGCTTGAACAGGTCACCCCTGTCCCAGAAAAAGTTCCAGTGCCCCATAAACCTATACCCCTCTTTCCTACACCAGGTTCATAGCCACGTGTTAAACCTCCAGATAAAATTCTGCTTTCCTCTGCTTGCACATGGTACCGGTAGAATCCCGGAGAACACTACCAATGAGGATCTGCTCCTAAGCTTCTCAGCTAATTCCACAAATTTGCCTTGCAGAACCTCAAATCTACCCTTATGTCATTTGTCCCAACATGGACCATGACAACTGGATCCCTCCCCGCTCTGGCCAGGAGCTTGTCTGCTCGCTCCAGGAGGTCTCCTACCTGGGTACCAGGCAGGCAACACACCGTACGAGACTCCTTGTCGCGCGGACAGACTAAGGTATCTATTCCTCTAAGTATTGAGTCCCCCACTATCAATAACTCTCTTTTCTGAGGGGTAGAGGCCAACAGGGTGCCCTGCTGCTCATCAGTCCCCTCACTCTCAGGGTCAGGGGCCCAGTCGAGTTCCTGCAAGGGCTGGAATCGGTTGGACACCTCAACCAATGGAGGAGCTGTCGCTGTATGGTGTGCACGCCCTTTCCTGCGCTGTTGACCTACAGTCACCCAACTTTCTCTCCCTGCCTGCTCTGGGATCCCAGTACCACCCTGCTTCGGCGTACACACCATTTCTCTAAACGACACACTACTTAGTTCCTCTAGGCACTCTACTGATTGCGAACTATGTCGTGCCGCCAACTGGCCCTGAAGATCAGGGATCTTGCTCTCCAGATGCTCAATTAGCTGGCACCGGTGGCAGACAAACCCACCCTGGAAATCTCTTTCCAAAAGTGCGATCATCCTGCAACCGTCACATAGTTCTGGCCACACTTTGAACCCCCTACCTAATGACCTTGCTCACCCTAGATAAAAGAAAATTACTAATGCCGAGACGGAAGGTGAAGAACCACAATTTATTAATTCATTTTTTTAACCTAGGAAGCCCTAAGCAGCAGTCACAACAGAAACCCCGGGGAAACTATGTAAATGGACTATAAGCCTCTTTTAACAGGGGCATAGTTTCAGTTAACAGAAATGAAATACCAAATTGAGCCAAACTCTATAAGGACTCCTAATAAGCCGGCTTGAGTTTATCTAGTCCCAGTACTATTACTATACTAAACTAAAAATATCACAGGGCTTAGCTGAGAGCCCAGATAAAACAGACTGGCTTCAGCGCCCAGGAGAAACTGGAGGAGACGGACCACTCCGATAAAAACTTACCCTTGAAATTCCAACCTAACCTAATGAACGAGTCAAGTGACTGCTGCACCACTAACTAAATACTAAATCTCAGATCCCAAGCCAAGAATGCAAACAGTACTTATCTAGCTTGCTAGCCGCAAATACAACCAAGGGTAACCGAGAAAAGAGTAAAGCCCCGGTGCCCTTTAATTAAAACGGACCGAATAAACCGTTTAGTCGTTTACCATGTGAGTGAATTAATTAATTACTCCCTCAACAAGCAGTCCTAAGCACTCAAACAAGCAGTTAAACTTTAATCAGCTGATCTGGGCACTGCAACCAGAGGAAAATACAAAGATAGGGTATTTACAATGTGTTTAATCAGAAGAGCCCTTCGGTGATAATAAAATGCGAGAAAGACAAAAACCCTGGGTCGTGTTAATATTCAGCTTGGCAATGTGTTTATGTGGTAATGCAGTCAGGATAGAGAACGAAGGGGACTAAAAACCCAGGTGAACATCAATATTTATTGGCTAGAAGACTGTATGAAAGGCAGCAACCAAGTATGAACCAAGCCGGGCTATAGTTAGATATCCAGAAAATTCGATTATATTCTTGGCATTGAGAGCTTGCAAGGGTTCGTTTGGTAAATCAGCTACAGAAAAAACATAAACAGGTAACAGTGCTACAGTCCCTGAAAACTGTTTTACTTTGTATATCGGACAATTCACTTAGTTCGACAATTATTTAAAATTTAATTTATTCTCTAAATTTTGCATTCAAATTTATTTTACTTTACGTTACTTTACGCTCCTGGGAGACTGAAACCCCCCAAAAAACCCCAAAAAAACCCCATCGCCTTTGACCAGATTAGCGAATTAATTTGGCTGTTTGCTCACCGAGTTGTTACAGGGGGAAAAAGGGGAAAATATGGGGGGGAAGATTCTCCCTGTCCCTACTGCGACAAAGGTTGTACCTCGGGAGCAAATCGTTTAATATCTATTATTGTTTGACTCTTAACACACAAATTATTTTCAGAAAACCCCATTCACACAGCGCAAATGCTCAGCTTTAATCCCTCACGACTTCCTCTCTCAACTCAAGCAGAATGATCACCACGATCAGCGCTCAGATCAGAATCATTACTCCAAAATGCTTGCTAAATTCAAAACCAGAATATCACAATAAAGAAGGGATTAGACAATCTCAACAACCTTGGGACTAAACCGAATCGAAACCGAAAAAAACTTTAAAAATGCAAGGGCTCGTAGCCATGTCTTGGGAGGGTAAAAATCTTGCAAAGAACAAAAGCAAAATTAGGCTAAATAAAGGGAGAAAATAACAAGTCATCACTGGTGTGTGTGACCTGGGAAGGGTGAGTCGGGATGTGGCGACAAACGAGAGAACTAATGGGAAGTACTTAAACAGAACTGGGGCGAGAGCAGGAGTGAGGAGCAGAACAAAAGCATGTATAAACTAAACGAGGCACGGGAATAACAACGAGAAAAATATAAACACAATCGCTAATATAAACTTAATTAACAGAAGGATATGCACAAAATACAACAATTAGCAGAAAAATAACAAAAGCAGAACTCACACACTGACAAAACCTCCCTCTATCTCCCCCTTCGGCTGCCACCAGGAGACTGACCTGGACCAGGTTCTGTAAGAGTTCTTCTGAAGTCCCTGATGAGCTGTTTTCAGGACCTGCTTCCAAGTTCTCTGTGTCTGACTCAGCTGGATCCGCAGAAGAAGACTGGGACTGAGTCAGGCAGGTGGATGGGTTTTCTGGTGCTGGTTCTGGGCCCAGACTGGATCTGGTGTCTGTGGTCTCCTCCTGACACTCAGAATCTGCACCAGAGATGTTCAGAAACAGTCCAAAGTCACACACACTGGCAGAAGAAGCCTGAGAAATGATTCCACAGCGTTATAATCAACCTAAAGTCCAAGGTGGTTGTAAAAATGTAATAATATAAATGATTAGTGTTATTTTAAAATCAGTTACTCTGTACCTCGGGCAGATGTTTCTGGTGTGATGGGCTGAACAGGTGTTGTCTCACCCGGCTGGCTCTCGCCCTCCATACAACTTCTCTGTAGTTCGTCCATTTATTTATATTCATCAGGTTTCCTTTAATCTGACAAAAAAGATACAGTTCACTCATAAATGACACAGAAGTACCACGTGTCCATCCAGATGTTTCTAGATTTGACTGGCCATGTTTCACCTTGATATAATGGTTCACCCTTCAAGCCAATCAGCTGTGCAGTAAAGTTTCGATCTGAGAAGTGAAGCCTTGAAGTAGAAGAGAAGAGAAGAAGACCGAGTGTCTAATGCTAAATTTTGGGTGATGGTTCACAGAATGTTTGGATTTGCACCCTAATTTCTAATGATTATATAACCAAACATTACAAAACTAAAGATACAACTCTTTTTACTTTAGCTTCTCTTCAGCTGGGGTGAGAATTCTTTAAAAATAGATGAGAGAATGAACTGCAAATAAAAAGATATTTTGGCTTGCCTATGCCAGAAAGCTGAAGATGAAGAGGAATTTCACTTTCAAAATGACAATGACCCAAAGCACACATCCAAGCTGATCAGGGCTTGGCTTCAGAGAAGGAAAACCACAGTCTTTGAATGAGCCAGTCAGAGCTCAGACCTCCCAACGAATATCTGTGGGATAATGTAAAAAGTGTTTGAACAAAAAATCACTTCACAATTTGAAAGAACTTAGTGGAGTAGTGAGATGACATTCTGAAGTCTAGATGTGCAAAGACTAATGAGTTATGAGTTGATATTTGACGTGCCACAAGCGGCATTCACATGGTTTAGAAATGATTTACACTCAGTTACGAACGAGCCACGGTATCCTCTTTCACTGACTTTTCTTGAATAGTTGGTCTTCACATGTCTGCGTCATAAGAATTACCTCAATACCAAGCAGGCTTTCGCTCGGACTACCCCTAAGCTGGCATTAAATGGGTAGTGACCTGGACGAAGTCTTGTTTTCATAGCATGATAGCGAAATGCTTTGGGGTAATTTCCAATTCTCGATAGACGACCCACCTGTCCACCCACTGACAAAACCCACCTATTTATTTTTATTTACATGGATCTTTATGATGTCTGTATTTTCTGCATATTTCCCGTGCAGACGACGGATGTAAGGGTTGTGTCACATAGCTTTATGTCAAGCCTGGAAGACAGGAAGGTACAGACTAGACTCAGCTTCACAGATGGACTTGGTTGTAGAAGTATATTAAGCCTTTGGCAAGGCACTAAGGCATATGGAAATAAAAAGGAATCAAGGTTCCTCGAAAACACTACAGTAATCCAATCAGCAAGTTAAAACATAAGCTAGCCAAGTATTACTTATAGGTAGAAAATTAAAAGGAAGCACGGCTTCTCGATGGTAAGTAAATTAAGCACTGAATAGCACTATGCAAAGATTTGTACATGTAACAGGCAATACTCAGAGATAATGTCTGTACAGAGACTAGAGCTATGATACAGACAGGTGGCATTAGCGAGACTTCACAAATACTGGTTGTGAAGTCTGGGTTTAAATAGCACGCTGCTACCACTCAGTGGAATTGGAAACAGGTGCAGGCAATGAGGAATGAGTGCTGGTGCGGTCCGGGTCTTAAAAGACCGGTGAGCTGGACGGCTGGAGGTGTGATCTTACAAAGAATAATCCATCTCATCTCACCTCTAGGTGCTGCAAAGTGCAACTTACCCATCTTATATCTGTATCTGATATAAGGAAAAAGCAGTAATAATAATAATAATAACAATTCTAATTATGATAATAGTAATAATGATCTCTTATGTCATAAATCACAGAGTGGTGATTTAAAACTATTTGAATTTTGCCCCAACACAAATAAGCCTGGTTTCAAATTAGCAAATGTCGGTTCAACAGTCTCTGCATAAATGTAATAGCATCCAAAAGTGTTTTTAATGAAAATTGAAAATACTTTTAAAAACCCATCTGCATTTCTATGACATTACTTAAAACAGAAAATATTTTTATTTTGCATGCAAAGATCTTTCTGTATATTGAAAAATGTTTTTACCTGGCCCCTCCCCTAGGGGGCCAGGTTAAGCAATGATCATGTGTGTGTGTGTGTGTGTGTGTGTGTGTGTCTGTCACTCTGCCTGTCAGCTCGTGGCTGGGGCCAGGTCTGCTATCTCTGATTGCCTTGTTGTTTACAGAGTCATTTATTCATAAATCCAAAAATATATTTGTAAATTCTTCTGAAACGGGCCACAGAAACTGCCTGAAGGCTTTTCCGTTCGTGAACACTAGTGCGCTCGTTTCCGCGCATCATTTTTAAGCGCCTTGTGTGAGAAGCACGAAATAGAGAACAGTAGTTAAGAAAGTCGCTTGAACACAACTCAAGGTTATGACAGCAAGTCCAACTCTGCGCTGGCAGAGCCGACTCGCAATTTTTGAAGAGAGGTCTAAAATGTTTTTTCCGCTTAGCATTATATCAAAACTCAAAAACACAGCAGATTTTCTAAATCTAGAATTGTTTCTCATTAATCTCATTGAAGAGAAAGATCAGTATTGAGAGAAGAAGAATATTGACATATTCTACATTTTTCAATTGTCACATTCTCATGTCAATGCAAATTGACCAACTTGACAACAAACTTTTGTAACCAAAGGTTATGTGGGCCAATCAAAATAAATGCTGATACAACCCCTCAAGGAAAAGTTCACCTTTATCAGCAAAATATATAGTCCTGGTATAAGTTTATATGATCCCCCTAGGGGGAGCCAGGTTAAGCAATGATCATGTCTGTGTGTGCGTGTGTGTGTGTGTGTGTGTGTGTGTGTGTGTGTGTGTGTGTTTCTGTCACTCTGTCTGTCAGCCCGTGGCCATTACCTGCCCCCCCCCCCCCTAGGGGGAGCCAGGTTAAGCAATGATCAAGGAGATGCAATGTTACAAGGAGAGTTAGGTAGCTAGCTAGCTGCCCGGGATAACCTACGCCATGCCCCGGGGACCAGCGCATTGTTCGTCGGTCCTCGTATTAAAATGGAGGCCGCTGCGGCTTGTAGGCCTATGTGCTTGATGCCTGAGGAGCCTGGATTGTCGTGTATTATATTGTAATCTATGTCTGCTTAGGTAATTTTTGTATTATTTTTGCGAAATGAACATTACGTAGAATTTCTGTGAACGTTTGTGCTGTATGTAATTATTTTGTTATAAGTCTGTAGCTAGCATGCTAGCTAGCTACATGAAGCTCCGTGTTGTGACACGGACCCCTGCGAACCATAATCGCGATGCATTTTCATCAAACAGTATGCTAGTTTGCATTAAATAATTATGTTTCCTAATTGTATGAGATTTGTCGGTTGTGATGTTACGATTGAATTTGTGCTTTTATTTCTATTTGGGTTGCATTATTCCGCATACTTTCGCTGCATACTGCCCGTTTTTCGTTGGCGGACAAAGTGATCGCGTTGACACGGATCTTGCATGGAATTGCACATAGCAGACGGGGTCCGCTTTCCAGCCAGCTGGGCTTGCTGAAATCACCGATTTATTATTATTTTTTTTTTAAAGATGGTATAACGTGTTCTACCGTCTTCTGTGTCTAGTTAGCATTTTGTTTTACCTAGCTGGACACAGCTAAGCATTTTTGTGGTCATTTGTGCAGTATGAATGAATTTGACTTATATTACAAGGAGAGTTAGCTAGCTAGCTGCCCGGGATAAACTACGCCATGCCTCGGGGACCAGCGCAGTTCACCGCTCTTCGTATTAAAATGGAGGCCGCTGTGCCTCGTAAGCCTATTTGCTTGATGCCTGAGGAGCCTGGATTGTCGTGTATTATATTGTTTTCTATGTCTGCTTAGGTTGTCTTTGTATTATTTTTGCAAAATGAACATTACGTAAAATTTCTGTGAACGTTTCTGCTGTATGTATGATCGTGTCTGTGTGTGTGTGTGTGTGTGTGTGTGTGTGTCTGTCACTCACTCTGTCTGTCAGCCCTGTCTGTCAGCCCGTGGCTGGGGCCAGGTCTGCTATCTCTGATTGCCTTGTTGTTATAGAGCCCTAATATCAAATTTGATAATGGCATTACATTTAAAGTGACGGATATTGTAGCAGACTATCTAACACATCCCCACCATCTTCATCAACCTCAGCTATATGATGAACTGTGCATGGTTCAACTCTCCCACCCCCCAAGTGTCCCAACTCTCCAAATGTGCACCATATTTATTTCAGAGTTTAGCTAAGAAACATATCACACACTACCTTGTATAAATAGATTGCGCATACAATCTGCACATTCATTCATTCATTCTAATTTGCACTACATAGCTGATCTTTTATTGCACATATGTATATACATTTCCACACACATTTGTACATATATTTGTACATACATTTGTTGTGCTCTTCTGCTTATATTTATATATATATATAGTGTCATGGTTTGTGTTTGTGCTTTTTGCTTTCTTTGTTACTCTCGTCCCTGACAACATCGTGTTCTTTCCGCATCGGATTTTTCACCCAGCTGGCTGATTATTCCTGGGCGGTGCTTCCCCGGACTCTATATAAGCCGGAGGTCCGCCACGCCTCCTTTGCTAGAGTGTCTGCTCTTTAGTTATTCGCCTGAGCTGAAGATATTTGTAGGGTTCCTTTGACTCTTATATTCTCTTTTATTTCTGGGAAGCTCTGCTTCTTTAGGTATTTTCACGCACTATTGTGTGGTGCCTTCTTTTCTCGTTTGTCAAGATTTATTTTTCTCTATTTCTGCTGGCATTGTTCCTCCCACTTAGTCGTCTCGTGTTTTCAGAAATGCAAGCCTTGCTCCTTCCATTTCCTCTATCGCTTTCTGCTGTGCTCGGCTCTGTGCTTGGTACAGCTCCGCCAGCCGCCGCATCTCAACTCCACTCTACCTACCTTTACATATAGTTTATATTTCTAGTGTATTTCCCACATGCTGCTTTTTTAATTTATAATTTTTAAATGTTTATTTGCACTTGCCATTTTTGTTATTATATAAGATTCTGTATTTATTATTATTAGTATTATTATTATTATCAATAATAATAATAATCATTCTTTCTCAGTATTATTATTCTTTATTATTTTACTGACATTCATTGTGGGCAGCAATACCTTGATGGAGGAGGAATGTCACAGCTATCTTCTGCCAAAACAGCCAAAACTTCTGCAGTCCCTTCTGTCAATAAAAAGATAATGCCTAGTACTTCCATTAGATAGCACCACCTGCCCAATACAGTTTCAAAGTCCCATGAAATTAAGGGTGGCCCAGCTCTCCCTGTGGCCCAACTCTCCCCAGCCTCCCCTACATCAGTCATTAACGAAAGGGCTTTTTCTGTGCACCGAATAGAGAGTACTGAAAAACAGGAAATGTGGAACTGGATTAAAATGTGAAGATGAATCAGGGTTTTTATAACGCCTTGCCAGCAGTGCAGTGAAAGCAGGTAGAAAACAAACAAAACTGGAATCGAATACGAAAACAAACGAAACTGGAATAATGCACTGAACAGAAACAATAGTAAGAGAACTTAAGTATGAGTTTTAAATAGTTTTAAATACACGGTTACAAAGTCTATATAAGACTAGAGTTTAACAACAGCCTCAGTACAGACAGTGCGAAGTGCTCAGTGCTATAGAGATAGCAATTACAATTATAAAATTGCAAACAGATGCAGGCAATCCGGGTGAAGCGGGGAATGCGGGCTGCGTCTTAATAAACTGGTGACTGAGGGCCCTGGAGGCGTGGCGCTACGGTGTTCAACTATAGTGTCATTATTTTTTAATTAAATGGGACCTAATTTGCTATTTTTCCAAGCTTATATTTTGGTCTTTGACTTCCCTAGAGTACTCCTGATCGATCGCGCAAAGTAAAAAAAAAGGGTACTTATTTTGCTCATACTGCCATCCTCAAAAAACCCCATTTGTAATCCATAGTCGTCTCTGCCTGAAACGCCTCATTGGGGTGGCTCTTCCACTTTGGCCCCCACTCCCCGTGTGCCCACTTTCTTCTGACTGGCCAGCTCTGTGGAGGGTGGATCTATGGCGGAACGAGGCAGCAGAACCCAATTTTCCTGGTTCTATCCATTTGAAATCACCGGAGCTCCCCTGGAGATGGTGTCATATTGGCTTGATTTTGATATATTTTGTAGCCTGTGGTGATAGAAGTACAATGAAATTGGTTTCAGGTCAAAATCTTAATCTGTTTGGATATTAGAGCCATCTGAAAAAGGGGGCGTGTCCGTGTTAACCCTCTGTGCACCATTTGTACGCAATCTAAAACTACGAAAGATAGCCGCTTTTTTTTTCAGAACTCGTTTATTATGTCTTGAAGTTTATGAAAAATGTACATTTGAGCAGATTAACCCCCTGGAGTCCATGCAATTATGTAACCAAAATCCGAAATTTGCCGAAGCGGTCCTAAAATAGGGCTAAATGATGCTGCATTTTGACCAATAAGCTTCATGACTAGCCAAATGAAATTTGGTAGTGTGGTAGCACCTACTATTAGCTTCCCAGGAAAACCAAGAGTTGCTCCATATCTTTATTGGGTGTGGCCCACCATTAACCCCTTTCCGGCCAAATTTGCCGGACACACCCATTTGGTGCCCTCTTTTGAGCATGTGGGCATCCTTTGATATTTGATTTCTTAGTGTTAAATGAAAGGAAATGATTAGTACTTCAAATTAAAACCAATGCCAACTTCTAACTATGTGGCCTAATTGGAAAACAAGGGCCCTCTTTTGGGTAATTTTCAGTTAACGACCCCTGTCAAATTTCGGATTTTGGTTACATAACTGCATGGACACCAGGGGGTTAATCTGCTCAAATGTACATTTTTCATAAACTTTATGACATAAATCAGTTCTGAAAAAAGAAGCGGCTATCTTTCTTAGTTTTTGATTGCTAGCCATCTAAAGATGGCTACAAATGGTGCACAGAGGGTTAACACGTACACGCCCCCTTTTTCAGATGGCTCTAATATCCAAACGGATTTAGATTTTGACCTGAAACCAATTGCATTGTACTTCTATCACCACAGGCTACGAAATATATCAAAATTAAGCCAATATGACACCATCACCAGGGGAGCTTGTGAGGTATCGATCTGGAACCAGACGCGAGAACACAGGATTGCAAAAAAAAAAAAGATTTTATTGAGTGAGGTGGGTAACCCCCGCAGGGCAAAGGCAAAAGTATAGAGTTCGCAATCCAAAAGTCAAAATCCAGTGGGACAGAAACAGAGTCGTAACCAGGGCAGCAAACACAAAAATCGTAGACGGGCAAAACAGATTTGGTACACAGGCAGAGGTTTGTAGGAGAGGTAAACTCATCAAAGGGCAATCCGAATCGTTAACAGGGCAGCAATCCACAAAATCGAAGTCAGGCAGAAATAGGTCAAAGAACACAGATGCAACAATAATCCAAAATGGGCAAACCAAAAATCGGTAGTCGGGCAATCCAGTCAGAAAGATAAACCCTGAGTAATCAAGGCGAAAAGAAGCATGGCACAAGAAGACTAGGAAACGATCTGACAGAGACTGGCTGTGAAAAGACACCTAATATACACTTCTGGGGAGGTCACATGGTGAGAGACACAGGTGCAAACAGTCAGGCTGATTAGAAAAGGAGCAGCACATGAGGGAGAACCTAATCACATGGGATTTGGCAGAAGCCAAAACGTGGACAGGGATTACGAGACATTCCTATAAACAAACATACGGCTCCAGTCACGGAGTTTCTAACGTCCATAGATAATGAGAAACAGCGCGATCAGGAGTAAACTTTCACAGAAAATGCAGCAAAGGTAATCAGGGAGAGCAAAGAGGCGGAGACTGGAACGGGGCGAGTGCTGAGAGCTTGTTAATCAATTAGTAAGTGCAACTTTACAAATCCTTGGTGCTCGTTAGTAAGTTAGTATTATATACAAGGTTAGTTGTTGTTAGTAATCTCAGAGGAAAATAATAAACTGTTAGTATTGTTAGAAGATAGAAAAGAAGAGTGAAGCCAGCAAGCGAGATCGGAAGGAAGTTTGAAAACCAGAATCTAATAAATCACCCGAAGAGTGAAACACAAGACTGGGGCTGTGTGCAGTGACAAGACATGAGACCAGACGGGGGAGACAAAGTGCAAAGCGAAATGGAAAACATGAACCGGAATGAGATATGGCAAAATGTAAAACATGGAAAAGTAAACTAAGACTAAACATGACAAATTAAAGTAACCAAATCACAATACAGAATACAAAGAATAGTCAGACATGGCAAAGGGTCAAAAAACACAAAAGGCAGTCAGAATTACAAGGCATGAGCATTCCTCTTTGCACATCTCTCTAAATCGTCCAGCGACCTGGGTCCTCTCCTCTGCACTCTCCTCTTCAGCTCACTCCACAGGTTTTCAATGGGGTTGAGGTCTGGGAACTGAGATGGCCATGGGAGGAGCTTGATTCTGTGTCTGGTGAACCATTTCTGTGTAGATTTGGCCACATGTTTAGGGTCATTATCTTGCTGAAAAACCTAGTGATGACCCATCTTCAGCTTTCGGGCAGAGGCTATCAGATTTTGATTTAAAAGACCTTGTATTTCAAAACATGATGCTATGCACCATAACAAGGTTCCCAGGGCCTCTGGAAGAGAAACAGGCCCACAGCATCATCGATCCTCCCCCATACCTCACAGTGGGCATGAGGTGCTTTTCTGCATACTCATCTTTGGTGTTTCGCCAGACCCACTTAGAGTGTTTGTTGCCAAAAAGCTCTATCTTGGTCTCATCTGACCAAAGCACTTAGTCCCAGTTGAAGTCCCAGTACCGCTTAGTCAACTTCAGACGTTTGCGTTTATGTTTGTGAGTGAGAAAAGGTTTTCCGTGCATGCCTCCCAAACAGCTTGTTGGCATGTAGATAGCGCCTGATGGTTGTTTTGGAGACTTTGTGACCGCAAGATGCTACCATTTGTTCTAATTCTTTAAAAGTGACCTTTGGAGAACTTTTTATTTCTCTTACCATCCTCCTCACTGTGCGTGGCGGCAAAATAACATTGCGTCCTCGTCCAGGCTTGTTTACCACTGTTCCAGTTGTTTTGAACTTCTTAATGATTCCTCTGACAGTAGATATGGGCAGGTGCAGGCGAGTGGCTATTTTCTTGTAACCATTGCCTGACTTGTGAAGGTCGACACACATCTGCCTTACTTGAATGGTGTGTTCCTTTGTCTTTCCCATGTTGAAGAGTAGATAAGTGAAATGGCCCCTGTGTCACATCATATTTATACCCCAGGGAAACAGGAAGTGATTCATTTATCTTCTATACCCTTCTTCACTAGGGTCGCGGGGCGAGCTGGAGCCTATCCCAGCTGGCAAAGGCAGGGACCCACCCTGGACAGGTTGCCAATCCATCGCAGGGCACACACACCATTCACTCTCACACTCATACCGATGGGCAATTTAGTGTCTCCAATTAACCTGATATGCATGTCTTTGGACTGTGGGAGGAAACCGGAGTACCCGGAGAAAACCCACGGAAACACGTTGAGAACATGCAAACTCCACACAGAAAGGCCCCAGGCCGGATTCGAACCCACAACCTTCTTGCTGTGAGGCAGCAATGCTAACCACTGCAGGTGATTTTATGAAAAATAATTATTTCTTAGTCAGGGATTTTTTTTCCTACTATTTTCTGTGTGAGAGTATGCTTCTGTAATAAAAAATGTACATTTTGTATTATGTAATTATTACTTTTAACACATCTTATCCAGGGGTGCCAATATTATGGAGGGCACTGTAATTTAACCAGGAGCATTTTTAATTTGCAGAAAACTAACATGCAGTAGCTGATAAGCAGTCATGACCTTGAAGTTAATCTGACACGCTAAATTTGTTTTGCGTCTGGTGTGAAAGCTGTTTCTACACGCGCCCAAAACACCTGTATTCGTGTCTTTGCATTGACTTTGAATGTAGCTACTCTGTCGCATGAAAAATTTGTTTCGCGTCCGGTGTGAAAGCGGCTTGACGTCCCATAACGTGTATTCTCGTCTTTGCATTGACTTTGAATGTAGGCTAATCTGTCCTGCGAAAAATTTGTTTTGTGTCTGATGTGAAAGCAGCATTATGGATAGTACATGACGGCTAGAGAGGGCTCGGTTATGTAATCAACATAATACAGTTCTTGCAGACCGTAAGTTCCGTTGGCGCGGACAAGTTGCTTATGTGGAGCTAGCGAATTGATCACTTCTGGTAGCACCAGAGAGCTTGCTCAGACATTTGTGAAGTATCCATCTTATCCCGGTCATGGATAAGTGAGGCGATCATTAACTGTAGTGGCTACAATCGGGCAACGTTATGATGATATTATTAATAATAATAATAATAATAATAATAAACACCTCATCGGGTGTGAGAATTGCATCAGAAGTGAAGAAAATTCAGTGAGTTTTGTATGCTAAGACTTCGAATTGAGAAGTTGTTGAAAGGGGTCAAAACAGTTGGGGTCATTAAGCAGGAGGGTATAAAGGAGGGTTCCTTCGTCTTGCTTTTCTGTCATTACTTAACAGTTTGTTATTTTTGTAAATTACTAACATTGTATATTTATACTTATTTACTAACTTGCACTTTGGGATTGCATAGCTACACTTTACTAACGTTAACTGATGAATTCTCAGCACTCGCCCTGCTCTGGTCTCCGCCCCTTGCTTCTGTTCACTTTGCTTTGCGGGCTTTCCGCGAACCTTCACAAACTTACTAATATCTATCCTGTTCTCATGATCTGTGCACATTGGAACTCCCTGACCGGAGCCGTTGGTTTTGTCATAGGTTGTCTATGTGATCCTGGTCCATGTTTTGGCTTTTGCCAATTCGTGTGGTTAAGGGCTCCCTCTTGTGTGCTCCCTTGCTAATTAGTCTGATCCCGCTCACCTGTTTCCTGTTACAGCATGTGATCCTTCCCAGTGTGTTTAAGCTGTCCTGGCCCAGCACTCAGCGCCAGAACGTTTTTCCTCGAGTTTCATAGTGATTATACTTCTGACTGGACAACCTTGATTCTTGCCTCTGCCTCTGTCATATCTGTTCCTGTGTATCGTACCTCTCTTTTTGCCTGACCTGGATTTGTGTTTTTGCCGCCCTGTTACTAAACCTGTTTTTGGCCCCTGGATTTCAAGACTGTCTGCCGAATAATGTACTGCAGCCTGCCGTTACTATTTTTATGCACCGAACCTCTTTTTGCCCGACCCTGGATTTGTGTATTGGCTGCCCTGTTACCGAATCAGCTATTGTCCTCTGGATTCTGAGACTGTCCCCTGTATTGTGTTCTGTCACCTGCCACCTGTTGGAGAGCCCTCTCCTGACTCCAATAAAGTCTGGTTATATTGGATTTCTCCTGTGTCAAAAACTGTGACAGTCTGTACAGGAGCCACTTATCAGAGAGATGTCAGGAAAAAATGGTCAAAGAACATTCCTGAGACTAGTTATGGAAATCAGACCAGAAGGCCCAGACAGAATCCCTTGTATTTGCAGTGCAGGAACAGGCCCGCCGTACCAACCATGCACTCTCAAAGGAGATGTGTTGAAAATAACACAACACGTGTTAATTTTTAACACACCTGTGTGTCTAGTTAAGGACAACACATTTTGTGTTGTTTTCAACACAATCAGTGTTGATTTTTATTTATTTATTAATTTATTTATTTTGTAGTTTTTTACATATTTTGTGTTGAAATCAACACAAAATATGTTTATTTGTGATAACACATTTTTCTGTGTTATTTTTCAACACATTCATTCTAAGAGTGTGTGAAATACAGCAGTGATAAATCCTCAGAATCGCCCTTATGTAGACTGTGTGGACAGAAGGGGAACTGAGAGTCATCTGGTAAGGGAATGAGCACTATAGGCTCATAAATCTGCACAGAGAGAGTACAAGAGGAGGCATGATGAGGTTGCAAAAAATATCCACTGGAATCTTTGTGGCAAATATAATCTTGAAAGGGAGAAAAACTGGTACGAACAGGAGCCAGAGAGTGTTCTAGAAAATGAAGAGGTCAGATACTGTGGGATGTAAGTGTGCAGTGTGATCGTGCTATACAAGCACGGAGACCCGACATAGTGGGAATGGAAAAGTCAAGTTTATTTATGAAGTATATTTTAAACAACAAAAGTTGAACCAAATTGCGGTACAATGATAATTGGCAAAGAATAAAATGGGGAAACTAAAAGATCTATAAAATCAATAAATGTGTAAAATTAAATCGCCGTCAATAAAAGAATGTACATACAGAGCAAACAGAAGTAAATAAATTAATGAATAAAGATGAAATGAAGTGCACACAATTAAAAGGAACAGTTTAAAGACAAAGCATAAAAGCAAAGAAAGGGAACCAAGAGTGTGAGATTGTTGATGTTGCAACACCAGTGGATACAAGGGCGCATGAGAAGGACGTGGAGAAAGAAGGAAAATATCAGGAGCTTAAGAGAGAGGTGGCTAAACTATGGAAGATAAAGGAGGTGACAGTGAATCCATTTGTATTAGGTGCCCTGGGCTGTGTATCTGCTGATTTAATAAAATGACTGGATAAATAAGGAATCAGACTGGCAACACAGACATTACAGAAAACAACCTTATTAGGAACAGCTGGAATTATAAGAGAGGTACTGAAACCTGATCGAGTGGAATAATGATCCGTAAACCCTGCTATAACTCGCTTTTCGGAGAAAATTCTGTAAAACATCAGCCTGATAATGGAGAAATAATAATAATAATAACAACAACGAATACAAAGCTACATCCCAGCCCTCCTCTGATGCCCTGATTTGCTCTGCACATATCCAGTGTGGCTGTGGGCTACTATATTGCTTTTATTAATTTTGACGCCCTACGCTCAATACATAGTCATGCGCGTTTCTAGGTTATTTCATTGCTTAATTTAATTATCTGTACCTTTTCACATTCAAAGTTTTCGTTTAGTCTCACTTACCGAAAAATGTGTTCTGCAATCACTTAATCCCTGACGTTTATTTATTATTATTATTTTTTTAATAGGCTCATAATAAAGTGATCTGCGCTCCGGCGGAGGCAATCGGATTCTTTCTCGCTGACTGGACGCGTGTAACACTGGCACAGGGATTGTTCGTCAGGGTATTTTAGGAACAAGAAAAGCGGAAATAAAATTTTAAGTTTCGTTTGCGGAGAGTGTTGGTATGTCACGGGAAAGAGAAACATGGATAGCACAGCAGTGCGCTACATCCAGGGTAATCTAGGCTAAATGAAAAAGAAACGAAATTAGAAGTGAAAAAATTGTCGTAAACTGAAACTGAGTGGAAAAACTAAACCTGAAGAAACTACCTGGGCTGGTTACAAAGCTTCTTAAAATTAAAAATGAACAAAAATGAGTTTCAGTATTAGGTTTTATTTTTGTAATCCTAAAGCCAGTGGAGCCCGTAGGGGAGTGCTATTGAACTGGTCGGCGGAGGTGAGGTAGACGTGGCTGGAAAGAGATTTGATTGTGGAATTTATTCCACACTGTAACGGCTGAGTCTTTTTATTTTTGTGCTGACAGTTCGTCTTGCCTTTGAAAATATTCTTTCAAATTGGAGTGAGGAAAGAAGAATGCAGATGATAAACAGCCTTTTGCTGTCAGGAATACGATGGACCCTCAGACTGGGGAATCACAGGATCACTGGAATACCGCAGAACCTCAGCAGCTGCTCTCACGTAACTGTCCGACAGACCGTACAGGGGGCGCGTTTCCCATGAGCGTAGTTGCTAACTAAGTTAGCAACTTACATAGTTCGTCCATTCACAGTCAATGGGCCCAACTACGTAAGTAAGCATCTGTGATTTTGGGAAACTCACCCCAGGGCCGCATGCAGGTCAACATTTTTACCGAGGACTGGAACAATAAGTACAGCGGGATTATTTAACTGCTGTACATCTGTACTTTGTTTACATTTTTCCCAGAAGAAATGAGATACGGACATGTTATTTCAGGCGCTCTGGTGATTAAAAAAAAAAGTATTCATTTTAGGATTTTTATATTGTAGGCTAAATAATAGCAATAAAAGTTCTGAAGTAATACTTGGTAGGCCGATAGAAAGAGGCCCACTGGGTCATGATATTATCGTATTGCATTATTGGGAAAAAATGCTGTTAAAATTATATTGTTCATATTCTCACCATAGTGGAGTGCAAAAATTTCGGCACCCCTGGTTTAAATGTCTATTGCAATAAATCTCCCAGTGATTG
The DNA here is from genome assembly GCA_029721435.1 of Gymnothorax reevesii. Taxonomy (NCBI): domain Eukaryota; kingdom Metazoa; phylum Chordata; class Actinopteri; order Anguilliformes; family Muraenidae; genus Gymnothorax; species Gymnothorax reevesii. The sequence continues at coordinate 10,924,283 of CM056579.1, read as the reverse complement.
AAAGCAAACCTGAATACTAAATGCTACAAAGTTAAACATGACACCTTTCTGCAAATTTAAATACAAGGTTTCTCTTTATTTTAATTTTCATGACTTTTTAAATGATAAGAAAGGGAAAAGGGCCCTGTGTAAAAGTTTGGAAACCCTTTTGGATTATTCTTTGTTACCTTTTAAGAAGATGATTACTAAGGCCCAGACTCAGGTGATTTACTTGTTAGGCCTTTAGTGAGTCAGGTGAATATAATTGAAGGGTTGAACTTCATATTTGGAAGTAACTCCATGCCTTCTACAGTATCTGACTGTGGTGGCTGTTATGTCTGGTGTTAAAAACCATGTGTTCCTCTAAACAATTGTCCAAGCATCAAAATCAAGATAATTCACTTCCACCAACAAGGAGAGGGCTACAAAAAACTCTTGTTTTATCGTAAGAAAATGGAAAATAAATGGAATAATTGAAGTCAAGGCAAGATCTGGAAGACGAAGAAAATTTTCCGATAGAATGGCCTAAGATCTGGTAAGAAATGCTCAGAAGAACCACACATCACTGCAAAAGAGCTGCAAAAAGAGTAGCAGACACAGGTCTCGATGTTCACATGACAACAATACAGCGTATCTTAAACAACAAAGACCTATATGGCAGAGTTGCAAGAAAGAAGCCTTTCCTACCACATAAACACAAAATTAAGCATCTGAAGTATGCAAAAGAAAACCTTGAGAAACCTCAAGCCTATTGGAATAATGTGCTTGGACTGATGAAACCAAAATTGAACTTTTTGGCCACAACCAAAGAAGGTACGTTTGGAGAAAAAAGGGTGAAGCATTTGTAGAGAAGAACACGTTGCCAACTGTTAAGCATGGAGGTGGATCCATGATGCTTTGGGGTTGTGTAGCAGCTGGGGGCCACAGGCAATATTGTGTGGGTGGAGAGAAGAATGGATTCCACCAAATATCAAGACATTCTAGAGGCTTATGTTCAAAGCTCAGGTGAAGAGACGTTGGGTATTCCAGCAAGACAATGACCTGAAGCACACCTCGAAATCCACCATGAAGTACCTCCAGGAAAGACGGATGAAGGTTTTGGAATGGCCATCACAGTCCCCAGACTTGATTATTATTGAAAATCTGCGGAGTGACCTCAAACATGCTGTGCATGCAAGAAGGCCAAAGAATATTTCTGAGCTAGAGGTGTTCTGTCAGGAAGAGTGGGGGGAAATTCCAAAGACAAGAATTGAAAGACTCTTAGCTGGCTCCAGGAAGTGTTTGCAAGCTATTACAGCTGCCCGAGGAGGAGTTACAAAGTATGAGCTGACAGGGGTCCTAAACTTGTGCACAAGGCCTTTTTTCATGTTTTTGTTATGGTTCTGCCCCGTGTGCTTATTTATGCTTGTACGTTTTTCCCCCGTGCCTCTCTTGATTTGTTTTTCATCTCCATTCCCACAGTCTGACCATTGATTCCCTGACTCCTGTGATGTCGTGTGACAGCCTTCAGCATGCCTGAGCCTCGTTGTCCAATCACGCTTCCTCTTTCGGTTTCGGCTCTGGTATTTCATTCATTGCTTACACCTGTGCTTAATTCTGGGTCTCGCAAAACTCTGAGTGAATGTGTTCTCTGATAGGGCCATGACTAACCGTACTAACCAACACTTAGTATTAACTTAGTATTATTATAGTATTAACATAATTAACTCATTAGCGGGTGCGAGTGTTTCTAGCTTTTGTAAATTCCTTCTTAAGCTCTCCCTGATGAACTGCGTTTAAAGCTGTGCTTCCCTTTTCTGTTCTCGAGGTGCTTTTCTCTCACGTTTAGATTACCTCAATCCAAACTGTCTAGTTTGATTGATCGTTTCAGTGTCTTGTCTCGAGTCATTATTGTTAAAGGAGCAATATGTAAGAAATATGTTGATTAATCATGAAATGGCTCTGATATATCACCAGACATTAAGGAATGATGTTAATTTCAAATACTTATATCACTGACAATAGTAGTCCAGCCAGAATATTTTCATTACAAAACCGAAGTTGCAGCCCACAACTAATGTTTTTGTTTTCATTTTGTGTTTTGGCCGGTTGAGCCGCCCTCCAACTATCTCCCAATCACAAAGTCAGTAGAGTTTCGGCATCCAGGTTGTTAGTTACCACTGAGCTGCAGCAACCAGCGTTTCGGAGCACAAATGTCTGACGTTACTAAACCTAAAAGGAGAATTGGAAGACCGACGCCGAAGTTGCTCATTTTCTCCTGGGCAGGTAAGATACAGCTCAGTTTGGTTGACGCAATTCTATTTAATGTAGGCACGGATATTTCAAATATTCTCTACAGTCGAGTGTGTTTGTTCGTTCATGGTACGTTCATGGTACGTTAGTGCGTATGCAGGTGGCCGTGGGTCATCGAACTGACTAGGTGACAAATTGTTTGAGAAATAAAAACCGTGGCTCTTCATTGCGGACATTAGCAATGCATTATTAGTCCGTGTCTCTGGCATTATGCTGAGACGATGTGGAAACCGTTCCAACATTAGCACAGCCATCATGGCCATATGAAATGTAATTGAGACAGTACATTGGTCAAATGAGTCCTCATTCATTCTTTAGGCATTTTACAGTATGGACTTTAGTGGGCTATCCACACAGAAGAGTGACGAGCAAGTTGACTAATATGACCATTGCTAAAGTTAGTCATTAATCTCGATCTTTTCTGAACTGAACTGAACACAACCCTGTCAGAGCAAATCATTGATATTGAAACGTAGCCATAGTAGCTCTGTGCAGTAGACGTTTTTGCTGGATCCGGCAACCTAGCTGGCAGCCTCTGGTCTGGGGGAGAGGAGGAGGGGATACTGAGCTCTGCACTATCTTGAATGTGACTGAACTACCAGTTTTGGCCACAAACTTACATATCGCTCCTTTAACCCGGTTCTCGTGAATTTGTTCATTAATCCCATGTGTTTCTGTTACCCCTGAGATTGCCTTCCGTATCCCCGCCTCCTCCCGTATCCCCACCTCCTCCCGTATCCCCGCCTCCTCCTGTATCCCCACCTCCTCCCGTATCCCCACCTCCTCACGTATCCCCGCCTCCTCCCGTATCCCCACCTCCTCCCGTATCCCCGCCTCCTCCCGTATCCCCGCCTCCGCCCGTATCCCCACCTCCTACCGTATCCCCACCTCGTTCCGTATCCCCGCCTCCTCCTGTATCCCCACCTCCTCCCGTATCCCCGCCTTCTCCCGTATCCCCGCCTCCGCCCGTATCCCCACCTCCTCCCGTATCCCCACCTCGTCCCGTATCCCCGCCTTCTCCCGTATCCCCGCCTCCTCCCGTATCCCCACCTCCTCCCGTATCCCCGCCTCCTCCCGTATCCCCACCTCCTCCCGTATCCCCGCCTCCTCCTATGCGTATATCAGTGGGGAAGAAGAAGAGACGTCAGACGGGACTTGTTTGTTTGTTTCTTGAGTTTCTCCTTTGTATGATTTTCGAGCCTCGTGTATTGCTGTGTCCATGTCTTGTCTGCCGTTTGTCTAAGTCTCCCAGTGTTCCTGTCAATTTAATTTAGATCCAGTGTTTGTTTTTTTAGCCTAGTGTAACAGAGTTGAAAATAACCTAACTTGGATTAAATGAATTCTATCAAAATTATTATGATAGCATGACACTCCAATGTTTTTCCAATAATTTTAAATGTTTAACATGTGTGTAGAATAGTTCCTGAATCCGTACCATATTCATTACAAATGCGACCATGAGGCTCTGCGGCCTTACGTCTGCGTAACTTTTGATACTACGTTTTGGGTTTTCGCGCTATTCGTGCTCAGAACTACTTTTACTCTGTTGGAGGTAAGCACATATTGAAAGCGCTCCGCGAACAATTTTAATATCTTAATAAACTAACATGTTTTTTTGAAAAGTAGTAGTTAAATACATTTCTACTCAAGTTATGGTAACTGACACCCTCGAAATGTAAGGCTGTAAAGCAGTTTGCGGGAGTTTTAACTGAGATATAGCATAATTTGACGCTAACCTGAAATGTTTGCAAAGCCATTGTCCTGATTTTGGCTTTACGTTACTATAGACCTGTGAATGCAGACGTGACGGCTGGAAACTCCTGAAATGCGTGTTTTATTGAGAATGCAGGTACGTTGTCAATGCATATTGCAAATGTTAACAAACTTACTGTTGTGAATGTTGAAGAAGTATATTAAAAAAGAAAAGGGTTATGTTTAAAACTAAACGATCACTCAGTGTGCCATTGTGGCTACGTCTGCCATTTTGTTTTGCATATTTCCTAGCCAAGGTTTAATTGAAAAAAGATAAATGAGCTATGCATTTCGAATTGTATGCATCTGTAAGTACGCTATGCAATGCATGAACATGGTTAGCAAACACAATGTTAGCTAGCCATATAATTTGTGCGCAGAACTACTTTCACTCTGTTGGAGTCCTGTGAATGCAGACGCGACTGCTGGAAACTCATGAAATGCGTGTTTTATTGTGAATGCAGCAAAAGCGGATAGAAACAAACGCACTGTGAAGAATCTCCCAGTCTACTGTTTGAATCACCACACACCAGAACGAGAAAGGGCCGTCGGACCTGCGCTGTAATTATTGAAGTCGTCACTCTGAGTCAGTGCCTATGCCGGGAGGGTTATACAGGAACCGTGACGATTACCCTGATAGCCAAGTCAGCCACACTGATGACGTGAGATAGCCTGAGTTGGTTACACTAGCCACTCGAGGAGTGTGTCCTTCTGTTTTCCCCTGCCTTGGGCAGTGTACCTTAGTCCTCCCAGCTGTTCAGTGCATGTGCACACTGTTTAGTTTCTGGCCTGTCTGCCATTTTTCCCTTGTGTTGTGTGTAATAAACATTTTGGATCCTGCATCTGGTGTCCACCTGCCTACTTCCTTAACAGTTTTATAATTTTGAAACTGAAAAAGTTAAAAATGAAAATAATTCTTGCTTTAAAATGTGATGAAATGTGTCATTTTTAACACAGCATTTAGTGTTCAGGTTCACATGGAGATGAATTGTAACAGACATTTAACTCCTTTGCGCAGAAGCCAAATTTGGCTATTTATGGGTTACCCAATTTTATGCTTTATAATTCAAGATTTAAGCTTCAAAGAGAGGAAAAATGTGGCTCAACTCAGAAAAGACACTGACATCATTTAGAATTACATTGTATTTCAGTTTATTTTCATGATTTTGATTGAGAAAATGGGCTGCAAACATTAAAAAAATCTTCATGAGAATTCACCAATGAAATTGAAAAAAAAAACAAAAAACTGAGAATTGAAAAACTGCTGGGGCTTAAATCTATACATTTATGGGATCATAAACTCCTTGACCACAAGTAGAATTCATCTTCAACATTACATTCTAGATTACTTACATGCTATTAGCCAAATTTTGCAGCTATCCAAGTGTCTCCCCAAAGTCTGAGATCCCTCAAAATGGTACACTGTCCAATCATTAAATAATCATGTATTTTACATGAATAAGGTTTGAGGCATGAAATTTAATATGAACTAATGATTTTCTGGTTGAGTTAAGCATGAATTTATCAATATCAGTGCAGTTGAATAGCAGTGGCCACCAGTAACCTCTCCAAACACAAACTGTGCATTTTCTCCATAATAAAGTTTAGAGTTTTGTCCACTTTTCTTCAAAGTACCCCAAACGAAAACACATTCTCATTAAATAAACTGCTGATTACATGGTCAGAACATTCACCCTGCAATGGAAGCTACCAGTTCCCACTTCCGAGCTCACAAACTCATTTCAACACTTAAAAGGGACAAGTACAACTCAGTAATAACTCTAACTCAGTAATAATTGAATTCTGAAATATGCCTTATTTTATCAGAACAGACATCTTTTGGGGTACTTCAAACAATATATGCCTGTTTAGATTCCACACAATAGTGCAATGAACGTACCAGGGGGTTCACCCAAATGCATGGGCAGTTCACGTTTTAAACAGGAAAAAAACCCAGCATTTGGCTGTGTTGAAGATGGTGAACATTTCAAAACAAAAAGCAAAAGCCTAACCTTTTTCAATGAATTTCTCCTCCAGAGACCAATGAGTCCAGTAGAAGGAACCCTCCGGTCCTGTTTCATTGGAAATAATTCCAATTCACCATGTCCTTATCTCATTTAATCCTGAAAATGTAACTGAAAACTTCAAGGCCAGTTTTGCGAGTCTTTTATTCTATTAATCGCGTCTATTTCCACCATGCAATGTGCGGAATGTAGACAGGATACAACCGGGCTTGATGATGCGTAAAGGCTTGTATGCACTGTGTTTGTATGCACAATCAATGTGTTTCACTTATTGTGGAACATTTAAACACTCAGAAACTGGATATGAAATGAGCCAATCAATAGACTGTTACTGGGGAAGTTTCATGAGGGCGTGAAATATAACTGTGCAGTTACTCAGAGGAGCCTGAGTGTATGATTGAGTGATTGGCTAATGAACACCAGTACTTGGGTGGATATAAGAAAGCGGTGAATTTTTCAATGAAGGTATCTACATGTAAATCCACAGTAGGGAACTACGCATTTTTTGTATTTTATGACTGTAATTGACAGTAGAATGAGAGAGAATCAATACCATGTCGAATTTTTTGCTTCAAAAAAAGATTTTGCTGAACCAGTAATTGGAATACCATCGGCTCACTGTAGCTAAAGTGGCTGCTACATAGGACAACAATTTTTTTCTGTCGCAAAAGATCATTTTTTTTAAACTGCCGGATCGATACTATGGGCAAGAATGTTGACCAGTTTGTACATCAGGCTTAGCTGAGGAGTTTAATTCATGCAGCTCTTGAAAAACAGAGAGTGGAGTGAACTTCCCCATATTCAGAACCGCGTTTGAGGTCTGCTTGCTTGTGAACATTCAATTCCTGATCCGGGGTGCTATCTAGTGATCGAGTACAGAAACTGCATGCTTAAATTTGCAGTTCCATAGAAGCGAGTGTCTGTCTACATCTGCAGAAAGGGGTTAAGAGCCATTCCAACAGAGATTGACATTCTGTGCGCAGTTGACCAACCCAGAATTGAATGAAACTTGGCACATAGGTAGATATGCAGGGTTTCCTGCCGCCAAAATTATCAAAAAAAAAAAAAAAAAGAATGAAAAGCGACGACGACAGGTTATTGTATATCCGGATAATTAGCTTCTCCCATATACAAAAAAATAATGTTGGCGTAGCAACAGGTGATAGATGGCGCAGTAACATATTTAACCAACAGATACCGGCTGCTATTCGGCCTCATCGCCATGCGGCCTTATTTCACTGTTTATGCACGTGTGGATGCAGCAGATTTTTTTTCCGGGGGGACGTAGTTAAGGCGGGGGGCATTTGTTGTCAAGGCGGCCGCCCTATCTATAAAGCGCTGTGGGTTATCCTGTGGGTGTCTCACAGAAAAAAACGAATTTTAGTCCGTATCTCACTTTGCCTGCCGATAGCACCACCTGGTGGACATAAGTGGCTCAGTTTTGCAGTTGACACCACAAATTTACATCAACTCCTGGATGCGTTTGCATAATTTAAATCAACGTCAAATAGAGCCGCATGCTTTTTATAGCCTATTTCACTGCCAAGTGCCAGTTTTTTTCCCCACTCGATACCGAGAGTAATTTTGAATAACGTTGATTTAAATTAAGCAAACGTTTCCAGATGAATGATTGTGGTCATACCTAATCGGGGAGAACAAGCAGCACCTGTTAAGTGCGGAGCGCTCTCGGAGTGAACCTTCTGTTAATCATGAAAATGACTGCGAACAGGTCAGGACTAATAATTCTTTAAAACAGATGTTACGTCCACCCCAATTCTCAGTTTTACGGAATATACCCCATGACTTAATCGCTGTTAGATCGCATGAGAAACCATGTCTTCAGTTGCCTATTACGATAATTGGAAAACGCGTCAATGAAGAAAAATAATTGAGAACTAGCCAGGACTATCCAAACTGTCATAAAGGGACGTGTCTGTTCCACCCCAATTCCCGGTTCTAGCTTCGCCCCTGTCAATACCCTAAGTCTGCCGGACCAAAAATATCAGTACAGCCCAATTTGGTGGAAAACTTAGAGGCTGGCGGTTCTATTAAACCCGGTGGTTTGACGAGAAACCACCAAGGACCGAAACATGCTTGCCGGGTACAGTTTTCAGTGTAAAGCAAAATAAAAAAAGAAGGCGTCCAGGGACTCTTGAGTTTAACAACGTATTCTCAAAGTAAATCAAAATAACACCAGTTACAGCATGAAAAACCACTGTATACCTAGGAGGGAGGCCTGGGCCCATATTCATAAAGATTGTATGAATTCTGATAAGAAGTTATACTTAAAGACAGAATTAATTTGTAGATGTATTCATAAAATTTCTTAAGTAATTCTTTTCTAAAAATTTTCTTTGTAAAACATTGAGAGCTCTCTAAAAATGAAGGTAGCTTTACTACCTTCACTTGCTCGGAACAGGCATTTGCTGTCAACACATCTGAGTTTACAGATGACACCGATTATGGAAATTAGGAGAAGCAAAAGCCAAAATGGGGAAGTTACGGTGTTTGTCACACGGAAACTATGTGGCTAATACAACGACAGTCTGCGGGGGAAGCCGAGTCAGATCATGACTTCTGAAAAGAAAAAGGCGAGGTGGAGGTGATAACGAAAGGTCTAAATTATTCATTCACCGCTGTGAAGCGACGCCCAGGGGAGGTGGAGAAAAGATGCAGAGGCGTAGCCAGCGGGGGGGCAAGACACGTCCCTTTATGACTGCAATTAGTAGTTCTCAATCATTTTCCTTCATTCACGCGGTTTTTAATGATCGTAACTGGCAACCGAAAACACGGTTTCTCTCTATATGTGATCTAACAGCGATTAAATCGTGGGCTAAATTCATTACAGTTGCCGAACAAGAACAGAGAACTGGGTTGCACAAAACTTTGGTTTAAAACAATTATTAGTCCTGACCTGTTCTCAGTCATTTTCTGTTGTGTTCTGTGGGTCTCTGTGTGTTTTGGTTAGTCAATTTTAGGTTTTTATTATTTTTGTGATTTCCGCTTTTAGTCTCATGTCTTAGTGTTTCACATTTCGTATCTCCCGTGTTATTCCAGTCCACGTCTTACCCTTGTTCGGTCTTTGCTTTCTCCCCGGTCGTGTCATTAGTTTGTTGCAGTTTTTGTCTTAATAAATTGTGACACTATTTCGGGTGATTTAATGGATTCTGGGCTTCAGTCTTCCTTCCGTTCTCGTTTGCTATTTTCCCCTTGCTTTTTAATATAACTAGCCCGTACTAACAGTTTGTTGTTTTCTAGAATTTACTAACCAAAACTAACATTGTATATTAGATTAACGTACTAACGAGCACCCAGGATTGTACAGCTGCACTTACTAATTGACTAACGACCTCTGTGCATTCGCTCTGTTCTAGGCTCTGCCTCTTGCCGTCCTTTAACTTGCCTTGCTGTGCTTTCTGCAGACTCTCTGCATTTATCTCATCTGTCCTGCTTCTCTCTCTATGCACTGTGAAATATTTATTCAGTTTATTTATCCTGTTTTCGGGAGAGTCTTGTGATCCTTGTCTGTGTGTTAATGTTTTTCTGTTTCATGTAATTAGGTTTCCCTCGTGTTCCACCCCTTGTTAATTATATTAATTTTCTGCACCTGTGTTTGTCTGCGCCCCTGCCTTATATATGTTCCTAGCACAGCAGTCACTTCAGATCTGACTTCGCTTCACTTCACACCGCCTCCGCACCACTCCTTGCCCGCGCTCACGGTTTCCTCTGGTCCCCATCGCTCTCTGTGTTCATTTCATTTGCCTTCATGCACCTTCCCAGCCTGCCCCTGCCTGGTGTTCCCAAGTTGCCCCGAGCCTCCTGGTGTTCCCGAGTTGCCCCAAGCCTCCTGGTGTTCCCGAGTTGCCCCGAGCCTCCTGGTGTTCCCGAGTTGCCCCGAGCCTCCTGGTGTTCCCGAGTTGCCCCAAGCCTCCTGGTGTTCCTGAGTCGTCCGAGTCTGCCCCGCCCCCCCCCCCCCCGCCTGCTGTGTTCCCGAGCCTGCCCCTCGCCAGCTGAGCCTCCCGAGTCAGCCACCTGCCAGCTGTGCCCGTCGCCTAGTCCAGTGTCTGCTCCCTGCCTGATGTCTCCAAGCCTCCTGGTGTTCCTGAGCTGCCCCAGGCTGTTCCCGAGCTGCCCCAGTCTGCTCCCGAGTTGCCCCAGTCTGTTCCGAGTATGCCCCTAGTGTTCCCGAGTTTTCTTAATGGATTCCTGAGTTACTCCTCCTCTCAGTGCTGGAGCACGGTGGTTATTTTGACCTGTGTGCCACATTTTTTCCCTTTTCCAAGGTTTTAGTTTTATTAATAAATTATTCTTTGGTTCCCTGCATTTGGCGTCTCTCTCCCCCCTTGTTTCCTGTTTCCAGTGTTTCCGTGTTTCCTCCTTCTGAGTCTGCCGTGTTTACGAGTGTTCCGAGTCCTGTTCCGAGTTCCTAGTGTTTTCCCAGCCCATCATAACATTTTCATAATTAACAAGAGGTTTATTCCAAGAGCGCTCCACACTTAACAGGTGCTGCTTGTTCTCCACGATTACGTTAGACAACAATCATTGTCATCTTACCTAATCGTGGAGAACAAGCAGCACCTGTTAACTGTGGAGTGCTCTTGGAATGAACCTTTTCATTCTGACGACACACAACCTACCAAGGCATGTGGGAAGTCGTTTGCAATCTTCCTTGAATGGTTTGTTTCCCTATCCTTTATGCCCTCGAGAGGGGTTTTTATGGCAGGGTCATACACTGCCAGGCCAAAAAAAAAGTCACTGTTTGGAAACTAATGAACAAATTCTATAATTGGATCATTATTGCGGTTATTAATATGTTTCAGCTGGCAATAATCATTTTAACCCTGACTGATGAAGCGCGTTGCTACTCATTTCTTAAAAAATCATGTCGGAAGACACATCCCTTGATGGTGGAAAAGATGTTACAGTATTTCAGAACGGGCAAGTTATTGGCTTGTATTTAGCAAAGAAAACCATGAATGACAAAAACAAGTATGAGGAATCATTTTCACAAACAAATTTGCCACCACAAAGTCCTGACCTTAAACACATTAAAAGTTACTGGGATGTGCTCAAGAAAGACCATCGAGTGGTTTAACCATTATGTCGAGAGGATAAGATCTCGGCCAAAAATTATGGCATTTCTGATAGAAGATAAATGTTCTGGCATTGCATATAGTTGTCAAAACAATGACGAGACGAATATGCACTGTAATCAAAGCCATAGGGGTTCCAACTAAATATTTGAGTGAGCGACTTTGTTTTTGGCCGGGCAGAGTAAATTACTGGGTTGCTGAATCAGAAATGTGACCCCTCCCCGGAGGAAATGTGGGCAGGGACATTGCCTGAGGGAAAATTTCCATCAGTATGTTATTTATTGAGGGTTTTATACAGTTCTAATCCCTTTGAAATATGCCCCCTGCGACTGAAATTCAGGGGAGTGGAATGATACCAAACACAATATGCCTGCAGTACTGTTTTCCATGTAATGTCCAGTACAGTACAGAATTACAATAATATGTCGTATTAATGCTATAAATAAGCTCTTGTCAAATAATATAACAGATGTATACATTAATATGACAGGAATATACATTATATTTACAACATTATGGATGAAATTGGTACTTTAAATCAGTGGGGTAAAAGTCCTTGGAAATTCATGAATAGAAAGCAATGCAAATTATTTTGCTGATGTAATCTTTAAAAAAGCCAGTTGATGGCACTGTGGCATTGTCCTGCACAGCCCAGTGTATGTAAACAGTTCTAGGGTGAAATGCAGGACACGAGACACTGATCATTAGCTCAGAGGTCAGTGACCCCTCTGGCCATGGCCCCTATAAAGTTGGGCTCCTTTGGCCAAAATGCAGGTCATAAAAACCCTTATTAATACTTTCCCACGAACCAGATATTCCTCTGACAGAAGGTGCTGGTGCCATTAAGAGAGTGGGGGTAAGTTTACTGAGGTGGGGCGTACGTGGGAATGTACACAAGTCCTGCATGTAGTTCGCTCTGCATTCCATTGCAGCTTACAGCATACACTGAAAGCTATTTCATATTTGTGTAAAAAACTAGGCACACATATCATGCGCATGCTGGTGCAGTACATTTAGCCATTTTGGAATTCTTCATTTTTTTTATTTTTTCCTGTTTTTTTGGAAGTATTTCACTTTATTTGAGTGTGTAGCTGGGGCAGGGGGATGCATCATCTCCAGGTGGATTTTGATTAAATAGGTGATAATAAGATGGTTGGATCAGAGGATGAAGCCAGTCAGGTCTGATATTGATTTGATTCTCTGTCATCTATTGGTAGAATGTTGGTACAGCCTTTGTCATGATTTGGGCAGTTCAGTTCAGGTAGTGAACAAAATGAAGGTCTTTTCAGTTCTTTCAAAAATAATGATTTATTTTTAATGTTAAAATGCCAAAATGCAACAGCCGAAAGCTGTAATATATCTGGTGAAATAAGTCAAGTGGAGAGAAGCAGTAAATATTTTGAGTGCAACTTTCATAATGGAAAATGTGTGGTCTTCATGAACATGGCAAGTATTTAACATATTTTGAACTCATGATATCAAGGTAACAGACAATTTATAACATAAGAAGTCATATTGACAGTAATGATGAGCTCAAAAAGTGATCAATGTCACATGAAGGTTAAGTGTTTTTACAGCAGGAGGGACAGAAAAAAGCATATATTATGAATAACAAGATAGAAAACATTTGGAATTTTTGTGTGTTAAAAAAATCATCTTGAAATTAAACAAACATTGTTAGAATATCATTACATATTTCCCATTCCCTGTTTATGGGTTCCAATCTATGGAAAAATTTAAAAAACTTGTGCATGCTAATTCAAATACAGTGTATTCATGTTAATGCTGCATAGGCAATGATCGGAAATGAACTACTCCATTAAACGTAAACTGGACAAAAAAGTCATAGATCATGGAATTATTTACAGCTATTTCCAGTAAAAGTGTCTGGAGAGTCTGATGTTTCTCAGAATGCGATATCCAGGTTGCGGACAAGGTTTAAAGCAACTGGCAGTGTCGATGAAAGGCCAAGAAGTGGCATCAGGAGGCATCATTTTGAGAGTGTCCCACCCCTAAACAGATGGTTCAACAATGCCACAGGTGTACATATGGTGCCTCAGTCATGAAAACCTCAGGGCTCACAGGCCAGCAGTAAGACTAAGGCTCCGCCCGGGTCATCGACAAGCTCGATTGCAATGGGATCACATCAGATGGCAAAGATGTCACTGGCAGTCTGTGCAGTTTACTGATGAATCCAGGTCTAGTTTAAATTATCATGACAGTCAAAGGCGTGTGTGGAGGACAACCAGGACAACGCTACACCAGAGTATGGCTGCTGGATATGATCCTTTTGGTGGTGGGTCAGTGATGGTTTGGTGAGGGAGCTTGTTAAGATGGGCTTGAATGCAAGAATCCTAAATATTAGCAGAATATATACAGCCTAATTCCTGTCAATGGAGGTAGAGGAAAGTGTCTGTACGCTTAGCTTCATATTCCCAGGCAAACTACGAGTTAAACTTGCCGAAGGTGCACTTCCAGTATTCTGAGCCCTGAATGCACCAGCCAGGGTAAGTGATAATCCTTGCGTAGATGTGGTTTTCTTTCTATTGACCCTCATTTTTCTTCACTGGTAACATTAAAAAGATTTGCTTGAAGATATAACCATGTCTAAAGGCATTATTCCTTTACCCATTGCCTACAGGTACTTTATCTTTGTTGCTGAGGCTACACATCTCTCTGAGAACTTCCTAACTAATTGCTTGAAATCCAGTTTTACAGGTCTGATGTAAGTGTTGAAATCCCTGAGCTAATTGAGGTATCGTCTGAAAGCAGCTGCTTACGTATTGGGAAGGGGACTGTGGAACAGCTTTCTCCTCCATCAGCACTTCCTGCTCTGGTCTCACAGACTCAGTGAAGAGCTCCTTTACTCTCAGTGGAAGACACTTCCTGCTCTGGTCTCACAGACTCAATGAAGAACTCCTTTACTTTCAGTGGAAGACAATTCCTGCTCTGGTCTCACAGACTCAGTGAAGAACTCCTTTACTCTCAGTGGAAGACACTTCCTGCTCTGGTCTCACAGACTCAGTGAAGAACTCCTTTGCTTTCAGTGGAAGACAATTCCTGCTCTGGTCTCACAGACTCAGTGAAGAACTCCTTTACTTTCAGTGGAAGACAATTCCTGCTCTGGTCTCACAGACTCAGTGAAGAACTCCTTTACTCTCAGTGGAAGACACTTCCTGCTCTGGTCTCACAGACTCAGTGAAGAACTCCTTTACTTTCAGTGGAAGACACTTCCTGCTCTGGTCTCACTGACTCAGTGAAGAACTCCTTTACTTTCAGAGGAAGACACTTGCTGCTGATATCATTGCCTTTCTGCTGTCACTGGCTTCCTTAGGGCAGGCGGTCCTTAAAATGAGTTCTGAGCTGTTCTATTAACTTCTCCAGACAGTGATGGGGATAGTTTGACCAGAGAAGCTACCTATATGCCATATTCACTAAGAGAAACACCTTTCAAGTAAATGCCGGTGTACAGAATAAGCATTAGACAGCATTATGAGACCTGTCTGTGGGTTGGTAGAATTGAATGCCTGTTAGATTGCGTGCCTCTACTGCTGTTGTGACTAAAATCTCGAATATGGGCAGAACAGTGAGCAGCTTTAGATGAAATGGTACATGAGCCAAAATGGAAATATTCTTGCTGGATTTAAATTTAAATTTTGGATAGTTATATCAAGTCTCATTCTTTCATTTGTTTAACTGCACTGATTCTGTTCCAGAAACTCCCTGGCTGCCCTTTATGTGCATAATTGTGACCTGTTGTCTATGTGAGCAGACTATCGATGTTGATTCCTCTAAAAAAATAATTCTTCAACTCCACTGAAACAAGAGCTGGACAATACATTTCATTTACGCCCTTGCTTTCATCTGGAAAGATTCCTTCAGGCTTTCTATGGCATGGTATTTGCTTATGAATTTCCACATGGTGGGAATGTCAGCTGGCTCAGTTTTATATATCTTGGCAAACTGCTCGTTAAACCTGGTGAAGACGTACTTCCAGTAGTCTGAGGCCTGGATGGTGGTGTCAGGTTGGATGTGCCACTCGGGGTAAATGCTCTGATAGTCCCTGTATGGATGCCATTTATCTCCTGTTTCACTCACCCTGAATTTTGCATCACTGGCTACACTAGAGGTGCAAACATTGATGTCTAATTTACAGGAGCGTACATTTCTGACTCGCCCAATTCCCTTTGGACGGTGAATGGAGGCAAAATGCATTGTGTGGTTTTTACCACCAGCTTCACATGGGGCCTCGCAGAAGGGACACTGGTTCCCACATCCAAACACCCTATGAAACAGCACTTTGTGTGGTTTAAATGGCAGTGAGGTCAGCCTCTTCCTCACATCCCCTCCCCTCTGAAACTCAGCCACAAAATTCTGCTCCATTTCATCCACAAGCCTTGTCAGACACTCAGAAAAGTCTCTTGGTTTGGCCGTGTTTAAGGTCAGGACGGCTCTGAGGGGGTCCTTGGGAATGATCAGCTCCTTTTGTAAGTTTCTACAGATATCCTGAATGAACTGCTGAATGTTCTGGTCCTCTACTGGATTTCCTGTTGCTCGTTCTCTGGCCTTCATTTGGCCATTCATAATGGATCGCTTCAATCTTGTAACTATCTCCTTCAGATACTTCATCTCAATGTTCCTGAGTTCATTTCCCTTTGAGAACTGCTCAACCATCTGCTTCAGTATCCACTCCTGCACAAAGACCTCATAATTATTTATGTAGCTCTCAAAGTCCTGGAAGTTATCATCTGAAATCAGCTGCTTCAGGATTGAGAACTGGAAGAAGGTTCGAGTGCTGAAATCAATGCCTTTCCTCCCTTTCAACACTTCATCCACAAGGTCAGGGCCCAGAGCTTTGTCAATGTATTCCTTCACAGCAGGTTCAAGACAGTGGGAGGTGAACTCTTCAGCTTTCTTCTGACATTGGTCCCTCTTGTTGAACATGTCCTTAAAGTCAACGCAGTACTGTTCCTTATATTGATTCAGACAGTGTCGGGGATCATTTGCGCGAATAAAACCAAAATGCATTTTCTTAAACTCCCGTGCTGCATATCCGCATATGTGGATTTTCAACTCAGCTTTGAATTCGGCGCATAATTCCAGATCCCTGAGGCCATCAAGGTTTTCACTTATGAGGAAAAGTAATTCTGTGATGTGCGTGCTGTGGTAATCAGATCCTGTTCTCACTTTTTCATCCACAAACTGCCTGCAGCGCGTGATAATGTGGTCAATCATCGCTTGAGTTCTCATCATCTGATCATTGTCAAATAGTGGTTTCAAGGCCATTTTAAGCTTTCCTTGGTTTTTACTCCTCATCTCGAATGGCCCAGTTCCACATTCAGACAAGTTGCCCACTTCAGATAACATCTCTTGCACTGTCCCAATTTCTGATTTCAAATTAAGCTGCAGCTGACGGTAGATATCTCGTTCAATATCGCGTGCTTCCAGCCCTGAGAACCTTAGCTTAGTCAGAGTGTCATTCCACATCTTATCAAATTCAGTCTCTAACTGTTGATCAGACATATTTTCATTTTCCCTGCATTTCTCAATCAGATCCAGCACCTTCTGCACCATTGTGGCAGTGTGATTTTTCTGGATGCTCTCTAACCTTAACATGCCCTTCCTAATCTCCACTGCTGTCTCAAGCTTGTTTCTCACTGAGTTCTCTGTCTCTCTTCTGATGGTTTTGGCTGTGCTGTTGAATTCCTCCTTGTACTTCTCTACCAAGTAAACATGTCCATTTGGTCTTTTGTAAAAATCAGCAAGATTTTCCAAAATTAGTTTTTCCTCTTTATCCAGTTCTAAGGAGGCCTCAATCTTCAGGTTGCTGAGTAAGTTATCCACACTGAATGATGGCTCATTCTGTGGTGTCATCATACCAAAGTTTGACACCCATGTCTCAGCTTGACTCAACCAGGAGTACATGTTCTTCCTGAAAGCCCAGTCCCATTTGTTGAACTCGGTGCAGAGCTGAGTGTAAGCTTCTGCCACAAGACTGTTCCGGAAACTAAAAATGAAGTTCTCGTACTTCACTGCTTTCCACAAACTCTTAGTCCATTCACTGAACTCTTGAAATGTGCGCGCTGCGCTCTTTCCAAGTTTCTGTTCCTTAAACATCTCAATCATACTCCTCGTCAACTTGTATACATGATCACTGTAACCAACATTCACAGGTGCCATGGGGGGGATGCCATGCCAGAGCCCGTGGATGTACCAGGTGTTTCTCTCTGGATCGTACTCCATGACATCTGTGAATATAGTGTTGTTTCCCTTCTTCTCCATCTTAGCTGCTGCTTGGGTCATCTGGTTTAGCTGCTGTAGTAGAATTTTCCGGTCCTTCATGGTATTGTTATGGGCTGAGATGTCTGGTACATTCTGGTGCACAAAATGACAGCAGGGTTTTCTACCGACTTCTTTCATGCGCAGGAAGGCATGCACCACAATCTGCAGGATGTCCTTCATCTCTGTGGAATTCTCCATGGCGATGTTGATGATTGTGATGTCACTCAGACCTACCACTAATGTGGCCAGTTCATTATCATGCTCATAACTGCCATCCAACTGGGCTAATTCAGCTGACTTCAAGCCTTCAGTGTCAATGACCATAATGTAATCACATCCAAGCTGCTCTTTAAAGTCCTCTTTCACTCTGATAAGGAGCATGAAGGCCCCTCTCGTGCACCTGCCACTACTAACGGCAAACTGTACCCCAAACATGGTGTTCAGGAGAGTGGATTTCCCACTGCTCTGGACCCCCAGTACAGTGATCACCCGGATCTTGCATTTATACTGTGTAAGATGATCAAGCTCCTTCAGAACCTGAGTCACCCACTGCAGAGGAATGTTGGACGCATCTCCATCCACTAGCTCCAGAGGGAAGCCTTCCTGAAGCAGCTCGGCACACAGCCGTGGCAGGTGCTGTATCTCAGGGGAGGGACCTTTGGGGCCTGAGCAGGCCGACTCATACAGCTGACCCATCTCCCGCAGGAAGTGCTCTGTCCCCATGGAATAGCTGGAGATTTTCCTGTCAAACACCGCAATTTGATCCTTGTTTTTCACAGAGTCCTCACACAGTTGCTTGTACATGGATCTTAAGACTAGAAGGCTTTTGCGAGACTTGTTGTCCAGGTTGATCCTCATCCACTTGAGGAAATACTTGCGCTCCTCTATGGAACCAGACATTGCCTTGATGAACAGGGACATAAACTCTGACGTTCTGTGATCCCTCTGCTGTGCTCTCAGCTTCTGCTTCTGGTCTAGAAGCTCATTCTTGTAAACCTCTATGTTTCTATCACCAACATCTTTCAACCTGCACTCCTCCTTCTCCAGTTTGGCTAGTTGTTTCCATGTAGTGCCTTGCAAAGGTAGCTCTTTTTCCTTAAACCTTGTTACATCAAATATTCTATCAGTGATTTCATCAGCTCTCTGCTTCCCACTTTGACAGTGAGTGTAATCTTCATCCACCTGGATCCCAAGTTCATGGGCAACAGAAGACATCCCTTCAACACTCTTTTTCACTGCATTTCCTTTTAAAATGTTACTGATGGCTGACTGCAGGTCTCCAATCAATTTCGCTTCATTCATACGTCGATCCTTCAAGATAATGTTAGAGCCTTCTAGCTGTAATCTATGAGCACATTTCCTGAAGTCATTCGAATTGAAGCTCCTGCTTTCTGAATTGCTGATCAGGAAGCAACTAGCCTGACATTGCTGGAAGTCTAGAACTTTGCATTTGGGCCCAAAGTCATCACAAAACACAAAAATGGCAGAAGAGCTATAGCAGAGGAGAGTGTATTGGGTTTCAAAGTCACTGAGGTCCCCACGGAGATTAGCTATGGCCAGTGGCTCAGAAAAAATGTCAATATCTCGGTTCCCACTGGGCAGATACCAGCTGATTTCCACCAGCCCATTGGAAATCCTCCTTGGGGTGTCACCACTCTCCATGTCTCTGTGTACAAAGGTGTCGTGGTACTGCTGAGAGTTGCTGAGGACTTGGTTCAGGATGTGAGATTTGGACATGCTGCAGTTTCCCAGCCTGAAAAAAGAGATCATGGGGAGCTGAGAGAGCACAATGCTCTCCTCCAAAAACCCTCTTTGATCCACAATGTAGTGCGGCTTGTACTTTTTCACAATATCCCTCATGGCCCACAGCATTAAAGTGCACTGATGTGTGTCACAGTTTGGAAGCAGCAGAGGCACTGAGAACTGGCACATGGACATTTTCAGGAGAATCTCCTGCTGGAGGAAACCATCTGAGCAGAGAAGTACAGCAGTTATGAGGTCCAGAGGGTTGACTGTGTTGCTGTGGCCATCTGGATTGTCAAGGTTATCCAGTATGGCATCCAGTGTCTGGATTGACATGTCCTCGTTAGAGCTGCACCTCATACTCCTCGCTGTCACATTCACCATCATCAGCTTCCTCAGGAAACACCACGGTACAGATTTAAGAGACTGGATATTTTCATCATTTAAAATTTCTCTATCAATCTCCAGGACCTTGCTCAGAGTCAGCTTGTTCTTCAGGTGATGCTCCAGGCCCAAATCAATTAACAGCTCCTCCAGACTGGGTCCTGTTATTGGAGATGGAAGCTGCATTAATACAGGTGCGTTAAGTGGCAAAGAATCAATTTAAAATAAAAATAAGACAGCTCACCTAATATTGGCAAAATATTTCTTTTAATATCTGAAATAAGAAGAAAAATGGTTGCCACACTGTCTTACAATTGATGTATTTCCAGGATTTTTTGAAACTGTGGTGGAGGGCTCCAGCGTTGGGTCAAAACAGCATTATCAGGTGTGGCCAGTTTTCATTAAACAGCACGTAGGCAATGTAATCATTGAAGTCTATGTGCATGGAGGTTTAACAGTTTCACGTGCGTTATGGTGGATTTCACATATAATATGAAAACTGATTATGCTTCGGACTCTGAAAGTGGAATTAAACAGTGGCGTTCCGTCCGATGTCAAGAAGGCCTTCAGTAACATCACCCTTTCCCACATACTTGCTCTTAAACTGTTTGCGATCAAGTTTGCCTGATTAACAATCAAACAATTTTTTAACTGAACAACCACTAACAATGCATGACACGTAAAAAATAAAGAACTGCAAATTATAAAGCGATTGCTAATTGGCTAAGTTGATATAGTGACTCCGCAAGGATGACAATCTGGAAAAAAAACTGAAACATTCGCAGACATCGCAGCAGAGGCGTACAGAGTACACAGCCTCATTACTCAAGTAAAAGTACAGATATCACTTAAATTTTACTCAAGTACAAGTGAAAGTTCTACAGTCAGATTTTTATTTAAAGTAATGAAGTACTTGTTTTTAAAAATACTTAAGTGTCAAAAGTAAAAGTAAATTTTCTAAATGTTGTATTATCACTGCCACAGTGCTTACCTGTACCTAAATAAACCTACTGGATGGAGCTTTTATAGATACTTTAATGTTAAAGGCTGTATCAGCGATATGACGTCACTATTGTGACAGTTTAAACGTTCTCAAGACACAACATGCCCCTCGCTCGCCCCTCCCCTTCAGAAGCTTGGAACATGAGCACTTTTCTTAAAGTGAAACTTCTGAGTATTTGCGTCTTTTCATTGACTTTGAAAGTAATCTGTCGCACAAAAAATTAGTTTTGCATACAGTGTGAAAGCAGCTTAAGAATGACTCGCTCAGCTGGGTAAATGGCCGTGTACAGCTTGTTGTGATAAACGCCCGGTAGCAACAATGACGACCTTGCCAGACAATAAATTTACACCATTAGTGCTAAATACAACGAGGTATCTGATCTTACCTCAGCATTACAAAATGAGTATTAACAACGTCACATAGATCATCACTTTAAGCTAAACTTATCACACGGTTATGCATTCATCGCCAAAATTGCAACTCTGAGTACTAACCAGAGAAAAAATTTTATTACACCAACACAAACTCTGGTTTGATCAGACAGAATTAGCAAACTCACTAGCTCGCGAACCGAGAATTAGCTGCAAAGATCTCTCTACTGTTTGATTCATTTTTTTTAGGGCCCCAATTTGTTATAACATATATGACAGCAAGGGATGACAGACAAAATTTTAAACAGGTTTAATTAAACAAAGACTTTTAACTAATATACTATCTGCTCTATTGACCAAGATTGATAGATACAAGAACAAAAATATTTACAGTCCCTTTGGTGGGGTTGCTTGGTGATGTCCTGGGTGAGGAAAATACTCCAACACAGGCAAAAATCCACAAAAAGCTTCACAGGTCATGAAAAAAATGACAGGGCTGGTCACATGTATCCAGGGCTTGAAGCTCAAAAAATTGCCATGCCGGAAAAGGAAATAACCGGGGGGGCGCTGCTAAATTGAGTTGCGATCTAAGGTACTTCGTGATAGTAGCCTGTCCGTCATAAAGTAGAAATAGGCCTACATAAAATCAAAATACATGAGCTTTTAACACATTGACATTGCCTGACATTTGTTTAAAAAGAAAAAAAAAAACATTCACTAAGGTATGAGCTTCGGCCGATGAGAACAGTGACCTGATTAACGTTCACGTCAGCGATTTCGCTGACTACTCTGGCCTCTACCTCCGGCTACTTTCCCGCAAATTTACAAGTTTTTAGGCGAGTTTAGACGCGTTTTATTTTGATAAACGCTTTTCAGTTTGCCTATTGGCCTTCTCTTTGCCGACGTATTGAAATGTTGCTCTAAGCCACGCAGTGATTACTCGAGAACAATTTCAACATCCAATAACATTGCCCGCGTCATATGAACTCATAGTAATTCTACTTCAATCCTCTTCACATTATAATATTGTTGTATTTTCTGAAAATATTTGAATTTCATTCGGCAGCTGTTCAAAACATGCCGTCCTAAAAAAGGAGGGGCGTCTAACAGGCAGACATTGCTGATATCCTTTTTAAAGAAAGATGTCTTCAATGTTAAAAATTGATGAATTTAATTCTGGTGAGAGGCTGGTCCATGGGCGATGATAAAGTAAACGCCCGTATATTCATTTAGAATAGTTGCGTTCTACCATTGATTACCCAGTGTTAGCCCGAGGACACTCAAAGCCACTATTCGATCATTTCATGCATTTAATTACCAGCAGTTTCGACGACAATCTTCAGTCCCGAAAACCAGTGTCGAAATTATGGTAAATGTATCGGCTATATTATTAATGTGTTGTGGCGGCGATTATGCTCATGCATTTCCCCCACATCTACTCCGTAACCAAGCATGGATTCATTCATTTGTGAGGACTGGGCAGTATGCCTATCGACTGGTAAATCTGTTCGTAGCTTCCATTCCTGTTGATTTCATCAAAAAAAGTTATAAGGCATTTTTCTTAATGAGGGCATTAAACGACAATTGTCTGTTGAATATCCTGAATCCTGTAGCCTACTTCGTGAGACGGTACATATTTAGGCCTAGCTGGGCGAAAGCTGGAATACGCCGTTTTGCGCTAATGTTCTCAGTTTGATACCCTCAAGATGTTTTGCATTTTAAATAATTTTTAACCTTTGAGGACATTTTGAATATTGATATGCCATCTTAAAATAAATTATACTGCCAAGAAAATTCTGAAATGAGCGCTGTAATTCATGGTAAATTTTTGGATTAATTAATTGTCCGGATTAATTCATCCTTACAAGATCGCGTGTAGAGTATTATGTTCGTTGTTTTTTCCACATGAATAATAATTTCTAAAACATTATAGGGCTATCTAACCGTGCTGATTATTCAATTAAAAAAATAAAAAAACAGTTAAAATGTTACTCGGGCGATCTTTTGCTATAACCGGTTGAGCGCAATGATGCAAAAAAAAAAAAACGAAAGCTCCACGCCTCTAACGGTTTACAGGCCACAGAAGATCCGTCAAAAAATCTGGGGTGTTCAGGTTGAAGAAGTTAACTCGTCAGCAAATATTCCCTGCCCTTTTTTTTTGTATCTCGAACTGTATAGCTTAAGATGATGCGAATGTTCCTGCTCTGCATTGGCAAGACGGGTGATCCCGAGTTTTTCCAAGTTGTCATGTCTGTCTGCCCAAAATGGCAAAAACATGGATGGGATGCTTGGAGCTGGGCTGCGTCTGAGATCCCTGAGGATGTATTATCCTTTCCTATACTTATATCTGTCGCCCATCTGTATGTTGAGCATGTAAGAATGCAAGACACTGAACTGCATATAATTTATATACAGTCCATGTGTAAGACCGAGAACTATATCTCGCATGCGCGACTAGTGTCAGCTCGATAGACACGCCTATTCGTTGTAATGAGCCCTGTACTCGCTTGGAAAAAAATTACGTGCCCAGCTCTGCCTCTATTGTCTAGTAACATGCAATACTCACATATAATTGGTTTAGAATTACATCGCTTTTATCTGCCTCTAAACAGCGTTAAATGTGATTTGATAAATGGTTACATATCGAAAACTCAGCTCACATTAAATAAAATTTTTTTAAAAATCCCGATTGGCTCGCGCTAAAAAATCTCCACACGCCGGAAATCCGGCAGGGTGCCGGATAACTTCAAGCCCTGTGTATCCTTCTCCTTGCAATTTCTCCTACTACTTTACTCTCCCAATTTTCCTCATTATATACTCTTTTGCAGACCCCTCCCACCTTTTCGACTTTTTTTTTTAATTCTCTGGGACTTTCTGTCTCAGACATGCCCAAGACATACCGAAACCTAGCTCCAGTCTGGGCTTAACAAAAAGAAAGGTCAATCCATCTAGCGGCTTCTATTCACATTGCACCTCCATTCGAAAAGGGAAAAATTTTGACTTATAAAGGCAATATTTTCCTTTTAAATATAAAAATGGTTAAGTAGACACTTGTGTATACATATATATATACATATAATACAATATGCTAATAAACGTGATATATACACATACTCAAACACGGGCTAAGCAATCAGCAATTATACTGTCAGTACCCTTTACATGCTTAATTTCCAAGTCAAACTCCTGTAAA
The DNA here is from genome assembly GCA_029721435.1 of Gymnothorax reevesii. NCBI lineage: Eukaryota > Metazoa > Chordata > Actinopteri > Anguilliformes > Muraenidae > Gymnothorax > Gymnothorax reevesii. The sequence goes on along the minus strand of CM056579.1, from coordinate 10,900,167 downwards.
ATCAAACTCCAATTCAACAATCTCCGATTCTTGTTTTTCATCTTACTCAAAAACATTAACGGATTGTGGTCAGTATATATAATCATTGCCTTTTGCCCTGTACATAAAAACCTCAAAGTGTTGTAAGGATAGAATCAGAGCCAACAGCTCCTTCTCTATTGTGGAATAGTTCTTCTGGTGGTGATTGAACTTCCTGGAGAGGTATGCCACGGGATGCTCAATGTCATCAAAGTCACTTCTCTGTAAGAGCACAGAACCACAAGCTTGGTCGCTAGCATCGACCGCGATGGAGAACGGTTTGTTGAAGTCAGGAGATATGAGCACGGGGAAGTGACACAGCAGAGACTTCTGGGGATCGAAGGCTCTTTGGCATGCTTCATCCCAAGCGAACTTTACGCCTTTCTTCAGTTGGTAGGTGAGAATGAGAGCAATCTCTGCAAAGTTTTTGCAGAACTTGCGGTAGTACCCGATCATTCCAAGGAAGCGGAGCAAAGCTTTTTTGTCGTCAGGAACTGGAAAGTCCATGATGGCTTGGACTTTAGCATTTATGGGTGCCACCTTACCCTGGCCTATGACGTAGCCAAGATATGTGACAGTAGCACAACCAAAGTCACTCTTGTTCAGGTTAACAGTCAGGTTGGCCTGGGTCAGGCGCTGGAACAATGTCTCTACATCTTTCAGATGTTCTTCCCAGGAGTCACTCCATGTGATCAAGTTGTCGATATACACACTCGTGTGTGGCAATCCAGCAATTGTAGACTGTATCATCCTTTGGAAAGTGGCTGGGGCATTTTTTATGCCAAAGGGTAAGACTTCATACTGATACAACCCAGATGGTGTGGCAAAAGCAGAGATGCTCTTGGGCCTCTCAGTTAAAGGCACACACCAATACCCCTTCAATAAATCAATCTTAGTCAGAAACTTGCATGCCCTACTTTATCGATACAATCATCAATCCTAGGTATTGGAAACACATCAGTTCTAGTTACAGCATTGACTTTACGATAATCTGTACAGAATCTAGTACTTCCATCAGGTTTTGGAACTAGCACACAGGGTGAACTCCAGTCTGAGTTAGAGGGTCTGATAATATCATGTTCTAACATGTACTCAATCAGCAATCCTTCTCTTTTCAGGATTCATCCGGTACGGATGCTGTTTTATTGGTTTAGCATCACTAACATCTACATCATGAGAGGCTATAGAAACTCTCTTTGGAACATCAGGAAATAGATCTTTATTTTTCTTGATCAACCTCTCAAGTTGATCTTTCTGTGAGGGTTCTAAGTGCTGGAGTTTTACATCAAGATTTTGCAACACTTCAGAATTTGACAACTTACATGAAAGAACTTCAGCTTCAATTTTAGGTTCATCATCTTAAAACTCCCCCTCATCTTCACAAGTCTTAGCCATGGGAGGATCTGAGGTGACAGCTGCAACCCAAGCATTCCTATCATGATAAGGCTTCAGCATGTTAATGTGACACAAATGTTTTGGCTTTCTCCTATCTGGAGTCTTTACAATGTAATTGAGATCATTGAGTTTTGTCAGAATTTCATACGGACCATGAAATCTAGCCAGCTATGGATTGGACAGCAAAGGAAATAACACAAGGACCTTGTCTCCTGGTTTAAACTCGCGGCTTCTAGCCTTTTGATCATGCAAAGTTTTCATTTTTCCCTGACTTGAGTTCAAGTTCTCTTTAGCTAGGTCACAAGCTGCACGCAGTCTTTCTTTGAACTTGCTAAGATAGTCTAACAGACTGATATGTGGTTCTTTCTCTTGCCATTGTTCACTCAACAATAGCAAAGGTCCTCTCACTTCATAGCCAAACACTAGCTCAAATGGACTGAATCCAGTAGACTCCTGCACTGCTTCTCTAGCTGCAAACAACAGCAAATGAACACCTTCATCCCAGTCTTTCTCATGGTCATAACAATAAGTCCTCATCATGGTCTTGAGATTGGAATGAAACCGCTCTAAGGCACCCTGACTCTCTGGTTGTTAGGCACTCAAAAGAATCTGCTTCGCACCTAGTTCATACACAACCTGCTGAAACAATCCGGAAGTGAAATTGCTACCTTAGTCTGACTGAATTTCCCTGGGAAGGCTAAACAACGTGAAGAACTTTATCAAAGCCTCCGAGATTGCAGTTGCCTTGATGTTGCATAGAGGTATGGTTTCAGGGAATCTGGTAGATGCACACATGATTGTCAACAAGTACTAATTTCCAGATCTAGTCTTGGGTAATGGACCAACACAATCAACAATGACCTTAGAGAAGGGCTCCCCAAATGCTGGGATGGGCTGCAATGGAGCAACAGGAGGGTCTAACTGGTGTTTTCCAACTACCTGACAAGTGTGACAGGTTTTGCAAACGTTGGAAACATCTTTCCGAAGTCCAGGCCAGAAGAAGTGTTTCCTGATCTTATCAGCAGTCTTGTTAACACCAAGATGACCTCCTAAAGGTAAGCTATGAGCCATTGTTAAGATCACATTCCTGTAGACCTTCGGAACAACAATTTGCTTCACCACTGCCCAATCTGCATTGGCAGGGATATCAGGAGGGCGCCACTTCCGCATCAACACACCATCCTTGAGATAATACCCAACTGGAACTGCGTCTATTTCTTTATCAGGAAGGGCTCTCCTCTTCAGTACACACATTTCAGGATCATTAGTTTGCTCTTGAATCAACTGCTTTCTGGACAGAGACAAGTTTCCAGACACATCAGAATCACCAGACCTATCTGGCCGGCTGAACAGAGAACTGATAAAAGTGTCTGATAAGTACTCGAACAAAGAAACCATAGTAGGCCGAATAGAGTCATGAGGCGAACCACCAGAATCATGACTATTCAATGTGCTGGACGGCACTACATCATCTTCTTCTTGAGCCATCTTAGCCATAGCACGGGTCACGGGAAGGATACAGAGATGGGTCTTCATCGCCATCTTCAGTGCTTTGCTGTGAAGTAAGATGAACAGGGGGAACTACATTGCCCCCAGCCAGGTCATTGCTTAGTAACAGTGAAACACCCTTAATAGGTAGACTTGACATAAGTCCCACCTTTACCTGTCCTGTAACTAAATCTGACCTCAAGAATACAGAGCGCAGAGGTACAGATACAGTCCTCCCTTCAATGCCTTGTACAAGTATGAAATCCCCAGAAGCGGTCTCATCACGTAACTCCAAGGAGTCCATCAACAAAAGTGACTGAGAAGCTCCGGTATCCGTTAGGATATATATGGGTACAGGAGGAGGATGCTCATTTCGAGCCAAAATTCCCTCTGACACAAATGGAAGAAATTCCTCCCTCACTAAGTCAGCAGCATCAGGCTTCTTAGCCCCACAAGGAGCAGGCAATTTAGCAGATCGGTCATCTACTACAGGGGTTTCTAACCTTGTTTTCACAAAGGCATTGGGTTTGGTGTCCTTTTCTTTTTCTTTCTTAGCTTTAAGGAACCAACAGTTAGTTGTAACATGACCAGATTTGCAATAATTGCAAATAGACCACTTTTGTCACTGTCAGCTTTCACACTTTGATCAGACCTGTGACTGGATTTCTGAGCACCATCACCAGATTTGTCTTTGTCTTTGGATGAGGAATCTTGGGTATCACCGTAACCCTTTTTTATGAAATTGGGACCATCTATTGTTACTGCTAGACTGAAATCATCTTTGACCTCCATAGAAGAACACCAGCGCTCAAAGCAAACCTTCTTCTAGTTAGCAAATTCCACTGAAGACCTCTGAATTTCTGTCGGTAAGCCTCTGGAACCAACTCATAAGCTCTCAAAATAACCTTTTTGACAACCTCATAGTCAGAGGAATCATCTGCAGACAAATCCGAATAAGCTTGTTGAGCTTTACCCTTGAGGACAGTTTGCAACATCAGAAGCCAGTGTTCCTTTAGCCACTGGCAACTCTTTGCTACCTTTTCAAAGCACTGGAAATACTTATCTACCTCCTCCTCTGAAAAAGAAGGCACCAGCTTTACCTCCTGGCTAGCACAAAATTTTTTTCTCAGATTCTATTTTGATTTTTAGTCGCTCCATTTGGAGCCTTGCTTCTCTATCAAATTTCTGTTAATCGAAATCTCTCTGGGTTAGAAAAATTAGCAAGACAAACTGCTTTTCTTTCTCTTTTTCTGCCCTCTCAAATTTTCTTTGTTTTTCTTTTTCCCCCCTTTTAATTTCTAGCATTTTTAATTTAAGTTTCATTTCTCCATTCAGATTTTCCACTGGAAACTGTTCCAGATCTCCTGGTGCAAACACATTTTCATCAATGTAATATTCAACAATCTCTCTAGCCAGTCTTGCTTTTCGCACGGATGCTTTTACCTCTGTCAGCTCTAACTGTCTGCATATTTGTAGCAGTTCTCTTTTTAAAAGACTTCAAAATCTCTATGGTTGGTGATGCCAAGAAATCATCCATTTCTATTGATCTGTCAATATATATCTAGGAAAAGTAAAAAAAAAAAACAATTTTACAATTTGAAATTTTTTGATTTTCAATAAATGACTCACACAGTGATCTATCCCGACTAGCTCCCAATTTGTTATGACATACAAGACAGCAAGGGATGACAGACAAAATTTTAAAACTTAAACAAATTTAATTTAACAAACTAACAACTAACCTACAATTTATACAACTGACCAAGATTGATATATACAAGAAAAAAAATATTTACAGTCCCTTGAGATGAGGTTGTTTGGTGATGTCCTGGGACAGAAAAATGCTCCAACACAGGCAAAATTCCACAAAAAACTTACTTCACAGGTCTTGAAAAGAGTAACAGGTCTGGTCACATGTATCCTTCTCCTTGCAATTTCTCCTACTTCTTTACTCTCTCAATTCTTCTCCTTCTATACACTTTTGCAGCCCCCTCCCACCTTTAAGACTTTTTTTTTTATTCTCTGGGACTTTCACTTCTCAGACATGCCCAGGACATGCCCAAACCTAGCTCCAGTCTGGGCTTAACAAAAAAAAAGTCAATACTGCCATCTAGTGGCTTCTTTCCACATTACAATGCTCAGTCAAATAATCGTCTCCAGCGATTTATCTAGCTAGCTGGTATCTGATATGCTGTCATGCTGTTATGCTTTCGTCGGCTGGTGAACATTTCTAAACTAGTCTTCAGTCAAAATGTGTGATCATAAATGTAACGAGCATGATAAGCTGGTGTATGCGTGTGACTGAATGATACAGGTTCCCTGGAATCAATGTGATGACGAGTATTTGCATGCGACGTGATGATATATAAGGATCTGGTGTTGTGCAGATTACTTGTGAGAGTGAGAGTGAGAATGAGAGTAGGAAAACGGTGGACCACTCGTTCGGTGTTACGCATGGGTTTCGAGTGCCTTAATGAATTTACTGTCTAGCCGCCCCCAAGTTTGAGTCCGTCTCCTTTATGTATATGGATCAGGTTGCTTACACCGCATTCTTCTCCTTTCACCCGTGCAGGAGCGAGCGCCTCCCGGTCATTGGGACGCACCCCTCTCAGCCACAGACAAATTCATCACAACGTGCATTTGAGTCCCGCATAGAATACTAAAGGTAGAAAATTTGTTGTGTTTTATTTCGGAAGGATAAGGTAATGATCTGAGTTGGCATGTACTCATGTTGTTTCAGGGATTTTCTGTCAACTCCCTGCCGCCCTCTTGCTTTATTGCACAAGCTAATCGGTTCTGTGAATGACGACTTTGTGGTTGGATTCTGCAAAGGGACTGCCTATTCAAACAGCAACTGTGCATGTAAGCGATTTCCACTCATTTGTAAGCAGGATTAGCAGCAGCAGTGCATGTAAGCGACGCCAACTTCTGTTAGATTCCGTTCCTGACATTCAAATTGCATGCATAATATGCAATAAAGAGCCATCAACACAGAACTATAATTATAACCATAACAATAACAATTTGAGCATTGACACTCATGAATGATATCGTTGTGTAAACATTGATGCTGTGCACTGGTGGTCATTTTCTTTAACATGCATAAAATCGCTCTGAAAGTAGCCGCAACAATGTTGTTTTCCATTATCATTGTCGTTATAGTTGTTCTGTGGACTTCGCCATCTACATGGGTTAGACCGATTTTTAAGTCTCCCTTACCTGTAATGAAGACATGGTTGATCGGATTGCACATTACATGTCCTGCTTCAATTTAAAAAAAATTTTTTTCAGAAAGTTCGCTGGTGTAGTTGGCTCGTCAATAATTTTCCGGCAGTTTATTACGGACAATACCGTTTATCAACTGCAGGGGGATACCGCAAGCAAATCTGGGGAAAACTACATAGTGCGGCTGTAATACAAGCATTTAGAAATAAATGGGTCTTCAGCCTAGATTTAAAACACTTGAGAGAATTCGCTGACCTGACTTCGTGGGGGAGACTGTTCCATAGCTTGGGACCAAGAACAGCAAATGCACAGTCCCCCCTTGTTTTCAGTTTTGAGCGAGGCACAACTAGCAGACCTAGTGCATCGGACCTGAGAGGTCGTGCAGGGATATATGGCTTCAGCAGTTCCCTAATGAACTCTGGAGCAAGACCAATCAAGGCCTTGTATGTCAGGAGGAGAATCTTGAATTGAATGCTAAATTTGATTGGCAGCCAGTGATGTGACATCAAGACAGGGGTAATGTGAGAAAGATATAGGGGTCTTAGTGAGAAGCCTAGCTGCAGAGTTTTGCACTCACTGTAAGCGGGTGATAGAGCTTTGGCTTAGGCAAGAGTAAAGTGCATTCAATAGTCCAAGCGTGATAACACAAATGCATGGATAACCATCTCCAATTGCTGAAAGGATAACAGTGGGCGAATTTTTACAATATTCCTCAAGTGGAAGTCGCAGGACTGAATTACTGTCTTTATATTTTGATCAAATTTTAATCTATAATCAAAGGAGACACCTAAGTTTTTAGCGTAAGCTTTACTATTAGTGGCCAGTGAGCCAAGGTGTTGGGAAAGGTTAGTAGAGACTTGATCTGGGGCAAAGACCAGAACTTCCATTTTACTATGATTTAATTGAAGAAAATTTTGAGACATCCATTCAGAAATTGCAGCCAGACACTTGTGCAGGGTAGTTATGTTCGACAGGTCACCACGTTTAAAGTACAGTTGCGTATTATCAGCATAGCAGTGATAAGACACTGTACCAAACTGATAAATCAAGTTCCCCAAGGGGAGCATATATATTGCAAATAAAATGGGACCGAGAATGGATCCCGGAGGAACTCAAGTTAACGGCACACAAGTGGATGCTTTATCGCCGACAGTTATGAAGAATTTACTATTGGAGAGATAAGAGGAGAACCAGTTGAGAGCTGTGCCGGATAACCCAACCCACTTTTCCAGCCGGTCCATAAGAATGCTGTGATCAATGGTATCAAATGCAGCAGACAAGTCTAACAGAACTAAAATGGCAACATCACCACGGTCAAGTTGGATAAGAATATCATTAGTGACCCTTAGTAGAGCTGTCTCAGTGCTATGCTTATGCCGAAAGCCTGACTGGTACTTATCAAGCATTCGATTGTCCGCAATATGTGTAGGAGTTGCTTGCAGACTAATTTTTCTAAAATCTTAGACAAGAAGGGTAGCTTTGAGATGGGCCTGTAATTTGATAGTGCACTCTGATCCAGGTGTGGTTTCTTTAGGAGGGGTTGAACTGCAGCTAATTTGAAGGATTTAGGAACATGGCCTGATGAAATAGACTGATTTAACAGGGCTCGAAATAAACTTTTTTGCTTGGTAGCGCTGTGCTCCCAAGTTCAAAAAGTTAGGAGCACGAGCCAAAATTTAGGAGCTCACACATTGAAATCTAAGAAGCACAAATATATATTATATATATATATACAGTGGCGCTTGAAAGTTTGTGAACCCTTCAGAATTTTCTATAAATAGAAATAAATATACCCTAAAACATCATCAGATTTTCACACAAGGCCTAAAAGTAGATAAAGAGAACCCAGTTAAACAAATGAGACAAAAATATTATAGTTGGTCATTTATTTATTGAGGAAAATAAAGCTTGCCCAGACACTGGAGATGTATCAGTCTTATCCCGGTCACGGATAAGTAAAGCGATCGTTCCCCAAGCACCCAAAAATACTGCACTTCTCCGTTTAGCTTCAACTGTAGTGGCTACAATCAGTCAACGATATGATGAAACTGTCACATTAATGCTTACCGAAGTAACACAACCATATCGATCAGAATTGCTGCATATAGGTTAACCAGGAGCATTTTTAATTAGCAGAGCACGCACACTAACATGCAGAAGCTGATAATCGGTCACGACTTTGAATGTAATCTGTCCCGCGAAAAATTTTTTGCACGTCCGGAGTGAAAGTTGCCTAACGCGCACATAACGCCTGCATTCACGTCTTTGCATTGACTTTGAATGTAGCTAATCTGACCTGCGAAAAATTTGTTTCGTATATGATATGAATGCAGCTTTATGGATAGTGTGCGACAGCTAGAGAGAGCTTGGTTATGTTATGAACATAATGCAGGTTTTGCAGACCGTAAGTTCCGCTAGCGAGGACAAGTTGCTTATGTGGAGCTAGCGAATTGATCATTTCTACAGGAAAGAATTATCTATTTAATCTCTGCCTTTTTTGGCTTTTTTTTAGCCACAACAATTTCTAAAGGAGGATGAAATTATGTCAAGGTAGTGCAGAGAAATCATTTGTAAACCGGCAGAGCTTCGGCGCATTGCTTTCATGGAGCACCAGAGAGCTTGCCCAGACATTTGTGAAGTATCCGGCTGATCCCGGTCATGGATAAGTGAAGCGATCACTAACTGTAGAGGCTACAATCGGGCAACGTTATGATGAAACTGCCACAGATGGTTGATGCTTACCGAAGTAACACAAGCATACCGATCAGAATTATTGCATATACGTTAACCAGGAGCATTTTTATTTAGCACAACACGGCCAGCTGAGGCCAGTTGTTAGTGCTAACTATCGCTAGTGGCCCTGCTAGCCACCCATAACACGTTAGCTTCACTTAAATTATTTGCTGTTATGTAGTTACTTACAGCTTGTGGCTCTAAGTGCTTGATCGATACAACTGCTTCAGGTTTGAGAAGCAGCTGAAAGGCTTATCCTGTGTCGAATTATCCTTTATTAACAAAGCTGACTTTAGTAAAATGCTGAGCACAAACGTTTGCTGCCAACAAACAAAAAAAGCTACCCACTTTCTGGTAAGTAAGTAAGCCTGAGCGAGCCTAGTGGCCCATCGACCGGTGCTTAACCCCGGTTCCCATGACATGAAGCAACTAGGAGTATTGCTACTCCCCCTGGATGGGATGCCAGTCCATCGCAGGTACTCCCCCAGCTCTTAGACAAGTTTCCCTGCCTGTTTGCTGGTACCCATTTATACACCTGGGTGGAGAGAGGTGTGGAGTGTGGGAGTAAGGTGTTTTGCCCAAGGACACACCGCGAGGGCCGTGGCCGGGGCTTGAACTTGGGACCTTACGATCTCAAGTCAAGCCTACTTGACCACTGCGCTACCGTGTATTCTTTGTGTCCAAAAGTAAACGGACAAGTAGCTTTAGGAGAGATACTAACAAAATTGCACCTCAAATGATCTGCGGTTCTTCTTTCGTATTTCCAAAACTGTAGACGCTACTAATGCATAGTATGATCAACCGTTGTTAGTGCCTGCTAGAATAGTTTCCGGTGTGGGCAGGTCCAGAGCAGTGGTTGGCTCTGGCTAGGTCTGTACTAATTGGACGGCCCAACCTGACGTCAGGTTTTACCAAGATCTCGTGAAGATCTTGGGAGAAGTTGTTCAGAGAGGAAATCACGCTCACAAAATCACGTTCTTGGATTACAGCAAAATCCCTGTATCTTATGTTTAGAAACTTTTCAGAGGTTTAGCATGGATAACCAACATTATAACATGACTAATATGAATTCAAAGAAGGATCAGCATGTTAGGTCCCCTTTAAAAGCCTGGTCTTGGCAGTTTTGCTTTACAGCTGCCAGACTTGGAAGCTGACAAAGAGGGAAGAAGAAAAACTGGACGTCTTTTAGACAAAATGCCTGAGGAGAGTATTTAAGGCCAGGTGCAGCAACACAACCCAAACAAAGCAGTTCTCGAGATGGCGAAGACCGACAAGATGAGCGATGAAGTGAGGCGGAGAAGATTGAATTGGATGGGACATGTTCTGAGGAAGGACAGAGCAGACGACTGCGCTGTGGCCCTCGGGTGGGCACCTGAGGGAAGAAGGAAGAGGGGCCACCCAAAAACAACCTGGCGGAGAACGGTGGAAAGGAGCGAAATGGTGCAGGCTGGTTAACCTGGAACACAGCACGCCGGGCAGCCGAGGACCTAATCCAGTGGAAGGAGGATGTTCGAGCCTTGTGTGCCTCCTGGCACAGAGAAAATATGCGGAGAGGGGAATCAGGTGGGAGGGCAGGGTCATTTTCTCATAGACTTCTATAGCATTGAACTTTTTTCTGCAACCACCAAAGTCGCCATCTGCTGGCCTTTAAATAAAATGCATTTTTAAGAGATTTCCGCAATGGCTTCACTTTTCAGACCCAGGTGCTCCGTCCATCTTTATATGCAGTCAGTGCGAAAACGTGCAGAAAAATGTTTTTTTATTCTCTCTAAAACCATAGTTTTAATAACATTTATAAATAAATATTTGAGGTTTTTTTAGCTGCAAGTTCACCTGATTTTGATCATATTGGTTATATCCTGAAAGCTTTCACTTATAAACGTGTTCTCTAAAAGTGTCCTGTAACAGCATATATGTTCTTTTTGATAATTTACTTCTGAACAGGGGTGCTTGCAATTTATACTCTGCGTTTTGGCATGACTGGAGCTGGTGCCAAAACGACCATTGCGGAATGCACCAAGAATAGACAGTGCACGGGCTAGTTTTTTCTCTACATCACAGGGCAACTCTCTTTGGGTCCAAAGGCTCCTGGTGGTCAGACGATGGAGGTGCAGTGAAGCTGGAAGCTGCACAAAGACAGGACTGTGAACATGACAAACTCCACTTCAGTACAGATTCCCAAGGTCAGCCCACATGAGGTTTATGATGTTCAAGTCAGGGCCTCCCTAAAACCAGCTGGGCAAACAGTGACTTGATAATGAAACGTAAAGCATTGCTGAATACCCCTCGGCCAGGACACGATTTCCTGCCTCAAGGTCACAGCGTTCATGTCAAAGGTCAAATTCAGCAAAAAAGGTGACCTTGCACATCTATGTGTTACAGTGTGGTGAAGCTGCGATCAGTAGGTGCTGAGTACTGACCCATACAAGATTTCCTGCCTCAAGGTCACAGCGCAAAGGTCAAAGGTGAAATCCAGCAAAAAACATGACAAAGCACATATGTGCGTGATAGTGAGTTCCCATACCAAATTTGACGAAGCTGCGATAATTAGTTGCCGAGTACTGACCCGGACAAGATTTCCAGGGTCAAGGTCACAGAGCTAAGGTCAAAGGTCAAATCCAGCAAAACACCTGGCATTGCACATCTATGGGTCATAGAGAGTTACCATATCAAATTTGGTGAAGCTGCAATCATTAGTTGCCAAGTACAGGCCCGGACAAAATCATGGACGGACGACAGACAACAGACAGACACGCAGGTGACAACAATACCACTCTGGGCCGGAGTCAGCCGAGGGGTAAAAATGCCCACTCTTCAGTGTGGTTATCAAAGGTCAGCACGTGCACCGGTCGAGTTAGCTCTGTGACGTCAGAATGGGCGATCTCTATGGGACCCTGGGCAGACGACTGCTGACACCGAGACCCTCAGGTGGTTAATGTGAACTTAGTTATGCGAGTGGCACTTAACTAGCCTGCTAAATCACTGAGCCATACCAATTTAAGTAACATCACTGTGCTGTTACACTTGATATTCAGTTTACCTAAGTACAAACAGAGAGATGTAACACAAAGCAAATCCCCCCCACGTTCTTTGCCAGTGAGATTTTTGCAAAAGTGATATAACTCGAGGGTAATATCAAAAATATGCCATGAGCTGGGCTATGGGAAAGTACTGCAGTTATGCAGTTACCTTAAATTTTTTTACGAGCCAACTCAGCAAGATTTTGACTGTGCTGCCTTGACGGAGATTTGCACTCTTGGAGTTCCTCTAGTTTCATATCAATTGCTATTACACCGTTATATATCGGCACCTTTTTTAACTGTAATTAAACTATCGGTTTTTGGCAGAGAGCTAAAGGCGACTCAAATCCTCGCACTCCAGCGTATCACTTGTGTAACTTGAGAGGGGTTAAAGCTGCATAAATAGCCTGAGTGCCAGCCTGGTGTGGCCATTCCCCGTCAACCTCGGCTGCGTGCAAAGCCTTGACTCGTACCAATTTCATGGTTCTGTGAATGCTACCTGTAAACCGCAGTTAAATGCACACAAGACCATTTACAGTTAAAATAACAAGGAAACAATGCTAAATGTAACTGCTAAATTCTGTCAATTTATAACCATGTATACAGACTTATATTGACTAGAACACCAAGAACTTATTCTTATTTTTAGAATTTAAATGATAAATGGTTTCCAACTTTTAAGCACTAGTGTACTTGTCGTTCTGCGGTGTAGATTCTTTATACACACAGAATATCAGTCACTCACTGTTGAGCATGGATGCCAAGTTGGTCTTCCTGTCGCTCGCCTTCGCATCAATGCCTTTGACCCTCATATGACCCCAGTTATCTATTAGAGAGAGGAAAGAGGGATTTTCTCAGAGCAGGATAAATTTTTTTAAATTTCATTTAATTTTGTTTGCATGAGATTATATGCTTGCATATGACTTAAAGGGTGTAACACTTCAAGCATTTCACTTTTTTTTGAACCAAATGAAAAAGAGCTGTTTAGCTGAAGGTGTAAATTGATGAAGGGTATTTGAATGATGCTGCTTTTGTACCAAATCATGATTACAATCACTTGGTGACATCAGCTGTTTCAAATCACGTCATTATTCAAATCCTGTACCACAGTAGCGCTGAATTGCCCCAGCCCAACTTTTTTATGAAGTGTGTAGCAGGTCTAAATGGCGGGAAGGATGTATATTCACATACAAAATTAAGTTGTCCGGACAAAACATCTTGTCCTCATAATGTTTGCAATGAGATTTAAGTCAGAGTGCTTTCTGTTTTATGTGCATTTTTTATACTGTCCCAACTTTTTCCAATTTGGGGTTGTAATTTACGGGACATGCAACATTCGTACAGAGATGGGCATAAAATGGGATTAAAACATTGAGTTCCGGAAAGGTTGTTCGCTAAACTGTTGGTTGCATCTTAAATGTCATTGCTATGCTGTTTCCTCAAGATATTCTTTCAGTGTATCTGTTACAGTCAGATTATGAAACCAGTCATTACATGTTTAGCCATTTTGTGAAATGACTGAAGTTTAGGGCATGCCAATTTCATGAAGTGACTGAAATTTTTGGTCCTTTCATGAAAGGACTAGATTAACGATTTGACTGTAACATATCCAAACCCAACATGAGTGTCTGTATGCCTTTGGCCTAGTAGTATACTGCCGACTCAAAGCTCAGAAATCAAAAATGCGTGACGTTTGAGCCACTCACTTTTTTGTAGGAGTGATGAGTTGATATCGCTGTCTGTCTTCAAGTTCGTGAACTTTAGTTGCATATGAGACCATGGTTCTATTTGAGAGAGGAGAGAGGAAATATTCAGCCACAACTGTTTATATCCTGGCATAAAAACATTTAGTTTTGCAAGATTAAAAAATACACTTTTTTTCATTTACTTTTTTACATAAAGAAAAGGTTTATGGAGCGAGGGAGGGACATACACTTGGCTTATATTTGTGGCTTCCTTCAAATGATCAGAAGTTTAAGCTGAGGTATGTGTTTTTTTTTTCCTTTTTTGATGTCATTGTACAAAAATTCCATGATAACCTCCACGTAAATTGTAAGTGAATTTGTCTGAGAGAAAACAATCGACTCCTCCTCTTGACTTTGTATTCAGCCTTTAGAAAAAAAATTCAACCCGAGACTTGGGCCAATCATAGTGGGTCCTTAGAATTACATGATTCTTACTAAAATGTATGCAGTTTTGAGTAATTCACTTGCCAAGTTTGGCCACTTAGTGCACACTTAGGGAACAGGAACTTTGTCATTCTGATCTGAACCCTTTTTAACAAATGAATTGAATACCCATACTTAATAATTAGATAGAACTATTTATTACCAATTATGTACAATAGTTAACTCAATTTCAGTTAGAACCCTGTAATTTTAAGGTCACGACAGGTAATTTCAGAGAGAGGATGTTAATCATAATAATAATAATAATAATAATAATAGATTAATTTATAATGTATCATTAATTTATTCCAACTGGCATTCAGCAAATGCAAATGCATGAGCATGTCTCTTCCACAAAAGCCTGGTTTAAATGCAACAGAAAAAGAGAGTACAACAAAAAATGCAATAAAATGCATGTAAATATCGGTGAGGCATTTCATGCGTCAGACATGGAGAGAACTTAGCGATTGTAAAAATCTCTTGCTGTTCTCCAGGACAGGTAAGGTGCTAACTTCATTTTCTCATAATGTCTGTGTTGCCATCGTTGGCTGGGTAGAATAACCTGCCCTCCCTTCCTCCATGACCAGGAAACCAAACATGTGTCCTTCACCTTAGTGCTGTTCCTAAACTGGAGGAAAGGAAGTCATAATTCTGAAATTCCTCCTGAACGTCTCATCCAAAATTAGGATCCCTCCGGTCAGAAAGTATATTTGTATGTTTGCAGAACACAAGATTACTACGGGTTCTGGAGATTCTGAATTTTAATGTGGTGTTTTCATGGTTTGAAAAGTGCTTTGATTTTACACTGTACAAAAATATAAACGTCCCATGTCAAATATTGATGCCACATGGAGTTAACAACTCTAAGTGAGCATATGCTGACTTACTTGTACAGTAGGGATATTTCTCTTGATTTGTGTAACATTTTTAATCCATCTCTCTGTCAGTGAGCATTTGCTCAGTGATGCAGTGATTTCACTCAGTACAAGGGTGTGGCATTTCCAGACGGTATCAGACCGAATGAGCAGAACCCAGACACTCCTTATACTGGGGACAATAAAAGGCCTCCCCAAAATGTCAAATTTTGTCAAAAGTCATCATCCCTCAGATTTATCAGGTCATGCGGGAATGTGCCATTGGCATGCTGGATGCAGCGATGTCCACCAGAGCGGTCGCTGTGCAGCTGAATGTTAACTATCAGACGATAGGCCATTTGAGAGTTTGTATCCGACAGACAGGCAGTACTGCAAATTGATCTCATCCGCATCGGCCATGTGTGACCACACCAGCACACGATCGCTACATCCGGCTCGTCCACCTGCGGGATCGGCTCAGATCAGCGACACGCACAGCGGATGAGACCGTTGGTCTGCACAACAGACGCATCACACCACAGACAGTCAGTAACCGCCTGCGAGAAGCCAACCTCTGGATCTCATCTCTGTCCGGCGTCGGAACCGCCTCGCATGGGCAAACGCTCGCGTTCGATGGCCCTTGGCACGCTGGAGAAGAGTGCTACTCACAGACGAATCCGGTTCCAGTTTTTTGTTAATAAAAACTCAAAAATTTGACATGGGGCGTTTATATTTTTGTTCAGAGTAAATAAAGTGGTTGAAACCACTTAATTACCATTACAAAAACCATTAATAAAAATATTAATTTTAACCCCTGATCTCTCTCTTTTTCTTCCTTTGGAACTCCAAACAAAGTGCATTTGCCTTCGCATTGATGAAAACGCTGTCTTTCTGACAGCAGATCCAAACTCTCCCAGGCAAGCAGTCTGAGGGGTCGCAAAAGCAGGCTGCCTTTTGTAACTTTAGGTTTTCTGCGCCCCAAACTAGCCAACCCTTTAGCCATAGTGATGTCAGTATATTCAGAAAGATATGGTTGGACTACATATGAGGTGTTTTGCGCAGTTTTATCTCGGTGTTTTTCTGTGGGCAAGAATATCTCAGCGCTTAGGTGGAATTTGAGCTCTGTAACTTTGTAGACCTTTTTTTATACTCAATATACTACATAAAACACCAAATAAAAGTAAAAACACAAAATGTATAATTGTTCCCCTTTAACTCTTTTCCCCATTGACTACCCCCCCCCCCCTTCCCCATAATGACTACAACTGATGACCCAAGGGGAGGCCAGATAAAAGGTCCATTGATACAGCGCCCTCCATAATTATTGGGACCCCTGGTTAAGATGCATTAAAAGCCTGAAAATAAATTCAATTCTTATTGCAGAAGTATACTCTCACACTTAAAATTGTAGAAAAATGTAACCTACAACTCAAGTGAATTTTAAGGGGGAAAAAAATCCCTGATTAAGAAAAAATTATTTTTCATAAAATCACCTGTTCCACAATTATTGGCACCCCTAACAATTCCTAGGAAATAAATGTAATTGAAGTATTTCTGTCATTTCTACAGTAGTTTACAAAGTTGACCAGAGTATCTAGGAATATTTAATTAGTAATTCATCACTTCCTGTTTCCCTGGGGTATAAATATGATGTGACACAGAGGCCATTTCTCTTATCCACTCTTCAACATGGGAAAGACAAAGGAACACACCATTCAAGTCAGGCAGATGTGTGTCGACCTTCACAAGTCAGGCAATGGCTACAAGAAAATAGCCACTCGCCTGCACCTGCCCATATCTACTGTCGGAGGAATCATTAAGAAGTTTAAAACAACTGGAACGATGGTAAACAAGCCTGGACGAGGGGGCAAGGTTATTTTGCCACCACGCACAGTGAGGAGGATGGTAAGAGAAGTAAAAAGTTCTTCAAAGCTCACTGTTAAAGAATTGCAACAAATGGTAGCATCTCGGGGTCACAAAGTCTGCAAAACAACCATCAGGCGCTATCTACATGCCAACAAGCTGTTTGGGAGGCATGCACGGAAAAAAATCTTTTCTCACTCACAATCAAAAATGCAAACGTCAGGAGTTCGCTAAGCAGTACTGGGACTTCAACTGGGACCGTGTGCTTTGGGTCAGATGAGACCAAGATAGAGCTTTTTGGCAACAAGCACTCTAAGTGGGTCTGGCGGAACACAAAAGATGAGTATGCAGAAAAGCACCTCATGCCCACTGTGAAGTATGGGGGAGGATCGGTGATGCTGTGGGCCTGTTTGTCTTCCAGAGGCCCTGGGAACCTTGTTAGGGTGCATGGCATCATGAACGCTTTGAAATACCAGGACATATTCCTCCTCCGTGGGTGTCGTTTCGTTACCTCCTGGAGTTGCACCGCGCGGGGCCTCGGATCTTGCACTCTGTCCCTTCATGGTGGTTGGGGGTCGTGTCTGACGTGGGGTGTGGGGTGTGCTGGGGGGGGCTTGGGTGGGGGGGGTGGGAGTCGGGGGCTTCTGGGGCGCTGATGCCCCGTGGGGCCCCTCGGGCGGAGTTGGCGAAGACAGGCCCTGCCCCAGTCAATACATTCCACAGGAAAAACACATAGAACAGGGACAGCAACAGGGTTAGGGGTGCGGGTTGGGATAGGTGTTGGAGGGGTACGGGGGGGGCAGACGGCAGGGCAGTGGTGCGCTGCGGCTCTCTAACCCCCCTTTCCCTGGCACCTCCCGCCCTGCACTCCTATTTTACATGCATTACACAAGAATAGGAGACAGAGCAGGGAATAATAGGATTAGGAGGCTGGGTTAAGTAAGGTGTTGGAGTGGTTAATGGGGGGACAGACAGTAATGCAGTGGTGCAGTGCTGCTCTGCCACCCCCCCCCTCCTCCCTCCCTGCACTCCTATTTTAATGCACTTCACAACAATAGGATACATAGCCACTGATACACAAAACAGATGACAAGTCTGGGGGGGCGGGATGGGCTAGGTGCTGGGGAGGCGCATGGGGGGACAGACTGTAATGCAGAGGTGCAGTGCAGCTCTGCCGCCCCCCCGGCACACACACACCTCCCTTCCTGCCCTCAACAAAAACAGAAGAAGGAGAGGGGGGGAAATAAATAAATAATTAAATAAAATAAAACATTATTATGATAGATACAGCGGGGCCTGGATCGCCGGGCTTCGCTTGGAGGGGGGGCGGCGGGGTGGCGGGGTGGATGCCCCCCCCCTCTCCTACTCCGATGAGTGGGTAGGCGCGCCCTGGCCCTGGCCCCGGTCCTGGCCTGGTCTACCTGATCCTGGGCTCCGCGGGCTTGGGCGGCTTCTCGGGCTCCGCTGCGGGTGGGGGGGGTGGTGGGGCGGGGCGGGTGTCCGTGGGGTGGGCGGGGGCCTTGCCCCCTCCTCCTGGTGGCCCGATGATCGGCCAGGGTGCACTGGCGGTACCCGACCTCGCCCCGTATGGGTCCTCCTCTGGATCGGGGTCCTTGGTCTCCTCCGCTGGTTCGGGTCCTGCGGCCTGACTGCCCTGGTGATTCGGGTGTCGGGCTGTGCCACCTGGCTAATCTGACCCAAGTGGGATTGCATGCACCAGTGGTGATCTCATTAGCCAAATCGAATCCAATATGGCGACAGCCGTCTGTGGCCCAAGCTTCACTAATGATTGTGGACCAAAGGGCTGCATCGCCAGGAGCATCACCTGCGGTGTTTTAGAAACTTTGGGAAATGGTCCCGCTCTGTCTGGCTCCCTCTGATCTCACTTCTATTTTCTCCTCTTCTGTGTCCCTGTCCTTGTTGTCTTAGTCTTTTTATGTTTATTGGTGTATAAATAAAATGTCCTTCTATATCTCACTGTGGTGTCTTTGCCCTCTTAGACAGATCATGTTATTAGTTGCCAATAAAAGACAGGACAATGCGCTAAGAGGGACGGGGGTGGTTACACAGTCACAAGCACATACACACAATAATGCTGCGAGAGCAAAACTGCATTAATATTTTACGGTTTGTGACAAATATGACACAAACTAGAAATATATATGCAGTACAAAAAAAAAAAAAAAAATGAAATACCAGGACATTTTAAATCAAGATCTGGTGGCCTCTGCCCGAAAGCTGAAGATGGGTCGTCACTGGGTCTTTCAGCCAAATCTACACAGAAATGGTTCACCAGACACAGAATCAAGCTCCTCCCATGGCCATCTCAGTCCCCAGACCTCAACCCCATTGAAAACCAGTGGTGAGAGCTGAAGAGGAGAGTGCAGAGGAGAGGACCCAGGTCGCTGGATGATTTAGAGAGATTGTGCAAAGAGGAATGGTGGAAGATCCCTCTTTCTGTATTCTCCCATCTTGTGAAACATTATAGGAGAAGATTAGGTGCTGTTTTGTTGGCAAAAGGGGGTTGTACAAAGTATTAACATCAGGAGTGCTAATAATTGTGGCACACATGATTTGATGTAAAAGAATTATTTCTTAATGTGGGATTTTTTTCCCACTGAATAAATGCACTTGAATTAAAGGTTGGATTTTCCTCTTTTTTCATTGTGGTCCTACATTATTTAGAAAAAAAACTGAATTTATTTGAAGCTAAAGAACACATCTTAACCAGGGGTGCCAATAATTATGGAGGGTGCTGTATACATTTGGGCGTCATATGTAGTCCTTAAGGAGAAAAGAGTTAAAGGAACTGAAATAACATAATAGTACCATTGAGTTGTGTTACGACCCCTGTCGTACATTTGTGAATCTGCGCTTGAAATCTGTTATCTTTTTTTTTGGTTCGCCTAGGTCTGATACTTCCGTTTCCGGTTTACCCCTTTAAAAGGCGCGGTCTAGTGTCAACCGCGGAGACTAGCTCTTCCGATCTATTAATTGCGTTAACATCCTGTGAGATTAATTGTTTCTGCCTTCTTTGACTCGGATTGCCTCTGGATTTACGATTCTTGCCGTTCCCTTTAATTGGTTTGTTTGAATTGTGGTGGCTGACCCTTGGCTTGTCCCATTAGACTAGAATTCTAGCCCTTGCGTTTTGGTTTGGTTGCTGGTGAATCCCGGTGTTTTGACCTCGGCTTCTGTATCTGACTGCCCCTCTCGTCTTGCCCTTTCTGTACGCTGTTAGGTCTACTCTGGTTAGTCAGCTGCTCCCAGCTGGATCTCACAGTCCTTCCATCGGGGCACTTCTTTGTTGTTTTGCTTTGTTATTTTTCCTTTATTATTTTTAAAGGTGATTCTGGGCGGAAACTTGTTTCCACAGGGGGTACACTATTCGTTCCCGCAGTCCTTATTTGCGGACTGAAAGTTCGGGAGTTAAGTGCTTAAAAGCCGCCCCGAGCCCGGCGAACCTTCGAAGATTAGCCATAGGAATAGTTTAGCTTTGGTTAGGCAGATAGGGACCAGAGTAACTGAGCAGCGTACTATTCGTGCCTTTTACAGTTCTCCCCGCCCATCCTTCCCTTACTGTCTTTACCTGTTGCTGCCTGCCCTAGACCGGGTCGTAACAGTTGACATGCAATTTGGCATCATATGTAGACATTATTGGGAGTCCAAGAGTCCAAAAAAAAAAGGTAGTCTGGTTGCTAACAAGTGCATATCAGTCACCAAGGGGCCTGGCAGCTAACTGTCGCATTAGACTTACCCGTGGCAGGTGTGCTTGCAGGGCGCAGCGCATGTCTGCATTTACCGCAGTAGTTGTCATCCACCGGACATTGCTTGCCACACTGGGGGCACTCCATGATCCCCCTCCCTTGAACAAAAATTGCATGATTACAGCAGGAAGAGCAAATGTTCAAAATTTAGAAGTAAATTGGATCTTGGATGTAAAAGGAATGAAGGATTGAGTATATTTGATAGTGACACACACAGAGATCTCATGTGACAAAATTGTCCTCCAGCCCAATGTTCTGATGCAGTTTGGGGTTATCCCAAAGCACTTCACAAATGTTATTAAAACATGACATGACATGACATGAGTGGGGAGAACAGGCCATTCAGCCCAACTAGGCTCACCAGTTTCTTTTTGCTATAGTGACTCTATCACTTCAGATACTCAATGACTCGAGCACTAAGTCAAGCCTGTTCTAAAGACCTCAATCAGATCACACCCCAAGTCTCCCTTTCCTAAGACAAAGAGATTTAGGATCTTCAGCCTCTTCTCGTAGCTTTCATCTTTTATACCTGGAATAAGCTTGGTGGCTCTTCTTTGAACTTTCTCTAGAGCCTCTATAGCTCTCTTAAAGTATGGTCCCCAGAACTGTACACAATACTCCAGATGTGATCTGACAAATGTGTTGTACTTGAGAAGTATGACTTCCTTGGATTTATACTCAATACTTTTGGCTATATATCCCAGCATCCTTTTAGCCTTTTTAACTGCTACGGCACAATGGCTAGAACCTGAAAGGGTTTGGCCAACAATCACTCCCAGATCTTCATGTGGAGCATATTCCAATTTTAAACCTCCCATGAGGTAATCCCGTCTAATGTTTTTATTGCCTGCATGTACAACTTTACATTTTGCTACATTAAATTTCATTTGCCACATTTCTGCCCAATTCTGGATTCTATCCAAATCATTCTGAATCACTTTAGTGGACTCTAAACTGTTTGCTAAACCTCCCAATTTAATATCATTTGGAAATTTAACTAAATTGCTTTCAACATTCCTATCAAGGTCATTAATGTAGATGTGCATGAGCAGGGGTCCCAACACCGATCCCTGAGGAACTCCACTCCCCACCATACCGAGCTCAGATGAGATTCCACTGACCACTCTTTGTGTTCTATCCTGTAACCCAGTTTGGAATCCACTCCACAATACCTCTTGCAACTCCAGCGGAGCTTATTTAAAAATTAGTGCCTCATGCGATACTGTATCAAATGCTTTTTGAAAATCCAAGTAAATGATGTCATAAGCATAGACTGTATAAAAAGATGGACGAAGCAACTGTGACGTCACCCATTGGTTTCAGCATACCATTTATGAAGCCTCAATTTCGACAATTTGAATAACACCATTTTGTCATTGTGAAACCGGATGTGATTCCTATTGGACAAGAGCATGAACTGAAGATCTGGGGAGGAGCGTGGCTCAGGATCTGACTGTATTGGACGAGGACCATATGAAAGCCAGGCCCCTAAAGCATATTGTGGCTTTATCCTTTATTCTAGTCTACTTGGAACCATAATTTTCAAAAATTAACACCACGATATATCGAAGAAGACTTAAAGCTTGCGATAGATACCATAAGATGATGTGGAAAATCATTCTTGAAATAATAAATCAGGTGGCAAAGTAGGGTCATGTTCTCATAGACTTCAATAGCATTGAACTTCTTTCTGCAACCACCGACGTCACCATCTGCTGGCCATTAAATATAATGCAAATTTTTTAGATTTCCGCATCAGCCTCACTTTTCAGACTCAGGTGCTGCATCCATCTTTTTATACAGTCTCTGGTCATAAGCCCTGCTCTGATCATACTCCTTGGTTGCCTCTTCAAAGAATTCCAGAGGGGTTGTCAGGCATGACCTTTTATTACAAAAACCATGTTGGCTATCCTTCAAGATATTATGTTCAAGAAATGATTCCAGCTCATCTTTTATGATACATTGTAGATTCCAGTATTTTGTATGCAATGCGAGATAAACTGACTGGCCTGTAATTTCATGGCTCAGTACAGTCCCATTTCTTATATATTGGCATTATATTGCCCTGCCAAATGGATACAAACTCAATATGTAATAATAATGGCGTAGAATTGTGTATGGACCATTTGGACGTGTCCACAGCGCCGTCGTATAGGGGGGAAAGGTGACGACAATTATAAGGGTCCACAGTCCATATGGGGGTCCACAGTCCATATGGCGACAGCCGTCAGTGACCCAAGCTGGATGATTTAGGTCGGTGCACAGGCAAAGGTTTGTGGGAGAAGCCAGAAGACAGTCCGAATTGGTAACAGGGCAGCAATCCACAAAATCGAGGTCGGGCAGAAAAAGGTTAAAACACACAGATGCAACAAGTAATCCAAAAGGGCAAACCAAAAATCAGAAGTCAGGCAATCCAGTCAGAATCAGAACTCAATGAATATGAGGCGAGAAGAATAGCAGCACAGGTAAGCACGGGAAACGATCTGACAGAGACTGACTGTGAAGAGACACCTATTATACACTTCTGGGGAGATCGCATGGTAAGACACACAGGTGCAAGTAGTCAGACTGATTACAGAAGAGCAGCACATGAGGGAGAACCTAATGCACTGTGTGCATTGCAAATCGGTGTCAACATATCTACATGGATGCCTCTAAGCTAGACCTTGTGACACAAAAAGGGCATTATACTTTTTGAAAGTAGTCATCTTTAACAATTAACATTTCAAAAAGAACAAAATATACATAATACTGCCATTGGAATGACTACTAATACTTGTATCCCAATTTAAAGTACTGAAAAGCAAAAAAACGATTTTGGCATCACCCATGCCATTTTGAATAAGAATATCTCAGTAACTACAAATATAACCCTGCTGCTTTTTTGTACAGTGATAGAAGACAGATGGAACTGTCTTTTAGAAAAAGTTGGGGTCTCTGGCACCTGTCCCACATGGAGATTTTTGCCACCAAAAACAGCCAATTAAAAATCTCGTCCAACTTTTGGGAGCTCATATTTTCCAAACTGAGGTATCTAGAAAGCTCCAGTTTGCTAAGTTATCAAAAAAGTTTGTATAGAATGGAACCCAGGGGTATCAGAACACTTCTGTGCAGTATTCTGGTACCTTTAAGGCCCCAAACCCCACTCGCGAGTAGGTTTTTCTTCATTTTTGGCATTTTTAGCAAGCCCCCATGGCCTGCAGAGTGTAGGGAAACACCTGGGGATGTTTGTGGAGCATTAGCTACATGCAGAGACCTTGTATACCAACTTACAGCTCTCTGATATGTCTAGAGGCTGAGAATTTACCACTTAAAGATGCAAAAAACCCTTTTCTTGGCTATTTATAGCCCAATTACTGAAAATTTCAGACCCCCACAACTCAGTAACTATTTGAGCTACAGGCCGACAATTTTGCATAGAAAGTACTTTTGTGACTATCTAGTGGCATGTAAATTTGAGACCAATTTGAAAATGGTGCAGCAACACTCCCAAGGAATATCTGGTCCTTTCACTTGGAATGACCCATATAAGAGAATCAGCTGAAAGTACATTTAGCCACTAACTGTTAGCTGGCATCAGGTGTGTAACAAGATAGGCTATAAAAGTTACAGTCAGCTGACTAGAAAAGCCACTCCATGTTACATGATTGGCTATAAAAGATCGGTTACAAATCATTTGGAATCTAGAATTGACTTGCTGTTTTTTTTTTTTTCAAAAAAACTAACTAAACAATGTTTTGAAAAAGTTTCACTAATTCCCCTGGCAGTCGGTCAAAAATACTGAGAATTCCAAAAAATCAACAAAATACATTAGAAAGTGCCTTAAAAGAAATAAATTGGGATATCTTGGTGTCAAGTGATGACAGATACAGGTTCAGATTAATTTATTTAAAAAATCCAAGAGGTCTTTTTGTCTTTCCCCAAGATAGAGAGTCGTGGGCGACGAAAATTAAACTTTCTCCCATGCCTCAACTCAGATTGCCTGAAATTAATAAAAATGAGGAAGCATTTGCTTAAAAAATGTATGAAGTCTGGTTTAGCAATAGATGAACAAAATTACACATATGAAAGAAATAAAGTCACATTAGAAATGTGAAGGGAAAAAGCAAAGTTTTTTGTTACAATCATTGAAAGTGCAAAAGGAAATGGGAAAAAAATATGGCAGAACATTGACAAATAAATGCTAGGCAAAACCAACAAGGCATTAAAGAATTAGAATTAAAGGTTAATGACCAGTTGGTGAAAGAGCCTGTTATTTTGGCGTCTGAGTTGAATGCCTCCTTTTTAAGGTCTGTGGAAGAAATATCCACTTTTTAAGCCAGCTGAAATTATTTGTAGACCAGTGAACAGTGCTCAACCTATTTTTTATTTAAAACAAATATCTGAAATAGAAGTTATCAACATTATTAATACTATGAATAACTCAAAATCTAAGGATACCTTTAGTTTTAACACCGGCTTTTTAAAAGCACACAAAGAGCAGGGCCGGATTATGGGGGGTCTGGGCCCCGGGGACAGGAGTTTGCAAAGGGCCCCCACCTCCGCGCCAACCTACCGTACTTAAGGATTCTACAAAGGTTTCTTTCTGCTCTTCCTTCTTGCAAAGTCGTCCACTAACTCATCAAAGTTGAGCTGTCGAACAAACTCTGATTTTAATGCTAGAAGGGAGAGTGAATTCAACCGATTTTCGCACATTTTCATCCTGAGCTCATTTTTAATTCGAGCCAGTCTGGAGAATGACCGTTACCCCTCACAGTTTGTTATTGGCAGGGTCAAAAACAGTCTGAGTGCTACGTAAACATTTGGGAAAGTGGACTGTAAATCCAAATTTACCATGGTCTTTAGCATTGTATTTGGGCATTTTTATTCTTCTAAAATGAATGATTTGGACTGAACAAGTTCATCTGCCAAGCTCACGGTCAGATCAGTGGGATATGCTGCAGCAAGAGATTCGGCCCTTAAAGTGAGCTCACTGTTGGACATATTATCAGGTATTAAAAGAACATGAAAAAGATTGGTCAAGTGTATGTATGCAGTTAACCGATGGTTAAGACAGGACACAAGTTTGTCAATTAGAACATTGACCGTTCCAATCCGAAACTTTTCTTTTCCACTGAATTCAACACCTGGCTCTGCACTTTCATCAGCCATACATTTGCGCTTCTTTGTGCGCCGGAGGTCATGTCTGCAGTCTTGGGAGACTGAATCGGTAACATTTAAAGCTGACCCTTCAAAAAAGGCAAAATTGTCTCTCTGTGCTGCCACAAAGTCACGAAGTGAAAGGAGAAGCTGTGTAGCTGTGTGTACGTCAATGTCATGTTTCTGCAACTGCAGGCTCGTGGCTTGGAACCGCTGCAGTATTGTATCCCAAAAGTGTGCCATGAAAGTTATCTCTAGGGTGTCCAGCTTGCCACAGAGTGCAGAGGCCTCGCTTCTAGTTTCACGTTTCTCCTGTGAATCTTTGGAAATATTGTTCAATGCCTCTCTCAGTTGTGCATAATATTTCCAAAGAGCCTTTGTTGATTCAGCTCTTGAACTCCAGCGAGTACCTGACAAAGATTTCAGCACTTTTGAATTATGGGCTTTGTGCAATTCATTTCTGCACTGATAAATTAAGTGATAAATTAGGGCAGTGTGTCATTTTTACAGTAATTGTTTATTCTAGCTAGCACTGTTATCTAATGGCCGCATTTAGATATTTCCTGAGCTACAAGCCTGAATCACCTGTGTTTTATTGTTTTGTAAAATTGTTGTGTATTATTGGTTTGTGTATTTTAGTATTGTTTTTTAATTATTGTTATTTTCTTGTTATTGTTTTGTATAATTGTTGTGTATTATTGGATTGTTTTGTTTTGTGATGAATGATTGTATTGTTTTTTTTTTCTGTGTGGCCACTTAAAACATCAACCTTCATCGGGACAACAGATGTAAATTAGCCTTTGGCTATAATCTGACATATTTACATGTTTATGTTAATCAATATGTACAGTCCCTATGTCTTAAAATAAATAAATAAATCTAAAAGGGATAGGCTGTGTCTCTCAGAATTAAAGATGGCAAGAGGCTCTCCAACCTGTGATGGCATGCGAAAAAAAATTCTGGAATACTTTAAAAACAATTTTCCTCAAAATCAAATTGCAAAGGCTTTGAAGGTCTCATCATAGACAGTGCATAACATCATCAAAAGATTCAGAGAAACTGGAAAAATCTCTGTGGGTAAGGGACAAGGCAGAAGACCTTTACTGGATGCCTCAGATGCCACTGCATCACTCACCGGCATGATTCTGTCATTGACATTACTAAATGGGCCCAGGAATACTTTAAGAAACCACTGTTCGTAAACACAGTCTACCGTGCCATCCACAGATGCCACCTAAAACTCGATCATGCAAAAATGAAGCCATTATTGAGCATGATCCAGAAATACCGCCGTGTTCTGTGGGCCAAGGCTCATTTAAAATGGACTGTAGCAAAGTGGCATTATTCCTTGTTGTCAGACGAGTCCAAATTTGACATTATAGTTGGAATTCATGGGCGTTGTGTCCTCTGGGCTAAAGAGGAGAAAGACCACCCCTCCTGTTATCAGCGTTCAGTTCAAAAGCCAGCATCTCTGATGGTGTGGGGATACATTAGTGCAAATGGTGTGGGACATTTTCATGTTTTAAAAAGCACCATTAATGCTGAAAGGTATATAAAGGTTTTAGAGCAACAAATGCTCCCCTCCATATGTATTTCCTATGTATTTCAGCAGGGCAATGTAAAACTATATACTGCAGCTATTACAACAGCAACTTCGTAGTAGAAGAGCCTGTGTGCTGAACTGGCCTGCCTGCAGTCCTTAACTTTCACCGGTTGAGAACATTTGGCACATAATTAAATGAAAAGTCCGTCAAACGAGACCCAAAACTCTCCAGCAGCTGGAAGCCTGTATTAAACAAGAGTGGGATCAAATTCCAATGGCTAAACTCAAGAAACTTGTCTCCTCAATGCCCAGACGCCTCCACTCTGCGTTAAAAAGAAGAGGGAATGCTACACCATGGTAAGAAAGCCCCTGTCCCCACTTTTTTGAGACATGTAGCAGCCATAAAATTAGAAATTAGCTACTTTTGTGGAAAAAGTAAAATTTCTCAGTTTCAACATTTGTTATGTTATCTCTGTTCTGTTGTGAATAAAATACTGACTGGTGTGATTTGGAAGTCATTGCATTTTGATTTTATTCACAATTTACACTTTGTCCCAACTATTTTGGAATTGGGGTTGTAGCTATCTTGGCAATATATTTATACGGTAAAAAAGAGAGAAAAAAAAGGAATAAATCCCCATTGTACGTCAATATTTATTGGCTAGAAGACTGTATGAAAGGCAAGCCACCCAGTATGAAACCAACCCAAGTTGTAACTAGATATATCAGAGTAATTCGATAATGTTTCTTAATGTTGAGAAGCTTGCTAAAGTTTGTCAGTTAAATTAGTAACCGAAAACCAAGGGAGAGTAGCACAGTCCTTGAAAATAACTCTGTTTTATGTATTAACTTTGTATATAACACAATTTACTTGGCCAGTGATTTTGCATTTAATTTTACTTCAATTTGCTCCCGGGAGACTGAAACCCCAACCAAAAAGCCCCCCATCGCCTTAATATGACCAGATTAGCGACTTAATTGGCTATTTGCCAACCAAGCTGTTACAAGGGGGAAAAAAATGGTGGGGAAGTGTTTCATTGCCCACACGGTGACAAAGGTTACACCTCAGGAGCAAATCATCTTGCCTCTTTTAATGTTTGAGCTTTTACGCACAAATTATTATCAGCAAAACACCTTGAAACAAGAGTAAATCTTTGCAACAATTCCCTCCGCCTGTCTGTCTCAACCAAAGCAGAATGGTCACCGAGGAACAGTGCCACAGCACAGCCAAGAGGTCAGCAACAACAACCATGTTCTGAGAGGAATACAGATTTGTACTATCCCAGGGCAAAAAAATTTGGGACAGTGAAAAATATCAAAGAAAAGACAGTACTTGATAATAACTAGCAAATCTTCTTTAACCTGTATTCAGTTGAAAACCGTAGACAGAGAAGATAATCAATGTTCTAATTTATCGTCTAATTCTTTTGCATATATTCTGTGTGTCATTACAGTAACAGGTTCCAAAAAAGGTGGGATATGGGCATGTTTACCGCTGTTTTGAATAATCTTTCCCTTTAATAACACTCAGTAGTTGTTTGGGAACTGTAGGCATTAATTTCTGCAGTTTTGGAAGTTTGACATTTTTTCCTCATTCTTGCTTGATATAACGCTGAAGCTTCTCAACAATTCAGTTTTAATGGCAAATTATCGGCTACACATTTTAAATGGAAGACTAGTCTGGACAGCAGGCAGGCCAGTCTAGCTCCTGCACTCTTTGAATATGAGGTCATGCTGTTGTTATTCCTGCTGAATATAGCTTGGCATTGTCTTGCTGAAATAAGCAGGGAGGTCCCTGAGAAGCTGTTGTCGCTCTAAATTTTAGGCACACTTCAGCATTAATGGTGTGTCCACAGCCTTTCAAGTTAAAGGGATACTCCACCCAGAAACTATAATTTGAATATCAATTACTCACCAGTTGTGCCGGGTGATAAACAACTTCTGTTGGGATTCTGCATTCTGCATGTCATGTTTAAGTTCTGTGCCTGGCTCAGCCATGTTTAGGATTTCTGTGTTTAGTGACCACTGCCTGCCCTCTGACCATTCTTAGGATTATGTATTGTGTTTTGGTAATTTGGATTTCATTGTGTTATTATTTTTCATGTCTTAGTAATTTAGTTTCCATGCCATGTTTTCATTTCTATGCTTTGCACTTTGTCTCCCCTGTCTTGTCATGTGTGTATCTTTGCTCACGGTCCCTTGTCTTGTGTGCACTCATTCGGGTGATTTATTGGTTTCTGGGTTTCAATCTTCTTTCATTATCTCGTGTTCTTCCTTCCTCTCTCTTTTACTGTCTTACTAACACATACTAACAGTTTATTGTTTTTGCTAATTACTAACCACACTAATCTTGTATATTTTTACTAACTTTCTAACATGCACTCAGGATTGTATAGCTGCACTTACTAATTGACTAATGATCTCTCAGCTGTCGCCCAATTCTAGTCTCCGCCTCCTTGCCTATCCCTAATTATCTCTGCTGCAAGTTTCTGTGGTTTTCCACTTATATCTCATGCTTTCCTTTTCTTTAGACTATGCACTTTTAGTACTCCTTAACCGGAGCTGTTTGTTCATAGGATTGTCTTGTGATCCCTGTCTGCGTTTTGGCATTTGCCAAATTCATGTGATTAGTTTATTCCGCATGTGTCTCTCCCTGATCATTGTTACCATTGATTGCACCTGTTCTCCCTGGTCATGTGTTCTCCTGGATGTGTATATAAGATGTCTGTTTGCTTCATACTCTTGTCAGATCGTTCTCCCTAGTTTTCTCGTGCCATGTTTCTCGCCTTGATTGCTCAGTGTTTATCTTTCTGTCTGGATTGCCCGACTATTGATTTTGGTTTGCCCTTTTTGGATATTGTTGCATCTGTGAGTTTTGACCTTTTTCTGCCCGACCTTGATTTTGTGATTACTGCCCTGGTTTTGGATTCGAACTGTCTTTGGCTTATGAGTTTGTTTCTCCTCCAAACCTACGCCTGTGTACCGAACCCTTTTTGTCTGACCACGAACTTTGTTATTGGTGCCCTGGTTACGATTCTGGATTACGCCCATTGGATACTGTTTTTGGATTGTGGACTCTGTACCCTTGCTAGCTCTGTTGGGGGGGTTTCCCCCTTCAGAAATAAAGCCTTTTTGCATTTATCTGGTTGTCGCTATTGGCTCATTTTGTAATTCACAACAACTTCATCTGTTCGAGACCTCTAATGGTGAGCAATTGATATACAAATTATAGTTTTTGGTTGGAGTATCCCTTTTACCATGTCTTGGGCAGAAACGCATTGGCAAGTGACAGGTGCTGGCTTTTGTACTGTACATTGTTAACAATCAGGATGATCTGTTTCCTCGCACAACATCCGTTATGTCCAAAAATAATTTGAAATGCGGACTCATCAGACCACAGGACACTTTTCTACTTTGCGTCAGTCCATCTCAGATGCGCTTGTGGCCCACAGAAGACAGCGGCGTTTCTGGATGTTGTCGAAGGATTTGGCTTTGTCCAGTAAATTCTTAACTTGGAATTGTAGAAACAGTAATGAGCTGTGTTTATGACAATTTGCTTATCTATTCACAATCCCAAATAGTTATATTTATTACAGAGGCATGTCTGTCCAGAAGACAGTGCCACCTGAGGGTTCAAAGATCACAGGAATTCAAGACAGGTTTTAGGCCTTTGCTGTTTCATCGTTCTGACTTCTGCAGATTTCGTAAAATTTGTAGCAATATCATGGACTGTAGATAGTGACCCCCTTAAGCTCTTTGCAATCATGCATTGAAAAATGTTAAACTTTGCTTATGTAACTTTATGCAAATTGGTGAACCTTGAACCAACCCTTGCTCTCTAACAGCAGCAAAACCTGCAGCGGATACATGTTTTATTGTTAATGATGATGGAATCGCCAGTTACCTATTAGTCTGGTAACCTGTGGAATGGTCCAAACGTGATTTTTGAACAATCCTTGACCTTCCCAATATTCTGTTTCCTCTGCCCAAGGTTTTTTGGAATGATTCTTAGGCATCAGATTTGGATTCTCATTGGTTATAGGAAAGATTGTTGAGCTGTCCATGATCTCAGTTCTAATATGTGACTTTAATAATTGGCAATATAACAGAGGAATATGCCTTGGAATATCTGATATTTTACAGTTTGGCTTTTTGTTTATTTTCAACATACGTGTGTAATCCAATATTTTGTGTGGTGACGCTAATGAAAATGCCATGAGGGTAAGTTTCTATCTAGTATCCAAGGCCGGACATATCAGCGCACAAGCAAAGGTTTCAGTTTGCCCAAGCAAAATGAAAACTGAACTGAAATATACCTTGAGTCCTGCTCTCGTAAATAATTCGCCTTTGGAAAGAACAGCTATGATTAACCACAAAATAATGTTAAACTAACAAGTTCCCCCAGCAATGAACTCGAAAAAATTGTCCAATTTTTTTCAAGTTTACTGCCTATGCTCATACATGACAGTGCCCTTTCAAAATTGTTTATTCAATCTGTTTCATCTAGGTTTAGGTGACATTACGTAAGCCACGCCTCCAGCACTCCAACTCACTGGTCTATTAAGACCTGGACTGCATTCTTCAGACTGTAATCATTGCCTGCATCTGTTACCTATTTCCACTGTGTGGCAGTGTTTCCTGCCTGAGCTTTGCACTCATTGTGAAGTCTTGTAAGCCTAACAAACCTGTCTTTACTCTTTAGTCTTGTATAGACTTTTTTTCCCGCATTTGCGTGTATTTATGTTATAACTCTTGAACCTAGCACTGTATGTTTATTCAGCACTTTAATTCTATTATCCAGGAACCTCAATTCTTTAATCTTTTTATTCCATTCAACGTTGCCTGTCTGCCATACTGAAAGCATAAATACAACCAAGTCCATCTTTGCACCTGAGTCCAGTCCCACACTTCCTGTCCTCCGTGCACATCACTGGGGCTCAGAGCACAACCCTTACACAAGTTTCATGTAACTGCTTTCTGTATTTATTAGGATACAGCACACCATCCAAACTTCATTAAAATTAGGTTATACATTCAGGCAAAAAGTGGATT
The DNA here is from genome assembly GCA_029721435.1 of Gymnothorax reevesii. Taxonomy (NCBI): domain Eukaryota; kingdom Metazoa; phylum Chordata; class Actinopteri; order Anguilliformes; family Muraenidae; genus Gymnothorax; species Gymnothorax reevesii. Next base: position 10,867,902 of record CM056579.1, on the reverse strand, counting down.
TAAAAGCTAATGGGGTTTAAAGTTTCCCTTTGTTGGTGTGCCACTGACTTGCTTTGGGACAAAAACAAGATGCATGCAAAGCCCTGCATTGTAAAGAAATAAAGCTGACTAAAAACCAGAGCAGCTAGCGACAATACAGTTTTGAGTTTGCTCAACTTAAAGTTCCAGATTCTTTTAAAAATTAGCTTTTGCAACTTCTGCTGACCGACTGCAGCCACTGGTTGCATATGCTTGCAAGCATAACAGATTATGTCAGTGCCTGCTTAATCATGCCAGGCCCAGCTTTCTAAAAAGACAAATCCAAGTATGCTCCTGTATCAACAATAGAACTATGGGGCAGTTTACAAAGATTTCATTTCAGTCTCGGAGTATATGTTTTTAGATTCAGAGCAACAAACATTGTTGAAAAACAAGTGAGTCCTCCTGATTTGATGAGCAATTTTGCCCGGCCTTACCGACAACGATCCAAGACAAACTTGATTTATGTTTGTCATCACCAATGCAAATTAACCACACTAAACCAGAAGTACCAGACTGAAAACTCATATCACATCCCTCATAAAAAAAATTTTTTTAAAATTGCAAGCTATTCTCGTGAAATAGCAAAACCATGACCCATATGTAAAGCTACTCAGAGAATTAAGCCTCTTTCACACCAGACACAAAATGAATGTTTTGCACGTCAGATTACATTCAAAGTCTTTGAATTGAATCTGTCATGTGAAAAATATGTTTTGCATCCAGTGTGAAAATTACTTTACTCTTAAAAATATCCTCAGCCTTGACCCATATGCCTCCTACAGCCATGGAATCAGCCAATAGCAAACCTTCATAGAACAGCGCATACCAGGAAGTGGACCTGCTAGCAATAAGCTCATGCACGTACTCAATTTTTTATGAAACTGGTAGATATGTTGACAAATGTAAACAATTCCTTAATACTTAGCACAAAATTCTTGTTTGTCCCATACTAAATTGACATGTTTCAAATGTCTGCTGATCATTCTGTACAGGGAAATTATAAAGGATTCATCAGGGAAGAAAAGCCTCAAAAGGCCAACTGGATGTTGGGATACATAGCCAGAGGTAATAAGAATAAATGGAAGGAGTTTGTACTTATACAATATACTGTCTTTGTCAGACCATACTTAAAGTAGTGTGCAGTTCTGGGGACTGTACTACTAGAAGGATATAGCAGTTTAATGAAAGGTTCAAAGAAGAGCCATCAAGTTAATTATAGGAATAAAAGATGAAATCTGTGTGGAAAGACTGAGAAAGCTTAATCTCCTCAGCCATGGTAAGAGGAAACTTAGATCGCAGCCTTTACAGTAGTTTGGTTAAAGACATTAAAGTTCATATACGCAGGATTAATTCGGTCCAGTTTTCTTTGCAGGACTAGAAGTCATAAATCTGAAAGCATCAAGTAATTAGTGAAATGTCATGGCACTTTGACGTTTTAGACTTTTTGCTACAGTTTATTTTACATACCTATAAGGCATTTGATATCAAAAAAATTGAGTGATTCACCAATTGGCTTCAATGGAACTGTAAGAAGTAAACAGTAGATCAGGCAAAAAAAAAGTGCCCAGCTTTAACAGCCTTTATCTCAAAATCACAAAGTGTCACGAAATGTCCATTTTTACTTACATCATTCTCAAATGGAAGTTAGTCAAGGGTGAATTTAGCACAAACATGAGGCAGTATTTTTTTCACATAAAGAATGGTCACAGTGTGGAATAGCTTGCCAGGTTATATCATCGAGGCAGAAACCCTTCAACACCAGCCTTAATGCAGACCTAGATACTAATCAATTCTTAAGCATACTCTAAGTGTTGGGTTTACAGGACGATAGGAAAATGACAAGCTTTATGGTGCCAACAGCCTATTCTCTCACCATTCTGTGTCATGTTTTGCTGATTTCTGTTATTTTGTGTTTTCATGTATGTTATGTTATACTGACTAGTCGTGACATGATCCTGCACCTCTAACAGAGTGGGTATTATTACAGAAGAATGTAAAAAAGGCGCAAATTCAACCTCAGATTGCTTACCAGAGCCAAAAATATGTTTGGCAACAAAGCTTTGAAATCATCAATCCCTCACAGAAAATCAGCTCCAGACAAATGCGAGGAGAGATGGCATAACATACTTCTATAGTCGTGAAGGAGAAACAGAATGTAAAAGAGCTTCAGAGCCCAGTAGCGGCTCTAGACCCGGGAATGGCGGGGCACAGACAAGTCCCTTTATGACAATTAGTCCTGGGTAGTTCGCAATCATTTTCCTTAACTGACGCGTTTTCCAATTATCGTACTTGGCAACTTAAGACACGGTCTCTCCATATGCGAATGACCTAAACCTGTCGCAGTTTACTTTTCTTGATTAGAAAGTTTCTCAGACTACTTGGTAAAACGACAATACAATTTATTTTTAATAGCATTGTTATACATTGCTTCACAAAATTGAGGCGTTTCTTTCGCAAATAAATTATGACATTAAATATCCGCATGTCTTCATATATTCTGTGGTCGAGTGGCTCGCGAAAGGCGCAGGACAGCCCGCGAAGGTCACTAAGCAACAAGATGTGAAACGTGCTGGACATTTCCTTCTACATTCAGCGGTTAAGAATGTAGAAAAGAATGGAGTCTCGTGACTTACAGCTACTGTACATGAGCCGCTGACCAATCCGCGCGCGCCCCACAAGCCGCTGAGCGCAGCCCATGAGTAAAGAAATGCGCGAGAAATCCGAACGCGTGAGAGTTGACAGATCTGCGTCATTAATGAAAACTGGCCACACATGATGATGTTGAGAGATTTCAGAGTTTCTGCAATGGTTATTTAATGAAATGAAAACAGGGCAATAATTATCAGTGCTCATTCTAACTTAACAAGTAGAACTGGCGAAACATGATAATCTTTCGTATAGCCTATTGGAGTAGCCTACACGTAAGTAAAATTTAATTAAATGATTGAAAACAGGTCATATCCAATCATTATTTTTAAGGGATGGTTTTGAGCTTCCCCTATTGCCAGTTCACCAGTAGGTACTGGTGGGTACACAAATGCTAACCTCGAGTTCACCACTGTGCAGTTCGTAAACACTGAAACCAGGTGGTCAGTTAGTAAGTTACCGGCATCGTTATCATCATAATAGTTAAAATGTACGTGCTTTGCGATTGCGTCAAGCACGTGGCTGTAAATGATCCAGAGTTTGTAATGTTTATAACCACCTGAAAGCCATGACAACGAAATACCGGCGCAAGTTAGTGCGGCTCAAGGGAGGTGTTCCCTGCACTCAACCTTCACTCAGAAAGAGACGCTATTTTCAGTGTGAGTGAGGTCTCTGAAAGCAAATGAGTATTAGGGCAACCTCTGACTCATTTAGAATAACCTGACACAAACTAAGTTTTAGTACTCACTCGCACTCAATTAGTGTGAGTGTCGTTTCTGAATACGGGCCTTAGGGTCAGTGTTAGGTTAGGGCAGGGTTTGAAATGGGGACTGCCGTACCTGTCTGCATTTAAATGCATTGGAAAACTGCTTTACCCGTAGCAACTGCCAAAAAAACAGCTCAGTGTGAAAACCAACGCCGGTTCGATCGGACAATAAACATGTTTTCCGATATTCTTTCAACGCTCAAAATCAAATCAAGAGCGAATTAAATTGATACTTCATCATTTTTAAAAATCTTTTTATCTGACAAGAATAAACAGGCTACATCGAGAGATTGAATTCATGTTGCCAGTTATCTCATTGTCGTCATCATCTATTAATGACAACGAGACTAAACATTACTCTTAATTTAACTTATTCAGTCAAATTATATAGTCGAGGTTGGAATCAGAGGAATAGTTGGCGTGTACCCTTAGTTAAGAGGTCGCGATACTTCCGCCCCAGACGGTAAAACTCGGGGGTACTTTGTGATGCTGAACTCCTGAATCGCCATGAGCCAATAGCCTGGCCTGCTAAGATTTTTTAAAATTAAGAATCACTTACCTAATTAATTAGGTGAAAAAGTACTTCATCCACACTGTTCTGAGAAGTTCTGAGAATGCAGTCGAAATCTGTGCGTCTAATGCCAACATTCAGTAACTACTAGGTGTGCGCTTGGCTGCATTTTTTTAAGTGTCACTAATCGAAAGTAAGCGAGTAGTCCTCGTTTCGTTTGGGGGAGGGATTTAGTACAGCAAAGCTAATTTTTTTTGCGTACATTGAGACGGGTGATTGCTTTTATTTTATTAATCTGTATTTTGTGGTATAAACAAGGGTGATGCTGGTCCGACTCATTGAAGATTAACGACTGCTTACTTAATGGACTTCCTTTGTTTACCGATTGTTGCTATGGCAAAACAGTCTTATCAAAACTTTAATTCTTACGTTTTCCTGTCACAGGTATGGAACAAATGCTGCTAACGTGAGCGCTTATGCCATTTACTGAGAATTCTACTCGATGCCCATTGAAACCTCTGATAATTTCATTCAGAGCGAATGAGGAAGCAAAGCGCGATTACCTGAGTCGTGCCAGACTCGACTGACAACATTCCAAGACATCATCAGCACTGCCGTTGCGGTATGCCAAACATGAGCATTCAGGCACGCAGGCGGGTGCACAGCTGGCTCGAGGATTTTTGGGTGAGAGGAGGTCGATTTTCGGAGTGCATATTCAGATATATACATTATATTTCAGCTATAGGAGTCCCATACGGAAAGAATATACATTTGGAATATATATGAGAGGCAGGAAAAACGCATAATACTGTTTTAAGTACTGGTAAATGGTTTCTTTCGTAGATGCAAAACACAGTCTGTGCAAACCGTGTTTTGATAGTGAGAATTGCCAAGGGTGACCAGATTTCCTGAAACTAAAACTGGGACACTTTGCGCGTGACCGTAGTGCGCGTCCCACGTGGGGTCAGACGCAGATTTTAGGATCAATTTCAGCCCTCAGGACTACTGCTCACAACAAAGCCTAAAATGGGGAAAAATTATGCATGTTTTTGGTAGGCCTATTTAGCTACACATTTAAGATAAAATATGAAAAGACACTGAATGAGTTTCGTGTGGTACTATCTTTATTTTTAAGAATTAGCCTGAGGCTGAAGAAAATCTTGAAAAATAGGCTACACCAACTGAACGATTTTTTTTTTAACAAAGCATTATAGCACATTATATCACTAAGCCTACTAGAGATTGAAGAGATCTATGTCTAGGTGTGTGTGAGCGTGTGAGGTGTCTACCTCATAGAGCTCTGAAAACATGACCTCAATGCAGAGACAAACACTCTACAAATTAGCCTACATATATTTGTTTGAGGAGTGAATTTGCTCCAAAATCGATTTTTGGCTGACAGCCTGCTGTGGAATTTCGGACAGGTGTCCTCAAAATTGGCCCGTGTAAAAATCATAAATTTTAAGAGATTCTCGTGAGGAATTGAAGTCTCTATGTATGGAAGTTTCTCAGTTTTTAAAACAATGAATTTAAACGATCATAAAGCGCAAGTTAAATCTCCCGATGTGCGGAAAAGGTGGCACGGAAGTTTCGGAGCAGCTTGTCTTTCGTAAAGCTTTGGCCTATTAATTAGCAAATTATTTTTCTGTGCTGAATTTCGCCTATTTCATCACTGTTATATCGCATATGGCGAGAAGTCGTGTCTTCAATTGCTATTGGATTATTATGAGAATTGGAAAACGGGTCAATACAGGAAAATTATTGAGAATGGGCCAGGACTAATTGCCATAAACTAAAGACACCACGCCAAACCACCTGTGGAAGCAGGACGCCGACTGCGGACTGTTCGAGTCATGTCAATCGGAAACGCGAACACTGGAAGTTGGTTTTAATTTCAACCATCCAAGGGAATAGCGAGCTAAACTCACGTTTATGTGACAGAAGGGTCCTGTCACCAGAAAGGTCTCCTAATAAGTACGCGCCCTGGCTACCTTGCCAATGAGCCTGGCTCTATGGCGATGTGGTCAGCGCGCATGACTTACCCAGGAGTCAAGGGTACAATTCCCCGCCTGGGCCCTCCTTCGGCCTGCCACACTCTGGCATAATCGGCAGGATCTCGGGGATCCGAATGGATGGCAGCATGCGTAAGGCATGGGGCGTGAGGACACGCTTCTGAAAGAGGGGGAGAGTTGTGACAGTCGAAGGGTCCTGTCACTAGAAATGTCTACAAATAAGTACGCGCCCTGGCTGCTCTGGTCAGCGCGCATGACTTATTCCCGGGAGTCTGGGGTTCAAGTCCCTCGCTAGGCCCTCCTTCGTCCGGCCACAGTGAGTTCCTGTGAACAAGCCACAAAACTGTTGATTTAAAGGCCTCATTATGTGTACAGGGACGTGCATCAGGGTGGGCAATGACTTCTCCTTTTTTATCGCTAGATTTTTTCAATCTATTTCCACGTATTATGCCTGATTGATTGACGATCAATTTGACCCTTTTTTCTGGTCAATTAAGCCTGTAATGATTAAGAGGTGATAGTGACAAATATTAATTTACCTTTATGCTTTGATTTGAGACTGCAAGAAAGTAAATCTTAATAATTAATTAGGAAAAAATCTCAACTCTCTTGGTAATTCCGCATATTGTTTTGATCTTTTGTTTATCGGATAATGAAAGAAGACTGAAAATGAACTAGGCTACCTATTTTTTTTTAAATGGCATTAAAAAGTACGTGTTTAAGGGGGGAAATTTTGTAAACATATTGACCACACGTTGAACGCTGCATTAGAAAGGTTTTAATATTTGTTAATGGAATTGCATTGGCTTCCTCTAAGCAAATATGAACAAACTTGCTGTCTCGAGAGCATTTTAAGTTCAATGCACTGAGCAATAATGTCGTGGATGGAACTGGCCCGCCACTCTGCCGTTTAGTCTTGTAAATTGGTTAAACAATCCTCGGATTGCTAATCAAACTAAGTAATAGAGTTATTGTTTGTTTAACGGTGAGGATTCTGCCTACCCTAACTGACCTCCAATGGCATGTCACTGGTTAAGTATTATTACTTTGTTTATTTGTACTGTTATGGCCCCAATTTGTTATGACATTAACGACAGCAGAGGATGACAGACAAATATTTTAAAACTAAAACACATTTCATCAAACAAAGGCAACTAACAACAAACTACTCTACTCTACAGACCAAGATTGATTATATACAAAAACAGAAATATTTTCAGTCCCTTCGATGGATTGCTTGGTGATGTCCTGGGTGAGGAAAATGCTCTAACACAGGCAAAAATCCACTAAAAGGTTCACAGGTCTTGAACAGAATGACAAGTCTGGTCTCATATATCCTTCTCCTTGCAATTTCTCCTACAACTTTACTGTCTCAATTTTACTCCTTATATACTCTTTTGCAGACCCCTCCCACCTTTTAGGCTTTTGTAAAATTTTTCTCTGGGACTTGTCCCAGACATGCCTAAAACATGCCCAAACCTATCTCCAGTCTGGGCTTAACAAAAAAAAAGGTAAATACTGCCATCTAGTAGCCTCTATTCACATTACAGTACAATGCAACGTTGCTGGCGTAGCCTACGTTTGTAGCCAAGCCTAAGCTACATGCGCACATGTAATCATAGATATACATAAACACTAGATGGCTCAAGCACGCTGCGAGCCAATGTGAAGTAACGTCATCACAGGGCGGCCATCTTGGGACAGGGCTGCTCGATCACTCATAACATTACAGCCAATGGAGCACGGACTTTGAAAATAACTGTAAATTGCTCAACTCTCCCAAATTCTCCCAGATTTTCAAACAAACGGCTTGGTTTGTCGGGTAAACATCAGAGATGCAGTTACTTAACTGCATACTTAAGAATAATTAAAACCATTGAATTCCATATAAAAAGTACATTAAGGTTTGTAATAACCCAATCCGTTTGTAAATCCGTCAAGAATTCAGCGAGTTACCAGTATTTAAGCGAGTAAATCATTTACCTTACCTCCGACTACAGCACAGCGCACCAGAGCAGTCCCCTGTCCTAAGATGGCCGACTAGTGACGACGCTGCCGACTCTGCCTTGAGCCATCTAGTGTTTATATATATCTATGCATGTAATGGTGTGATGTTGTTGCACTATATCATGAACCGGATGTGGAAGCGCACTTTTATTTTGAAGGACAGCATTTTCGCGGTCATCTTTTTCATTCTTTTGAGTGTAATTAACGTTCTCACAAAGAATTGTGTAGTTGAAAATGTTCACATTTACACTGAGAACGCAGCCAGATGCTAGAGGAAAGGTTTGAGAAATACAGGAAGTACGATGCACATTTTATGTTGAAGCCGTACTTACCGTGTTGCGCTGGGGTTTTTCTTCCTCTTGCTCGTGACTCTTTCCAGAAAGGTCCGCATTTCTGCTGCTCCGCATAATTTCGGTGTTTTTGTTGTAAATTGTGAATATAAGTTAGACTAAAGTGTTTGTAAAGCTGGTGTAGTCACAGAGACACGATGTAAAGAAAAATGTATTTTGTTATTTTCATGCATAAACTTGCTAACTAGAAGAGAAGTGTAGAAGTTGCTGCGGCCCGTGTGTGTTGCTAGACTGCTGTGTAGTTTATAACGCTAGCGCGTACTGTTGAGAATGAATGCTAACAGGAGCCACGTGGTGACTGTGTTCATGGCCTTACAGAGCAAAGAGAGGATGTATTAGAAAAACCTGTGAACACCAGCAAATATTTCTTCTCTATAATGCAGGTATGTGAGTTTATGCCTAATTTTTTTTCAGTTAATGCTGATGAAAATCACATTTTAATTATTTTTGCACCATCTTCCTCTTGCTCGTGACTCTTTCCAGAAAGAGCAAAGAGAGCATGTATTAAAATAACCTGTGAACACATGCAAATATTTCTTCTCTATAATGCAGAAAGAGAGAAAGAAAGAAAGAAAGAAAGGAAGGAGAATAAAGCTTGTTGAGACCAGCCAAAGTGCGTGTCTTCTCCATTCACCTACTCAAAAACAACGCAGTTAGGCCCACCACACACACACACACACACACACACACAGTTAAAACCACATGCTGGATGCTTTATTTCTACAGGTGCTGGTCAACGAATTAGAATAATTTGAAATGCAATCGTATTATTTTTAAATGCATTTTTTGTGCAGAAAGCAAATCAGGTGTTCACCGCGCCTGTCCTACTTGTTAGAGTATTCACAGAACTCGCTACCTGTAAAAAATTTGCTCAGCTGAGCTTTCCAAAAGGCCCATTTAGGCCATTTAACTGTGACACTGTTGTTTCGTTGAATTAGAATAATGGAGAAACCGTTTCACTGAATTAGAATAATTTTTATTATAATTAGAATCATCACTTTCTCAGTATTTTGTGGCTGCCCCCTTGGCTTGTATGACTGCCTGAAGTCTCCGCGGCATCGATTTGACCAGCTTGTCACAAGTTTCTGCACTCACTGCTTCCCAGGCTGTGGCGATGTTCTGCCTCAGTTGGTCCAGCTTAGTCGGCCTTCTGTCGCAAATTTTCCGCTTGACGATGGCCCAAAGGTTTTCAATGACATTGAGGTCAGGCTAGTTGGCCGGCCATGCCAAAACTTCAAGCTGTTTTTCGGCGAACCAATCTTTGGTCGACTTTGCAGCATGAGCCGGTGCAAGATGCTGTTGAAATATGAGGTCTTCTTCGCCAAACTGTCCCTCAACAGTCGGAATCAGGAACGTTTCCAGAACATGTTGGTATACGGCAGCATTGACAGTCTTCTTGAGGAAGCAGAGTTTCCCTACACCCCGAGCGGACATGCATACCCAGACCATAACGCTTTGGGGAAACTTGACGGATCTTTTCACGGCCTCGTGGTTGTAGGTTTCGCCACCACGACGCCAGACACGAGGACCTTGGTCACCGAAGGAGATGCAAAAGTGTAATTCGTCACTGAAGACCACTTTCTGTCAGTCTTCAGCAGTCCATTCGCCGTGTTCTTTGGCCCACTTCAGCCGTTTCTCCATTTGTTTCTTGTTCAGCATCGGTTTTACTGCTGGAACGCGAGATTTGAAGCCGAGTTCGCGCAGACGACGGTAAGTGGTTGATCTCGAGACATTAGTGCTGGTCTGCTCTTTCCACAAGTCGCTGAGCTCGGAAGTGGACTTGAACCAGTTGCTGACTGCGATCTTTCTCAGTTGCTTGTTGTCGCGAGCAGAAGTTTTTCGGACGCCGGAAAGCCTTGTTGGCGAAGGGTTGAATTTGAGCCACTATTCCGGTTGAGAGGTCGCGCTGCTTACCCATGATTGATTTTACAACTTAGAAATTCTACTCAACCCTGACTTTATACTGCACAGTGAACACTCTTCACAGAAAACAAAAATTCAAGCACTTATTCTAATTCAATGAAATGACTTATGAATTATTCTAATTCAATGTGTTATGGCCCCAATTTGTTATTACATTTAAAACAACACAACAGCAACAGCAAGGGATGACAGACACAGTTTTAAAAACTTAAACACATTTAATTAAACACAACAACTAACTAAACTGACCAAGATTGATAATAAAAACATGAATATTTACAGTCCCTTTTCGTGGGGGTGGCTTGGTGATGTCCTGGATGATGAAAATGCTCAAACACAGGCAAAGAAATCCACAAAAGAAACGTCACAGGTCTTGAACAGAATGGCAGGTCTGGTCATCTTCTTGCAATTTCTTCTACTACTTTACTGTCTCAATTCTTTTCCTTATATACTCTTTTGCAGACCCCACCCACATTTAGACCTCTTTTTTTTAACTTTCTGAGACTTGCCCCAGACATGTCCAGGACATGTCTAAACATGACTCCAGTCTGAGCTTAACAAAAAAAAAAAGGTAAATACTGCCATCTAGTGGCCTATATTCACATTACAAATGAAACATCAGTGTCACAGTTAAATGGCCTAAATGGGCCTTTTGGAAAGCTCAGCTGAGCAAATTTTTTACAGGAAACAAGTTATGTGATTACTCTAACAAGTAGGACAGGCGCGGAGAACACCTGATTTGCTTTCTGCACAAAAATTGCATTAAGAAAATGTAACGATTGCACTATTTCAAATTATTCTAATTCGTTGACCAGCACCTGTATGTATTTTTTAGTTAATGATCGGGCCATAATAAGACCATGTTGGCTATGTAATCGCTGACAACAGGGGATTTTTTATAGTGGTTGGTGGAAACTGGGACATTTTAGCATCCCAACAGGTTTTTGTCGGGACTCGGAACACGCAACTCAAGACCGGGACGTCTGGTCACCTTAGACTTGCCCTCACTGTTATCGTTACGTTGGCAGTCAATTCAGCAGTTCTTATGCATCATCTGACGTGGCCGAATCCGTTTTATGGAATGTGTTTTTGTGACGTCACAGATGACTTTGTCGGGGACGACAGCTGTCACATCTGGTCATTCTGTCATCCCTGCAGTCTAGATAGTCATTTAATGGACATTAATGCGTCCAAAATCTTCTCTTTGAGACTTGCCATCATTCAATAAAATGTTTGATTCTTCTGAGATTCATTTGTTTGTGGCATTTGAAGTGGGGATGATGTGACTTTGTTTATGTGTGTTTTTATTGGCCCTGATCTTCAACTTTTCATGTGCAGCATGATTTCTCCCAATGTGATTCACGACCATGATCCAGGGAATTGTGCTGCATTTAGATAATCAAACTGAGGTGTTAAACCAAGAAAGGATTTGAATCCAGACACTTGACATTTTGCAATGCTTACCGTACCTGATGGTCATCATGTCAATCAGCAAAAGGAAAAACTATCAGTTATCAAGTTAGAAAATAAAAACCACTTCGCATTTTTAATGCTTCTCAGTATACATTTCAAGATGCATTTCGAACATGTAAAAAATGGCCGCTTCATATAGTCTTCTCCTTCTTCTGCAAGCCGTCTCCCCGCCTGGGCAAAATAGATGTGGGCCTGCAGTGGCTCAAATGTAAAATATATGTATGTGTAAAATAAGGTCTATATATGTCAATTCAGGTGTGGGCCACATTTGGCAATGATATGGTGCTCTCAGAAATGTGTAATGTGGATATCACCCTAAAGTGGCCCTCATGGTAAATCATGAATATGGCCCAAATATCACGGGCCACCTTTTGCAATGATGCATTACTGCTGACGACAGCTCCTCTGGACGTGTGCTTTTAGTGGCCCATATATGAAATGGTAAATATTTTCCAAAGATCATTGAACAGTACTTGGCCTCAGTTGGTGATGATGCGGCGCAACTGGTGCCGGTCAGTCTGAATGTGGAGGTTAAAAAGCCAACATATGATGCAGCAAGTTGTATCCCTGTAATCTCTGAACATATTGGGCCAGTTTAGGCAAAGATGCAGCTCATTCAGCACTGGCTAACCAGGTGAGCCTAACGTGGCCCACATTTAACATGGAAAATATGGGCAAGAATATTGCCAAACGGTACCAAATGGTAAGAAGTCCAATTTTATCTTCTAATTATATATCTCCAATAGCTCATCAAATTTGACCCTACAACATAAATTTTGGAATGTTACGGTGTGAATCCCTCTCATGTCTCCTCCTTCAGCTGCTGGCATTTCTTGCAGATTCTGTCTGTTGTTTCCTTCTGTTGATTTGATGTTCCCCTGAGTTCCTGCTAATCTCCCCAGTCCTGTCACCTGACAGTTTGGAGCACGTGACTTGTGCGCTCCATCTGCTCGTTGCCCCGAGATGCCATTGGTCGGATGTGGGCACACCCCAACACTCAACACTACTTCATCTGAACTGCACTGTGCCACTTTACCTCGGGCTCCCTCTGTCACTACCGTATTACGATCAATAAACCCTACTGTTGGACTGTACGGTGTTTCTGCATTTTATTCAACAGATAGGCCATGGTTACACCTGTCGTTCAGGTGTGGACAACACGCGGGCAAAATTCTAACAATTTACCATTGGTCTCGAGTCATCTTCCGGCAGCACGGGAATTCCTCTCCTGTGCAAGTAAACTAAAGAGAAGAAATTCAAAGACGAACGGAGCCCAGGGCTGGAGCACGGCTGAGACCCGCCATGATACAGCACCATGTTCCAACACCACTGAGCGAGCTACAGCAATATTTGAGAAAATCTCTGACACTCCAGAACCCTGGAAAATGGGAGCTGCGCTAATAATTCATCTCCACTGCTCTTCTCTCAACAAAGCATGCCTCTTACCCTCCCTGACACCATTACTAAATGTGTAAAAAACGAGGAGAATTAGAGGGAGGCACTTTCTTGCACCACAAGATCTTTTAGACGCACGCACTGTATGGGAATAAAGAGTGTCCTTGTGGGAATATGTCTTATCATTACCCAATCTGGCATGTCGCATTTAAGTGTCAAGTGTGGAATGTTATGATTCTGCCATGCCTGCCATGTCCATGCCATGTTTTGATATTTGTTTTATGGTTTTCCTGACTCATTGCCTTGTAGTCTTTATATAATGTATTGTGATGGGGGGCACGGTGGCACAGTGGTTAGCATTGCTGCCTCACAGCAAGAAGGTTGTGGGTTAAAATCTGGCCTGGGGCCTTTCTGTGTGGAGTTTGCATATTCTCCCCGTGTTCGTGTGGGTTTTCTTCGGGTACTCCGGTTTCCTCCCACAGTCCAAAGACATGCATATCAGGTTAATTGGTGTGTGTGCCCCGCGATGGATTGGCAACCTGTCCAGGGTGGGTCCCTGCCTTTGCCCGTAGCCAGCTGGGATAGGCTCCAGCTCGCCTAGTGACCCTAGTGAGGAATAAGCGGGTATAGAAGATGAATGAATATATTATGATTTGGTAACTTTGATTTGTCATGTTTGTCTTAGTTTACTTTTCCATGATTTGCATTTTGTCTTAGTCATATTCCGGTTCATGTTTTCCATCATGCATTGCACTTTGTCTTCCCCGTCTGGTCTCGTCTTGTCATTGCACACAGCCCCAGTCCTGCGTGTTACTCTTCGGGTGATTTACTGGATTCTGGATTTCAACCTTCCTTCCGATCTCGTTTACTTACTTCGCCTTACTTTTCTATCTTACTAACCATACTAACAGTTTGTTATTTTCTCTAGAAGTTACTAACACCAACTAACATTGTATATAATACTAACTTACTAACAAGCGCCAAGGGATTGTATAGTTTCACTTACTAATTGATTAACAAGCTCTCAGCACTCGCCCTGTTCTAGTCTCCGCCTCTTGTCTCTCCCTGATTACCTTTGCTGCATTTTCTGTGGAGGCTCCATGTCTTATTACGCTGTCCTTCTTTAAGTATCTATGCACGTTAAAATTCCTTAACTGGAGCTGTTTATCTTTGTATAGGTTTGTCCCCTGATCCCTGTCCGCGTTTTGGCTTCTGCCAAATTGCATGTGATTAGGTTCTCCCTCATGTGCTGCGCCCTTGTAATCAGTCTGACTGTTTGCACCTGTGTCTCTCACCATGTGATCCTCCCTGAAGTGTATATTAGGTGTCTTTTCACAGCCATTCTCTGTCAGATTGTTTCTCGTGCTGCTATTCTTCTCGCCTTGTATTCATTGAGTTCTGATTCTGACTGGATTGCCCGACTTCTGCTTTTGGGTTTGCCCTTTTGGATTACTTTCTTGCATCTGTGTGTTTTGACCTTTTTCTGCCCGACTTCAATTTTGTGGATTGCTGCCCTGTTACCAATTCGGACTGTCTTCTGGCTCATGAGTTTGCTTCTTCCACTAACCTTTGCCTGTGTACCAGATCTGTTTTTGCTGACTACGATTTCTGGGATTGCTGCCCTGGTTACGAACTCTGCTCTGTCCCATTGGAATTAAATTTTTGGATTGCGGACTCTGTACTGCGGGGATTACCCCCCCATGCTCAATAAAGCTCCTTATTTTTGCAATCCCGTGTCCTCGCATTTGGTTGCATATCGATGCCTCACATGGATGCACAAATGCAAACACAGCTGAGTTCCGTTCTGGTGCATCTGATCACAAAAGTTGCATAGAAAAGAGAAGTGTTACTGTGCCCAGTGCTGCCTGCCTTGATGGATTATGATTAGATATGTTACCTCGTCGATATAATCCCATGCAATAGGCACCCCCTGAAAAACTCATGGTGCAAGAAAGGCTTTCTTTTTTTTTTCTTTTTTTTTAAATTTGGCATCTCCAATCCCACCTGATGAACTACCATTAACGTTCCTAATGTAATTGGAGCCATTGACTGCACTCACATCATGATTAGGGCACCATCGGTGAATGAATTCGTTTATGTGAATCGCAAAAATGTGCATACGATCAATACCCAAATCACAGAGATGCCAAGTCTCACGCATTCTGCGTCAGTCTCATGCATTTTTTAGGCTTATTAACTGTAGTCCGCAATTATTATTTGAATGCTAAATGAGATCCTCACGTGGAATTAAAATCCTTGTGCATTGAAGTTTCCGTTTCACTTGCGTAAAGGTGCACCTCATCACAGGTAACATGGAAAGCGATTATGACTCCAGACTTCCCGTGTTTCTCTTTACTCAGGGACTGGAAATAATGCATGTGTTTCATTATCGTTTAAATTGATTTAATGAAGTAAGAGCATTTGAAACGTTTTTTATGGAATTCCATTGCTTTCAATCCCTCAGTAAAGACAAGCCTGAGAATTCATAATTGATATCCGTGTCATTAGTGGGGAAATCCACCATAATGCACATGAAACTGATTAACTTGATGCACAATGACTTAAATTCAGTGAGTGAATTTCTTCAGTGAGCGTTGATTTAATAATTGCTGACTTCGACACAGGGACGTGAATGCCATTAAGACGAGAGACTCTCGCCTAAGGCGTAAGCTTTTGCATCTCTGAAATCATATGTGACACAGACGTGTTCATAACGAAGGTAGTGGCACGGTGGCCTGGCTCTACACATCATTCATTCATCCTGAAGCACAGCAGTGTGGGGGCGAGACTGGGGGGAGGCCCTGCGCGTGACGGCTGGCTACTTCGTGAGTGCATGTAGGCTACACAGTTTACTCATTCCTTGAAAGCTGCTGCTTAAAATCATCAATTCAAGGCTGATACTCACCCCATCGCTGTGACTTATAGGTGATAGAGGCTACTTCCTGAGGGAGTGGCGGCTAGTTCCCAAACCGGACCCACAGGGTGGCCAGAAAATCCAGTATAATTAGATCCACGCTCATGCGCGCTGCCTCGTGGAGCGCGCCATTGGGCTCCTAAAAGACCGCTTGCGCTGCCTGCATGCGTTGGGTGGTAGGCTCTTCTACCACCCGAAAAAGGTCAGCAGGATCATCTGGGCCTGTGCCATCCTGCACGATGTGGCAGTGAGGCGTGGGGTTGCGATGCCGCCCGGCCTCCCTCCACCCCAGACCCACAGCCCCCTCCCCGTCATGAGGGTTTTCAACGGGGACTAACGACACGAGCTGCGGTGATGCAGCGGTTGTGTAGCCCATACATAAAGAGAGAGAGAGAGTGTGTGTGTGTGTGTGTGTAGCTTACGAGTTTATCAGTTTCAGTCTTGCAAAGTTTAGTTTTCAGTATTGCAAGAACCTCATATTTCATTCCTTGTACATTTGATATCCACAAGTTGAGACAGAAATAAATTAATGTATATCAAACACGACATTGTAATTTGTCCCTCTATGCAACTGAAACAAAACACACACCTACTGCATTTGACAAATGTTTCGACAAGACGGTTTTTTTGTTTTTTTTTACTGCTAATGTAAGACTTGTGACCGCAGCACTAAGCGGTTTTATGCTTCCTGGTGAGGCTGGGCCTGTGGCTGATTAGATGAGATTTTTCTAATTTCCGGAGGAGAAATTTTTTGGTCCAACATTATGTGTTAATTTTTGTTGTGATTCTCTACGTGTTGTTCTTATCCCTAAATAAACCACAAGACAAGTGATCATACAGAATTAGTGCAAATACCTGCCAAAGAGGACTTTTTTCCTCGCCTGCACATGCATGTGTTTCTCACTCACTGAAAACTTTTGCTTCTTTCCACATTTTCCACGGAAAGTAATTAAGCACGTGTGAGAGATTCTCGCTGAACATAGGGAGAGGACGGTGGAAAGAAAAGGGCGGAGAATAGAACAGGGCGATTGCGAAGAGGTAATTTGTCTGTTAGTAGCGGTGCGGCTTTACAACTTAAAGTAGAGTGCTCATTAGTAATTAGTAATCGAATATATATACATGGTTAGTTATGTTAGTAGACTTTAATACAAAATACAAATGTTAGTCTTGTTAGTAATCAGAACAGAAGGGCGAAGGGAGAAAACGAGATACGAAGGAATGTTTTAAACACCGGACTTCCTTTAAATCACCCGAAGTCAGTGAGCACGCAGACAGGGAAGACGGACTGAACCAACAAGATCACAAGACAGGGGAGACAAGTGCAATGGAACTGAAACATGGAATGAGCCAAATACCTGAATGTTACAAAAACCAAAAAGAACAAATAAGACAATAATCATGAACACAAAACCAGCACATAAAACATGATCAAAAACCAGAACCATGACAGCTCTGCTTTGAGGAGAGGAATTTGAAATGAATTGGCTGCCTCGTGAACGGATTGGTTGTACTCTAGCTCGCAATCTGATTGGCTGTACTTGGGGGCGGCGTTTACGCCTCCTGGAAGTCGACGGCTGAAGGCCGCACCCGGCCCTGACAGCGTCTAATGTCCGTCTGAAGCTACGTGTTGCCAACGCCACTCGTGACTGTCGATATGGGAATGGCTGCTGCCACTGATACGGAATTTTGTCCCGCGGGCTGACTTGGGTTTTTGGCCTGGAGGGCTGATACAGCCTCGTGCCTTGCCCCTTTATCACATGGGCAGATTCTCCGTATTTGGGAACAAGTAGATGATAATGTTACTTGAACCATCTGCGGTTGGTTAGAATGTTCATTATAATAATTATTGGTGTATATTTCCAGAATATCAAGTATAACTTCCCAAAAATTAATAACAACATTGAAACAGCCTGGCAGTGAGTGATGAAGAAGTTATGGCTTTATTAATTGAAAAGAAAATACATTAATTTGACGAAAGAACAAATGATGAAGAAGACTGAGTATTGTTTCGTATTTTTGCTTAAAAAGACATTGCTTTGAGATACAAAGATGTGTCACAACCAAAAAATTCCATGAAAATGTCACTGTATAGTTACCACTGCTGTTTGTGCATCTGAATCAATGGAATAATGAACAAAAATCAAACATGCTAATGAAAAGAACGCATTTGTACAGATGAAAGCTGCTTAGGTCATGATGGAGTTCCTCTGGGCAGTAGCTGTATGAGCTGTGGAATAACTGGCAGGTGCTGTTAATCTGTCACAGTGCCAGAGAGGACTCACTGAAGGTAGCAGAAATGCAGAAAAGGTATCAGTGATGGTAAATTTTCACTCTCTCAAAAAATTAATGATGGTTAATGATGATCTTTTTAAATCAATGAGTGTATTTTGTGCATAGAGCTTGCAGTTTACTCAAACTATTCAGCAAGGGTGGGGCTCTGAGCATCCTATTGTGGACAGTGATATTGCACTTTCCTATGCCTCAAAAAAAAAAAAAAAAAAAACCTTTTCACCCTACCAGCCCAACAGGGGTTGTAAGACCAACTTAGTCAACTGTTTTCACGTGAAAAGATTTCTCCAGGCTTTTCTTAGCTTGTTTAGAAGTCATATGTGTCCAAATTAAGGGCACTTTAGCAGGCTTTGCTCTATATTCCTTGGCAAACTGCTTGTTGAACCTGGTGAAGATGTACTTCCAGTAGTCTGAGGCCTGGATGCTGGTGTCAGGCTGGATGCGCCAGTTTGGGTAAATGCTCTGATAGTCCTTGTATGGGTGTCTTTTCCATGCCGTTTCTTCTGACTGGAATGTTCCCTCACTTACAACATCAGTGGAGCAGATTTTACCCTCTAGTATCTTGGATTTTGAGTCTCTCATTCCCCCGATCCCCTGAGGACGGTGAATGGATGCAAAGTGCTCTGTGTGGTTCTGACCCCCAGCTTCACATGGGGTCTTGCAGAAGGGACACTGCTTCCCACATCCAAACACCCTCTTAAACAGCTCCTTCTGTGGTTTAAAGGGCAGTGAAGTCAGCCTCTTCCTCACATCCTCTCCTCTCTGAAACTCAGCTGTAAAGTTCTGCTCCATTTCATCCACAAACCTTGTCAGACACTCAGAAAAGTCTCCTGGTTTGGCCGTGTTTAAGGTCAGGACGGCTCTGAGGGGGTCCTTGGGGATGATCAGCTCCTTCTGTAAGTCTCTACAGATATCCTTAATGAACTGCTGAATGGTCTGGTCCTTCTCAGCTTTGACCTGTGTCTGTGCCTTCTTTAGCGCTGTTTTTATTCTGTCAACTATCACCTTCAGGTGCTTAATCTCATTTCTCCTGAGACCATCTCCCTCAGAGAACTGCTGAACCATCAGCTCAAATATCCACTCCTGCACAAAGGACTGATAATTCTTGATGTATTTCACAAAGTCCTGAAAATTATCATCCGCAAGGAGCTGCTTGAGGACTGAGAACTGGAAGAAGGTTCGAGTGCTGAAATCAATACCTCTCTTCCCTGTCAACACTTCATCCACAAGGCCAGGGCCCAGAGATTGGGTGATGTATTGCCTCACTGCTGGTGCTAGGCAGTTGTAGGTGAACTCCACAGCTTTCTTCTGAAACTGGTCCTTTTCATGGAACAGGTCCTTAAAGTCAGCGCAATACTGTTCCTTGAACTGTTCAAGACAGTGACGAGGATTATTTGCACAGATAAACTCCAAATGCATTTTTTGAAACTCCCGCGCTGCATATCCACATATGTGAATTTTTAACTTAGCCTTAAATTCAGCAGTTAGCTCCAGATCAGTGCGCCGCTCCTGGTTCTCATCTATCTTACGAAGCAATTCTGCCATGTATGTGCTGTCGTAATCATCTCCAGTTCTCACTTTCTCATCCACAAACTGCCTGCTCGACTTGATGATGTAAAAATGCATCTTTTGAAGTTTTAATTGATGTTTATCTCCAAAAATTGCAAGCCAGGCCGTTTTAAACATTCCCTGATTTTTACTCTTCACTTCAAATGGCTCTGTGCCACATTCAGACAAGTTCCTCACTTCGGTCAGCATTTCTTGGACTGAGCCACCTTCTCTGCTCAAATTAGCCCTCAGCTGATGGTAGACGTCTTGGAGAACATCTCGTTTTTCCGGGCCAGAGAACTTCAGCTCTGCCACAGTGCCAGCCCACATTCTCTCAAATTCAACCTCCAGCTGTCCGTCTGTCAGACCTTTGGTTTTCCTGCATTTCTCAATCAAATCCAGTACATTTTGCTGCATTGTGGCAGAGAAATTTTTCTTGATAGTCTCTAACCTGAACATGCCCTTCCTTATCTCCACTGCTGCCTCAAGCTTGTTCCTCACAGAGTTCTCTATCTCTCTCCTGATGGACATAGCTGTGCTGATGAAGTCCTCCTTGTACCTTTCCACTAAGTGAACATGTACATCTCTTCTCTGATAGAATTTATTAAGGTTTTCCAAAATGAGCAGTTCCCCTTTTGCCAATTCTGTGGATGCATCACATTTAAGGTGACTCAGCAGGTCATCCACAGTTGTAAAAGACTGATCTGGTGCTGCTATTGAGCTGAAGTTTGACACCTTAGTTTCAGCTGGTCTTAACCAGGAGTACATGTTCTTCCTGAAGCTCCACTCCCATGTGTTGAACTCTGTGCAAAGTTTTGTATAAGCATCAGCTACAAGACTGTTCCGGAAACTAAAGATGAAGTTCTCATACTTCACTGCCTCCCATAAACTCCGAGTCCATTCAATAAACTCGCTGACTGTGTGTGGTTTGTTCTGTCTTGATTTGTGTGCTTTAAATATCTCAATTACATTGATTTTGAACTTATTAACGGACTCACTGTAGCCAGCATTGACAGGTGCCATGGGAGGGTTGCCATGCCAGAGCCCAGGGATGTACCAGGTGTTTCTCTCCGGATCGTACTCCATGACATCTGTGAATTTTTTGTTATTTCCCCTTTTCTCCATCTTAGCTGCTGCTTGGGTCATCTCATTTAGCTGATCCAGTAAACTCTTCCTGTCCCTCATGTTCTTATCATGGGCTGAGATGTCTGGAACATTCTGGTGCACAAACTGACAGCAGGGTTTTCTACCGACTTCTTTCATGCGCAGGAAGGCATGCACCACAATCTGCAGGATGTCCTTCATCTCGGTGGAATTCTCCATGGCGATGTTGATGATTGTGATGTCACTCAGACCTACCACTAATGTGGCCAGTTCATTATCATGCTCATAACTGCCATCCAGCTGGGCCAACTCTGGTGACTTTAAACCTTCAGTATCAATAACCATGATGTAGTCACATCCAAGCTGCTCTTTAAAGTCCTCTTTCACTCTGATGAGGAGCATGAAGGCCCCTCTCGTGCACCTGCCACTACTGACAGCAAACTGGACCCCGAACATGGTGTTCAGGAGAGTGGATTTCCCAGTGCTCTGGACCCCCAGTACAGTGATCACCCGGATCTTGCATTTATACTGTGTAAGATGATCAAGTTCCTTCAGAACCTGAGTCACCCACTGCAGAGGAATGCTGGATGCATCGCCATCCACCAGCTCCAGAGGAAACCCTTCCTGCAGCAGCTCAGCACACAGACGTGGTAGGTGCTTTATCTCAGAAGAGGGGCCTTTGGGGTCTGAACAGGCCGACTCGTACAGCTGAGCCATTTCCCGCAGGAAGTGCTCTGTCCCCAAGGAACAACTGGAGATCTTCTTGTCCAACTCTGCAATGCACTTTTGGTTTTCAGCAGACTTCTGACCCAGTTCTTTGTACTCTGCCCGAAGGAGTGGCAGGGTTTTGCGTGACAGATTGTCCAGGTTGATCCTCATCCACTTAAGGAAATGCATTCCCTCTTCTGTGGAACCAGACATTGCTTTGATGAATAGGGACATAGACTCTGACATTTTGTGAGCTCTCTGCTGTGCTCTGAGCTTCTGCTTCTGATCTGAAAGGTCATTTCTGTAAACTTCTATGTTTTTATCACCAGCATTTTTCATTCTGCTCTCTTCCTTCTCCAGTTTAGATAGCTGTTTCCAAGCAGATCCTTGCAAAGGCAGCTCTTGGTCCTTGAAGCTTAGTTTATCAGAAATTTTTCTTGTGATTTTATCAGCCATCTTTTTGCCCCTCTGACAGGAGCTGGATTCTTCATCAATGTGGATTCCCAACTCATGGGCAGGTGCCGACATATCCTCAACACTCATTTTGACCACATATCTTTTTAAAATATCACTGATGGCCAAACGCAGCTTTTTGATGAATTTAGCTTCATTAATCTGTGGAGTCTTTATGATTTCAGTGGGTTTGCGCTTTAACTCAAAAACACATTTCCTTAGGTCGTTTTCATTGAAAGTTTTGCTCTGTGAATCGCTGATCAAGACCTGGTGGGTCTGAAGTTGATGGATGTCCATAAATTTGCACGCTGACCCAAAATCCTCACAAAACACAAACATGGCAGCAGAGGTGTGGCAGAGGAAAGCGTACTGAGTTTCAAAGTCTCTGATGTCCCCACGGAGGTTAGCAATGGCCAGTGGCTCAGAGAATATGTCCGTGTTTTTGTTCCCACTGGGCAGATACCAGCTGATTTCCACCAGCCCATTGGAAATCCTCCTTGGGGTGTCACCACTCTCCATGTCCTTGTGAACAAAGGTGTCGTGGTACTGCTGAGAGTTGCTGAGGACTTGGTTCAGGATGTGAGACTTGGACATGCTGCAGTTTCCCAGCCTGACAAAAGAGATCATGGGGAGCTGAGAGAGCACAATGCTCTCCTCCACAAACCCTCTCGGCTCCTCCAAGGAGTGCGGCTTGTACTTTTTCACAATATCCCTCATGGCCCACAGCATTAAAGTGCACTGCTGTGTGTCACAGTTAGGAAGGAGTAGAGGCACAGAGAACTGGCACATGGACATTTTCAACACAATCTCCTGCTGGAGAAAACCATCTGAGCAGAGAAGTACAGCAGTTATGAGGTCCAGAGAGTTTAGCATGTTCCTGGGGTCTTCAGGGATATTCGGGCAGTTTACTGAGCTGTCCAGGTTCTGGGACATAGAGTCCTCTTTTGAGGAACAACTCACACTTCTAGCTGTTGCGTTCACCATCATCAGCTTCCTCAGGAAACACCATGGAAGAGATTTCAGAGACTGGATGCTTTCATCATTCATAGTCTCTCCATCAATCTCCAGAACCCTGCTCAGAGTCAGCTTGTGCTGCAGGTGATGCACCAGGCCTAAATCACACAACAGCTCCTCCAGACTGGATCCTGTCATTGGGGATAGAAGCTGCATTACAACATGTATAGACAACCTGATACTTGTCTTTTATTCAAGGTTGAAAACTTAATGTTTATGTATTAAAATTTGCATTAAAAATACACATTTTAGCCACTAACTTGTCTTTACACAAGCTGAGCTGGTATTGCTGCAGCTGCCATTGGGAAGGACAGTAGAGATGTTGAAAGTATACTCCATCCCAGGACTCAGGTCAGAGAGGACAGCTGAGGTGGTGTTGGGAGCACATTTCTGTAATCTGGGCTCTTCTCCCTCACAGCTGTAGGTGATGTGGATCTCGTGAGGAACTCCCTCCATACTGACTGGTCTTTCCCAGCACAGAGTCACTGAGCTGCTCTTCACATCAGTGGCCTCCATCCTCCCAGGGGCTGACGGCTCTGTTTGAGAGGACAGAAAACTCTGTACAGTACAGTCCTTAAAGGTTCTTAAAAAGATCACAATAGTTATGTAACATTAAGTGAATTTCCATATGGCTGCACTATATATGACTGAAAGCAATAAAAATTGTATCATTAACATGTTTTAAGTCTCACTTTTTGTGTTATGCATCCACCCCAAACAATGGGTGGTGGGCCAACTACTTCCTGGTCCTCTGTCTTTTCCTTTGTTTTATCACACATATTTTGTCAGCTCAATATCTTCTGATGGAGGGGAGACATTTTGACCAAATTAAGCATGAAGTTCCCCAGAGAGAACTAATTAAGTTTTGATCATCATCAAGTCAACCCTCCTATTACGTTCCAGGTCAATTTGACTCAACTCTGTGTTCAATGTCTGTAAAAACATAGTTAACATACTTGTTTCAGCTAAATTTTTCCCCAACTTTACGGATAAAACATGAATTTTTCTCAAATCTGCTAGTGCAGTAAAGTGGACTGAGTGTTTCAGGGCAGGAGTCGCAGGACAATAGATCTGGGGGCATCAACTAGGTACAAAAAGTTGGCCAAGGTGTTCGTTTTTCTTTTATAATGACCTCATAGATAGAGTCTAAGGGTTTTACAAAAAAATTCAGAACGGCAGAGAATGTAATCATTTGCAAATTCACAGAATCCAGAAACACAGAATGCGGAAAAAATAATCCTAAAATCCTTAAAATCATTATTTTCAGTTTGATGATGATTATGGCTCTAAAGTGTCTCCTACACTCTACTCAAAGCAAAAGGAACCAAAAAAATTCACTCTCTGGAGACTGCAGGAAAGCACAGAAATCCACGAATAGGAGTCGTTCGGGCCGAATCGGCGTTTCCTTGGCTCAGTTCCGTAACTCCTTTCTGCTGCTGTGTACCTCCCTCCCTCGTTCAAATTCGGCGCTTCTGTTCTCCTGCCCTCCCTCTTCCGCTGAGCCCCGAAGCCGCCTGCTGAGATGTCACGGTTGATTAGGTTGCTGGCTTACTGCAGGGAAAGCTAACCTTAGTAACGTTATTTCTGTCAGCCTACTTACTATTGAAATTACTTTAGTGTTAGCCTCTAAATGCCGGTGTGTTGTGAGCATTGGTTCTGAGAACAGGAAATAAATCTTAATGGGGGAATGGTTTTGGACACAACACTGGATTTATTTGCTAATATGCTTTGCACATTGGTTGTGAAACGTCTGTGTGAGCGTTTATTTGCTCGATAGAGATTCACATTGTGGTGTCAATCCTAGTTAGGCTCTATGTAGACCTTTTATGCAAGCTAACATGTTTACACATTGTGTGCGCAAAATCACCATGTTTGGTTGAGGCAACTCAGCGCTGTTATCATTATGAAAATAAGAAGCGAATGTCGGCAATTCTTTGCCCCCACGTCAACCCAATAGGCTAAAATGCCTGCAATGTTGACATATGCTGTGTGTAAAATCTATACATGGCTGTCTCTGTTGTGATTACAAGCTAACATCTGCATCTGTGAGCCTCTGTGATGTCTACAAGTTATGACTGAACAATATTTCTATTAATTTTCTTGCCTGGGAAGTACATAGTGAGGTCATATTCATCCAGAAATTTTTACAACTCCAACATAGTTCAACACTGACAGTGAAAAATTTCGCTCTCCACTGAAAACCGGCGCTCTGTGAGCAGCGAACCTGCTCTCAGCGAGAGGGGGTGTGTCGGTTTCTGAAGGGATGAGACAATGCTTTAAGGGGAGGGCGTTTGACGTCGGAAGAAGCACAGAGGGGGTCAGGGAGGTGTGCGTGGCGGATAATTCGTAGACTAGAGCTTTAATTAGAAACAAAGTTTTGAATCAAAATTTGTTTTTGATTTTTTGTGTGAGTTTGACCTTGACCGTTGACATAGAAACTTAAAAAAAACTTAAGGTCTGCAGTGAGTAACCCCTGCTAACATGTCTACGGGTTTTGTTGAGATTGGTGTAGGATAAATGGCAAAAGCATGTGTAACTATCCAACTGACAGACAGACATCTAACGCAACCGACTGATATACATGCAGAAATTGCAGGCAGTGAGCTAGTTTACCAACTTTGGTATTTGGCTGATGTCATATTTGCATTAGTTGGCTACCGTCATATTTGGTGCATGCCAGCTAGTGAAATGCTTATTACAGCTCAATGCAAGCTAAGTAGCAAATAATGGCTATTCACTGTTTTTATTTTTTATTTTTATAGCCAAGCTAGTTATACTTGGTGAATATTAATGCTTACTAGCTTGCTAAACAACAGTAAGTGACAGAACACAGTAACTGGTTAGTTTACTATCAATTTAGCTATGTACAAAACCCAAAACCAGTGAAGTTGGCACGTTATGTAAATCGTAGATAAAAACAGAATACAATGATTTGCAAATCCTTTTCCACAAAGAAATCCACAAAGAAAATCAGGTTGACATGGAACATTCGGAACACGATAAGACAATCCAAACATATCCACAGACAGAGAATTAAAAAACACACAAACTGTCGTAATTAAAATATAACAGTGATGCACAGCACGTTTAAAAATCCACAGCATCGCTTGTTCATCTGTATCCTAAACAACATGTTTGTCATTCAGTATTTATATATCGGTTGACTGTTGTTTTATGAGCTGGAATCACCATTAGTGGCCCAATGTGTAAGAAAGGTACTTCCCCCATTTTATGCAATGCGCCTCCACCTTATCAAGCAGCCTATAAGATAACTGTTCTAGGGCAGCAAGCTGGACAAGAGAAGCGAGCCACAGGGATAGTCCTGGTGCAGAGGGAGCTCTCCATTCCTTAACTAGGAGTTTCCTCCCTAACGTAAGGACAGTCTGTACCCAATCAGCAGGTGGTGGAGTCAGATCACCTAATGCAGAGGGATCACCCAAGATAAACTGAGTGGAGGAGAAAGGTAAACTCATGCCGATAATTTTTTCCACACTGGCATGTATAGCGGACCAAAACTCCTGAATTTTTGGGCAGCTCCACAGCATGAGCGCTGAAGTTTTATCTCTGTCAAGACACCTCCAGCATTCTGAGTTGTCAACCGAACCCACTTTGTGCAGCCTGGATGGAGTCCAGTAAACCCTATTTAATATTTTGAATTGAATTAATCTTATCCGCAGTTCCCTCGACATTTTCTTCCCATTCCTAAGAATTCTAGCCCATTCTGCGTCTGTAAATTATACCTTTAGGTCAGTTTCCCATGTCAGTTTAAGTGATGATATATTGGAGTCTGAGGCTGTTCGAATCATAGAATAGTTGGCAGAGGCCAAAAATTTGCACCAGCAGGTGTCTTAACTGTAAATACTTCAGAAATTCACGATGTGGCGATTGAAATTCCTGTCCAAGTGCCTTAAAAGATTTTAATGTTTCATCCTGATACAAGACCCCCAGAACCCTGATCCCATTCCGAAACCAAGACCTCCAGAGGAATGGTGATTTATTAATGCAAAGCTTGGGATTATGCCAGATTCCTGCAGACCTATGGAGATTGGGATCAAATTTAAGGTGGATTACTTTTGTGAACAGCCATGTTGATGGAAAGCTGAGGATCATCCTCAATACTCCTCTCTGTGGAGAACATTTTTTACTGACTTTCATCTGACCCTGCTGAAAATTCCAGCTTTGACCAGCCTAGGTTGGTCAGGCTGGTTTAAGCTGTGTTTTGGACAGTTTTAGCTGGTCAACCAGCCCTTCACCAGCTGACTCCAGTTGAAAATACCAGCTTAACCAGCTTTGACCACCTTCATCAAGCTATAGAGACCAGCTACACCAGCTATGACCAGCTAACAACACAACTCAGACCATCTTAATCCAGCTTAGAATTCAATCTGCTGGAATTATTAGCTGGTTTAAGATGGTCTGAGCTGTCTTCTTAGCTGGTCATAGCTGGTGTAGCTGGTCCCTATAGCTTGATGGAGGTGGTCAAAGCTGGTTAAGCTGGTATTTTCAACTGGAGTCAGCTGGTGAAGGGCTGGTTGACCAGCTAAAACTGTCTAAAACACAGCTTAAACCAGCCTGACCAGCCTAGGCTGGTCAAAGCTGGAATTTTCAGCAGAGGAGACAACAGATTCACAGGTAGTCCGCCCATATTGGTAAATGCAGCCGACCCGACCATATCCCCAACCGGGCTTCATTCTCTCTTCCCACTGACATACTCTTGTCTGCAGCAGCGTTAGCCTTGGTGCTCATCAGTGAGTTTACCGGTAAGTCACACCATGAGTAGTTATTTTAATTATAGTGGTTAATTCGCTGGCTAGCTGGGTAGTCCACTGTAACTGCAATATATTGTGCAGATTGTGCTGCTCCTTCATATGATTTAGAGTTATGGCACTGCGTGGACGTAGCTGCATTGACAGCTCAGGCCCGTTGCTGGGTTTCATTTACTTATTTGCTTTTCATAGTATCAGGCTTCAGTGACTTTTCTAGCATGGTCTGGGTTAATACCCTTTTCTCATTGGCTGGCGGGTATGGATTAAAACCATGGAACCGCACAGGCAGTTCGGCCTACGGTAGTTTAACTGTTCGAAATTCATCCGCTAGCCAAACTGTAACCATAGCAACATTAGCGCATTGGGCATGGGCGTAGCCAGAAATTTTTCACTGCAGTTGCTTAGTAGTTGCTATACAACAATTATTTCTGAAGCAAGAGAATTTTTTTTTTTTTCGAACTGCTGGATAGATGCTATTTGCAATATACTGCGCAGTTTGCACATCAGGCTTAGCTGAGGAGTTTTATTTAGCCAACTCCTGAAAAACAGGGATGGGACTAAACTCGTCAGTATTGTTCCACCTCGACTTGCTAGTGAATATTCAATAACTGATCCTGGGGTGCCATCTAGGGGTAGAACATTGTAACTGCGTGCATACATTTGCAGCTCCACGTCCGCTGGCGGACACATCTGCACATAGATACCATGCCGAGCAGTGCGAGCACCGTTGTTCTTCTGGAGCAAGCCAAATGCAGATAATCCTTAATTGATGAATTACATTCATATTTCAATTTGTCACGAGTAACGAAGTGGCCAGTGTCAAATTAACGACTTGAAAGTATCATTTTTTTCTTTTAAATGTAGTAAAAGTCTCGGTTTAAAAAAAAAGGGACGTAAAGTACAAATCCTCAAAAAAAAAAAAAAATTAAATATAATAATAATAATAATAATAATAATACTACCACACACACACACACACACACACACACCACTACTTAAAGAACACTATACACCTGTTCATACCTAGCTGGCTTCCCGTTACGTTAGCCAACAATGAGAAACGGCAATCACAATGCTAAGTTAGCCAGCTAGGCAACGTTACCATAGATTTGCCATGCAGACCGTATTCTTCAATCAATCCCAAATTAGCATGCATTAGGGAGATTTGATGGCTTCGATTTTGACAGATGTATATAAAAAAAATAAAACGACTGCGAGACGTCTTCTGCCCGTACTTACTGTCGTCATTACACATAATATCTCTCGGTCATCTAACGTCAAAACACATCATTTTATTTGGACAATATACAAAGTTAAGCTGAATTTCAGTTGCCTTACGCTTCAGCAGATATCTACCCATGTTTGCACTCTGCTGTTGTGAGGCTGAGTTTCCAACGGTCCCGCTTCTTTGCTTTTTCTTAGCTAACGACGTAACATTAACATAACGTTACTAGCAACCCCCCCTGGCTGCCGCCTGGCAATGAGTATAACAAAAACCTAGCTAGTCATTTATATCCAGTAAATTTGACGAAGTCAAATGGGTTATAAGTTACATCCTATGGGGCAGTTAACAATAGGTGCTCCAGCAATAATGACCGTAAATATAAAAGCAGCAAAGTAATTGTCATCAGGTGACTCTGCCCTAACCCTGACACCAGATTGAAGCCTTAATTGGTTAATTGATTCATCTGCACTCCTAGATTCCGAGCCTGAGGCCATAATTGACAAACTGACTCGCAATAATTAACTCCGACCAAACACAGGTGTGCAGCCTCGGCTGAGTGCTGTGATTGGAGGGCAGGGGATAGGAATTATGCTTTTTAAGCCCTTCTCTTTCAGTCTGATGGGAGATTTGTCATAGGTGTGACATGTTTTTGGAGAGTTCTGGAAGAACTGCTGGGCTGTGCTGCAAATGGAAGAGGACTTATTGACTTTGGACTGAGAACCAAATGCTTTATGAGCTAAGTAGACCCAGATTGAAGAGTTGAAATCTCCTTGTCTGATTGGTTAATGGACCCCCTTCTCCTCTTCTACATTATGTCAGAATTGTTGGGATTTTAAAGCTGAGATTTTTAAAGCGTCTCACTGTAGCCCCAATTCAGTAAATGAGACCATGCCAACCTGCTTGTTCTACTCCCTCCATTTGGTTCCCCTCTTGAACTACTGCCCATCCGCCACCTCAAAGTAATTGCCTGCCTTTGGATTCAAATTTTCAATTGTTCCTCACCTGAACCTTTTTTGTGCATGTGCTGTGCTTTAGTACCCACATTTTGCTGTGAAACCCTACCCCCAGGCTCTGAATACAAGGTGGTGCTGGACAGGGTTGCCAGCTGGACTGCCAGGACCCTAAAGAGCAGTGCTCATTGAGTGGGGGAGTGTGGACTAAGGTGGCATCCAAGAACCCATTCAAGATACCCCCAAGACGCCAACAGCGCCCCCTTTCTAAAAGACTGGTTTTATTCAAATATCCCTCTGCTGCCATTAAAAAAAAATTTTCTGATTTGTTCTCTTATTGCTGTGTCCCTCCTCAGGGTAGATGGGTATACAGTGGTTGGCCTAGTGCCCCCAGCCTGTCACAATCACGATTCATTTACGAAGAAGTTGTTTTTGTGGTTATGAAGGAAGCTAACGTGTCTACTTTGTGTAACAGCAACTGCTGACAGTTCGCTAGCTACGTGCTATGCCAACAAACTGATTTCAGCTTGCTGGCTCGACGAAAATGTAAGTTCATTGTAATTGCAGGTAGCAAGTTGGCTGCAATCTCCGTAATCACGCATAATGTTATGCATTATATGTTTCAGTTGGAATCCATCACCAAATAATTAGCTGGTAAAAGGATATTGGCGTGCGCAAAAACCTTCTCCATGAAGGTAAATTGAACTAAGTTGGCTGGTTTAGCTTAGCCTATGGTATTGGCTATGAGAAGGTGTGCCGCCTGTTTAATGATTACCAGCTTGTTTTTAAGTGCAAAACTTTCACCAAAAAATTCTGAATGATTTGATATTGCTAGCAAATAACCATGGTATAAGCGGGATATTCAACTCAAAGGTGTGCATTACTGGATTTTAAGGCACTTCTCGTAGGCACCCACCCTCTGGGTTATTCACCTCGGCATTGTGCCTTTAAAACTGATGCACACCCAGAAGTTAATTATCCCTTATGTAAAAAAAAAAAAAAAAAGCTTTTGAAGTAGTAACTGGTGCTGTTTTTCCTTTCTTTTGGCTAATTGGTGCATGGTTTGGCTACATGGAGCAGAAAAGTTTTGTCTCCAGTTAATAGGAAGCGCGATAGTAACTAAGGCAACGGTAGCTTTAAATATCCATATGTCTGTATTTGATGCAGTTATTGTTTATTGGTACGCAAATGAGGAATTAAAGTGGCAGCATATTTCTTTTAGAATCAAACTTAGATGTTATAAGTATGCTCACCTCCTGGCTGGCGAACGCATCCTGCGGGTGCTCTGTCAGGGAAGCTCCAGACACAGACTCAGTGAATCCCACAGATGTTACTAAAGCACCGTTTAGATAACACTTGTGGGTGAAACCAACAAAATATTTTATCAGATGTGCTTTTTGTTTAGACGGCGACAGCGTTTTTGGGGATTAAAAACGCAAAAAAGTGAAACCACCTTCTAGAGTGGGAATCTTAAACACTTCCCCCTCACGTCTCCGTCTAAATGGTTAAAAATGCGAAAAGTGTGAACACGGTTCACGTTGGCTCTCGTCGCATCGCGTTTATGTCACAGGCATGTGCCAGTACTAAGAAGGACTGGAAAAGACAAACCTGTTGGATCATTTTCACGTGGCGGACGTGCGAGCTGCCCTACCAGTTCAATTAAACAGCTAAGAGTCTTTACCAAATTTTTACAGACAGTATTACTGAGCAGAGAAGGCGCATTAATTACCTTCATCAAATCATTGATCTACGGATACGGTGGAGGCGAACCAGACGACTTTACACGAGAACCGAGAGAACTAGTCAATGGTGGGAGAACTTTGTGAATGGTGTAGTCGATGATTGTGCATGGAGTGAAAACTTTCATAAGTCAATGCATTGACTTTGAATGTAATCTGTTGCGCGAAAAATTCGTTCACGTCCGGTGTGAAAGCGGCTTATTGCTCCCATTTTTCACAAGCAAACGCTGGTTATTGCCACGCAGTAGTGAACCATCACCACAGGCAATTTCTGAAAAAGCCGTTTAGCCTGGAGCTTTCGCCCCTTCGTCATACACCAGCGCAGAAGCTGTTCGTTACTCCACGCTAATGACACACCACAGTTATGCACACGAACCAGCAGGTCCTTATAATACACACCTAAGCAGTCTATAAGTTGTTGGTCCACTTTTTGCTGCTCCTCACTGTCCACGTTTCCCTTTAAACTCAGACCCACCGGATTTCTACGGTGTCCGGTTTACACTTGGGAATTTTGACCCGTTCTACAAATGTGTCTGTATGGGGTGAATTCTAGCTTTCCCTCAATCCTAGTTAGAGTAGAAACGCTGGTGTAACTCACCATAGTAACCAGAGGTAGACAGCAAATTCGAGCTTGAGCTGCCAGACTTTCACACTGCGTCTTCCACTTTCGCTATCGTGTTTATTAGAACAAGTTCATTTGATTAGATCAATACATTAGATCTATGTACTGCATTCCTTCTCAAATGGCAGACGCGTCTCAGTTCCACTCTGGGAAGGCGGACCCTGAAAACTGCGTTCCGCTGCCTCATCCCACCCAGATCCGCCCTCCACAGAGCTGGCCAGTAAGAAGAAAATGGGCATACGGGGAGTGGGGGCCATAGCGGAAGAGTCGCTCTAACGAGGCGTTTCAGGCAGAGATTACAATGGACCACAAATGGGGGTTTTTGAGGATTGCAGTATGAGCTAAGTAAAGACCCATTTTTGGAATTTGACTCTAGGGGAGTCTGAGATCAAAATATAAATTTGTAAATGTGGCATAAAGGTCTCCTTTAATTTATGAAAGAGTACTCAAATGGAGGCTCTACTCCATCAGAACAGTACTTTGGACTTTGTGTAAGGCCCGCATGGTAATAGAATGTGCATTTAGTCGACTCAAGGCCAGGTTTGCAACTCTGAGGTGGCCAATTGACATAAATCTCGACCTGCTAAGTGTCATTTATGCATGCTTCATCCTTCACAATTACAGTGAGGCCAGTAATGACACTGTAGATCAACAGGTTGAGCAGGTAGCCATACAGTGTGACAAGGATCTGCAGTCTCCCACACAGCTATCTCACTGACTGTAATGAAAGCAGAAAGAGAGCGAGGAGAATCCTCACCAAGTACATTGTACCTTCACCTTTAATGGCCTACGGACTATAGTCTTTCACTGTCCATATGTGCAGAGTCTAATCTTGATCTATTGAAATATAATAAACCACTTGTTCTTTACTTTGTTTTTATTGCAACAGCTGTTTTCACTCGTGCATCATTTGGCAGCATCACAATGTCTACACTGCTGCCTGTAAAGATCCGGTACAATCGATGGAATATACTCTTGGCTGTTTAATAATAATATCAAAGTCAGTTTCCTCCTGACTGGTTGAGTGCAACCTGAGTAAGTGGAAAATATTCAAGTAAACAAAAGTCTAAATCACAATAAAACTGTTTGAACTCAAAATAAATGTCCTCCTGGGCTTCGTACTCCTGTATATCATTGCACATCTATAAGAGTAGGCAGGTAGCATTAATACTGAAAAATAAAGTGTCACAGTAACATTGGTGCTAATAAGAGTACGCAGGTAACATTTAGAACTAAACAACTAAACTAACTAACTAAACTAAACAACTAAACTAAACAAAAAGTCACAAAATGTAAACAAACTTTCAGTATTTTAGTGTTATGGCCCCAATTTGTTATTACATTTACGACAGCAAGGGATGACAGACACAATTTTAAAACTTAAACACATTTAATTAAACAAATACTTTAACTAATCTACTATCAACTCTAATGACCAAGATTGGTAAATATAAAAACAGAAATATTTACAGTCCCTTTGGTTGGGTTCCTTGGTGATGTCCTGGGTGAGGAAAATGCTCTAACACAGGCAAAAATCCACTAAAAGCTTCACAGGTCTTGAACAGAATGACAGGTCTGGTCACATGTATCCTTCCCCTTGCAATTTCTCCTACTACTTTACTGTCTCAGTTTTACTCCTTATATACTCTTTTGCAGACCGCTCCCACCTTTTAGGCTTTTTAAAAATTTTTCTCTGGGACTTGTCCCAGACATGCCTAAAACATGCCCAAACCTATCTCCAGTCTGGGCTTAACAAAAAAAAGGTAAATACTGCCATTTAGTGGCCTCTATTCACATTACATTAGTAAAATTTTGAACTCCGTTATTCTTCTGAGCTGTGTCACTAGCCGCCTATAATGACTGATAGTCATTTTCTTCCTGATCTGTGTGTTACACCCAAACACGCCTTCTTTGCCAACTTGCGCTGCAATGAGGGACAGAGGCAGGACAGAGGAGTACTTGCACCAGACTACGCCGGGTACGAAATTGCAACATACCCCTGGACACACCCTGTCGGCGCGGCGCACCCCCATTCGCCCCCCCACTGCGCCTGGTCTACGATGTTCAGAAACAGACCAAAGTCACACGCACTGGCAGAAGAAGCCTGAGAAATGGTTCCACTTCGTTAAAATCAACCTAAAGTCAAATGTGGATGTAAAAATGTAATCATATAAATGATTAGTGTTATTTTAAAATCAGTTCCTCTGTACCTCGGGCAGATGTTTCTGGTGTGATGGGCTGAACAGGTGTTGTCTCACCCGGTTGGCTCTCTCCTTCCATCCAACTTCTCTGTAGTTCGTCCATTTATTTATATTCATCAGGTTTCCTTTAATCTGACAAAAAAGATACAGTTCACTCATAAATGACACAGAAGTACCACGTGTCCATCCAGATGTTTCTAGATTTGACTGGCCATGTTTCACCTTGATATAATGGTTAACCCTTCAAGCCAATCAGCTGTGCAGTAAAGTTTCGATCTGAGAAGTGAAGCGTTGATGTAGGAGAGAAGAGAAGAAGACAGAGTGTCTAATGCTAAATGTTGGGTGATGGTTCTCAGAATGTTTGGATTTGCACCCTAATTTCTAATGATTATATAACCAAACATTACAAAACTAAAGATAAAACTCTTTTTACTTTAGCTTCTCTTCAGCTGGGATGAGAATTCTTTAAAAATAGATGAGAGAATGCACTGCAAATAAAAAGATATTTTGACGTATATCGTGCTTGCCTCTGTCAGAATGCTGAAGATGAAGAGGAATTTCACTTTGGGGTCTATTCTCCCATGCGCTTAAGTCGAAAAAAGCGCGTAGCTACGCGCTTTTCAGCCTAAGCGTATTCTCCCGTCGACTCAAGTCTGTGCATTACGCGCTCTGAAGGCAGTTACGCGCTTGGGGCGGAGCAAGGCCAAAATCGGGGCGTTTCCGTGCGTTTCTCATGCAAATAACACTTACGCGTATTCTCCCCCTGGCTTACGCACTTTTTCTGTTAAGCGCTTTTGAGGGCTGTATTAAGGTGAAGCACCGACATAAGGCGAAATGGAATATTGCGTTTGATGTCGGTTATAGGCCGAATTTTAACATTAATTTTATTTTATTTAACACGGTAAAGGTTGAGACATTCACTATTCGATTGTTCATCAATATTTTTAAACTACATTTCTCATAATCATAATAAATTATCAAACGAAATCATCATATGATATTACGCAACAGCCTGTTCTCTAATTAGGTCAATTACAAACGCATTACAAACAATTACAAACATACCGGTGGTCATCAAGGTCACAACTGCGCTGTCGGTCCTGGCATCTGGGTCGTTCCAGAGAGTGGCTGGTGATGTTATGCACATATCACAGGCGTCTGTGTCAAGGTGTCTGACACGGTTGACGCTATACTGCACCACGTCAGCCATTTAAAATTCCCCGTAACACCAACTGAAAGATGGAGAGTTAAGGGGGTTCTACCAGGTCGCCAGGTTCCCCAGTGTTGTGGTAGCCATTGATTGTACTCGAGTTGCAATCAGAACCCCTTCCACTAATAAGAATATGTACAGAGGCCGTAGACGTCGGCACAGCATTAAGCTATGTTTCCATTTATACGGCTGAAGTCAGGCGCCGGTGCAGACACGGGTACGTCAAAAATCGCATATCATTGTCTTTCTATGAAGTGTTTCCATCTACGCGATTTTCACCCGGCTCCTGGAGCGGAGCCGCATGCATATTTCTCTGATCTGATCCAGCGCACATGAATCGCACGAGGAATTCCCTCTAGTTCAAAGAGGTTTCCCCACTTTATTTTGTTAACAAACGAGTACCTTTGAAGCAATGTGTTCAGAGCAGAGCCGAGGTTTCTGCAGCAACATTGCCTACGTGTATGTATCAGTGTCAGTGAATCAAAAGCATTCTGCCGCTTCTGTCCTGTTTTCCACGGAACAAACAGGCTATTGTAGGAGGGGCTCATTTTCAATGCTCTGATTACGCTGGTTGAGAAGCGCTAAATTCTTTATTTATTATTTCATTATCGCGGCAATTTCTTTGTTTGCATGGCTTTAATGCCATGGTGGCTAGAGTAAGAAATAAAAAAGAGATGTCTGCAATAGCCTACTTCTTGTACTTGGCACAGACATACATAGGCCTACTATTATAGCCGCATATCGTGGGCCTGCTGATATAACCTCGTATCTTCAAAATGATAAACTTCACAGAAAAATAAATTAACATAAAATAAAGAATATATATATATATATTGATACATTTTAAATATAAATAAAATAAAACATGTTTAATTCTGCATGTAAGAATAGTGGACATACAAGTTTTTGTTTCTTATCAGTTTGGAGATACGAGGTTTTATCGGCAGGCCCACGATATTCAAATTTAAAGTCTGGTTTGCGTTTTCCATGGACCACAACTGCATTTTCATGGTTAATCAGAAAATCCTTGTTCCATATTTTCATGATAGCCATAATCAATGAGCTTCGTACAGAGTCTGCCTCTCTTTTGCATTAGTCACACCTCTTTCATAAGGCTGCCTACTTTCTGTAGTTAAGCGCTGTGGGCGTGATCAACGCAAGTAGGGGAGAATACGCGTAACTCAAAAGCGCCTAACTCGAATCGCGTAAAAAAGGACTTACGCGCTAATGGGAGAATAGACCCCTTTCAAAATGACAATGACCCAAAGCACACATCCAAGGTGACCAGGGCTTGGCTTCAGAGAAGGAAAACCACAGTCTTTGAATGAGCCAGTCAGAGCTCAGACCTCCCAATGAATATCTGTGGGATAAAAAGTGTAAAAAGTGCTTGAACAAAAAAATCACTACACAATTTGAAAGAACTTAGTGGAGTAGTGAGATGACATTCTGAAGTCTAGATGTGCAAAGAATAATGAGTTGAGTTGACATTTGACGTGCCACAAGCGGCCATTATGACTGCTACATTCTCATGGTTTAGAAATTATTTACACTCAATTACAGACTAGCCACAGTATCCTCTTTCACTGACTTTTCCTGAATAGTCAGTCTTTCCATGTCTGCGTCATAAGAATTACCTCAATGCCAAGCAAGCTTTCGCTCGGACTACCCCTGAGCTGGCATTAAATGGGTTGAGACCTGGGCGAACTCTCGTTTTCATAACATGATAGCGAAACGCTTCGGGGTAATTTCCAATTCTCGATAGACGACCCACCTGTCCACCCACCGACAAAACCCACCTATTTATTTTTATTTACACGAATCTTTATGATGTCAGTATTTTCTGCATATTTCCTGTGCAGACGACGGATGTAAGGGTTGTGTCACATAGCTTTATGACAAGCCTGGAAGACAGGAAGGTACAGACTAGACTCAGCTTGAAGTATATTAAGCCTTCGGCATGGCACTAAGGCATATGGAAATAAAATGGAATCGAGGTTCCTTGAAAACACTACAGTAATCCAATCAGCAAGTTAAAACATAAGTTAGCCAAGTATTACGTATAGGTAGAAAATTAAAAGGAAGCACGGCTCCTCGATAGTAAGTAAATTAAGCACTTAACAACAGTCTGCAAAGATTTTTACATGTAACAGGTAATACACAGAGATAATGTCAGTACAGAGACTAGAGCTACGACACAGACATGTGGCCTAAGCGAGACTTCACGAATACTAGTTGTGAAGTCTGGGTTTAAATAGCCCGCTGCTACCACTCAGTGGAATTGGAGTCAGGTGCAGGCAATGAGGAATGAGTGCTGGTGCGGTCTAGGTCTTAAAAGACCGGTGAGCTGGACAGCTGGAGGTGTGATCTTACAAAGGATAATCCATCTCATCTCACCTCTAGGTGCTGCAAAGTGCAACTTACCTGTCTTATATCTGTATCTGATATAAGGAAAAAGCTGTATGTTATGGCCCTAATTTGCTACGACATATAAGACAGCAAGGGATGACAGACAAAATTTTAAAACTAAAACAGATTTAATTCCACAAAGACTAACACTAACCTACAATTTGTACTACTGACCAAGATTGATAATATACAAGAAAAAAAATATTTACAGTCCCGTGAGATGGGGTTGCTTAGTGATGTTCTGGGTGAGGAAAATGCTCCAACACAGGCAAAAATCCACAAAAAGCTTCACAGGTTTTGAAAAGAGTGACAGGTCTGGTCACATGTATCCTTCTCCTTGCCATTTCTCCTCCTACTTTACTCTCAGTTTTTCTCCTTATATACTCTTTTGCAGACCCCTCCCACCTTTTAGCCTTTTTTAATTCTCTGGGACTTTCCTCCCTCAGACATGCCCAGGATATGCCCAAACCTAGGTCCAGACTGTCTTAACAAAAAAAAAAGGTCAATACTGCCATCTAGTGGCATTGTTTCATATTACAAGCAATAATAATAGTAATGATAATAATTGCAATTATTTACATTGGGGAGGCTCTTCTGCTATGGCCCCCACTCCCCGTGTGCCCACTTTCTTCTGATTGGCCAGCTCGGTGGAGGGTGGATCTATGGCGGGACGAGGCAGCAGAACGCAGTTTTCCTGGTCCGGCTCCAAAGTAAAACTGACGCGTCAACCGAAGGACTCAACAGGCATATTGTGCAATCTAACGCAGTACATGTGTATAGATCTAATGAAATTAACTTGTTCTAATAAACGCGATGGCGAAAGTGAAGTACAGCGGTTTTACTATACCGTAGCTCAGATGCAGGGAAAGCTAGAATCCACCCCATACAGACACATTTGTAGAACGGGTCGACATGCCCAAGTGTAGACTGTAGACCGTAGAAATCCGGTGGGTCTGAGTTTATAGGAAAACATGGACAGTGAGGAGCAGCTAAAAGTGGACTAACAGCTTATGGACTGCTTCGGTGTGTATTGGGACCTGCTGGTTCGTGTGCATAGCTGTGGTGTGTTGTTAGCGTGGAGAAACGAACAGCTTCCGTGCTGGTATATGACAGAGGGGCGAAAGCTCTAAGCTAAACGGCCTTTTCGGAAATTGCCCGTGGTAATGGTTTACTTTTTGCATCAGAACGACCAGCTTTTCCTCGTGGAAAATAGGCGCATTATAGATAGCTTGCGAGAGCTAGGCAGAGCTCTGGTTATGTCATGAACATAATACAGGTTTTACAGACCGTAATTTCCATCTGCGTGAACCGTTGCTTATGTGGAGCTAGCGAATCGATCACTTTTACAGGAAAGAACTTAATATTCAATCGATGGCAATGCAGTGTCTGTTGTACCGGACACGTGCGCCTGTGTGCTTCCCTATTGCTTTCACCGGTAGTATCAGAGAGCTTGCCCAGACATTGGAGATGTATCAGGCTGGTAATGGGTAAGTAAAGCGATCATTTCATAAGCACCCAAAAACGCACCCCAACCTCTGCAAAATCTATGTCTGGTCTAACTGCAGCCCAACTCGGCAGACACAAACAGCACCTCTCCGTTTAGCTTCAACTCTAATGGCTACTGTTATGGCCCCTTTTTTGTTATTACATTTATAACACAACAGCAACAGCAAGGGATGACAAACACAGTTTTAACAACTAAAACACATTTAATTTTTAACAAAGACAAAGACTAATAACAACCTACAACTAAAGACCAAGATTGATAAATAAGAAAAAACAGAAATGATTACAGTCCCTTTTTGGTGGGGTGGCTTGGTGATGTCCTGGATGAAGAAAATGCTCAAACACAGGCAAAGAAATCCACAAAAGAAACGTCACAGGTCTTGAACAGAATGGCAGGTCTGGTCATCTTTTTGCAATTTCTCCTACTACTTTACTGTCTCAATTCTTTTCCTTATATACTCTTTTGCAAACCCCACCCACATTTAGACCTCCTTTTTTTTTTATTTTCTGAGACTTGCCCCAGACATGTCCAGGACATGTCTAAACATGACTCCAGTCTGAGCTTAACAAAAAAAAGGTAAATACTGCCATCTAGTGGCTTATATTCACATTACACCTCCATTCCAAAAGGGAAAAATTTTGACTCATAAAGGCAAAATTTTTCTTTTCAATACAAAATGGTAAAGTGAACACTTGTCTATATATACATATCATACACATTCAAACACGGGATAAGCAATCAGCAATTACATTGTCTGTACCCTTCACATGCTTAATTTCCATGTCAAACTCCTGTAAAATCAAACTCCAATTCAACAATCTCCGATTCTTGTTTTTCATCTTACTCAAAAACATTAACGGATTGTGGTCAGTGTACACAATCATTGGCTTTTGTCCTGTACAAACATAAACCTCAAAGTGTTGTAAAGAAAGGACCAGAGCCAACAGTTCCTTCTCTATTGTGGAATAGTTCCTTTGGTGGCGATTGAACTTCCTGGAGAAGTATGCCACGGGATGCTCAATGTCATCAGAGTCACTTCTCTGTAGGAGCACAGATCCACAAGCTTGGTCGCTAGCATCGACCGCGATGGAGAACGGTTTGTTGAAGTCAGGAGATTTGAGCACGGGGAAGTGACACAGCAGAGACTTCAGGTGATCGAAGGCTCTCTGGCATGCATCATCCCAGGTGAACTTTACGCCTTTCTTCAGTTGGTTAGTTAGACTGAGAGCAATCTCAGCAAAGTTCTTGCAGAACTTGCGGTAGTACCCGATCATTCCAAGGAAGCGGCGCAAAGCTTTTTTGTTGTCAGGAACTGGAAAGTCCATGATGGCTTGGACTTTAGCATTTATGGGTGCCACCTTACCCTGGCCTATGACGTAGCCAAGATAGGTGACAGTAGCACAACCAAAGTCACTCTTGCTCAGGTTAACAGTCAGGTTAGCCTGGGTCAGGTGCTGGAACAACGTCTCTACATCTTTTAGATGTTCTTCCCAGGAGTCACTCCATGTGATCAGGTCATCGATGTACGCACCCGTGTGTGGCAATCCGGCGATTGTAGACTGTATCATCCTTTGGAACGTGGCTGGGGCATTTTTCATGCCAAAGGGTAGGACTTCATACTGGTACAATCCAGATGGTGTGGCAAAAGCAGAGATGCTCTTGGCCCTCTCAGTTAAAGGCACACACCAATAACCCTTCAATAAATCAATCTTGGTCAGAAACTTTGCTTGCCCTACACTATCAATACAATCATCAATCCTAGGTATTGGAAACACATCAGTTCTAGTTACAGCATTGACTTTGCGATAATCTGTACAGAATCTAGTACTTCCATCAGGTTTTGGAACTAGCACACAGGGTGAACTCCAATCGGAGTTGGAGGGTCTGATAATATCATGTTTTAACATGTACTCAACCTCTTTCTCAGCAATCCTTCTCTTTTCAGGATTCATCCGGTATGGATGCTGTTTTATTGGTTTGGCATCACCAACATCTACATCATGAGAGGCTATAGTAACTCTCTTTGGAACATCAGGAAACAAATCCTCATATTTCTTGATCAATCTTTCAAACTGATCTCTCTGTGAGGGTTCTAAGTGCTGGAGTTTTACATCAAGATTTTGCAACACTTCAGTGTTTGACAATTTACATGAAAGAACTTCAGCTTTAATTCTTGGTTCATCATCTTGAAACTCCCCCTCATCTTCACACGTTTCGACCATTGGAGAATCTGAAGTGACAGCTGCAACTCTAGCATTTCTGTCATGATAAGGCTTCAGCATGTTAATGTGACACAACTGTTTTGGTTTTCTCCTATCCGGAGTCTTCACAATGTAATTGAGATCATTGAGTTTCGTCAGAATTTCATATGGACCATGAAATCTAGCCTGCAATGGATTGGATTGCAAGGGAAACAACACAAGGACCTTGTCTCCTGGTTTAAACTCACGGCTTCTAGCCTTAAGATCATACCAAGTTTTCATTTTTCCCTGACTTGATTTCAAGTTCTCTTTGGCAAGGTCACAAGCTGCACGCAATCTTTCCTTGAACTTGCTAACATAATCTAACAGACTGATATGCGGCTCTTTCTCTTGCCATCGTTCACTCAATAATAGCAAAGGTCCTCTCACTTCATGACCAAACACTAGCTCAAATGGACTGAATCCAGTAGACTCCTGCACTGCTTCTCTAGCTGCAAACAACAGCAAATGAACCCCTTCATCCCAGTCTTTCTCATGGTCATAACAATAAGTCCTCATCATTGTCTTGAGAGTGGAATGAAACCGCTCTAAGGCACCCTGACTTTCTGGATGATAGGCACTAGAAAGAATCTGTTTTGCACC
Organism: Gymnothorax reevesii; assembly: GCA_029721435.1. Taxonomy (NCBI): domain Eukaryota; kingdom Metazoa; phylum Chordata; class Actinopteri; order Anguilliformes; family Muraenidae; genus Gymnothorax; species Gymnothorax reevesii. Next base: position 10,825,299 of record CM056579.1, on the reverse strand, counting down.
TAGTTCATACACAACCTGCTGAAACAATCCTGAAGTGAAATTGCTACCTTGGTCTGACTGAATTTCCCTGGGAAGACCAAACAACGTGAAGAACTTTATCAAAGCCTTTGAGATTGCAGTTGCCTTGATGTTACGTAGAGGTACGGCTTCGGGGAATCTGGTAGATGCACACATGATTGTCAACAAGTACTGATTTCCAGATCTAGTCTTGGGTAATGGACCAACACAATCAACAATGACCTTAGAGAATGGCTCCCCAAATGCTGGGATAGGCTGCAATGGAGCTACAGGTGGGTCTAACTGGTGTTTTCCAACTACCTGACAAGTGTGACAGGTTTTGCAAAAGTTGGAAACGTCTTTCCGAAGCCCAGGCCAAAAGAAGTGTTTCATGATCTTATCAACAGTCTTGTTAACACCAAGATGACCTCCTAAAGGTAAACTATGAGCCATTGTTAAGATCTCATTCCTATAGACCTTCGGAACAACAATTTGCTTGACCACTGCCCAATCTGCATTGGCAGGGATATCAGGAGGGCGCCACTTCCGCATCAACACACCATCCTTGAGATAATACCCAACTGGAACTGCGTCTATTTCTTTATCAGGAAGGGCTCTCCTCTTTAGTACACAAATTTCAGGATCATTAGTTTGCTCCTCAATCAACCGCTTTCTGGACAGAGACAAGTCTCCAGACACATCAGAATCACCAGACCCATCCGGCTGGCTGAATAGAGAACTGATAAAAGTATCTGATAAGTCCTCAAACGGAGAAACCATAGTAGGCCAATCAGAGTCATGAGGCGAACCACCTGAGTCCTGACTATTCAATGTATTGGACGGCACCACATCATCTTCTTCTTTAGCCTTCTTGGCCATAGCACGAGTCACTGCGCAAGAAGGATACAGAGATGGGTCCTCATCCCCATCTTCAGTGCTCGGCTGTGAAGTAAGATGTACAGGGGGAACTACTTTGCCCCCAGCCAGGTCATTGCCTAGCAACAGAGAAACACCCTTTATAGGTAGACTTGACATAAGTCCCACCTTTACCTATCCTGTAACTAAATCTGACTTCAAGAATATAGAGCGCAGGGGTACAGATACAGTCCTCCCTTCAATACCTTGTACAAGTATGAAATCCCCTGAAGCGGTCTCATCACGTAACTCCAAGGAGTCCATCAACAAAAGTGACTGAGAAGCTCCGGTATCCCTCAGGATATATATGGGGACAGGAGTAGTATGCTCATTCAGAGCCACAAATCCCTCTGACACAAATGGAAGAAATTCCTCTCTCACAAAGTCAGCTGTATTAGGCTTTTTAGCCCCACAAGAAGCAGGCAATTCAGCAGATCGGTTATCTACTACAGGGGTTTCTAACCTTGTTTTCACAAAGGCATTTGGTTTGGTATCCTTTTCTTTTTCTTTCTTAGCTTTAAGGAACCAACAGTTAGTTGTAACATGACCAGATTTCTTGCAATAACTGCAAACTAGACCACTTTTGTCACTGTCAGCTTTCACACTTTGATCAGACCTGTTACTGGATTTCTGAGCACCATCACCAGATTTGTCTTTGTCTTTGGGTGAGGAATCTTGGGTATCACCATAACCCTTTATCTGAAATTGGGACCATCTATTATTACTGCTAGACTGAAATTTGGACTTATGTGTGAGAACATATTCATCTGCAAATTTGGCAGCTGATTGCAAATTCAGTGCTTGCTTCTCATTAAGGTAGGTCTTAACATCATCTTTAACACAGTTCTTGAATTCTTCAACTAACACCATCTCTTTTAGTGAGTTGAAATCATCCTTGACCTCCATAGAAGTACACCAGCGTTCAAAGCAAACCTGCTTTTCATTAGCAAATTCAACATAAGTCTGATTTTCAGATTTCTTCAGACCTCTGAATTTCTGTCGGTAAGCCTCTGGAACCAACTCATAAGCTCTCAAAATAACCTTTTTGACAACCTCATAATCAGAGGAATCATCTGCAGACAAAGCCGAATAGGCTTGTTGAGCTTTACCCTTGAGAACAGTTTGCAACATCAGAGGCCAGTGTTCCTTTGGCCACTGGCAACTCTTTGCTACCTTTTCAAAACACTGGAAATAGTTGTCAACATCCTTTTCTGAAAATGGAGGCACCAGTTTTACCTCCTGACTGGCACAAAATTTATTCTTAGTTTCAATTTTAATTTTTAGTTGCTCCATTTGGAGTCTTTCTTCTCTATCGAATTTCTCTAATTCAAAATCTCTCTGTCTCTGTCTCTCTCTTTCTGCTCTTTCCTCTTTCTCTCTCTCAATTTTCTCTTCTCTAGCTAATTTTTCTAACTCAAACTGCCTTTGTTTTTCTTTTTCTTCCCTCTCAAATTCTCTTTGTTTTTCTTTTTCCTCCCTTTCAATCTCTAGCATTTTTAATTTAAGTTCCATTTCTATATTTGGATTTTCCACTGGAAACTGTTCCAGATCTCCTGGTGCAAACACATTTTCATCAATGTAATATTCAACTATCTCTCTAGCCAGTCTTGCTTTTCGCATGGCTGGTTTTACCTCTGTCAGCTCCAACTGTCTGCAAATTTCTAGCAGTTCTGTCTTTTTAAAAGACTTCAAAACCCCTACGGTTGGTGATGCCAAGAAATCATCCATTGCTGTTGTCAATATATATGTATTCAATTAAAAAAAAATCAATTTTACAATTTGAAATGTTAGATTTTTAATAAATGACTCACAAAATGGTCTATCCCGGACCTTGAGCCCCCAATTTGTTATGGCCCCTTTTTTGTTATTACATTTATAACACAACAGCAACAGCAAGGGATGACAAACACAGTTTTAACAACTAAAACACATTTAATTTTTAACAAAGACAAAGACTAATAACAACCTACAACTAAAGACCAAGATTGATAAATAAGAAAAAACAGAAATGATTACAGTCCCTTTTTGGTGGGGTGGCTTGGTGATGTCCTGGATGAAGAAAATGCTCAAACACAGGCAAAGAAATCCACAAAAGAAACGTCACAGGTCTTGAACAGAATGGCAGGTCTGGTCATCTTTTTGCAATTTCTCCTACTACTTTACTGTCTCAATTCTTTTCCTTATATACTCTTTTGCAAACCCCACCCACATTTAGACCTCCTTTTTTTTTTAATTTTCTGAGACTTGCCCCAGACATGTCCAGGACATGTCTAAACATGACTCCAGTCTGAGCTTAACAAAAAAAAGGTAAATACTCCCATCTAGTGGCTCATATTCACATTACACTACAATCAGGCAAAGTTATGATGAAACTGTCACATTGATGCTTAGCGAAGTAACACAAGCATACCGATCATAAGTGCTGCATATACAGTGCCCTCCATTATTATTGGCACCCCTGGTTAAGATGTGTTCTTTAGCTTCTAATAATTTCAGTTTTTTTTCGAAATAATATAGGACCACAATGACAAAAGAGGAAAATCCAACCTTTAATTCAAGTGCATTTATTCAGTGGGAAAAAAAACTCCACATTAAGAAATAATTCTTTCACATCAAATCGTGTGTGCCACAATTACTAGCACCCCTGATGTTAATACTTTGTACAACCCCCTTTTGCCAACAAAACAGCACCTAATCTTCTCCTATAATATTTCACTGGATGGGAGAATACAGAAAGAGGGATCCTCTCTTTGCACAATCTCTCTAAATCATCCAGCGACCTGGGTCCTCTCCTCTGCACTCTCCTTTTCAGCTCACTCCACAGGTTTTCAATGGGGTTGAGGTCTGGGAACTGAGATGGCCATGGGAAGAGCTTGATTCTGTGTCTGGTGAACCATTTCTGTGTAGATTTGGCCTCTATCTTGGTCTCATCTGACCAAAGCACACAGTCCCAGTTGAAGTCCCAGTATCGCTTAGCAAACCCCAGATGTTTGCGTTTATGACTGTGAGTGAGAAAAGGCTTTTTCCGTGCATGCCTCACAAACAGCTTGTTGGCATATAGATAGCACCTGATGGTTGTTTTGGAGAGTCTGTGACTGCAAGATGCTACCATTTGTTGCAATTCTTTAACAGTGAGCTTTGGAGAACTTTTTATTTCTCTTACCATCCTCCTCACTGTGCGTGTCGGCAAAATAACCTTGCGTCCTCGTCCAGGCTTGTTTACCACTGTTCCAGTTGTTTTAGACTTCTTAATGATTCCTCTGACAGTAGATATGGGCAGGTGCAGGCGAGTGGTTATTTTGTTGTAGACATTGCCTGACTTGTGAAGGTCAACACACATCTGCCTTACTTGAATGGTGAGTTCCTTTGTCTTTCCCATAATGACGAGTGGATAAGAGAAATGGCCCCTGTGTCACATCATATTTATATCTCAGGGAAACAGGAAGTGATGATTTATTAATTAAATGTTCCTAGATACTCTGATCAACTTTGTAAACTACTGTAGAAATGACAGAAATACTTCAATTACATTTATTTTCTAGGAATTGTGATTGTGCAACAGGTCATTTTATGAAAAACAATTATTTCCTTGTCAGGGATTTTTTTTCACCCTTCAAATTCACTTGAGTTGAAGGTTACATTTTTCTACTATTTTCAGTGTGAGAGTATGCTTCTGTAATAAAAATGTAATTTATTTTAAGGCTTTTAACACATCTTAACCACGGGTGCCAATAATTATGTAGGGCACTGAAAGTTAACCAGGAGCATTTTTAATTTGCAGAACACGAAAACGAACATGCAGTAGCTGATAAGCGATCATGACTTTGAAGTTAATCTGTCATGCGAAAAATTTGTTTTGCGTCCGGTGTGAAAGCTGTTTCTTCACGAGCCCATAACACCTGTTTTCATATCTTTGCATTGACTTTGAATGTAGCTACTCTGTCACGCGAAAAATTTGTTTCGCGTCTGGTGTGAAAGCGGCTTGTTGTCCCATAACGTGTATTCACGTCTTAGCATTGACTTTGAATGTAGGCTAATCTGTCCTGCGAAAAATTTGTTTTGTGTCTGATGTGAAAGCAGCTTTATGGATAGTACACGACGGCTAGAGAGAGCTCAGTTATGTTATGAACATAATACAGGTCATGCAGACCGTAAGTTCCGTTTGCGCGGACAAGTTGCTTACGTGGAGCTAGCGAATTGATCACTTCTGGTAGCACCAGAGAGCTTGCTCAGACATTTGTGAAGTATCCGTTTGATCCCGATCATGGATAAGTGAGGCGATCATATAATAAACACCTCATCTGGTGTGAGAATGGCATCCGAAGTGAAAAAAATTCAGTAATTTTTGTATGTCAAGAATTCGAATTGAGAAGTTGTTGAAAGGGGTCAAAGCAGTTGGGGTCATTAAGCAGGAGGGTATAAAGAGCCAAGAAACCTTCAAGAGAACACAAAGGGAGGAAGAATTTGAGAGGTGGAAAGAAAAGAAAATGCAGATTATGTCATGATCCTTGTACTATGCCATGCCATGTCTTGTGTTTTGACTTGCCTTATCTTGCTTTGTCCTTTGCCATAGTCCATAGCCCATGTTAAGTTAACACTCCCCAGTGTAAGTATCATGCCATTTATCTGCCTTGCACCTTGTCTCCTCAGTCTTGCCATGTGTTTTTTTACAGTCCGCTTCCTGTACTCCGTGCCACGTTTTCGGGTGATTTAATGGTTTCTGGATTTCTAATTGTTCCTTCTTAATCTCCTTTGCTTCCTTCATCTTGCTTTTCTGTCATTACTTAACAGTTTGTTATTTTTGTAAATTACTAACATTGTATATTTATACTAATTTACTAACTTGCACTTTGGGATTACATAGCTACACTTTACTAACGTAACTGATGAATTCTCAGCACTCGCCCTGCTCTGGTCTCCGCCCCTTGCTTCGGTTCACTTTGCTTTGCGGGCTTTCCACGAACCTTCGCAAACTTACTAATAACTATCCTGTTCTTATGATCTGTGCACATTGGAACTCCCTGACCGGAGCCGTTGGTTTTGTCATAGGTTGTCTATGTGATCCTGGTCCATGTTTTGGCTTTTGCCAATTCGTGTGGTTAAGGGCTCCCTCTTGTGGGCTCCCTTGTTAATTAGTCTGATCCCGCTCACCTGTTTCCTGTTACAGCATGTGATCCTTCCCCGTGTGTTTAAGCTGTCCTGCCCCAGCACTCAGCGCCAGAACGTTTTTCCTCGAGTTTCATAGTGATTATAGTTCTGACTGGACGTCCTTGATTCTTGCCTCTGCCTCTGTCATATCTATTCCTGTGTATCGTACCTCTCTTTTTGCCTGACCTGGATTTGTGCTCTTGCCGCCCTGTTACTAAACCTGTTTTTGGCCCCTGGATTTGGAGACTGTCTGCCGAATTGTGTACTGCAGCCTGCCGTTACTATTTTTATGCACCGAACCTCTTTTTGCCCGACCCTGGATTTGTGTATTGGCTGCCCAGTTACCGAATCAGCTATTGTCCTCTGGATTCTGAGACTGTCCCCTGTATTGTGTTCTGTCACCTGCCACCTGTTGGAGATCCCTCTCCTGACTCCAATAAAGTCTGGTTATGTTGGACTTCTCCTGTCTCAAAAACTGTGACAGTCTGTACAGGAGCCACTTATCAGAGAGATGTCAGGAAAATGGACAAAGAACATTCCTGAGACTAGTTATGGAAATCAGACCAGAAGGCCCAGACAGAATCCCTTGTATTTGCAGCGCAGGAACAGGCCCGCCGTACCAACCATGTGAAATACAGCTGTGATAAATCCTCAGAATCGCCCTTATGTAGACTGTGTGGACAGAAGGGGAACTGAGAGTCATCTGGTAAGGGAATGAGCACTATAGGCTCATAAATCTGCACAGAGAGAGAACAAGAGGAGGCATGATGAGGTTGCAAAAAATATCCACTGGAATCTTTGTGGCAAATATAATCTTGAAAGGGAGAAAAACTGGTACGAACAGGAGCCAGAGAGTGTTCTAGAAAATGAAGAGGTCAGATACTGTGGGATGTAAGTGTGCAGTGTGATCATGCTATACAAGCACGGAGACCCGACAAAGTGGGAATGGAAAAGTCAAGTTTATTTATGAAGTATATTTAAAACAACAAATGTTGAACCAAATTGCGGTACAATGATTATTGGCAAAGAATAAAATGGGGAAACTAAAAGATCTATAAAATCAATAAATGTGTAAAATTAAATCGCCGTTAATAAAAGAATGTACATATAGAGCAAACAGAAGTAAATAAGTGCACACAATTAAAAGGAACAGTTAAAAGACAAAGCATAGAAGCAAAGAAAGGGAACCAAGAGTGTGAGATTGTTGATGTTGCAACACCAGTGGATACAAGGGCGCATGAGAAGGACGTGGAGAAAGAAGGAAAATATCAGGGGCTTAAGAGAGAGGTGGCTAAACTATGGAAGATAAAGGAGGTGACAGTGAATCCATTTGTATTAGGTGCCCTGGGCTGTGTATCTGCTGATTTAATAAAATGACTGGATAAATAAGGAATCAGACTGGCAACACAGACATTACAGAAAACAACCTTATTAGGAACAGCTGGAATTATAAGAGAGGTACTGAAACCTGATCGAGTGGAATAATGATCCGTAAACCCTGCTATAATTCGCTTTTCGGAGAAAATTCTGTAAAACATCAGCCTGATAATGGAGAAATAATAATAATAATAATAATAATAATAATAATAACAACAACAACGAATACAAAGCTACATCCCAGCCCTCCTCTGATGCCCTGATTTGCTCTGCAAATATCCAGTGTGGCTGTGGGCTACTATATTGCTTTTATTAATTTTGACGCCCTATGCTCAATACATAGTCATGCGCGTTTCTAGGTTATTTCATTGCCTCATTTAATTATCTGTACATTATCTTTAATTATCTTCACATTCACAAGTTTTCGTTTAGTCTCACTTACCGAGAAATGTGTTCTGGAATCAGTTAATCCCCGGCGTTAATTTATTTATTTTCAAATAGGCTCATAATAAAGTGATCTGTGCTCCGGCGGAGGCAATCGGATTCTTTCTCGCTGACTGGACGCGTGTAACACTGGCACAGGGATTGTTCGTCAGGGTATTTTAGGAACAATGAAAGCGGAAATAAAATTTTAAGTTTCGTTTGCGGAGAGTGTTGGTATTTAACGGGAAAGAGAAACATTGTGAACTGGTCGGCGGAGGTGAGGTAGACGTGGCTGTAAAGAGATTTGATTGCGGAATTTATTCCACACTGTAACGGCTGAGTCTTTTTATTTTTGTGCTGACAATTCGTCTTGCCTTTGAAAATATTCACTCAAATTGGAGTGAGGAACCATGAATGCAGATGATTGACAGCCTTTTGCATTCACCAGAAATACGGACGGTGGACCCTCAGACTGGGGAATCACAGGATCACTGGAATACCGCAGAACCTCAGCAGCTGCTCTCACATAACTGTCCGACAGACCGTACAGGGGCCGCGTTTCCCATGAGCGTAGTTGCTAACTAAGTTAGCAACTTACATAGTTCGTCCATTCACAGTCAATGGGCCCAACTACGTAAGTAAGCATCTGTGATTTTGGGAAACACACCCCAGGGCCGCATGCTGTTCAACATTTTTACCAAGGACTGGAACAATAAGTACAGCGGGATTATTTAACTGCTGTACATCTGTACTTTGTTTTAATTTTTCCCAGAAAAGATGAGGTACGGACATGTTATTTCAGGCGCTCAGGTGATTTTTTTTTTTTTAATGTATTCATATTAGGATTTATATATTGTAAATAATAGCAATAAAAGTTCTGAAGTAATACTTGGTAGGCCGATAGAAAGAGGCCCAATGGGTCATAATATTATCGTATTGCATTATTGGGAAAAAATGCTGGTAAAATTATATTGTTCATATTCTCACCATACAGTGGGGTGCAAAAATTTAGGCACCCCTGGTTTAAATGTCTGTTGCAATAAATCTCCCAGTGAATGAAAGCAAACCCGAACACTAAATGCAACAAAGTTAAACATGACACCTTTCTGCAAATTTAAATACAAGGTTTCTCTTTATTTTAATTTTCATGACTTTTTAAATGATAAGAAAGGAAAAGACCCTGTGTAAAAGTTTTGAAGCCCTTTTGGATTATTCTTTGTTACCTTTTAAGAAGATGATTACTAAGGCCCAGACCCAGGCGATTTACTTGTTAGGGCTTCAGTGAGTCAGGTGAATATAATTCCGGGGTTGAACAATATATTCTGAAGAAACTCCATGCCTTCTACAGTATCTGACTGTGGTGGCTGTTGTGTTTGGTGTTAAAAACCATGTGTTCCTCTCAGCAATTGTTCAAGGATCAAAATCAAGATAATTCACTTCCACCAACAAGGAGAGGGCTACAAAAAACTCTCTTAACGTTTCAAAGTACCCATTTCTACTCTCAGAAATATCGTAAGAAAATGGAAAATAAATGGAGTAATTGAAGTCAAGGCAAGATCTGGAAGACCAAGAAAATTTTCTGATAGATTGGCCTGAGATCTGGTGAGAAATGCTCAGAAGAACCCACACATCACTGCAAAAGAGCTGCAAAAAGAGTAGCAGACACAGGTCTCGAAGTTCACATGACAACAATACGGCGTATCTTAAACAACAAAGACCTATATGGCAGAGTTGCAAGAAAGAAGCCTTTCCTACCACATAAACACAAAATTAAGCATCTGAAGTATGCAAAAGAAAACCTTGAGAAACCTCAAGCCTATTGGCATAATGTGCTTGGACTGATGAAACCAAAATTGAACTTTTTGGCCACAACCAAAGAAGGTATGTTTGGAGAAAAAAGGGTGAAGCATTTGTAGAGAAGAACATGTTGCCAACTGTTAAGCATGGAGGTGGATCCATGATGCTTTGGGGTTGTGTAGCAGCTGGGGGCCACAGGCAAAATTGTGGAAGAGGAAGGAAGAATGGATTCCACCAAATATCAAGACATTCCTGAGGCTAATGTTCAAAGCTCAGGTGAAGAGACGTTGGGTATTCCAGCAAGACAATGACCCGAAGCACACCTCGAAATCCACCATGAAGTACCTCCAGGAAAGATGGATGAAGGTTTTGGAATGGCCATCACAGTCCCCAGACTGTAATTTTATTGAAAATCTGTGGAGAGACCTCAAACAAGCTGTGCATGCAAGAAGGCCAAAGAATATTTCTGAGCTAGAGGTGTTCTGTCCGGAAAATGGGGGGAAATTCCAAAGACAAGAATTGAAAGACTCTTAGCTGGCTACAGGAAGTGTTTGCAAGCTGTTACAGCTGCCCGAGGAGGAGTTACAAAGTATGAGCTGACAGGGGTCCCAAACTTGTGCACAAGGCCTTTTTTCTTGTTTTTGTTATGGTTCTGCCCTGTGTGCTTATTTATGCTTGTACGTTTTTCCCCCGTGCCTCTCTTGATTTGTTTTTCAGCTCCATTCCAACAGTCTGACCATTGATTCCCTCTTGCCCTGACCCCTGTGATGTCGTGTGACAGCCTTCATCATGCCTGAGCCTCGTTGTCCAATCACGCTTCCTCTTTCGGTTTCGACTTTGGTATTTAATTCTTTGCTTCCACCTGTGCTTAATTCTGGGTCTCGCAAATCTCTGAGTGAATGTGTTCTCTGATAGGGCCATGACTAACCGTACTAACCAGCACTTATTTAAGGGTGTGTATATATTTCGTCACATAGTATTAATATAATTAAATCATTAGCGGGTGCGAGTGTTTCTAGCTTTTGTAAATTCCCTCCTAAACTTTCCCTGATTAACTGCGTTTAAAGCTATGCTTCCCTTTTCTGTTCTCGTGGTGCTTTTTCTCTCACGTTTAGATTACCTCAATCCAAACTGTCAAGTTTGATTGATCATCTCAGTGTCTTGTCTTGAGTCATTATTGTTAAAGGAGCAATATGTAAGAAATATGTTGATTAATCATGAAATGGCCCTGATATATCACCAGACATTAAGGAATGATGTTAATTTCAAATACTTATATCACTGACAACAGTAGTCCAGCCAGAATATTTTCATTACAAAACTGAAGTTGCAGCCCACAAATAATATTTATGTTTTCATTTTGTGTTTTGGCCAGTTGAGCGGCCCTCCAACTATCTTCCAATCACAAAGTCAGTAGCGTTTCGGCATCCAGGTTGCCAGTTACCACTGAGCTGCAGCAAGCAGCGTTTCGGAGCACAAATGTCTGACGTTACTAAACCTAAAAGGAGAATTGGAAGACCGACGCCGAAGTTGCTCATTTTCTCCTGGGCAGGTAAAGGCTCTCTGACATCCCGTCGTGCGTGGTACTACGAGTGGTTTGCGAGCCAAAAATGGGCCAAGTAGTGAGATGCACGCAGGTGGAAAGTACTTTTTTTGGTGGTCGCAAACACGACGCATAGCACGCAGCCTGAAAACTGGCCGGCCAGTTTTTCGCTACGACCTGGCAGCTACAATTAGCACGCCTGGAGCACGCTCGGAGTACGCAAGACAAAAGTACTGAGTAAGTTCGATAGGCGTGCGTGTAACGCAGGCAAAACATGCAGCAATTCCGGGGTATTTACCCACGAAGGCATACTTACCACGCAAGAGGCTCCTACTTTCCACTTGCTTTCAATGTACGTTTTTAAAAAAAGGGGGGTGAGCGCACTTCCTCTGTGCGTATGACCTACTTCCAAAGTGCGTGGTTAGTACTACTACCGTACTTGTGAAGTACGTAACACTCAGACGACGCAGGTGACCAGCACGATAAAAGTGCGCCTCCTTCTTCTTTTCCTCTCTTGCAGGCGATCCCGAGCAACTACTGCCAGCGCTGCATCACGGTCTTCCGCTTCCTCTGGCAACAGCAGCTGTAGAAGACGAAGGCGCATCCTTCTAGGTAGTGCCATATTGGATGCTGAAACAGTTAATGATGAAGAGACTCAGTGCACCCTTATATTATTGTGATTATCCGTGCGTTACTCCAATTAGACGCACGATTGTCTTGCTTAGCACTTCCGCGCTCCTTACGTTTCTCTTACGTTTCTCTTACTTCGTAAGTACGATTTCTGAAAACCTACGCTTCACTTGCAATTAACGTGAGATTATCCCACTCATTGTGTGCAACAGATGTACAGATCTTACGTGCTCCTTACTACTTCCTACTTGCAAAAAGGCGAACAGACCACTTGCGGGCCTCACTTTTAGAGCAAGACACACCCACTCATTAAGTACTTACTACATACTTCCCCTCCGATTTAATTTTCACCCTGCGACAACGCCACGCCTGACAGGAACTTCGAGTCCGCACGATCTCTAACCACGCACGACGGGATGTTAGAGAGCCTTAAGATACAGCTCAGTTTGGCTGACGCAATTCTATTTAATGTAGGCACGGATATTTCAAATATTCTCTATAGTCGAATAACGTCATGTATGTTCGTTCGTGGTACGTTAGTGCGTATGCAGGTGGCCGCGGGTCATCGAACTGACTAGGTAACAAATTGTTTGAGAAATAAAAACCGTGGCTCTTCATTGCGGACATTAGCAATGCATTATTAGTCCGTTTTTCTGGCATTATGCTGAGACGATGTGGAAACCGTTCCAGCATTAGCACAGCCATCATGGCCATATGAGATGTAATTGAGACAGTACATTGGTCAAATGAGTCCTCTTTCATTCTTTAGGCATTTTACAGTTTGGACTTTATTGGGCTATCCACACAGAAGAGTGACGAGCAAGTTGACCAATATGACTATTGCTAAATTTAGTCATTGATCTCGATCTTTTCTGAACTGAACTGAACACAACCCTGTCAGAGCAAATCATTGATCTTGAAATGTAGCCATAGTAGCTCTGTGCAGTAGACGTTCTTGCTGGATCCGGCAACCTAGCTGGCAGCCTCTGGTCTGGGGGAGAGGAGGAGGGGATACTGCACTCTGCACTATCTTGAATGAGACTGCAATACCAGTTTTGGCCACAAACTTACATACAGCTCCTTGAACTCGGTTCTCGTGAATTTGTTCATTAATCCCATGTGTTTCTGTTCCCCCTGAGATTGGCTGCCGCATCCCCGCCTCCTCCTGTATCCCCACCTCCTCCCGTATCCCCGCCTCCTCCTGTATCCCCACCTCCTCCTGTATACCCACCTCCTCCCGTATCCCCGCCTCCTCCTGTATCCCCGCCTCCTCCTGTATCCCCACCTCCTCCCGTATCCCCGCCTCCTCCTGTATCCCCGCCTCCTCCTGTATCCCCACCTCCTCCTGTATCCCCGCCTCCTCCTGTATCCCCGCCTCCTCCTGTATCCCCACCTCCTCCTGTATCCCCGCCTCCTCCTGTATCCCCGCCTCCTCCTGTATCCCCACCTCCTCCCGTATCCCCGCCTCCTCCCGTATCCCCGCCTCCTCCTATGCGTATAGCAGTGGGGAAAAAGAAGAGACGTCAGACGGGACTTGTTTGTTTTGTTTCCTGAGTTTTTCCCTTGTATGATTTCCGAGCCTCGTGTTTTGCTGCATCCATGCGTCTTGTCTGCCCTTTCTCTTAGTCTCTCAGTGTTTCCGTCAGTTTAGTTTAGATCCAGTGTTTGTTTTTTTAGCCTAGCCACTCTAGGAGTGAGTACTTCTGTTCCCCCTGCCCTGGGCAGTGTACCTTAGTCCTCCCAGCTGTTCAGTGCATGTGCACACTGTTTAGTTTCTGGCCTGTCTGCCATTTTTCCCTTGTGTTGTGTGTAATAAACATTTTGGATCCTGCATCTGGTGTCCACCTGCCTACTTCCTTAACAGTTCTATTATTTTGAAACTGTAAAAAGTTAAAAATAAAAATTATTCTGGCTTTAAAATGTGATTAAATGTGTCATTTTTAACTTTGTAGCATTTCGTGTTCAGATTTGCTTTCAATCACATGGAGATGAATTGTAACAGACATTTAACCCCTTTGCGCAGAAGCCAAATTTGGCTATTTATGAGTACCCAGTTTAATGCTTTATAATTGAAGATTTAAGCTTCAAAGAGAGGAAAAATGTAGCTCAACTCAGAAAAGACACTTAGAGCATTTAGAATTACACTGCATTTCAGTTTATTTTCATGATTTTGGTAGAGAAAATGGGCTGAAAACATAAAAAAATCTTCATGAGAATTCACCATTGAAATTGCAAAAAAAACAAAAAAAAACTGAGATTTGAAAAAGTGGGATCATAAACTCTTCAACATTACATTCTAGATTACCTTCATGCTATTTGCCAAATTTTGCAGCTATCCAAGTGTCTCCCCAAAGTCTGAGATCCCTGAAAATGGTTCACTGTCAAATCATTAAATAATCATGTATTTGACACAAATAAAGTTTTGAGGCATGAAATTCAATATGAACTAATTATTTTCAGGTTGAGTGAAGCATGAATTTATCAATATGAGCGCAGCTGAACATCAGTGGTCACCAATAACCTCTCCAAACACAAAACATGCATTTTCTCCATAATAAAGTTTAGAGTTTTGTCCATTTTTCTTCAAAGTACCCCAAACGAAAACACATTCTCATTAAATAAACTGCTGATTACACGGTCTGAACATTCACCCTGCAATGGAAGCTTCCAGTTCCCATTTCCGAGCTCACAAACTCATTTCAACACTTACAAGGAACAAGTACAACTCCACTCACTCAGTAACAATTGAATCCTGAAATATACCTTATTTTAACATGACAGACATTCCACTTTCAGAGAAGATCGAACAATATATGCCTGCCTAGATTCAACAGAACAGTGCAATGAACGTACCAGGGGGTTCACCCAAATGCATGGACAGTTCATGTTTTAAACAGGAAAAAAACCCTGGCATTCGGCTGTGTTGAAGACGGTCTACATTTCAAAACGAAAGCAAAAGCCTAACCTTTTTCAATGAATTTCTCCTCCAGAGACTGATGAGTCCAGTAGAAGGAACCCTCCGGTCCTGTTTCTTTGGAAATAATTCTAATTGACTATGTCCTTATCTCATTTAATCCTGAAAATGTAACTGAACACTTCAAGGCCAGTTTTGCGAGTCTTTTTTTATGTCTCCCCCTTCCTGGAGGGGGGGGGGTTTGAGAGACATATTGTTTTTGCCTGAATTCCCCTTGGCGTTGGCGTTCCCATTTGTTTCCGGCGCATAACTCTGAAACTGTGTGACCGATTCTCACCAAATTTCAAATACTGTCTCTCCATAACATGTAGATGTGCCTTTTGAGGGTTTGAACAGCTTTTGAATTTAATTGGCTCTCTAGCGCCACCAAGAAACATTTCATTTGCTCTTAGATGGTCACCGTAACTGGTAGGAAAGTCATAGAGAGATGCAACCAGCACTATATTGTTCATCTCATCAAGGCCTAAAAATGAACAATTAACACCCATTACCTAAATTGAACAGGAAGTCCACAATTTGCATATCAAAATTTCCTTTTTCCCCTAAATTTCGCCAAAATTTGCCCTCAAACAAACGCAAACTCCATTAAAGGCGTTCATCGTATTGACCCCAAATGCTGATAGATGACAAAGCACACTCTGCCGATGAAAACAACTGTACCATTTTTTTAGAAGTCGAACAGTTCGGATTTTATGAGGCGTCAAAGATGGGGTCCCCAGCCACTTTGCCTAGGCAATTTCCAACCTTCATTTCACCCCTTAAACATGCTCGAAAACAAACAAAATTTTGCAGTAATTTCTACATAGCTCCAAATATTCTTACAATCTGAAAATTCTCTACCAAAGACACAAAATACCTCTCTAGCGCCACCTAAATACGCCAAAATGGGACTTTCGCTTTCACCACAGCCTTTTGCAATGTCATAAAATTCTGAAAAAAATCACTCATCATTGCTGTACCATGCACTGTACTGTCACCAAATTTCTTGAAAATCCATTGGAGACTTTTTGAAATAAAAATTTTTACATACATAATACACTGTACAGTTAGATATACATTCTTGCTGTGGACAAACCGTTCATCGTATCAAAATGTCCTTTGGCACAATTCATAATCTCCATGTTGCCAAACAAACTGCCAAGTGTGGTACCATTACAATTGATATTTCGTGAGATATAAACATGTTATCAATATTCATATTTTGAAAAATATAGAGTGACGCACTTCTGAATTCACCATATGTTGCAGTTTTTTTCTTTCTTCAGTGAACATGCTCCCGAAATTTCAGCTTTCTAGGATTTACCTGGAAGAGGAATTTATTCATTTCTTGATTATTACTGATTTTCAGTGTTTTTCTTTGTGCTGCTACACATTCTGACCACCGGGTGGCAGTAGGATCACACGGCTCATCTCCCTTCACTCAGTTCATGAATGGGGGAAGATTGCACAATACACAGCAGTGATAAAATCTGCTTCACTAAGTTTGACCAGGTCGCATGGGTCATAGCTCCATTATACTGAAGAAAAATCTCTTTCAGTAAAGGGGTTTGCACTCAACTCAACATAAAACATTTTCCTCAGTCTCGTGCCGTCCAACGAATGACAATCCTCGACGGCACTCGAACGCGTCTCGCCCCCGTTTCCACATGCGCGGGAGGGCGAGGACCTGTCCAACGCTACTTGCAGCTTTAATATATTTTCTGTTTCCATGGCAACAATTTGGACTTAGGCATATTGAAGGGTGGGACTCGTTTGCGGACCATAACTCTAAAATGTGAAATGGGGGAAGGGGGAGACATCAGTTTTTACGAGTAAAAACCATTTCTAGTTCTATAAATCGTGTCTATTCCAGCCCCGCAATGTGCGGAATAGAGACAGGATGCAACCGGGCTTGATGATACGTAGAGGCTTGTATGCGCTGTGTTTGTCCAATCAATGTGTTTCACTTACTGTGGAACGTTTAACCCCTTTGTGCAGAAGCCAAATTTGGCTATTTTTGGGTTACCCACTTTAATGCTGTATAATTCAAGATTAAAGCTTCATAAAGAGGAAAAATGTGGCTCAATTCTGAAAAGACACTTACAGCATTTAGAATTACATAGTATTTCAGTTAATTTTCATGATTATGGTAGAGAAAATGAGCTGCAAACATAAAAAATCTTCATGAGAATTCACCATTGAAATTGCAAAAAAAATAATTCTGAGGATTGAAAAACTGCTGGGGCTTAAAACTATACATTTCTGGGATCATAAGCTCCTTGACCACAAGTACAATTCATCTTCAACATTACATTCTAGATTACCTACATGCATTTAGCCAAATTATACAGCTATCCAAGTGTCTCCCCAAAGTCTCAAAATGAAGTCCAGTCAAATCATAAAAAAATCATGTATATAACACAAATAAAGTTTTAAGGCATGAAATTTAATATGAACAAATGATTTTCTGGTTGAGTTTAGTATGAATTTATCAATCTCAGTGCAGTTGAATATCAATGGTCACCAGTAACCACTCCAAAACACAAAACATGCCTTTTCTCCATAATAAAGTTTAGAGTTTTGCCCATTTTACTTTAAAGTGCCAGCACAAACACGCATTAAATAAACTTCTTATTAAACGGTTAGAACATTCACCCTGTAATGGAAGCTACCAGTCCCCTCTTCTAAGCTCACAAACTCATTTCAACACTTATAAGGAACAAGTGCAACTCACTAACTCAGTAATATCTGAATTCTGAAATATACCTTATTTTAACAGAACAGACACTCCACTTTCAGGGAACAATCCATTGCCTCCCTGGATTCAAAAGAAACGTGCAATGAACGTACCAGGGGGTCCACCCAAATGCACGGGCAGTTCGCGTTTTAAACAGGAAAAAAAACCTCGACATTCGACTTTGTTGAGTACGTATACATTCCAAAAACAAAACAACAACAACAACAACAAAAAAATAACAAAGTATCAGCCTCACCTTTTTCATGAATCCCTGCTCTAGAGACCGATGTATCCAGTAGGAGGGACCCTCCGGTCCTGTTTCATTCTACATAATTCCAATTGACCATATCCTTATCTCATTTAGATCCTATAAATGTAACTGAACACTTCAAGGCCAGTTTTGCGAACGTGTTTTCTATAAATCGCGTCTATTTTAACCGCGTAATGTGCATAACGTAGACAGGATACAACCGAGCCTGCTGATACGCATAGGTTTGTATGCTCTGTGTTTGTCCAATCAATGTGTTTCACTTACTCTAAAATGTTTAAACACTCGGGATTTGGATAAGAAACGAGCCAATCAATACATTTTACCGGGTTAGCTTTGCGAGGGCATGAAGTGCAACTATACAATTACGCAGAAGAGCTTGAGCGTATGATTGAGTGATTGGCTATCAACGCCAGTACTCGGGTGGATATAAAGAAGCGCTGGATTTGTCAATGAATGGATCTGCGCGTAAATCCACGGTAGGAAACTACGATTTTTTTTGTACGTGACGACAGTAATTAAAAGTAGAATGTGAGAGAATCAATACCATGTCGATTTTTTTGCCTCAGAAAACTGATTTTTCTGAACCATTACTTGGAATACTGTTGGCTCACTGTGGCTTATCTGGTTGCTACAGAGGATAGCGATTTTTTTCTGTGTCAAGATATCGTTTTTTTAAACTGCTGGATCGATACTATAGGCAAGGATACTGACCAGTTTGCACATCAGGCTTAGCTGAGGAGTTTAATTCATGCAGCTCTTGAAAAACAGGGCGTGGAGTGAACTTCCCCATATTCAGAACAGCGTTGGAGGTCTGCTTGCTTGTGAACATTCAATAACTGATCCGGGGGTGCCATTTAGTGATCGAGTACAGTAACAGCGTGCTTCCAGTTTGCAGGTCTATAGATGCGGGCGTCTACATCTGCAGAAAGGGGTTAAACACTCAGGAATTGGATATTAAATGAGCCAATACACTGTTACGGGAGAAGTTTCACAAGGGCGTAAACAATAACTGTGCAGTTACACCAGAGCCATGCAGAGTGAGAGTCGCATCAACGGAGGTCCAAAATTCTCGATCGTCACGTGGTTCATGGAGACGGCGAATAGTTCCCGGAAGTCGCTGGTGGGCAATTTAAATGCGTCTGTCAAATAGGCTGCAGAGAGACATACCTGCGATTCTCGGTAATTACTAGTCAATGAATAGCGTTATTTCTGCCTTGTTTACATATTTTAGGCTTGAGTGAATGTCGCCGTCTCACTGAAGTGACCCCAACATTAAACAACTGCGAAAAAGCTACATTAAATGGCAGAATTTTGAACATTTCAACTCAATATAGGCAGTATTAGTGCCATAGAATTATTTAAATAATTAAGATGACTAAAATGAGATTAAGTCAGTATAAAGAGCGTGTTCCTGTTCTCTATTGCTTTGAATTCTTGGTTTTTGCTTTTGACTACAGTGCTTGTTTAATCCCATCCTAATGTTTATTATGCAGAGGGAGGGGAAGGAATGTTTCAAAATTGTTTAATTTTCTCCCGTTTCTTCATTTGTTTGGGGTTTTAATCATCCCATGGATATTAAGGATCTAAGTTACCGATTCAGTAATTAACCAATGTAATCTTCATGACTTTCAGAAAGGACAGAGGACTGACAGGTGACTATCAATGAGTATCAACTGACAGCACAATTAGTCCCTGCATTATTTAAAACAGCATAATGTTCAGTGTGGCATCTTAGAAAATCCACCGGTAATAATTATAATTTATCTGCTCACAATTTTATGCACATCTGCACTTATCACTAAACACCAATACATAAGTTCAAAACATCTTTTTCATTGACTTTTTGTGTGCAGAAGGTATAAATTTATCCAGGCTTGCGTGTACAGTAATATTTTTAGGAAGGGCTCATTAAACACTATCTATCCAGACAGAACAAGACACATTAACATACAAACTTATATTGTTATGCACATGCACATACAAACACCGACATTTTCTCTATATCTTTTTATTTTGCTCTTATGTACTACAATTACTTCATGAAACAGAAACCTTGAATAAACTCAGAAACATGAATATCATGTGAGGCAGTTTGTCTGTGCCTCTCCTCCATGGTGTCCTTGTATATAATCTCTCCCATGGTTTGCTGTGCTGTGTGGGGATGCTCCAGTCGCTGGGGGGTTGAGTACAAATGTTGAGTTTGTAGGCTCAATTCACCAGGAGAAATCTAACAATCATTCAAAATTACAACAACAAAAATGTGAGGTGATCATATTCAAACACTGCACATGCATTTTTTCACAACCAAAGACCACATGATTTGGAAGGTTATTGTCCAGTTTATTAAAAGTAAGGAACAGGGAAAGGCTTGTACAGCTGAGGGAGTTAAGACTCCGGGTGCAGGGTGAGTGTCGTCTGTCTCATTACAGGGAGTTCTCTGGCTCTTATTGAATCGTCTGCAGTTCTTCTGCTGAAAGAGAGAGGGGGAGAAAAAGACAGGAGAAAGGGTCAGACACACCTATATGGGCTGGGATGGGAAATGGTGCTGAGAGATGAGGCTGGTCTTTGTTTCCCTACTTAGCTGATGGAACTTAAGTAGCAGTGATCAGCTTTTGCTGCTGAACCTCTTCCTGAGACTCACCGCAGATTAATGTTCAAATGTCAAAATCCGAGCAGGGTCAGAAAATCAACCCTCTCTCCACATTTCCATGTCTCCCTCTCTGATACTTCATGCTACACAAACAGAGATATACTCTATTCATTTTGGGTATGTCATTTTCAAACAGAAACCTAAAAAAGAGGCTGGGGCTTAAGAGGTTAAGAAAGTATGGTAAGTGGCGTCAGTAACATGTCACAGGAATTAGTATTAAGATGGATCGTGTTCTTTGCAGTCTTTCAGACAAGTAATACAGTACAGCCCAATATTTATACTATTCAGTATGATTCCCCACTTTGTCTTAAATTTTTAATTTTCCAAATTATTTGGCCTATTTGGCCAATACTTTCTGTTTTCAATTTTCTATTCGGTCCTCCAGCCTCCCTCTCCCTTAGCCATCAATCCAAAAATGAGCAGCGACATAGTATTGACAAGTGATTGTCAATTGAATCTCAAATCCTAAAAACTATAACTATAGATAACGTTTTAGTTCGTTGAATAGCAGTAAAAAAATTACCTCTAACAATCAACATTAATAGCGATGCATCACAGCAACGGATGGCTTTCTGCTTTAACATTGTGCAACGTGAGTTTTATTATAATAGCTAACATTAGCTACCTTGTACTCAAGGAGAACCTCACTTCACCACCTCCACTACTGTAGCCAGTCTGATATTTATGTTAATTCTCAAACATTTCACTCCTCAGCCCCACTCCACAAAAAATCACTTTAAGAAGCCTTTTTCTCTAATATCGCGTCGTTGGATGAAATGACACCGAGAGAACGGAGTTTTCCATTATGCAGCTGCTCATGGTTAGCGCTAGTAACTGCGTCGCTAACTGTACCTAGCTAGTATCCTGGCCCAATTTTCTGCCCTTAAACGTTCAATATATCTCGAATCCTACAAGGGATAATCCAGGAAAACGCTTTACTGTACGTGTTAATTTAATTCAGATGTGCGGACAATACACAGTCTAATTCTTAAATCTTCTTACCTTTGGAAAGATCATCACGAACCGTCCACTCCGCTTTATCCCAGCTGCTGGACTAGTGTCCATCTCTATCTTCCAGGAACTATTGGGAGACTCCAGACCCGCCATTACTGTAAAACATTGGTCCACTGGAGTGAACGGAGTTGATGCGACTCTCTCTCTCTCTACAAGGCACTGAGTTACGCAGAGGAGCCTGAGAGTATAACTGAGTGATTGGCTAATGAACACCAGTACTTGGGTGGATATAAGGAAGCGCTGAATTTATCAATGAAGGTATCTACATGTAAATCCACGGTAGGGAACTATGCATTCTTTGTATGTTATGACTGTAATTGACAGTAGAATGTGAGAGAATCAATACCATGTCCAATTTTTTGCTTCAAAAAATGATTTTTCTGAACTAGTAATTGGAATGCTGTTGGCTCACTGTAGCTAAAGTGGTTGCTACATAGGACAACGATTTTTTCTGTGGCAAGAGATTACTTTTTTAAACTGCTGGATTGATACTATGGGCAAGAATGTTGACCAGTTTGCACATCAGGCTTAGCTGAGGAGTTTAATTCATGCAGCTCTTGAAAAACAGAGAGTGGAGTGAACTTCCCCATATTCAGAACCGCGTTGGAGGTCTGCTTGCTTGATCCGGGGTGCCATCTAGTGATCGAGTACAGTAACTGCATGCTTAAATTTGCAGTTCCATAGACGCGAGTGTCTGTCTACATCTGAAGAAAGGGGTTAAGAGCCATTCCAAGAGAGATTGACATTCTGTGCGCAGTTTGACCAGCCTGGAATTGAATGAAACTTGGCACATAGGTAGATATTCAGGGTTTCCTGCAGCCAAAATTATCAAAAAAAAAAAAAAAAAGAAAGGAATGAAACGCGCGTAAAATACGCACAACCGTCCCGAAGGGTTAAAGGAAATTAATGTAAGAACGGAAAATGTTTTTGTTTCTGTTTTGACTTCAATTCCCCAAATGCTTTGCAGTTGTTGTTATCTTTGGGGATAGGAGAACAGTATTATGAACAGAAGCGCATTGCATTCACTGGATAAAAAGAATATACTGCCGATAGCACCAGTTTTGCAGTTGACACCACATTTTACATCAACTATCATGACTGAAGCGTACACAGTACCAAAGAGGTTATACTTTTATCATGACCTGTGGCACTTCAAGTCCGGTTAGACTTCAGCACCACAGGGCTAAGCTGGGTAACTACGTTATTGAGCCGGAATTAAAATTGAAGTAAAAAGAGCTGACTGTATTTGTGTGAGTCCCAGGGTATATTCAAGACCAAAGGGTCTCCTGCTAAGTCTCACGAGGTAAAGATGCCAGAGTTTTCAACCCCGGGAGTCCTTTCACGGTTTCCAACGATGCTGCCAACAAGGTTTTGCTTCAAATTCTATTGAATATGCTGTGTGTGAGAGTGGACACTGATATTCATTATGCTGGATGCCATTTTAAAAAGAAAGGTGAGACGTTGAAGTTCTTGCTCGTCTATACAAGGCTATATATAGAGTAATCATTCAAGAGACAAGAATACCCATCTAATGCTAGAACCCCTGAACCCCTAGGGCATTTTCAACACCTAAGGGTCTCACGCCTCACACTCGCGAGGGAAAACTCAAGGTTTTTGAATGACTTGAGGTCTCAAATGTTTTCAAACATGGTTGCGACCTAAGGTTTCGAATTAGATTCCATTGAAAAAGCTGCAACAACACTGGACGCCATCTTGAAAAGCGAGGGGTCACTTGACCCCTCAATCTTGAGCATCCCCCTTGTCAAACTCACTCAGTCTTCGACTCCCCCTTGTGGACAAACTCCAGCGCGCTGAGTCTATATAAAAAGCAAGCTTTTTGCATTACTCTGCTTCCATTGACATAGTATGAATAGCTTTTCCAGAATAAGTAATTTTGTACTTTTTATATATGATGCAGAAGGATATAGCTATTACTCTGTCAATCTGTCTGTAAATAGTTTTGTCTGGAGAACTGGGAACACCTCTCAGCTATAACAACGATGGAAATAGCCAGAGGGGAAGGCGCAGCGCATTCTTCCTCAGTTGGTGTGAATCGGGATAAAACAGACGTTAATTTATCAACTTACTCTGTTCGTAGGAACAGGGCACATAGCATAGCGGTTACAGTTTCTGACTCCAGACGAAATTTAGAATATAAAATTTAGTTTTAATCAATTGTGGTTGTAATTAAACTATACGTTTACATGAATGTGATCTGACTCCAATCTATGAATTTAGAGCTTTGTTGTGCATTGCACTTGTAAAACCTGAAAGTTTGATTTAGCTCACCACATATGTCAAAAATAATATTGTTGGAACATATGCTCATTATGCATGTAAAATCTGGATGTTTGGTTGATCTGGGGCAGCCCAGGGCCAGCAGTAAACTTTTATAATCCTACAGCCTGCCGGTGAGAGTGGCATCCTTTGTTCTGTTCACAGCAGGAAGCCGGAGCCACTACTTCCAGGCTGCCCAGTGTCCCTCAGAGTTATATCACAGTCCCCATTGAAGTTAAAGCCCAGTTACATTAATCTGCTTAAAACAATCTAAATCTCTGTCAAATTCATAATATGTTTATGTTCACCATCCTATAAAGGAACCACTTATATATTTATAACACAATTGGACTATAATGCTCCATTTTAAGGCTTTTCCATGACAACTGCATCATTTTAGCACATATTCCTATCATATTTGGTCTTTTTATTCTCGGGGAAATCTAAGGAATTAAATGAAACGTGTTTCATTTCCCTTGAGATTATGTTTCACTCTCTTTTTGGAAAGCTCCTGAAAAGCTGGTCAGAATTTGCGCGGGCGATTGCCCTGGTGGTAACACCTTCGCCAGTGCAACTCTGATTCGGCCTCTACCTTGTTCGGAGGCGTGGTCTTGGTTCTTTAAAAGTTCGAGATCCTAACCGGGCGGGTCTCTTCTTTCTCTCTCTTCTTTGTCAACATCTGACGCTTGTGGGTGAGTTGGGGGAAAGTCACATGACACGTGGGACAGCTTTAGTTCCATGTGGCCATTATCCTCTCCAGGTATGAAAATATAATCTAAATTATATGTAACTGGTAATTGGCTTAGCATTGATTTGTTTGATCCAAGTTTGTCCCTACCTGGTAATTAAATTATTGTTATTTCTTTTTCAGCTTGCGTGATTTTCCTTGATTTGTAACACTCGTATATTCTAGCTTTGTTGCGACCGGGACTTAAGGGGAAACTCCTACCAAGACGTGTAGGTAACGATACTTCTAAGTTAGATTTGAGATTACGTCCTACTCCTTGAAGGTTTGTGTAATTCCGGCCCTTGGGATCTAGCTATTCAACAGTACCCTTGGGCGTATATTTTATTTATAAGCCGGTACCGGGTTACTCTCTATAAGGGGCCCTTATAGGTTTACATAAATATGGGTTCGTGATACGTTCATGCTCAGTGCTATTTTGTTTAGGCCTCGATGCTGCTATCATGGTAATCACTTCTATCCAATTGATTTATCGTCGAATTGATTCCAGGACAGTTGCGTTTAATTAACCCTGGGGACGTATTTACTGAGCAATGATGGCTTGCGCTGCCATATCTGATGGCAGATTTGAAATTCGCACATGCTGTTCCAAAACTATCAAGTTAAGTCAGATACTTAACAAGGATACCACTAAATTTGGTATGCAAACTGTTTAATGGAGTCAGATTAATTGTAACCGTTGCGTTTTCATGCCCCGTCTTTGTGCGGAGAAAATAACCATTATATTGTGATCCACACCAGCCAGGAAAGTGCTCGAATTAAAGTTAATCAATAAGAACACGTGAGTCCTTCATTCACAGCAATGTCCGTCATTGGTATTGCTTTGTGAGGTCTTACACACTCATGACTGGTCTATACCTGTCCTATACGTCATGGTAGCACCTGTTGTGCTGAGCGTTTCTATCCCATTTTTCTGTTAATATTACGTTGATTTTTTCTGAGAATTTTCTGCCTTTAACGGAATACAGTCGCAAATTTCGCGCTTTTGACGGCCTTTACTTCTGCCAGACGCCCGTGAGGTGAACCTTGGACTTGGGCTTCGCGGCATCCTACAAACGTAAGTTAATAACCACGATGGCTTCCCCTTGTTCGCCGACCTCTTTTCCTGTCTTGTGCTCGGAATGTAATATGTTTTGTTACGACTCCTCTGCGCTTAGTTGCTCTTTCATTTGCAAGAAATGTGTCTCATATGCTAGCTTAGCTGAAAAGCTTTTACAGCTGGAAGCTCGCTTAGAAACGCTGCAGAACATCAGGTTGAATGAGGAGTTCATTGATTCTTTCTTGGTCCAGCCTGAAATGAGTGTAAATGTCAGTTCTCTTTCTGTTTCCTGTTCATTACCTGCTGCGGCAGCTTCTTCACAGCGTGATGTGTTTGTAACAGTTCGAGGTAAACGCACAGCCATCCAGTCCCTCTCCCGTTAAACTGTTTAATTCATTTGCTCCCCTCGAAGAATTAGAGCCAGACGAACGAGTACCGGAAAAGTCACTAATTATCGGGGATTCCATACTTAGAGATGTAAAGGTGTTTAAACCGGTGACCAAAGTGAACTGTATTCCTGGCGCTCGTGTGACTGATATCGAGGCAAATCTGAAATTACTCGATCAGGGCAAACGCAAGTTCTCCAAAATTATTATCCACGCCGGTACAAATGATATTCGATTACGACAATCGGAGATCACAAAGAGCAGTTTTAAGTCGGCCTGCGCCCAAGCTCTAAAGATGTCACGGTCAGTGACTTTCTCTGGTCCGTACCCGATCCGATGTAGTGATAAAATGTACAGTAGATTGGACTCGCTCAATCGCTGGTTGTCTGAGTGGTGCGCAGATAATAACGTGGGTTTCGTGGACAATTGGCGAGCTTTCCTGCGAAGACCTGGTCTTTGGAGGAGGGACGGTGTTCACCCATCTCGAGAGGGCACTGCACTTCTGTCGAGAAATCTGGCCTACGACTTAAATTATTGCAGTTGACTGCCGACAGCTAAATCTAAATTCCTGACATTCAGCTTTTATAAACCGTTGTTTAGGTCAAACCCTATAGAGACTGTGTCTGTTCCTCGAATTCCAATTAAATTAAGAAAGAAGAATCGCGGAGTACATCACAAAAACTTGATTTGAATTAACACCAATTGTATTAATCTACCAATAAATAAATATTCTTTCAAAATTGGTCTATTAAATATTAGATCCTTGAACTCTAAAGCAGCTCTTGTGAACGAATTAATCTCTGATTGTTATCTTGATATACTGTGTCTCACAGAAACATGGCTGAGACCAGATGAAAACTTATCTTTGAATGAAGCATCTCCACCTGGTTTTATATACACTCAAAACCCCTGCCTGGGCTGGAGAGGTGGGGGTGTTGCAGCTATTTATAGTGACTCCATTCACTCGGTGCCAAAACTACAGTATAAATTTGATACATTTGAGGTTTTAGCAATGAATTTTTCAGTGCTGGATACTGGTGCCGGCCCAGCCCCTGATCAGCCTTTAGCTCTGGTGACAGTCTACAGGCCCCCTGGCCTTTACTCTGCCTTTATTCAAGATTTTTCAGAATTCCTTTCACACTTAGTTTTAAGCTATGATAGAATAGTTATATTGGGCGACTTTAACCTGCACTTTTAGAGGGCAGATGATTCTCGAACATCCGCATTCACTAACATTTTGGAGTCAGTCGGCTTTGCTCAGAGTGTTGCTGGCCCAACTCATTTTCATGGTCATACTTTAGACCTGATCTTAAGCTTTGGCATTAACATTGGGCAGGTCAGGATTCATTCACATAATCCCAGTTTGTCTGACCATTTTCTTATCACATTCTGCTTACAATTGCCCCACCCTGCATTGTTATAAACTAGGATGTACACTGGTCGTACTTTTACTGCAACAACTTCTACAAAATTCACTGAGGTTTTCCCATCTTATTTTGAGCATCCAGTCAGTGCCTCCTCTATTGACGATACCGCAGAAAAGTTTGCTGATGCTCTCCGTTGTACCCTTAATGTAGTCGCGCGACTGAAATATAAAAAGATTACTCAGAAGAAGAGGCCAGCCCCATGGTACACTGACCAGACAAGGACACTAAAGCAAAAATCTCGTCAACTAGAACGCAAATGGCGCTCAACTAAACTCCAGGTATTCCATGGTGCTTGGAAAGAGAGCCTTGTTGCATATAAGCATGCTCTCTCTTATGCAAGGTCCTGTTACTTTTCAAATCTCATGCAGGAAAATAAAAATAATTCTCGATTTCTGTTCAAAACCGTGGCTAAGTTAACTAACAGTCATGCTGCAACTAACCCTCAAATTCCAGTCTCTTGCAGCAGTGATGATTTTTTACATTTCTTTAATGGCAAAATTATTAGAATTAGAGAGAAGATCACTGCTTCCTTACCAGTTTGCGATGGCGTTTCTCATGATATGGAGTCTTCCACATTACACACAAACCAGTTTGAATCCCTTTCTCCTATATCCCTGAGTGAACTAGCCAAATTAGTTGTTACTTCCAAATCATCTACTTGCATCTTGGATCCCATTCCCACAAAGCTAATGAAAGAACTCCTGCCCATTCTTGGCGGCCCAGTTCTTCACATAATTAATTCTTCTCTGATTTCCGGTATTGTTCCCACTTCATTTAAGATGGCAGAAATCAAGCCGCTGCTCAAAAAACCAGATTTAGATCCCACAGTCCTAGCCAATTATAGGCCAATCTCAAACCTCACATTTTTATCTAAGATCCTTGAAAAAGGTGTCGCCCAACAGCTCTCTTCTTTTCTGCAAACTAATGAGGTATTTGACAGTTTTCAGTCTGCCTATAGAAAGCATCACAGCACTGAAACAGCCCTCACTGTTGTAGTGAATGATGTGCTTCTCTCTATGGATAGTGGCCGCATCTCTGTTCTCGTCCTTCTCGATTTAAGTGCCGCCTTTGACACTGTAGACCACCATATTCTTCTTCGTAGGTTGGAAAAATTAGTTGGTATTTCTGGACTTGCCCTTTCGTGGTTTAAGTCTCATCTGTCTGATAGATCTCAGTTTGTCCGGGTAAATAACAAGTGTTCAGAGTATTCCAAGGTTAACTTTGGAATACCTCAAGGATCTGTTCTGGGCCCTTTGCTTTTTTCTCTTTACATGCTTCCGCTTGGAAATATCATAAGTAGACATGATGTTAAATACCATTGTTATGCAGATGACACGCAGCTCTATATATCCTTTAAACCGGGTGAAAATGATCCGGTTACTAGACTAGAGATGTGTCTTAAAGCTGTGAAAGCTTCGATGACGCAAAAGTTTTCTTTCACTAAACCCAGATAAGACTGAAATATTGGTACTGGGTACCAAATCTCTTAGGGACTCATTCATTAAGTTTTCTCTTAACTTAGATGGTCTCTCTGTTTCTGCCAGAGCTGTCGTTAAAAACCTTGGGGTGACTCTTGATTCAGAACTCTCTTTCCAGGCTCACATCAACAATATCATCCGAGTGGCTTTTTTCCATCTTCGAAACATATCTAAACGTAGAAAAATGTTGTCTCTTCAAGATGCTGAAAAATTGATTCACGCATTTGTGTCTTCTCGGCTGGACTATTGCAATGTCTTACTGTCTGGTTGCACTAGCTCAGCCCTGAAATGTCTTCAATAAGTGCAGAATGCTGCTGCTAGGGTTCTGACTAGGACTAAGAAATATGATCACATTTTGCTCAAAAATCTTCATTGGCTGTCTGTAAAATTTAGAATTGAGTACAAAATATTACTACTAACTTACAAAGCTTTAAATGACTTGGCCCCGGAATATCTTTGCAGTCTTCTTATTCCTTACTCCCCACCAAGATTACTTCGTTCACAAGGTGCTGACTACTAGAAAATTCCAAATATATCTAGAATTACACTTGGAGGCAGAGCATTCTTTTACAAAGCACCAATTTTATGGAATAATCTCCCAAGACAAATTTGTGCTTCAGACACACTCTCTATCTTCAAGAGTAGGCTGAAAACTTATCTTTTTAGTCAAGCCTATGATTAGTTTATGATTAGTTATGTGTTGGCTCTGGTGGGACTGACTACAACCTTGATTTATGATATGTTCACGATATTGTAAGCCAGTGTTATGTAAATCCATGTGGAACCGGTGGCACTGAGCATGCATTAACGGTGCCAGTGGGGCTTGCTACAGCCTTAGTCACCGGGGAGGTCCATATGGTAATAGTGTCTAGAAAATCTGAAGTGATCTTCCTGGAATAAATGTAAGGCCTCTGTGCTGCAGGAAGTGGATGGAGCGGTGTTGACTGTTTCCTGACCAGTCAGCTCCTAAATTCTCATTTGGCACATGACACAGGACTGTATCTTTATTAATATGCAGTATTTTTTTCCAGTGCCTCACCACACTTTTTTCTGTCTCTCTCCGAGGATCTTTCCCTCTACAACCCTGACTCCTGGATCATTCGAGCCCTGTCCCTCACCATGAGCGCTGGCTGCTGCTGTCCTGATCCAGTTCTGCACCATCCTTGGCATGCCACTTCCTCCAGCAACTGATAGCACTGTTTAGATGGACTTTAATTGTAATTGTAAAAAACTGGGGAGTTTTTTCTCACCACTGATTGAGGATTTTTCTCCCTACTGGGAGTTTTTTGCCTCATTTGCTGTAGTGGGGAATAGGCTGGGCACTGCCCTTTCAGTGACTCATCTGACTGTAAAGCGTCTTTGTGACAGTGTATCTGTGAAAAGCGCTATACAAATAAATTGAATTTGAATTTGAATTTACCTTAAGTCTGCCGGACCAAAAATATCAGTACAGCCCAATTTGGTGGAGAACTCAGAGGCTATTAATCCCGGTGGTTTGACGAGGGACCACCAAGGACCGAAACATGCTTGTCAGGTACTGTTTTCGGCATAAAGCAAAATAAAAAAAAAAAGAAGGCGTCCTGGGACTCTTGAGTTTAACGACATATTCTCAAAGTCAATCAAAATAACACCAGTTACATCATGAAAAACCACCATATACCTAGTAGGGAGGCCTGGGCCCGTATTCATAAAAATTCTAAGAATTCTGTTAAGAAGTTATACTTAAGGACGGAATTAATTTTTCGATAAAAAATTCTTAAATATGTATTCATGAAATTTCTTAAGTAATTGTTTTCTAAAAATGTTGTTTGTAAAACATTTCTTAATGCTTGACCCTTGACAAAGGGAGAGCTCTCTAAAAATGAAGGTAGCTTTACTACCGAGATTAGGTTGCATAATCACTTGCTCGGAACAAGCATTTGCTGTCGACACATCTGAGTTTACAGATGACACCGATTATGGAAGTCAGAAGAAGCAAAAGCCAAAGTGGGCAAGTTACGGTGTTTGTCACACGGAAACTATGTGGCTAATACAACCACAGTCTGCAGGGGAAGCCGAGTCTGATCATGAGTTCTGAAAAGAACAGGGCGAGGTGGAGGCGATAACGGAAAGTCTAAATTATTCATTCACCGCTGTGAAGCGATGCCTTGGGTAGGTGGAGGAAAGATGTCACTTCATCTTTTCCCGATCAAAGCTGAAATTGCTGCTAATAAAAGAAAGCTAATTACAACAAATTACAAATGAAAATTGTTACCACTCTCTGAGCCCATTAGGTCTCCAAATCGACGGCTCTGTGCATAAGTTAGAGGATCTAACTCGAATGGTCGTTGCATATGAAAGTTATGTCATGAGTTCAGTAGCTAAATTTGGCATTTGTGGCGAGCTTCAGTGAGCAGCAAACCCACAATTTACTCTACGCATTTCATAAGACCAAGAATATTATTTTCTGTTTATCGCGAATGAATTTTGTCTCCCATTCGCTATATCTTGGCGTAAGAGCCAGCCACATCTCTCTGCAACTCAAGTCTGTCAGCTAGTCGCTATACGTTTGACCTAGCCAGCAAGGGTTTCCCAATTCACTCAGCTGAGTAGCTAGTTAGCGAACAAACTAATACATAATGGTTATGGAAAGGTAAAGCGTCCACACTGGCGAGCTAATGTAGTGTTAATTATGAGAGTGGCACTTATTCAGGTTGCTATCAGCTGGGTCCTTCCGATTTTACTAACGTTACATGTGGTGTTCAGTTTGGCAAAATATTTACAGTGACATTAATATTTTGATTAATAATATGAGAACTTAACGAACTGTGTCACAAGTCAGCTGGAGGCAAGACTTCTCAGAGCTGCAGTAGCCCTTGAGCATTTATTTGAGAGACGCCCATATCATCTCCATTCCATATTTGCATTTCCCCGAGGCCAGGAAACGCAGGGAGGAAAACTTTTTCCCTTGCAAACAATTCCAACGTACCATAAACTGCCATCTGTTTGGATGAGTGGCCGCTATGTTTATTTATGGTATGTACATATAAAAAAAAATTCTTAAGAAATTTTCATCGATTTAGGAGTCCTCGCAGGTCCTCCTACTTATGAAAATTCTTCACTGATGAAAAGTTTATGAATAGTGCTGAACTATTTCTTTGCCATTTAAGAATTTTTAATTGCAAATCTTAGAAAAAAACTACCTGATTAAAGAATTCTTAAGGGGTAAGAACGTTCTGAGAATCTTTATGAATACAGGCCCAGGTGATCAGGCAGGCCTCATAGCCCTACATAATACCCCATGGGTGACAGGAACGCCAAAGTATTATAAAATAGTTAAAGTCAGAAACGCACAACAAAATGCAATTAACAATTTCTTTCGCCACGCAGACAAAAGCTTAAAAATAAGAAACACCGAATTGCATTGTCACATTTAAAGAAATAATTCACTCATACCTGGCGCAGCTAGACACATACATGCAAAGTGTACATGGATAAAGTTGTTATCATCTTTTTAACCCATTTCGGCTACACGTGGCATACAAATGCCCGTGTGGGAGGTTGTCTGCAATCCTCCTGACATGTTTGACTACACACAACCGACCAAGGCATGTGGGAAGTCGTTCAATCTTCCTTGAATGGTTTGTTTCCCTATCTTTTATGCCCAAACTCAAGAGGGCTTTTTATGGCAGGGTCATAAATTACTGGGTTGCTGAATCAGAAATGCGACCCCTAACCAGAGGAAATGTGGGCAGGGACATTGTCTGAGGGAAAATTTCCCTTAGTATGTTATTTATTGAGGGTTTTATACAATGCTAATCCCTTTGAAATATGCCTCATGCGATTTCGGAAATTCAGGGGAGTGGAATGATACCAAACACAATATGCCTGCAGTACTGTTTGCCATGTGATGTCCAGTACAGTACAGAATTACAATAATATGTCATATTAATATTATGAATGAGCTCTTGTCATAAAATATAACAGATGTATGCATTAATATGACAGGAATATACATTATATTTACAACATTATGGATGAAATTGGGACTTAAAATCAGTGGGGTAAAAGTCCTTGGAAATTCGTGAATCGGAAGCAATGCAAATTATTTTGCTGGTGTGGTCTTTAGAAAGTCCAGCTGATGGCACTGTGGCATTGTCCTGCACAGCCCAGTGTACGTAAACAGTTCTAGGGTGAAATGCAGGACACGAGACACTGATCATTAGCTCAGAGGTCAGTGACCCCTCTGGCCATGGCCCCTATAAAGTTGGGCTCCTTTGGCCAAAATGCAGGTCATAAAAACCCTTATTTGTTATGACTCAGGAGGGAAAGGAAGGGAAACTCGGAAACAACGGAACTGGACTCGGGAAACACTGGAACAATGAGACAAGGGGGAGAGACGCCTTATGCAGGGATCCAAAAGAATTTATTAAATAAACTAAAAAAACTAGAAAGGGGGAAAAACGGGGCACTCTGGCCAACAGAGACACAGTGAAACTGCACTGAAAGGGGAAGAACTCAGGAATCAAAACTATGGGAAACACTAGGGGGCAGACTCGGGGCAACTCGGAGACAGGTGCAATTCAGGACAGAGGGAGCTTGGGACTGGGGAAGCTCGGGACTACGGAGGCTGTAGACGTCAGGAAGAGGGCAGGCACAGGACGAGAAGACGGGCACAGCTGGCAGGTGGCTAACTCGGAAGGCACAGCCGGCCGGGAGATGGGTCGGGGAAACATCAGGAGTGGGCAGACGAAGACGACAGGAACAGCCTGGGGCGGCAACAGGAACATCTTAGGGCTCGGGAGACGACTGGGACACTTAGGGCTCGAGAGACATCTGGGGGCACCAGGGGGCTTGGAGACAACAGGCAGGGCGGACAGGACTGAACAGCACAGCTGGCAGACTGGCACAGCTGGCGGGAGAAGGCTCTGGAAACAGCAGGCGGGGGGCAGACTCAGACAGACTGGAGCGGAAAATGGCAGGCAGGGCAGGCTGGGCTGGGTCATGAGGCTGATAGAGAACACAGAGAAGATTATGGGGACCAGAGGGAACGTGCACAGGGGCAAGGAGTGGTGAGGCGCGGGCGAAGTCAGATCTGAAACTAGCTTGCTGCAGGAACAGATATAGGCAGGGGCACGGGCAGACACAGGTGCAGGAACTTAATATAATTAACAAGGGGTGGAACACGAGGGAAACCTAATTACATGAAACAGAAAAACATTAACACACAGACGAGGATCACAAGACACTTCCCGAAGACGGGATAAATAAACTGAATAAATATTTCACAGTGAATAGAAAGAGACAGGACAGATAAGATAAATGCAGAAGGTTCTGCAGGAAAACACAGCGAAGCCAGTGAAAGAAAATCAAGAGGCGGAGACGAGAACGGGGCGAATGCTGAGAGATCATTAGTCAATTAGTAAGAGCAGCTATACAATCCCGGGTGCTTTTTAGTAGGTTAGTCTAATATACAATGTTAGTTTGGTTAGTAAATTCTAGAAAATAACAAACTGTTAGTAGGGGTTAGTAATATAGAAAAGCAAGGGGAAATTAGTAAACGAGAAAGGAAGGAAGGCTGAAACCCAGAATCCATTAAATCACCCAAAATAGTGTCACAATCAATTAAGACAGAAAACTGCTACAAACAATGACGCGACCGGGGAGAAAGCAAAGACAGTACATGGGTAAAACGTGGACTGGACTAACACGGGAGAGGAATGAAATGTGAACACTAAGACATGGACTAAAAACCAACATCACAAAAATAATAAAAACCTAAAATTGACTAACCAAATACACAGACCCACGGAACAAAACACTTAATACTCTCCCACGAACCAGAAATTCCTCTGCCAGGTGCTGGTGCTATTAAGATAGAGGGGGTAAGTTTACTAGAGTCGCGCGTACGTGGGAATATATAGGAAAAGTGTCTTGCTAAACGCACAGTTTTCTGTCCGATTGGACCTCTCAACCTCACGAACACGGCGATTTCACCCACATAAACGGATATATTTTTTAACGAATAAAAAAGTGGAGAAATAAAATATATCCGATTCAGTGGATCCGTGTAGCGAGGTTAAACGGATCTGGTGTTGACGCGATGATGTCAAGCACCTAGCGACAAGCTGTTCGCACATACGCAAAACGTTCTTCTTCTTTGGTATTATACATTTCATAATCGCCACCTATCGGCCAGGGAATGGCATTGCATGCTTCAGAGGCGATCGTTTTCAGTTTTGCCTCTTTGTGTGGACAGAGATATTTCTGCGGTGTGGATAGAGTTTTTTTTTTTGAAGAAAATATCCATTTAAAAAAAATCCAGATACGTGTAATCCAGGCCTTAAATAGAACAGTTAAAAAAAAAAAAGATTTCTACAGTAATCACAGGCAAAACCAAATAAAAGTTTCCCCAGAAAACATAATTCTGCATCCCACTGCTTGGGGGATTTTGAAGGTTGTTCTCTTTAATTCTCCTTCAAAGTAACCAAGCCATAGTTGAGATCAGAGGCATACAATTATGAGATCTCCTCTGTTTATCCCACTTCTCAAGTATTGCTCAAATGGTTATCTCAACTCAACTTCCCTTGTCTCAGTGATGTCTTGTCTCTTTTTAGCTTAACTCTTGCTCCTAAGGGATCTTTAGGAGAAGTAACTCAGAAAAAAATGATCACAGAATGATATAAATATGAGAAGCTCAAATTCAACTCAAGAGACGAGATTGAGCAACACATTTTTCCTATGGGAAGTCCTGCATGTAGTTCGCTCTGCATTCCATTGCAGCTTACAGCAAAAACTGTAAGCTACTTCATATTTGTGTAAAAAACTAGGCACACAAATCATGCACATGCTGGTGCAGTACATTTAGCCATTTTGGAATTCTTCATTTTTTTATTTTTTCCTTTTTTTTGGAAGTATCTCACTTTATTTGAGTGTGCAGCTGGGGCAGGGGGATGCATCATCTCCAGGTGGATTTTGATTAAATAGGTTATAATAAGATGGTTAGATCAGAGGATGAAGCCAGTCAGGTCTGATATTGATTTGAGTCTCTGTCATCTTGTGGTGGAATGTTGGTACAGCCTTTGTGATGACTTGGGCAGTTCAGTTCAGGCAGTGAACAAAATAAAGGTTCACTCATTGAGTTCTTTCAAAAATAATGACTTATTTTTAATGTTAAAATGCCGAAATGCAACAGCCGAAAGCCGTAATATATCTGGAGAAATAAGTCAAGTGGTGAGAAGCAGTAAAAATTTTGAGTGCAACTTTCAAAATGGGAAAATGTGCGGTCTTCATGAATATGGCAAGTATTTAACATATTTTGAACTCACAATATCAAGGTAACAGACAATTTATAACATAAGAAGCCATATTGTAATGAAGAGCTCAAAAAGTGATAAATGTCACATGAAGGTTAAGTGTTTTTACAGCAGGAGGGACAGAAAAAAGCATATATTATGAATAACAAGATAGAAAACATTTGGAATTTTTGTGTGTTAAAAAAATCATCTTGAAATTAAACAAACATTGTTAGAAGATCATTACATATTTCCCATTCCCTGTTTATGGGTTCCAATCTATGGAAAAATTAAAAAAACTTGAGCATGCTAATTCAAATACAGTGTATTCATGTTAATGCTGCATGAGCAATGATTGGGAATTAACTACTCCATTAAACGTAAACTGTACAAAAAAGTCACAGATCATGGAATTATTTACAGCTATTTCCAGTAAAAGTCTCTAGAGTGTCTGATGTTTCTCAGAATGCGATATCCAGGTTGCGGACAAGGTTTAAAGCAACTGGCAGTGTCGATGAAAGGCCAAGAAGTGGGCAAATACGTCCCGCAACTCAAGGTCAGGACCGGACCCCTACTTTGCCCTTTTAGTCAGGAGGCATTGTTTTGAGAGTGTCCCACCCCTAAACAGATGGTTCAACAATGCCACAGGTGTACATATGGTGCCTCAGTCATGAAAACCTCAGGGCTCACAGGCCAGCAGTAAGACTAAGGCTCCGCCCGTGTCATCGACAAGCTTGATTGCAATGGGATTACATCAGATGGCAAAGATGTCACTGGCAGTCTGTGCAGTTTATTGATGAATCCGGGTCTAGTTTAGATTATCATGACAGTCAAAGGCGTGTGTGGAGGACAACCAGGACAACGCTACACCCAGAGTATGGCTGCTGGATATGATCCTTTTGGAGGTGGGTCAGTGATGGTTTGGTGAGGGAGCTTGTTAAGATGGGCTTGAATGCAAAAATCCTAAATATTAACAGATTATATGTGACCTAATCCCTGTCGATAGAGGTAGAGGAAAGTGTCTGTGCGCTCAGCTTCATATTCCCAGGCAAAATACTTGTTAAATTCTCCGAAGGTGCACTTCCAGTATTCTGAGCCCTGAATGCACCAGTCAGGGTAAGTGATAATCCTTGCGTAGATGTGGTTTTCTTTCTTTTGACCCTCATTTTTCTTCACTGGCAACATTAGAGGATCTGCTTGAATATGTCACGACCGCGGTCGTAAGGTATTTTATTATATACTGTACCTTGTAGATGCCCCAAACTTGCTGTGCCTGCAGTGTGTCCTGAGTTGTCTTCCACCTAATTAGGTGTGCCAGTACCTGCCGCTGATTCGCTGCTCCAGTTCTCTTGTGGGGTGGTGATAGGTTGCGGTGGAGCCGGTCTTCGATTTAAACCAGCAGAATTGACGTCATCGAAGCAGCAGGGGGAACCCCGTCACCCTCTGATCGCAACCGGCCACGTCATTACTTGTAAAAGCTCTAATGTGTCAGTTTGTAAGCTGATAAGAGTAAGGGTGAACCTTTGAAGTTATTTCTTGTATAGGTTGTTCTCACCATGAGGTAAACAACCCACTTGTTTCTGTGAACTTGTATGTGTAAAATAAATTACCTTACTAACGGACTTTCGAAACTTGGTCTTCGTGGCTGTTTGGGATCCGAGTGTTGCGGGGTGCATTTCATGTTATGTCCTAGCCACCCCTAGACGGGGCATAACAGTGGCCATGTCTAAAGGCATTATTCTTTTGCCCATTGCCTTCAGGTGCTTTATCCATTTTACTGAGGCTACATCTCCCTCAGAACTTCCTAACTAATTGCTTGAAATCCAGTTTTACAGGTCTGATGTAAATGTTGAAATCCCTGAGCTAATCGAGGTATCGTCTGAAAGCAGCTGCTTACGTATTAGGAAGGGGACTGTGGAACAGCTTTCTCCTCCATCAGCACTTCCTGCTCTGGTCTCATAGACTCAGTGAAGAACTCCTTTAGTTTCAGAGGAAGACACTTCCTGCTCTGGTCTCACAGACTCAGTGAAGAACTCCTTTAGTTTCAGAGGAAGACACTTCCTGCTCTGGTCTCACAGACTCAGTGAAAAACTCCTTTAGTTTCAGTGGAAGACACTTCCTGCTCTGGTCTCACAGACTCAGTGAAGAACTCCTTTAGTTTCAGAGGAGGACACTTCCTGCTCTGGTCTCACAGACTCAGTGAAGAACTCCTTTACTTTCACTTCCTGCTCTGGTCTCACTGACTCGGTGAAGAACTCCTTTACTTTCAGTGGAAGACACTTCCTGCTCTGGTCTCACAGACTCAGTGAAGAACTCCTTTACTTTCAGTGGAAGACACTCCCTGCTCTGGTCTCACAGACTCAGTGAAGAACTCCTTTACTTTCAGTGGAAGACACTTCCTGCTCTGGTCTCACTGACTCAGTGAAGAACTCCTTTACTTTCAGTTGAAGACACTTCCTGCTCTGGTCTCACAGACTCAGTGAAGAACTCCTTTACTTTCAGAGGAAGACACTTCCTGCTGATCTCATTGCCTTTCTGCTGTCACTGGCTTCCTTAGGGCAGCCGGTCCTTAAAATGAGTTCTGAGCTGTTCCATTAACTTCAGACCGTGATGAGGATAGTTTGAATTGAGGTGCTGCCAATAGGCTATATTCACTAAGAAAAGCACCTTTTAAGTAAATGCAAATGTGTATAGAATAAGCATTAAATAGCATTATGTGACCTGTCTGTGGGTTAGTAGAATTGAAAGCCTCTTAGATTGCGTGCCTCTACTGCTGTTGTGACTAAAATCTTGAAAATGGGCAGTCAGCTTCTGATGAAGTGGTACACTAGCCGAAACTGTAATATTCTTTCTGGATTGAAATTTTAAATTTGGAAAGTTATATCAAGTCCTATTCTTTCATTTGTTTAAATGCACTGTCTCTGTCTTAGCAACTCCTTGGCTGCCCTTTAAGTGCTTAATTAAGACATGTTGCCCATGTGAGCAGACTATGGAATGCTGATTCCTCTCAAGAAATAATTCTTCAACCCAAATGAAACAAGAGCTGTTCAATACATTTCATTTAAGCCATTGCTTTCATCTGGAAAGCTTCCTTCAGGCTTTCTATGGCTTG
This sequence comes from Gymnothorax reevesii, assembly GCA_029721435.1. NCBI lineage: Eukaryota > Metazoa > Chordata > Actinopteri > Anguilliformes > Muraenidae > Gymnothorax > Gymnothorax reevesii. The sequence goes on along the minus strand of CM056579.1, from coordinate 10,786,106 downwards.
GTATTTGCTTATATCTTTCCACTTAACAGGAATGTCAGCTGGCTCACATTGATATATCTTGGCAAACTGCTTGTTAAACCTGGTGAAGACGTACTTCCAGTAGTCTGAGGCCTCGATGGTGGGGTCAGGCTGGATGAGCCAGTGAGGGAAAATGCTCTGATAGTCCCTGTATTTATTCCATTTATCTCCTGTTTCACTCACCCTGAAACTTGCCCTCTTGGCTACACTAGAGGTGCAAATGCTGATGCTTAATTTATGGGTGCGCGCATTTCTGACTCGACCAAGTCCCTTTGGACGGTGAATGGAGGCAAAATGCACTGCGTGGTTTTTACCACCAGCTTCACATGGGGCCTCGCAGAAGGGACACTGCTTCCCACACCCGAACATCCTGTCAAACAGCTCCTTCTGTGGTTTTAATGGCAGTGAGGTCAGCAAGGCCCTCATATCCCCTCCCCTCTGAAACTCAGCCATTATGTTCTGCTCCATTTCAACCACAAGCTTTGTCAGACACTGAGAAAAGTCTCCTGGTTTAGCCGTGTTTAAGGTCAGGACGGCTCTGAGGGGGTCTTTGGGGATGATCAGCTCCTTCTGTAAGTCTCTACAGATATCCTGAATGAACTGCTGAATGTTCTGGTTCTCTTCAGCTTTTCCTGTTGCTTGTTCACTGACCTTCATCTGTGCACTCTCAATAGATCCCTTCAATCTTTTTACTATCTCTTTCAGGTTCTTAATCTCAATGTTCCTGAGCTCATCTCCCTTTGAGAACTGCTCGACCATCTGCTTCAGTATCCACTCCTGCACAAAGACCTCATAATTATTTATGTAGCTCTCAAAGTCCTGGAAGTTATCATCTGAAATCAGCTGCATCAGGATTGAGAACTGGAAAAAGGAACGAGTGCCGAAATAAATAGCTTTCTTCTCTATCATTACTTTGTACAAAAGGTCAGGGCCCAGAGCTTTGTCAATGTATTCCTTCACCGCAGGCTGAAGACAGTTGTAGGTGAACTCCTCAGCTTTCTTCTGACACTGGTCTCTCTTGTTGAACATGTCCTTAAAGTCAGCACAGTACTGTTCCTTGAATTGCTCTAGACAATGACGGGGATCATTTGCACGAATAAAATCCAAATGCATTTTCTGAAACTCCCGTGCTGCATATCCGCATATGTGGATTTTCAACTCAGCTTTGAATTCAGCAGATGCTTCCAGAATTTTGAGGTTATCCAGGTCTTCACTTATCAGGTAAAGTAATTCCGTGATGTACGTGCTGTGGTAATCAGATCTTGTTCTCACTTTTTCATCCACAAACTGCCTGCCGCGCGTGATTATGCGCTCAACCATCTCTTGAGTTCTCACCTTCTGATCACCTTCAAATGGTGGCGTCAAGGTCATTTTAAACTTTCCTTGGTCTTTACTCCTCTCCTCCAATGGTCCTTTTCCACAATTAGACAAGTTGCCCACCTTAGATACCATTTCTTGCACTGCCCCACTTTCGGTTTCCAAATGAACCCGCAGCTGATGGTGTATATCTTGTTCAATATCACGTGCTTCCAGCCGTGTGATCCTTAGCTTAGTCAGAGTGTCATTCCACATCTCCTTAAATTCAGTTTCCAGTCGTTCATCAGACATATTTTCATTTTCCCTGCATTTCTCAATCAGATCCAGCACCTTCTGCTCCATTGTGGCAGTGTGATTTTTCTGGATGCTCTCTAACCTTAACATGCCCTTCCTAATCTCCACTGCTGTCTCAAGCTTGCTCTTCACAGAGTACTCTGTCTCTCTTCTGATGGTTCTGGCTGTGCTGTTGAATTCCTCCCTGTATTTCTCTACCAAGTAAACATGTCCGTTTGGTCTTTTGTAAAAATCAGCAAGATTTTCCAAAATGATCTTTTCTTCTTTATTCAGTTCTAAGAAGACCTCATCCTTCAGTATACGGAGTAGAATATCCACATTGACTGATGGATCATTCTGTGGTGCCAGCATTCCAAAGTTTGACACCCGTGTCTCAGCTTGACTTAACCAGAAGTGCATGTTCTTCCTGAAGGCCCATTCCCATTTGTTGAAATCCATGCAAAGCTGGGTATAAGCTTTAGCCACAAGACTGTTGCGGAAACTGAAGATGAAGTTCTCGTACATCACTGCTTTCCACAAACTCCTAGTCCATTCAATGAACTCCCCAAATGTGTGTGCCACATTCTTTCCATTTTTCTGTTCCTGAAACGTTTCAATCACACTCCTCGTCAACTTGTATACATGATCACTGTAACCAACATTGACAGGTGCCATGGGAGGGATGCCATGCCAGAGCCCGTGGATGTACCAGGTGTTTCTCTCTGGATCGTACTCCATGACATCAGTAAATATGATTTTATTTCCATGCTTTTCCATTTTAGCTGCTACTTGGGTCATCTCATTCAGCTGATCCAATAAAATTTTTCTGTCCTTCAAGTTATTGTTATGAGCAGAGACATCTGTTACATTCTGGTGCACAAACTGACAGCAGGGCTTTCGACCAACTTCTTTCATGCGCAGGAAGGCATGCACCACAATCTGCAGGATGTCCTTCATCTCTGTGGAATTCTCCATGGCGATGTTGATGATTGTGATGTCACTCAGACCTACCACTAATGTGGCCAGTTCATTATCATGCTCATAACTGCCATCCAACTGGGCCAATTCAGCTGACTTCAAGCCTTCAGTGTCAATGACCATAATGTAATCACATCCAAGCTGCTCTTTAAAGTCCTCTTTCACTCTGATAAGGAGCATGAAGGCCCCTCTCGTGCACCTGCCACTACTAACGGCAAACTGGACCCCAAACATGGTGTTCAGGAGAGTGGATTTCCCACTGCTCTGGACCCCCAGTACAGTGATCACCCGGATCTTGCATTTATACTGTGTAAGATGATCAAGCTCCTTCAGAACCTGAGTCACCCACTGCAGAGGAATGTTGGATGCATCTCCATCCACTAGCTCCAGAGGGAAGCCTTCCTGAAGCAGCTCGGCACACAGCCGTGGCAGGATCTGAATCTCATGGGGGGGGGGCTTTGGGCCTGAGCAAGAGGACTCATACAGCTGACTCATCTCCCGCAGGAAGTGCTCTGTCCCCATGGAATAGCTGGAGATTTTCCTGTCTAAGTCCGCAATTAGCTCCTTGTTTTTCCCAGAGTCCGCACACAGGTCCTTGTACATGGACCGAAAGACTAGAAGGCTTTTGCGAGACTTGTTGTTCAGGTTGATCCTCATCCATTTTATGAAATACTTGCGCTCCTCTATAGAAGCAGACATTGCCTTGATGAACAGGGACATAGACTTTGACATTTTGTGAGCTCTCTGCTGTGCTCTGAGCTTCTTCTTCTGATCTGCAAGTTCATTCCTGTAAACTTCTATGTTTTTACCGCCAGCATTTTTCAACCTGCACTCTTCCTTCTCCAGTTCGGCCAACTGTTTCCACACCACCCCTTGCAAAGGCAGCTCTTTCTCCTTAAACCTTGTCATGTCAAATATTTTTTCTGTGATTTCCTCAGCTCTCTGCTTCCCACTTTGACAGTGAGTGTAATCTTCATCCACCTGGATCCCAAGCTCATGGGCAACAGCAGACATCCCTTCAACACTCTTTTGGACAATTCCTTCTAAAATGTTATTTATGGCTGAACGCAGGTCTTCAATCAACTTTGCATCATTCTTCAGTGGACCCTTCAAGATGATTTTAGAGCGTTCTAGCTTCCATTCAGAAACTCTTTGCCTGAACTTATCCTTATTGAAGCGCTTGCTTTCTGAATTGCTGATCAAGAAGAAGTTAGCTTGACATTGCTGGAAGTTTAGAACATTGCATTTTGTCCCAAAGTCATCACAAAACACAAATATCGCAGGGGAGCTATTGCAGAGGAAAGAGTATTGTGTTACAAAGTCATTGATGTCCCCACGGAGATTAGCAATGGCTAGTGGCTCAGAAAAAATGTCAATATCTCGGTTCCCACTGGGCAGATACCAGCTGATTTCCACCAGCCCATTTGAAATTCTCCTTGGGGTGTCACCACTCTCCATGTCTCTGTGTACAAAGGTGTCGTGGTACTGCTGAGAGTTGCTGAGGACTTGGTTCAGGATGTGAGATTTGGACATGCTGCAGTTTCCCAGCCTGACAAAAGAGACCATGGGGAGCTGAGAGAGGACAATGCTCTCCTCCACAAACCCTCTTTGGTCCTCAATGTAGTGCGGCTTGTACTTTTTCACAATATCCCTCATGGCCCACAGCATTAAAGTGCACTGATGTGTGTCACAGTTTGGAAGCAGCAGAGGCACTGAGAACTGGCACATGGACATTTTCAGGAGAATCTCCTGCTGGAGGAAACCATCTGAGCAGAGAAGTACAGCAGTTATGAGGTCCAGGGGGTTTACTTTGTTGCTGTGACCCTCTGCAATATCAAGGTTATCCAGTATGGCATTCAGTGTCTGGGCTGACCAGTCCTCCTTAGAGGTGCAGTTCACACTCCTTGCTGTCACATTCATCAGCATCAGCTTCCTCAGGAAACACCATGGCAGAGATTTTAGAGACTGGATATTTTCATCAGTTATAATTTCTCCATCGATCTCCAGGACCTTGCTCAGAGTCAGCTTGTGCTGCAGGTGATGCTCCAGGCCTAAATCACTTACCAGCTCCTCCAGACTTGATCCTGTTATTGGGGATAGAAGATGCATTAATACAGGCGCGTGAAGTAGTAAAGAATCAATTTAAAATCTAAATAAATAAAGCAGCATACTTAATATTGGCAAAACATATTAGAAATAAGAGGCCTTACAATTAATATACTGTTGTGCTCAAAAGTTTTCATACCCTAGCTGAATTTGTGAAATGTTGCCATTTATTTTGAAAATATGACTCATCATGCAAAAAACTTTTATTTAACCCGTTGCCACTCCGACGGCCCATAATCGGGCCGTCAGGGAAGTTAAAAACATACTACGTCATTTACACAACTTATATGCAACTGAGATACTCATGCCGCATATCGTCGGAAAGCTAAGATTCTTGAGATTCGAGTGATGCCAACCATTTCAAAGTATAATCATCACAGCAGCTTTAATCAACGCCTATGTCAGACCACAAACAAACAAACGAACAGTTACAAAACTGATGTAACTCACCAATGATGCCACCTAGCACCTCTCCAGTCCAACATATCCCCTCAAACATGGTCTTATTACATCCACGAAGCTCCAGGTAATGCAACCAAGTAAAGTTTTTAGTCCAAAACACACTATTATACCGGTAAATATCCATGAACAGCCGCTGCATCGTTTGAAATGAGTCGGTGGTTATCCACAAAGTTCGCTGCATTAGTAGTCTTTGCTTCGCTGCAGAAATAAACAGTCCAAATCCATTTGCGTCAAAATGGAGTCTGCACTCTAACCTTTCGATTGATACCTCACTCGACCAGTTACGAGCTTCCCTGCCCTGTCTACAGCCTGCTATAGCCAACGAGTGCCTGCGTTGAAACGAAGCTCATGCCTCGTTTTTTTGCGTGTAGCTCCAGCAACCAGCAACCAATCGAGACGACGATTGTTGCATTGTAAAGCCAAGGGAATTTTGCAAACGCCGATATATAGCTTGTTGGGGTGGCTACACAGCTGAGGCTGCTGGTTGCTCGCGTAAGAGAAAGGACAGAATTTGGCTCAGCTGTGCGTAATGCGTGCCTGCGCGTTCCGCAAAACAGAGCGAGGCAGAGAGAGATTTCCGGCGAATGTTTGTTGGTTGTTTACGGAGTTTGAAAGAAAAAATAGCGAAAAAGTTGCGAAAAAAATCATTTTCAGTTCAGAAGCTGCAGAGCTGTGCACTCGGTGTGCAAGTGATAGCTCAGGGGAGGAAATATCTGACCAAACCCGTGATGGCTCCGAAGCAGAGGAAATGTTTCTCGAGGGAGATGACATTACTCTTGACAAGTAAGCATCAAATTATAACTTATATTTCATTATGTAATAATATTACGTTTATATTTTATTATTATTATTATTATTATCATTATTATTACATTACATTACGTATAATTTGCATCTGTCACAGAAGGTGGAAGGACGTCATGTTTTCACCGGAGTTGGTGATTCTGTTTGTTGTTCTGTAATTCTCGGTAAGGATTACGGGAAAAGGATATTATAATATTATGCTGATATTATGATGATTATATTATTACCATATTACGCATTATTACCTCCGTCACCGAAGGTGGAGGGAAGTTATTTTTTCGCCGGCGTTGGTTGTTGTGGAAATTTTAATTTTCATCCCTGTAAGAAATCAGAGTGAGACAAAGTAAGTAAATAGGATCCATTTTACTATGTGCCACATAGGGTCTTCCTTAAGGGCAAGAACAAAGACAAAGGAATCTCTCCTTTGCTTTGGATATATTTAAAAGAACTAAGTCAGAATCTCCTCCCCTTGGGGTTTATATGCACGAATTTCAGTTTATGCCTCAGTAACCTTTTAACTTTTTTTATTTATCATATATTGTAAATAGTTTGCTATGGAAAGGTTATTTGTTTGTTTACATTTCATATAAAAAAACATTTTTTACATAACAACACTCGTTTTGACTTTTACATGGACAAATTTGAATTTATGCTTCAGTAACTTTTAATTTTTTTTATTTATCATATATTGTAAATATTTTGCTGTGAGTTTGCTGCGTAAAGGTTATTTGTTTGTTTACATTTCATATAAAAAAGCATTTTTTTACATAACGGCACTCGTTTTGACTCTTATGTGCACAAATTTGAGTTTATGCTTCAGTAACTTTTTTTCAGCAATATTGATAGTGAATCTGGATATGGGATTGGATTCCTCTAAGTGTCACCTTTCATTAGAGCCCAACATTATGACTGTGCGTTGAAGCGTTCAAGAGTTATGCCCTTTTATCCTAGGTATTTGACCATGGTTATCCAAGGGTCCTTTTGGGGTCTCCAAATGGCCATTTTTGGAAACGCCGAGACATGGCCTTAGAAAAACATGTGTAAAATGCTCATTTTCTGTAGGATTGTTATCAAATTTGAACTGGAACTAAGAAAGACTTCATGCTGTGGTCCCATTGTGTTTTTCAGCTAATAAGTCCCAGCTGCTCTCATCTACAGGCATCTGTTTGCAAAAAAAAATTTTGGCGAGAGTAAAAACCTTCTACTTCAGTGTGTTCCAGCTTGGATTACTCAATGACAGTAGCACTTAGAGTGATTCTTTCAGTTGAGGGAAAAACGTCAGAATGTTTCCTTTCAAACGAGACCATAACCATCCATATAGTCCAAACGGTTCAAGAACAGCGTTCAATTTACTTTGGGTACGCTTTTGATAGGCATTTTAGGCAAATTTTCCCGGAGTTTTAAGTGATCATGTGAAGTCATTTATCATCACATAGGTGTTTGGCTCCATTTTAGAGAATAATGATAGCTAAAAATAATGATAAAAAACGGCCCTGATCATAAGTTTACATAGCCTTGAATGTTTGATCTCATTATAAAGACACAAGGTGACACATTCAGGTTTAAATCAGGTTTTATCTACATTAAACCTTGCCAGCTTCCTGAGGCAGTAGAGGTGCTGCTGTCTTTTTTTGCACAGAATATCTGTGTTACAGTTAAAACTCGACTTATTGTCTATTACAGAACCCAGATACTTATATGGCTGGGCAAATTCAATGCCTTGCCCATCGATGTTTGCTTTGATAGGGTTACAGACCTTGTGCCTAAAATCAAAACACATGTCCTTAGTCTAAGTCATATTTAATTCCAAAAAAGCTTCCTAACCACAGTTGACAAAGTAGTCTATGATAGGGCCATGTGATGTTTCATTGTCCTTCAGTAAGCTCACAATGACTGTGTCATCTGCAAACTTCACGACTGCGACTGTCTCATCTGTGAACATGACGGCGGTCCATGTCAGATCGACAGTCATCGGTGTAGAGGATGAAGAGGAGAGGTGAGAGAACGCAGCCTGTGGGGAGCCTGTGGATGTATAAGATAATCCAGAGTAGTGACCATTAACTCTCGCTCTCTGGGATCTGTTGATGAGTAAGTCCAAAATCCAGCCGGACATTCTGGTGTCCAGCTGAAAGCGATCAAGTAGCTTCTGCACCAGTAAATGGGGCTGTATGGTGTTAAAGGCTGATGAGAAGTCAACAAATAGTGTCCTGTCATGAGTCTTGGAGCCCTCAAGATGCTTGAGAATGAAGTTGAGCAGAGTTATGGTTGCATCCTGGACCCCCCTGTTGAATTGGTATGCAAATTATAAGGGGTCAAGGAGATGGTGAGTCTTAAAAATAAGTCGCCTTTTAACCAGCTTTTCGAAGGACTTCATTACAAGTGAGGTTAGGGCTATGGGCATGTAGTCATTAAGAGACTTAGGGGGTGACTGTTTTCAGCTATGGGGACTATCATGGATTGTTTCCATAGATCCAGAACTGTTTGAAATTGCAGTGACAGGTTAAAAATATATTTAAAAATTGGGCTTAATTTCTCTGCGCAGCGGGACAGCACAAGACCACAGATATTTTTTGGTCCAGGGCTTGTTTTAACTTTACAGTGTTTAAAAGTTCTTGCCACACTGTGTAAAGGGAAGCAGGCAGCTGACTGGGTGGAGGATAGCAAATTTTGTTTTAGGCCAGAAATTTGCAAACTTATATTTATCAAATCTTGAGTAAAACATATTTAGCTCCTGGGCTAGGATGGAGTCTGATGAGAAGCCAACAATCGCCAGGTCGTTGTCAGAGTCCATCTCCCCCCGCCATGTTTCAGTCAGGGCCAGGATCAAGTGTCTTTGAACTCGTGCTGATAACAAACAAGAGATGGCAAATCAGTGTTTTTTTTTCTCAGGGAGACTGAGCGTTGGCCAGAATAATTGAGGGCAAGGAAATGCGCGTCAAGGGCTGTCTTGCTCGCTCACGCACCCCGCCTCTGTTATGATTCTGTTTCTGCCTTGCCATGCTCTTGTTCTGATTGCCATGTGTGTATTTTGGATTCTGGCCATGTCTGACTATTCCTTGAAATGTGTATTGTGATTTGGTTACTTTTTCATTCATGCATTGTCTTAGTTTTGTTTTTTCCATGTTTTCCCTATTGCCATAGTTTTACTCCGGTCCATGTTTTGATTTATCCATGTATTGCACTTTGTCTCCCCCTGTCTGGTCTTTGGTCTTGTCTTTGCTCACAGCCTCAGCAATGCGTCTCACTCCTTCGGGTGATTTAATGGTTTCTGGGTTTCAATCTTCCTTCCCCATCTCATTTACTTCCTTCTCCTTGCTTTTTCTATATTACTAACACACACTAACAGTTTGTTGTTTTTGCTAATTTACTAACCAAGACTAACGTTGTGTATAAGACTAACTTACAAACGAGCACTCAGGATTGTATAGCTGCACTTATTAATTGATTAACAAGATCTCAGCACTCACCCTATTCTAGTCTCCGCCCCTTGTCTCTCCCTAATCTTCGCTGCTGCATTTCAGTGGAATCTCCACACCTTCTTATGCTTTCCTTTCTCTCAGTATCTGTGCACGGTAGAACTCCTTGACCGGAGCTGTGTCTTTGTCTATAGGTTTGTCCCGTGATCCCTGTCCGCGTTTTGGCTTCTGCCAATTGCATGTGATCAGGTTCTCCCTCATGTGTTGCTCCCTTGTAATCAGTCTCACTGCTTCCACCTGTGTTCTGTTATCATGTGACCTCCCTGAAGTGTATATTAGGTGTCTCTTCACAGCACTGCTTTGTCAGATCGTTCTCTCATGCTTACCTGTGCCAATTCGCCCTATACCCATTGTGATTATCTTTCTGACTGGACCGTCCTTAATTATCGATTTTTGCCTCCTCCCTGTACTTCGCCGCCTTCTTGTGTTTTGAACCCTTTTTTGTCTGACTATGATTTTTGTGATTGGTGCCCTGGTTACGATTCTGGATTTTGCCCATTGGATTCTGATTTTGGATTGTGGACTCTGTACCGTTACCTGCTCTGTTGGGGGTTTCCCCTTCAGAAATCAAGCCTCCTTTTTGTATTTTACTGGTTCTCGCGAGTGGTCCATTTCGTAAAACCTCACACTCCCTCCATGACCAGAAAACCGAACATGTCTCCTCAACCTCAGTGCTGTTCCAAAACTGTATAGGAAACAAAGTCATGAGTCCTCCATTCCTCCTTAATGTCTCATCCAAAATTAGGATCCCTCCCGTCAGGAAGTATTTTCATACATTTGCATAACACAAGATTACTACATGCTCTGGAAATTCAGAATTTTAATGTGGTGTTTTCATGGTTTGAAAAGTGCTTTGATTTTAGATGAAACCACTTAAAAATATAAATTCTAACCACTGATCCCTCTCTTCTTCCTTTGGAAGTCCAAACAAAGTGCATTTGCCTTTACACTGATAAAAACACTGTCTTTCGGACAGCAGAGCCAAACTCTTCCAGGCAAGCAGTCTGAGGGGTGGCAGAAGCAGCCTCCTTTTTGTAACTTTAAGTTTTCGGCGTCCCAAACTAGCCCACCCTGTAGCCATAGTGATGTCAGTATGTCCAGAAAGATATGGTTTGACTACATATGAGGAGTTTTGCACAGTTTTATCTAGGTGTTTTCTGTCGGCAAGAATATCTCAGCGCTTAGGTGGACTTTGAGCTTTGTAACTTTGTAGACTTTTTTTTACAAAACCCAAAACCAGTGAAGTTGGCACGTTATGTAAATCGTAAATAAAAACAGAATACAATGATTTGCAAATCCTTTTCAACTTATATTCAATTGAATACACTGCAAAGACAAGATGTTTAATGTTCAAACTGAGAAACTTTATTTTTTTTGCAAATAATCATTAACTTAGAATTTAAAGGCAGCAACACATTGCAAAAAAGTTGGCACAGGGGCCTTTTTACCACTGTGTTACATCGCCTTTCCTTTTAACGACACTCAGTAAACGTTTGGGAACTGAGGAGGCCAATTTTTGAAGCTTTTCAGGTGGAACTCTTTCCCATTCTTTCTTGATGTACAGCTTAAGTTCTTCAACAGTCCGGGGTCTCCATTGTCGTATTTTACGCTTCATAATGCGCCACACATTTTCAATGGGAGACAGGTCTGGACTTCAGGCAGGCCAGTCTAGTACCCGCACTCTTTTACTTCGGAGCCATGCTGTTGTAACACGTGCAGAATGTGGCTTGGTATTGTCTTGCTGAAATAAGCAGGTGCGTCCATGAAAAATACGTTGCTTGGATGGCAACATATGTTGCTCCAAAACCTGTATGTACATTTCAGCATTAATGGTGCCTTCACATATGTGTAAGTTGCCCATGCCTTAGGCACTAATACACCCCCATACCATCACAGATGCTGGCTTTCGAACTTTGCGCCTATAACAGTCCGGATGGTTCTTTTCCTCTTTGGTCCGGAGGACACGACATCCACAGTTTCCAAAAACAATTTGAAATGTGGACTCGTCAGACCACAGAACACTTTTCCACTTTGCATCAGTCCATCTTGGATGAGCTTGGGCCCAGCAAAGCCAGCGGCGTTTCTGGGTGCTGTTGATAAATGGCTTTCGCTTTGCATTGTAGAGTTTTAACTTGCACTTGCAGATGTAGCGACAAACTGTAGTTACTGACAGTGGTTTTCTGAAGTGTTCCTGAGCCCATGTGGTGATGTCCTTTACACACTGATGTCGGTTTTTGATGCAGTACCACCTGAGGGATCGAAGGTCACAGGCATTCAATGTTGGTTTTCGGCCTTGTCGCTTACGTGCAGTGATTTCTTAAGATTCACTGAACCTTTTAACGATATTACGGACCGTAGATGATGAAATCCCTAAATTTCTTGCAGTAGCTCGTTGAGGAATGTTGTTTTTAAACTGTTCGACAATCAGCTCACGCATTTGTTCACTAAGTGGTGACCCTCGCCCCATCCTTGTTTGTGAATGACTGAGCATTTCAGGGAAGCTGCTTTTATACCCAACCATGGCACCCACCTGTTCGCAATTAGCCCGTTCACCTGTGGGATGTTCCAAATAAGTGTTTGATGAGCATTCCTCAACTCTCTCAGTCTTCTTTGCCATTTGTGCCAGCTTTTTTGAAACATGTTGCAAGCATCAAATTCCAAATGAGCTAATATTTGCAAAAAATTACAAAATTTACCTGTTCGAACATTAAGTAACTTATCGTTGCAGTGTATTCAATTGAATATAGGTTGAAAAGGATTTGCAAATCATTGTATTCTGTTTTTATTTACGATTTACACAACGTGCCAACTTCACTGGTTTTGCGTTTTGTATATACAATATATCCTACATAAAAGAATAAAGAAAAGTAATAAAAAAAAATGTTTAATTGGTCCCCTTTAACTCTTGAAGTTAAAAGCTGATGTGCACTTTGATGTCATATGTAAACATTATTGGGAAGAGAGTCAAAAAAAAAGGTTTTTTTAGACTGGTTTCTAACAAGTGAATATCAGTCACTTGCTAAGTGCTGACCCAAGAATGAACCTAAGGAGCCTGAGAGCTAACAGTCCCATAAGACTTACCTGTGACAGGTGTGCTTGCAGGGCGCAGCGCGTGTCTGCATTTACCGCAACAATCGTCATCTAGCAGACATTGCTTGCCACACTGGGGACACTCCATGATCCCCCTCCCTTTGAACAAAAATTGCATGATTACATCAGGAAGAGTCAAAATGTTCAAAATTTAGAAGTAAATTGCATCTGGGACGTAAAAGGAATCAAGGATTGAGTATATATGATAGTGACACACACAGGGATCTCAAGTGACAAAATGATCCTCCGGCTCAATGTTCGAATACAGTTCGGGGTTATCCCAAAGCACTTCAAAAATGTTATTAAAACATGACATGACATGACATGAGTGGTGAGAACAGGCCATTCAGCTCAACCAGGCTCACCAGTTTCTTATTACTGTAGTGCATCTATCACTTCAGATTCTCAATGACTCAATGGCATCGAGCACTAAATCAAGCCTGTTCTTGAAAATTCCCTAGGTTTCTGCCCCTACAATATGGTCAGGCAAGCTATTCCACACTGAGATTACTCTCTGAGGGAAAAATATTTCCAAATATCAGTGATAAATTTACTCTTGGCCAATTTCCATTTGTGACCCCGAGTTCTGCTTACAAAACTTGGCCGAAGTAATCCCACGTAATTCTCTTTGTTAATACCTTTCACGTATTTAAATCATATCACCCCAAAGTCTCCTTTTCCTAAGACTAAAGAGATAAAGGATCTTCAGCCTCTTCTCATAGCTTTCATCTTTTATACCTGCAATTAGTTTAGTGGCTCTTCTCTGAACTTTTTCTAGAGCCTCTATATCTTTATCAAAGTATGGTCCCCAGAACCGTACTCCATACTCTTGATGAGGTCTGTCAAATGTGTTGCACAAGAGAAGTATGACCTCCTTGGATTTATACTCAATACTTTTGGCTATACAGTAGCTGTTAATTATAGCTGTTCTTTCCAATAACCAATCATTTACTCGGGGGCAGGACTCACGGTATATTTCAGTTCAGTTTTCATTTTGCTTGCGCAAACTTTGAGACCTTTGCTTGTGTGCTGATATTTCCGACCTTGGATACTAGATAGAAACTTACGCTCATAGCATCTTCATTAGCGTCCCCGCACAAAATACTGGATTACACATCGTATGTTTAAAATAAACAAAAAGAAGCCATAATGTAAAAGATCACAGATATTCCAAGGCATTACACCCTCGGCTATATTGCCAAAGATCAAAGTCACATATTAAAACTAAGATCATGGACAGTTCAACAATCTTTCCAATAACCAATTAGAATCCAAATCTGAATCCCAAGTGACCCCTTTTCCCAGTCTTGCACACATTTTTCACACTATCCCAAATTTTTTGGCACTGGGATAGTAAAATCTGTGTTCCTTTCAGAACATGGTTGCTGTTGCAGACTTCTTGGCTGTGCTGTGGCACTGTCCCTTGGTGATCCTTGGTTATTTTGGTGGGATTTCAGTCCCCCAGGAGCAAATTGAATTAAAATTAAATGGAAAATCACTAGCTAAGTAAATTTTATTATATACAAAGTTAATACATAAAACAGAGTTATTTTCAAGGAATGTGCTACTCTCCCTTGGTTTTTCTGTCACAAATTTAGCAAAACTTAAGGTTGCTTCTCAACATTTAGAAACATTATCGAATTACTGGAACATCTAGTTACAACTTGGTTTGGTTTCATAAGTGGGTGCTTGCCTGTCATAGTCTTCTAGCCAATAAATATTGACATACAGTGGGTTTTTATTCCTTTTTGGTCCCTCTTTTTTTACTATATTAACATATTGCCAAGGTAGTTTAGCGTTCCCCTCTGGTTGCTGTGCCTGGATCAGCTCGTCAAAGTTTAGTTGCGTGCTTCAGTGCTTTGCAACAACCTGTCGGGGGATACCACGGTTAGTTCCCTCTCATAGTATACGAGTTGGTTATTCGGCCTCTTTGAATTAATTAAAGTGTACTGGGGTTTCCCTCTTTTTTGGTTTTTTTTGGTTGTTGTTGTTTTGGTTGTTTGTGTTTAGCTTGCTAGATAGTTACTGTTTGCTTTTTTGACTTCGGATCTGGGATTTAGTACAGTATTTATTTAGCAGGGCAAGTTATGTGAGTTGTCAATTCGGTTAGGGATAATTAATAAGGAGTAAGGTTCACTGGAGTCCTTTCCTCCCCTCCCCACCCTCACCCTCCAGTTTCTCCTTGCAATTGTAGCTGCGCAAGACTAGCCAGTTAACTACTGTTGGCATTATTTTATTGGTTATTGCCATTTCCTTTTCATCACAAAGCTGGGTATTGGAGGCTCTCATCTGAGAAGTGTCTAGAAAAGTCAGTCTGTGATTATCTGGATTCTGAGCCAAGCTCTGTGATATTATTAGACTAGTATATTAAATGAATGAATGAATGACTTTACGTCGTACCAAAATTTAAAACAATGTTACAACAAAAGATAGGACTTATAGGATGAAAAAAACCCAAAAATATTTGATGAGGAATACGAGGAAGTAAAACTTATATGTTCCTTCCCCTCTCTGTTTTCTTCTATTATCTTAAATTCTTTGCACACTTTTAATTATATTTCCTACTATTAGGCTTTCGTAAATTGTTTACACAATTTCTTACACACATATATATATAGTTACATACAGAATTCTCCCATTTTTATAACCCAGATTTATAATACATTCCTAAATTATTTACAATGCCCCCAGTGATACTCAATAAATCCTGATCGCTCTAAAACAGCTTTTCCTCTTCCCAGTACCTGTCAAGGGTTTGTTTTTGTACTGTTTTTTAAATTCAATTCAATTCAATTTATTTTGTATAGCGCTTTTCACAGAGACTGTCACAAAGACGCTTTTCAGTGAGAGTTTAAAGAAATAAAAAGGCAGTGCCCAGCCTATTCCCCACTACAGCAAATGAGGCAAAAAACTCCCAGTAGGGAGAAAAATCCTCAAACAGTGGTGAGAAAAAACTCCCCAGTGGGAAGAAATCTCAGGAGGAACCCGGCCATAGTGGGGGAGCCCATCCTCCGCGGGCTAGCTAATTAAGAACAAAAAGTAAAATGGAGTGAACGACAGAGGAGTTCCATTTAAGTCCATCTAAAGTGGCAACGGTGGCAATGCCCCCTCCTTGCCAATATTTAAAAAGAGACTGTTCTTGAAATTATTAGAACAATATGTATAGCGGTCTCTTAGGACCAGTTCATCTTGTGGTGCAATCTATTGCTGTTACTTCTTTTAATTAGTTTGTTCTTGTTTACCTTTATTTATAATGATTTTTTTTCTTCTTTTTTGTTGTCTTTTTCTGCCGTCCTGTATTTTATCATTCTCATCTTATTTTCAATTACTGATCCTTTATTTTTCCCATAGGATGTACATTAATTTTTTTCTTGAATAAGCATTCATAAGGTCAGGGTGAGGCCGGTCTATAAGCCCTTTAGGGCTTCAGACCTCACCTGCACATTTTTTTTTTCCTTCTTCTTTTTAACTCACTCCTCTTGAGTGATCACTTTTGTAATGTGTCTCTCACATGTGCAAATAAGTAAATAAATAAATAAAATTATTGTTATTCCGTTCAGCATGCATGGTCTCCGTGTCTCTTAATCTTTTTATTCTTCCTAGCCCCATCTCGGCAGATACCTAGGGGTATTATCCCCAGTAAGGAACGACTGGCCAGCGGCCTGGTGTTGGAATTGGTTGGTTAAATTAGTTAGACGACCATGATCTACCTACAGAAAGGATTGATGTATTGCTGGTTCTGGTGTTTTAGCCTGAAGAAAACCCATGGACTAAAAGTCGGTTATCCATTAAAATTCCCTTAAGGAACCCATGGGCATGCATATAATCTGGGTTCGCTGTCGATATATGCCAACAGAGGCTATTGCAGTGATGGTTGACTTCCAACCTCTAATCTAACCAACAAACCTAGGATCCGGACATGGTGTTAAAACCCGGGTACATTAATGTAGAGGTGGTGGTTTTCTGTTCGGAATTCAAGGTATAATCAACTTCATGTTTTTCCCCAGAGTCTGAGTAACTGGTTTTCACTGCCCTGAGATTCATGCAATGCTGTCCCCAAACTATAAATTCTAATTCTAATTTGGAGTCAGATATTTAACGAGGATAACTAAATTTGGTATTCTAAATGTATTATGGAGTCAGATTGATTGTACCCGTTGCGTTTTTGTGCCCCGTCTTTGGACGGAGAAAAATATCCATTATATTGTGATTCACACCAGCCAGGAAAATGCTTGAATTAAAGACAGTAAAAAAGGACAGGTGAATCCTTCACCCCACTGCAATGTCCGTCCTTTGTATTGTTTTGTGGGGCTTTACAACAGTTTTGAGTTTGCTCAACTTAAAGTTCCGGATTCTTTTAAAAATAAGCTTTTGCAACTTCTGCTGACTGACTGCAGCCACTGGTTGCAGTTGCTTGCAAGCATAACAGATTATGCCAGTGCCTGCTTAATGATCATGCCAGGCCCTCCTTTCTAAAAAGACAAATCCAAGTATGTTCCTGTATCAACAACAGAACTATGGAGTAGTTTACAAAGATTTCACTTCAATCTCTGAGTATGTTATTGGATTCAGAACAAAAAACATTTTTGAAAAATATTAGCGAGTCCACCTGATTTGATGAGTAATTTTGCCTGGCCTTAACGACAACATTTCAAGACAAACTAGTATTACGTTTGACGTCACTAATGCAAATTAACTACACTAAACCAGAAGCACCAGAATGTAAACTCAAATCACATCCCTGATAAAAAAATTTAGCAAGCCATTCTAGTGAAATAGCAAAACCATGGCTCATATGTAAAGCTGCTCAGAATTACTCTTACAAATAGACTCAGTCTTGACCCACAGGCCTCCTACAGCCATGGAATCAGCCAATAGCAAATGCAATGAGCTCATGCACGTATTAAAAAATTTCTATTAAATTGGAAGATATGTTGACAAATGTAAACAACTCCTTAATACTTAACACAAAATTTTTGTTTGTCCCGTATTAAATTGACATGTTTCAAATGTCTGCTGATCATTCTGTACAGGGTGTAATGCGAATAGAAGCCACTAGATGACAGTATTGACCTTTCTTATGTTAAGCTCAGACTGGAGCTAGGTTTGGGCATGTCTTGGGTATGTCTGTCACAAGTCCCAGAGAATTAAAAAAAAAAAGAGGTCTAAAGGGTCTGCAAAAGAGTATATAAAGAGGAAAATTGAGAGAGTACAGTAGTAAGGAGAAATTGCAAGGAGAAGGATACATGTGACCAGACCTGTCATTCTGTTCAAGACCTGTGAAGTTTTTAGTGAATTTTTGCCTGTGTTGGAGCATTTCCCTCACCCAGGACATCACCAAGCAACCCAACCAAAGGGACTGTAAATATTTTTGTTCTTGTATTTAACAATCTTGGTCAGTAGAGTAGTTTGTTGTTAGTTGCCTTTGTTTAATTAAATCTGTTGAAGTTTTAAAGTTGTGTCTGTCATCCTTTGCTGTCGTAAATGTAATAACAAATTGGGGCCATAACAAGGGAAATAATTATGGATTCATCTGGGAAGAAAACCCTCAAAAGGCCAATTGGATGTTGGGATTCATAGCCAGAGGTGTTAAGAATAAATGGAAGTAGTTTATACTTATACAATACCACTGTCTTTGTCAGACCATACTTAAAGTAGTGTGTGCAGTTCTGGGGACTGTACTACTAGAAAGATAAAGCAATTTAATAAAAGGTTCAAAGAAGCACCATCAAGTTAATTATAGGAATAAAAGATGAAATCTGTGTGGAAAGACTGAGAAAGCTTAATCTCTTCAGCCATGGTAAGAGGAAACTTAGGGGGGATTAGATTTCAGCCTTTAATTTGGTTAAAGACATTAAAGTTCATATGCGCGGGATTAATTTGGTCCAGTTATCTTTGCAGGACTAGAAGTCATGAATCTGAAAGCATCAAGTAATTAGTGAAATTTCATGGCACTATGACTTTTTTCCACAGTTTGTTTTGCATACCTGTAAGGCATTTGATGTCAAAAAAATTAGAGTGATTCACCAATTAGCTTCAATGGAATTGGGCAAGAAGTAAACCGCTACTGTAGATCAGGCAAAAAAGTGCCCAGCTTTAACAGCCTTTATCTCAAAATCACAAAGTGTCATGAAATGTCCATTTTTACTTACATCTGTTATGGCCCCAATTTGTTATTACATTTATAACACAACAGCAACAGCAAGGGATGACAAACACAGTTTTAACAACTAAAACACATTTAATTTTTAACAAAGACAAAGACTAATAACAACCTACAACTAAAGACCAAGATTGATAAATAAGAAAAAACAGAAATAATTACAGTCCCTTTTGTAGGTGGCTTGGTGATGTCCTGGATAAGGAAAAATAATGCTCTAACACAGACAGAAATCCTCAAAAGAAACTTCAGGTTCTGAACAGAAATGACAGGTCTGGTCACGTGTATCCTTCTTCTTGCAATTTCTCCTGCTACTTTACTGTCTCAATTCTTTTCCTTATATACTCTTTTGCAGACCCCACCCACATTTAGACCTATTTTTTTTACTTTTCTGAGACTTGCCCCAGACATGTCCAGGACATGTCTAAACATGACTCCAGTCTGAGCTTAACAAAAAAAAGGTAAATACTGCCATCTAGTGGCCTATATTCACATTACACCTCCATTCCAAAAGGGAAAAATTTTGACTCATAAAGGCAAAATTTTTCTTTTCAATACAAAATGGTTAAGTGAACACTTGTCTATATATACATATCATACAATATTCAAACACATGATATATATACACATTCAAACACGGGATAAGCAATCAGCAATTACATTGTCTGTACCCTTCACATGCTTAATTTCCAAGTCAAACTCCTGTAAAATCAAACTCCAATTCAACAATCTCCGATTCTTGTTTTTCATCTTACTCAAAAACATGAACGGATTGTGGTCAGTGTACACAATCATTGGCTTTTGTCCTGTACAAACATAAACCTCAAAGTGTTGTAAAGAAAGGACCAGAGCCAACAGTTCCTTCTCTATTGTGGAATAGTTCCTTTGGTGGCGATTGAACTTCCTGGAGAAGTATGCCACGGGATGCTCAATGTCATCAGAGTCACTTCTCTGTAGGAGCACAGATCCACAAGCTTGGTCGCTAGCATCGACCGCGATGGAGAACGGTTTGTTGAAGTCAGGAGATTTGAGCACGGGGAAGTGACACAGCAGAGACTTCAGGCGATCGAAGGCTCTCTGGCATGCATCATCCCAGGCGAACTTTACGCCTTTCTTCAGTTGGTTAGTTAGACTGAGAGCAATCTCAGCAAAGTTCTTGCAGAACTTGCGGTAGTACCCGATCATTCCAAGGAAGCGGCGCAAAGCTTTTTTGTTGTCAGGAACTGGAAAGTCCATGATGGCTTGGACTTTAGCATTTATGGGTGCCACCTTACCCTGGCCTATGATATAGCCAAGATAGGTGACAGTAGCACAACCAAAGTCACTCTTGCTCAGGTTAACAGTCAGGTTAGCCTGGGTCAGGCGCTGGAACAACGTCTCTACATCTTTTAGATGTTCTTCCCAGGAGTCACTCCATGTGATCAGGTCATTGATGTATGCACCCGTGTGTGGCAATCCGGCGATTGTAGACTGTATCATCCTTTGGAACATGGCCGGGGCATTTTTCATGCCAAAGGGTAGGACTTCATACTGGTACAATCCAGATGGTGTGGCAAAAGCAGAGATGCTCTTGGCCCTCTCAGTTAAAGGCACACACCAATAACCCTTCAATAAATCAATCTTGGTCAGAAACTTTGCTTGCCCTACACTATCAATACAATCATCAATCATCCTAGGTATTGGAAACACATCAGTTCTAGTTACAGCATTGACTTTGCGATAATCTGTACAGAATCTAGTACTTCCATCAGGTTTTGGAACTAGCACACAGGGTGAACTCCAATCGGAGTTGGAGGGTCTGATAATATCATGTTTTAACATGTACTCAACCTCTTTCTCAGCAATCTTTCTCTTTTCAGGATTCATCCGGTATGGATGCTGTTTTATTGGTTTGGCATCACCAACATCTACATCATGAGAGGCTATAGTAACTCTCTTTGGAACATCAGGAAACAAATCCTCATATTTCTTGATCAACCTTTCAAACTGATCTCTCTGTGAGGGTTCTAAGTGCTGGAGTTTTACATCAAGATTTTGCAACACTTCAGAATTTGACAATTTACATGAAAGAACTTCAGCTTTAATTCTTGGTTCATCATCTTGAAACTCCCCCTCATCTTCACACGTTTCGACCATTGGAGAATCTGAAGTGACAGCTGCAACCCTAGCATTTCTGTCATGATAAGGCTTTAGCATGTTAATATGACACAATTGTTTTGGTTTTCTCCTATCTGGAGTCTTCACAATGTAATTGAGATCATTGAGTTTTGTCAGAATTTCATAAGGACCATGAAATCTAGCCTGCAATGGATTGGACTGCAAGGGAAACAACACAAGGACCTTGTCTCCTGGTTTAAACTCACGGCTTCTAGCCTTATGATCATACCAAGTTTTCATTTTTCCCTGACTTGATTTCAAGTTCTCTTTGGCAAGGTCACAAGCTGCACGCAATCTTTCCTTGAACTTGCTAACATAGTCTAACAGGCTGATTTGCGGCTCTTCCTCTTGCCATTGTTCACTCAATAATAGCAAAGGTCCTCTCACTTCATGACCAAACACTAGCTCAAATGGACTGAATCCAGTAGACTCCTGCACTGCTTCTCTAGCTGCAAACAACAGCAAATGAACCCCTTCATCCCAGTCTTTCTCATGGTCATAAAAATACGTCCTCATCATTGTCTTGAGAGTGGAATGAAACCGCTCTAAGGCACCCTGACTTTCTGGATGATAGGCACTAGAAAGAATCTGTTTTGCACCTAGTTCATACACAACCTGCTGAAACAATCCTGAAGTGAAATTGCTACCTTGGTCTGACTGAATTTCCCTGGGAAGACCAAACAACGTGAAGAACTTTATCAAAGCCTTCGAGATTGCAGTTGCCTTGATGTTACGTAGAGGTATGGCTTCGGGGAATCTGGTAGATGCACACATGATTGTCAACAAGTACTGATTTCCAGATCTAGTCTTGGGTAATGGACCAACGCAATCAACAATGACCCTAGAGAATGGCTCCCCAAATGCTGGGATAGGCTGCAATGGAGCAACAGGTGGGTCTAACTGGTGTTTTCCAACTACCTGACAAGTGTGACAGGTTTTGCCAAAGTTGGAAACGTCTTTCCGAAGCCCAGGCCAAAAGAAGTGTTTCATGATCTTATCAACAGTCTTGTTAACACCAAGATGACCTCCTAAAGGTAAACTATGAGCCATTGTTAAGATCTCATTCCTATAGACCTTCGGAACAACAATTTGCCTGACCACTACCCAATCTGCATTGGCAGGGATATCAGGAGGGCGCCACTTCCGCATCAACACACCATCCTTGAGATAATACCCAACTGGAACTGCGTCTATTTCTTTATCAGGAAGGGCTCTCCTCTTTAGTACACAAATTTCAGGATCATTAGTTTGCTCCTCAATCAACCGCTTTCTGGACAGAGACAAGTCTCCAGACACATCAGAATCACCAGACCCATCCGGCTGGCTGAATAGAGAACTGATAAAAGTATCTGATAAGTCCTCAAACGGAGAAACCATAGTAGGCCAATCAGAGTCATGAGGCGAACCACCTGAGTCCTGACTATTCAATGTACTGGACGGCACCACATCATCTTCTTCTTTAGCCCTCTTGGCCATAGCACGAGTCACTGCGCAAGAAGGATACAGAGATGGGTCCTCATCCCCATCTTCAGTGCTCGGCTGTGAAGTAAGATGAACAGGGGGAATTACTTTGCCCCCAGCCAGGTCATTGCCCAGCAACAGAGAAACACCCTTTATAGGTAGACTTGACATAAGTCCCACCTTTACCTGTCCTGTAACTAAATCTGACTTCAAGAATATAGAGCGCAGGGGTACAGATACAGTCCTCCCTTCAATACCCTGTACAAGTATGAAATCCCCTGAAGCGGTCTCATCACGTAACTCCAAGGAGTCCATCAACAAAAGTGACTGAGAAGCTCCGGTATCCCTTAGGATATATATGGGGACAGGAGTAGTATGCTCATTCAGAGCAACAAATCCCTCTGACACAAATGGAAGAAATTCCTCCCTCACGAAGTCAGCTGTATCAGGCTTTTTAGCCCCACAAGAAGCAGGCAATTTAGCAGATCGGTCATCTACTACAGGGGTTTCTAACCTTGTTTTCACAAAGGCATTTGGTTTGGTATCCTTTTCTTTTTCTTTCTTAGCTTTAAGGAACCAACAGTTAGTTGTAACATGACCAGATTTCTTGCAATAACTGCAAACTAGACCACTTTTGTCACTGTCAGCTTTCACACTTTGATCAGACCTGTTACTGGATTTCTGAGCACCATCACCAGATTTGTCTTTGTCTTTGGGTGAGGAATCTTGGGTATCACCGTAACCCTTTTTCTGAAATTGGGACCATTTATTATTACTGCTAGACTGAAATTTGGACTTATGAGTGAGAACATATTCATCTGCAAATTTGGCAGCTGATTGCAAGTTCAGTGCTTGCTTCTCATTAAGGTAGGTCTTAACATCATCCTTAACACAGTTCTTGAATTCTTCAACTAACACCATCTCTTTTAGTGAGTTGAAATCATCCTTGACCTCCATAGAAGTACACCAGCGCTCAAAGCAAACCTGCTTCTCATTAGCAAATTCAACATAAGTCTGATTTTCAGATTTCTTCAGACCTCTGAATTTCTGTCGGTAAGCCTCTGGAACCAACTCATAAGCTCTCAAAATAACCTTTTTGACAACTTCATCATCAGAGGAATCATCTGCACACAAAGCCGAATAGGCTTGTTGAGCTTTACCCTTGAGGACAGTTTGCAACATCAGAGGCCAGTGTTCCTTTGGCCACTGGCAACTCTTTGCTACCTTTTCAAAACACTGGAAATAGTTGTCAACATCCTTTTCTGAAAATGGAGGCACCAGTTTTACCTCCTGACTGGCACAAAATTTATTTTTAGTTTCAATTTTAATTTTTAGTTTCTCCATTTGGAGTCTTTCTTCTCTATCGAATTTCTCTAATTCAAAATCTCTTTGTCTCTGTCTCTCTCTTTCTGCTCTTTCCTCTTTCTCTCTCTCAAATTCTCTTTGTTTTTCTTCTCTTGCTAATTCTTCTAACTCAAACTGCCTTTGTTTTTCTTTTTCTTCCCTCTCAAATTCTCTTTGTTTTTCTTTTTCCTCCCTTTCTTTTTTCTCTTCTATTGCTAATTTTTCTAAGTCAAACTGCCTTTGTTTTTCTTTTTCCTCCATTTCAATCTCTAGCATTTTTAATTTAAGTTCCATTTCTATATTTGGATTTTCCACTGGAAACTGTTCCAGATCTCCTGGTGCAAACACACTTTCATCAATGTAATATTCAACAATCTCTCTAGCCAGTCTTGCTTTTCGCATGGCTGGTTTTACCTCTGTCAGCTCCAAATGTCTGCAAATTTCTAGCAGTTCTGTCTTTTTAAAAGACTTCAAAACCCCTACGGTTGGTGATGCCAAGAAATCATCCATTGCTGTTGTCAATATATATCTAGGAAAATTCACAAAAACAATTTCACAATTTGGAATGTTAGATTTTCAATAAATTACTCACACAATGGTCTATCCCGGACCTTGAGCCCCCAATTTGTTATGGCCCCAATTTGTTATTACATTTATAACACAACAGCAACAGCAAGGGATGACAAACACAGTTTTAACAACTAAAACACATTTAATTTTTAACAAAGACAAAGACTAATAACAACCTACAACTAAAGACCAAGATTGATAAATAAGAAAAAACAGAAATAATTACAGTCCCTTTTGTAGGTGGCTTGGTGATGTCCTGGATAAGGAAAAATAATGCTCTAACACAGACAGAAATCCTCAAAAGAAACTTCAGGTTCTGAACAGAAATGACAGGTCTGGTCACGTGTATCCTTCTTCTTGCAATTTCTCCTGCTACTTTACTGTCTCAATTCTTTTCCTTATATACTCTTTTGCAGACCCCACCCACATTTAGACCTATTTTTTTTACTTTTCTGAGACTTGCCCCAGACATGTCCAGGACATGTCTAAACATGACTCCAGTCTGAGCTTAACAAAAAAAAGGTAAATACTGCCATCTAGTGGCCTATATTCACATTACACATCATTCTCAAATGGAAGTTAGTCCAGGGTGAATTTAGTACAAACATGAGGCAGTATTTTTTTTTCAAATGAAGAATGGTCACAGTGTGGAATAGCTTGCCAGGTTATATCGTAGAGGCAGAACCTCTGGAAGTTAGTAAAACCAGGCTTAATACAAAGCTTGATACTAGATAATTCTTAAACCCAAGTGTTTGGTTTACTGGAGGATAGGAAAATGACAAGCTTTATTGTGCCAAATGGCCTATTCTCTCACCATTCTGTGTCATGTTATGCTGATTTCTGTTATGTTGTGTTTTCATGCATGTTATGTTAAACTGACATGACACTGCACCTCTTATAGAGTGAGTATCATCGCAGAAGAATGTAAAAAGGTGCAAATTCAGCCTCAGATTACTTAGCAAGATGTTTGGCAACAAAGCTTTGAAATGATCAATCACTTCCACGAAATGAACTCCAGACAAATGCGAGGAGAGATGGCATAACATACTTCTTTAGTCGTGAAGGAGAAACAGAATGTAAAAGAGCTTCAGAGCCACTGTTTAATCACTGAACTTGTTCTGCAAAATGCCTATCACCTGATAAAAACATCTACTGAGACCTTTAGCTTTATTTGACCCTCCCTCTTTCTTATGCAAGCAGGTTTCCCTCAACCTCCTAATGACACAGAGATTGTGGAGGTCATCTACCTTCTGAAATTGAATGGGATGTTGATCGTGGCCATTTAGGCAGAGTGCCTAGTAATTTGTACAGGGTGTTAGATAATAACTTGCACCCTCCTTAATGGTACCTTTTCCAGTTGACATACATTTTCTCATTCTCATAGGTAGCTAGAATTCTGCATTACACTGCAAAACTGCTCAAATTCCTGGAAAGCTTGCAAATGTAATTGAATGTCTGTTGCTGCATTGTTGCATTTTTCTAACGGTTATGTTATGATAACTTTATTCTCTCTCATAAGAGCAGCATCCAGGCATGTGAGTAATTTTATGCATTCTGTTTTGGTAATAGGCAAAGCCAAGGTGATGAGGCCATCTATTGGTAACTGCTCAGGACCTATTCTAACTCTTGTGGTTAAGACCAGGATTTGGCTCTCTTGAGTGTTTTTGTACATACGAGCCCAGGCTATTGTGCAAAAGTTAGGGGTTTGATAGGGGGCGGAAACAAAGATGCAATGTAAACCTCAGTTCACCCGTGACATACTGAAAGTTTGTGTAGATCCTACAGTTCCAGACTTCCAAATTAACTTTTAAATTTTGCATTCAACTAACTGAACAGTAAGTTAATTTTACTAAACTTTTTGTAGTCAATAATGTATAATTTAGTATAATTTGTTGACAATTAACGAGGCATGCGTTGCCCACTTGCCTTTGATCGTTAAATCGACTGAAAAAGGCTGTAAAACAGGGGCGTTACCAAGGGGGGGCAGGAGGTGGGCAGTGCCCACTCTGAGAAATGCTCTGCCCACCCAATGAAAACTCAAGAAAAAAAAAACTGATTTACAACTGTTTGACAGCAAATACGCGAAATCGAACTGATTCACAGCCGTAGGTAGACAGCCATTTAGAGTGAGCGTATGTGTTATCTATCTATCACCATGTGTGATTGGTGGATTCTTTCGCCAGTCTATTCTGCTGTGAAACCGACGGGCACTATCATATTATTTGGACCCTCCCATTGTCCTTATCAGTCTGAGGTCACGTCTACGGCCCTGCGCTTCTCTCAGGGAATTAAAACTTCGCTCATATCTCTTTTGTTGCTACTTCTGCCACCGCTTATTTTGTCAGGCTTCTTGTTAGACATGAAGGTAATTTGTTTACTAGTTTGTCATCTGTGTTGACTCGTGTTGTTATAACTTGAGTTGGCTACCGAGTGAGCCCAGGCAGATAGCCAGCAACTGGTCTGGAGCTTCCGGAAAAAACTTGACTGGCATAAGCTTTTTCGGCGACACACTGCACGGAGTCAAGTAAAGGGCTAATGAAGGCAACTCTTGGATAAGTAAACGTGTCCCCTTTTACTTTGCTTGATTGGCGATGAAATGGTGGATTCGTTTACTCTCTGAGTTGAATGAATAGAGCTGTGAATTAAGACAGCACGTTTGATGCATTTCGAAATTTAAATAGCCGTAGAGCAGCTGATTTTCATGAACACGATGTCATTGCCACGCCATTTCGTGCGACTGATCATTTATCTCACTTCCATGTTTCATCCGCATTTCTGAATGTTTTCCACCTTGTGTATTTTCTATATGCTTAAAATCAAGGGCGGTCTTAAAATAAAAATAAAGAGATTTGTTATATCATTAAAGATCTCCTAAAAATACTACAAGAAATGAAATGCTGAGTAGGGATGTGGCGATGTTGAAGGAGGATTTTTATCTCACGCCGCGGGATTAGCGCGAAGCGGGGGATGTAGAATTGGGCTCCGTCCGTCCGTCCGGACACACAAAATTGAAGCGGCGGGGGATATTACCATGTTGGTGGCGAACACTTGATTTAAAGTGCGAGGAGACCATTGGCCGTCATTGGGTGTGTAGGCAGTCGCGTGTAATTTCTTTAAACACAAACGCCTGAAGCATCTTAAAATGATTTAAAATGCCGCCTGGATGAAGCCTGAGTTTAGATTTTCCTAATTGCTGGTGCTCCGCCTTCCCTAAATCTTCTCCCGTGTACATGGTCTAAATAACAATCAAGCAATTTCTCTTGCCTATAACGATTAAGATGTGATGGTGAAAAGCAGACAAACCATGGGCTACGGTGTTAGATTGAAAGAATGCCAGTTTGAATAATTATTTTAAAAAATAGGCGTGCAATGCACGGAATACCCCTCAGCCCGATGTCGAAGTTTTTGGAGACGCCCGCCCTCCCGCACGAAGGATTAGGGATGTTACGCTCGAAACAGACGGCTCGATCCGGTATCGATCTCTCAAAGCAGAAGTATCTCGGCAATATGTTTCAATGCCTCGCTTCACCATGCAAAAAACCACGTGACTCCCCAAATGAAGCTTCATTACGTCACACGCGCATCGGCGATGTGTTGCACGGGTTTTGAATCCAGGGCGGGATTTTTGGGGAAGACCCATTAAAATACTGGTATTCAAGGGAAGCAGTTTATCCCAGTCTTTACAAGCTTGCCCACTGATATTCTCATATGCCAAGCAACTTCTGTGCCATGTGTAAGGGTCTCCAAAGCTGGAGAGGTAGTAACAAAGAAGAGAAACAGACTAAAGCCCAACTCAGCTGAAATGATCTTGTTTTTCAATAAAAATCTTTGAACCCTGTAAGTCCCCTTTCAAACTTATGCAGCATTTTACTCGACTACTGCAATAACAGTCCCTAGTTGCGTAAACATTTGCCATTTTCGCCCCAAATTTTGAAAAATCTTTTTTTGTATTTCTATCAATCTTGCAAAAGCATATCTCCATTACATACAGTATTTTATGACGGCACAATTACATTATAACACAAATATGTAATTGTCTTGAAAAAAGTCAAAAACTACAAGATGCACATAGATCCTTTATTGTTAAACGTTCATAACAGTGCCTGTTTCATGATACCTTGTCCTTGTTTATTGTTCTACGCAAATGCTATGTTGAAGATTGGCCAGCAGATGTCGCCATATTTAATTGTATCAAATGCTTCGCAACCCTGAACCATTCAACACAATTGCTTCATAATTGATTCAGTAGTTCAGAAAGCTTCGGTTTCTCCATCACTACGAAGGATAGCAACACCCCGTCAGCCTTGGGGGCTGAGGGGTAAAAATCTTCCTCCTCCCCAAAAGCCGATGAAACGTTAATGTGGGATATAAATGGTCAGTCGCACGAAATCGCGCGGCAATGAAAATCGTGTTCATTCATATCTGCTGTTCTATGGCCATTTAAAATTCGAAATGCATCACTCAAAAATGCTGTCTAAACAGCTCTACTCAATTCAACTAGAGGAAACGAATCCAACATTTGATTGGCAATATAGCAAAGTAAATGGGAACAGGTTTGCTTTTCTGAGAGTTGTCTAATTGGTTAATATGAGGCGATTCTGTAGTCCTTTACTTGGCTCCAAGCAGCATGAAGCCGAAAAATATTGATGCCAGTCAAGTTTTTTTTCCGGAAGCATTTCACATACCCTTTGATGTTTTGCACTTTCGTTCAACCTGCGATGGGTTTAATGAGGTAAAGGGAAAGCTTGGATGTTCGCCCCATGGCAGCAGGTGGTGGTGCTACGCCTTAAAACGCGTTCACAATCGGCACAACCCTAGTGTACATAATTAATGAAAACTGATTACACCTGTTAATGTCCGTCACCTATCGCCATTTCACCAGCCGCCACTGATTAAAAAAAAAAAAAAAAATATATATATATATATATATATATATATATATATATATATATATATATATATATATAGGCTAGGCTATATAATTTCACGGGGATTTAGAAGTTCTCCCCCCCCCCCCCCCCCCCCCCCCCAAAGAGGACAAATGCCCACCCAAGCTTGGCATCCTGGTAACGCCTCTGCCGTAAAATATGTACTCGATGCCTTGTATGTCCACATGACATTGACAAGTTGTCACTTTTTTGTTCAATAAGATGAAAGTCCTCTTCTGTGATCTTCGCTGTAACCTACCTTACATTCCAGCGAACACTGACTGCGAGATTAGCCGCGAGACAACACCCCGGGGGAAAAAACAAAACAAAACCTTTTCCTGTGACAATTAACGCACCTTCGCTTAATTAGTTAGTAGTTGGCAGTCAAGCAACTGATAGTTTAAAGAAACAAAACAAATTGGTTGAATGTCGGTGCATTTTATAAACTCACTCACCTGCACAGTGGAAAAAAACCAGCCCGCGCAGAGTGAAAACCAACGCCGGTTCCATCGGACAATAAGCAGATGTTTTCCGATATTAACGCTATTCTGTCTTTCAAAGCAAGTGCCAATGAAATGGATACTTCATCATTTTTTAAAAATAATTCTTTCTATCTGACGAGAAAAAAAAACAGGCTACATCGAGAGATGGAATTCACGTTGTCAGTTATCTCATTGTCGTTATTTATTAATGACAATTAGACTAAACATTACTCTTAACTGAACGTATTCAGTCAATAAATTGTTATTAAGTCTAGGTTGGCAATAGAGGAATATGTCGCATGTACCCCTTTGTTAAGAGGTCACGATACTTCCGCCCCAGACGGTGAAACTCAGGGGTACCGTGCGATGCTGAACTCTTGAATCGCCATGAGTTAATACCCAGCTAAGATTTTTTTTTTTTGAGTAAGAATCACTTACCTGATTAATTAAGCGAAAAATTAGTTCATCCACATTGTTTCGTACAAGAATAATCCGAAGTTCTGAGAATGCAGTCGAAATCTGTGCGTCTAATGTCAGCATTCAGTAACTACTGGGTGTGCGCTTGGCTGAATTTTTTTAATGAAGTGCCACTAATCGAAAGTAAGCAATTAGTCCTCGTTTCGTTTAGGGGAGGGATTTAGTACAGCTCTATGCTAAAATGTTTACGTACATTGGGACGGGTAATTGCTCTTATTTTATTAATTTATCTGTATTTTGTGGAGTAAAAAATGGTGATGCTGGTCCGACTCATTGAAGATTCACGTCTGCTTACTTCGCGGTCTTCCTTTGTTTACCTGATTGTTGCTATGGTAAAACAGTCTTATCAAAATTTGAGTTCATATGTTTTCATGTCTCAGGTATGGAACAAATGCTGTCAACGTGAACGTTTATGCCATTTAATGACAATTCTACTTGATCCCCATCGAAACCTTTGATGATTTCATTTAGGGTGAATGAGGAAGTAGAGCGCGATCCTGAGTCTCGCCAGACTCGACTGACAACATTCCGAGACATACCCAGATCATCAGCACTGCCAAAACGTGAACATTCAAACATATAAGTGCTCCGCTCTTTGGGGTTTTGGGGGTGAGGAGGTCTATTTTAGGAGTGCATGTTCAGATTAATCTCTCTCAGCTATAGGAGTCCCATATGGAATGAAAATGCATTTGGAATATACACTGCTCAAAAAAAATAAATGGAACACTTAAATAACACATCCTTGACCAGAATGAAATATTCATATTAAATACTTTATTATTTACATAGTTGAATGTGCTGACAACAAAATCACAAAAATTATCAATGGAAATCAAATTTATTAACCCACTGAGGTCTGGATTTGGAGTCACACTCAAAATTAAAGTGGAAAGAGCTGCCGGATAGCTCACTCGGTTACTATCACGTCACGGGTTCGAGCCCCGGCGTACCCACCGGCAGGGGTCGGCAGCTTTTTCAGAGTAGCGCACAATTGGCTATCGCGCTACAGGGTTCCAAATTGGGAAGGTACTGCCGGATTTGGGGATATAATAATAGCTTTGTTCGTTGCTCCATCGCCTCCTGTTTGCCAGACGGGCGCTCGTCAGGAAGACTGGGTTTGTTCATGTCCGGGTATCCTCCGCCCTCGTTTAGAACTTACGAGGATTCAACCAAGGAGTGTATAAGAATCAGTGGCTGACAGGCACGTGCTTCGGAGGAGAGCTGTGAACTGTCTCACTATCCTGTGTTGGCAGCAGGGGGTGGCATACGAGCAAGCTTTGTACATAGTTCACTAATTGGGCACTCCAGATTCGGGTGGGATTGGAGATGCCAAATTAAAAAAAAAAAAAAAAAATTAAAGTGGAAAAACACACTACAGGCTGATCCAATTTTGATGTAATGTCCTTAAAACAAGTCAAAATGAGGCTCAGTAGTGTGTGTGGCCTCCACGTGCCTGTATGACCTCCCTACAACACCTGGGCATGCACCTGATGAGGTGGTGGATGGTCTCCTGAGGGATCTCCTCCCAGACCTGGACTAAAGCATCTGCCATCTCCTGGACAGTCTGTGGTGCAACGTGGCGTTGGTGGATGGAGCGAGACATGATGTCCCAGATGTGCTCAATTGGATTCAGGTCTGGGGAACAGACGGGCCAGTCCATAGCATCAATGCCTTCGTCTTGCAGGAACTGCTGACACACTCCAGCCACATGAGGTCTAGCATTGTCTTGCATTAGGAGGAACCCAGGGCCAACCGCACCAGCATATGGTCTCACAAGGGGTCTGAGGATCTCATCTCGGTACCTAATGGCAGTCAGACTACCCCTGGCGAGCACATGGAGGGCTGTGCGGCCCCCCAAAGAAATGCCACCCCACACTATTACTGACCCACTGCCAAACCGATCATGCTGGAGGATGTTGCAGGCAGCAGAACGTTCTCCACGGCGTCTCCAGGCTCCGTCATCTCTGTCACATGTGCTCAGTGTGAACCTGCTTTCATCTGTGAAGAGCACAGGGCACCAGTGAGGAATTTGCCAATCTTGGTGTTCTCTGGCAAATGCTAAACGTCCTGCACAGTGTTGGGCTGTAAGCACAGCCCCCACCTGTGGACGTCAGGCCCTCATACCATCCTCATGGAGTCGGTTTCTGACTGTTTGAGCAGACACATGCACATTTGTGTCCTGCTGGAGGTCATTTTGCAGGGCTCTGGCAGTGCTCCTCCTGTTCCTCTTTGCACAAAGGCGGAGGTAGCGGTCCTGCTGCTGGGTTGTTGCCCTCCTACGGCCGCCTCCACATCTCCTGATGTACTGGCCTGTCTCCTGGTAGCGCCTCCATGCTCTGGACACTACGCTGACAGACACAGCAAACCTTCTTGCCACAGCTTGCATTGATGTGCCATCCTGGATGAGCTGCACTACCTGAGCCACTTGTGTGGGTTGTACAGTCCGTCTCATGCTACCACTAGAGTGAAAGCACCGCCAGCATTCAAAAGTGACCAAAACATCAGCCAGAAAGCACAGGAACTGAGAAGTGGTCTGTGGTCACCACCTGCAGAACCACTCCTTAATTGGGGGTTTCTTGCTAATTGCCTATAATTTCCACCTGTTGTCTATTCCATTTGCACAACAGCATGTGAAATTGATTGTCAATCAGTGTTGCTTCCTAAGTGGACAGTTTGATTTCACAGAAGTGTGATTGACTTGGAGTTACATTGTGGTGTTTAAGTGTTCCCTTTATTTTTTTGAGCAGTCTACATTTCAAAATGTATTTCAATTATGTAAAAAATGGCCACTTCATATAGCCTTCTCCTTCCTCTGCTAGCCTTCTCCCTGCCTGGACAAAATAGACGTGAGCCTGCAAGGGGCTCCATTGTAAAATATGTGTACATGTAAAATGTGGTCCAAATATGTCAATTCAAGAGTGGGCCTCATTTGGCAAGGATATGGTGCTCTCAGAAATGTGTAATGTGCATTACTCACAGGCCCATTCCACATCATCTCAAAGTCATTGTAAATGTGCTTGGTAATTGAAGGATGATAGAGAAACTAGGCTCTATGTAGCGACTACTTTCTTTCTTTAGTTTCTTACTGCTTTTAAAAGTAGCGCTATAGAGGCTAAGCTTTGGCTTGGCAGTCTGAGTTCAAAGGTTCAAACATAATCCGACAACTTTTTGCGGTTCAACACGATTTATTAACTCAAAATATAAAGTCCAAAAATATTTACTCAAAAAACTGGTAACTTCCTGAAATAAGTGTGTGCTGGGTTTTTAATGAATACATACTGCAGTAGATTACTTTTCATGTCGACATGATTTATTTCTGCTAGTTTGTTGGCAGGCGTGTCGTTGGACCTGAAAAATCCGGGGCCAATATCCCTCCTTTTTTTTAAAATAATTAATCCTGGCTAATTCTAGATGGGTTGCCGTTATAAACATGTTTTTCAATTCACGAATAATCAAGTGGCGATCAAAGACACGGCTTCTCTTCCTCATGCGATCTAAAAGCGACAAAATAATGGGCTGCATTCAGGACAGAAAAAGTAATTTAATTGTAGGGCCTAATTATGTCTATGCACCTGCACTTGGCGACAGAATTTCAGACTAGTAAGTGGTTTCGTCCGTTTACATTTTCCAGTCGGACCAATGTCTATTTTTAATTTTTTTTTAACCACGCATTGAGCGACCGTGCCACAAAAACAGGTGTATGTACTGGTCGCTGAAATTACCTTCATTCGCTGAAGAGTTATGAAATGCCATCGCCGAGTGATGGTGCATAGACCTAATTATAATCAAATAATTTTTCGGTACTGAATGTAGCCTATTATTTTGTCACTTTTAGATCGCATGGGGGAGATAAGTCGTGTCTTCAACTGCCACTTGATTATTCTTGAATTGGAAAATGTGTGAATGAAGGAAAACCATCTAGAATTTGCCAGGACTAATTATTATCCCTCGCCGCGCGATTAGTGCGAAGCGGGGGATATAGCATTGGGCTCCGTCCGTACGGACACATAAAATTAAGGCGGCGAGGGATATTGCCATGTTAGTGGCAAACACTTGTCTTCAATAAAAGGAGGGATATTAGCCCCGGAATTTTCAGGTCTAACGACGCGCCGGTTTGTTGGCCAGCAGTGTTGACTGTTCGCAACAGAAATGTCTCGCCTCGGCAACTTGGCCACTTTCATAATGTGAACGTGCAAAGTCTCTCCGCAGTTGCATGCCACAGTTCTCGTGCCTTCGCGTGCACGGTAGCTTTCTAGGGGAGGTTCTGAGGAGTGCAGTGGAGAGGGAGGGGGAGGGATCTGAAAGTTGCTTTTTTCAAATTTTTGTGCAAAGTCCTCTCTCTCCTCAAAGTTACAGACTGCAGCTTTAAGCTAAAACCATGTTTTCTCGTGTTCCTAGTCATGTGAGAGATGTGCAACTGAGCTCACGTTAGCACGTTAGAGTGACATCTCGGAAAAACAAGTTTTTACAGTTAATTATTCGTTGATTTTCAATGCCATGGCTGTCAAACATTCAGCGTGAACATGCCATTGGCATGCTGAATATGGAAACGTCCATCCCTGATGTTGCAAGGGTTATGGGATGCAGTCGACAGACTATCCTTGATCTTCGGACACGTCTCCAACATACTGGCACCACAGCTGACCGACCTCATTCTGGTAGCTCGCGTGTGACATCAAAAGCAGAAGACCGACAAATTGTCTTACGTCATTTGCATAATTGATTTGTCACTACAGCGTCCACTAGGAATTAATTGTTTAGAGGTCGTGTGACTGCCCAAACCATACGTAATCGCCTGCGCAATGCTCTTATTCAAGGTGTAACTTAACATTTTTACTCTTGAATATTTCCGTAGCATTTTCGGTGGAACTGGTTACATTATGGACATTATTTTTATGATTTATCTTTAATGAGTACAGAATTAAATAAAATCATTATTTAAAACCTCATTTCTTCTATCTTCAACTTATCGACCTCCAAAAAAGTGTGAAGTTTTTATTTTTGCTGAGTATAGTTGATGAGATAAAGCAAAATGTCAACATTTATGGTGATATTTTGAGGCCAGTGACTTTGCAAAAATAGGCCAAGGTCACCTATAGGCATGTCATTTGTGTGCCTCTATGAGATGCATGTCCAGTGAAAATTGGAGCCTGTGACTGAAATCGTTGAGGAGATACAGCAAAATGTGTTGATGGATGGACGCATGCAGGCATGCATGCATGCACGGATGGAGTCCGATACCAGAGCTCCTGCAGTGGGAGCTAAAAACATAGGCAAAAATGTATTTTGGCTCCTACACTGTATATCTGCCATGCAAATGAGTGAACTGACGTTACCTACACATTACCTAGTAACAAGTGTAATGGTCACTGCCTGGGTGTCTAAATGGGGATGTCACTTCTGCTTTTGTGGAGTCGGGAGGTTTGCCTTAGTAAGGGAACGCACGCACATCTGTGGCGTGCCACTAATTTTGTGTTATAAGATTACTTTTGGAGTGCTGAAACCACGGCCTGTATCGCAACAACGTCTCCCCTTAATAAAACTACAGCTGGGGTAAGAAGACTTTCGTCTGGTGTTCATCCATTCTACTCGCTTGACTCCCTAGAGATGTTGCATATCTCTACACAAGCCACACATATTACTAATGTTACCCAGCAAAAAATGACATAAAAATGTTTTGTCGTCATACAGAGAGCCTTGGCTCCGTTGATGATAACACGCCAGGTCCAACCATAGGAGGTAGGAAGCGGATAGACCACAAAGAGACAAGCTGGTTTGCATTTCTGTACATCAGAGTAAAGTCTGCTTCCAAGCTGCTAGCTACCTACTGATCTGACTTGATGTGGACTAGTATTTCCACTGCCTCACCAGGCTAGGCTACACAAAGCTATAATGCTACGCCAAACACATTTAGGTATCGGTTATTAGAGCTGCAGTTTGTAAGTATTACACGTCTTTGATTATTCTGTTACTGACGGATGGCTTTTACATTACTACAACTGGAGCCCAGTCAGTTTAAATAAAGGTGCACACCGGTGCTGCGATGCTAATTTAGAAGCATGCTAAAAACCTATTTACTAATACAATGCCAGTGGATCCTCTAAACACTTATGCCTGGTTCAAAACTCCACTTTATTCTTGGTTGGCTGCTTTTCTGTCAGTATAACAGTTATGCAGTTTTTGGCATGAAGGAGGGAGAGATTTTAATGTTTCTGGATTTTCACTGTCTAGGCCTGCCGTACAGAGATCCAAATATGCTCTCAGACCACTTCAGTTACTGATTGCTGAAAATATTATTATGACATTTTTAACAAATGAAACACAATAGGGTTCCCAAATTAAGTTTACGCTCCACTTGGCACTGCTTCCTGGTGATACTGGTTTTGAAAAAGGGAGAGGGCATGTGCTGAATAGGAGGGCTATTGCACAAGAAGTGACTGACATTGCTCTAGAACAGTGGTGGGCAACCCTGGTCCTGGTGAGCCGCAGGGTCTGCTGGTTTTTGATGTTACTCAGCACTTTATTGATGAATGAAAGCACGTCAGCTTTTTATTGATTTTACCTCTGCTTTTAACTGTATACAACCACACATTTTAGCCGACCGTCTGACCAGCAGACATAATCTTAACCAGGGTTTAGTTTGCTGGCTTGTTGATTTTTTAACAAACAGACCTCAGAGGGTGAGGTGAAGGGTGTTTTATCTGATGCACTTTTATCCTCCACCGGCTCCCCTCAGGGCTGTGTCGTCCCACCACTTTTATTCATTTTATACACAAATGAGTGTCGAAGTCGGCATGCCAATCGGCATATTATTAAATTTGCTGATGACTCCGTGATTGTGTCACTGCTCAACATAGACGGCAATCATGGTCCAGTGGTGAATGATTTTATTGATTGGTGTGAGAGCTCATTTTTAAAGATTAATGTTCTTAAAACCAAAGAATTTGTTATTGATTTTAGGAAGAAGCCTCCACCAAATTCCCCTGTTTTAATTCATGGTCAAGAGGTTGAAACTGTACAACAGTACAAATACTTAGGGACCATCATTGACAACAGTTTGACATTTGAGGCCAATATAGATGCGATCTGTGCAAAGGCCCACCAGCGCATGTATTTTTATCGCAAATTGAGAGGTTTTAATGTAGACACTTCTTTTATGAGGATGTTTTATTATTGTTTTATTGAGTCCGTTTTAACCTTCTCTTTTATTTGCTGGTTTGGGTCCCTCACTGTTAAGGACAAGAACAGGCTTACCGGTATAGTGAGGATGTGTGGCAGAATTGCGGGGACAAATTTTGAGGAGCTCTGTGTCCTGTATAGAGCCAGGGCGACCAGAAGAGCTGAAAGCATCCTGACTGACCCCAGTCATCCGCTGGCCTGCCAATACAGGCTACTGCCTTCTGGTCGCAGGTACATGGCAGCAAAGGTCAGAACAAACAGATTTAAAAACTTGTTTGTACCAATGACAATTGGCCTCATAAATATGTTGTGTTGATTGGTTCCCTAAAACATTAGTGCACTGTATTTATTTATTTATTTATTATAACTCGTGAATGTGCATGTTGTTGTCTGTTTGTATTGCTGTGCTGTTTTTTCTTTCTGCAGGCTGTAAAACAAATTGCCCCCTTGTGGGGATAATAAAGTTTACTAAGCAGTTGATTACACGCTTAACTCATCTCGCCTGGTGTCTTAGGTTTACATAGGGTGGAGAAAACCAAACTCGGCACACCCTGCTGCCCTGCACCACAGCTCTAGAAGATCCTCATGGCTTTGATTGGTTAGTTTTGCTCGGGCACGATGAATTCTTGCAAATGCCATTTGGAGCAGTGGAAGGCGCCAGATGTCCCTGTTTTTCCACTGATTACTTGTCACGTGTGTTACTGTCAGTATAGAGTATAAATTTTAGCAAATGTGATCAAAAGTTATTTTTGAAATGGCCATTCCTAGTATGATGTTATCTTAATCCTTGGTCATCATAGAAACATAAACATTGATAAATTTAAGGGCATCATAAAGAATGTGGTGGTATAGACATGTGCGTGTTTCTCTTGAGAGGTCCACTGTGTTTTGACTTTGCTTTCTTAGTTGTTCTTGTTTTTTTTTATGTTGTACTTGTTATATTTTAACATGTTTTGATTGGCTGTTACTTTGGCCAGGTCTCTCTTGTAAAAGAGATTCTGCATCTCAATGGGACTTCGTGGTTAAAGGAAAGTAAATAAATAAATCTTGTGGTATGATGTTGATATGGCAGTTGTGTCAGGCTGCTAATCTCAAGGCAGCAAACAAGATGAAGGGCTGTTCCTTGAGTTCAAATTGGAATAAACATTTATTTTTAATATTATAATGTCAAAATATAATTATCAAATGCACAAATTTGTCTGGGGAAATTAATCAATTGTCTAAATTTAATGACGTTTCACAAATTTTGAATGCAATAGTCAAGAAGAAAAATGTGCAGACATAACAATCATGTTGGGTATTTAAGCTGAAAACAGACCAGCAGTAAAGAATTTAGAATGAAGAGCCACTGATAAATGTAAGCAAGGCAACAAAGCTAAAATTACAAACAAGATGGAAAACAAAATGGAATTTTTGTTGGAAAAAAAAAACAGAAATATGGGTATAAGGTAATAAGACATTTTCAACGATGTTTTTTAAACAATTCCATTATAATTATCATCTCACATTATGCATCCTCGTGAATTGAATGAAAAAATGAAACCCAGGTAGATTTTTTTATGCATTTTGTACAAATTGATTAATTTATTAATTAGCCGGATGCAGCCTACTACTCCTCCAACATCCTAATTGGTCCTTGATCTTCATCCATTATAGCCAATCATTGATGGCCTCCCAACATATACAGACAGGTAGAATGTTCATGGAAAAATCAACATGACTCGTCATAGTAAAGTGTGAGGCCTCTACAAGCTGCCAGATTAGGTTCACCACACCTCGGCATGGAGTCTACCTCAGTGAACCTTTACTGGAAGGACGGACCTGACTTGGGAGAGATATACCCTCAGTCAGTGTTTCGATGATGGTGATGAAGAGCACTAGCATGTTCCAAAATCTCCCATGTAAGTTCAGTTGGTTTGAGGTCTGGTGACAGTGAATGTGCTGGCTCATGCTTTGGATCATTTTCATACTCATAAACCCATTCAGTGACCTCTTGTGCCCTGTGGAGCTCAGGGCGTTGTCATCCTGAGAAAGACCTCTGCCATTGTGGTAGGAATGTTCAACATAAGGTAAAGGGGTGATCACAAATAATAAGTCCACCTTGATTTTCGGCAACCCTCCCATCTTTCAGGAGAGAAGTGGACCCAAACCATTTCAAGAAGATGAAATTCTCAGCCGTCTGTATGTCCCATCTCCCTGTGCAGGCGCGGTCTCTGCATGTTCAGGCAGCCATTTTGTTGTCTCTTAAGAGCTTGCTGTGTGATGTCTTGAATTGGCTTTTTCAGGGCTTCCCATTCAGGGAAAAGGACTAAGCAAGTCAGGGTAACCTTAAATTTTGTACACCTGTTTTCTACACCAGGTTAGTACTGCGTGCCACCCACTGCAAAGGTGGATACGTGTTCCTTTATTGCTTGACGGCACTTTAAACAATTTTTTAGTTCTCATGTCACCCAACATACGCCTCTAAACATGTAGAAAATTGAAGCACAAACCCTTCAGTCACATAATTCTCTTCTACACTGTAAGATCAGGACTCCAGCCGTCCTGCTCACCGGTTTATTAAGACCCGGACCGCGTTCCTCAACTGCTCATTATTGCCTGCAGCTGTCCGTCATGGCCACTGAGTGGCAGCAGTGTGCTACTGAAGTCCGAGCTTCGCACTCACTCATTGTGAAGTGTCAGAACTACATGCCTGTTCCTTGTCTAGTATAGACATATTCTCTGTACATCATG
The DNA here is from genome assembly GCA_029721435.1 of Gymnothorax reevesii. Lineage (NCBI taxonomy): Eukaryota > Metazoa > Chordata > Actinopteri > Anguilliformes > Muraenidae > Gymnothorax > Gymnothorax reevesii. Next base: position 10,746,091 of record CM056579.1, on the reverse strand, counting down.
TATATAATCTAAACCTCTTTAAACTCAGTGCTGTTTCAGTCTCTTCCAGCACTTTATACTTCGGAACCTCGATTCCTGTTTTTATTGTCGTGTAAAACATTGTTACTGTAGCAAATGCCCAGAGACTGTATTACCAATAGTGCTTATTAAGGAATGTCGATTCCTGTTTGTTTTGTTTTGTTCGTGTTTTCTGCTGCGCTGTAGGCATATTCCATATATACAGAGTCCATCCTTGCATTGGGGTCCAGTCCTCAAATTCCTGTCCTCAGTGCACCTGAACTGTGTACGAAGCACAAACCTTACATTCACCCATGCAAACATGCAGAACTCCATACGTAAATGGCCCAGACCAGATCCAAACCCACAACCTTCTTGATGTGAGGCAGCAGTGCTATCCACTGAGCGACTGTGCTGCCAATTTTAGTGGTGACATTTTAGTACTCTGAAAATCAAAGTAATTTTTGGTATTTTTTTCCAGTGTTTTACAGTAGAATTGCAAAATGGGTAACCTCTTGAAAGAGGAGATAGACAAATCAGCTGGCTGTATTCGTGGCCTAATTTTCTGACCTCAGGGTTTTCTTCCACTTAGCTCTCTAACTTTTGTTGGGGGAGGTTGGAATAGCCGTTTTTTGTCATGAAGGGGTGTTGTTTCTGTTCATCCGAGGTGTTTCTTCAAGCCAAGATGGTGTTTTGTTATACTCCAGCAGGAATCCCCCATTGACTCACTTTCACTTATATAAATAAACATAACACTCCTGTGGACACCTTGAGTGCTATATAAAGCTGGCATTTATGGTACAACCATTTGGAAACCATTTTAACAGGGCAAATGTACTAAAATACATATCATGGTGTAAGAAAAATAAAACTTGGACCTGTAATGAGCCATCTATTATCGTTTCAATACACATGCATTGGACAGGTTTACGTGTGGAGAAAGCCAACAGTATCATTCAATCTGCAATGATTGTTGTATGTTTGATTGTTGTCTATTGCAAGGGTATATGGCAGTAACTTCGTGGGACTCGTTGGGTTTGGTGATTGTTCTCCATGGGTGTGTAACAATGACAAAAATACCAGGTGCACCATGCAATGCTGATGCTATTACCTCAAGATATTCAAACATGAAAACGTCCTCATACATACTGATTTCAAACACCCAAGGATGAAGTCAAATTCCTTCCACAGCCAACACAATTTCCCAAATCAGTGTTTCTAAAACCTCTCCAGGAGTACCACTTGTCCTCCATGTTTTAGGTCTCTCCCTGCTCCAGCACAGGTGACTCAAATGATCAGGTTATTATCAACCCCTGATACTGTTTGATAATCAGCAAATCATTTTAATAACCCATACTGAAGTAGGGATAGATCTAAAACAAGCAGGACAAGTGGTAGTCCAGGGGTGGTTTGAGGAACACTAGCCTAAATTAGCTGGACATAACTGAACCCATATGGGAGGTTCAGAAGGAAAAACAAACATCCTCATCCCTCCTCCCTCCAAGAATTGAAGATGGTGAAATATCCTACTATATACAGTACAGTCGCCGTTAAAACCAAAGAAAAAGTTGTTAATCCGCCAGTACGGGGACGTTAGGCTCTCAGTAGGACTGGGAAATCTCGTCGTGAGCTGTGCAGTAGGACCGGCATATTGACGCACATGAAGACGAAAGAAGACCTCCCGCCGCCTACCGCCTACGGGGTAGCTGGGCGATAGCCCCTTAGCCGGGTCTTTGTTTAATCATAAGTGGGCGGTCGTTTTGAAAGTAGTCTGAACATGTAGATAATGGAACGGCTTGTTGCCGATTTATTTCCATATATGAATGCAAAAGTAACGCTAGCCCACATAAAATATTGATTTGCTTTGGCGGGGGTGATGTTGCCAGTAATCATTTCTGCAAACCTTTTAATATTCGATGATACAGTTTGCTCAACCTGTGCTACTATTTAAAACTTTAGTGCGGTATAATACGTAATTTGATTATTAAATATCATGCTATTTTTGGTGAGGATTTTGTTTGTCAGGTACCATTTCTGCAATATTTAATGTTTAGAGATAATGTGTGCTTTGATGTGCTATTATCTTACACTCAAGTGCTGAAATAGACTATATTATTTTTCCTGTTACAAACCTGTAATTTAGTAGCTTATATGCATTCCTATATCGTAGATTACTCGCACCCCGTCTCAGCAAAATCCATTTACGGAAAGAACTTGAATGTTTTTCGATTTATATAGCCTACGGTTTCGTTTTAAAAAGCAAATCGGCAATTTTTAACCAATTTTTCATGACAAAACGTTTTGCATCGTCTGTATTTGTTTTAATGATTTGTCATAACCATTCAGATGTTCAAATATAATGTTCGCAAAGCTTACAACTAGAAAAGAATTGTGTACAATATGAATTTAGTTTGACCTAAACGACTCTTGAATGCACCATTAAAAAAAAAAAACAAGCAAAATAAACTATTTGCGGAACCTTACACGGCTTATTTTTAGTAAGCTTACTATATAGGCTATCAATCAATAAGGAAAACGTAATTAACAAAAAGATCTGCTCGATATCTTATCTCTAAAGGACAATAACTTAAATGTCACTTAAAACTGAATGGCTCTTTCGTAAACTGAATTCACAGAATTAAAAGTGGACACACCTGGCACTGATTCAATACAGCTCAGTTCGTGTCATCTCTATTTATTACTCATTGTCACCCTAATATTCACTTTAAGCTCACTGTAGCCTATTAGAGAATTAATGACCAGCTCAACGCGTGGCAGAAATTTTCTATAAAATGCCCATCCATAAACTGACATCACATTCACAACTATGGAACCTATCACGATATGACGCATTTCCCCACTGTTTAGACCATGTCGACTTGTTTATACTGCGGTTGGGTTTTCAAAACCAAAAAATCAACTGCGGCACACTTCTCTGAAGATCTACCCACAAACCCTCAGAATTGCAGACACAGTTTCTGCAATAAAATACCAATAAAATTCCCTCAAGAATACAATTGCTTATATTACACTGTCGAATTTATCATAATATTTTTTTTCTTATTCATGCTAGGCTTTTTAAACCGAGGAAATGATCAACCACACGCTTCCCAGCGGTCGCATAAGCTCTCACTTCCACTTTCACTGCAAGAGAAAATAAGAAGGTAAAGTACATAATGGCGAACACAAACGTAATTCTAACAGTCAAAATGCCCTCTATTCTTTAATGAACACGCAGTACTACATTCAGTTTCGCGGAGCCACATGTGGTTATTACTGGCGGTAAATTGTCCTGTGAAACGGTTCATTGGTTAGATCGTGGTTAGAAATGGGTGAGAAGGGCAAAATGTCTGAGGGATCCGGGCGTGAACTAACGCTGTCTCTTTGGTTTTAACGGCGACTGTACTGCACAGATAATTTATGCATACATTCCTAAAAGGATTTACACAGGTAGAAAAGCAGTGTGGGTTAACTTGTAAGTTAGCCAGTATCGTCTTAGTAGATCCTTTCAATATTCTGACGGCCCCCTGAACTAATGAATGAGTTGCTGAAAGATTACCATTCTTACTGGATTTAACCTTCAGCCATGAGGAGTTACATACATTAGGAGCCATAGTTTAATTTTTTCATGTCATTAACTCTTTTGTCTCTGCAATCGCATCAATTTGGAACAAGAATACATTTGTTCAGCCTCACTGAAACAGGCTGCATCATCCATTTCAGTTAATCATGTGTTTTGATCTGGAAGGATTCCTTCAGGCTTTCCATGGCTTGTTTTTTAGTTATATGTTTCCAAGGATCAGGAATGTCTGCTGGCAAAGCTTTATACACCTGGGCAAACTGTTCGTTAAATCTGGTGAAGACGTACTTCCAGTAGTCTGAGGCCTGGATGCTGGTGTCAGGCTGGATGCGCCAGTCGGGGTAAATGCTCTGGTAGTCCTTGTATGGATACCATTTCCACTCTGTTTCCATCACCTTGAATTTTGCATCACTGGCTACACTAGAGGAGCAGACATTAACGTCCAATTTACGAGAGACCATATTTTTGCATCCCCCGATCCCCTGAGGACGGTGAAGTGATGCAAAGTGCTCTGTGTGGTTCTTGCCTCCGGATTCACATGGGGTCTCGCAGAATGGACACTGCTTCCCACATCCAAACAGCCTGTTGAACAGCTCTTTATGTGGCTGAAAAGGCAGTGAGGTCAGCCTGTCACACACATCCCTTCCTGTCTGAAACTCAGCCATAAAGGACTGCTCCATCTCATCCACAAGCTTTGTCAGACACTCAGAAAAGTCTCCTGGTTTGGCCGTGTTTAAGGTCAGGACGGCTCTGAGGGGGTCTTTGGGGATGATCAGCTCCTTGACTAAGTCATTGCAGATATCCTGAATGAACAGTTGAATGTTCTGGTCCTCTTGAAATGTCTCTATTTCTCGTGCACACTCCTTCATCTGCGCCTTCTTAATAGCAACCTTTAATCTTTTAATCGTCAGTGTAAGTTGCTCAATCTCAATGTTCCTCAGTCCATCTTCCTCTGAGAGTATTTGTACCATCTGTTTGAGTATCCAGTCTTGCACATAGGCCTCGTAATTTATCACGTAGGTCTCAAAGCTCTTAAAATCACAATCTGAGAGAAGTTGCTTGAGGATCGAAAACTGGAAGAAGGTCCGAGTGCTGAAATCAATGCCTTTCCTCCCTTTCAACACTTCATCCACAAGATCAGGGCCCAAAGCTTTGTCGATGCGCTCCTTTATGGCAGGTGCTAGGCAGTTGTAGGTAAACTCCTCAGCTTTCTTCAGACACTGGTCTCTTCTATGGAACAGGTCCTTAAAGTCAGCGCAGTACTGTTCCTTGAATTGTTCAAGACAGTGACGGGGATCATTTGTACGAATAAAATCCAAATGCATTTTCTGAAATTCCCGTGCTGCATATCCGCATATGTGGATTTTTAACTCAGCCTTGAATTCGGCGGTTTTTTCCTGACCCCAGTCACTGTCCAGGCTTTCGTCTACCATGCGAAACAAGTCGATCATGTATGTGTTATGATAATCAGACCCAGTTCTCACTTTCTGTTGCACAAAGTGCCTGCTGGACTCAATGAGATGAAAGGTTTGTTCAGTGTTCACTTTCTGCTTATCTCCAAAAATTGTGTTCCAGGCCTGGTCTGACATGCCCAGATCTTGACTGTGCAGTTCAAATGATTCTTTGCCGCACTCAGACAAGTTTCCCACTCTGGAGAGCATTTCATGTACTGAGCCACCTTCTCTGCTTAAGTTAGCCCTCAGCTGGTAATGTATATCTTGGACAATATCTAGTTTTTCTAAGCCAGTGAAGCTCAGCTCTGCCACCGTGTTAACCCACATCTTATCGAATTCAGCCTCCAGCTGTTTATCTGTTAGACTTTTACTTTTCCTGCATTTTTCAACAAGATCCAGAACCTTCCTCTCCATTGTGGCAGTGTGATTTTTCTTGATTCTCTCTAACTTTAACATGCCCTTTCTAATCTGCACTGCTGCCTCAAGCTTGTTCTTCACGGAGTTCTCAGTTTCTCTCCTGACTGTTTTGGCTGTGCTGATGAACTCCTCCTTGTACTTCTCTACCAAGTGCACGTGTCCCTCTGGTCTCTCGTAGAACTCAGAAAGGTTTCCTAAAAGTAGCTGTTCCTCTCTATCCAGTTCTAAGGAGGCCTCAACCTTCAGGTCGCTGAGTAAGTTATCCACACTGAATGATGGCTCATTCTGTGGTGCCATCATGCCAGAGTTTGACACCCGTGTCTCAGCTTGACCTAACCAGGAGTACATGTTCTTCCTTAAGCCCCACTCCCATGTGTTGAACTCAGTGCAGAGCTGAGTGTAAGCTTCTGCCACAAGACTGTTGCGAAAACTGAAGATGAAGTTCTCGTACTTCACTGCTTTCCACAAACTTTTGATCCATTCGAGCAACTCATTAATTGAGTGTGCTGGGTTCTTTCTGGACATGTGTTCATGAAATATCTGAATTATGCTTCTCTTGAACATATTCACTGACTCACTGTAACCAATATTTACAGGTGCCATGGGAGGGATGCCATGCCACAGCCCGTGAATATATGCAGTGCTTCTCTCTGGATCGTACTTCATGACATCAGTAAATTTGTTAATTCCTCGCTTTTCCATCTTAGCGGCAGTTCTGGTCATCTCATTCAACAGATCCAGCAGCTGTTTCCTGTCCCTCATGGTATTGTCGTGGGCAGAGACGTCCGGTACGTTTTGGTGTACAAACTGACAGCAGGGATTTCTCCCAACAACTTTCATGCGCAAGAAGGCATGCACTACAATCTGCAGGATGTCCTTCATCTCAGTGGAATTCTCCATGGCGATGTTGATGATTGTGATGTCGCTCAGCCCCACCACCAGAGTGGCCAGTTCATTATCATGCTCATGGCTGTCATCCAACTGGGCTAACTCCAGTGACTTCAAGCCTTCAGTGTCAATAACCATAATATAGTCACATCCAAGTATCTCTTTAAAATCCTTATTCACTCCAATGAGAAGCATGAAGGCCCCTCTCGTGCATCTGCCAGTACTGACAGCAAACTGGACCCCAAACATGGTGTTCAGAAGAGTGGATTTCCCAGTACCTTGCAATCCCAGGACAGTCACCACCCAAATTCTACATTCATTCTGCATTAGATGATCAAGCTCCTTCAGAACCTGAGTCACCCACTGCAGAGGAATGTTGGATGCATCTCCATCCAGCAGCTCCAGAGGAAAGCCATCCTGCAGCAGCTCAGCACATAGCTGAGGTAAGCGCATTATTTCAGCCGAAGGGCCTTTGGGGTCTGAGCAGGCCGACTCATACAACTGAGCCATTTCCCGCAGGAAATGTTCTGTCCCCAAGGAACAACTAGAAATCTTCTTGTCCAACTCTGCAATGAGTTCTTTGTTTTCTACAGACTTCTGGCACAGTTCCTTGTACTCTGCCCGAAGGGCTGGCAGGGTTTTGCGAGATAGGGTGTCCAGGTTGATTCGCATCCATTTCAGGAAATACTTGCGTTCTTCTATGGAACCAGACATTGCTTTGATGAAGAGGGACATAGACTTTGACATTTTGTGACCCCTCTGCTGTGCTCTGAGCTTCTGCTTTTGATTGGCAAGCTCATTCCTGTAAACGTCTATGTTTTTATCACCAGCGAATTTCAACCTGCACTCTTCTTTCTCCAGTTTTGCCAGGTGTTTCCATGCAATCTCTTGCAAAGGCAGCTCTTTCTCTTTGAAGGTCAGTATATCAGATATTCTTCTTGTGATTTCATCTGCCATTTCTTTCCCATGTAGGCAGCAAGTGTGATTTTGATCCACCTGGATTCCAAGCTCATGGGCAACACCTGACATCCCTTCAACACTCATTTTGACTATATTTCTCTTCAAAATGCCACTAATGATCAAACGCAAATTTTTTATCAATTCTGCATAATTTTTCTGTGGACCCTTCAAGATGATGTTTCTAGGATGAAGCTGTAACTCTGAAGCACATCTGGTGAAGTACTCCACGTTGAAGCGCTCACTCTCTGAATTCATGATCAAAAACCAATTTGTCTGAAGGTCCTGGGGGTTAAGATATTTCCAGTCAGACCCAAAATCATCACAAAACACAAAAATGGCAGCAGAGGTCCGGCTGAGGAAAGCATACTGAGTTTCAAAGTCACTGATGTCCCCACGGAGGTTAGCAATGGCCAGTGGCTCAGAGAATATGTCAATGTTTTGATTCCCAGAGGGCAGATACCAGCTGATTTCCACCAGCCCATTGGAAATTCTCCTTGGGATGTCACCACTCTCCATGTTTTTGTGAACAAAGGTGTCGTGGTACTGCTGAGAGTTGCTGAGGACTTGGTTCAGGATGTGAGACTTGGACATGCTGCAGTTTCCCAGCCTGACAAAAGAGATCATGGGGAGCTGAGAGAGCACAATGCTCTCCTCCACAAACCCTCTCGGGTCCTCCAAGGAGTGCGGCTTGTACTTTTTCACAATATCCCTCATGGCCCACAGCATTAAAGTGCACTGCTGTGTGTCACATTTAGGAAGCAGCAGAGGCAAAGAAAATTGGCACAAGGACATTTTCAACACGATCTCCTGCTGGAGAAAACCATCTGAGCAAAGAAGTACAGCAGTTATGAGGTCCAGGGGGTTTACAATTTCGCTGTGATGCTGTGGATCAGACAGAGTGTCAATAAAGCTGTCCAAGGTCTCGGATGTATGGTTCTGTTTGGCAGTGCAGTTCACGCTCCTTGCTGTCACATTCACCATCATCAGTTTCCTCAGGAAACACCATGGCAAAGATTTAAGAGACTGGATATTTTCACCAGTTAAAGTCTCTCCATTGATCTCCAGCACCTTGCTCAGAGTCAGCTTGTTCTTCCTGTAGTACTCCAGTCCCAAGTCTCTCAACTGCTCATCCAGACTGGCACCTATCATTGGGGATGGAAGCTGAATTACTACATGTATGTGGTATGACAAAGAATATATTTCAGAACAAAATCAATGAAAGCTATATATTTTATGAAAAGTTTTTATTTATTTATTTATTTATTGAACCAGGGAAGTTACATTACTTTTTCAAGGATGCCCCAGGAGAATAGTCAGGTAGATCAGTTGCAAGCGAGGTGAGGATGGAGAGAAACAGGGCTAAAGCCCCTGAGGCAGTTAGGGGCTGAGGGCCTTACTCAAGAGCCCGACAGCAGAGTTCTTCCCAACTTCATCTATCCAGGTGCAAGCTAGGATCATGAGCAACTCTGCCTTTACCGGTCAAGCAGCCCACCGCGAGGGTGCTCTGCTGCTGAAGTAAAAGCCCTCAATTTCAGGTCAGAGACAGTGTAATGAAGGGAGGATTATGCCTCACATATTGATTTTGGTGCGGTTTTCATCAGGGTCGGCGTTCCCAAGGTGTTTTTGCACCATAACTCAGAAACTGCTCAGTACTTCTGTATCAGATTTTGTAGGTGCATTGATCAAACACTAAGCTGGTGCCTTTTGCTATTAAGGGGTCTCTGGGAATGGGGGGGGGGCATTTGTTTTTACTGGTATAAACACAGCCTAGTTTTAGCTGTAGGACTTGATTGTCAGCTTAAATGGAATTTCAACTGACTGATAAAATAGGATTGGGGAATGGATATATTCTGAGAATCATGAAGTGAGTAGAAAATGGATATTAGGATGGCCAGTATTTTAGCTGATGTCTTGATCTTCCTGAATATCTGTTCTGTTCTAACATTGTTCATGAAATACTGACCTTTCTGTGCAGGTATTCGAAGTGAGGCAGTTTGTCTGCATTTATCAGCATTTATCATGTAGGAGCTTTGTGTAAGGTTGTTCTGCCTGAATAGATAGCAAGCCAGCTAAAATTTCTGTCAGGACACTTACGTCAAATTTAATCTTGTATTACAGGATGACCTGCATTTGAATTTGGCGGTGATTCTGCTTGAGTGCTCTGGAACAATCTGACCAAGCTTGACAGTCCCTGAGATTACAAACCCCCTGGCAGAGTCTGAGATTTTTTTGAATCTCAGTCATGTTTAAGTTATTGAACATGGTACAAACAAATGCTGCTTGCAATGAACAATGATAAGTATAAAGGAGGAGGCTGGGGAGGTGGGGTAAACAGTGGCGTCTCTAGAACTGATAATTCTTGGGGCCCGGACCATACCTTTACGTCATTGATTATTCCTAACTTGTACTCACTTATTTTCCGTTATTAGCACGTTTTCCAATTATGAAAATAATCCTCTAGCAATCGAAGTTACGGTTTCTCCATGCGATCTATTGACGACTAAATAATGGGCTAAATTCAGATCAGAAAAATTATTTAGGCTACTCAAAAATAGGCCAATGCTTTAAGAAAAACAAACTGCTCTGAAACGTCTGCGCTACCTTTTCCATACATCAAGTGATTTTACTTGCGCTTCATTATCGTTTTGTTTAAATAAAATAAAAGACCATTAGAAATGTCTCTGTGCAATTCTGAATAATGCTGATTTAAATGCACAAAATTATGCGTCCAGATTAATGATTGTCGCCGAACTGAAATGTACCGCACTGTACTGGCGTGTTCTCAGAGTGAATCTATTGTTCAGTCCCTCAAGGAAGTTGCTTGTCGCGATTGCAGCTATTAACAACAAGCTGTGTTCGTGGAACACTGATGCTCCTGGCGGCAGGTTAAAGTATTGCAGGTTAAAGTTTTTCCCCCCGCTGCAGACAAACAGACGGACGGACGGACAGACGAACAGACAGACAGACGGACAGGTGAAAAACTATATGCCCCCGAATCTTTGATTCCGGGGGCATAAAAATTCAACCAGTCCAAATTCAACTTTGCAACGCAGAAAATTTAGGGATTTCACAATCATCTGTCAGTCGCTCAATTCAACAAATAATCAATACGCTCAGTGAACCCATATCATCTGACTGTTCATCCGGTTTCCAATCAACATTCTCCAACAACACAGAATCAAACTTGAATTCATGCCCATCTCAGGTATGCCCGGTATCATCGGTGCTATTGACGAGACCCATATTGGAATAAAATGGATGAATTTGCAGCAGCCAGTGTGATGCATTTTGTTTGTGTTCTGAAACATGCATGGATTATTGAATATAGAGAGAGGAACATTCAGCAAGACACTCCTGAAGAAAGTAAACGTACTATATGAGATACGAGACTATCTCTGGCAACAAGCATGTCACATTTTGCAATGTGTGGTGTGTAGGTCGTGCTTGTGAACACTGGAATTGATTGAGAGTCTAAAATCCAACTGGGTCAGTCTAAAAGCAGCACTTCACAGGAAGACACTACCCGTAAAACCTAAATAAAGTAAAAGGCAAAGTAGAAGGGAATAAATCCATAAATGAAAGGAGCGGATCACTCCAATAGGAAACTAACCCTGAGAAATAAAAGATGGCAGCAGCACACTTATGCAGCACATGCAGACCATGAGCCCCCAGATGGCGGACCTTATGCAGCACATGCAGACCATGAGCCCCCAGATGGCGGACCTTATGCTGCACATGCAGACCATGAGCCCCCAGATGGCGGACCTCACTCGTTCTGTGCAAGAGTCGCAGCTTCAGCATGCTCCCCAGCCCACAGTCCATGCCACGCCTGCACCTGCTCCTGTGCCTACTTCCGCTCCACCGTTGCCTGTCTGCGAACCACGCCTGCCACCCCCTGAAAGGTACGACGGCAACCCTGGCTCATGTCCTGCATTCCTAACCCAGTGTGATCTCATATTCAGTTTACAGCCCTCATCCTTTCCCACTGAATGTGCTTGCGTTGCGATTATCATCATGAAACTCACGGGAAGAGCCAAGCAGTGGGCTGCGGCTGCATGGGAGGCGGATTTGCCCTGCGTCCAGTCCTCCAGCCTACTAGGAGAGGAGATGAGGCGGATCTTCGACCACACCAAGCTGGGCCACGAGGCAGGGCGGGAGATCCTACGCATTCGCCAGGGGGGCTGTTCAGTAAGATTCCCAGTTCCTCGACTGGGAGGGCTACGGACCTGAGCACTGCAGTTGGGTGCCATCTCGTCACATCTTGGACGAGACCTTAATAAGGGATTTTCATGTTAATCATCCCAGGCCTACTGGTTAAAACGCCAGGTGGCGTTTTGTAGGGGAGGGGGGGGGTGTTTGGTTGTGATTCTGATTCTGCCTTGCTATGCTCTTGATCTGATTGCCATGTGTATATTTTGCTACGTCTGACTATTCTTGAAATGTGTATTGTGATTTGATTGCTCTGATTTATTCATGTATTGTTTTAGTTTTGTTTTTTCCATGTTTTACTGTTTACCATAGTTTTACTCCGGTCCATGTTTTTGTTTATACTATGCTTCGCACTTTGTCTCCCCCTGTCTAGTCTCTGGTCTTGTTATTGCTCACAGCCCCAGTACTGCGTACCACTCCTTCAGGTGATTTAAATGTTTCTGGATTTCAACCTTCCTTCCAATCTCGTTTACTTCCTTCACCTTGCTTTTTCTACATTACTAACCAATACCAACAGTTTGTTGTTTTTATGCCCCCGCCCTCGAAAAAGGAAAGGGGGCATTATGTCGACACCATGTCCGTCTGCTGTCCGTCGTCTGTCCGTCGTCCGTTAACTTTTCGTTTCTGTGGGATAACTATAGAGTCCCTCGTCGGATTGATGCCATTTCTTAATGGCATATTGGGAGTGGCTAGAGGAGGGTTCCTTTTGAAAACCAGCGTCATGCGATATCTAATATGGCCGCCACAGCAGCCATCTCAATATGCCCTTGATCAACATACAGGTGGGGGCATCTGCCACGCTCTGCATTGCTCTTGTTATTACATTACTAACCAAGACTAACATTGTATATAATACTAACTTACTAACAAGTACTAGGGATTATATAGCTGCACTTACTAATTGATTAACAAGCTTTCAGCATTCGCCCTGTTCTAGTCTCCTCCTCTTGTCTTTCCATATTCTTCTCTACTAGGTTTCTGTGGGTTCTCCATACCTGCTCACGCCATCCTTTCTCTTAGTATCTAGGCACATTTGAACTCCTTGACTGGAGCTGTGTATTTGTCTTTAGGATTGTCCCGTGATCCCTGTCCGCGTTTTGGTTTGAGCCAATTTCATGTGATCAGGTTCTCCCTAATGTGTTGCCCCCTTGTAATCAGTCTGACTGCCTGCACCTGAGTTCCGTTATCATGTGATCTCCCAGAAGTGTATATTAGGTGTCTCTTCACAGCACTTCCTTGTCAGATTGTTCTCCCTTGTTTGCTTGTGCCACGTTCATTTTCGCCTAGTTCTCATTATGATTATCTTTCTGACTGGACCGTAATTGATTATCGATTTTTGCCTACTCCTTGTACTTCGCCGCCTTCTTGTTACCAAACCCTTTTTTGTACGAGACTGATTTTTGTGATTGGTGCCCGGGTTATGATTTTGGATTTCACCCTTTGGTTTCTGATTTTGGATTGTGGACTTTGTACCGTTGCCTGCTCTGTTAGGGGTTTTCCCCCCTTCAGAAATAAAGCCTCCTTTTTGTATTTTACTGGTTCTCGCTTGTGGTCCCTTTCGTAATCCTCACAAACAGAGGTTGTAGGAGTGACAAAATAAGAATGTGCCCGAGCTACGGCACAGTCCAGGTAGAAACTCTCTCTGATCCCTCCCACAGAGAGTGTGATGATACGCTCAGGAACCAGTCGTCAGAACCAAGCAGTAGATGTGATTTTATTAAGCGAGGGGGGAAACTCCCGCAGGGCAGAAGGCAAAGGTACAAAGTCCACAATCCAAAAAATCACAATCCAGTTGGGCAAAAACAGAGTCGAAAACCAGGGCAGCAATCACAGCACTCGTGGTCGGGCAAAAATAGGTTCGGTACACAGGCACAGGAATGACAGAGAAGCAGAGGCCAAAATCCAGTGGGCGTAATCCTAACCGTTAACAGGGCAGCAAACACAAGACTCGTAGTCAGGCAGAAAAGGGTTCAAAAACACAGATGCAACAATAATCCAACACACAAAGCCAAAAATCGTAAACAGGGACCGTCCAGTCAGAGTAGAATCATTGAGAGTACAAAGTGAAGAAAAGCGTGGCACAAGCAAACTGAGAGAAACATTCTGACAAGGAAATGCTGTGAGAAGACTCCTAATATACATATACGGGAAGTCACATGCTTAACAGAACACAGGTGCAGGAAGTAAGACTAATTACAAAGGAGCAAACATGAGGGAGAACCTAATCACATGAAATTGGCAAAAGCCAAAATGTGGACAGGGATCACAAGACAGCCTATAGACAGAACAAACAGATCTGGTTAGGGATTTCTATGTGCACAGAGTGAGTGGCAGAACAGTGATTAGACAGGTGCAGAGAATCTGCTAGAAGCACAACAAAGTTGATTGAGTGAAGACAAGAGGCGGAGACAAGAACAGGGCGAATGCTGAGAGATCGTTAGTCAATCAGTAGAGTGCAGCTATACAATCCCTAGTGCTCATTAGTAAGTTAGTATTATATACAATGTTAGCTAAGGTTAGTAGCTTTATCAACAACAACAAACCGTTGTTAGTATGGGTTAGTAAAATAGAAAAGCAATGCAAAGGAAGTAAACGAGTTGGGAAGGAATGGTTGAAATCCAGAAACCATTAAATCACCCGAAAGTGTGGCACGCAATCCTGGGGCTGTGTGCAAACACATGACAGAAGATCAGACAGGGGGAGACAAAGTGCAATGCATTGCAAAAACAAAAACATGGACCGGAATGTAACTGCAGGAATGGAATATGGCAAAATACAAAACATGAATGCAAAAACAAACAGGCTGCCCTCCAAATCGCATATAAGTTGCTGAATCCAAAAGGGAAAATTGCAAGTATTAAAGACGTTGGACAGCACGTGCTTAATGTATTTTTAATGTTACGAAGAATAAAAACGCGTCTGCTTTTTTATTCTTCGTAACATTAAAAATACTTTAAGCACATGCTGTCCAACGTCTAAAATACAAAACATGGAAAAACGAAACTAGACAAGACATGAACATAATCAGGCATCAAAATCACAATACATAATACAAGGCACGGTCAGGCAAAGCAGAGATCAAAATCCAAACAGGACAGAACATAATGAAACATGGCAAAGCAGATCAGAATCATGACAGACTGATCAGAATCACGACAGAGAGTCTGTGAATGAGCGGAAAGGAGGAGAGCCTAAACCAACTGCCAACAAAGCAAAGGGTAGCCTGAGAGAACTAAAACTACCAGAGACTATCTTGTTCCACAGGCAAAAATGCTAAGATCTAAATTTGTGGTCTAAACACAGAACAGACTCTCACATAAGGTGCGCTAGTAAGACGCTGATGCAAAGTTGGGCAGAACTGGGGAGATTTAATAAGTTCTGTGCAGGTGGCACCAATCAGCAATCGCCGCACTCCTCAGAATAGTCTACGATTGGCCCATTAGCCACATTAGCACTGGGACTATAAAATCAACCAAACTGGACCCATGATACATTTCCTTTGAAGTCACGCAAGAATGTGTGACCTTTTCCTCTGGTTGCGAGTAGATCAGCAGGTATGCTGAATGCAAACAAAGGAGCATCTGGCACGACACCATAAGAGTGACACGATACAAAGAAAATATTCTATGTGTGCATGCACGTTCCCCTGAACTGAGTGAGGTTGTATATAACCCAATTGTGAGACCAACTCAAACCCCCAAAACAAAACAATGCTGGCAGTATTAGCAATGCTTGTCTGCAAGGTGACGTGCCTCCATAGCCATTGCAATTGTGGGAGCGACTGAAACAAGCTATTACTAGCAGACACAAGCAAGATATGAACAAATGATCTGAAATTGGTTGCCAGCTCTTCAACTTCGTTGGTGCCCATTCAGTGCTGATGGCATGAGCTACAGTAAAGCTTGAAGACATGAGCTTCATGCTGGCAAAGATTTATGTCTTGCATACCAGGTAAAGTGCAGCAATTGCAGCCTACATTGAGTAGAGTACTAGAATGTGTACATCATGCAAACCGCAAGGAAACATGGCAAGTTGGAACAGCAATACAAATAGAGTTACAGAGTAGGGCCTGATTCATCAAAAATTCCGATACTTGCTGGTGTGGCTGAACTATTAGAATTGAACATTCCACATGACCTCAAGCGGTGAATATTTTAGGCCATTGAGCCTCATGTAGCAAACATTTTCAGCCACATAGCTACATGCAAAGTTCATGGAATGGAGCATTTGCATCCATTACCTCTATTCACCGGGACATAACAACCAAAATGACACCTGCCAGGGATAATGAAATGACATTGATCATAGCAATCATGCTTTAAGGCAGAGGGTGTCACATTCCAAGTGGAAGCAAGCAGTATTGTGCCAAATCATGAAATCATTACTTATGTGACGACAATTTGGTCTGGTTATTTAAAGCGCTGCCGCATGTCCTGAAACGCTTAGGCTGATGTGGTGACAGTCATCTTAATTAAAGGATAATAATCCATAATGACCATAAACAATGCTCATCGCCAATCATAGTACTGCTAAAATAGCCGCAGACACAAAGCTTCAAATAACCAATGAGTTTCCTGGTTCTTTGATGCGGAAAATGCACAGTCCCTAAACGACAAAGGTCTCACTTAGAGATGAAAAGCAGATTTCTTAGTAAACCTGAGTAGGAGAGGTGTAGAGGACAAGGAGCCAGGAAATAAATTAACATTGCCTTAGTTATAAAAGCTCGCCAAATGGGTGGGAGGAACTAAAGTTAAGAACAACTGGACTGAAGCAGGCTTGTGACTGGCCTGACTCCCCTGTCAGACAAAACTAATTCTAAAGCTCAATGAAATCTGAGCAGGCTGCCAGAATGCCCTCAGATCACAATTTATTATCCCTCGCCAACACAAAGTGGGAGGGGGATATAGGTTTGACCTCCGTGCGTCCTTCCGTCCGTCCGAGATAAAGGGGACAGCTTTACTCATAAACTACTACAGATACAGTAACCAAATTTGGTGTGTTGCTTCAGACCATAAAGGCCTTGATCGAGTACGAAAATAAGAAGCGCACGATTGGTGGGGGATTGTAGACCATGTCGACTTGTTTTCCATATTATGATGCACAAAAAAGGTTTAAACTAGGGTTTAACTGGGCACTGTGGAGAAGTCACTAAGGGCGTAAATTTCTTTACCCCTGATGAAGTCATGGGTTAGTTCATTTTTATGCATGCCTAGCCTCCTCAAACATGAATGACTTGTATTTGGCTGATTAACTGTCATGTCCTTAAACGTCCTTTTGGTTTCAACGTTGTTCATTTCTCGCTATTCTTTATGTTCCAGGTTAAGAATTAAGGCAGAGTTTTTACAAATTGTGAAGTGTTTTGATCCTGTCCTGCTTGACCATGTTTTGATTATGAATTCTGCCTTTTCTGACTATGCTCTGTATTTTGTATTGTGTTTAGGGAATCCATACCATGTTTTGTTTTAGCCTTGTCTTTGTTTGCCATTTTCCACCATTGCGGTTATATTCCGGTCCTTGTTTTATGTCATACCTTGCATTGCACTTTGTCTCCCCCTGTCTGGTCTTTCGTCATGTGATCGCTCATTGCCCCAGTATTGTGTGCCACACCTTCAGGTGATTTCATGGTTTATGGGATTTCATCCATTCCTTCCAATCTTGTTTACTTCCTTCACCTTGCTTTTCTATAGTACTAACTTACTAACAACCACTAGGGATTGTATAGCTGCACATTACTAATTGACTAACGAGCTCTCAGCACTCGCTCTGTTCTAGTCTCCGCCCTTTGCCTTCACTCAATTTACTTTGCTGTGCTTCAGCAGATTCTCTGCACCTGGCTAATCACTGTTCTGCCTCTCACTCTGTGCACGGTAGAACTCCCTAACCGGAGCTGTATGTTTGTCAGTAGGCTGTCTCTCTGATCCCTGTCCGCGTTTTGGCTTTTGCCAATTTCTTGAAATCCGGAACCTCCTCATGTTCATTCCTTTGTAATTAGTCTGATCCATATCACCTGCCTCCCCTTTGTAGCATGTGACTTCCCCTATGTGTATTTAAGCAGTCATTTCATTCACAGCTCTTGTCAGAACGTTTTCCCTGGTTTGCTTGTGCTGCGATTGTTTAAGTCTTGTACTCTTAGTGTTGTACTTCTGACTGGAACGTCCCAGATTCTGATTTTGGCTTTACCTTTGAAATTCCTGTGCCCTTGTACCATACCTGTTTTACCCGACTCCGAGTTTTGTGTTTGCTGCCCTGTTAATGGTTCGGATCACGCCCACTGGATTTTAGCTTTAGATTCTCTGACAAACCCGTGCCTGTGTACCGAACCTGTTTTGCCCGACCACGAGTACTGTGATTAGTGCCCTGGTTAACACCCGGATTTCGCCCTCTGGATTTAGACTTTTGGTTTGTGGACTTGTACGGTTGCCGCCTACTCTGCAGGGGTTCTCCCCCTTCCTTAATAAAATCCAGTTTTACTGCACTTCTTGGTTCTTGCGACTGGTTCCTGAATGATGCATCACAGTAAAAGCCAAATATTAACATCTGGTATGGGGATAACAGTTACCGGTTATTCAACTGTAAGAAGTTATCCAGCTAAAATGAAATACTGTATAAATGTGTGAAAAGAAAGGGATTGGGTAATATTCTATCAAGAAGCAAACTAACATCAACCGCACAAGGCATAAAGAACTGACAAAGGAAAGTCAGAAAATTCTTCTAAAACAATACCCTCCAGCAATATTGGCACCCTTGAAAAAAATCCAACCTTGAAATTAAAGAAAATACTCTCTGACCTAAATTAAATAAGGTCAGCAAAATCATCTTTGAAAGACTTAAACTTGACCAAAATGGGGCCTGCTCACCGCTCTGGAAAAAGTCATAGGTTAGTTCTTTTTATGCATGCCTTGCCTCCTCATACATGAAGGACTTGTATTTGGCTGATTTACTGTAATGTCCTTAAATGTCCTTTTGGTTTCAACATTATTCATTTCTCGCTATTCTTTATGTTCCAGGTTAAGAATTAAGGCAGAGTTTTTACAAATTATGTAAGAGCCAAATATTAACGTTTGGTATGGGGAGAACAGTTACCAGTTATTCAACTGTAAGAAGTTATCCAGCTAAAATGAAATGCTGTATAAATGTGCTAAAAGAAAGGGTTTGTTTAATGTTTTACCAAGCAGCAAACTATGCATTGTTGTTAAAGAGCTGACAAAGAAAGGTCAGTTAATTCTTCTAATTCAATACCCTCAAGTAATATTAGCACCCTTAAAAAAATCCAACCTTGAAATTAAAGAAAACTCCCTGATCTAAAATAAATAAGTTCAGAAAAATCATCTTTGAAAGACTTACATGACCAAAATAGAACAAGAATGTGCTCACCGCTCTGGAAAAAGACCTTATCAAGCACGAAAACCAAGACCAACTGTCATTAGATTTCTCAAATATAAGGCCAAACTGGCTATACTGGGCAATGTGACCCTTAAAGTCTCAAATGTTTTTTTAAATGAGGACTTCCCTGAATGTGTTCATCAGAAATGCAAGGACTTGATCCCTTCATGAAAGAGACCAGATCAAGAGGGGGCATTGTTTATCTGAGATGGTATATGATAAGCTGTTTATCCACCGTCCCTGTTTATCCAGCCGGGGGAAAATGAATGGGATTTTCCTTCAGATTCGGTTGATTGCGTCAACTACATATTCTTCATATTTTTAGTTTTTAAAGTTACTTGCAAATTCTTTTGTCCAAAGAAAGGTTGTTCACAATGCCAAAAGTCCATGGATTTTGATGTTTACTGTTCACTGTGTAAAAATGGGTTTAATTTAAAATAGTCACCTCATCCTAAGATGATATTTTCTATATGGACACAATGAATTTGTAAAAACTCTTTCTCAATGTTTTTTTTTTCACACACCCAATTATTTCAAGGAAATTCTTGTATGTTTTTCCAACAATTTTTTAATTAACCATAGGCTTGTAATCTATGACAGTATATCCTTTGATCCATTTGGACTTGATAGAAAAGATTTTCAGACCCTGATATCAACTTTCACCAGCTAATATTGCCTGTTCCTGAGAACAGGCAATATTAGAACTTCATAGAATCTTAATTCAATTCCTTTGTTAGCCCGTTGTCAGGGGACAGTAAATCATTCTCGGTTTTGGTTTTTTCAATATTCGCAGTCTCCCTAAAAATTATGATAAGCTGGTACATTGTTATCCC
The DNA here is from genome assembly GCA_029721435.1 of Gymnothorax reevesii. Taxonomy (NCBI): domain Eukaryota; kingdom Metazoa; phylum Chordata; class Actinopteri; order Anguilliformes; family Muraenidae; genus Gymnothorax; species Gymnothorax reevesii. The sequence continues at coordinate 10,726,370 of CM056579.1, read as the reverse complement.
CCGCCATGAAGTGGGACCAGGGAATATTGGATTGGGACCCGTCTCTCTGTCCATTCGTGCGATTTGACAGTACACAGCCAAATTTTCCTTCACGGTAGACTGTAAATCACAAAGAAATACGGTCCGTGGTAACATCCCTCCGTGACTCAGGTGATCTTAATAGCCTACGGGTGATGTGACTGCATGGTACACAATATGGTTGTCATCACATACTGACTGCCACACTTCACACTATTATGGAGAGGAGCATGTAGCATCTAGTATATACTGGTGCTGTATGCAGTTTGTGGTAAACATACCATTCCAAATACAAAAGTATAAAAATTTTAGACATTCTGCCACTCACTGTTGAACACGGATCTTAAGGTGCCTTTCTTGCAGTTCGCCTTTGAGTCAGTGCCTTTGACCTTCATATGGGTCCAGTGTTCTACAGAGGAAGAGGGGACATTCAGGCAAAGCTAGATTACAATTTGATGGCAAATTGGATATCGACTGGTTAATTATGTGCCACCTAACCCAGATATTTACAAGGAGTACTGCTGCCTCTGTGACTGATTCTCTCCCCTCCCAACAAGGACTGAGCCCTGAAGTCCGCACCGTGACAGTTTTAAGCATTATTACACGCAAGGGTGTGCTTGACTGTCATTCTTGTCACGACAGTGATGCGGCCAGGAACGAGGCACTTGCGCCGAGTTCCGTTATCAATTTACCTCTGCAATATTATGATAGGCAGCGTAATATTTTCAGTGATGAGGTATTTTTCATTTGAGCACAGGCTACCCGTGCTGTCTTGCTCATTTGAGAACATTCTAAACATTCTAATTGTCCAATCAGATTGCTTGGTCGGATCTGCTTGTTGTATAATAAGGCAAATAAATCTATCATAATGCTTCTGTTATGGACACTTACTTCTCTGTAAAAGCGGTGGGCTCATCTTGCTGTACGTTTTCAAATCAATGGCTTTCACCCGCGTGAGGACCCGGCGCTCTATTTGAGAGGAGAGAGAGAGAAAATTCAATCACAGCTGTTTGTCTCCTAACTTTAAAACATTCAATTTAGCAAGATACCTTGAAAAGTTTGCTTTTAGTACGTTTGAATGTCTTCCCTTGGTTATTGTATTCTTTTCAATTGTTACAGCATGGCCGAGGGGAAACCTTGGTGCAACATGAAATAATGAAACTCCCCTGTACCCTGCTTCTAGCCACCAATAATAAAGGATTGCAGCTCTTTTTCAGAATTTATTTTAGCGAATGTAGCTTTGGGGTGGGCACACAGCAAAATGACAAACAAAATCAAACTAAATGTGAATAACTTTCTCTTATCTCAGCACAGTAAAAAGGAACAAAAAGACATAAACAGGAGAAAACAAAATGCTACCAAACCAGAGTTATTTATATTTATAACATTAAATATGCCAATATTATTTATTATATTTCAGTGGCAGCCTATTCAGGTGCGGGGAAAAGAGAGTCGGTCACTGCTGAGGTTGGTCCGGCTTTTAAAACGCTGGCTTGGATGTTGTACTGTACTCAATGAGGTCATTGCAAGTTACGTAGGTGGTCACATGATCCCCGAAGCAAAATATATACAAAGGCTGACTGTAGCACAGTGAAAATGGGGAAATCTGCTGCTGCTGTTGCGTGCACCAATAATAATGCCATTCAGTCATCTGGAAAATACGGAAAAATAGGTTTCCATCAATTTCCACAAAACTATGAAGCTCTTTTGAAAGATTAGCTTGTTAAATTAAGAAAAATTGACTGTGGTAAGCCTTACAAACCAACAAAACATTTAGTTCTTTGCTCAGAGCACTTCCAGAAAAGCTGCCTCACATAGCTGAAGTTCGCAAGTAAGTCAACGGTTTTGTTGCAATGAAAACTGGTTTTAATGTGAAGATAAAGAAATTAGTGGAAAATATATATTCAGTACAAATATAGACCTTAAGCCTGATCACATCCGTAACGGGGGCAATGAATTTGCATAATAAATACAGCATGTTTCCTAATAGCCACCTCGTCCAGCGGCATATCCTCTTAAAGCGAAGAAACTCGGTGAAAAGTTTGTGATGACCGTTTTTACCTAAACCGAACACAATTCAAGTACCAAGCAAGTAAAGAAGAATCTAGCAAAATATTAAATAAAATAAGATCAGTGCTCTATCGCAAGCATTTCTACTGAATTAATGCTATGAATACAAGCGATACCTCAAATGAAAAAGAACAGTCCACAGATTCCAACGATATTAGCCTTGACATTTTAAATTGACACTACACTCAAAAAACAGCAGACATACACTTTAAATGCTACAGACATGAGCAAAAAAAAAAAAAAATCTTACCTTTGATATTTTGTCATTCCGAATAAAAATTAATTCCACTTTAAAAAGACCATGTAAACACCTGATTCCAAATAAAAATATTATTTGGAATTGAACTTAATTCCGAAGTAAGTGGCTGGTTCATTCCGATCTTAAATCCAAATTAATTAATTCCTCGATCATGTCAACGTTTATTCCTTTTAAAATGAATTCCTGTCGTTCTGCGCATGCACACCTACGAGTTGATTATTGCGCTTATTTCATGATCATTTGCCAGCAATATCAAATCAAAGCAATCAGAAATTTTTGCACATAAAAAATTAGCAGGTAATCAAGAAATAGGCGCCCCGCCTTCTCATAGCAAATACCATAGCCTATGCCAAGCTAAACTGAACCAGATAACTTAGTTCAGCTTACCCTCATGGAGAAAGTGTGCTGAAAAAAATCTATCATCCTTTTACCAGCTAAGTATTCGGTACCTGATTCCATTTGAAACTGAGATTATGCATAACATAACATTATGTGCGATTATTCAAACTGTTGCTGACTTGCTACCCGCAATTACAATAAACTTATGACTGTTTTCGTAGAGCCAGCCAGGTGACATCAGTCTGTTGTCACAGCACGTAACTAGTGAACTGTCAGCAGTAGGTGATACTTGATGTGGACGTTAGCTTTCTTTTAATGAATAAAGTGTGATTATTGCGCTGCTTTAATATTTACGGTCATTAACCGCCCTGTAGGACGTAACTTAATGCCGCAAAATTTACAGGAGATAAATGAGTAGCTTTGTTTCTGATATACCCAGCTAAATGCTAGCGCTCTAACGTTGCTATGGTCATAGTTTGGCTAGCGAATGAATTTCGAACTTCAAACAGTGAAACTACCGTAGGCCGAACTACCTGTGTGGTTCCACGGTTTTAATCAACACCTGCCAGCCAATTAGGAAGGAGTATTCACCCAGACCATGGTAAAAAAACTGCGAAAACAGTTTTTATTATGTGTTCTTCCTTGGTGTAAGCCGAGATGAAGAGAAGCAGGGCGTGGAGTTTGTTTTCTTCTGTTAGACGTAAATACATAAATACGTGTGCCCCCTGTCCAATCAAAACCCTTCCCGACCCCTGGACGCTGGGCCGGATCAATGCACAGGCTAGATATGGCTGCAGCCTAGGGGCCCCCACATGTGCCAGCCTGCCAGGGGACCCCCGATTGGCCAAATGAAAAAAACCCAAACATTAAACATATGTAAGAGAAGAAAACTTAAACTTCATTGGCTCAAAATAAATATTTAAATGAACAAGACGCTGATTGGGTAAATATAGCAGCGACGCGGAGTTTAGAAGTTCAAGTCTGGCTTTTCAGATATAAACATCAGAACGTCACACACATATCCAATCAAATGAGTTGGGGGCGTCGTTTCCCCTTTTCATACTAGAGAAAAAAAATCTTCCATTCAGTTGGACAGCAATCCGCAAACATGTCGGAATTCCGAATTCCGACCAACAAGTCATGACACTGATGCTGCCGTTCATAATGCCGATAGCGCCATCGCCACTAACGTTATGTTAGCTGGAGCTGCAGCAAGTTCTAGCTCTGGGGAGGGTGAAGGACCACTTCCAGACCCTGAAAGAGCGACAGTAGGCCTATGTGTGGATGAATGTGCCACTAGTCCCACAATCAGTGAGACTGAGTTAACAGATGATGACAACTCTTGCTATGATAGTTGTCTTCCAACGCCCTGCAACATTTCAAAGCTAGAGCCAGCAATGCATCTCCCCACTGTATCTGAAGGGACCGCAAGCTTTAGTGATGCTAACATCTCTGTCCCGCCGGCGGCTGGCTGTGATGATGGATCTCCGGGACGTTCTAGCCACGTCGATGCTAACATGAATTCGGATCCTGGTTGTTGGGGCGAAATAGATGAAGATAATACAAAGTACTAGATACAAATGGGACCTGATAATTGCCGTAACAAAGACGCGGATACCGCTGCATCCGAAAGGCATCATAAGCAACAGAAAAGGTATTTCTCTAAATCTTTAATCATGAGGAAACTTGCTAATGGTGAACTTGTGGAGCGAGAGTGGCAACTCTACTCTCCTTCAAAGGGCACAGTCTTTTGTTTTGTGAGCAAACTATTCGGGAAAACTAGTCTGTTGACCAGAGGATATAGTGATTGCAAAAATGCATACGAGCGGTTGTCAGAGCATGAAGGATCACAGTGCCACAGAGAGGCGATGATGACCCTAGACGGTGTGCTAATGTTGAATGCATTGACCATGAGCTGTCTGACAGTGAATGTACATACTGGAGAGAGGTTTTGAAGAGAGTGGTTTTTGTGGTCAGGCATTTAGCGGAGTGAGGGCTGTCTTTCAGGGGAAGTAGTGAAAATTTTGGAAGACTGGTGTAATGTGAATATAGGCCACTAGATGGCAGTATTTACCTTTTTTTTGTTAAGCTCAGACTGGAGTCATGTTTAGACATGTCCTGGACATGTCTGGGGCAAGTCTCAGAAAATTAAAAAAAAGAGGTCTAAATGTGGGTGGGGTCTGCAAAAGAGTATATAAGGAAAAGAATTGAGACAGTAAAGTAGTAGGAGAAATTGCAAGAAGATGACCAGACCTGCCATTCTGTTCAAGACCTGTGACGTTTCTTTTGTGGATTTCTTTGCCTGTGTTTGAGCATTTCCATCATCCAGGACATCACCAAGCCACCCCCCCCAAAAAGGGATTGTAAATATTTATGTTTTGTACATAATTCATCTTAGTCAGTAGTGTAGGATAGTGTTAGTCTTTGTCTGTGAATTAAATGTGTTTAAGCTTTTTAAAACTGTGTGTCATCCCTTGCTGTTGCTGTTGTTTTAAATGTAATAACAAATTGGGGCCATAACACTGGATAATGGCAACTTTATGGGAACGCTGGAAGTAATCAGCGAATTTGATCCCTTTCTGAAAGAGCATATTGAAAAATATGGCAATGTTGGTAAGGGAACACCCTCATACCTTTCGTCAACATTGTATCTGGAGATTATTGAAATGATGGGAGAGAGGGTTCTTGCAGAAATAATCAGCCAGATAAAAGGTGCGAAGTATCTCTCGATCTGTGATGATTCTACACCAGACGTTGCACACACAGATCAGCTAACCTTCACTTACCTCAGCAAAGTAAAAAGAAATAAAAAGATATAACGTTTACCCAAGGCCATAAACAGGAGAAAACAATAATTCAAACTAAATGCTACCCACTGCTTCCAAACCAGGGCTATAGCAACATTCAACATGCCAGTTCAATATATGCAATGCTCACAAAATCAACACGGTCAGATGGATTGCCTGATATCTCAGTTCACATTCCCTGGTAAAAGGTCCTGGGTCTGATATAAAACTCTTGAACTTTCTTGAGGGTTCAAATTCCAGCCATGCCATTACCAGCTATGGCCAGGGGTCCGCAAGAGAGAGGCAACGATTGGCTTAACCTCTCCTATTCTCAAGCCAGTTAAAAGTCATTAGTTCATCGTTCTGTAGTGACCTATTCCGGCTGGTCAGGCTCATGTAGCTGTACAAAATAAATTGTACTCTATGTGAACCTTTGATGACATAGGCAGTGTTTAATTGGTTGTGCAACTGCATGTTGTAAACAAGTGAGATCTGGTCATCACGTGAGATGGAGGAATCACTTCAACTTGTCATCTTAAGTTCAGTAAACTGTTATGGCCCCAATTTGTTATTACATTTAAAACAACAGCAACAGCAAGGGATGACACACAGTTTTTAAAAACTTAAACACATTTAATTTTTAAACAAAGACAAAGACTAATACCAACTAACAACTAAATGACCAAGATTGATTATAACAAAAACAAAAAGAAATATTTACAGTCCCTTTTTGTGGGGCGGCTTGGTGATGTCCTGGGTGAAGAAAATGCTCAAACACAGGCAAAGAAATCCACAAAAGAAACGTCACAGGTCTTGAACAGCATGACAGGTGTGGTCATCTTCTTGCAATTTCTCCTACTACTTTACTGTCTCAATTCTTTTCCTTATATACTCTTTTGCAGACCCCACCCACATTTAGACCTCTTTTTTTTAATTTTCTGAGACTTGCCCCAGACATGTCCAGGACATGTCTAAACATGACTCCAGTCTGAGCTTAACAAAAAAAAGGTAAATACTGCCATCTAGTGGCCTATATTCACATTACACCTCCATTCCAAAAGGGAAAAATTTTGACTCATAAAGGCAAAATTTTTCTTTTCAATACAAAATGGTAAAGTGAACACTTGTCTATATATACATATCATACACATTCAAACACGGGATAAGCAATCAGCAATTACATTGTCTGTACCCTTCACATGCTTAATTTCCAAGTCAAACTCCTGTAAAATCAAACTCCAATTCAACAATCTCCGATTCTTGTTTTTCATCTTACTCAAAAACATTAACGGATTGTGGTCAGTGTACACAATCATTGGCTTTTGTCCTGTACAAACATAAACCTCAAAGTGTTGTAAAGAAAGGACCAGAGCCAACAGTTCCTTCTCTATTGTGGAATAGTTCCTTTGGTGGCGATTGAACTTCCTGGAGAAGTATGCCACGGGATGCTCAATGTCATCAGAGTCACTTCTCTGTAGGAGCACAGATCCACAAGCTTGGTCGCTAGCATCGACCGCGATGGAGAACGGTTTGTTGAAGTCAGGAGATTTGAGCACGGGGAAGTGACACAGCAGAGACTTCAGGTGATCGAAGGCTCTCTGGCATGCATCATCCCATGTGAACTTTACGCCTTTCTTCAGTTGGTTAGTTAGACTGAGAGCAATCTCAGCAAAGTTCTTGCAGAACTTGCGGTAGTACCCGATCATTCCAAGGAAGCGGCGCAAAGCTTTTTTGTTGTCAGGAACTGGAAAGTCCATGATGGCTTGGACTTTAGCATTTATGGGTGCCACCTTACCCTGGCCTATGACGTAGCCAAGATAGGTGACAGTAGCACAACCAAAGTCACTCTTGCTCAGGTTAACAGTTAGGTTAGCCTGGGTCAGGCGCTGGAACAACGTCTCTACATCTTTTAGATGTTCTTCCCAGGAGTCACTCCATGTGATCAGGTCATCGATGTATGCACCCGTGTGTGGCAATCCGGCGATTGTAGACTGTATCATCCTTTGGAATGTGGCTGGGGCATTTTTCATCCCAAAGGGTAGGACTTCATAATGGTACAACCCAGATGGTGTGGCAAAAGCAGAGATGCTCTTGGCCCTCTCAGTTAAAGGCACACACCAATAACCCTTCAATAAATCAATCTTGGTCAGAAACTTTGCTTGCCCTACTCTATCAATACAATCATCAATCCTAGGTATTGGAAACACATCAGTTCTAGTTACAGCATTGACTTTGCGATAATCTGTACAGAATCTAGTACTTCCATCAGGTTTTGGAACTAGCACACAGGGTGAACTCCAATCTGAGTTGGAGGGTCTGATAATATCATGTTTTAACATGTACTCAACCTCTTTCTCAGCAATCTTTTTCTTTTCAGGATTCATCCGGTATGGATGCTGTTTTATTGGTTTGGCATCACCAACATCTACATCATGAGAGGCTATAGTAACTCTCTTTGGAACATCAGGAAACAAATCCTCATATTTCTTGATCAACCTTTCAAACTGATCTCTCTGTGAGGGTTCTAAGTGCTGGAGTTTTACATCAAGATTTTGCAACACTTCAGTGTTTGACAATTTACATGAAAGAACTTCAGCTTTAATTCTTGGTTCATCATCTTGAAACTCCCCCTCATCTTCACACGTTTCGACCATTGGAGAATCTGAAGTGACAGCTGCAACCCTAGCATTTCTGTCATGATAAGGCTTTAGCATGTTAATATGACACAATTGTTTTGGTTTTCTCCTATCTGGAGTCTTCACAATGTAATTGAGATCATTGAGCTTTGTCAGAATTTCATAAGGACCATGAAATCTAGCCTGCAATGGATTGGACTGCAAGGGAAACAACACAAGGACCTTTTCTCCTCGTTTAAACTCACGGCTTCTAGCCTTATGATCATACCAAGTTTTCATTTTTCCCTGACTTGATTTCAAGTTCTCTTTGGCAAGGTCACAAGCTGCACGCAATCTTTCCTTGAACTTGCTAACATAGTCTAACAGACTGATATGCGGCTCTTTCTCTTGCCATTGTTCACTCAATAATAGCAAAGGTCCTCTCACTTCATGACCAAACACTAGCTCAAATGGACTGAATCCAGTAGACTCCTGCACTGCTTCTCTAGCTGCAAACAACAGCAAATGAACCCCTTCATCCCAGTCTTTCTCATGGTCATAACAATAAGTCCTCATCATTGTCTTGAGAGTGGAATGAAACCGCTCTAAGGCACCCTGACTTTCTGGATGATAGGCACTAGAAAGAATCTGTTTTGCACCTAGTTCATACACAACCTGCTGAAACAATCCTGAAGTGAAATTGTTACCTTGGTCTGACTGAATTTCCCTGGGAAGACCAAACAACGTGAAGAACTTTATCAAAGCCTTCGAGATTGCAGTTGCCTTGATGTTACGTAGAGGTATGGCTTCGGGGAATCTGGTTGATGCACACATGATTGTCAACAAGTACTGATTTCCAGATCTAGTCTTGGGTAATGGACCAACACAATCAACAATGACCTTAGAGAATGGCTCCCCAAATGCTGGGATAGGCTGCAATGGAGCTACAGGTGGGTCTAACTGGTGTTTTCCAACTACCTGACAAGTGTGACAGGTTTTGCAAAAGTTGGAAACGTCTTTCCGAAGCCCAGGCCAAAAGAAGTGTTTCATGATCTTATCAACAGTCTTGTTAACACCAAGATGACCTCCTAAAGGTAAACTATGAGCCATTGTTAAGATCTCATTCCTGTAGACCTTCGGAACAACAATTTGCCTGACCACTGCCCAATCTGCATTGGCAGGGATATCAGGAGGGCGCCACTTCCGCATCAACACACCATCCTTGAGATAATACCCAACTGGAACTGCATCTATTTCTTTTTCAGGAAGGGCTCTCCTCTTTAGTACACCAATTTCAGGATCATTAGTTTGCTCCTCAATCAACCGCTTTCTGGACAGAGACAAGTCTCCAGACACATCAGAATCACCAGACCCATCCGGCTGGCTGAATAGAGAACTGATAAAAGTATCTGATAAGTCCTCAAACGGAGAAACCATAGTAGGCCAATCAGAGTCATGAGGCGAACCACCTGAGTCCTGACTATTCAATGTACTGGATGGCACCACAACATCATCTTCTTTAGCCTTCTTGGCCATGGCACGAGTCACTGCGCAAGAAGGATACAGAGATGGGTCGTCATCCCCATTTTCAGTGCTCGGCTGTGAAGTAAGATGTACAGGGGGAACTACTTTGCCCCCAGCCAGGTCATTGCCTAGCAACAGAGAAACACCCTTTATAGGTAGACTTGACATAAGTCCCACCTTTACCTGTCCTGTAACTAAATCTGACTTCAAGAATATAGAGCGCAGGGGTACAGATACAGTCCTCCCTTCAATACCTTGTACAAGTATGAAATCCCCTGAAGCGGTCTCATCACGTAACTCCAAGGAGTCCATCAACAAAAGTGACTGAGAAGCTCCGGTATCCCTTAGGATATATATGGGGACAGGAGTAGTATGCTCATTCAGAGCCACAAATCCCTCTGACACAAATGGAAGAAATTCCTCCCTCACAAAGTCAGCTGTATTAGGCTTTTTAGCCCCACAAGAAGCAGGCAATTTAGCAGATTGGTTATCTACTACAGGGGTTTCTAACCTTGTTTTCACAAAGGCATTTGGTTTGGTATCCTTTTCTTTTTCTTTCTTAGCTTTAAGGAACCAACAGTTAGTTGTAACATGACCAGATTTCTTGCAATAACTGCAAACTAGACCACTTTTGTCACTGTCAGCTTTCACACTTTGATCAGACCTGTTACTGGATTTCTGAGCACCATCACCAGATTTGTCTTTGTCTTTGGGTGAGCAATCTTGGGTATCACCGTAACCCTTTTTCTGTAATTGGGACCATTTATTGTTACTGCTAGACTGAAATTTGGACTTGTGTGTGAGAACATATTCATCTGCAAATTTGGCAGCTGATTGCAAATTCAGTGCTTGCTTCTCATTCAGGTAGGTCTTAACATCATCCTTAACACAGTTCTTGAATTCTTCAACTAACACCATCTCTTTTAGTGAGTTGAAATCATCCTTGACCTCCATAGAAGTACACCAGCGCTCAAAGCAAACCTGCTTCTCATTAGCAAATTCAACATAAGTCTGATTTTCAGATTTCTTCAGACCTCTGAATTTCTGTCGGTAAGCCTCTGGAACCAACTCATAAGCTCTCAAAATAACCTTTTTGACAACCTCATAATCAGAGGAATCATCTGCAGACAAAGCCGAATAGGCTTGTTGAGCTTTACCCTTGAGGACAGTTTGCAACATCAGAGGCCAGTGTTCCTTTGGCCACTGGCAACTCTTTGCTACCTTTTCAAAACACTGGAAATAGTTGTCAACATCCTTTTCTGAAAATGGAGGCACCAGTTTTACCTCCTGACTGGCACAAAATTTATTTTTAGTTTCAATTTTAATTTTTAGTTGCTCCATTTGGAGTCTTTCTTCTCTATCGAATTTCTCTAATTCAAAATCTCTCTGTCTCTGTCTCTCTCTTTCTGCTCTTTCCTCTTTCTCTCTCTCAAATTCTCTTTGTTTTTCTTCTCTTGCTAATTTTTCTAACTCAAACTGCCTTTGTTTTTCTTTTTCTTCCCTCTCAAATTCTCTTTGTTTTTCTTCTCTTGCTAATTTTTCCAACTCAAACTGCCTTTGTTTTTCTTTTTCCTCCCTTTCAATCTCTAGCATTTTTAATTTAAGTTCCATTTCTATATTTGGATTTTCCACTGGAAACTGTTCCAGATCTCCTGGTGCAAACACATTTTCATCAATGTAATATTCAACTATCTCTCTTGCCAGTCTTGCTTTTCGCATGGCTGGTTTTACCTCTGTCAGCTCCAACTGTCTGCAAATTTCTAGCAGTTCTGTCTTTTTAAAAGACTTCAAAACCCCTACGGTTGGTGATGCCAAGAAATCATCCATTGCTGTTGTCAATATATATCTAGGAAAATTCACAAAAACAATTTCACAATTTGGAATGTTAGATTTTCAATAAATTACTCACACAATGGTCTATCCCGGACCTTGAGCCCCCAATTTGTTATGGCCCCAATTTGTTATTACATTTAAAACAACAGCAACAGCAAGGGATGACACACAGTTTTTAAAAACTTAAACACATTTAATTTTTTAACAAAGACAAAGACTAATACCAACTAACAACTAAATGACCAAGATTGATTATAACAAAAACAAAAAGAAATATTTACAGTCCCTTTTTGTGGGGCGGCTTGGTGATGTCCTGGGTGAAGAAAATGCTCAAACACAGGCAAAGAAATCCACAAAAGAAACGTCACAGGTCTTGAACAGCATGACAGGTGTGGTCATCTTCTTGCAATTTCTCCTACTACTTTACTGTCTCAATTCTTTTCCTTATATACTCTTTTGCAGACCCCACCCACATTTAGACCTCTTTTTTTTAATTTTCTGAGACTTGCCCCAGACATGTCCAGGACATGTCTAAACATGACTCCAGTCTGAGCTTAACAAAAAAAAGGTAAATACTGCCATCTAGTGGCCTATATTCACATTACAAAACTTAAAACGTTTAGGCAGCCTGCACATTTTTTAAGACATTTTTAATTGCAGTGCTGGTAAGCCATGTAAAGTATTAGTTATCCAAATAATCAGTGATTAAACTATGATTAATTGATCACATCAAAAGTCATGATGATGTTTCTTCTTCTAATACTGCTTCTCCTCCTCCTCCTGCTCCTGGTAGTAGTAGTAGTAGTAGTAGTAGTAGTAATAGTAGTAGTATTAGCAGTAGTAATACCTATATCTCTACCTGATTTTGTTCCTGCTTCTGCCTTCACAATTCTTCAGGTATCAACTCCAGACCTGGTTTTATGGATTATCTTGCTCCTATGCCACGCACATGTATTTTGTTTGGGAAACATATTGGTTTTGTGAGTTTTTGGGTCAGAAACTGTATGGTGGCAGGCACAGAAACTGTTGCCGGAAGTTTTGATTCACCGATCTTCACTTGCATCTTCTGGAGGTGGTGTATTCTGAAGTTTTTTTGTTTGTTTGTTTGTTTGTTTTTTTGGAAAATGAATTTGAATACTTGTCTACTAAGTAATGACTTTAAAATGAATGCACGGGTTCTGGTTTGCCCTATGCTTGTTGCTAGCTAAATAATGACCTAAGAAGGAGTCCAAGGGGCCTGGTAGCTAACTATCTGGTCAGCCTTACCTGTAGCAGGTGCGCTCGGAGAGTGCAGTCTGGAGCCACATTCACTGCAGAACTTGTCGTCCTGCCCACATGCCCATCCACACTGGGGGCACTGCATCCTTCAGGTAAACATCACATGATCACTGCATGATTAGTCAAAATACCATGTTCAAAATTCAGAAATAAACCGAGTTTGGGATATTAAGGGAACCAAGGATTAATATTTGAAAGTGTCATTTACAAGGATCTTATGGGACAAATTTTTCTCCCAGCCCAGTGTCCTGATCCAATTTGGGGAACCTAAGTCACAGATAACCGAAGTTCAGTGAAAAACTCAACCTGTAGTACTTCTGTCTGTACCTTAACATTTTATTATTCTCACAAATTCATTTTTCACCTCCACTTTTAAAATTTCAATACGGTATTCTAAGGGCAGCACAGCACTGCAAGAAATGTATGGGCTCAAATCTGGCCTGGGGCCTTTCTGTGTGGAGTTAACCCTTTGAGCATCAAATACATTTTTAAGGAATTAAAAATGTCGGTAAGACTTTACAATAAGGGTACAGCAACATTAATTAACATTAGTTCATTAACTATCAGTTAATTAGCAGGTAACTGATGTGTAAGATAGCTGAATAAGCATTACATAACCATAATTGAACATTTATTAATTTTCTGTGTATCCCTTATTGTGAAATTGAAAACATCCCTTAAGTATTCCTTATGCAGAACTTCAAACTATTAAACCATAATAATTCAGAAATAAATACCTTAGTTCATTTGTAAATGATTACCAGGTGCATTAGTCAAATGTTAATTACCTGTTAGTAAATGCTTATTACTGCAGTAACTAATGTTAATTGTTGTTCCCTGTTACAACCTGAGTCTTTTTGTAACTGCCCCTTTAAAAGTTGTAGCTTTGTCTCCTCCCCTGTGTAGTGTTGGTCTTTGTGTATGGATGGTTTGTATCAGGTGGTATGCAGGTGTTGCAAGGATTGGACCATTTGAACATACAAATTGCTGCTGCCTCACTGGACTGTTGGAATGGAATGGAATTGCTGTTGCCGGATTGGACCACTGCACCATCACCTCTCTTAAAGTTCAGCTGATGAAGCCTGTTCCCCCCCCCCCCCCCCCCCCCTAACTTGCCATTCCCAAAAAACCTGCATTGGATATCTGACGGACTTCGTTGTTATACCAAAGGGAGACCAGTGTGTAATATATGTTTGATTTGTGAGTTTGATCTGTTTGTTAAGATTCAGTTTGTGATGAGTCTGTAAATAGACACTGTAAATAGAGCACCTTAAAGCAGAGTGGGAGTGAATGGCCTTTTTGTTTACTCCTTTCTTGTGTTTAGCAGGCGTCGAGTAATTCATCTTATCATTTGGTTTAAGTTTTGTTTGCATTCTTTTGTATCAGAAGTCCAGTGAATGCTTGAAAATTTTCTTTATTGTTTCGGGCAACTCACTACCAACGCTGATTAAATGGCTGTGCTGAACCTGATTTAGCTCGTGCTGCTGACTTTCTTGGGAGTGGGAAGAGTTGGTGGGGCACTTATCTTATTATGTCTTGGATTCCCCTAGACCTGGGGTGTAACAACCCTTATCGTAAAGTGTTACCAAAATGTGGTTATCCTGAGCTGTTGAAAACTTATAATGTGGAAACTTGGTTAAAAGAGCTCCCCTGTGGGAGCTCTTTTAAACAAGTTGCCACATGAAAGTTTTTCAACAGCATTTGACTTTGATATCTTACATTATTGTGCAACTATAGTTGCCAATGGCGCTGAAAGGGTTAAAATGTTCTCCCTGAGTGTGGGGTTCATCTGGGTTCTCCAGTTTCCTCTCCCAGTCCATATACATGCGCATCGGGCTGATTGGAGACACCAAATTGCCCATAGGTGAGAGTGTGTGTGTGTGTGTGTGTGTGTGTGTGAATGGTCTGTGCGCCCTGTGATGGATGAGTGAGCTGTACAGGGTGGGTCCCTGCCTTTCGCCCAGAGTCAGCTGGGATAGGCTCCAGCTCCCCCGGGACCCTCGTGAGCACGAAGTGGTGTAAAGAATGTATGGATGGATAATACAGTATTCTTTATATACTGGCCTAAAAAAGAAACACAATTTTCTATTCCTTGATTTTCTTGAGTTTAACTGTTATTAATCAACACTTCATTGGTGTCAAATGAAAGAGGGAATCTCAGACGATAGATATAACAGAAAATCGGGTTGGAATATCGCCATGTTGGCTTTTATTTGACAAAGTGAAGTTCGACATTACGAAACACAAATGACACTATCAGTGTCTCGTACGTCTCCCGTTAGCGTTGTGCGCGGCGGTACACCTGCGTCTCATAAACATCACCAGACGTCTGATTGTGGCTTGTGGAACGCTGCTCCACTCTTCGGTCAGTGCTTGTCTTAGCTGACGTACTGTAGCTGGCGGTAGTTGACGTCTCCGGATCGCTTTATCCAGAATGTCCCACAAGTGTTCTATAGGTGAAAGATCTGGAGAAAACACTGGCCAGGGAAGGATTTGCACGTTTTCGGCCCGAAGGGACTCCATACAGATAAGTGCCACGTGCGGATGCGCTATGTTCTGTTGGAAAGTCAGTCGGTGATGTCAGACAAACGGAAGGATGACTGGATAGAGAATTTAATCTCGGTAACAGACGGCGTTGAGAAACGAATCTCAGGAGTAGTTCGAGTTGCTGACTGGAAGCGATCCCGCAGATGTCACAGGCGGATATGACGGTCAGACGCTGGAGTGGTAACTTGTGGCCTACCGGATCTGTGGTGATCGGCCGTGTGTCCAGTGGCATTAAACTTCATTCTGAGGCGACTAATTGTCGCAGAATGCAGGGGCAACTCCATCTACCCAACTTCCGGCCTGTAGCATCCCAATCGCGCTTTCCGGTTGAACTTCCTTGAATTTTGGCATTAAAACCCGTCTGATTTTTATTCATTTTCGGTTTGACTTTTATTGGCCCCGGTGCCTATGAGAAACTCAAAACACAAATGGGAGTGTTAGGGCAATGGTAGTACTCGAACCCAATGTTTGGTTCCGGACGAATGCCGGCTCCAGAATACATGTTGTGACCACGAAAATTTGTATGGTAGGAGTACTCATCTCCAAAAGTAACTCAGAGCAAAAGCTTCTCTCTCAATGGGTTTGTCAAAGTTTGGCACTGGATTACGCAATTGTGTTTCTTTCTTTGGTCAGTATACTTTTCCATATATTCAGTGTTCCCTTGAAAAAGAGGTTTCGATCTCAATTGAAATTCTGTAGCTAAATAAAGGATAAATAAAAATATTCTGAACAACATCTGGTGAGTGCAGTTTTTCCAGATGAAATGCTCACTGTAAAATAACTTTGCAAAACCACAAGACACAATTGTTTGAGCCAAAAAGAAAATAAAAACTATGCTAAGCCCTGGTTCCAAGATAAGCAAACCAGACAGTATGTGTGGCACTCATGCTAATCAGCTGTGCTAAACTAGAAGAACCAGAATGCAAACCCTAATCACACTTCTGCTGCCACTTTTTTCAATTTAAACAAACAATAACAATAGTGTAAACTTTTCAGATTAGGATATGTCATGGTTTCGGCCTTGCCGGTGTAGGTACCAGATGTGCTCGGCCTGCCATATCTGCTTGGGGTCCTGCGTATAGAGATGACGTAACACATTATGATGCTCTGAACCAATGATATTAAAAGCTTCTCCGCTGGCTGCTGTACTCTTCAGTTGGTGTAAGAATGCTATGTCAGCGTGCTGCAGGCTGTAATTGACAGGAGCAAATATTCGATTTCGCAATACTTTATGTGAAAAAAAACTTGCGTTACATTTAATTGAATGTAAATGGAAATGTAGTCGTAATTTAATTAGCTGTTAAAAATGGTCCGTGTAAATTCAAGATACGAAGTTATGCTAGCTATGTGGCTACGCACGTTGACAAATAAATGCAAAGAAAGAAGGGGACCCTCTGTGTCTGGTCATCTTCATTCAAAAACGCAACTTCAATCCAGATTTTCAACTAAAGTATTCAAGCGTTCCCATTTTTTTCCCATTTGAAAACGGCATATTCCCGCAAAACTTCGCACCACAACAGTTTGAGGTCGATACACTTTCCCCAGAACCGAACTCATAAAATCGCTCGGTCTCCGGGTTTGTTTTTTGTTTTTACAGGCCGAGCGATTTTATGAGTTCGGTTACGAAGTTTTTTTTTTCACGTAAAGTATTGCGAAATCGAATATTTGCCCCTTTCAATTACAGCCTGCAGCACGCTAACATAGCTATAACATTCTTACACTGACAGAAGAGTACAGCAGCCAGCAGAGAAGCTTTTAATATCATTGGTTCAGAGCATCATAATGTGTTACGTCATCTCTATACGCAGGACCCCAAGCAGATATGGCAGGCCGAGCACATCTGGAACCTACACCGGGTACTAGAGGCAATCCGGTGGGCTCTAGGACCAGGGGCCTTAGGGGAAAACAGATTCAAAATGCCAAGGCTGGGGGTGAAGGAATAGATTTAATGACCAAAAGTAAACAACAAAACAACAGGGAAACGATGTTCCAACAGGTACAGACACAGAGGGAGAGGTGACAGCTGAAGTTCCTACTGACCAGCAGCGGGAAAAGAATGCAGAGCAACTGAGGGTTGGCACCTGCCCACCCAACAGTCTCTGCTTAATGGGTCCGTGGTGGAGCCTGTTAACCCTTTCAGTGCCGTGTAAGTTATCAAAACCAGGTGCTGTTGAAAACCTATCATGTGGCAACTTGTTTAAAAGAGCTCCCCACAGGGGAAAAATTAAAAAATTTTTTCTTTTTTTTCATTTAAGAAAAAAAAAAATGCACACGCATTTGGGTCCCAGGACCAATTCCGCTTGAGGGGAAATGCGTAGATTTCTCATAGAGGATGAGATGTAGAGCCGGCTGCTCTGCATGGCTGCACCTTAGATTTTTACCAACAGCATAATATTCTGACTCAGTCATCTGGGTTCAGCTCCATGTGGAATCCTGGTGGGTGAACCCAGCCAATCACAGGGCAGATAAAGGGCTCCTTTCACACAAACATTTTCTTTTCTCTTTGTGCCAATCTGTGGAGCCCTTGGCGCCCCGAAGTGCAATGTTCTTTCTTTAAAAGAAAATAAGAGAGTCTCCTTTTTTGAGAATTTGAGGATATCTGAGACATGACATGACTTTTGTGTCCCCTGGCTGTTAGAATAGCAAAGAACTGTGTCAAGCACCTAGACATTCTGAGGAATGTGTGTACTTGTATCAGTTACAGCCTATATTGTAAAGACTAGGTATTTACTCTACTTTCAAGGAGGAGTAATATTAATATGCATACAGTGAAAAAAAAATTTTTTTTTTAAATTTCTGGAACAGGGTATTATATTCATGCATAAATTGCAGAAAAAAGTGCCAGCTTTTGTAAAGCCTTTGTAGCCTTTGTGGAATAATGTTAATTGCAATTTTTTTTTTATCATTTTGTGTATCAATATAATTTTGCGATATTTGAAGACTTAATATGGATAATTTTATGTGTGTTCTCTGTTAAAAAACTACATGCCCACATGGTCCAAGACACAGTTAACTCATGAACAGGTATTAATAAATAGCTTCTAAAAAACTTCAGTTTAAGCTGTACTTACCTGGAAAATCCCTTTAGTAATCCGTTCTCCTGCAAAGATTTCTTCGTTTAAGAACAATGCAAGGAGTGAAGATGCATTCAGGATATGTCTCACTGATGTTGAGATTTCAAACTAGGCATGTTCGACTGAGAAATTCTTTATGATCGGCCAGCCTGAATCTAAAGTAGGTTATTAATGATGCTTCATTTGGGGGCGGGGTTAAGGAGACGCAGGTTATATAATTTTCACATGTATTAGGAGATGAATGACTGGTATCTTTCTGTTTCAGCGACTTAAAATCAATATCACTGGAGACATGGGAGCTTTTAATAGTTTTCAGAGGGAACATGACCCAAATAAAGGATATTTGTCAGTAGTTTATGCTCGGCGCCTCGGTGGAGAGATTAAAACAGAGGAGCTCGCCCTCGGTCCTGGGAGCCCCAGAAGTATGCTGGCTGTTGTTCCAACCACAATTGCAATAAAAAACTTTAAAGAGCTGCTAATTTTTCCTGAGCGCACATTTTTGATTGTTTGATGGATTATTTATTTTATTTGATCAACATAATGCCAGAAAAATGCGATATCACAAAAAATATGTAATCCCTAAGTACATTTTATACTTTTTGCAAAATGGTAAGCAACTATGTAAAAACAGGTAACGTTAACCACTAAGGTAAAAGACTCTTTACTTGGGTGCCAGTAATTAGTTTTCTTCCTTAAACATCAGTAATGCATGTTTGCCTCGTGATCATTTACTGTGTCTTTGAATTGTTTGTTATCTATCAGACGGCTGAGATCGGTGGCCGGATGTTAGTTCTTTTATTAATTAGCAGCCCAGTGATTCAGATCAGTCTCTATTTGATGTGATATTAACCTTTTTAGTGCTGAAAGCTGTTGAAAACCTATCATGTGTCAACTTGTTTAAAAGAGCTCCTGAAGTTGCCACATGATAGGTTTAAAACAGCATCTGAGTTTGATATCTTACACCATTGGGCTACTGTAGTTGCCTTTGGTGCTCAAAGGGTTAATTTCCTCCTTTTTTTTGAAAGTCTATGTTTACGATACAGCCCAATCAGCACTACATACTTGTCCACAAAAAAGTAATTGAACAACTCTATTTCTGATGGAACATGATTAAGATTTTAAGTAATCTTGCATTTAAAGCACCTAGCCAGAAAAAAATTAGCTTGTTAAAATAATTGAATTGCAACTGAGGTTGGAACAAAAAACAGCAGATATAGGTGCTCCAGGACTGAGTTTGAGAACCTCTGGACTAAGTGATGGCCATTTTGTGTCATGGTTAGGTCCCGCTGGCAGAAGGCATGAAGCCGGTGGGCACTGGGACCATGCACCCAAAGAGTGGAAGGGACCGAAATGCACAGGCTGAGTAAAAACAAAGAACTTTTAATAAATATTTTAAAAGACAATCAAAAACCACTAGGGGAGCAGCAGCACATAACCAGCAGGGCTTCGAAACCAGAATGCTGCTGCGCCTTCTCAAGGTACAGCCAGCCCTTAAATAACCTGTCTTCACCTCCACCTCCACGAGCCACACCTGTTGCCTGTTAAGGTGGAGGTGAAGAATGCCGCAGGGGGAGGGACTGCAGGGCAGAACCACCACATTTTGGTTGACCTCAATTATGGATCCAAGTTTTTTTTCGCTCTACTGCGCTTTCTTTGCAAACTATAATAATATTACCTCATGTTCTCAACCTGACAAACTATTTCCATGGTAACACACTCTCATATGGTGTTTTGATGTCTCAGGTAATCTCGCTATGAGACAGAAGCTGTGAATTCTGAAGCCTTGTTTGACTGCAAACTAAATGTTTGTGATGCCTGTGAACCACTGACATGCATAATACTCATTCAGCAGATGCTGTCATGTAGAATGAATGAGGAACAGAGGTGCATTGGCCTGACACACTGAGTACTGCCAGACTTGACTGTCAACATTCTGACACAAGTCTCAATGATCAAAGTTAATCAACTATGCTAAACATTACCTGTGTTACTGTCAGTCTTTCACAGATGCAGAGTAAAAGTGCACCGCAAGCAAAGTTCAGGGGTTTGAGGTGATAGGAGGTGAAATTCAAGCCCACACCTTTTCATCGCTCTGCTTCAGCTGTGGGGCAGCCTTTCTGTGTGTCGTTGGCATGGTCTCCCTGTGCCTGCATGGGCGTTTTCCCGCAGTCCTAAGACATGCACGTAAAGCTAACCGGGCACTGAATTGTTGGGATTCTGGATTCTGCTTTCATGTTAAGTTCTGTGCCTGGCTCTGCCATGTTATTGATTCTTGTGTTTAGAGACCACTGACCTTGTCTGACCATTCTTAGATTATGTATTGTGTATTTGGTATTAAGGATTTCCTGTTTTATAATTTTCATGTTTTGGTTATCAGTCTCCATGCCATGTTTTGTTTTCATAGCCATGTTTCATGCCATGTTTATTTTCCATGCTTTGCACTTTGTCTCCCCTGTCTTGTCATGTGTGTATCTTTGCTCACGGTCCCTTGTCTTGTGTGCCACTCATTCGGGTGATTTATTGGTTTCTGGGTTTCAATCTTCTTTCATTATCTCGTGTTCTTCCTTCCTCTCTCTTTTACTGTCTTACTAACACATACTAACAGTTTATTGTTTTTGCTAAATACTAATCCACACTAACCTTGTATATTTGGACTAACTTACTAACAAGCACTTGGGATTGTATAGCTGCACTTACTAATCGACTAATGATCTCTCAGCTGTCGCCCAATTCTAGTCTCCGCCTCCTTGCCTATCCCTAATTATCTCTGCTGCAAGTTTCTGTGGATTTCCACTTATACTTTGTGCTTTCCTTTTCTTTTATCTTGGCACTTTAGTACTCCTTAACCGGAGCTGTTTTGTACTTAGGTTTGTCTTGTGATCCCTGTCTGCGTTTGGGCTACAGCCAAATTCATGTAATTAGTTTATCCCTCATGTGTCTCTGCCTGATCATTGTTCCCACTGATTGCACCTGTTCTCCCTGGTCATGTGTTTACCCCGGGTGTGTATATAAGATGTCTGTTTGGTACACTTTCTTGTCAGATCGTTCTCCCTAGTTTTCTCGTGCCACGTTTCTCGCCTTGATTGCTCAGTGTTTATCTTTCTGATTGGATTGCTCGACTATTGATTTTGGTTTGCCCTTTTTGGATATTGTTGCATCTGTGAGTTTTGACCTTTTTCTGCCCGACCTTGATTTTGTGATTACTGCCCTGGTTTTGGATTCGGACTGTCTTTGGCTTATGAGTTTGTTTCTCCTCCAAACCTACGCCTGTGTACCGAACCCTTTTTGTCTGACCACGAACTTTGTTATTGGTGCCCTGGTTACGATTCTGGATTACGCCCATTGGATACTGTTTTTGGATTGTGGACTTTGTACCGTTGCCAGCTCTGTTGGGGGGTTTCCCCCTTCAGAAATAAAGCCTCCTTTTTGCATTCTACTGGTTGTCGCTCTTGGTTCATTTCGTAAATCACAACTTTACGATCTGACCATGACGGAGCCAGCGTCAGACCAGTCTCTGCAGGAGGCAGTGCACCAACAGGGCGCTCAGTTAGAATTCCAAGAGCGTCAGCTTCGGGCTCTTATGCAACATATGCAAACCATGAGTCTTCAGATGGCGGATCTCACTCGCTCTGTGCAAGACGCTCAGCGGCTACAGTCTCCCCAGCCTGCCGTCCATGCCACTCCTGCTCCTGCGTCTGCTCCGCCACTGCCAGTCTGCGAGCCACGCCTGCCACCGCCTGAGAGGTACGACGGGAACCCGGGAGCATGTCGGGCTTTTCTCACCCAGTGCAAGCTCATTTTCAGCCTACAGCCCTCGTCATTCCCCACCGAAAGAGCTCGGGTTGCTTTCATCATCACGCAACTGACTGGAAGGGCCAAGCAGTGGGCTACGGCTGCATGGGAAGCAGATCTACCCTGCGTGCAGACATCTGGTCTGCTGGGTGAGGAGATGAGGCGCATCTTTGACCGCACGAAGCTGGGTCACGAGGCGGGACGAGAAATTCTGCGCATTCGACAGGGGAGCCGTTCCGTGGCCGACTACGCCATTGATTTCCAGACACTGGCTACCAACAGCAGGTGGGGACATAGAGCTTTGTTCGATGCCTTTTTTAACGGGCTTTCTGAAGCGTTAAAGGATGAGCTGGTTTCCCGGGAGTTACCGGAGGATTTGGATGACTTGGTCGACTTGGCTATTCGCGTGGATTCCCGATTGGAAGAACGCAGACGCTTCGCCTCCCGCAGACGACCTAACCCACTCCTCCAGAGCACTCTGCCTCTACCACCCCCTACTGGCGACAGTCCTCCTGAGCCAGAACCCATGCAACTGGGCCGTACTCGCATCCCTGTGGAGGAGAAGAACCGCCGTCGCAGAGAAGGGGCCTGCTTCTACTGTGGCAAGGGGGGACACCACATTGCTCAGTGTCCCAACAAGAGAAGTTCCCCTGGTGCACAGAGAAGAGTAGTGATTGGAGTGACGCCAGTGCAGGAGACTAAGAACCGTACGTGCCTCCCAGTTATCCTGGAGTGGGGAGGAGGGAGTAAGTCCACCCTAGCCCTCATTGATACCGGCGCTGAGGAGAACCTCATCGATGTGGAGCTGGCACAAGAATGGGGAATCCCTACCGAGAGGATCTTTCCTGACCGGGTGGCCAATTCACTCAGTGGCCAGAAAATAGCCCAGATAACTCACGCTACCAGCCCCATCAAACTCAAAACCTCAGGAAACCACCACGAAACCATTCAGCTCCTCCTCTTACATTCTCCCCATGCTCCCATTGTTTTGGGCCATCCATGGATGGCCAAACACCTCCCAAATATTGATTGGCGGAAGAATGAGGTTAAGGGTTGGAGCCCCAACTGCTCCCTGGCATGCCTCCACAACGCCCGCGAACCTCAACACAGCCCATCCCAAGAAGAAATACCAGATCTTGAGAAGGTCCCCCTAGAGTTTCATGATCTCAAGGAAGTGTTCTCTAAGTCCCGGGCCACCAGCTTACCACCTCACCGACCTTATGACTGCAGTACCTCGTCGACTGGGAGGGTTACGGACCTGAACATCGCAGTTGGGTGCCAGCAAGGCACATATTGGATAAAAACCTCATCAAAGACTTTCATGCTAGTCACCAGAGACTTTCAGGTTGAACGCCAGGAGGCGTTCGTTGGGAGGGGGGTTCTGTTGGGATTCTGGATTCTGCTTTCATGTTAAGTTCTGTGCCTGGCTCTGCCATGTTATTGATTCTTGTGTTTAGAGACCACTGACCTTGTCTGACCATTCTTAGATTATGTATTGTGTATTTGGTATTAAGGATTTCCTGTTTTATAATTTTCATGTTTTGGTTATCAGTCTCCATGCCATGTTTTGTTTTCATAGCCATGTTTCATGCCATGTTTATTTTCCATGCTTTGCACTTTGTCTCCCCTGTCTTGTCATGTGTGTATCTTTGCTCACGGTCCCTTGTCTTGTGTGCCACTCATTCGGGTGATTTATTGGTTTCTGGGTTTCAATCTTCTTTCATTATCTCGTGTTCTTCCTTCCTCTCTCTTTTACTGTCTTACTAACACATACTAACAGTTTATTGTTTTTGCTAAATACTAATCCACACTAACCTTGTATATTTGGACTAACTTACTAACAAGCACTTGGGATTGTATAGCTGCACTTACTAATCGACTAATGATCTCTCAGCTGTCGCCCAATTCTAGTCTCCGCCTCCTTGCCTATCCCTAATTATCTCTGCTGCAAGTTTCTGTGGATTTCCACTTATACTTTGTGCTTTCCTTTTCTTTTATCTTGGCACTTTAGTACTCCTTAACCGGAGCTGTTTTGTACTTAGGTTTGTCTTGTGATCCCTGTCTGCGTTTGGGCTACAGCCAAATTCATGTAATTAGTTTATCCCTCATGTGTCTCTGCCTGATCATTGTTCCCACTGATTGCACCTGTTCTCCCTGGTCATGTGTTTACCCCGGGTGTGTATATAAGATGTCTGTTTGGTACACTTTCTTGTCAGATCGTTCTCCCTAGTTTTCTCGTGCCACGTTTCTCGCCTTGATTGCTCAGTGTTTATCTTTCTGATTGGATTGCTCGACTATTGATTTTGGTTTGCCCTTTTTGGATATTGTTGCATCTGTGAGTTTTGACCTTTTTCTGCCCGACCTTGATTTTGTGATTACTGCCCTGGTTTTGGATTCGGACTGTCTTTGGCTTATGAGTTTGTTTCTCCTCCAAACCTACGCCTGTGTACCGAACCCTTTTTGTCTGACCACGAACTTTGTTATTGGTGCCCTGGTTACGATTCTGGATTACGCCCATTGGATACTGTTTTTGGATTGTGGACTTTGTACCGTTGCCAGCTCTGTTGGGGGGTTTCCCCCTTCAGAAATAAAGCCTCCTTTTTGCATTCTACTGGTTGTCGCTCTTGGTTCATTTCGTAAATCACAACTTTACGATCTGACCATGACGGAGCCAGCGTCAGACCAGTCTCTGCAGGAGGCAGTGCACCAACAGGGCGCTCAGTTAGAATTCCAAGAGCGTCAGCTTCGGGCTCTTATGCAACATATGCAAACCATGAGTCTTCAGATGGCGGATCTCACTCGCTCTGTGCAAGACGCTCAGCGGCTACAGTCTCCCCAGCCTGCCGTCCATGCCACTCCTGCTCCTGCGTCTGCTCCGCCACTGCCAGTCTGCGAGCCACGCCTGCCACCGCCTGAGAGGTACGACGGGAACCCGGGAGCATGTCGGGCTTTTCTCACCCAGTGCAAGCTCATTTTCAGCCTACAGCCCTCGTCATTCCCCACCGAAAGAGCTCGGGTTGCTTTCATCATCACGCAACTGACTGGAAGGGCCAAGCAGTGGGCTACGGCTGCATGGGAAGCAGATCTACCCTGCGTGCAGACATCTGGTCTGCTGGGTGAGGAGATGAGGCGCATCTTTGACCGCACGAAGCTGGGTCACGAGGCGGGACGAGAAATTCTGCGCATTCGACAGGGGAGCCGTTCCGTGGCCGACTACGCCATTGATTTCCAGACACTGGCTACCAACAGCAGGTGGGGACATAGAGCTTTGTTCGATGCCTTTTTTAACGGGCTTTCTGAAGCGTTAAAGGATGAGCTGGTTTCCCGGGAGTTACCGGAGGATTTGGATGACTTGGTCGACTTGGCTATTCGCGTGGATTCCCGATTGGAAGAACGCAGACGCTTCGCCTCCCGCAGACGACCTAACCCACTCCTCCAGAGCACTCTGCCTCTACCACCCCCTACTGGCGACAGTCCTCCTGAGCCAGAACCCATGCAACTGGGCCGTACTCGCATCCCTGTGGAGGAGAAGAACCGCCGTCGCAGAGAAGGGGCCTGCTTCTACTGTGGCAAGGGGGGACACCACATTGCTCAGTGTCCCAACAAGAGAAGTTCCCCTGGTGCACAGAGAAGAGTAGTGATTGGAGTGACGCCAGTGCAGGAGACTAAGAACCGTACGTGCCTCCCAGTTATCCTGGAGTGGGGAGGAGGGAGTAAGTCCACCCTAGCCCTCATTGATACCGGCGCTGAGGAGAACCTCATCGATGTGGAGCTGGCACAAGAATGGGGAATCCCTACCGAGAGGATCTTTCCTGACCGGGTGGCCAATTCACTCAGTGGCCAGAAAATAGCCCAGATAACTCACGCTACCAGCCCCATCAAACTCAAAACCTCAGGAAACCACCACGAAACCATTCAGCTCCTCCTCTTACATTCTCCCCATGCTCCCATTGTTTTGGGCCATCCATGGATGGCCAAACACCTCCCAAATATTGATTGGCGGAAGAATGAGGTTAAGGGTTGGAGCCCCAACTGCTCCCTGGCATGCCTCCACAACGCCCGCGAACCTCAACACAGCCCATCCCAAGAAGAAATACCAGATCTTGAGAAGGTCCCCCTAGAGTTTCATGATCTCAAGGAAGTGTTCTCTAAGTCCCGGGCCACCAGCTTACCACCTCACCGACCTTATGACTGCAGTACCTCGTCGACTGGGAGGGTTACGGACCTGAACATCGCAGTTGGGTGCCAGCAAGGCACATATTGGATAAAAACCTCATCAAAGACTTTCATGCTAGTCACCAGAGACTTTCAGGTTGAACGCCAGGAGGCGTTCGTTGGGAGGGGGGTTCTGTTGGGATTCTGGATTCTGCTTTCATGTTAAGTTCTGTGCCTGGCTCTGCCATGTTATTGATTCTTGTGTTTAGAGACCACTGACCTTGTCTGACCATTCTTAGATTATGTATTGTGTATTTGGTATTAAGGATTTCCTGTTTTATAATTTTCATGTTTTGGTTATCAGTCTCCATGCCATGTTTTGTTTTCATAGCCATGTTTCATGCCATGTTTATTTTCCATGCTTTGCACTTTGTCTCCCCTGTCTTGTCATGTGTGTATCTTTGCTCACGGTCCCTTGTCTTGTGTGCCACTCATTCGGGTGATTTATTGGTTTCTGGGTTTCAATCTTCTTTCATTATCTCGTGTTCTTCCTTCCTCTCTCTTTTACTGTCTTACTAACACATACTAACAGTTTATTGTTTTTGCTAAATACTAATCCACACTAACCTTGTATATTTGGACTAACTTACTAACAAGCACTTGGGATTGTATAGCTGCACTTACTAATCGACTAATGATCTCTCAGCTGTCGCCCAATTCTAGTCTCCGCCTCCTTGCCTATCCCTAATTATCTCTGCTGCAAGTTTCTGTGGATTTCCACTTATACTTTGTGCTTTCCTTTTCTTTTATCTTGGCACTTTAGTACTCCTTAACCGGAGCTGTTTTGTACTTAGGTTTGTCTTGTGATCCCTGTCTGCGTTTGGGCTACAGCCAAATTCATGTAATTAGTTTATCCCTCATGTGTCTCTGCCTGATCATTGTTCCCACTGATTGCACCTGTTCTCCCTGGTCATGTGTTTACCCCGGGTGTGTATATAAGATGTCTGTTTGGTACACTTTCTTGTCAGATCGTTCTCCCTAGTTTTCTCGTGCCACGTTTCTCGCCTTGATTGCTCAGTGTTTATCTTTCTGATTGGATTGCTCGACTATTGATTTTGGTTTGCCCTTTTTGGATATTGTTGCATCTGTGAGTTTTGACCTTTTTCTGCCCGACCTTGATTTTGTGATTACTGCCCTGGTTTTGGATTCGGACTGTCTTTGGCTTATGAGTTTGTTTCTCCTCCAAACCTACGCCTGTGTACCGAACCCTTTTTGTCTGACCACGAACTTTGTTATTGGTGCCCTGGTTACGATTCTGGATTACGCCCATTGGATACTGTTTTTGGATTGTGGACTTTGTACCGTTGCCAGCTCTGTTGGGGGGTTTCCCCCTTCAGAAATAAAGCCTCCTTTTTGCATTCTACTGGTTGTCGCTCTTGGTTCATTTCGTAAATCACAACTTTACGATCTGACCATGACGGAGCCAGCGTCAGACCAGTCTCTGCAGGAGGCAGTGCACCAACAGGGCGCTCAGTTAGAATTCCAAGAGCGTCAGCTTCGGGCTCTTATGCAACATATGCAAACCATGAGTCTTCAGATGGCGGATCTCACTCGCTCTGTGCAAGACGCTCAGCGGCTACAGTCTCCCCAGCCTGCCGTCCATGCCACTCCTGCTCCTGCGTCTGCTCCGCCACTGCCAGTCTGCGAGCCACGCCTGCCACCGCCTGAGAGGTACGACGGGAACCCGGGAGCATGTCGGGCTTTTCTCACCCAGTGCAAGCTCATTTTCAGCCTACAGCCCTCGTCATTCCCCACCGAAAGAGCTCGGGTTGCTTTCATCATCACGCAACTGACTGGAAGGGCCAAGCAGTGGGCTACGGCTGCATGGGAAGCAGATCTACCCTGCGTGCAGACATCTGGTCTGCTGGGTGAGGAGATGAGGCGCATCTTTGACCGCACGAAGCTGGGTCACGAGGCGGGACGAGAAATTCTGCGCATTCGACAGGGGAGCCGTTCCGTGGCCGACTACGCCATTGATTTCCAGACACTGGCTACCAACAGCAGGTGGGGACATAGAGCTTTGTTCGATGCCTTTTTTAACGGGCTTTCTGAAGCGTTAAAGGATGAGCTGGTTTCCCGGGAGTTACCGGAGGATTTGGATGACTTGGTCGACTTGGCTATTCGCGTGGATTCCCGATTGGAAGAACGCAGACGCTTCGCCTCCCGCAGACGACCTAACCCACTCCTCCAGAGCACTCTGCCTCTACCACCCCCTACTGGCGACAGTCCTCCTGAGCCAGAACCCATGCAACTGGGCCGTACTCGCATCCCTGTGGAGGAGAAGAACCGCCGTCGCAGAGAAGGGGCCTGCTTCTACTGTGGCAAGGGGGGACACCACATTGCTCAGTGTCCCAACAAGAGAAGTTCCCCTGGTGCACAGAGAAGAGTAGTGATTGGAGTGACGCCAGTGCAGGAGACTAAGAACCGTACGTGCCTCCCAGTTATCCTGGAGTGGGGAGGAGGGAGTAAGTCCACCCTAGCCCTCATTGATACCGGCGCTGAGGAGAACCTCATCGATGTGGAGCTGGCACAAGAATGGGGAATCCCTACCGAGAGGATCTTTCCTGACCGGGTGGCCAATTCACTCAGTGGCCAGAAAATAGCCCAGATAACTCACGCTACCAGCCCCATCAAACTCAAAACCTCAGGAAACCACCACGAAACCATTCAGCTCCTCCTCTTACATTCTCCCCATGCTCCCATTGTTTTGGGCCATCCATGGATGGCCAAACACCTCCCAAATATTGATTGGCGGAAGAATGAGGTTAAGGGTTGGAGCCCCAACTGCTCCCTGGCATGCCTCCACAACGCCCGCGAACCTCAACACAGCCCATCCCAAGAAGAAATACCAGATCTTGAGA
This sequence comes from Gymnothorax reevesii, assembly GCA_029721435.1. NCBI lineage: Eukaryota > Metazoa > Chordata > Actinopteri > Anguilliformes > Muraenidae > Gymnothorax > Gymnothorax reevesii. The sequence goes on along the minus strand of CM056579.1, from coordinate 10,697,159 downwards.
AGGTCCCCCTAGAGTTTCATGATCTCAAGGAAGTGTTCTCTAAGTCCCGGGCCACCAGCTTACCACCTCACCGACCTTATGACTGCAGTACCTCGTCGACTGGGAGGGTTACGGACCTGAACATCGCAGTTGGGTGCCAGCAAGGCACATATTGGATAAAAACCTCATCAAAGACTTTCATGCTAGTCACCAGAGACTTTCAGGTTGAACGCCAGGAGGCGTTCGTTGGGAGGGGGGTTCTGTTGGGATTCTGGATTCTGCTTTCATGTTAAGTTCTGTGCCTGGCTCTGCCATGTTATTGATTCTTGTGTTTAGAGACCACTGACCTTGTCTGACCATTCTTAGATTATGTATTGTGTATTTGGTATTAAGGATTTCCTGTTTTATAATTTTCATGTTTTGGTTATCAGTCTCCATGCCATGTTTTGTTTTCATAGCCATGTTTCATGCCATGTTTATTTTCCATGCTTTGCACTTTGTCTCCCCTGTCTTGTCATGTGTGTATCTTTGCTCACGGTCCCTTGTCTTGTGTGCCACTCATTCGGGTGATTTATTGGTTTCTGGGTTTCAATCTTCTTTCATTATCTCGTGTTCTTCCTTCCTCTCTCTTTTACTGTCTTACTAACACATACTAACAGTTTATTGTTTTTGCTAAATACTAATCCACACTAACCTTGTATATTTGGACTAACTTACTAACAAGCACTTGGGATTGTATAGCTGCACTTACTAATCGACTAATGATCTCTCAGCTGTCGCCCAATTCTAGTCTCCGCCTCCTTGCCTATCCCTAATTATCTCTGCTGCAAGTTTCTGTGGATTTCCACTTATACTTTGTGCTTTCCTTTTCTTTTATCTTGGCACTTTAGTACTCCTTAACCGGAGCTGTTTTGTACTTAGGTTTGTCTTGTGATCCCTGTCTGCGTTTGGGCTACAGCCAAATTCATGTAATTAGTTTATCCCTCATGTGTCTCTGCCTGATCATTGTTCCCACTGATTGCACCTGTTCTCCCTGGTCATGTGTTTACCCCGGGTGTGTATATAAGATGTCTGTTTGGTACACTTTCTTGTCAGATCGTTCTCCCTAGTTTTCTCGTGCCACGTTTCTCGCCTTGATTGCTCAGTGTTTATCTTTCTGATTGGATTGCTCGACTATTGATTTTGGTTTGCCCTTTTTGGATATTGTTGCATCTGTGAGTTATGACCTTTTTCTGCCCGACCTTGATTTTGTGATTACTGCCCTGGTTTTGGATTCGGACTGTCTTTGGCTTATGAGTTTGTTTCTCCTCCAAACCTACGCCTGTGTACCGAACCCTTTTTGTCTGACCACGAACTTTGTTATTGGTGCCCTGGTTACGATTCTGGATTACGCCCATTGGATACTGTTTTTGGATTGTGGACTTTGTACCGTTGCCAGCTCTGTTGGGGGGTTTCCCCCTTCAGAAATAAAGCCTCCTTTTTGCATTCTACTGGTTGTCGCTCTTGGTTCATTTCGTAAATCACAACATGAATTGCCCATGGGTGCAGGCGAATCCCAATGAATCGTCCAACCTTTCGCCCAATGCGTGTTGCCGTTAGCTCCATCCTGCTGCCATCGTGACTGGAAATGAGCTGGTCAGATGACGGATGGATGAATATTTTGGCCGTGTGATGCAGAACGCTGTGGTGCCACAGTGCTGACTCCCTCTGTAAACCACTGTACCCTGGGATAGATGCTGCCCATTCTGCTCTGGGGGTGAGCACCTCCGGTCTCCGAGCGCCACTGTGTCTGTGGGATTTAGGTGTAAACCTGCACAAGTGATTAAGTCACTGATTGGCTAGCGAATCCACAAAATGTGATTTGCAGGCATTGATTGGCTGCTGAAGGAGACTCTAAAAGCCTGCGGACACTGCCGCCCTGCTGGACTGTTGTTCCCCACCCACTGAACAAGCCTGGTCCTGCTCACAGGTAAGCAGCGCTCTGGACAGAAATGCAGTCCAAATCCATCCACAAATAATGCAAACACACAGTTCAGAGGATAAAATGCTTCGGTGGATTGATTTCCTGAAAACTGCTGTCATTGCTGAAAATAATTGTTCAAACAAGAAATGCCGGACAGCAATAGCAGTGTTGGTTGCCAAGTTGCTCTTCCTGAAGTAAATGTAGATGAGAAAAAGTAGTTGCTCCCTTTCTGATTTTCTGTTATTGCCTGTCCATCAATTTGCCACCTTTCAACTGGATTTACCATTATTATTTTTTCAAAGCCATTCTGCATAAAAAGTACACCAAAATGCATCCACAGTGATGTAAAAACTGATACCTAACTATAGGAAGCGTTTGGTCGTAGTTCACACTAGTCTAGGTCTTCAGCTCAGGGAGCCCCATTGCTGATAATGATCAGCAAACTGAAGTGCTGGCTTCACAGAGAGCGCTGGCATTTGTGTTGCTTTTAAATTGCTTTAAAGAGAGCCATCAAAGCAAGGCAGTGCTAATTAAATAATTAGTTAATTAAAATATAATTATATAAAATTGAAATTTCATTTGACTGCCAATTTAAGCCTTTTTATTTTTTTAAAATGAATTTAGCATTTCCAACTCCCATCAGAATCTTTCAATCATTCAACATCATGAGCAACATTCAAGGATTTTAGACCTGTGGCGCTTACCTCTCTTCTGACAAAGTGCATGGAGAGAGTCGTCAGCTCCCACCTAAATACCGCTGTCTGGAATCAACTTGATTTGTTACAATTTGCATATAAATAAAAGGGGAGACTTACTTTAGCCAGGTCATTGATCTGCAGGACTGGTGTCAAGAGGCTGACTCTAGCCAGGTCACTGCACTGCAGGACTGATGTCAGGAGGCTTACTCTAGCCAGGTCACTGCACTGCAGGACTGATGTCAGGAGGCTTACTCTAGCCAGGTCACTGCACTGCTGGACTGGTGTCAGGCCAGCTACCTGCAAATGAATGTGACCAAAACAAAAGAGGTCATGCTACTCATGAAACCAGTAAATAGTGGCATCATCCTCCCTGTCATGCTTAACAACTGGTCAAAAAGTTGACCAGTCCCTAACTTTTAATGAGCATTCTGACAGCATTTTTAAGAGAGCCAACCAGCGATTGTTTTTAATCAGGAAGCTTCGGAGCTTTGGCGTCAGCCAACACATACTTGAAATGCCATACAGGAGTCTGACGGAAAGCATTTTATCATTTAACATTACTGCTTGGTTTGGTAACCTGAGTGTAAAGAAGAAAAACAAGTTCTGTAAAATTGTAAAAATTGCTGGGAAGGTGATTGGCAACCCACAGACTCCCCTCTGCAATATTTTTGACAGGGCGGTACTCAGGAAGGCTAAAGGTATAATTGCGGACGGCTCACACCCACTGCACTCACAGTTTCAGTTGCTTCCGTCTGGCCGCAGATTTAGGGTGCCAAAGGCCAGCCGGAATGTATGTAAAAATTCCCTTGTTCCTCATGCTGTTCTGGCACTGAATGCTGACTGACAGCGTCTGGTTGGACCAGTGTGGTTTTCATGTGATAGTTTTTACTGTTAAGCACATGTGTATCTTGTTATTGCTCTTGATGTCAGGGGTTATGTATTATGTAACATGTCATCTGCCTACTGCGGCTGGTCAGGCCACTGCCACATTCTGCGCTGCCACTTTATATCCTGTGTTGTGTATCTGTTTGTGTCATGGGATTTGGCCCGCCGGCAAGAGACAAAGCTGGCGGGCGCTGGGACCATGTTCCCAAAGAGGTAAAAGGGACCCAAACGCACAGGCTGAGTAAAAACACAAAAATCTTTAATTAAAATGATAAAGATTAAAATAGTCCCAGAGGGAAGCAGCAGCAAGACAAACCATGACAGGAATCAGGAGACAAACAGAGTACTGCTGCACCAAAACAGGTGCAGCCCACTCTTAAATACTAAAGCTTCATCTCCACCTTAACGAGCAATAGGTGTGCCTCGTTAAGGTGGAGGCAAAGAATGCAGCAGGGGAGGGGCCTGCAGGCCAACACCATGACCGTTTGTTTTAATGGTGTGTTGTCATCTGTACATATCTGTGAGAAGCCAAAGACAAATTTCCACTTTGGCGGAAAATAAAGTCAATCAATCAATTAATCAATCAATCAGATGACAATGACCGAGCCTGATCTTTCCTGACTCCCACTGTTAGGTCAGTGCAGGTAGAGTGTGGTTTCGACTGTAAAGCGCACCTGTCAGCCGTGACTCGTCTTCACTCGTAATAGTCTCAGTTTTAGCATCCAGGGTCTGAAAGTGAATAACAGGCACCCAGACAGCCAGGGCTAAACTCCACCTGAGACCGTCGTGATCACCTTCCCTCAGCCAGGGGGCGCCCTCATGAGTGATCTCTTTTTTATCTCTCCAAAGCTAAACCACCTGCCACATCATACTCTCGTTAAAAGAAAAGCATAGAACTGCATTGTTAGCAAATATTTAGTCATAAGTTATGCTGATTCCAGTGATTAAATGCATTGCAGTAGCGGTAATAAAATTTCATTGTTAGCAGATCACATATGGGCTGTTCAATATGGACCAAAGTACCTATCAAAGAAATAATCGGTTACCAGCCAAGTGGTTCATCGGGCTGGTGCTTATCTCCAGTTTCATCAGCAGGAGGCGACCAGGAGTACTGCTACTCCCCCTATATGGGATGCCAGTCCATTGCAGGTTAACCCCCCTAAGCCCCACCCCTCGCCCTGCCAGCATTTAGCCAGGTTTCCCTAAAACTCATACACTTGTCTGGAGTGAGGCACGGTGCAAGTGAGGTGTTTTGCTCAAGAACACAACGCACAAGTTGAGGCCACGACCCAAACTCAGGACCTTTCAGTTACATGACCAGAGCGCTAACAAAAAAAAAACATTTCGCTATTCCACATGCCAGCCTTATACTATGCGCTCATTTTTTATTCTGCAGCCCCTTCTCTTATTTAGTTATTTAATTAGGTTTTTCTTATAAACTGCTCAATCTCATGTGGGTACATGTCCTTGTGTGGTGTCCCTCCTTATCATGATTTGGGGTTTGGGTAGAAATGCCAGCACTGGCTGCTTTTAATGTCCGGTGATCTGAGAGCCCTAGCTTGAGTTACACTCATAATTAAGCACTGCTCCAAGCAGATGGGTTTCAAATGTGAGTTGGGTCAGAATCTACTGTAGAGCTGTTATCAATGTTCTATGGCATTAACTAACAGAAATGGAATTCCTATTTCCAGAGAGTAAAAGGCCTGCTACAAATCTCTTCCACATTATCAGTTATTAACATAGCCAACTGATGTCACGGAGTAGTTTCTGCTTGGCTGAAGCTCAGGCGGCTGGAGCAAGATACCAGAATCTCTGATTCAAAGAATCATATTACTAAGACCGATATGGGCACACTTACTGACATACACGTTCATGGTTGTGGAAGTCTCTTCAGAAGAGAGCTAATGCTTATATCACCTGGAATCAATGAGGAAAGATTAAGTGTAGCCTTGTGCGCTACTTTCCAATAACTGTAATTTCTGTGGCTGGACTGCGCTGACACTCGTTTTGTAGAACAGTACAGCTGTGGATGATGCTGCCCAAGCATTTTTTCCACTTCGTCAATGAACTATCCTACACTGGAAAGACAACCTCTTGCATTTATAATTAGTCCAACAGTTTGTTGAATATTTGAACTGGACATTCAGGAAAAGACAAGTGACCTCACAAGTGCAAGAAGGTAAATGGAGAAAATTATCTGGAGAAAAATCTTTGTCTTTTTCACATTGTGTATTTCTCAATTTCTCCCTTTTTCTGACAACAAACAGAGTCTCTCCTGCGGTTAGAAATGTTTCTGAAGCCGCCTGCTTCTTTGAGGAGGAGGATTATGAGCTCACCATAGCAACCACCTCAGCCATCAATGGAGAGACCCCCTCCCTCCAATGACCCCCATGATGGGTCCCCTGGGGATGCAGGCCAAGTGGCGCTGGAGGCACCCTAGGCTGAGAATGGGGCCTGGGGGGCTGAGGAGGGCGATGGAGGGTCCTTTCTGCTGAATGTGGGCCCCCGGACACCGCCAGGCCTCCCCCGGACGCTCCGGAGCCCTGGACGGCCCCACTCGGCCGAAGCCACTGGCAGTTGAGTTTCAGAAAAGAGCGGGTCTTGCAGAGACACGTGCAAACATGGTGGGGTGGGGCCCATAGTCCACAAATGCCCCCTCTGAGGGCGAAGCTTCAAGCACCGCAAGGGCCTGGCATCGCATCTGCTCAGCCACAGCGGCCAGAAGCCGTACATCTGCGACCTCTGCGGTCAGCGCTTCACGCGGATGGAGTCTGCAAAGAAGCACCAGTGGCTGGACAGTGGGGTGAAGCCTTACCCCTGCCCACGGTGCCCCAAGCCCTTCTGCCGCTCCGACAGACTCAGGAGCCATCTGTGCACACACAAGGGCTGGCAGGGGCCCAATCCCACCACTCAGCCCCACCCAAAACTCTGCATGTGCTCTCACTGTGGGAAGGCCTATGCTAGCCCCACCCAGCTGGCCAGCCACAAGTGCCTTCACAGGGGTGAGACGCCCCACGAGTGCAGCCAGTGCCACAAACGTTTTCCGCCACTCGGGGGCACTGACTGCGCACCGGATCGCACACCAGCGGGAGCGCCGTACGCCTGCCAAGCGCTTCTGGTGTCTCAGGCATTTAAAGCGCCACTTGCTGACGCATTCCGAGGCACAGCCCTTTCGCTGCGAGCGCTGTTTGCTGACGTTTCACATGGCGGGCAAGCTTGAAGCGCACGCGCTCAGACATGTCCTGCAGCACACGCACTGCTGCCCCAACTGCGCCAAAGTGCTTCAAGACCTCGTAAGAGGTGAAGCTGCACTGCCGTGCGCACAGCGAGGAGCAGCCTTACTGCCCATGCTCCTTCCATCAGCCACACCACCTGATCTCGCAGCGGCTCAGGCACAATGGTGAGTGGCCCCTCCCCTGCGACCTTTGCTCTCGGAGGTTCATCCATGTACGTGAGATGCGTAACCCCAGAAGGTGGGTGCACCTGGCCCTGTACAAGTCGCTTAGCAGCTCCCCCAACCTTCCACCAAGGAGAACCTTCCGGGGAAACTTTTCAATGTTCCCTCGGATCTTACCTCGGAAGACGGGGGCAGATACCGCTGTGCAGCTGGAGCAGGAAGGGGCAGGAGCTAGCTTCGGGGCACAGGAGAGGGTCAAGTTTTGGGTCCCGTCGTTTTTGTGCTGGCCGGGCAAGGGGGTTCTGTCCCCATCCTGACTTCTGCAATGGTTCTCACCTCCTTGACTAGTGCGTTCAAATTACCCATAATGCCAGTGTCTTGGGCTGCGTCCAAGGTTCGCTCGCGAGATACCAGGCCTACAGGGAAACTGACCTGGGGCCTTTGCTGAAACCAGCAAGTGACACATCTGAAGCAACTGTGAGGGGCAGGGCAGTGCCTACTGTTAAACAGCCGCATCCAGCCCCTCCTTTGGCACCAGCAGCAGGTGTGGTCGTGCCCCTGGCAAACCCCTGCCCCTGTACCTGCCCCCATGTTCATCCAAACTGCTTTCACTGCTAGGAACCCAAAGCCTCCAGAATTCTGCTCGCAAAGCTGAACCTGGGAAAACTGGCTTGTCGGTCTAGAAGCTATCCAGAGTGGAGCCGTTGTCCCCGGTGAATTCAATCTTGGATTGATGCCCAATGTGGATTTTAGTCTGTGTTCCAGATCTGGCCTAAAATCGAGATTGAGTCAGATTTGGATTCTATCTCTGACTGGTACTCAGTCTTCATTCAGGAGTCAGCCGATGAGCAGGATTCAGTTCCTGAGTGGGATTCAGTCTGTGATTTGAATTCTTCAGGATTCAGTCCCTGCTCTGGATCTTTGCACGCCTGCCCTTCAGTTGAATAAGTGCAAACTTTCTTCCCCTGCGTTCAGTTTAGAAAACCAATACGACCGCTGAGGGGGAGCAAAAAAAGGGAAGGTTCTCTTGTTTCTGTGAGTAAATGTAATCTGTCAGGAGGAGTCAGCCAGACTTTATTTGTGTGTGTGCTGTGCAGCAATGGCTGAATAAAGTCTCTTGAACTCAGGGATTCTGACTCCATAAAATAATGTTGATCTCCAGCACTGAGATGATTGGGTGAAATCATTGAGTCATTGCTGGAGTATTGCTTGGGCCAAGTGTTAGGGTGTCATGAAGCCTCTCTGTTCGATTAGAGTGAATTCTCTGTCCCTCTGCCTCTCATAATATTCAAATGACACTGAGCTATATTTACAACTAGCTCAAATCGAAGGTTTCTTTGGTTATGTATGCTGATTGTCTAAGCTATTCTTGAGAAAATCCTGATAATGATTGCTTCAAATGTGAGCTAAACCCATACCTAAGGCGCCCTGTAGAAAAACAATCAAAAACCTAAGGCAGTGTTTGAAAACGACCTCCTACAACCTGAGGGTTTTCTGAAACACTTGAAAGAATTATTCATGTTGGCAAAACGTTTCATTTTCAGCCTCTGTAGCAGATAGAAACATGAAATAAAGACCAATGGAGAGTTTACAATTTTGGCTTTCATAGGGAATTATTGCCCGTGTCCTAATGTGCACTCATATTAAAAAATCAATAAACAAATTTTTACTTGTCTTAACTTATTATCCATAATATCATTATTATTTATTATTATTATTATTTATTATTATTATTATTATTGTTGTTGTTGTTGTTGTTACCTCTGGATCATTGCGAGTTGATACTCGCTCAGGCGTGGGTAATAGTTCTCCAGTCATCTTGAAATCTAGCAAACTCACAAGGATCCGTAAACACGTCTCTCTCCCTCTGAGCCTAGGCCAGCAGGTCAGCAGTTACAGCATAATTTGGATCTGAATCTTCTAATTCACTGTTTTTGTCGAAGTTACTGTTTCACTCGGCATTAGTGACGCTCCCCTTGCTCATGTCGTCAGCCATCTTAACATCATCTAAAATGTGCAAACGACACATCCAGTCTTCAAGGCAAATGCATGCAGGTGTCGCTCCTGGTCCTAGGAGGGTATACACTTGTTATGGTAATAATTTTGGCCCTAAACTCTTCCTGTGAATACGGTCAGCGTATTGTGTCACGTCCACATCCTGAGTCAGTGTTTGGTGTTTGTGCCTAGGTGTCCTCTCTGTCTTATTAACTTGGCTAATTTTCTCTGAAATTCTCAACTATATCATTTATTATGATTGTACCACACTATTTAGCTGGTTTCGTCCCTCTCTCTCCCTAACAACAGTATATAAGTTTGTTAGGCCCAGAAGTCTTGCCCTCTTGTAATATGGCATCTCCGCCTCCCTCAGTCCGTTGCCCAGGATGTCACATGCACAGTTACTCCCCCTCCTCCTCTAACGCTAATGATATTTGTATCAATGTAGATTCATGGCTGGAGTGATGGAGAGGATCAACAAGCCGGAGGCAAAGATAAGCAAGTATGTGACGGCTGCTGGACATTGGACGCCAAGAGCAGCGGCCAGAAATAAAAGGCAAAACAGCAGCGTGCTGAGAGACTAAAACCAGACAGAAATAGCGAGACTCGCGCTATCAACGGACCTAACGCCGTCCGTGGTAGAAAAACAGGCGAGCTCGGAGAAACCATAAGAAAAGGGAAAATAAAACAAAGGTTTCCCTTGCTCACTATGTCTTCAACCTGTTATGCAGCTAAAGTCCCTGACAATACTCTCTCTAGAGACGTTACCGGCTACAGCGCAATAGAGACACTGACACATTAGCAATGAGAGCGAGGCAGAACAGGAGCTTAACTAGAGTCGGGGTAACGTCCCCAATTAATGCCAGCTGGCCCAGGAATCCGATAGGGTGCAAAACAATATCGTCCCGGACAAGAGCAACAAAGCTCTCAGTGCCTCCAAACCATGACAGAGTATAACAATCAGGAGATGGCACTGGTGATTAAAACACATTGACACGTTGATATTCTATGTCTAACTGAAAAATGAAGATTATATTTCTTTATAATCATCCACCCCTCTTAGTAATATTAACCCACATGTATGTCGCGCAATAGGCCGTGGAGGTGGTGTTGGAGCAATTTATGACTCAAGACTCTCAACTCGCCCAATACAGGGCATGACAGGTCATTTGAAGCACTCACGCTCGGCTTAATGCATCCTGATGAAGGTGCTTTGAATCCAGTGGGTTTGTTATATATATTAGGCCTCCTGGTCGGTATGCTGAATTTCTGTCTGAGACTGTCCCTGCACTCTTTGCAGATAAAATTAATTTAGAGGGTGATTTCTATATTTATGTTGATGTTAATAGTGATCCCTTAAAACAGCATCTTTAGGTCTATTTCACTGTTTTATTCAAAATGTTAGTGAATCCACACATTGTCACCATCATACTCTTGATCTTGTTCTGTCATACAGCGTAGATATCGAGAACGTAGTGTTTCTGCCTCGCATTCCTCTTCTGACTGAACGTTTCTTCATTACTACTGAATCATTACTTCATTACTTTCCTAACTGAAACTTTATTGCCCAGCTGTAGATTATCTGGTCTCATCTATTCCTATAACCTCTGCTTATCTGACACTGCAGTGTCTGACTTCATAAGGACTTTACCATCTGCACTCTAACCTTATATCACCTTATTGAGCCATATTGCTGGAGGGCTCTTGTATTTACACAGACCAACTTCATCAACTAGTGGATAATATTCCAACAATATGTAGCACAACTTTAGACAGTGTTGCACCTTTGAAAAAGAAGTTCTGAAAACGAAAAAAGCTTGCACCATGGTACAGTGCCTAAACTCCAGTGGTGTGCCGCCAGGGCCAGCAAGGCCTTCTCTGCTGGCCTATATAAATTGGAAAAATTATGTTTTCTTCCTTAATTAAATACCTTATTTAAAGTTACATGTATTAATAGAAAGTCAACCAAAATCCTCAATCATTATATCGAAGTGATTTCATTGCTTAACTCCGAGTAGCACAGCTTCCACAGTGCAGACAGCTTTTATAAAGGCCAGCTCCGTTTTATCCAATCAGATTTTTTTGGAGGCAGTGTTATGATCTGGAGTTGCTTCAGTTAGTCAGGTCCAGGCTCAGCAATATTTTGCGGCAATAAAATTAAATCAGCAGACTATTTAAAAATATTGAACAATCAGTAACCCATCAATAGACTTTTTAATCCCTGATGTCACAGGCATATTCCAGGATGATAATGCCAAGATTCTTTGGGCTAAAATTGTGAAAGAGTGGTTCATTGAACATGAGGAAAAATTTTCTCACAGGAATTGGCCACATCAGAGTCTGGACGTTAACCCAATGAAAGTCTCTGGGATGGGCTTAACTGAGTGATTTGAGTCACCCCTTGTCTATGAAATATCTTGGCTAAAAATGAATGCAAATCTGGTCAGAAATTAATGTCGTAACATGGCACAAGATAGTTGAGACTATCACAATGAATGCAAGCCTTGATCAAAGCTAAAGGAGCCCCAACAAAATATTATAGTGTGCCACTGGTTTTTTGGACAGGCAGTATATATGCAGCATTTAAATAGGATGAACACATCGGTGATACAAATAATTGTTCAAAAAACAATGTTCTTTCTAAAATTACTCGGCAAAACTTTAAATTGTAATAAATTTATGGGGATGGGTCACATTGGAATTAATTAGCAACAATAACAACAAATAGACTTTGAATTTATAAATGTGTTTCCAGTCAGTTTAACATGTAAACGCTGGACTAATTTTGACAATTTTCTTACCTGAGTTTAATTAGCAGTATCTATGGCCAATTTTGCAACAGAACACTCTTGTACTTTGCATAGAATCAATTGGTTATTTTTGGTGTAACTACATGTTGACCATATTGGATTTTGCGCCTTTACCCTGTAAATGCGACATAAAATTTGCTGTGAACTTTTCCAGCAAACAGTAGTTTCTTCACCACGGTACAAAAGGCTCTGGTGCTGAGGAGGAATAATGCTGATGATTTCACTGAGGAGCAGAACGTTTACTAATACTCTACGGCTCTATTGTTTTATTCAATAAAAGCGTTTGTTATGATAGTGTTATGGCCCCAATTTGTTACCACATTTATTACACAACAGCAACAGCAAGGGATGACAAACACAGTTCCAACAACCAAAACACATCCAATTTTTAACAAAGACAAAGACTAATAACAACCTACAACTAAAGACCAAGATTGATAAATAAGAAAAAAACAGAAATTATTACAGTCCCTTTTTGGTGGGGTGGCTTGGTGATGTCCTGGATGAAGAAAATGCTCAAACACAGTCAAAGAAATCCACAAAAGAAACGTCACAGGTCTTGAACAGAATGGCAGGTCTGGTCATCTTCTTGCAATTTCTCCTACTACTTTACTGTCTCAATTCTTTTCCTTATATACTCTTTTGCAGACCCCACCCACATTTAGACCTCTTTTTTTTTTAACTTTCTGAGACTTGCCCCAGACATGTCCAGGACATGTCTATACATGACTCCAGTCTGAGCTAAACAAAAAAAAGATAAATACTGCCATCTAGTGGCCTATATTCACATTACACCTCCATTCCAAAAGGGAAAAATTTTGACTCACAAAGGCAAAATTTTTCTTTTCAATACAAAATGGTTAAGTGAACACTTGTCTATATATACATATCATACAATATTCAAACACATGATATATATATACACATTCAAACACGGGATAAGCAATCAGCAATTACATTGTCTGTACCCTTCACATGCTTAATTTCCAAGTCAAACTCCTGTAAAATCAAACTCCAATTCAACAATCTCCGATTCTTGTTTTTCATCTTACTCAAAAACATTAACGGATTGTGGTCAGTGTACACAATCATTGGCTTTTGTCCTGTACAAACATAAACCTCAAAGTGATGTAAAGAAAGGACCAGAGCCAACAGTTCCTTCTCTATTGTGGAATAGTTCCTTTGGTGGCGATTGAACTTCCTGGAGAAGTATGCCACGGGATGCTCAATGTCATCAGAGTCACTTCTCTGTAGGAGCACAGATCCACAAGCTTGGTCGCTAGCATCGACCGCGATGGAGAACGGTTTGTTGAAGTCAGGAGATTTGAGCACGGGGAAGTGACACAGCAGAGACTTCAGGCGATCGAAGGCTCTCTGGCATGCATCATCCCAGGTGAACTTTACGCCTTTCTTCAGTTGGTTAGTTAGACTGAGAGCAATCTCAGCAAAGTTCTTGCAGAACTTGCGGTAGTACCCGATCATTCCAAGGAAGCGGCGCAAAGCTTTTTTGTTGTCAGGAACTGGAAAGTCCATGATGGCTTGGACTTTAGCATTTATGGGTGCCACCTTACCCTGGCCTATGACGTAGCCAAGATAGGTGACAGTAGCACAACCAAAGTCACTCTTGTTCAGGTTAACAGTCAGGTTAGCCTGGGTCAGGCGCTGGAACAACGTCTCTACATCTTTTAGATGTTCTTCCCAGGAGTCACTCCATGTGATCAGGTCATCGATGTATGCACCCGTGTGTGGCAATCCGGCGATTGTAGACTGTATCATGCTTTGGAACGTGGCTGGGGCATTTTTCATGCCAAAGGGTAGGACTTCATACTGGTACAATCCAGATGGTGTGGCAAAAGCAGAGATGCTCTTGGCCCTCTCAGTTAAAGGCACACACCAATAACCCTTCAATAAATCAATCTTGGTCAGAAACTTTGCTTGCCCTACACTATCAATACAATCATCAATCCTAGGTATTGGAAACATATCAGTTCTAGTTACAGCATTGACTTTGCGATAATCTGTACAGAATCTAGTACTTCCATCAGGTTTTGGAACTAGCACACAGGGTGAACTCCAATCTGAGTTGGAGGGTCTGATAATATCATGTTTTAACATGTACTCAACCTCTTTCTCAGCAATCTTTCTCTTTTCAGGATTCATCCGGTATGGATGCTGTTTTATTGGTTTGGCATCACCAACATCTACATCATGAGAGGCTATAGTAACTCTCTTTGGAACATCAGGAAACAAATCCTCATATTTCTTGATCAACCTTTCAAACTGATCTCTCTGTGAGGGTACTAAGTGCTGGAGTTTTACATCAAGATTTTGCAACACTTCAGTGTTTGACAATTTACATGAAAGAACTTCAGCTTTAATTCTTGGTTCATCATCTTGAAACTCCCCCTCATCTTCACACGTTTTGACCATTGGAGAATCTGAAGTGACAGCTGCAACCCTAGCATTTCTGTCATGATAAGGCTTTAGCATGTTAATATGACACAATTGTTTTGGTTTTCTCCTATCTGGAGTCTTCACAATGTAATTGAGATCATTGAGTTTTGTCAGAATTTCATAAGGACCATGAAATCTAGCCTGCAATGGATTGGACTGCAAGGGAAACAACACAAGGACCTTGTCTCCTGGTTTAAACTCACGGCTTCTAGCCTTATGATCATACCAAGTTTTCATTTTTCCCTGACTTGATTTCAAGTTCTCTTTGGCAAGGTCACAAGCTGCACGCAATCTTTCCTTGAACTTGCTAACATAGTCTAACAGACTGATTTGCGGCTCTTCCTCTTGCCATTGTTCACTCAATAATAGCAAAGGTCCTCTCACTTCATGACCAAACACTAGCTCAAATGGACTGAATCCAGTAGACTCCTGCACTGCTTCTCTAGCTGCAAACAACAGCAAATGAACCCCTTCATCCCAGTCTTTCTCATGGTCATAACAATAAGTCCTCATCATTGTCTTGAGAGTGGAATGAAACCGCTCTAAGGCACCCTGACTTTCTGGATGATAGGCACTAGAAAGAATCTGTTTTGCACCTAGTTCATACACAACCTGCTGAAACAATCCTGAAGTGAAATTGCTACCTTGGTCTGACTGAATTTCCCTGGGAAGACCAAACAACGTGAAGAACTTTATCAAAGCCTTCGAGATTGCAGTTGCCTTGATGTTACGTAGAGGTATGGCTTCGGGGAATCTGGTAGATGCACACATGATTGTCAACAAGTACTGATTTCCAGATCTAGTCTTGGGTAATGGACCAACGCAATCAACAATGACCCTAGAGAATGGCTCCCCAAATGCTGGGATAGGCTGCAATGGAGCTACAGGTGGGTCTAACTGGTGTTTTCCAACTACCTGACAAGTGTGACAGGTTTTGCAAAAGTTGGAAACGTCTTTCCGAAGCCCAGGCCAAAAGAAGTGTTTCATGATCTTATCAACAGTCTTGTTAACACCAAGATGACCTCCTAAAGGTAAACTATGAGCCATTGTTAAGATCTCATTCCTATAGACCTTCGGAACAACAATTTGCCTGACCACTGCCCAATCTGCATTGGCAGGGATATCAGGAGGGCGCCACTTCCGCATCAACACACCATCCTTGAGATAATACCCAACTGGAACTGCATCTATTTCTTTTTCAGGAAGGGCTCTCCTCTTTAGTACACCAATTTCAGGATCATTAGTTTGCTCCTCAATCAACCGCTTTCTGGACAGAGACAAGTCTCCAGACACATCAGAATCACCAGACCCATCCGGCTGGCTGAATAGAGAACTGATAAAAGTATCTGATAAGTCCTCAAACGGAGAAACCATAGTAGGCCAATCAGAGTCATGAGGCAAACCACCTGAGTCCTGACTATTCAATGTACTGGACGGCACCACATCATCATCTTCTTTAGCCTTCTTGGCCATAGCACGAGTCACTGCGCAAGAAGGATACAGAGATGGGTCCTCATCCCCATCTTCAGTGCTCGGCTGTGAAGTAAGATGTACAGGGGGAACTACTTTGCCCCCAGCCAGGTCATTGCCTAGCAACAGAGAAACACCCTTTATAGGTAGACTTGACATAAGTCCCACCTTTACCTGTCCTGTCACTAAATCTGACTTCAAGAATATAGAGCGCAGGGGTACAGATACAGTCCTCCCTTCAATACCTTGTACAAGTATGAAATCCCCTGAAGCGGTCTCATCACGTAACTCCAAGGAGTCCATCAACAAAAGTGACTGAGAAGCTCCGGTATCCCTTAGGATATATATGGGGACAGGAGTAGTATGCTCATTCAGAGCCACAAATCCCTCTGACACAAATGGAAGAAATTCCTCCCTCACAAAGTCAGCTGTATTAGGCTTTTTAGCCCCACAAGAAGCAGGCAATTTAGCAGATTGGTTATCTACTACAGGGGTTTCTAACCTTGTTTTCACAAAGGCATTTGGTTTGGTATCCTTTTCTTTTTCTTTCTTAGCTTTAAGGAACCAACAGTTAGTTGTAACATGACCAGATTTCTTGCAATAACTGCAAACTAGACCACTTCTGTCACTGTCAGCTTTCACACTTTGATCAGACCTATTACTGGATTTCTGAGCACCATCACCAGATTTGTCTTTGTCTTTGGGTGAGGAATCTTGGGTATCACCGTAACCCTTTTTCTGAAATTGGGACCATTTCTTGTTACTGCTAGACTGAAATTTGGACTTATGAGTGAGAACATATTCATCTGCAAATTTGGCAGCTGATTGCAAATTCAGCGCTTGCTTCTCATTAAGGTAGGTCTTAACATCATCCTTAACACAGTTCTTGAATTCTTCAACTAACACCATCTCTTTTAGTGAGTTGAAATCATCCTTGACCTCCATAGAAGTACACCAGCGCTCAAAGCAAACCTGCTTCTCATTAGCAAATTCAACATAAGTCTGATTTTCAGATTTCTTCAGACCTCTGAATTTCTGTCGGTAAGCCTCTGGAACCAACTCATAAGCTCTCAAAATAACCTTTTTGACAACCTCATAATCAGAGGAATCATCTGCAGACAAAGCCGAATAGGCTTGTTGAGCTTTACCCTTGAGGACAGTTTGCAACATCAGAGGCCAGTGTTCCTTTGGCCACTGGCAACTCTTTGCTACCTTTTCAAAACATTGGAAATAGTTGTCAACATCCTTTTCCGAAAATGGAGGCACCAGTTTTACCTCCTGACTAGCACAAAATTTATTTTTCATTGCTATTTTAATTTTTAGTTGCTCCATTTGGAGTCTTTCTTCTCTATCGAATTTCTCTAATTCAAAATCTCTCTGTCTTGCAAATTTTTCTAACTCAAATTCTCTTTGTTTTTCTTCTCTTGCTAATTTTTCTAACTCAAACTGCCTTTGTTTTTCTTTTTCTTCCCTCTCAAATTCTCTTTGTTTCTCTTTTTCCTCCCTTTCTTTTTCTCTTTCTTCCCTTTCTTTCTCTTTTTCCTCCCTTTCTTTTTCTCTTTCCTCCCTTTCAATCTCTAGCATTTTTAATTTAAGTTCCATTTCTATATTTGGATTTTCCACTGGAAACTGTTCCAGATCTCCTGGTGCAAACACATTTTCATCAACGTAATATTCAACTATCTCTCTAGCCAGTCTTGCTTTTCGCATGGCTGGTTTTACCTCTGTCAGCTCCAACTGTCTGCAAATTTCTAGCAGTTCTGTCTTTTTAAAAGACTTCAAAACCCCTACGGTTGGTGATGCCAAGAAATCATCCATTGCTGTTGTCAATATATATCTAGGAAAATTCACAAAAACAATTTTACAATTTGGAATGTTAGATTTTCAATAAATTACTCACACAATGGTCTATCCCGGACCTTGAGCCCCCAATTTGTTATGTCCCCAATTTTGCTACTACATTTACAACACAACAGCAACAGCAAGGGACGACAAACACAGCCCCAACAACCAAAACACATCCAATCTTCAACAAAGACAAAGACTAATAACAATCTACAACTAAAGACCAAGATTGATAAATAAGAAAAAACAGAAATAATTACAGTCCCTTTTTAGTGGGGTGGCTTGGTGATGTTCTGGATGAAGAAAATGCTCAAACACAGTCAAAGAAATCCACAAAAGAAACGTCACAGGTCTTGAACAGAATGGCAGGTCTGGTCATCTTCTTGCAATTTCTCCTACTACTTTACTGTCTCAATTCTTTTCCTTATATACTCTTTTGCAGACCCCACCCACATTTAGACCTCTTTTTTTTTTAACTTTCTGAGACTTGCCCCAGACATGTCCAGGACATGTCTATACATGACTCCAGTCTGAGCTAAACAAAAAAAAGATAAATACTGCCATCTAGTGGCCTATATTCACATTACAATAGCAAATTATTTTAAAGAATCACCAAAATGATTTTCAAGAGGTTTTATTCAGCATTTCAAGTATTTCAAATATTTAGGACAAAAAAAGTTATGAAATTACATTGTTCTCTTGATTATTTAGAATCAAATAATTCACAGTGAGATTTGAATGCTTTGCCTTTTTTTTTGGCATTCCAGCCATCCTGTATACATATCCTCGTCATCCCCTCTAGGGCCGTGGGGGCAGCTGGAGCCTATCCCAGCGGACTCTGGGCGAAAGGTAGGGACCCATCCTGGACACAAATCCTTCACAGGTTCAGCGGACTCAGTGTCATTTTTTTATTGAAGGATTGTGTGTCTCACAGTGCATTACAAGTGGTGCCATTTTTGTGTTTCCACTGAATAATTGCGAGTTCCTACGATGTCACCATGTTAAAGCCTTAAGTTGCATTACAGGCCTCGCGGCCCACTAGCAACGATGTCCTAAGTCAGCAAATTATTTATCATCTCAAATAAACAAATATGAATAAACTAGTATCTTGATTATGTTATTGTTAATATATACATCTTGGTTTTTGAATTAATAAGTCAATGAAGATGGAAAAAAGTTTTTAAAAAGTATTGTATGTACAAAATAGAGTAGCTAAGATGACAGTTTCTACACCCCCCTTCTCCACCCAGCCCCCAAAAAATATCAGCACCAAAGATTCTGTCCCTCTCCTTTCCCTTCTCCGGGGTCAGCAGGGGTCAGCGGGACATCATTCGGACAAACTCTGTGGGGTGACAGACAGAGTCCATCAGACGATCGCAGAAGAGTGAGAGTCAATCAGAGGAGTCACGGTAAGATTCTATCAGAGGGTATCAGAGCCAGTCAGAGTGAATCGGAGTCAATCTGAAGATCAGATTTAGTGAGTCAGAGTATCAAAGAGAGTCAATCAGAGAGAATCAGAGTCAATCAGTGGATCAGATTGAGTCAGTCAAAGGATCAGAGAGTCAATCTGAGAGAATCAGATTCAGTAAGAGGGTCAAAGAGTGAGTCAGAGAGTAGCAGAGTCCATCTGAGTCTGTCAGAGAATCAGAGTCCATCAGAGGATCAATGAAAGTCAGTCTGTGAAAATTTGAGTCAGTTCGAGGTAATCTGAGTCAATCAGAGAGAATGAGTTCAAAAGTATCGAAGTACATTGAAGTCAGTCAGAGAATTAGAGAGAGATTCAGTCAGACTCAGAGAGTTAATCAGAGATGATCAGAGTCAGTCAGAGCATCAAAGACAGAGCCAGTCTGAGAATCCGAGTCAATCAGAAAGAAAAAGTCAGAATTGATCAGTTAGTCAGAGAGAATAAGAGACAAACCACTGGTAAAAATTGGCTGAAAAGAGACAATTGTATATAGAAATAGGTTTATAAACATTATTTGCCCCATCTGTAAGGTGGGCCTGAGGTCCCTGGGTCACAAGGTAACTGTTTTCCAAGTAAAGATTCAGTACAAAATGGCAGCAATGAGGTGGCTGTGTGTGTGCTGCACTGTTCACCATTCCCTCTGTGTGTGTGCTGCACTGTTCACCATTCCCTCTGTGTGTGTGCTGCACTGTTCACCATTCCCTCTGTGTGTGTGCTGCACTGTTCACCATTCCCTCTGTGTGTGTGCTGCACTGTTCACCATTCCCTCTGTGTGTGTGCTGCACTGTTGACCATTCCCTCTGTGTGTGTGCTGCACTGTTGACCATTCCCTCTGTGTATGTGCTGCACTGTTGACCATTCCCTCTGTGTGCGTGCTTTACTGTTCACCATTCCCTCTGTGTGTGTGTGTGTGCTGCACTGTTCACCATTCCCTCTGTGTGTGTGTGCTGCACTGTTCACCATTCCCACTGTGTATGTGCTGCACTGTTCACCATTCCCTCTGTGTGTGTGCTGCACTGTTCACCATTCCCTCTATGTGTGTGCTGCACTGTTCACCATTCCCTCTATGTGTGTGCTGCACTGTTCACCATTCCCTCTATGTGTGTGCTGCACTGTTCACCATTCTCTCTGTGCGTGTGCTGTACTGTTCACCATTCCCTCTGTGTGTGTGCTACACTGTTCACCATTCCCTCTATGTGTGTGCTGCACTGTTCACCATTCCCTCTATGTGTGTGCTGCACTGTTCACCATTCCCTCTATGTGTGTGCTGCACTGTTCACCATTCTCTCTGTGCGTGTGCTGCACTGTTCACCATTCCCTCTGTGTGTGTGCTGCACTGTTCACCATTCCCACTGTGTATGTGCTGCACTGTTCACCATTCCCTCTGTGTGTGTGCTGCACTGTTCACCATTCCCTCTATGTGTGTGCTGCACTGTTCACCATTCCCTCTGTGTGTGTGCTGTACTGTTCACCATTCCCACTGTGTGTGTGCTGCACTGTTCACCATTCCCACTGTGTGTGTGCTGCACTGTTCACCATTCCCTCTGTGTGTGTGCTGCACTGTTCACCATTCCCTCTGTGTGTGTGCTGCACTGTTCACCATTCCCTCTGTGTATGTGCTGTACTGTTCACCATTCCCTCTGTGTATGTGCTGCACTGTTCACCATTCCCTTTGTGTGTGTGCTGCACTGTTCACCATTCCCTCTGTGTGTGTGCTGCACTGTTCACCATTCCCTCTGTGTGTGTGCTGCACTGTTCACCATTCCCTCTGTGTGTGTGCTGCACTGTTCACCATTCCCTCTGTGTGTGTGCTGCACTGTTCACCATTCCCTCTGTGTGTGTGCTGCACTGTTCACCATTCCCTCTATGTGTGTGCTGCACTGTTCACCATTCCCTCTGTGTGTGTGCTGCACTGTTCACAATTCCCACTGTGTGTGCTGCACTGTTCACCATTCCCACTGTGTGTGTGCTGCACTGTTCACCATTCCCTCTGTGTGTGTGCTGAACTGTTCACCATTCCCTCTGTGTGTGTGCTGCACTGTTCACCATTCCCTCTGTGTGTGTGCTGCACTGTTCACCATTCCCTCTGTGTATGTGCTGCACTGTTCACCATTCCCTCTGTGTGTGTGCTGCACTGTTGACCATTCCCTCTGTGTATGTGCTGCACTGTTGACCATTCCCTCTGTGTGTGTGCTTTACTGTTCACCATTCCCTCTGTGTGTGTGTGTGTGTGTGTGCTGCACTGTTCACCATTCCCTCTGTGTGTATGCTGCACTGTTCACCATTCCCACTGTGTGTTTACTGCACTGTTCACCATTCCCTCTGTGTGTGTGCTGCACTGTTCACCATTCCCACTGTGTGTGTGTGCTGCACTGTTCACCATTCCCACTGTGTGTGTGCTGCACTGTTCACCATTCCCTCTGTGTATGTGCTGCACTGTTCACCATTCCCACTGTGTGTATGTGCTGCACTGTTCACCATTCCCTCTGTGTGTGTGCTGGGGTGTTCACCATTCCCTCTTTGTGCTGCAATGTTCACCATTCCTTCTGTGTGTGTGCTGGGGTGTTCACCATTCCCTCTGTGTGTGTGCTGCACTGTTCACCATTCCCTCTGTGTGTGTGCTGCAATGTTCACCACTCCCTCTTTGTGTGTGCTGGAGTGTTCACCATTCCCTCTGTGTGCTGCAATGTTCACCATTCCCTCTGTGTGTGTGCTGGGGTGTTCACCATTCCCTCTGTGTGTGTGCTGCACTGTTCACCATTCCCTCTGTGTGTGTGCTGCACTGTTTATCATTTCCTCTGTGTGCTGCAATGTTCACCATTCCCTCTGTGTGTGTGCTGGGGTGTTCACCATTCCCTCTGTGTGTGTGCTGCACTGTTCACCATTCCCTCTGTGTGTGTGCTGTACTGTTCACCATTCCCTCTGTGTGTGTGCTGTACTGTTCAACATTCCCTCTGTGTGTGTGCAGCATTGTTCGCCATTCCCTCTGTGTATGTGCTGCACGGTTCACCATTCCCTCTATGTGTGTGCTGCACCATTCACCATTCCCTCTGTGT
This sequence comes from Gymnothorax reevesii, assembly GCA_029721435.1. NCBI lineage: Eukaryota > Metazoa > Chordata > Actinopteri > Anguilliformes > Muraenidae > Gymnothorax > Gymnothorax reevesii. The sequence continues at coordinate 10,675,142 of CM056579.1, read as the reverse complement.
GTGTGCTGCACTGTTCACCATTCCCTCTGTGTGTGTGCAGCATTGTTCACCATTCCCTCTGTGTGTGTGCTGGGGTGTTCACCATTCCCTCTGTGTGTGTGCTGCACTGTTCACCATTCCCTCTGTGTGTGTGCTGTACTGTTCACCATTCCCTCTGTGTGTGTGCAGCATTGTTCACCATTCCCTCTGTGTATGTGCTGCACTGTTCACCATTCCCTCTGTATGTGTGCAACATTGTTCACCATTCCCTCTGTGTGTGTGCTGGGGTGTTCACTATTCCCTCTGTGTGTGTGCTGCACTGTTCACCATTCCCTCTGTGTGTGTGCTGCACTGTTCACCATTCCCTCTGTGTGTGTGCTGGGGTGTTCACCATTCCCTCTGTGTGTGTGCTGCACTGTTCACCATTCCCTCTGTGTGTGTGCTGTACTGTTCACCATTCCCTCTGTGTGTGTGCAGCATTGTTCACCATTCCCTCTGTGTATGTGCTGCACTGTTGACCATTCCCTCTGTGTGTGTGCTGCACTGTTGACCATTCCCTCTGTGTATGTGCTGCACTGTTGACCATTCCCTCTGTGTGCGTGCTTTACTGTTCACCATTCCCTCTGTGTGTGTGTGCTGCACTGTTCACCATTCCCTCTGTGTGTGTGCTACACTGTTCACCATTCCCTCTGTGTGTGTGCTGTACTGTTCACCATTCCCACTGTGTGTGTGCTGCACTGTTCACTATTCCCACTGTGTGTGTGCTGCACTGTTCACCATTCCCTCTGTGTGTGTGCTGCACTGTTCACCATTCCCTCTATGTGTGTGCTGCACTGTTCACCATTCCCTCTGTGTGTGTGCTACACTGTTCACCATTCCCTCTGTGTGTGTGCTGTACTGTTCACCATTCCCACTGTGTGTGTGCTGCACTGTTCACCATTCCCACTGTGTGTGTGCTGCACTGTTCACCATTCCCTCTGTGTGTGTGCTGCACTGTTCACCATTCCCTCTGTGTGTGTGCTGGGGTGTTCACCATTCCCTCTGTGTGTGTGCTGCACTGTTCACCATTCCCTCTATGTGTGTGCTGCACTGTTCACCATTCCCTCTATGTGTGTGCTGCACTGTTCACCATTCTCTCTGTGCGTGTGCTGTACTGTTCACCATTCCCTCTGTGTGTGTGCTACACTGTTCACCATTCCCTCTATGTGTGTGCTGCACTGTTCACCATTCCCTCTATGTGTGTGCTGCACTGTTCACCATTCCCTTTATGTGTGTGCTGCACTGTTCACCATTCTCTCTGTGCGTGTGCTGCACTGTTCACCATTCCCTCTATGTGTGTGCTGCACTGTTCACCATTCCCTCTACGTGTGTGCTGCACTGTTCACCATTCCCTCTATGTGTGTGCTGCACTGTTCACCATTCCCACTGTGAATGTGCTGCACTGTTCACCATTCCCTCTGTGTGTGTGCTGCACTGTTCACCATTCCCTCTATGTGTGTGCTGCACTGTTCACCATTCCCTCTGTGTGTGTGCTGTACTGTTCACCATTCCCACTGTGTGTGTGCTGCACTGTTCACCATTCCCACTGTGTGTGTGCTGCACTGTTCACCATTCCCTCTGTGTGTGTGCTGCACTGTTCACCATTCCCTCTGTGTGTGTGCTGCACTGTTCACCATTCCCTCTGTGTATGTGCTGTACTGTTCACCATTCCCTCTGTGTGTGTGCTGTACTGTTCACCATTCCCTCTGTGTGTGTGCTGCACTGTTCACCATTCCCTCTGTGTGTGTGCTGCACTGTTCACCATTCCCTCTGTGTGTGTGCTGCACTGTTCACCATTCCCTCTGTGTGTGTGCTGCACTGTTCACCATTCCCTCTGTGTGTGTGCTGCACTGTTCACCATTCCCTCTGTGTGTGTGCTGCACTGTTCACCATTCCCTCTATGTGTGTGCTGCACTGTTCACCATTCCCTCTGTGTGTGTGCTGCACTGTTCACAATTCCCTCTGTGTGTGTGCTGCACTGTTCACCATTCCCACTGTGTGTGTGCTGCACTGTTCACCATTCCCTCTGTGTGTGTGCTGCACTGTTCACCATTCCCTCTGTGTGTGTGCTGCACTGTTCACTATTCCCTCTGTGTATGTGCTGTACTGTTCACCATTCCCTCTGTGTGTGTGCTGTACTGTTCACCATTCCCTCTGTGTGTGTGCTGCACTGTTCACCATTCCCTCTGTGTGTGCTGTACTATTCACCATTCCCTCTGTGTATGCGCTGTACTGTTCACCATTCCCACTGTGTGTGTGCTGCACTGTTCACCATTCCCTCTGTGTGTGTGCTGCACTGTTCACCATTCCCTCTGTATATGTGCTGTACTGTTCACCATTCCCTCTGTGTGTGTGCTGCACTGTTCACCATTCCCACTGTGTGTGTGCTGCACTGTTCACCATTCCCACTGTGTGTGTGCTGCACTGTTCACCATTCCCTCTATGTGTGTGCTGCACTGTTCACCATTCCCAATGTGTGTGTGCTGCACTGTTCACCATTCCCTCTGTGTGTGTGCTGGGGTGTTCACCATTCCCTCTGTGTATGTGCTGCACTGTTCACCATTCCCACTGTGTGTGTGCTGCACTGTTCACCATTCCCTCTGTGTATGTGCTGCACTGTTCACCATTCCCTCTGTGTATGTGCTGCACTGTTCACCATTCCCTCTGTGTGTGTGCTGCACTGTTCACCATTCCCTCTGTGTGTGTGCTGCACTGTTCACCATTCCCTCTGTGTGTGTGCTGCACTGTTCACCATTCCCTCTGTGTATGTGCTGCACTGTTCACCATTCCCTCTGTGTGTGTGCTGCACTGTTGACCATTCCCTCTGTGTATGTGCTGCACTGTTGACCATTCCCTCTGTGTGTGTGCTTTACTGTTCACCATTCCCTCTGTGTGTGTGTGTGTGCTGCACTGTTCACCATTCCCTCTGTGTGTGTGCTGCACTGTTCACCATTCACACTGTGTGTGTACTGCACTGTTCACCATTTCCTCTGTGTGTGTGCTGCACTGTTCACCATTCCCACTGTGTGTGTGTGCTGCACTGTTCACCATTCCCACTGTGTGTGTGCTGCACTGTTCACCATTCCCTCTGTGTATGTGCTGCACTGTTCACCATTCCCACTGTGTGTATGTGCTGCACTGTTCACCATTCCCTCTGTGTGTGTGCTGGGGTGTTCACCATTCCCTCTTTGTGCTGCAATGTTCACCATTCCTTCTGTGTGTGTGCTGGGGTGTTCACCATTCCCTCTGTGTGTGTGCTGCACTGTTCACCATTCCCTCTGTGTGTGTGCTGTACTGTTCACCATTCCCTCTGTGTGCTGCAATGTTCACCACTCCCTCTTTGTGTGTGCTGGAGTGTTCACCATTCCCTCTGTGTGCTGCAATGTTCATTATTCCCTCTGTGTGTGTGCTGGGGTGTTCACCATTCCCTCTGTGTGTGTGCTGCACTGTTCACCATTCCCTCTGTGTGTGTGCTGCACTGTTTATCATTTCCTCTGTGTGCTGCAATGTTCACCATTCCCTCTGTGTGTGTGCTGGGGTGTTCACTATTCCCTCTGTGTGTGTGCTGCACTGTTCACCATTCCCTCTGTATGTGTGCTGTACTGTTCACCATTCCCTCTGTGTGTGTGCTGTACTGTTCAACATTCCCTCTGTGTGTGTGCAGCATTGTTCGCCATTCCCTCTGTGTATGTGCTGCACGGTTCACCATTCCCTCTATGTGTGTGCTGCACCGTTCACCATTCCCTCTGTGTGTGTGCTGCACTGTTCACCATTCCCTCTGTGTGTGTGCTGCACTGTTCACCATTCCCTCTGTGTGTGTGCTGAACTGTTCACCATTCCCTCTGTGTGTGTGCTGGGGTGTTCACTATTCCCTCTGTGTGTGTGCTGCACTGTTCACCATTCCCTCTGTGTGTGTGCTGCACTGTTCACCATTCCCTCTGTGTGTGTGCTGGGGTGTTCACCATTCCCTCTGTGTGTGTGCTGCACTGTTCACCATTCCCTCTGTGTGTGTGCTGTACTGTTCACCATTCCCTCTGTGTGTGTGCAGCATTGTTCACCATTCCCTCTGTGTATGTGCTGCACTGTTCACCATTCCCTCTGTATGTGTGCAACATTGTTCACCATTCCCTCTGTGTGTGTGCTGCACTGTTCACCATTCCCTTTGTGTGTGTGCTGCACTGTTCACCATTCCCTCTGTGTGTGTGCTGCACAGTTCACCATTCCCTCTGTGTGTGTGTGCTGCACTGTTCACCATTCCCTCTGTGTGTGTGCTGCACTGTTCACCATTCGCTTTGTGTGTGTGCAGCATTGTTCACCATTCCCTCTGGGTGTGTGCTGTACTATTCACCATCCCCTCTGTGTGTGTGCAGCATTGTTCACCATCCCCTCTGTGTGTGTGCTGCACTGTTCACCATCCCCTCTGTGTGTGTGCTGCACTGTTCACCATCCCCTCTGTGTGTGTGCTGCACTGTTCACCATCCCCTCTGTGTGTGTGCTGCACTGTTCACCATTCCCTCTGTGTGTGTGCTGCACTGTTCACCATTCCCTCTGTGTGTGTGCTGTACTGTTCACCATTCCCTCTCACCCTCAAAGTCCACCAGACCATCTCCGTTCAGGTCCACGTCTCTCAGGATCTCGTCGATCTCTCTGGGGTTCAGCTGCTCCCCCATCAGCTTCTTCATGGCCTCCCTCAGCTCCGTCAGGCTGATCTGTCCATCGCCGTTAGAGTCAAACTGAGGGACGGAGAAAGAGGAAGAGACAATAGTGAAGTTAATCTTAAAGATCCCCGTCATATCACAGCCAATGAGTGCACAGCCAGTTTTCTGTTATGAGCCATTTCAACAACATGTCCTTTATGACATCATAACGGGGAGAGAATGAGGAATGACGGCCCAGAGGTAAAAAGGACTGATGAACTTCACTTCCATCACTTCCCCTAGTGATGTCACAAAGGAACAGATTTTGAAATCTCTTGTAATGGCAAATTGGCTGTTCACCTACTGACACCATAATAGACCTTTCAGTAGTCATGAACCAGGTTAGCCTGAATGGCATTTTGACCTCACGCAAATACGTGACGTGTACAAGGAACATCAAGAGACATGACGTGTTTAGGCACCCCTGAACAATGATTTTAACTTTTAGCCAGAATTACAAAAACATGCACTCAGATCGGGATCTACAACTTTTACACCTTGAGTCTGCTTAAAACAGGTTTTACTAGCCCCACACTGCTACATTAGTTCAAAGGATAATGAGATATTTCCAATGGCCCCAAGTAGGTGGTGCACAAATTGAGTTAAGAGACGTCTGAATTATGCCAAAGGGGGCTGTGTCAAAATTTTACAATATTCTGTACCGTGCAAAACTGTTAGGTGCCCTAGTTATCATTGTTTTTTCTTTGGTTTTAGTTTTTTTTTTTACACATTGACACATCTCTCTGTCCTCCAGAGGCCCTGAAAATGGACTAACATTTAAAAAATCAGCAATAAGGCTGTTGATTTTGATAATGTTGTTTAATTCTGGAAATGTTCACCTTAATCCTGGCCCTGATTCATCAGAGAATCTACCTACTTTGCTTACTCCCCATGACTTTAGCTGTAGACACGGGTTGGACTTCCTTCATTTTAACTCTAGGAGTTTAGTGTCCAAGCTTGATATTTTTAGCAGTTGGTTCAAGATAGCTAATCCTGATGTGGTTGCTGTTTCTGAAACCTAGTTACAACAATCTACTCCTGATTGTGTGGTTCATATCCCTGGTTACAATCTCTTCAGAACAGATCGGAAAGGTAGAGGTGGGAGGGTTGCTTTGTACATCTCTGACAGGTTCCAAGGGTCTGTTCTTCATTCGGTATCACTGCCTAGGCAGTATGAATTCTTAGCAGTTCAGATCCTGGTGGTAAATACACCTCTGACTATTATCTGTTGCTATAGACCCCCCTCTGCAATAAATGAAGCCCAGGGGAACTTAACTGCCTTGATTTCAAACTATCTCAACACTGAGGTTATCCTCCTAGGGGATTTGAATTGGGATTGGCTAAGTGTTAATTCTGCTGCTTTTAAGCAGCAATGTGATTTTATGAACTTAACAGATCATCCACAGCCCTACTCGAATCAATCCCCTCAAATCTGATGGTGATACTTTGATTGACATTATTCTTACGAATGCTGTGCACAAATATGTCTCAGTTAGTGTATTTGCAAATGACTTGTGTGACCACTGTGCGATTTCTTGCGTCCGGAGTACAAAGCTTCCCAAAATCAAAGGCTTGACTGTTTTTAGACGCTGTTATAAGTACTTCTCAGAGCAAGCCTTCCTTATTGACCTGGCTGCTGTAGACTGGTCCCATATCTCTTTAATTCCTTCTTTGGATGATGCTTTTAGTTTCTTTCATGATCATTTTGTCTCTTTGATTAACCGTCATGTTCCTCTCAAGAAATTCAGAATTAAAAATCGTTTGAATCCCTGGTTCTCTAGGGCCCTTGCTGACCTGATACATGACCGAAATAAGCAATGGAAACGTGCCAGGAAATCCAAGTCTGCAGATGACTGGCTCTTGTTCCGTATTCTTAGGAACAAGTGCACTACTCTCATCAGGAAAGCAAAAGCCGAGTACTATTTATCTCTTGCTACAGACAATTCTAATGATTCAAATATTTGGAAAGTTGTTAAAGCTCTCCAGAAGAAAAAGGGAACCGCTGGCCCCCCATCTAAGATTCAGATCAGTGTATCTCATGTTACTGACATTAAGGAAATGTTCAATGCTTTTAATGCTCACTTCAAGAAGGCTGAGCATGAGCATGATGAACAAAATGCTTGCTCCCCTCTTCAGGTTGAACAAGAGATTGCAGGCTTACCCATAAATTTTGAGTTCTCCCCCATCCAGGTATCGGATGTTTTGCTTGCTCTATCCACTCTGGATCCAAAAAAGTCTGCTGGTCCAGATGGCCCGGACCCGTGTCTTCTTAAGATTTCTGCCCTTGTTACAGCTCAACTAATCACAGACATTTTTAATCTTTCTCTAACCTCTCAAAGGTTGCCTGCTTTGTGGAAACAAGCCTTAGTGTTGCCTTTCCTCAAGGGTGGTGATCCATGTGATGTAAACAATTATAGGCCAATTTCTAATTTGTCTGCTTTGGCCAAAATTCTTGAATGCCAGGTATCAGCCAGGTGAAACTCTTTCTCGACATATCCAAGATTCTTAACCCTATGCAATCCGGTTTTAGAGCAAAACACAGCACTGTATCAGCATGCCTAAACGTCATAGATGACCTTAGGGCTGCTCTGGACAAGAAATCTTTCTGTGTGGCTCTGTTTGTCGACCTTACAAAGGCCTTTGATACAGTCGACCATCGAGTATTGCTTAAAGGCCTTTCGAATATTGGTTTTGGTCAGAACATATCAGGTTGGTTTAAGGATTATTTATTTGGTTGCACACAATGTGTAAAGCTTGGTGACACAGTATCTGACCCTATCACCCATGAGAAAGGAGTCCCTCAAGGCTCAATTCTGGGTCCATTGCTTTTTCTCTTATATGTTAATAACATATGCAGTCATTGCAAGTTCTCTAAATATCATATGTATGCGGATGACACGGTTTTGTATTCTTGTGCTCCTTCTTTGAATCTGGCTGTGTCAAATTTGGCTTCGGATTTTGTCTCCTTACAGCAGGATTTGACACAAAGTAAGCTCCTACTTAATGGCCAAAAAACCAAGGCCATGCTATTTGCCCCTAATCGCCCAGTAAATATCCTTTTATCCGTCAAAACCCTTGATGGAACATCCATTGAATGGGTTGAAGTTTACAAATATCTTTCAAATATCATGTCGACTTTCTGGCAAAGAAATTAAAATTTACTTTGAGTTTCTTTTATCGATGAAGTCGTGTTTTCCCCTGCTTTACGTACGCAGCTCATTACAGGCCTCTTCCTGTCGCAGCTGGACTATGGTGACATTGTCTATAGATTTGCCTCTGCCTCAACACTGGCCAAACTTAATCCTCTCTTTCACTCTCTTGAGGTTCATCACTAACTCTCCTTTTACGACTCACCACTGTACTTTGTAATCTGCTGTTGGTTGGTCCTCGTTAACACATCGCAGATTGTAACACTGGTACATTTTTATTTATAAAGCCATCCTGGGTAACCTCCCCCCTTACATCTGTGCCAAGTTTGTTTTTGGTTCAAAATTCTTTCAATCTAAGATCCAATTCTTGGCTACGCTACGTTGTGCCTCCACTCAAATCTGAGTCAGGAAAAAGAAGTCTTTCCTACTTTGGGCCTTGGTCGTGGAATGACCTCCAGTCTAAATTCAAATTGGCTACACTGGTTTCTCTCTCCAGCTTTAAAAGGATCATCAAGGATACTCTCTCTAGTCACAGCTCCTGTTTTGATGGATAACCCCCTTTTTTTACATAATCTCCCCAACATTTTTATTATTACTTTAGGTGTTTGGGCACACTTGTTATAAATTTTTTTTTTAATTCTCAAATTTGTTTTCTTTATAGGTAGTTATTGCGCTGGTTGTGTTGTATGTTGTTCGGAGGTGTGTGTGTTATGTCTTTAATGTTTTGTCCTTTGTATGATTCAAAGTAAACTTCATGCCTCTTAGCCAGTTCGCATATGTAAAAGAGACTTGTCTCATGTGATTTTAATGGTTAAATAAAGTTTATTAATAATAATAATAATAATAATAATAATAATCAATGATGAAAAAATCAATGATCAATGATTAAAAGCACAGGAGACATCCAATGTCAATTAAAAATAATCATAACTTTAAAAAAAAAAGGTATTTCATGAAAGAGGGTTGATTCAGATGATATAGCCTTGATTGAGCCCTGATCTAGTCTTCATCATGGCTGTGTGGGATTGTATAGAGCAAGAGAAGTCAGTGAGACTGCAGAATAACTGAGGCAAGTTCTCCTTTATGTTTGGAACAACCAAACTATTATCGGATAAACCTTTAAATCTGCTGAGCAGTGTTCTTAATTTTTAGGCGAAAGATAGTCACACCAAATATTGATATGATTTAGTGTATATCAGTTCATATCTTTTCATTAGAGGCATCTTCGCATCATGGAATTGTTTGAAATGTGTCATAGACTTTTCCACAGTACTATGAGCCAAACGGCACCAGCAAAAAAAGCTGTCGCTGTGAATCAAAACTCTCAGACTGGAACAGGATGGGGGTATAGTTGGAAAAAAAAATCTTTACAGTGGAATGCAGCTGTAAAAATCAACAAAAAATTGAATCAGTCCACAGCTGAACCAGCATCAGCTAAAAAAAAGTGCATTGTGAGCTTGGTAAAGCTGTCATTTATGACCCAGTCGTACAATGTCTGGACACTCATCATGGACAAATGTATATTTCCTGGTGGGTGGGCGTTTGTCAGAAGTTTAAAATCATTGGTGTGCCTGTAAACTAATCACTAACCTTTGGTGACGACATATTTTATGCACCAGCTTGGCCTAGTACTTCTGCTGGAAACATAGTCCTTCATACCAGGAATTCAGCGAAAACAAACTGATCAGTAAAATAAAGTTTATACTGTAGCCATACATTTGCCCGTCTACCAAATTTTAGCCTTAACTCATTCACTCATTGTTGTCGATGGCGCTCTATCCTTCTGGTCTCCTATTACATCAGGAGTTCCACAAGGATCAATATTAGGTCCTTTAAAGCTATAGTCGGTAATGTTGAAGAGCTGGCAAGATTTGAAAGTGGCACCTCCTCTAAGCTCCACCCCCTCCCGTCAGTTCTCAGTCCAAAGCCACGCCCCCACAAACTTGAACGCGCATCGGACAGTTGGACTCAGTAGGGCATAGTAGAGCCGACTCAGCCATTTCCACAGATTTTGGACAAAATCTGATTTTAACCAATCTACCTCGTCTCATTCACCTCTTATTAAACCATATTATTATAGTAGCTTTCAAGCTAGCACGTCATGATTAACTAATTTACAAGACTAAACGGCAGAATGGTGTGCCAGCTCCATCCACGTCACCAGTACCGACGACCGGCTTCAGTCGCTTTCACACTGGACGCGGAACAAATTTTTTGCATGACAAATTACATTCAAAGTCAATGCAAAGACGCGAATACAGGCATTTCGAGTCATAGGCCACCGCTGCATCAGCTGACGAAGAAAAGTAAACGGCAATCACAATGGTGAACATTAACTACAAATAATACAGGCGCATTTCCACAGCAAGCAGTTTAATGTCCGGGGTACAGAGGCGCTTCTTAACGTTCACATGTCTGGGATCGCACCACCTCTCACTGACAAAGTGCAAACTCACCTCCCTTCTTGAGCGAGTTTAGCCATGTTTTTTTTGAAGTAAAAAAATGCTGCACTCACAGTATTCCCTCTGGGTCTTCACCAGCGCCGCGCGCTCATCTGTCTTATTTCCCAAAGACCTCACGTTTCCCGTTATAATCGCCGGGACCGCTGGCTTCTGTCTTCTCCTTTTCTCCTTCCGCTTGACTCCTGATCTGCAGCCCCGGCGCCTCCTCCATAACTCCTGCGGGATTAGAGGTCTGTCTCCGGGCAACAGCACAGGCTTACACTGGGCAGTCAGCTGATCGCGTGTGTAAACAATGCCCCCGCTCCAATCGGCAAAGTTCTCAGTTACGAAAAAGTTTCCTTCTTCTTCTTCTTCTTTTTTGGAGTTTTATGGCGATTTCAATGCTCAAGGTGTATTACTGACAACTACAGACTGAATATTTCGGGCAACGGTGAAACGTGATGAGCTGCATGCGGAGAGGAGGGAGGGACAGAGGGTGGCAGGGGCAACAGAAGGCATCTGATTGATTCTATCCATTCGGACCGAATGGCAGGGATTTGTCGGAGTTTTTGCAGTTTTTACAGTCCTGCAGCCGACACAGAGGTCTGATTCTTTTCGTTCCTTTTCCTGAATACATAATGTATTGACTACTCTCAGGATAGATGGAGCATTTCACCCAGTATAACAAAAAGTGTTTCTGAACAGGATTAACAACTATAGCTTTAATGTTTTTATTGTACATCAATGACATTCCAGATTGCGTAACACAGGTTGCTTTGTCCGCAGACGATTCAAAATGCTTAAGAGAAATCAAAAACACTCAAGACTGTACAAACTTACAGTGCGACATTGAAAACATCTTTGTCTGGAGTCGTAAATAGGATATGAGATTTAACACTGCCAAATGTAAACTTTTGAGTGTTACAAGGAAGCGATCTCCCATTCTTCAAAAGTCGATTGCATGCGTGATCTCGGGATCGTGGTGTCTAATTTAATCTGATTTATCATGGGATGCAGATGCAATGTACTGGTCAGCAAAGCAAATCGTATGCTAGGATTAATTCAAAGAACTTGTGGTCACTTCGCTCATAAGACCACCCTTGGAATATTCTTCCTAATCTTGGGCTGTAGCATCCAAAAAATCTCTCCTTCACATTGAAGGTGTGCAAAGGAGAGCAACCAAGTACATTCTTGGTTACTGTGATTGTGAAGGTAGTGATTACAAAGTCCGTCTTATGAAGCTGAACTTATTACCGCTTGGCTATCGGCGTGACATAATAGACTGTTTATTTCTGTGTAAATGTTTGAGGGGTGACTATGACATTTGCTATGTGCAGTGTTTCATTCCAATCCAAGGATAATTTTTCAATACAAATTACAAAATTTAGGACGGAAACTTTGCGACATTCGTATTTTAATAGAATATTTTACTTATGGAATGCCAATGCACTTTATAAACCTTCTGATACCACAGCTGTTTTTAAGTCGAAGTTATTCAATTATTACACAGAAAAGTTCAACAATAATTTTTCGCCCAACAACTCTTGGCAATGCCATTGTACATGCTGCCACCGAATATAATTAAACTTTTTTTTTCTTGGGCGCTTTTATTTTGTATTTCTGAGGCTTCTTTACTTTGTTTTTAATAGTCTTTTTTTTTTTTTCAATTCTCTGTATATGTAATTGGACGATAGCTAACTATAGGTGCCTTGTCTCCTGTGCGATCGCATCCTGACTGCTGTCAAAGTTTAATAAATAAAAATAAAAATAAAAAAATTCACTGAAAAGAACCAAAGGTGCGGTGTCTGTTCTCCTTACAAGAAACAAACTGATGAGCTATCGTTTTTCCTGCCGATACTGCTGCTAAAAAAAAAAAAACGTAAGAGACCCGAAACCCACGGCAGAGTTGGCGAAAATAACGCATTATTTACATTAGGACGAAATCTGCGCAACATGAAAACTGAACTGTTAACCATACTTGCGTAACATCATACCCAGCTCGCTATCTAACTTCATAGTGACTTAGTTTGCACTAAGCGTTTGGCTGTCTCAGACAGCCATTTCATTCATGTATAATGACTACATAACACTGACACAGCGAATAGGTCTTGTGACATGAACAAAAACACAGCTTTTAAAAGTTTGCTGCTAATTTAAATTGTGTGAAATTCACAAGCAATATAATACTAGAAGCAACAAGCTAGCTGAGGTGGTTTGGCTATCTCTGAGATGAACAGGGTTCCTGATTCATATGTTTCATGATGGATATTAAGTAGATATGACACCTTTCTCGAAACCTGTAGGGAGTAGCGCTACATCATTTCCATTCAAAAAACTAACTAAACATTCATCTTGTTGTGGCAATAAGACGCTGATACCAGGGATTTTCTCTATGACAGAGCGAATATATGTCCTCCCGTGTATCTATGTCCGTGGCCATTGTTGATTTTGGAGATTACAATTTCAAACTCGGCGCAGCGGCTACATCATGGCTCTCAGCCACGCCTTCTATTCGTTGGTTGCTCCGGCAAATTTTTTGCCGTAATGAGGCTGAGCTCCAAGTGATCAGACTGAGTACTGAAGCGAAATGAAATTAAGCAGAAGTACGAAGGCTGGCAGAATCAGGCTAGTTGATTGGATCATTCCCAGGTAATTACATTGACGCCTCTTTAACCAGGGCACCATACTGAACAAATCCTGCACATGACACTCACCTCCCTGAAGGCATCCCGGAGCTCCTTCACACCAATCATGTCCGCTGTCTCTGCCAGCATCTTGGGGCCCATTAACTCAACAAAATCCTCAAAATCGACTTTTCCACCACCTGCAGGATGGGAGTGTTAATTACAATGCGCCAACTGCAGCAAGAGACCTGCGTTCTGTCAGCAAAGTTTAAATGTCCTTAAAGAAATAAGTACTCAGGGTTTATTTAAAAACCTCTTTTTGAAGTCACTTAACTCCCCAGGAAAACAAGTAATATTCTTCTTGTAAGTAAAACTTAATGTATGTTGATACAAGCTACAGTGATTCTGCAGACACATATTCTGTGGTATATGCAGGGGTATTGGTGGTCTGTATGGTAGTATATGCTGTGGTATATTAAAGGAATAAGTCCCGAGAAGCAGTGGGTTACACTGTAACCCACTGTTTCAAGGGGCTTATTGCTTTTATAAAACGGTTACCCTACATATAGCCCATTAAATAAACACACAACAAAAAAAATCAACAATTCTTTGGTAATATTGCAACAATAAAATTGAGAACTATTCGTTCTTCCACCAAGCAAGATAGAGTGGACAGAATGGTTGGCAAGCAACACAGACGCTAAGATTGCTTTTTCATCTAGCGCCATTATCATGTCACATCAGGCTATTTGGGCTCTTTAATATAGATATACTATGAAAGCAGGCTATTTGGAATGTCTCCTTCGATCTCCCGAAGGCCCTATTAAATAATTTTACGTTCATTTCGGTTTCGGTTTTAGAGTTTCCTTGTTCTCAACTAGCACCGATCAGCCATATCATTACAACCAGCAGCGAGAGTAGGGAGCAAGATTGACTTTTGTCCTCCTCACTTGCCAGTATCCAGACAATATGTTGAATTGTGCATTAGTTTGCGAGCCAGCTTGTCAACTAGCAAGCGTTTATGGCAATGGATGTGGTTACCCTACACATAGCCCCTAAAATAAACACCCAAGAAAAAAAATCAACAATTTATCGCTAATACTGAAATAGCGAGCTAGTTAGCAACCTAGCTTGCAACCTAAAGTGATATCAAAGTATATAGCTCGGTAGATAGTCAACTGGTTAGCGGATTAAAAGGCTAAACTTCGCTAACCCTGAAATAGCGAGCTAAAAGTCTTGAAACAAATGTAACCTAACAAGTCAGATGAGCACAGAGTAGTTGGTTGGTAGGCCAGGCGTGCAGGGATATTTTGTGCTGCGGTCTGCCTCAGAATACAGTAGGTTACACTGATTTTAAACCGGCATGGAACGCAGCTCAGCCCATCACATTTAAGGATGGGAAGCACCCGTTTTATAATTTGCGTTTGAACAGTGGTGTAAGACTGCATCTCTAGCCGTCCAGCTCACTGGTCTACTAAGACCTGGACTGCACTTCTGTGATTATTCAATTATCACCCACACCTGTTTCTAGTTTCCACTGTAGGATAGTATTGGCCTATTTTTAAAGACCAAGCTTCGTACTTAGTTATTGCGAAGTCTCGTAACAACATGCCTGTGCTGTATTCCTAGTCTTGCATAGATGCATTCTTCGCATTTTGCTTGTATTATTCTCTAAATCTAACTTAGTGCAGTTTATTTTTTTAAACCTGCACTTTATTTAAAGGAACCTTGCTTCCTTCCATCTGTTTTCCTATTTATAATATATTGTAACTGCAGCAACAGTGGGGTGCATAAATTTGGGCACACTTGGTTTAAATATCTGTTACAATGAATCTCCAAATGATTGACAGCAAACCTGAACACTAAATGCAACAAGTTAAACATGACACATTTCATCGCATTTTAAAGCAGGAATAATTTTTATATTTAACTTTCTACAGTTTCAAAATAATTAAACAGGGAGAAAGGCCTTGTGCAAAAGTTTGGGAACCCTGTCAGCTAGTACTTTGTAACTCCTCCTCTGGCAGCTGTAACAGCTTGCAAACACTTCCTGTAGCCAGCTGAGAGTCTTTCAAATCTTGTCTTTGGAATTTCCCCCCACTCTTCCTGACAGAACACCTCTAGCTCAGAAATATTCTTTGGCTGTCTTGGATGCACAGCATATTTGAGGTCTCTCCACAGATTTTCAATAATATTCAAGTCTGGGGACCCTGATGTCCATTCCAAAACCTTCATACGTCTTTCCTGGAGGTACTACATGGTGGATTTTGAGGTATGCTTCGGGTCATTGTCTTGCTGGAATACCCAACGTCTTTTCAACTTCAATTTCTGGACTGTGCTTGGAACACTAGCCTCTTGATATTAGAATGTCTTGATATTTGGTGGAATTCATTCTTCCTTCCACCCAAAAAATATTGCCTGTGGCCCCCAGCTGCTACACAACCCCAAAGCATCATGGATCCACCTCCATGCTTAACAGTTGGCAACATGTTCTTCTCTACAAATGCTTCACCCTTTTTTCTCCCAACATACCTTCTTTGGTTGTGGCCAAAAAGTTCAATTTTGGTTTTGTCAGTCCAAAGCAAATTATTTCATTAGGCTTGAGGTTTCTCAAGGTTTTTTTGCATACTTCAGATGCTTAATATTGTGTTTAGGTCATAGGAAAGGCTGCTTTCTTGCAACTCTACCATGTACAGTACAGGCCAAAAGTTTGGACACACCTTCTCATTCAATGCGTTTCCTTTATTTTCATGAATATTAACATTGTAGATTCTCACCGAAGGCACCCAAACTATGAATGAACACACGTGGAATTATGTACGTACACTGGAGATCAAAATTAGAGAACAATTCATGAACAATTGAATAATTCTGAAATAATGCCATCTTCAATGCTCAACAGTTGAAGGGCATTTTGGTGTGTCTATACCATGCTACTACAACACTTTTTCACAAAACAGCTAAGGCATTTCAACAAAAAACCTGTATTTTGCAGAAAATGCACTGATCAAAATTAGAGAACACTTTCAGGTGACTCCTACTTAATGGTGCTTAACTAGAGCATGGTGCTAATTTCCTTGATTATCTGCCAACCCCTATTTAACTAGCATCCTAAGTGCCAGTTTCACCGACTTTGCAAGATGGTGCTTCGTTGTAAAGTGACTGAAAACCTCCGGCAGCAGGTTGTCCAAATGAAAACCAAAGGGATGACCCTATCAGCCATAGCAAGACAAGTTGGTCGTTCCAAATCTGTGATTTCAAGAATCTTGAATCTTTACAAAACTACAAACTCATTCAAGTCGCCCAAGAAGGCTGGTCGTCCACGGAAGACAAATGCAAGAGAGGACAGATTACTGCGAAGGATGTCAATGGGCAATCGTTTCCACACTGCAGCTGGAATTGCTCGCCAGTTTAGTGCTGAACATGGTAAGGATCTGTCACGCCATACAGTGTCTCGCCGTTTAAGAGCATTTGGACTGCAGGCCCACACTGCAGTGACCAAACCTCTCATTAGCAGAAAAAATCAAAAGGCTAGACTGAGCTTTGCTGAGGAACATGTTGTGTGGACAGAGGAGAACTGGTCAAGAGTTCACTTCAGTGATGAAAGCAAATTTAATTTATTTGGGTCTGATGGAAAACATTATGTTCGGCGACACACTGGAGAAAGACTAAACCCAAAGTGTGTAAAAAAGTCAGTGAAAGGTGGAGGAGGAAGTGTCATGGTTTGGGCCATGTTTTCTGCAGCAGGAGTTGGGCCTCTCGTACGACTACATGGCCGAGTGAATGCAAATGTGTATCAGAACCTTCTTCAGCAACGCATGGTTCCTTTCTTGCGATCATCTCCCAATCAGCCTGCAGTCTTCATGCAGGACAATGCTCCGTGTCACACAGCAAAACGTGTAAAGAATTTCCTTGCTAGTGAAAATATTGAATTAATGGCATGGCCTGCCCAGAGTCCTGATCTCAACCCAATGGAGAACCTCTGGAAAATCCTTGGCGACAAAGTTATGGTCAGGAAACCCACTACAGTCACCGAACTGTGGAGGAGACTGGAAGAAGAGTGGACCAAAATCACACCAGAGCAGTGTGAGAGACTAGTGCTGTCCTGTGGCCGCAGATGTGCTGAAGTCATTCAGAGCAGAGGCCTGTACACTTCCTACTGGTTGATGACTGTTGTAACCTTCAGAAAAATCTTTTTCCTTGCCAAAGTCGTTGTGTTCTCTAATTTTGATCAATGTGTTCTCTAATTTTGATCAGTGCATTTTCTGCAAAATACAGGTTTTTTGTTGAAATGCCTAAGCTGTTTTGTGAAAAAGTGTTGTAGTAGCATGGTATAAATACACCAAAATGCCCTTCAACTGTTGAGCATTGAAGATGGCATTATTTCAGAATTATTCAATTGTTCATGAATTGTTCTCTAATTTTGATCTCCAGTGTATGTATCAAACAGTTGTCCAATAGGGCTGTCGGCTGTGTATCAACCTGACTTCTGCACAACACAACTGATGGTCCCAACCCCATTGATAAGGCAAGAAATTCCATTAATCAACCCTGACAAGGCACACCTGTGAAGTGAAACCCATTTCAGGTGACGACCTCTTGAAGCTCATCAAGAGAATGCCAAGAGTGTGCAAAGCAGTAATCAGAGCAAAGGGTGGCTACTTTGAAGAAACTAGAATATAAGACATGTTTTCAGTTACAGGTATTTCACACTTTTTTGTTAAGTACATAATTCCACGTGTTCATTCATAGTTTTGATGCCTTCAGTGAGAATATACAATGTAAATAGTCATGAAAATAAAGGAAACGCATTGAATGAGAAAGTGTGTCCAACCTTTCGGCCTGTACTGTAGGTCTTTGTTGTTTAAGGTACGCTGTGTTGTTGTGTTGAAGATATTAATTCAGCATTATTGATTATATTTACTAATATTGATTATAGATATTTTTTATCATTATTCATTCATTGCTCATACTCATAATCAATAACCATATTATGTAGGCAGCAAAAAGACACAAGACACACACATATAACACACACACACACACACACACACATACATACAAGTGGTTCACATACTGCAGTGCAGACACACACACAACACAAATATACATACAAGCAGTTCCCACATAGAGAGACACACAAGCAGTTCAGTTCACACCTGCATGAGCAGCTCACACACACATAAGCAGCAGCTTCTGTTTCCTTGATTCAAAAAACATAATCAGAGGATGTATTTGATTTCTGTAGCTTTGATCAATATTTGTTCTGCAAAATCATTATTTGCTACTAAAAATATACTCAATTGAATTATTTGTAATAATGTGATATGCATCGCATTAATTCACTGGTATCTTTTTCTTTTTCATCTGGGTGTGGCTGTCCACTGTAATGCGCATGCGTCTCTGCTATGCAGTCCTGAAGGATGAAATAACACAGAATCTCAGGTTACCTGCAAAACCTCAGGGCAGTTCTGCAGTTCGTCTTGGCGGCAGTTCCTCTTGCGCAAGAGGAACTGGGCGTTTCATTTTTCAACATGACACAATAAAGCCTAATTTTTCCTTTTTCAAGAATCTGTCTCTCTCCAATTGCTTGAGGATGGGGGAATCTCAATACGTTGAAGAAAACCACAACAGTTGTCCTGTGAACAACTAGACCTGTATCTGCTACTCTTTTCTGCAGCTGTTCTGCAGTGACAGCCACCACAGTCGCATACTTTAGACGGCATGGAGTTACATCAGCGTATGAAGTTCAACCCTGGAATCATATTCACCTGACTCCTTGGTGACCTAAAGAGTAAATCACCTGAGTCTGGGCCTTAGTAATCATCTTCTTAAAAGGTAACAAAGAATAATCCAAAAGGGCTTCCAAACTTTTACACAGGGCCCTTTTTCCTTTCTTATCATTTAAAAACTCAGATAAATTAAAATTAAAAGAAACTTGCTGTCTTGGTTTTTGGGGGCTGGCGAGCTTTCTTTCTTTCTCTCGTCCAGGGCGATATCGTTTTGCCCACAGTCGAAATCTTTGGCCAGCGGGCATTAATTGTGGGCGGCCCCCAGACTGTATTTAAACCCAAGTTCCGCCTCGCCGCCTTTGCTACAGTGTCAGTGTAACTTTGCACTTTTGCCGGTAAGGCCTATAGCTAGAGAATGGTTGTTGAGGAATTAGCTGCAAAGAGGAGAGTGTTAGTGAGCGAGGGAATCTTTCTCTCCTCCCTTCTTCTTTCTGTGCACCGACTGGTGCTAATATTTCCCGAGTTTTTTCCCTTTTATTTCGTCCTGTCGAACTCGCTTTGCTTCCTTGTTGTTACACGGACTGGAACTGGGTCCTTTGGAAGCGCGAGTCTCTCTCTCTGGTTTCTGTCAGTGTTTGTCCCGTTTTGCTGTTCTTCCTTTCTTTGCGGCCACAGCATTTGGCGTCTCAAAAGCAAACCTTCACACTTGCTTTTAAATTTGCAGAGAGATGTCATGTTTAACTTTGTAGCATTTTGTGTTCAAGTTTGCTTTCAGTCACTTATAGATTATAATAGACACTTAAATCAGCGGTGCCCAAATTTTTGTACCCCACTGTAAAGCCCAGAGTCTGTATCACTAATAGTATTACAGGAACCTTATTTCCATTTTGTTTTGAATTGTAATGTTTGTGCCGTCTGTTGTGCATTCGGCACAATAATTACAACCATGTCCATCCTTGTACCTGAGTCCAGACCTTAACTTCCTGACCTTCGTGCATCTAAAGTGTGCACGCAGCACAATTGTTACAAGTGGTATATTCTATGGTATATGCTGTGTTTATGCTGCGGTACATGATGTTTTTGTGCAGTGGTACATGCTGTGGAATATTATGTGTTTGAGGAGGTGTGAGCTGTGTTTGTGCTGTGATACTGTATATGTGGTGGTACATGCTGTGTCTGGTCAGTGGTATATGCAGTGGTATATTTTGCTGGTACATTAATTTTTCATATTATGTTGAAGTATAAGTTGTGGTATACACTGTGTTAATGCTGTGGAATAAGCTGTTGGGTATGCTGTGTTAATGCTTTGTTTAAACTGTGTTTATGCTGTGATATAAGCTATGGTATAAGCTGTGTCTATACTGTGGTATATGCTGTGTTAATATTGAGGTATTAGCTGTGGTATACAGTGCTGTGAAAAAGTTTTTGCCCCTTCCTGATTTCTTACTTTTTTTGCATATTTTTCACACTTTAATGTTTCAGATCATCAAACTAATTTTAATATAAGACAAAGACAACTCGAGTAAATACAAAATGCAGTTTTTAAATGATGATTTCATTTATTAAGGGGAAAAAGCTATCCAAACCTACCTGGCCCTATGTGAAAAAATAATTGTCCCGCTTGTTAAATCATGAATTAACTGTGATTAACCATATTTTTTTAGTCCAGTTTCACTCGCCACACCCAGACTTGATTACTGCTAAACCTGTTGAATCAAGAAATCACTTCAACAGAACCTGTTCGACAAAGTGAAGTAGGCTAAAAGATCTAAAAAAGCAACATGTCATGCTGCGAACTAAAGGAATTCAAGAACAGATGACAAACAAAAAAATTGACATCTATCAGTCTGGAAAGGGTTGCAAAACCATTTCTAAGGCTTTGGGACTCTGGCGAATCACGGTGAGAGCCATTATCCACAAATGGAGAAAACTTGGAACAGTGGTGAACCTTCCCAGGAGTGGCTGGCCTACCAGAATAACTCAAAAAGCGCATCGAAGACTCATCCAGGGGGTCACAAAAGAACCCAGAACATCATCTAAAGAACTGCAGGCCTCACTTTCCTCATTAAAAATCAGTTTTCATGATTCAACAATAAGAAAGAGACTGGGCAAAAATGGCATCCATGGGAGAGTTCCAAGGCGAAAACCACTGCTGACCAAAAACAACACAAAGGCTCATCTCACATTTGCCAAAATACATCTTGATGATCCCCAAGACTTTTGGGAAAATATTCTGTGGACTGACGAGACCAAAGTTTTTGGAAGGTGTGCATCCCGTTACATCGGGCGTTAAACTAACATACCATTTCATAAGAAGAACATCATACCAAAAGTCAAACATGGTGGTGGTAGTGTGATGGTTTGGGGCAGATTTGCGGCTTCAGAACCTGGACGACTTGATGTAATTGATGGAACTATGAGTTCTGCGCTCTACCGGAAAATCCTGAAGGAGAATGTCCAACCATCAATTTGTGATCTCAAGCTCAAGCGCACTTGGGTTATGCAGCAGGACAATGATCTGAAACACACTGGCAAATCCACCTCTGAATGGCTTAAAAAAACTAAATAAAGGTTTTGGAGTGGCCTAAGCAAAGTTTGGACTTAAATCCTATTGTGATGCTGTGGCATGACCTTAAACAGGCCATTCATGCGCAAAAACCCTCCAATGTGGCTGAATCAAAACATTCAATTTTCACACCAGGCCGGGTAGGTTTGGATAGTTTTTTCCCCTCAATAAATGAACTCATCATTTAAAAACTGCATTTTGTATTTACTCAGGTTGTCTTTGTCTAATATTAAAATGTGTTTGCTGATCTGAAACATTTAAGTGTGACAAATATGAAAAAATAAGAAATCAGGAAGAGGGCAAATACTTTTTCACGGCACTAGAAGCTGTGTTTATACTGTGGTGTATGCTGTGGTATAAGCTATAGTGTATGCTGTGTTATTGGCTGTGGTGTAAGCTGTGGTGTATGCTGTGTTAATGATTTGGCATAAGCTTTGGCGTATGCTGTGTTATGCTGTGGTATAAGCTGTGGCATAAGCTGTGTTAATGCTGTGGTATAAGCTGTGGTGTATGCTGTGTTAATGCTGCGATATAAGCTGTGTTTATGCTGTGGTATAAGCTGTGGTGTAAGCTGTGTTAATGCTGCGGTATAAGCTGTGTTTATGCTGTGTTAATGCTGCGGTATAAGCTGTGTTTATGCTGTGGTATAAGCTGTGGTGTATGCTGTGTTAATGCTGCGGTATAAGATGTGTTTATGCTGTGGTATAAGCTGTGGCGTATGCTGTGTTAATGCTGTGGTATAAGCTGTGGTATAAGCTATGTTAATGCTGTGGTATAAGCTGTGGTGTATGCTGTGTTAATGATATGGTATAAGCTGTGGCATATGCTGTGTTAATGCTGCGGTATAAGATGTGTTTATGCTGTGGTATAAGCTGTGGCGTATGCTGTGTTAATGCTGTGGTATAAGCTGTGGTATAAGCTATGTTAATGCTGTGGTATAAGCTGTGGTGTATGCTGTGTTAATGATATGGTATAAGCTATGGCATAAGCTGTGTAAATGCTGTGGTATAAGCTGTGGTGTATGCTGTGTTAATGCTGCGGTATAAGCTGTGGTGTATGCTGTGTTAATGCTGCGGTATAAGCTGTGTTTATGCTGTGGTATAAGCTGTGGTGTATGCTGTGTTAATGCTGCGGTATAAGCTGTGTTTATGCTGTGGTATAAGCTGTGGTGTATGCTGTGTTAATGCTGCGGTATAAGATGTGTTTATGCTGTGGTATAAGCTGTGGCGTATGCTGTGTTAATGCTGTGGTATAAGCTGTGGTATAAGCTATGTTAATGCTGTGGTATAAGCTGTGGTGTATGCTGTGTTAATGATATGGTATAAGCTGTGGCATATGCTGTGTTAATGCTGCGGTATAAGATGTGTTTATGCTGTGGTATAAGCTGTGGCGTATGCTGTGTTAATGCTGTGGTATAAGCTGTGGTATAAGCTATGTTAATGCTGTGGTATAAGCTGTGGTGTATGCTGTGTTAATGATATGGTATAAGCTATGGCATAAGCTGTGTAAATGCTGTGGTATAAGCTGTGGTGTATGCTGTGTTAATGCTGCGGTATAAGCTGTCTTTATGCTGTGGTATAAGCTGTGTTAATGCTGTGGTATAAGCTGTGGTGTATGCTGTGTTAATGCTGTGGTATAAGCTGTGGTATAAGCCGTGTTAATGCTGTGGTATAAGCTGTGGTATAAGCCGTGTTAATGCTGTGGTATAAGCTGTGGTGTATGCTGTGTTAATGATATGGTATAAGCTGTGGCGTATGCTGTGTTATGCTGTGGTATAAGCTATGGCATAAGCTGTGTAAATGCTGTGGTATAAGCTGTGGTGTATGCTGTGTTAATGCTGTGTTTATTCTGTGCTATAAGATGTGTTGGTACACTTACATTACGGATCGGTAATAAGTGGGTAATGTTTTGGTAATATATGTAATTTCATGGTAATATTGTTTTTAAACCACATATTACAAGTAATTACCATGCAGTTTCTGGACAATTGAATTCTATTTGAATTTATACAGTTCTTATGAACACAGAGTTTGTCCCAATCCAATGTTTTTTTTTTTTTTGAATCCTTGAAACTCCATAGAATGATAACCACAATAAAAATTAATTTACAATGACAACAATATAGTTCGTCCTACTCTTACTTTTCTCTTGTGGCAGAATTTGCTTTCATCAATCACAATGAAGGAATTTCGCCCTCCAATCCTCCTACCAGTGTGATGGTTGGTTTCTTGAGACTCCAAATGCTGTGGCCGGAACGAAATGAAGAATAGCAAAATAAGGCTAGGTTTACATGATGACGGTGTGAACAGAAGACGCAAAATTGGCGTTGCGTCTTCACTTTTTATTTCGCCTTCAGACGAGCGTTCTCGGGAGGAAATCTGTGTGCATAACGTGTGGCAAAAAGTGTGTAGAAATCGATTGGGTATGCATGCCAGACGGCTAGGTGGTGCTGTGATACACTATCACAAACGCCGCCATGCCTACGCGCATGCGTAGAATCTTCCTTCTTCTCGTCACTGTGCCGCGAAATCACAAAATATGGCTACTGGTAACAAGAAGAACTTTGTCTGGTCAGGTAGATCCTCCTCTGTTCGCCAATAGCATGTGTACAGATTCTGTACACTTGTAGTAACGATTCCTGTACATTTATTATGGCTGCCAGAGCAGCCTGAAGGTCCGAAGCATGGGTGTAATCCGACATGTTTGTTTACTGCGTGACGTAAACGCCTACGCGACGTGAGCAGAACAGCAGATCTGAGCCAGTTTTGCATCTTGGCCAGTTTAGACGGAAACGCTACGCCGGAACGTATTCAAGTTTTCCACTTTCGAGGGTGGTTTGAGATTTTTGCGTCTTCAAGCCCCAAAAACGCCGTCACCATATAAACAAAAGGCACTTCCGTTAACATATTTTGTTGTCTTTACTCGCAAGCGTCTTTGTGTAAACTGGGCCTAAGAGACAAGCACGGACAGAAATCAGAGAGGGAGCCTCGCGCTTCCAGAGGACCTAGATCCAGAACAGAGAGAAAGATTCCCTTGCTAACTAGCACTTTCCTCTCTGCAGCTAATTCCTCAACAACTCTCTGACTAGAAACCTTACCGGCTAAAGTGCAAACATAACACTGACACTCATCAGGGGCAAGGGCAGCAAGGCGAAACTTGGCCTTAAATAGAGTCTGGGCACTGCCCCCAATTAATGCCAGCTGGCCCAAGAATCCGATTGTGGGCAAATCGATATCGTCCCGGATCAGAGCAACAAAGAAAGCTCCCAAAGCCACCGGCAGCTTCCAAAACCATGACAACCAGTCCTCATTTACATTGTTATTGTCTGGAAACTGAATAGTAATTACTTGCATATGTAGTTTAAAAATAATATTCCAATAAAATTGCATATATATTACCATAATTTTACCCACTTATTACCGATCTGTAAAGTGTTACCAGCTGTGTTTATGCAGTAATATAAGACATGGTATAAGCTGTGTTTATCCTGTGGTTTAAGCTGTGGCGTATGCTGTGGTATAAGTGGTGGTATAAGCTGTGGTGTATGCTGTGGTATAAGCTGTGTTTATCCTGTGGTTTAAGCTGTGGCGTATGCTGTGGTATAAGTGGTGGTTTAAGCTGTGGCGTATGCTGTGGTATAAGTGGTGGTATAAGCTGTGGCGTATGCTGTGGTATAAGCTGTGTTTATCCTGTAGTATATGCCGTGGGATAAGCTGTGATGTACTCTGGACTCACAGATCTGCTGGCTCAGCTCGATCAGCTCCATCTCTGTGGGCATGTATCCCATGGTCCTCATGCACTCGCCCAAGTCCTTACAGCTGATGAAGCCGTCCTTATCCTTATCGAACTCCACAAAGGCCTCTTTCAGTTCTGCGCGACACACACACGGACACACACACGCAAGCAAACACACCCCAACACGGATGCACAACACACAGAAAATACGCAGGTCTTAAAAACCTTTTCACAAACAGTCAGGTCCACAAATATTTGTACATTGACTAATGTATTGTTAATTCAGCCATCTGCCACAGCGCATTGGGAGATGCAGAAATGGAGCGGCTTGAGGAGAGTATAAATCTAAGTAATGAACATGGGCTCTTCGTGAAGACTTTCAGCGTCCATTTGGGAGCATCTACATCCCAACTGGACGTACAGTGCAAGAATTACAGAAGTTGTACATGGGGTCTGTGCTTTTTAAGGCACCAAGACTAATTTGACGATTACTTGCTAAGTTGTTCCATGGCCATGTGTGTTGTTCTCACTACATTTAATTTACAAGTAAGAATTTTTTTATGTTTGGAGTTGATTCCTCCAAGTCTGCCATTTGCATTTTGATTCTCTTGTGAAAAGCAGAACAAACTGAGAGAAAAGCAATAATCTGTGTGAAAGCAATAACATTAGGTGAGGCCTGTTTAGAACAAAAATAAAGAGTGCACTGGTGAGCACAGGACTTCCTGAAGGATGGATAACTGGTCGAGTAATTATTTCCCGTGAGAAGAAACACCCCTAGTAAAAGCTGGCCAGGTGTAGAACATTCTCCTGGGGGTGTATTTGTGTCGATGCCAAAAATCAAGAGAAGACTTCGCCAGAGTAAATACAGAGGGTTTACCACAGAACATAAACCACTGATAAGCTTCAGAAAGGAAGACCAGATTAGTTTGCCAGATAAATGTCTGAAAAGCCTGTGTAGGTCCAGAACAACATTCTACACACAGACTGGACCGGCGTGGATGAGAATGATGGGCAGAGAAGAGTATGCAGAGAGAGAGGACCAGCTCATGATCAGGAGCATGGGGTCTTCATCAGTGAGGACCTGTGAAGGGAGTGTTACAGCATGGGGACCAGCTCGTGATCAGGAGCGTGGTGTCTTCAGCAGTGAGGAGCTGTGAAGGGAGTGTTACAGCATGGGGACCAGCTCATGGTCAGGAGCGTGGTGTCTTCATCAGTGAGGAGCTGTGAAGGGAGTGTTACAGCATGGAGACCAGCTCGTGATCAGGAGCGTGGGCCCTTCATCAGTGGGGACCTGTGAAGGGAGTGTTACAGCATGGGGACCAGCTCATGATCAGGAGCGTGGTGTCTTCATCAGTGAGGAGCTGTGAAGGGTGTTACAGCATGGGGACCAGCTCGTGATCAGGAGCGTGGTGTCTTCATCAGTGAGGAGCTGTGAAGGGTGTTACAGCATGGGGACCAGCTCATG
Organism: Gymnothorax reevesii; assembly: GCA_029721435.1. Lineage (NCBI taxonomy): Eukaryota > Metazoa > Chordata > Actinopteri > Anguilliformes > Muraenidae > Gymnothorax > Gymnothorax reevesii. The sequence continues at coordinate 10,648,715 of CM056579.1, read as the reverse complement.
ATCAGGAGCGTGGTGTCTTCATCAGTGAGGACCTATGAAGGGTGTTACAGCATGGGGACCAGCTCATGATCAGGAGCGTGGTGTCTTCATCAGTGAGGACCTATGAAGGGTGTTACAGCATGGGGACCAGCTCATGATCAGGAGCGTGGGGTCTTCATCAGTAGGTAGCTGTGAAGGGTGTTACAGCATGGGCCCGTGTCATTGCCAGTGCAACTGGTTCCCTGGTATTTATTGATAAGGTGACCACTAGGACCACTGACTAAAGCTAGATGATGAACTCTGGATGTATGAGGCAATATTATCAGCTAAGATTCAGCCAAATACTTCAAAATGCATTAGTCAGCTTTTTCCAGTGCAAGTGGGCGATGTCATCGTCATCGTAGCATATTCTGGTCCGAGCGTAGCTTCTCATACGGCAGTCTGCTTTGAGCAGTCCTGCTTGCTTTTTCCATCGACCCAGAAGCCTCCTTCACTGTTCGGTCCCATCTACATCTTGGCCTTCCTCTACTTCATTTTCCAGGAATGTGTGCCTCAAGCACGCTCCTCTCCGTCCCATCGTGCCTCACTACATGACCAAAGTATGGCAGACTCTGTCTCCTCCCACACTGCAGCAGCCGGTCACCAGTTACTTCCAGCTCATTCCTGATGTCTTCATTTGTGCGCCTTTCCACTCAGGGGCCTCCCAGAGTCCTGCGGTGGCATTTATTTTCAAATGCTGTGATTTTATTCTCATCTGTCTTCCAAAGAACCCAAGCCTCACAGGCATAAGTCGCGATCAGGAAGATGCGGTTCTGAGAGCTGCTGAGCTTTATCTCCTCATCCTGTCCTGCCGTCGTTTCTTCGTAAACCCATGGCCAGTCTTCTCTTCATTTCCCTGCTGACGTCACCATCACTCTAGATTCTCGCACTGAGATACTAAAAATGATCAACCTCCTCCAGTATTGATCCCCCAACACTAACTCTTTCAATATTTCCATCATTCTCTCTGACCACTGGCATGACATTTGTTTTAGAAACATTCATTTTCAAACCATATTCTTTGCTGTTTTCATTTAGAGTGGTGACATCTCTCTTCAGACCAGATCTTGACTTAGAAATCATAGCTGTATCATCTGCATATCGAAGATCACCCATCTTTGAACCTTTTAACCCCTTAAGCCCTGAGCCTCTTTGTTTGAAAATGGCAAGCCCAAAATGAAATGAGTATAAATGAGTATATCACTGCGACTGCTTGGTCCATTTGAATAATCTTGGTATCATAATAAAGGTAAAACCATTTGGGATTTCATACCTGGTGTAAAAATCACTATATATGTCACTGAGTCAGAGTAAATGGAGACGGAACACAGTGTAAATGAAAGATCTCATTTTGCACCTAACTAAGTTTTACTTCGATCCCTTGTAAATTTGTTGAGTTGCAGCCTGAAACCTCTAAAAATTACAGCACAGAATGTCATTATTATCTGTGCCAAAGTTTATTCTGATCAGGTCAATCAGAGCAAAATTAGAGAGGCATGTCTAGGTGGCTTCTCCATTTTGGCAATTTAGGTACCTTGTGTTCCATTTCAGATTTCTTACATACCAAGCTGTAAAACCCATAAAATTTCACTTATATATCACATCAGACATCCATTCCAACCAAATACTACATTTTTAAATTTTTAGAATAAAAAAAATTATTATTATTTCTGCCAGTTTTGTTGCCTATACAATTTCCCATTCAAACATAATACATACAATGAAAATTAAGTTTGACTCCACTGGAGCATATTTATTAAAAAACAAAAAAAAATAAGTAAAATGATAAATACAAAGGCAATGTGAAAATATGTTAAAGCAAAGTAAGAATAACAAAAACCCCAGCGATTATGTGTAGAAGGCAACTGCGATTATTTCCAAAAAAATAAAAAAATAAATAAAAAAAGGTACCCCGATCAGGAATCGTACCTTGACAATTTCCTTTCAGCAGCGCAGCATTTTATCCAATAGGCTGCGCCAATCGACATCAGTCTATGGTGAAATTGCCCATTCAACGAATGGGTAAGGAAAATACGTTGGCTACTGTACCGTTGTAGGCTCAGTATTTGTGCGGAATAGTGCAAAGATTCTGTCAGAAAACAACTTTGAAAATGAATGTTGAATATTTAGCGGATAATTATTCGGACAATACCTCAAACAAACTAGTTATGCGTTTATATTGTCGCGCTATTCAAGAACATTCATTATGTCCCTCGGACTCAGCTTGACGCACTCGGAACGCAAGGCTGTAGCTCAGGCTCGATTTCTGCCATTAAGGTGGTTTAGAGTTCGTTAGAATCATCAGGACTCATACAGTCAAATTCCTACCGGCATAGTCTTCCTGACAGCATCACAAGCCGATCTCAGAAAGAATAATACATTGCAAGGAGGCGGAATGCTACGGAGCTGAGATATTTGAAGCAACGCCCTGGGAAAGAACATGCTAGGATCCCAGGAGATCTAGTTTAGTTATAACACGAACACATTGGGCTTACAATAACAAGCGCAGATTTACCCTCGAGCAGTTTTTTATTGCAAAATATCAAAGGTAAGAATTTTTTTCTGCTCATCTCTGTAGACTGTAAAGTGTATGCCTGGAGCAAATGGAGCAAATCAAATTGTTCTGTCTGAACATCTTTCAACACTTCCCTCATTATGTTCTCTGTGTAAATGCTGAAAAGCGCCGGAAAGAGTACACGTCCTTGTCGGACACCCTTCTTGATAGCAAACCAGTTTGTAGTGCCACACTCCAGCCTGACTGCTGACCGCTGATCCCCATAAAGAGATTTCATCAGGTTTATCACATGTGGTGAAAAAAGCCCATCTTCAGCATCACATTCCACTGATGTTTGTGTCTGATAATATCGAGGGCTTTGGAATAGTCCACTAAACAGTTGTACTAATCATGGTTCATCTCCCGACACTTCTGAATCAGTAGCTGAAGATTAAATATGCGGTCTCTGCTACCGCAATGTTTCATGAAACCGGCTTGTGCAGCATCCATTTCTATCTCCAGCATCTGAGTCATTCTGCTCAGGGGTATCTTCAGCATGATCTCACTTGCCTGACAGATGAGGGATGTTGTTCTATAATTTTCACAGCATTACAAGTCTCCCCTCTTTGGCAAAGGAACAGACAGAGCACGACACCAGTCGACAGGCCATTCTCCGATCTGCCAGATCTTCACACAAAGGCTGTGCATCAGATGAACAGCTGCTTCTCCACCAGCAAGTAGTTCTGCTTGCAGGCCATCACACCCTGGTGACTTCCCTCCCTTAAGAGCTTTCACTGCCTGTTCAACTTCAGATCGCAAAGGAGTGAGCATACTATCTTCTGCTGGCTCCATCATCATCAAGAAACTTTCTCCTTGTTGTGTTCTGGCCTTTGGCCAGAACAGTATTATTCATGGTTTTAACAGTTTCATGTTTCAAGATTTCATAGTTCATAGTTTCATGTTTCATAGTTCATCTTCATGTCATGATTTCCAAGCCTTTATCTGGATGCGGTGGAAGTTGGCTGGCAGACAGTGTCTCGCGTCTCATTGCATGTGCAAGTGTAGCCAAGTTCTTGTTGTCACGATTCCCTAGCATTTCTAGTTTCAAGTCTTGTCCCAGCCTCTTGTTTTTCGAATATATATATAGTCTGGTTAATTATTTTTCTTGTGCATCTTGCCTGGAGTTTCCAGTGCCTTTTTGTTTTTTGCCTTTTGCCTTTATTGTTTATAGCTCTGTGTAGCTTACCTCAGTTTGTTTTTTGCAACCCTTTGGGCCAAGTTTATTGTTGGCCCTCGTGCCTGTTTTGTTTTGTTTATAAATAAATCCTCATTCCCTTTTCCCGCATCTGGTGTCGACTGATTCCCTATCAGTAGACACTGTCTCCCAGACACCAGCGGGATGGAGTGCAAGATTGCCCAGCGAGAGGCTGAGCTGCTGCATCAACGGCAGCAGATCCAGAAGCTGACAGCTGCACTGGCCACATTGAAAGCCAGCCTTCCCCGGGCAAGTCCCAGCCAGGGTCCCATCATGCCAGCTGTCCAGCCTGGTCCTGAGCCCTGCCTTCCATCGCCCGAAAGGTACGGTGGAGAACCAGGGTTCTGCAGGGCTTTTCTCACCTCCTGTGAGATGTGTTTCGCTCTGCAGCCCTCCACCTTCGCCTCAGAGCCGGCCCGAGTCGCCTTCGTCCTCTCCCAACTGACGGGGCGGGCTCGCTTGTGGGGTACTGCCGCATGGCAGGCTCGGCAGCCCTGCACTACCACCTACCAGGCCTTGGCGGAGGAGCTACTGCGTGTCTTTGACCGCTCCAAGCAGGGGAGAGCCGCAGGACGGGAGCTGCTGAGGATGAGGCAGGGGAGGAGATCGGTGGCGGACTAGGCCATCGATTTTCAGACGGTGGCAGCCACGTCGGGCTGGAGCAAGGAGGCGCTGTGTGACGTGTTCCTCCAGGGGCTGTCCGAACCAGTCAAAGATCGACTGCTATTCTGTGAGATCCCTGAGTCTCCAGAGGCCCTCATAGATCTGGCCCTTCGCATCGACAGCCGCCTGGAGGAGAGGGCGCTCACCCTAGACCATGTCCGAAGGCCCACTCCCTCTGGTCAGAGCCAGCCCTCGAGGCCTGGTTGCACTTCACACCTGGACCGGCCAAGGGGGAACGCCGCCACTACCTCACCCAGGAGGCCATCTTCCAGGGAGGTCGGACGATCCCGGCTCACCCAGGAGGAGCGCCAGCGGAGAAGGAGGTCGGGAGCATGCTTCTACTGCGGCCAGCAGGGTCATGCGTTGCAAGGCTGTCCATCAAGACAGCGCCCACTAGCGTCTGGAGGAGTACTAGTGGGCGCTTCAGCCGAGGAAACCTCCTCCTACCGCCGGACCTGCATCCCAGTGACCCTGACCTGGGAGGGCTGCTCCCGCAAAACCACCGCCCTCATTGACTCAGGAGCTGAGGAGAGCTTCATTGACGCCAGAGCTGCCGCCAAGTGGGGGGTTCCCCTCTCCCAACTTCCCAGCCCATTGTCCATCTCAGGGCTGGGTGGGCAACCCCTTGCTAAGGTGTGCTACCGGACCATTCCCGTCCAGCTGCTGGCGTCAGGCAATCACCACGAACAGCTCCGGCTGTTCGTGACCGAGACACCCCGCTCTCCCATCGTCCTGGGTCACCCGTGGTTGGCGTTACATGGGCCGGTGATCAACTGGGCCCGCCATGAGGTGCGGGAGTGGAGTCCCTCCTGTTCGGCCAGCTGCCTCCTCGACTCCCGACCCTCCTGTTCGGCGGGTGGACCAGCTTCCGAGGGGAAGCCAGACGTCTCCAGAGTGCCCCCTGAATACCATGACCTGGCGACTGTCTTTAGCAAGTCCCGTGCGGTGTCTCTGCCCCCGCACCGCCCATATGACTGTGCTATTGACCTCCAGCCTGGTACAGCGCCCCCTAGGGGGCGTGTCTTCGCCTTGTCTGAGCCAGAGAGGGGGGCCATGGACAAGTACATCCGGGAGTCCCTTGCAGCTGGCATCATCCGTCCATCCTCCTCTCCCGCGGGGGCGGGCTTCTTCTTTGTCAAGAAGAAGGATGGCTCCCTGCGCCCCTGCATCGATTACCGAGGGCTCAATAAGATCACTGTCAGGAACCGCTACCCGCTTCCACTGATGTCCTCGGCGTTTGATGTCATCCAGGGGGCGGCCATCTTCACCAAGCTGGACCTGCGGAATGCCTACCACCTCCTGCGCATCAGGGAGGGCGATGAATGGAAGACCGCTTTCAACACCCCTAGCGGTCACTGGGAGTACCTGGTGGTTCCATTCGGCCTGACCAACGCGCCCGCAGTGTTCCAGAACTTGGTGAATGATGTGCTCGGCGACATGATCGGGCGATTCGTCTACGTCTACCTTGACGACATCCTGATCTTTTCCCGGGACAAGACGGAGCACACAAACCATGTTCGCCAGGTGCTCCGCCGCCTCCTCGAAAACCGCCTCTTTGTCAAGGCTGAGAAGTGCGAGTTCAGCACCACCACTACCTCCTTCCTGGGGCACGTCATCTCCCCTAACCACCTGGGCATGGACGAGGAGAAGGTCAAGGCTGTGGTGGACTGGCCTGCACCCAAGGACCGCAAGGCCCTACAGAGCTTCCTGGGATTCGCCAATTTCTATAGGCGATTCGTCAGGAACTATAGCACCGTGGCAGCTCCCCTGACGGCCCTTACCTCCATCAAGGTGCCATTCCGTTGGACTCCGCAAGCCGAGGTGACCTTCTGTGAGCTGAAGAGGCGCTTCACCACCGCGCCCATCCTCACCACCCCCGACCCCGCCAAGCAGTTCATTGTGGAGGTGGATGCCTCCAATGTCGGGGTTGGTGCGGTACTATCCCAAAGATCCAGCAATGATCAGAAGGTACACCCATGCGCGTTCTACTCCCACCGACTGACGCCTGCGGAGTCCAACTACGACGTCGGGAACCGGGAGCTGCTGGCGGTGAAGCTGGCCCTGGAGGAGTGGAGGCACTGGCTTGAGGGGGCAAGAGTTCCGTTCCTGGTCTGGACGGACCATAAAAACCTGGAGTACCTCCGCTCCGCCAAGAGGCTGACGCCCAGACAAGCCAGATGGGCCCTCTTCTTTGACCGGTTCAACTTCTCCCTGGCCTACAGGCCAGGGTCCAAGAACACCAAGGCTGATGCGCTCTCCAGGCGTTTCGACGCTTCCTCGGCCAAGGGAGAGCCCAGCTCCATTCTGCCCAGAACATGCTTTGTAAATAACGTGTGCCTCCGGATCGAGGAGCTGGTCCGCAACGCTCAGAACGGCGCAGCTACACCCAGTGCCTGCCCTGCCAACTGCCTGTACGTCCCTGCAGCTGCCCGATCTGACGTTCTCCAGTGGGGCCACTCCTCCAACCTGTCATGCCATCCTGGGGTCGGCCGGACCCTGCGGTTTATCCAGCGCCGTTTCTGGTGGCCCAAGATGGCAGCAGAGGTCCGGGGGTTCGTTTCTGCCTGCTCAGTCTGTTCCCGCGCCAAGTCCTCCCATGCACCTCCCTCTGGTCTGCTCCAACCACTGCCCATTCCTCACCGTCCCTGGTCCCACATAGCTCTGGACTTCGTCACTGGCCTGCCCGTCTCCCATGGAAACACCACTGTCCTCACCATAGTTGACCGGTTCTCCAAATCTGCCCACTTCGTGCCCCTTCCCAAGCTCCCCTCTGCTAAAACCACAGCTGACCTACTAATCCAGCATGTTGTCCGTCCCCATGGCATTCCTGTGGATATTGTGTCAGATCGTGGTCCCCAATTCACTTCCCAGTTCTGGAAAGCATTCTGCACATCCCTTGGCACCTCCTTCAGCCTCAGTTCCGGTTACCACCCACAGACCAATGGACAGACTGAGCGGGCCAACCAAACCCTGGAGACGGTCCTCCGATGCGTGTGCTCGACCAACCCAAGATCCTGGCCTACCATGCTACCCTGGGTCGAGTACGCCGTAAACTCCCACGCCGCCTCTGCCTCCGGCCTCTCCCCCTTCGAGTGCTGTATGGGCTACCAGCCTCCATTGTTCCCCAGCCAGGAGGAGGAAGTCGGGGTGCCTTCAGCCGGGGCATTCATCCGGCGGTGTCGCCGTGTGTGGCTGTCTGCTCGCCGCGCCTTGGTTCGGGCGGGTAAGACGATGAAGACCACGGCAGACAAGCGTCGGCGCCCAGCCCCTCACTATCGGGTCGGCCAGAAGGTCTGGTTAGCTGCGCAGGACATCCCACTCCGGGTGGAAAGCCGCAAGCTGGCTCCTCGCTTCCTGGGTCCTTTCCCCATCCAAAGAATCATCAGCCCCACTGCTGTCCGGCTCAAGCTCCCGTCCACCATGCGACGGCTCCACTCTGTATTCCACGTCTCACGCCTGAGGCCTGTTGCCACCTCCCCCCTCATGCCCCCACCTGAGCCTCCGCCTCCTCCTCGGCTCATCGACGGAGGGGAGGCCTACACAGTCAAAGCTCTACTGGATTGCCGACGGAGGGGCCGGGGCCTCCAGTACCTCGTGGATTGGGAGGGGTACGGCCCAGAGGAGCGTTCCTGGGTCCCGGCCAGGCACATCCTCGACAAATCCCTCATCCGTGACTACCACCAGTCACACCCCAAGCCATAGCCCCAAGCCACAGTTCCAAGCCATAGTTCCAAGCCCTAGCCATAGCCATAGTTCCAAGCCAAGCCAAGCCATAGTCCCAAGCCCAAGCCATAGCCATAGCCCCATAGCCCCCAGCCCAAGCCATAGTTCTGAGCCATACCCTCAAGCCAAGCCATTGCCATAGCCCAAGCCTTAGCCCCAGCTTGCTGGAGACCCCAAGTAATCTTGTTTGTGTTTAGTGTTTCTTGTGGTACTGTTTCTTGGTTAGGTGTTTTGTGTCAGAGGTTTTTGTCCTTAGTATTTACTTGGTTATTAGTCTTGTGGATTCGTATTTAGTATTGTGCGGCTTCTTGTATTTTAGTTATTGGTGTTTTTTGTCAGCGTCAGGTGCCGCTTTTGTAAGGGGGGGGTACTGTTGTGTTCTGGCCAGTATTATTCATGGTTTTAACAGTTTCATGTTTCAAGATTTCATAGTTCATAGTTTCATGTTTCATAGTTCATCTTCATGTCATGATTATCAAGCCTTTATCTGGATGCGGTGGAAGTTGGCTGGCAGACAGTGTCTCGCGTCTCATTGCATGTGCAAGTGTAGCCAAGTTCTTGTTGTCACGATTCCCTAGCATTTCTAGTTTCAAGTCTTGTCCCAGCCTCTTGTTTTTCGAATATATATATAGTCTGGTTAATTATTTTTCTTGTGCATCTTGCCTGGAGTTTCCAGTGCCTTTTTGTTTTTTGCCTTTTGCCTTTATTGTTTATAGCTCTGTGTAGCTTACCTCAGTTTGTTTTTTGCAACCCTTTGGGCCAAGTTTTTTGTTGGCCCTCGTGCCTGTTTTGTTTTGTTTATAAATAAATCCTCATTCCCTTTTCCCGCATCTGGTGTCGACTGATTCCCTATCACTCCTACTTCTTCGTCCATCTCCTCATCCCCGTACGGAGGACTGCAGTACTCTTGCCAACGTCCCAGGATGTCCACTGCTTCTGTTAAAGTTCTTTGGGCAATGACCCAAAGCAAACTGCCTAAACAGCCCCAGGAGAAGAAGGTGAATGTTCCGTAATGGGCGAGTCCGTTACCTGACCTGAGTTTAACTGAGCCTGCATTTCACTTGCTGAAGATTAAATTCTCCTGGATCAAGCAGGAACTGGGGACAGCTGCAGTACAGATCTGCCTCAGCCTCAGCAGGGAAGAAACACTACATCTGGTGTCTGTGTGCTACAAACCTCAGGCAGGCAAAGGAGTATTAAAAATGTATTGTATGATTATGTCTGAACTAAGTGACAACGAAAATGGGTGTAATTTCGTTGAGGGTCAAACTAAGCAGAACTTGATTGTTTTGTTTTAAATCCACTGAGGTGGCCTGCATAGCCAAAATTAAGGAAATTACTTCACTGTCCAAATATTTGAGGGCTTGACTGTTTTTGCGATTATTACAATAATCCATTTCTTTATTTCACTAAGGGCATCACACTCAATGTAGAGCACAACATCCAGGGTACACTCTCTGCAGGGCAGGGTACACACTATACAGGGCACACACTCTACAGGGTACACTCTCTGCGGGGCAGGGTACTCTCTCTGCAGGGCACACACTCTACAGAGCACACACTCTACAGGGTACACACTCTACAGGGTACACTCTCTGCGGGGCACACACTCTACAGGGCACACACTCTGCAGGGTACACACTCTACAGGGCACACACTCTACAGGGTACACACTCTACAGGGCACACACTCTACAAGGTACACTCTCTGCAGGGCACACACTCTACAGGGTACACTCTCTGCAGGGTACACACTACAGGGCACACACTCTACAGGGTACACACTCTACAGGGCACACACTCTCCAGGGTACACTCTCTGCAGGGCACACACTCTACAGGGTACACTCTCTGCAGGGCACACACTCTACAGGGTACACTTTCTGCAGGGTACACACTACAGGGCACATACTCTACAGGGTACACACTCTACAGGGCACACACTCTACAGAGTACACTCTCTGCAGGGCACACACTCTGCAGGGCAAACACTCTACAGGGTACACACTCTACAGGGCACACACTCTACAGGGTACACTCTCTGCAGGGCACACACTCTACAGGGCACATACTCTACAGGGTATACTCTCTGCAGGGCACACACTCTACAGGGTACAGTCTCTGCAGGGCACACACTCTACAGGGTACAGTCTCTGCAGGGCACACACTCTACAGGGTACACTCTCTGCAGGGCACACACTCTACAGGGTACACTTTCTGCAGGGTACACACTACAGGGCACACACTCTACAGGGTACACACTCTGCAGGGCACACACTCTACAGGGTACAGTCTCTGCAGGGCACACACTCTACAGGGTACACTCTCTGCAGGGCACACACTCTACAGGGTACACTTTCTGCAGGGTACACACTACAGGGCACACACTCTACAGGGTACACACTCTACAGGGCACACACTCTACAGAGTACACTCTCTGCAGGGCACACACTCTACAGGGCAAACACTCTACAGGGTACACTCTGCAGGGCACACACTCTACAGGGCACACTCTCTGCAGGGCACACACTCTACAGGGTACACACTCTACAGGGCACACACTCTACAGGGTACACTCTCTGCAGGGCACACACTCTACAGGGTACACTTTCTGCAGGGCACACACTCTACAGGGCTCACTCTCTGCAGGGTACACTCTCTGCAGGGCACACACTGTACAGGGTACACACTCTACAGGGCACACACTCTACAGGGTACACTCTCTGCAGGGTACACACTCTACAGGGTACACTTTCTGCAGGGCACACACTTTACAGGGCACACTCTCTGCAGGCTACACTCTCTGCTGGACACACTCTCTGGAGGATACTCTCTCTGCACGGTACACTCTCTGCAGGATACACTCTCTGCAGGTTACACTCTCTGCAGGATACACTCTCTGCAGGTTACACTCTCTGCAGGATACACTCTTTGCAGGACACATTCTCTACAACAGGGTAAAATGGCAATGATGAGGGGGAGGGGACCAAAGATGTGAAAATGTGTGGAACAGAGTCTTCGGGTACCTTCAATCTCCTCTGGGCGTAGTTCTCTGTCCTTCAGTGTGAGAGCAAGGAAACACAGAGAGATGCAGCATGAAAGCCAGTAACACACACACACACACACACACACACACACGCGCGCGCACACACACACGCACACGCACACACACACACACACGCCAAACACCTACTCGCACATGCACCAACACACGCACGCGCACACACAAACACCCTCATATAAATGTGTATGCACACACGCACAAATTAACTACAATCCCATTTTCGAAATTGTTGGGACGAAGTGTAAATTGTGAATAAAATCAAAATGCAATGAGTTTCAGATCACATGACCCAGTATGCTATTTACAATAAAACATACCTAACATTTCTAATGTTGAAACTGAGACATTTTGCATTTTTATCCACTAAATGAGCTCATTTCAAATTTTCTGGCTACAACAGGTCTCAAAAAAGTTAGGACACAAGCAAATAAGGGGTGAAAAAGCAACTAATATATAAGAGAATCAGCTGAAAGAACATTTAGCAAGTAATTAAGTTAACTGGAATAAGGTGAGTAACATGATTGGCTATAAAAGGGATGTCTTAGAGAGGCTGAGTCCCTCAGAAGTAAAGATGGCCAGAGGCTCTCCAACCTGTGAAGGTTTGCGTAAAAACATTGCGGAATACTTTAAAAACAATGTTCCTAATTGTCAAACTGCAAAGGCTTTGAAGGTCTCATCATCAACAGTGCAAAACATTATCAATAAGATTCAAAGAAACTGGAAAAATCTCTGTGCGTAAGGGACAAGGCTGAAGACCTTTACTGGATGCCTGTGATCTTCGGGCCCTCAGACGCCACTGCATCACTCACCGGCATGATTCTGTCATTGACATTACTAAATGGGCCCAGGAATACTTCAAGAAACCACTGTCTGTAAACACAGTCCGCTGTGCCATCCTCAGATGCCACCTAAAACTCTATCATGCAAAAAGGAAGCCATTGCTGAGCATAATCCAGAAGCGCCGCTGTGTTCTGTGGGCCAAGGCTCATTTAAAATGGACTGTAGCAAAGTTGCAAACTGTCCTGCGGTCAGACGAGTCCAAATTTGACATTCTTGTTGGAAATCATGGGCGTCGTGTCCTCCGGGCTAAAGAGGAGAAAGACCATCCCCCCTGTTATCAGCGTTCAGTTCAAAAGCCAGCACCTCTGATGGTATGGGGATGCATTAGTGCATATGGTGTGGGACACGTGCATGTTTTAAAAAGCAGCATGAATGCTGAAAGGTATATCAAGGCTTTAGAGCAACATATGCTCCCCTCCAGATGACATCTATTCCAGGGAAGGCCTTGTGTATTTCAGCAGGACAACGCAAAACCACATACTGCAGCTATTTCAATGGCATGGCTTCATAGTTCAGCACACGGACTCTTTTACTGGCCTGCCTGTGGTCCTGATCTTTCACTGATTGAGAACATTTGGCACATAATTAAATGAAAAGTCTGTCAAAGGAACCCAAAACTCTCCAGCAGCTGGAAGCCTGTATTAATCAAGAGTGAGATCAAATTTCAATGGCTAAACTCAAGAAACTTGTCTCCTCAATGCCCAGACGCCTCCACTCTGTGTTAAAAAGAAGAGGGGATGCTACACCATGGTAAACAGGCCCCTGTCCCAACTTTTCTGAGAACTGTAGCAGCCACCAAATTTGAAATTTGTGGGTAAAATTGAAAAATTTCTCACTTTCAACATTTGCTATGTTATCTCTGTTCAATTGTGAATACTGGCTGGTGTGATTTGGTGTGACAGGCCATATTGACATGTCGCAGACATGGCAACAAATCATATAAATAATGATGGGAGCTACATAATAATGAACTGTGCAGTGCAGAATTCTGCACGTGTCCCTGCCAACGCCCATATACAAGCTGTGGCATACAGCCCAACTCAGGAAGTGCTACGGAGGCAGAATGTATTTCTAATGACTTAGGCCATGACTCCCTCTCTACAGTTAGTGAGGTACATCACTGCTGTGAACCTTATGCACCATCTCAGAGAATCAAAGTCTCAATTTCATTAAAAAGCATTAAAAAATCTGTCAGGGATCTTGAATGGTAGAGTAAAGAAAGCCCTTCTCAATCCCAAGGAAAGAGCTTATGGTACAAACGAACTAACAGGAACACCAGGTAACTTTCAGGGGAGCCCTCAAGGTCCTTTGGCCTCCTGGCATTAGAAACCTGCCTTGAGCCTGGTGTTTTTCAAAGTTCACATACTAACATACAAGAACTCTTTCAGCTGCCAACAGTGGTTGTAACATTGGAATTTTAACACTCGGTTCAAAACATTAAAATCACATTAATGTGATCTCTCGCGTTGCAGATTTAATCATGAAATTATTGAAAATGCAGCATTGATGTAAATACCATCCCTCAGACTGGCATGAATCTGAAATCAACGCAGTGACCAGATTACTGGGTGGGAGTTGCCAGGCAACAGCTGAAGATAAGGAGCTTTGGAAGGTTTAGTGTGAAAGGTACATGGACACATGTCCATTGTTTGCTTGACATTACCGGCTGCACATGCATCTCAGACACAGGCTGCACAACACAAGTACAGCCAACTAACTTTTCTTTTTTGCATCCCTGTCGCAAAGCCTGGCAGCCAAAGAGCTTATTTTTCTCACCCCTTTCTCTATCCCAGCTCCTCGCCCACAAATCCATCAGAGCAACCCAAAACTGAGGAGATTCCAAACTCCACTTACTGAGAAACAAAAATAGGTCAAAACCTGGTGTATGACTGGGCAGTTAATATTATCACAATTGCAAAGCTAATTTTCAGTAATGCCTTAATGGTAATGTCAATTTCGTGTTAGCACTGAGCTAACTCCATCACTCAGCTAGTCAGTCAGTCATGGGCATTTGCGGTTGCCCAGCTGGCTTGGCTGTTGGTCCAGCCAAAAAGGCATAGACATTTCCCTTACCTTCAGTGATGGAGCTTTTTCGACATTTATAAGGAACTCTTTTTGCTGAATTTTTTCTCATCTAAATAATGGACCTGTGGATCTACCCGTCCCTTTCTGCTATGACTGCGACTGTCTGAGACTGATGTCACTAAGAGGTGCTGTTTGAAGGAGGAATTACGGTGTGTACAGCCTCACAACACTCCTGTCTTTTCTTTTATTGGTTCCGCAGTGGAGTCGAGCTAAAAGCCAGAGAAGGCCGGGCCACAGTGCAAAGTACGGAGCTGTAATGAGCCCAATGAGATACTTTAACAGTAAAGATCTGTAAATCCCCAATGAAAGCAGACATGTCCAATCACTGACAGAAAACTGGAGACAGTAAGCAGCCATATTACCCGAATACTGCAGCACAGTGCTTAGGATTGTCGCCTTATAGCAAGAAGGTTGTGGGTTCGAATTCGGCCGGGGGCCTTTCTTTGTGGAGTCTGCATGTTATCCCGTGTTCGCATGGGTTTGCTCCGGGTACTCCGGTTTCCCCCACCCACAAAAACATGCATCACAGGAACACTCCTGCCTGTACCTCTGACCAAGGAGCTGACTTTAGGCCTGGAGTTAGTCCTGGGCGCTGCTCTGTGGCTGCCCACTGCTCCTAACTATAGGACGGGTCAAATACAGGGGACAAGTTACCCCACAGGGTTCAATAAAGTGTTTCTTGTCTTACTCCGCTTCCCCGATTTTCAAATCCCCATCACTAATGAAAATCCAGGCTGTGTCCCCACATCAATGACCACACATTAACCTGCACAAACGTTGGTGTAGCGAGACATGTGAGGACCCTGCATTGACTGGCATCCATCCTCACCCACACTTACGTACGTGCACAGACACTGACACTCACATATAATGCACACTACCATACGAATACAGGACGCTCAGTCACGTGCACACGTGGATGTGCACTTGCACGCCGATGAGTGCCGGAGACTCAATGGACGGAGAGCAGCAGACATGAAGAGGAATGATCCACCGTTTAAATCAGGGCTCTGGGGGGGGGGGGACTGAGGAGTGAATTCTGGGATTAGGAAGCAGATGTGGCCGTCGTCTGCTTCTCGCCGATGGGCTGGAGTCCAGAGCTGCGTGTGTCTCCATCTCTCTCTCTCTCTCTCGCTCTCAATCTCAAACCCAAGCGCGTTGAGGCACGCAAGCAGGGATTATGGTTTAATGCTAACGTGGCTTAAGACGGCAGTGGATACACAAAGTCGGAATTCTGCCTATTCTCATGATAGAAATGACTCGTGACCGTATTGGTACACAGGTGGTATGATGGTGAGGTTTCATGATATTTGCACATCATGACTAAATGATATATTTAATGAATACTATAACATACAGTGCATTATACCGTATATGGCATGTTGAGTATGTTGTTCATAGCCTACTGTCCGCTTATTATATGTTTACAATGAATGCATTATACTGAAAAAAACTGAATAATCTGTGGGGTGACAAATTAAAGGAAAAAATGAATAAATGCATGTACATGGGTCACTGCAGCTCAGTGCAGAGTTATCCTGCGTGATCACCTTTATATCCTATAATGAAGCATTCCTACCATGATGGGAGTAGTGTAGAGCACCAAAGTGATGACGTCACGCTGGCGTCGGAAGTAAAAGTTCCCATTCATTCTACCCATAGATGTTTTTTTCAGTTCACTTTTGAAGCACTTTCCGTTGTTTTTCCAGCCTCCATTGACTTCAAGATTTTATGTCATATTTCTGAATAACAAAAAAAATCGTTTTTCTTGACCAGAGTTAGCTACAATTTAAATCATTTTAATTTTTCGCCACCATGCTAATCCTATTTGTAGTCTAAAAACTACACGTCCCATGATCCTCCTGATTCCTGAGCAGAACGAGTTTAAAATGCATTACAAATTTCCTGCACCTTGCCAATTGCAATAGCTATTTGTTTGCTTAGCTTTAATTCGTCAGCTACTCTTCGCTCTACTTAGTTACTTGCTATATATCACGTTTTACAACTAGCGCCAATTAACTTTCATAGCAAAGCATCTTTGGCCATCGTTTGTTTGGTTAAAAACTCGCTAGCTAGCGAACAATCTAATCAGCTTCGTCAATGCATAACTGACCGAGCTACGTTGCGAATTCAGGTCTGTTTGCTTCTCTAACGCCAGTTAAGTGCCGAAATTATCACAATTCATTGTTTTTAGCCATCACCATTCACCATGTGAGGCAAGCCCAGCGAGCTAACTGACTTTTAGCGGGCTAACTTAGCCAGGGAGCTAGTTCACCGACTTCGGTGGCTGACTAATGTCATATTAGGTTGCAATATATAAAAGCCAACTCCCGAAATGTTCCCAGCTCGACGCTAGCTAAGTTGTCAAATAATGGCTATTCACCGTTTTTATTGACTTAACTTGCTTGCTAGCTAGGCTAGTGAACTAGCGATTTCGCTAGTTTAGCCATTTATAGTCGGTGAATTTTAAAGGTTGATAATGGAGAATGCGTATTAAAAGCTGTATTTTTTTCTCTCAAAAATAAGACATTCACGGTGCATTTAGAGGGGTGCAGAATAAAAGTAATTATTTTCCGTAAAAAATATATTTCTAGTCTGAAGTAAATAATTTTAAAATTTTGACGGGTTCGATTGTGACTTCCTGTTTACATCATACAAGCCAATAGTGGCTTAATGGGGCATTGCGGGTTGCCAAATACGGTCTCTATGCTCGGCAGAACTCGGCTGGCACTGGGTAAGATGATGGAGTCTGCAAGTCCTGCTGCAGCTGCTTCAGAGCCCCGACGAGCAGTGCGTTATCCGTCCCAGCAGCAGAGTGACCGGAGAAGGGCAAAGACGAGGGTCAATATCGGCGAAGCATTTGCTTGTTGGAGCATCACTTGGCATTGTGCAGGCTGATCGCTTGACACACTCGGCAACGAACCTGGCAACCCGACTGATTTAATAAATTTCTGTTGTTTTGATTACGATCTTGAGACACTTCATGTCGGTATGTGCTCATATTCCGTAATCAACCTTTCATGCAAGCTAGCTTGCTAAATGATAGTAAGTGACATTAACCATTTACTGTTTCTACTGATTTAGCAATGTGCACAAGATGTAACAAGCTCACTAGCTGGCTAGCTAGATGGTTCGCTAGCGTAGCTAAATTCTAGCTAGCTAAATGGCGAAATAACTCATTGTGATCCATTCATTTCTAGGCATGTAGATAGCTAACGATGGACTCCTCTGTGGTAACGGATACACGGGCATAGACAACGGCAATTTCAGGCACTGATCGGCTACCGTCGTTGTGTTGTGCACGTTTGCTGAAACTGAGGTAGCCCATTGGATGGGAACAAATCTTGGGGTACTCGCCCGCTTATGCAAAGGACATGCAGTTCGCAGAAGTGGACTACAAACTGGACTACAAGTGCAAAAGCATGTAATTTTTGGCAATAAACAAGGAATTTGACGTAATATTTTGTACCTGTATACCTCGTAGGTTAATCTCAGAGCGAGGCAGCTCATAAAATTAATACAAGTTCGTGCAATGCCAGAAGGTGTCCAAACCCCATTATAAATTCCCTTAGGGATTTTATTTCTGACGCCAGAAGCTAAGTAGCTGTGACGTCATCACTTTAGTACTCCATTTACCTGAATAATTATGGCCCAAACCCCACAGGACTCAAGGGGTCACTGAATGTTTTTTGGGTTAAAGTAAACCTAAGCTAATGCTAACGCCATCACAGTCCCCAGATCCCAAACCAGCTGAAATCAAGTGACAGTTTTTGAAGCGACGTCCATCACCAGCATCCAAACACCAAATCAGGGCATCTCTCCCAGAAGAAAGGAGATCCATCTCTCCAGCAAGTTTCTATATTTGTAGATGCTATGCTAAGGCACGTTGAAGCTAATCTGGCCAGTATAGTGTATATTCTATGTCATGTTTTATCTACATAATGTCAGTAATGTTTAGTGTGCATGTTTATGCAGTTTATCCATTCCCTCAATTGCTAAAAATATTACGTGACTGAATCATTCTTTTTTGATAGCATTATTATTCATTGGATCGGAACGTTGCGAGGCGTATTCCTAACCACATTACCGATGAAATGTCAGAGTCCGCTGTAGGTGCTGAATCCATGTAGCTAATGATACACATGCATTTGCCTCCATTCTTGCACCCCAGTGCTTATGATGGTTTGAAACGCCTAGAACGGATAATGTATATCAAAGATTCAAATTCTTTTATTGTACTCCAGGACAAAGTTAGGGATACACGTTCGTTCCACTGCTGTATCTGTAGATGTTTCTTGTAATCAAACTGCAGGTCGCATTTGTCAGAGAAATTTGATTTCTACAAAACCCAAAACCAGTGAAGTTGGCACGTTGTGTAAATCGTAAATAAAAACAGAATACAATGATTTGCAAATCCTTTTCAACCTACAAAACCCAAAACCAGTGAAGTTGGCACGTTATGTGAATCGTAGATAAAAACAGAATACAATGATTTGCAAATCCTTTTCAACTTATATTCAATTGAATACACTGCAAAGACAAGATGTTTAATGTTCAAACTGAGACACTTTTTTTTTTTTTTGCAAATAATCATTAACTTAGAATTTAAAGGCAGCAACACATTGCAAAAAAGTTGGCACTTGGGCCTTTTTACCACTGTGTTACATCGCCTTTCCTTTTAACGACACTCAGTAAACGTTTTGGAACTGAGGAGACCAATTTTTGAAGCTTTTCAGGTGGAACTCTTTCCCATTCTTGCTTGATGTACAGCTTAAGTTGTTCAACAGTCCGGGGTCTCTGTTGTCGTATTTTACGCTTTGTAATGCGCCACACATTTTCAATGGGAGACAGGTCTGGACTACAGGAAGGCCAGTCTAGTACCCGCACTCTTTTACTACGGAGCCATGCTGTTGTAACACGTGCAGAATGTGGCTTGGCATCGACTTGCTGAAATAAGCAGGGGCGTCCATGAAAAAGACGTTGCTTGGATGGCAACATATGTTGCTCCAAAACCTGTATGTACCCTTCAGCATTAATGGTGCCTTCACATATGTGTAAGTTGCCCATGCCTTGGGCACTAATACACCCCCATACCATCACAGATGTTGGCTTTCGAACTTTGCGCCTATAACAGTCAGGGTGGTTCTTTTCCTCTTTGGTCCGGAGGAAACGATGTCCACAGTTTCCAAAAACAATTTGAAATGTGGACTCGTCAGACCACAGAACACTTTTCCACTTTGCATCAGTCCATCTAAGATGAGCTTGGGCCCAGCGAAGCCGGCGGCGTTTCTGGGTGCTGTTGATAAATGGCTTTAGCTTTGCATTGTAGAGTTTTAACTTGCACTTGCAGATGTAGCGATGAACTGTAGTTACTGACAGTTGTTTTCTGAAGTGTTCCTGAGCCCATGTGGTGATGTCCTTTGCACACTGATGTCGGTTTTTGATGCAGTACCGCCTGAAGGATCGAAAGTCACGGGTATTCAATGTTGGTTTTCGGCCTTGTCGCATACGTGCTGTGATTTCTCCAGATTCTCTAAACCTTTTGATGATATTACGGACCGTAGATGATGAAATCCCTAAATTTCTTGCAATAGCTTGTTGAGGAATGTTGTTTTTAAACTGTTCGACAATCAGCTCACGCATTTGTTCCCTAAGTGGTGACCCTCGCCCCATCCTTGTTTGTGAATGACTGAGCATTTCAGGGAAGCTGCTTTTGTACCCAATCATGGCACCCACCTGTTCCCAATTAGCCCGTTCACCTGTGGTATGTTCTAAATAAGTGTTTGATGAGCATTCCTCAACTCTCTCAGTCTTTTTTGCCACTTGTGCCAGCTTTTTTGAAACATGTTGCAGGCATCAAATTCCAAATGAGCTAATATACTCAGCAACAAAAGTTTCTGTGACACCATTTATGTGTATGTTATAAATGACACGCAAAGATCTCAATGCAATCAATATGTTTATTTAACAGGAGAAACACTGACTTTTCAGTGCCAACGTCACTCAAAACGAAAAATGTCATTTTCATGCGTCATGAAGCACTTGTCTGACGTCTAACCAATTGTGACCTTCACACTTCAATACCGGGTGTGACTTCCCTCGTGCCATGATGCAAGCAACGCATCTCCGGCGCATGGACCGAATCAGATGTGCCAGAAATTGCTGTGGGATGTCATTCCAAATCTGACGTAAACGTTGTCGCAATTCCTGGAGTGTAGCTGGCGGGTTATCCAACCGCCGCAAACGTCGATCCATCTCGTCCCAAAGATGCTCGATTGGGGACATGTCTGGGGATCTGGCTGGCCATGGCAGGACATTGACATGTTGTTGCATCAGATACTGCTGTACAATCCTTGCAACGTGTGGTCTGGCGTTATCATGTTGCAGCGTTATTCCGGGACCATGTTGCATCAAAAACGGTACCACCAATGGCCGTAGCACTTCATCGCGATATGTTTGACCTGTCAGATTTCCATCAATAACAAGCAAATCTGTTCTGTTTCTAGCCGTGATCCCTCCCCAAATCATGACACTACCACCTCCAAAACGATCAAATTCCTGAACACAGTTGTTGGCATAACGTTCTCCACGTCGACGGTATACACGTAAACGACCATCACATCGGTTAAGCATGAATCTTGATTCATCAGTGAAGAGTACAAGATCCCACTGACGTTGGATCCACCGTCGATGTTGTTGTGCCCACTGTAGACGCAGTCGTCGGTGTTGTACTGTGAGTATTGGACGTCTTGCTGGCCGACGTGGGACAATGCCAAAATGACGGAGACGGCGACGGATTGTCTGTGCAGACAGTCGCCTCAAACCAGGTATCGTTCTTGCAGTTATGGTTGCAGGTTGGAATCGATTTCGGAGATGGGTTGTTCGAATCCAGTTGTCCTGTCTGGGAGTGGTTACTTGTGGACGGCCGCTGCGAGGACGGTCTCTGACATGTCTTGTCTGCTGATGACGCTGCCATAAGTTCCAAATGGTGTTTCGGTGGACATTCAGGCGATGAACCTCTGCGAGGTTCCGGATTCAATCATCCCAATGGCCCTCCACCGATCATTTCAGACAGTCTTGGCATTTAGAGGGTAGAGTTCCTGATCCGAAATGGCTGTGTTTTCGATAAGTGATGCTTCCGTCGTTCATCAGGCACAATGTGAACATTCCAAAAATTCTCCTCTTTTATTGCCATCCACAAGCATGATTTACGCACATTTTCATGTGCAAAGTCATTTTCTCGCATTTTCATGATTTCCATTTCAATGTTGTGTTTACGTGTACTGTTTCAGTCTGATATCACCATGTATGACAATTTCATAATTGCGTTATGAAAAATAATTAACAATATTGGTGTCACAGAAACTTTTGTTGCTGAGTATATTTGCAAAAAATTACAAAGTTTACCTGTTCGAACATTAAGTAACTTGTCTTTGCAGTGTATTCAATTGAATATACGTTGAAAAGGATTTGCAAATCATTGTATTCTGTTTTTATCTACGATTTACATAACGTGCCGACTTCACTGGTTTTGTGTTTTGTAGTTGGCGTAGGCACTTACTATGGTGAGGTCTGAACGCCTATCAATTTTAGTCAAAATCAGGTAAATATACTTAAGTCACGTTAATTAAGGGTCTATATTGCACAAAACCACACAAAATTGGCCACATTACACTGACTGTCACATTTAGAGCTCAGGATTTGTTATGTGAACTGATTTGAAATCATACAAAGAGTTTGTTTCCAAATTGCTTTTTTTACTCATTTTGTGTAAATCAGATTTTTCTATGTTGGCGCCTGAAAAAATATACCGTATGGTATGAGTTTCTAAAACTGATTTTTGTACCATATGTAAAAAACAAAGGGCTATCGCTCTATGGTATTATCTCAATTTTTGTCATTTTGGCACTTATTGCATTTTGGAAACAAACCTTTCATATGTTGCGCATCAGTTTGTGACCTTGGTCACAATGGTAAAGCAGTGTGTCTTAGTTACTGCACAAGGCACTGAGTATTGCCTTCTGCATCCACATCAGCACCAGATGGACCTGCATTATTCTTCCGAAATTACTCCATTATGGGCGAGACTTAAACTGACTGCATTGATTGCTCAACCAATATCTTATGAGATACACGAAATCACACTATACTGTATATGACCACATTTAAATGTTAAATCTGTGTCATGCACAAATAGGAATGTACATATGGTCGATAAATAAGTGACTTTATACCTCAGGATCAAGGGTAAATTATGTTCATTCTATATTGCTTGGGTGACAAAGTTATACTTGCATCTGGGGAAACATGTTGGTCCTGGGCAGCTAAACTGCATAATTATAGTGTATACTCAATGTCATCTAAATTGTATATTGTGTATAATGCATGTGCAGTGAGTAATGTGTGCCCTCTGTAGTGTATAATGAGCATAGTGCATATGGAAATGCAGCATATTGGGTACGCTGTATATAGTATATAATGTATATGGTATATATTGTATACTCTGTAGAGAATGTTCATGGTGTATAATGTATATGCAGTGTATCGTGTATACTAAGTGCAGTGTACAATATATATAGTGTATAATGTATATGAGGTGTATAGTGTATACTCTGTTATGTGTAATGTATGTGATGTATGATGTACATGCAGTGTAAAGTGTATACTCTATAGTATGTAATGTATACAGTGTTTAATTACATTAATGTATATTGGGTGTATGATTTATATACAGTGTATAGAGTATACCCAGCAGTGTATATTGCTTAAGGGGTATAATATATATACAGAGTATAGAGTACACTCTATAATGTATACTGACCAAAACTTCCAACGCAACACATACAATTTTGAAATATTTAGTGTACATAAACTGGGATATTGGTTTTGAGCCAGTGGTATGCTCACTGGCAGAATGTCGCAAAGGCGGGTTGCAAGGAACCTGGGCATCCACGTGTCGACCATATCGCGTCTCTGGAGCCGGTATAATGACACAGGAAGCACCGGTGATCGACCACGTGCCCCCAGACCACGTGTCACAACCCCTCAGCAGGATTACCATATTCGCCTCCAGCACCTGCACAATCGCTTCCTGCCAGCAACAGTCACTGCTGCTCAGACCAGAGGTTGTCACCAGAACTGGAGTAGCGACCAAACCGTACGCAACTGCCTGCGTGAAGCCGACTTGCACAACCGATGTCCCTGCCGTGGTTTGGTGTGGACTCCTGCTCGTCACGGCGTTCGTCTGCGATGGTCAAGGGCACATTTGAGTTGGAATGCTCTCAGGTGGAACAGGTTGCTCTTCTCCTATGAATCGAGGTTCAAGTTCAGTGTGTCTGACGGAAGACTGCATTTATGGTGCAGGCGACGGGAACATTATACTGACGCTACCATTCTGCAGTGTGACCACTGAGGTGGACCCAGTGTGATGGTTTGGGCTGGAATAAGCAGTAGACACAAGACAGACCTCATTTTCATCGATGGAAGCCTGAGTGCGGCCCGTTACCATGACGACATCCTTACCCCGGTCGCAGTTCCACTTGTCCATCGCTATCGCTTAACGGTGCAACAGGATAACGCAAGATCGCATGTTTCCAGAGTCTGTCAGGACTACCTCAGGCGGAATAATGTTCAGTGTCTTGATTGGCCTGCGTATTCCCCAGATTTAAACCCTATAGAACATCTATGGGATATTCTGGATCGCCGGGTGAGAAGACGTGATCCAGAACCAGCCACAGTCCAACAGTTGCGTCAAGCACTCCAGGAGGAATGGGACCGCATCACACAGGCTGAAATTCGGCATTTGATTGACTCCATGCATCACAGAATCCAGGCTGTGTGTGACGCCAGCAGAGGCCATACAAGATACTGACTTCGGTGATCCAGAATTGCGCCTTTAACTGATGCAATGAATTGGAAACCAGGAAAAATCTGTTCTTCATTCCTGACTCTAAAACTGTGTTTTTGATTTGAATCTTAATATTTGTTATGTATTGTTAAATTTATCTTAAGAAAATGATGTGTTGCAATAAACCTGAGTGTTGCGTTGGAAGTTTTGGTCCGTGTATAATGCATAAGGGGTATTATATATATACAGTGTATAGAGTATACTCCAGTGTATAATGCATAAGGGGTATAATATACATACGGAGCATAGAGTGTACTCTGTAGTGCATAATGCATAAGGGGTATAATATACATACGGAGTATCGAGTATACCCTGTAGCGTATAATGCACATGGTGTATAATGTATATACAGTGTATAGTTTACATACGAGCTGAGTCTGAGCGAAGCCCTGCCGGAGGAAGATGCAGGCCGGCCCTACGATGTTGTGTAGCACGGTGCAGTTCTGGACGAGAGCGCACAGCGGCTCGCTGAACTCCCGATCGCTCCCTGAGTCATCCGGGGGCCCCTCCTCTCCACTCAGCTCAGCGTCGTCTAGGCCCCGGGCCCTGCAAGGGCCCCGTGATACCGCCGCCGTCAGAGGCACTTCACTTCCCTCCCGAACCACTCCCCCCTGTAGGGGCGGTGACACAGACTAATCACAGGGCCAGAGAGTACACGAATACAGAAGAAAGAACACAGGACTCTGGCCTACAGACCAATCACAGGGCCAGAGAGAACACAAATACAGAAGGAAGAACACAGGACCCTGGCATACAGACCAATCACAGGGCCAGAGAGAACACAAATACAGAAGGAAGAACACAGGACTCTGCCAAACTCAGACTACTCTGATTCAATGATGTAATTCAAATGAATTTTTGTTCTTGAATTGATTGATCTTGCCTGATGCAACTGATCCATCTCAAGGCTGTTTTATACTTGTAAGACATGTCTGTAGACAGTGACAACATTTCTGTAGACAATGTATATGTCTGTAGACAGTGACAACATCTGTAGACAGTGTATGACATGTCTATAGACAGTAAAGACATTTCTGTAGACAGTGTATGATGTCTGAAAACAATGTACGACATGTCTGTAGACAGCGTGTGACATGTCTGTAGACAGTGTATGACATGTCTAGACAGTGACGACGTCTGTAGACAGTGACGACATATCTGTAGACAGTGTGACATGTCTGTACACAGTGACAACATGTCTGTAGACTGTGTAGGACATGCCTGTAGACAGTGACGACATGTCTGTAGACAGTATGACATGTCTGTACACAGTGACGACATGTCTGTAGACAGTGTATGACGTTTGTAGACAGTGACGACATGTCTGTAGACAGTGTATGATGTCTGTAGACAGTGTCTGACAGCCCTCGCAATGCTACAGTGGCAGAAAAAAGTGTTTTAACATAGTGCCGTCGAACTGTTGATTGTCTGCAATGACACAGAGGCTGTCAAATATTTTAATTGGCTGGATGGACTAAGAGTTTGGTGGTTATCATAGATATGTAAACTCGGTACAGTGGTGTTCAGAACAATGATAGGTTAGTTATATATATTTTTAAAAAACACAGATGATTTACAGTCAGTGATGACTTATTACTTGTGAATGTTTAAGGAGAGATTAAATTGTCTGCCATTTAAAGTGAGTTAAATACATAAAATATTAAAATATACAGGTGCTGGTCAACGAATTAGAATAATTTGAAATAGTGCAATCTTTACATTTTTTTAATGCATTTTTTGTGCAGAAAGCAAATCAGGTGTTCACCGCGACTGTCCTACTTGTTAGAGTAATCACAGAACTCGCTACCCGTAAAAAATTTGCTCAGCTGTGCTTTCCAAAAGGCCCATTTAGGCCATTTAACTGTGACACTGTTGTTTTATTGAATTGGAATAATTCATAAGTCATTTCATTGAATTAGAATAAGTGCTTGAATGTCTGTTTTCTGTGAAGAGTGTGCACTGTGCAGTATGAAGTCAGGGTTGAGTAGAATTTCTAAGTTGTAAAATCAATCATGGGTCAGCAGCGCGACCTCTCAACCGGAATAGTGGCTCAAATTCAACCCTTCGCCAACAAGGCTTGACCCAAACTAAAATTGCTGAGCAGCTCGGCATCAGCCAGTCTTCCGTCTGCAAAGCTCTCAAGAAAGACTGGAGCAAGCACACTAACTGTTCCGGCGTCCAAAAAACTTCTGCTTGCGACAACAAGCAGCTGAGAAAGATCGCAGTCAGCAACTGGTTCAAGTCCACTTCCGAGCTCAGCGACTTGTGGAACGAGCAGACCAGCACTAACGTCTCGAGATTAACCACTTACCGTCGTCTGCGCGAACTCGGCTTCAAATCTCGCGTTCCAGCAGTAAAACCAATGCTGAACAAGAAACAAATGGAGAAACGGCTGAAGTGGGCCAAAGAACACGGCGAATGGACTGCTGAAGACTGACAGAAAGTGGTCTTCAGTGACGAATTACGCTTTTGCATCTCCTTCGGTGACCAAGGTCCTCCTGTCTGGCGTCGTGGTGGCGAAACCTACAACCACGAGGCCGTGAAAAGATCCGTCAAGTTTCCCCAGAGCGTTATGGTCTGGGTATGCATGTCCGCTCGGGGTGTAGGGAAACTCTGCTTCCTCAAGAAGACTGTCAATGTTTCCGTATACCAACATGTTCTGGAAACGTTCCTGATTCCGATTGTTGAGGAACAGTTCGGCGAAGAAGACCTCATATTTCAACAGGATCTTGCACCGGCTCATGCGTCAAAGTCGACTAAAGATTGGTTGGCCGAAAAACAGCTTGAAGTTTTGGCATGGCCGGCCAACTAGCCTGACCTCAATGTCATTGAAAACCTTTGGGCCATCGTCAAGCGGAAAATTTGCGACAGAAGGCCGACTACGCTGGACCAACTGAAGCAGAACATCGCCACAGCCTGGGAAGCAATGAGTGCAGAAACTTGCGACAAGCTGGTCAAATCGATGCCGCGGAGACTTCAGGCAGTCATACAAGCCAAGGGGGCAGCCACAAAATACTGAGAAAGTGATGATTCTAATTATAATAAAAATTATTCTAATTCAGTGGAACAGTTTCTCCATAATTCTAATTCAATAAAACAACAGTGTCACAGTTAAATGGCCTAAATGGGCCTTTTGGAAAGCTCAGCTGAGCAAATTTTTTACAGGTAGCGAGTTCTGTGATTACTCTAACAAGTAGGACAGGCGCGGTGAACACCTGATTTGCTTTCTGCACAAAAAATGCATTTGAAAATTTTACTATTGCACCATTTCAAATTATTCTAATTCGTTGACCAGCACCTGTACAGTATAGAAACAAAAAAACTGCCGAAAACAAAGACACGTTTGTTCTTATTCTGTCGCAGTAAACAGTAGGTATGAGGTGTTTCATGAGACACGAGAAATGAAAACGTGAGGCTTACCGTTTTCATTTTGTTTCTCATTGACGGCTTCGTGCAATTTCCCATTCCCTTCCTCGATGCCTTTGGACAGACCCCCTCGTGCACTCCTCCTCTCTCACGCTCTCACCCCTTCTCACTCTTCTTTATCTCTTTCTCCCTCCTTCTATCCTTTCCTCACATAACACTCATTTGGCTGGAAACTTCTAATCCTCCACTCAGGTCTCCATTTATGCTCACAGGTCTGTGATCCTAATTAGCTGTGGCACTAATTGCTGCAATACTAACGAGGTAAGTGACAATACGTCACCGTGGGAACTGTGCCTGCTCAGAGCACACGAGAAACAGTCCTGTTTCAGATTCCTACCAAAACCCAGGAGCCAATAGCGCGAGAGGAATCCGTCTCATGCACATCCAGAAACGACATTATCCAATAGCGTGTGAGCAGCTGGTCTTACAGACATTCCATGACAGCATCAGCCAATAGCTCAAGGGCAACTGGTGTCACGGACGTGTGTCTGTAACTGGGCTGATGATCACTGTAACATCTTCCTGTCCTCTCCCAAACCCCCGATCTCTGGTTTCACAAATCAGCACAGTGTTCGCCCTCAACCCCTGCCAGCCCCTCTCCTTCAATCGCTCTGTCAATCTCAACTCTTATCCCCCTCTCTCAATCTCTCTCTCTCTCTCCCTCTCTCCCTCATTGGCTGTTTAACTCATCTGCCGCAGTCATTATGCAGACTGTGTTCTCCTCGTCTCCACTATGATTTATGTGAATTAGAGAGATAGCCAGAGACAGGGAGAGACAGAGGCGGAGACAGAATTAGAAAAACGAGAAACCTTTTTAATCCCTTGCATATCAGATTAAAGGGGGAGAGAGAGAGAGAGAGAGAGAGAGAGAGGGCGAGAGAGAGAGAGAGCACGTGACTGATAAAGATGAAGTATGAAGGCAGGAATGATCGGTGCTGAGAGAGCGAGCGTAAATGAGAGGAATGTGGACCATAAGGACAGAAGGTCATTACTGAGGGCACAAGCGGATTGAGAGGAAACTGTATGATGTTAGAAAGACACGAAACATCCAAGAAAATAAACATTGAATAGAAACTGGAAGTGAGTAAGGAGTAAAATTTGGGGGAGAGTGAGTGTAGGTCCAACCATATGCATTTTACACCAAATCCACCAATCAGAGTCTCCTTTCACACACAATCAACCAATTACGTCCAGCTTTCACACTAAGTCCACCAATCACCAGGGACTGTGGAGCGTTCAAATTTTTGGGGGGGCCGACTCTTCCACTTGATATTGACCGCAGAGCCCCCTCTGGACGGTCTGGAGGGGTTTTCCCCCCCAGAACATTCTGAAAATTTGGTAGCCATAGAAGGCATATAAAACCCTTTTCTGAGAGGAATAACAGTCGAGAAACATGCATCGAGATCTCATAAAAGGGCACGACTGGCAAAATGAGGGTCACCAATGTTGATACGACTGGAAAAATGAACTATGTACCATAAGACTATCAACAATCTGAACAAGCTTTAATGCGAGACAACCAGATCTGGTCCACTCAGTCGTGTATTATAAAAGTTTGCACAGGATAGAGGATATTGTAATCAATTCACAGTTCACACCCACAAAATACAATTAGATAGCGCTTGCCTTGCATAAAGTGCTTGATAAACTGGCGCATTATGCCTGATTCAGGTAATTGCTAGAAGAAAATCATATTTACATACAACCCCAATTCTGAAATAGTTGGGACAAGGTGTAAATTATGAATAAAATCAAAATGCAATGACTTTCATATCACATGAGCCAATATGTTATTTGCAATAGAATATAGATAAAATTTCTAATGTTGAAACTGAGACATTTTACATTTTTATCCACAAAATGAGCTTATTTCAAAATTTCTGGCTGCAACAGGTCTCAAAAAAGTTGGGACACCGGTAAAGAAAAAGGGCTGAAAAAGCAATTAATATATAAGAGAATCAGCTGAAAGAACATTTAGCGAGTAATTAATTTAACTGGCATCAGGTGTATAACATGATTGGCTATAAAAGGGATGTCTTAGAGAGGCTGAGTCTCTCAGAAGTAAAGATGGCCAGAGGCTCTCCAACCTGTGAAAGCTTGCGTAAAAAAATTATGGGATATTTTAAAATAATGTTCGTCAACGTCAAATTGCAAAGGCTTTGAAGGTCTCATCATCGACAGTGCATAACATCATCAAAAGACTCAGAGAAACTGGGAAAATCTCTGTGTGTAAGGGACAAGACCGAAGACCTTTACTGGATGCCCGTGATCTTCAGGCCCTCAGACCCTACTGCATCACTCACTGGCATGATTCTGTCATCGACATTACTAAATGGTCCCAGGAATACTTAAAAAAACCACTGACTGTAAGCACTCTCCGCCATACCATCCATAGATGCCACCTAAAACTCTATCATGCAAAAATAACTCCACTATTGTGTTTTCATTCTGCCTTGTTGTCATGTTTATTTTCGGGTTCTGTGTTCATGATTTTGTCTTTTATTTATTCTTTCAGGTTATTGTAATAATCAGGTTTTGGTTCATTCCATGTCTCAGTTCCATTGCACTTGTCTCCCCCGTCATGTCTTTAATATGTAAAGTTGCACCGCTACTAATCTAGACTAATTACCTCTCCGCGATCGCCCTGTTCTAATCTCCGCCTCTTCCTGAGCCAAAGTCAAAAGAAAAACAACCCCAGCAATTATTTATACAAGAAAAAGCAGCCAGGGACTCGGACTCCAGTCGCCTGCATCGCAGCTATACATCCTTACCACTAGGCAATACCACTGAGCAGTTGTTTCAGCGACAAATTGCCGATATAAAGAATGAGTCAAGAAAACAAGTCACTCACGTTGTTAGTACTGTTGTGCCCTCAGTATTCATGCATTTTTGTCAGAAAACGACTTTGAAAATGATTTTTGAATATTTCGCGGATAATTATACTGAAAATACCACAAACAAACCTGGTAAGTGTGTATATTATCGCGCTATTTAAGTACATTCGAATGGCCCATGGACACAGTTTGACGCACTGGGAATGCAAGGCTCTAGCTCATGCTAGCTTTGTGCGATAATGCTGGTTTAGGGCTCGTTGGAAAGGTATGAAGCCATATAATTAAATGGCTACTGGTAAAGTCTTACTGACAACATCACTGAACACAGAGAGGAAAATACATAGGAAGAGCTGAGATCTTTGAAGCAGTGCTCAAGAAGAAAAACATGCTTAATTTAGATTCGCAGATCTAGTTTTGTTATAACACAGACATGTTGAACTAACAATAATAAGCCTGGATTAACCCTCAAAAAGTTTTTTTATTATAAAATATCAAAGCTAAGAAATTTCTTTGTTCATCTCTGTAGACTGTGAAGTGTATGCCTGCTTTATTGGCCTACCCGAGGATACAACCAATGACAGTCTATCGGAGGTTTAGGCAAGCCAGATACGTTGGCTACATCAATAATACTTTATTATATCGCTAAATGATTTCAACGCCTAAGCAATAGCCCTACAACAGCCCTGAGCAATAGCCCTCGGGTAAATTAGTCGGTCACTAATGCACTTACATTTCAGGATTGTTTTTAAACAATATGCGCTAAGATACTTCTGGGGGGGTTATACTACGAAGCTGGCTTTGTGATTAAGCCTGACTTCAACACTTCGTAAAACCAGGAACCTCCTCAAATCTGGAACATGGACTAAAGTAAAAGGAGCTGCTCCGGGTTTTACTTTAGCTTAAAGTCAGACTTAGTCACAAAGCCAGCTTCGTAGTGTATCCCCCGGGTGGCAGAACGTGAGCGGCTTCCCATTGACCTGAAGAGATCCAGCCGGGGAAGTCTGTCTTAAATTCATAAGTTTGGGGTTTATGACTTGATATTTTGTAAACAATAAATGTTGGCTGTAAAATCTGAAAACATAGATTTTGTAACCAGAAAATACATCTTTGGTGATATACGATGTATCTACCAGCCACCCACCTGTGTTAGCAACCAACATCCGACAAAGTGCTGTTATGAGCACAGCTTGCAACGCATATCGGCGGTAAGTGTAGCCTGCTTTTGCCCTATGGCTTTTGCTGCTAATGTGACCGCAGAGCCCCCCTGGTGACAATATTCTCTGGTGACAGCTATAACAGCATCCGTCGAGGAAAAAGCACATAATTGTTTATTTTTAACAATATTAAAATGTTGGTGAGAAAGGTGACCAAATAAATTTTCTCGCTGAGCTGTTAACTAGACAAGAACACAAATGTCTGAAACTGCAGATTCAGCTTACTGTGTCCTCACGTTCTTGGAAGTTTGTACTCCCGTTCTCAACTTTTCAAGTTTGAACTCAAATACGGGAGTCCGTGAGAAATGGCAGTGCTTATGCTAGCTAGCACTTGTCCAGCTGTAAAGAAATACCCACAACTAGTCTACACAGCTGATGGCTTAGAACTAGCTGTCACCACATTGAATTGGCCCCATCGATATTCTTTCCCCTTGACACAATACAAGATAAAATTAAATGTGTCAATGTAATGGCAAAAATAACAGCTGTAACACACTGAAAGCTTACAGTCTTTTTTTAATGTAGTGCAAGCAAACAAATTTTTGACTAACGTTTCGCTAAGAACTCTTCGGCTTTTGCCACCCAGAAGAACGTTTATTACTGCATCATGGTGCATACTGCATACTGAGACGTCATGGTAAATTGTCGTATGTCACGACTTTCTAGTGCGCCGTCTTCGCGCCAGGGCAGGTTGATTTTACGGTGACAATGGCGAATCTGCGGTCCCTGATCACATCCTCGTTTCACACTCATCTGCTGATCACACACTTCTTTCAAACCTAATTCACATATCACATTGGCCTCCTTTTACCGAAATGAGTCCCATGTATGCATGCCACATATGTGATCCTATTAAATACTCTATGTCTCCTTTGACACTAATCCACCAATCCTTTTGTGTCCTGTCAATCACTCATTCCCCTCTTCCTTGGTAAGATTTTGTACAATGAAAAATTGTTCATTTAAGTCATTGTAACTCACAAATTGATTTTGTATTTTAACAAATCCATGAGTAGAATATGTTTTAAGCGGGGGGCATAGTGACGTCATGGTAAGCACAGGAACCTTGCTGTATGGGGATTTGAATCATGGCCTCCACCGTGAAACACATGCTCTATAGGAACACTCCCACCAGTGTCTCTGACCAAGGCTCTGGCTTTAGAAAGACATGCTCTATAGGAACACTCCTACCAGTGTCCCTGACCAAGGCTCTGGCTTTAGAAAGACATGCTCTATAGGAACACTCCTACCAGTGTCCCTGATCAAGGCTCTGGCTTTAGAAAGACATGTTCTATAGGAACACTCCTACCAGTGTCCCTGACCATGACTTTGGCTTTAGAAAGACATGCTCTATATGAACACTCCTACCAGTGTCCCTGACCAAGGCTCTGGCTTTAGAAAGACATGCTCTAAAGTAACAGTCCTACCAGTGTCCCTTACCAAGGCTCTGGCTTTAGAAAGACATGCTCTACATGAACACTCCTACCAGTGTCCCTGACCAAGGCTCTGGCTTTAGAAAGACATGCTCTAAAGTAACAGTCCTACGCATGAATCGCGCATGAACCACGCATGTATCACTTACAATCACTGACATATCGCGCACGTCGACGCATAATAGCAAACACGGTGCAGTATTCCACGAACATTCGACGCACGCCCGACGCATGAATCACCGGCGGAGCACGCACGAAAAACGCACCTTCGGCGTCACTATCGCTTCGGTTCAGCGCATATAAAAAGCGGTGAACGACGGGAGTTCCTCAGTACCTTTCGCCAATCAAGAACACTTCAAGAGATGCCACCCAGGAAAGCTCTGAAGGCTGCTGAAAAACCTGCTGCTGGTGCTGCTGCTAGGAGGTCCCGTAGGTCTGGAATGGCAAAAGTGCCCGAAATGGCTGCTTTTATATGCCAAAATACATACGTGAGTTGTCAGTGGTTCGTCAGTGGAACATCAGTGAATCATCAGTTTTCTGTCAGTCAGTCGTGCGTCGGAAATGCGTCACTCGTCAGTGGATGTGCGTCGTTATGCGTTTTCCGTCAGTGATATGTCAGTTATTCGTCAGTTTTATAATTGATTGTCAGTGGATGTCAGTGGAATGAACGTGATACGTGCGCGTTTCATGCGTGATATGAACGTGGGGCATCAGTGGACGGACGTGGACGTGCGCGGATTCAAACCAGTTCTGACGCATAAGCACTGACGGCCGACGAGTGTCCCGCGCATAGTTACGCATACTCGACGCAGAAACTACGCATGCCGACTCATGAATTACGCACACCAACGCACAGTTGTGCGTCGGAAAATTTTTGAACCGTTCAAAACTCAAAATCACGCACAAACCGCCTTCGACGCACATCCACTTACAATCACTGACAGTCCACGTTCGTTCCACCTACGAATTACGCATACGACGTACGCTCCGCGCAGAAACGAAAATCTGTGCATAATTCATGCGTAATTCATGCGTTTTCGCTGTGTGACTGGGCCTTAAGGCTCTGGCTTTAGAAAGACGTGCTCTATAGGAACACTCCTACCAGTGTCCCTGACCAAGGCTCTGGCTTTAGAAAGACATGCTCTATAGGAACACTCGTATCAGTGTCCCTGACCAAGGAATTGGCTTCAGAACTGGAGTTATTCCTTGAGCGCTGCCCACTGCTCCTCAGTATCAAGGATGGGTCAAATTAAGATGATGAATTACCCCACAGGATTCAGTAAAGAACATCTCATCTCATCTAAATCTCATCTACTGTCAGGGTTTTGGTTGCGAGACCACGTGACCAGCATGGAGGACAGGTAAGTGAGAACTGGACTCAAGTGCAAGGATGGACAAGGTTGTATGTTTATTTATGCCTGCCGTGCAAGCAGGAGGCATACGCACAAAAGATACAAACAAAAGAGGAATCGAGGTTCCAAAAAGAGTACAAACTATGGCAATACAAATAACAGGCTAAGATAATAGCAACACTATGAGAAATGGTTAACGAAACAGGAAGCGAGGTTCCTCTTAACCCCTTCAGACCCTGTGTCCATTACAATGGACGTCACATGACAACTGTTTTTTTTTTTTGCAACATTTAACACCACCTAAGTCCTCAAGACCATTTGAGTGGATGTTTAGCAACCAATCAAACAGCAGTATAGGTATCCTTGTGGCCATTTTTATAAAATAAAACACACTGAAGAGAGGCATGGCAGGACTTCACTCCACACGACGAAGTAAGGACTATTTTCAACAGTTTTATTCACATTTATAGATATTTGGGCAAAGGTATCATACTTCTAAAACAATATTGACAGATGGAATGTTTGAATTAAAGCATAATATCAAATGTTTAACAGCAAGTTTTTACTCAGGATTTTTTCAAATGTTGCTGTCCATTTGAATGGACAGTGGGTCTGAAACTATGTCATTGAACTCAATTCTACACGAGGGAAGAATGAATTTGTCACTATAAAAATAGCACATCATATAGTTGGGAAAAAAGGGATTGCTGTATTTTTCACAACCTTGGAACATAATTCAGGTCTGAAGGGGTTAAGTAAAGAAGTGCTGGAACTACGCAGCACTATAATCAATGGCTTAGATTTATAATAACAAACACGCAGATACGGGTAAGTCAGTGAGGTAGCACTGGCGTGTGGCTTAGGCGACTTAGCTTAGAAAGAGTGTGAAGCTCTGACTTTTATCTCCGCTGCTCCCACTAAGCAGCAATGAGAAAC
Source organism: Gymnothorax reevesii (assembly GCA_029721435.1). Taxonomy (NCBI): domain Eukaryota; kingdom Metazoa; phylum Chordata; class Actinopteri; order Anguilliformes; family Muraenidae; genus Gymnothorax; species Gymnothorax reevesii. Next base: position 10,613,473 of record CM056579.1, on the reverse strand, counting down.
AGATGAGTCAAGTTGACTGTTGAGTGGAGGTCTGGTTCAGGTTTTAATCGGCCGGTGCGCTGGATCGCAGGAGGCGAGTCCTGACACCCTGTAATGTGAATATAGGCCACTAGATGGCAGTATTTACCTTTTTTTTGTTAAGCTCAGACTGGAGTCATGTTTAGACATGTCCTGGACATGTCTGGGGCAAGTCTCAGAAAATTAAAAAAAAGAGGTCTAAATGTGGGTGGGGTCTGCAAAAGAGTATATAAGGAAAAGAATTGAGACAGTAAAGTAGGAGGAGAAATTGCAAGAAGATGACCAGACCTGCCATTCTGTTCAAGACCTGTGACGTTTCTTTTGTGGATTTCTTTGCCTTTGTAACAGCATTTTTTCCTCACCCAGCACATCACCAGGGACTGTAAATATTTCTGTTTTTTTTTATCAATCTTGGTCATTAGTTGTTAGTTAGTTGTTATTGTCTTTGTGTGTTTAATTAAATGTGTTTGAGTTTTAAAAACTGTGTGTCATCCCTTGCTGTTGCTGTTGTGGTAAATGTAATAACAAATTGGGGCCGTAACAAATTGGGGGCTCGTCCGGGATAGACCATTTTGTGAGTCATTTATTAAAAATCTAACATTTCAAATTGTAAAATTGATTTTTTTTTAATTGAATATATATATTGACAACAGCAATGGATGATTTCTTGGCATCACCAACCGTAGGGGTTTTGAAGTCTTTTAAAAAGACAGAACTGCTAGAAATTTGCAGACAGTTGGAGCTGACAGAGGTAAAACCAGCCATGCGAAAAGCAAGACTGGCTAGAGAGATAGTTGAATATTACATTGATGAAAATGTGTTTGCACCAGGAGATCTGGAACAGTTTCCAGTGGAAAATCCAAATATAGAAATGGAACTTAAATTAAAAATGCTAGAGATTGAAAGGGAAGAAAAAGAAAAACAAAGAGAATTTGAGTTAGAAAAATTTGCAAGACAGAGAGATTTTGAATTAGAGAAGTTGGATAGAGAAGAAAGACTCCAAATGGAGCAACTAAAAATTAAAATAGCAATGAAAAATAAATTTTGTGCTAGTCAGGAGGCAAAACTGGTGCCTCCATTTTCGGAAAAGGATGTTGACAACTATTTCCAATGTTTTGAAAAGGTAGCAAAGAGTTGCCAGTGGCCAAAGGAACACTGGCCTCTGATGTTGCAAACTGTCCTCAAGGGTAAAGCTCAACAAGCCTATTCGGCTTTGTCTGCAGATGATTCCTCTGATTATGAGGTTGTCAAAAAGGTTATTTTGAGAGCTTATGAGTTGGTTCCAGAGGCTTACCGACAGAAATTCAGAGGTCTGAAGAAATCTGAAAATCAGACTTATGTTGAATTTGCTAATGAGAAGAAAGTTTGCTTTGAGCGCTGGTGTACTTCTATGGAGGTCAAGGATGATTTCAACTCACTAAAAGAGATGGTGTTAGTTGAAGAATTCAAGAACTGTGTTAAGGATGATATTAAGACCTACCTTAATGAGAAGCAAGCACTGAATTTGCAATCAGCTTCCAAATTTGCAGATGAATATGTTCTCACACATAAGTCCAAATTTCAGTCTAGCAGTAACAATAGATGGTCCCAATTTCAGAAAAAGGGTTATGGTGATACCCAAGATTCCTCACCCAAAGACAAAGACAAATCTGGTGATGGTGCTCAGAAATCCAGTAACAGGTCTGATCAAAGTGTGAAAGCTGACAGTGACAGAAGTGGTCAAGTTTGCAGATATTGCAAGAAATCTGGTCATGTTACAACTAACTGTTGGTTCCTTAAAGCTAAGAAAGAAAAAGAAAAGGATACCAAACCAAATGCCTTTGTGAAAACAAGGTTAGAAACCCCTGTAGTAGATAACCAATCTGCTAAATTGCCTGCTTCTTGTGGGGCTAAAAAGCCTGATACAGCTGACTTCGTGAGGGAGGAATTTCTTCCATTTGTGTCAGAGGGATTTGTGGCTCTGAGTGAGCATACTACTCCTGTCCCCATATATATCCTAAGGGATACCGGAGCTTCTCAGTCACTTTTGTTGGTGGACTCCTTGGAGTTACGTGATGAGACCGCTTCAGGGGATTTCATACTTGTACAAGGTATTGAAGGGAGGACTGTATCTGTACCCCTGCGCTCTATATTCTTGAAGTCAGATTTAGTTACAGGACAGGTAAAGGTGGGACTTATGTCAAGTCTACCTATAAAGGGTGTTTCTCTGTTGCTAGGCAATGACCTGGCTGGGGGCAAAGTAGTTCCCCCTGTACATCTTACTTCACAGCCGAGCACTGAAGATGGGGATGAGGACCCATCTCTGTATCCTTCTTGCGCAGTGACTCGTGCTATGGCCAAGAAGGCTAAAGAAGAAGATGATGTGGTGCCGTCCAGCACATTGAATAGTCAGGACTCAGGTGGTTCGCCTCATGACTCTGATTGGCCTACTATGGTTTCTCCGTTTGAGGACTTATCAGATACTTTTATCAGTTCTCTATTCAGCCAGCCGGATGGGTCTGGTGATTCTGTTGTGTCTGGAGACTTGTCTCTGTCCAGAAAGCGGTTGATTGAGGAGCAAACTAATGATCCAGAAATTTGTGTACTAAAGAGGAGGGCCCTTCCTGATAAAGAAATAGACGCAGTTCCAGTTGGGTATTATCTCAAGGATGGTGTGTTGATGCGGAAGTGGCGCCCTCCTGATATCCCTGCCAATGCAGATTGGGCAGTGGTCAGGCAAATTGTTGTTCCGAAGGTCTACAGGAATGAGATCTTAACAATGGCTCATAGTTTACCTTTAGGGGGTCATCTTAGTGTTAACAAGACTGTTGATAAGATCATGAAACACTTCTTTTGGCCTGGGCTTCGGAAAGACGTTTCCAACTTTTGCAAAACCTGTCACACTTGTCAGGTAGTTGGAAAACACCAGTTAGACCCACCTGTAGCTCCATTGCAGCCTATCCCAGCATTTGGGGAGCCGTTCTCTAAGGTCATTGTTGATTGTGTTGGTCCATTACCCAAGACTAGATCTGGAAATCAGTACTTGTTGACAATCATGTGTGCATCTACCAGATTCCCCGAAGCCATACCTCTACGTAACATCAAGGCAACTGCAATCTCGAAGGCTTTGATAAAGTTCTTCACATTGTTTGGCCTTCCCAGGGAAATTCAGTCAGACCAAGGTAGCAATTTCACTTCAGGATTGTTTCAGCAGGTTGTGTATGAACTAGGTGCAAAGCAGATTCTTTCTAGTGCCTATCATCCAGAAAGTCAGGGTGCCTTAGAGCGGTTTCATTCCACTCTCAAGACAATGATGAGGACTTATTGTTATGACCATGAGAAAGACTGGGATGAAAGGGTTCATTTGCTGTTGTTTGCAGCTAGAGAAGCAGTGCAGGAGTCTACTGGATTCAGTCCATTTGAGCTAGTGTTTGGTCATGAAGTGAGAGGACCTTTGCTATTATTGAGTGAACAATGGCAAGAGAAAGAGCCGCATATCAGTCTGTTAGACTATGTTAGCAAGTTCAAGGAAAGATTGCGTGCAGCTTGTGACCTTGCCAAAGAGAACTTGAAATCAAGTCAGGGAAAAATGAAAACTTGGTATGATCATAAGGCTAGAAGCCGTGAGTTTAAACCAGGAGAAAAGGTCCTTGTGTTGTTTCCCTTGCAGTCCAATCCATTGCAGGCTAGATTTCATGGTCCTTATGAAATTCTGACAAAACTCAATGATCTCAATTACATTGTGAAGACTCCAGATAGGAGAAAACCAAAACAATTGTGTCATATTAACATGCTAAAGCCTTATCATGACAGAAATGCTAGGGTTGCAGCTGTCACTTCAGATTCTCCAATGGTCGAAACGTGTGAAGATGAGGGGGAGTTTCAAGATGATGAACCAAGAATTAAAGCTGAAGTTCTTTCATGTAAATTGTCAAACACTGAAGTGTTGCAAAATCTTGATGTAAAACTCCAGCACTTAGAACCCTCACAGAGAGATCAGTTTGAAAGGTTGATCAAGAAATATGAGGATTTGTTTCCTGATGTTCCAAAGAGAGTTACTATAGCCTCTCATGATGTAGATGTTGGTGATGCCAAACCAATAAAACAGCATCCATACCGGATGAATCCTGAAAAGAGAAAGATTGCTGAGAAAGAGGTTGAGTACATGTAAAAACATGATATTATCAGACCCTCCAACTCCGATTGGAGTTCACCCTGTGTGCTAGTTCCAAAACCTGATGGAAGTACTAGATTCTGTACAGATTATCGCAAAGTCAATGCTGTAACTAGAACTGATGTGTTTCCAATACCTAGGATTGATGATTGTATTGATAGAGTAGGGCAAGCAAAGTTTCTGACCAAGATTGATTTATTGAAGGGTTATTGGTGTGTGCCTTTAACTGAGAGGGCCAAGAGCATCTCTGCTTTTGCCACACCATCTGGATTGTACCAGTATGAAGTCCCACCCTTTGGCATGGAAAATGCCCCAGCCACGTTCCAAAGGATGATACAGTCTACAATCGCCGGATTGCCACACACGGGTGCGTACATCGACGACCTGATCACATGGAGTGACTCCTGGGAAGAACATCTGAAAGATGTAGAGACGTTGTTCCAGCGCCTGACCCAGGCTAACCTGACTGTTAACCTGAACAAGAGTGACTTTGGTTGTGCTACTGTCACCTATCTTGGCTACATCATAGGCCATGGTAAGGTGGCACCCATAAATGCTAAAGTCCAAGGCATCATGGACTTTCCAGTTCCTGACAACAAAAAAGCTTTGCGCCGCTTCCTTGGAATGATCGGGTACTACCGCAAGTTCTGCAAGAACTTTGCTGAGATTGCTCTCAGTCTAACTAACCAACTGAAGAAAGGCGTAAAGTTCACCTGGGATGATGCATGCCAGAGAGCCTTCGATCGCCTGAAGTCTCTGCTGTGTCACTTCCCCGTGCTCAAATCTCCTGACTTCAACAAACCGTTCTCCATCGCGGTCGATGCTAGCGACCAAGCTTGTGGATCTGTGCTCCTACAGAGAAGTGACTCTGATGACATTGAGCATCCCGTGGCATACTTCTCCAGGAAGTTCAATCGCCACCAAAGGAACTATTCCACAATAGAGAAGGAACTGTTGGCTCTGGTCCTTTCTTTACAACACTTTGAGGTTTATGTTTGTACAGGACAAAAGCCAATGATTGTGTACACTGACCACAATCCGTTAATGTTTTTGAGTAAGATGAAAAACAAGAATCGGAGATTGTTGAATTGGAGTTTGATTTTACAGGAGTTTGACTTGGAAATTAAGCATGTGAAGGGTACAGACAATGTAATTGCTGATTGCTTATCCCGTGTTTGAATGTGTATATATATATCATGTGTTTGAATATTGTATGATATGTATATATAGACAAGTGTTCACTTAACCATTTTGTATTGAAAAGAAAAATTTTGCCTTTATGAGTCAAAATTTTTCCCTTTTGGAATGGAGGTGTAATGTGAATATAGGCCACTAGATGGCAGTATTTACCTTTTTTTTTGTTAAGCTCAGACTGGAGTCATGTTTAGACATGTCCTGGACATGTCTGGGGCAAGTCTCAGAAAATTAAAAAAAAGAGGTCTAAATGTGGGTGGGGTCTGCAAAAGAGTATATAAGGAAAAGAATTGAGACAGTAAAGTAGGAGGAGAAATTGCAAGAAGATGACCAGACCTGCCATTCTGTTCAAGACCTGTGACGTTTCTTTTGTGGATTTCTTTGCCTTTGTAACAGCATTTTTTCCTCACCCAGCACATCACCAGGGACTGTAAATATTTCTGTTTTTTTTTATCAATCTTGGTCATTAGTTGTTAGTTAGTTGTTTTTGTCTTTGTGTGTTTAATTAAATGTGTTTGAGTTTTAAAAACTGTGTGTCATCCCTTGCTGTTGCTGTTGTGGTAAATGTAATAACAAATTGGGGCCGTAACACACCCATTATCACTTACTGTGATAATCTGTGGTGGACAATCATTTTAATGAGCCACAAAAGTTACGATAACAGTCGGAAGTTTGGACCAAAATACAATCTGTCTCCATCGTACCATTTTTTCTTAGTTTAAGTCCATCTGTAAGGATTTATAATTTCTTCATATTCTTTTTTAGTTATTTTGCTTCCCTATTTGCCTATTTGCTTGCTTTATGTTGGGAGTTTTAATAATTTGAACTATTGAGTAATGCTGCCAAAGGCCAAATAGGGATAGCCAAAGTGAAATGAAAACATTGTCTAAGTTTGGTTTAGAGAATTCGTGTTTTCTCTGTAGAAAGACCATGAAGGATCTTGTTGGATGCAAGAGCAAGACAAACCGGTGCAAGCTCCGCATCTACTCCACAGTCAATGTCTCGTGGCAATAATATTGGCTTGAAAAGACAGATTTACTTCAAGAAGCTAGTAAGAAATGCTCCCATCCAGTTTTTATCGATCTGGTTTTAGTTTGTGACATCTGTCTTATATTTTCAGTTCGCAGACCAATATTTGAATAGAGTTTCAAACTGACAAGCATAACATTCCGATCAGTGATCACAAATCTTCATAAACAATGTGCAGTGCATCACGGTTACTGATAACAGGTCTTTAAGCACTACAGTGCACAGACCAGTGTGGACAACCCAATCGAACCAGGAGCACGATACCTCTCCCCATGTCTCCGGAGACTGCACTACAGTAAAGATATGAAGGCTCGAGATAAGCTTCAAAAAAGAGCCAGAAAGTTAATTCCTGGTGAAAATAAATAAAAATAAATGAATAAATAAAAAGATAAGAGTTAGAAGGACAGATTAAGGAACCTTAATCTTTTCAGCCTCAGTATAAGGAGACTTCAAGGGGATCTGATTGATGTTTTTAGATATGTAAAAGGAATTAACAAAGTTAACTATGCAGAATTACAAATGCTAATCTGTTTGCAAAACTAGGATTCACAAATTAAAGTGAGCAAAGGGTAAATTTAGCACCAATATTAGGAAATATTCTTTCGCACAGAGATTGGTCGCAATGTGCAATATATTGCCGAAGCATGTTGTTGAGGCAGAAAACTCTGGGCGTGTTCAAGATCAGGTTTGGTACAATAATAAGTACCATCTAGTCCTTGAGTATCCAAAGTGCTGGATTCACTTATATAAAAGAAAAATGGCAAGCCTAGTTTGCTCAATGGCCTGTTCTCTCCACTTATGTCATGTTATGTTATTTCATTATGCAATTTTATTATGTGATGTTATGTGATGCTATGCTATGTCATGTTATTCTATTTTACATTAGGTTATGCTATTTTGTTATGTAATGTAATGTGATGCTGTTTTGTGAAATTTCATCTCATGTAATGTCAAATGTTATGTTAAGTTTTGATCTTACATTATGTTATGTTGCACTATGTTATGTTATATCCTGCCAAGACAGCTGAGACTGACCACTGGTTGGCTGCTGCTGGAGTTCCCTAAAGGCACTTACTTTGCTAATTTTGTTTGCGCTGCCGATTTTACTCAACATCCATTGTGATACACACTGAACTGGGGACAGTTTCTGCCTATGTGGCTTCTATGGGAAGACAGCCATTCATGAAGGTGGCCATGTTAGACTGAGATTTTGTTTTTTTTACCACCAGGCCATGTGCATCGACTCACTGGGACTCCGTCTCGCATCTGGAGCAAAGAAGTCGGGAAGACCTCTGCCCCTCAGCGAGGCCTTTTACCCCAAACCTGCTCCAAGGACTTTACCCCTGTTTGCCTCACTGTCTGAGAACAGGAAAAGCATGTTCCTAAACAACCTCCTCTGGTTAAATAAGTGATTAAAACAAGGAGTTCTGCTTTAAGCACTGGAGTAATGCCCCATAATCTGCCCAGATGCCAAAATCTCAGGGCTCTTATCTCATGTCCAAAATCAACAGCCTGTTCTTTGCTGTGCTAAAGCAGCACAGTATCCCTCTCCTGGTGAACATGTGTCATCATTGCTTGTAGCGTATTATACAGAACATAATGAAAATATGAGGCTACAAGTGCTCACATTACAAACTGACAGGTCACATTCAGGTGAACAGTAAGAGAGGTAAGGAGAGAGAGAGAGAGAGATAAAGGGAGAGGTAGGGAGAGAGAGAGAAATATAGGGAGAGGTAGGGAGAGAGAGAGAAATATAGGGAGAGGTAGGGAGAGAGAGAGATAAAGAGAGAGGTAGGGAGAGAGAGAGATAAAGAGAGAGGTAGGGAGAGAGAGAGAGATAAAGGGAGAGGTAGGGAAAGAGAGATATAAAGAAATAAATAGTGAAATAGTGGGAAAATATTGTCAAAACTGGGCCCTGGCAGTAAATATGAAGAGAACTAATATTATGGTTTTTCAAAAACGCCCCAGATGCCAAGAAAATAAACACAAGTTCACCATAAATAACCAGATCATTGAACATAGTATGAGTTATACCTACCTTGGTCTAACCATAACAGCATCTGGAAGTTTCAACATGGCAGTGAATGCACTAAAAGAAAAGGCCCGAAGGGCTCTTAATGCAATTAAAATAAAATTTTATAATTTCCAAATTCCTGTAAAAATTTGGCTTAAAATATTTGACAGTATCATCCAGCCCATTGCGCTATATGGTAGTGAAGTTTGGGGTCCACTCAGTCATCATAGCTATACCCACTGGGACAAACACCCAACTGAATCTCTACACGCAGAAATCTGTAGATACATTTTACACGTAGACAGAAGAACACCAACAAACACATGTAGAGCAGAATTAGGCAGATACCCGCTGATAATGAACATCCAAAAGAGAGCACTTCAATTCTTTAACCACCTCAGATCCAGCCCCCCTGACGCCCCGCACTCCAGAGCCCTTCAGACCCAAGAGCTGAGCCCAGAAGAGTCTCCCCTGTGTCAGATGGTGCGGAGACTCACCGCCCCCCCTCAGACACACTCTGACCAGCCTCTCACCCGCACTAGCGCCAGAACACCAATCAGAGTCACACCAATTATAAAGCAATGTAAAGAAACCTATTTAGAACATTGGAAAGAGGAAACAAAGACCCAAAGCAGATCAGAATGTTATCTGTCCCTAAAGAGGAAATATGAACTGGCAAAATATCTCTCCGCTGTCAGAGACAGACGGCAGAGACGGATCCTCACCAAGTACAGGCTCAGCCACCACCGATCGGCAATCGAAAAAGGACGGCACAAAAAATCATGGCAACCAAAAGAGAACAGAATATGCGGTCATTGCTCGACAGGAGAGGTGGAGACAGAGATGCACTTCCTCCTAAAATGTGAAAAATTCAAAGAAATAAGAAACACCTACTTTAACTAATTTAGCGGCAAAATCCCAGATTTCAAAGAGAGGAACGAGCTCTCAAAACTAAGGATACTCCTGGGAGAAGGAGACAGGGCAGATCTTGCTGCCCAGTACGTATCAGCATGTCATGACCTGAGGGACAGTGAGTGACCTAGAGGCGCACACACACACACACACACACGCGCACACACACACACACGCACCCCCCCCCCCACACACACACACACACACACACACCCCACACACGCACACACACACACACACACACACACATCCCCCACACACACACACACACCCCACACACACACACACACATAGGATATACTGTAAATATGAAATTCATATACACATATAGAAATGCTTGTGAAAATATTAGATTATATGAATATTGTTTTAATGAAATCCATTTTATTTATTTACTTATTTACTTTTAAATGACTTATTATTTGTATCATTTAATGTATATCACCATTTTGTGTTTTGTTATCTGTCTGTCCAAAAATGCTTTGGCAATATTGTATAGAATACAGTCATGCCAATAAAGCTTATTGAATTGAATTGAATTGAATTATAAAGGGAGAGGTAGGGAGAGAAAGAGAGAGAGATAAAGGGAGAGGTAGGGAGAGAGAGAGATAAAGGGAGAGGTAGGGAGAGAGAGAGAGATAAAGAGAGGGGTAGGGAGAGAGAGAGAGATAAAGGGAGAGGTAGGGAGAGAGAGAGAGAGATAAAGGGAGAGGTAGGGAGAGAAAAGGGTGAGGAGATGGAAGAGAGGGACTGTCAGGGAACGGCAGAGGGAGGGAAGGAGTGATTACGAAATCAGAGCCTGATGAAATGAGAAGTGTAACAGACAGAGGATTACTGCGGCGGGAGACGCCGACGGCGAGGCGAATGATGGTCTGATTTCGAGGACGGGGGGTGGTGTGGGATTAAGGGGGGGTAAATCCATCGAGAGGACCGGAGCGAAGGGAGGACACTGAGCTGATTTGGGGAGCAGAGATCAGAGGTTCGGGAGAAAACGAGGGGTTCAGTGACGATCATCACTTCTCTCGAGTCGTTATGGAGGAAAGCGCTTTAGCTTAGCGTGCGCGAGCAGGAGCACGGCCTGATTGGATTGGTCTTGGAGGACTCAGCGGGATTGAGATTCATGATGTTTATTTCATGACCTCTCTGCTCCAACAGTCTATAATAATGCATTTATGCATCTTGTATTATCTAAAGTACCATTTATAAAGAGCTTTCAGTTACACAGGGTCCCAGTATAACCTGAAATTGGTTAAGTAATAAAATTAAGCAGTGCTGGTGTGTTTGTGCTTAGGTGTATGCAGTATGTATTCATGTGTATGTGCAGGCATGTACTGTATGTATGTACTCATGTTTGAATGAATGTGTATACATGTATGTATGCATGAGTGATGTTTGTACATTTATATGTATGCACAGTTAGTTCTATAAATATTAGGAAAGTGATACAATTTTCCTTTTGTTTTTTATGTCGGCACAATGAATTTGAAAAGAGATGATCAAGACATGCTTGAAGTACCAGCTTTCAGCTTCATTTTACGCATTTTGTCTAAAATATTGTCTGAACCCAGCAGGAATAAAAATTGTATTCCATTTTATGCACAGCCTCCTCAGTTTCAGGGGCTCAGTGCTGATTGGACAAACTGACATAATCATCTATTAAATGGTCATTAAAAAATAGGCTTTTATCCCACACTGCCCACCCAATCAGTGTGAATTCCCTCAAACTGAGCTAAATGTATGCACTTTGAACTCATGCTCATTGTTTAATTTCAACTGTAATATTCTATCGTGACAGCTAAAATAAAATAAAAATGTCAGTGTCTAAATACTTATGAACCTGTGTGTGTTTGTGTTTATACTGTATACACTACAGTACCAGTTTAAAGTTTGGACGCAACCACATTAACTTGATTTTACGCAGGTTATCCACAAATACTGTGCGGTTCCTGGTTTTTATAGATTTTCCCTTTTTTAAAAAGTCACCGCCTTCGACACCAAAACAAACAAACCACCGCCTACGGAGAGAGAAGAATAAACAAGAATGGTGCATGGTGCAGATGCGATAGTGACAGTGGCGTGGACAGCCTGCGATTTAAGAAAGAGATTGAATCAGAGAGGAGTTCCGTGGCTGGTGTGGGGAGGAATAATCAGGTCATCACCCCAATCTGTCGAAAATTCACGATTAACAAACACATTACGTCTCAATGAGTGCTAGGTATCGTGAGGAGCTAACGTTACTGAGCAGGTCCAGCAGTTCTAGCACACACAGACCCACATTCTTAGAACTATTTCCATGCTCTTACCTAAATATCTTCAAAGATCTTAAAAATACATTTTGACATTACGCCTTTGGACATTTGAGCATATACATTTGTATGTACATGCTGGCTTCACTGGAAAACATGGACATTTAATGATAATGGCATGCAATATAAAACACATACTGAGTGTGTATGTATGTATAAATGTTTAGCTGGTACAGTATTGTGCAAAACCGTTGGGCACTAGGTACTGGTTAAAAGAATATGTGAGAATGTTTAAAAAAAAAAAACAATGAAATAATGAAGTTTCTGAATCTCAAAAAACAAAAAAAAAGCTTAAAAAGCAATAAGTGTTGAAAGATGTAAATCTTGTCAATATTTGGTGTGACCATCCTTGTAAATTTGAACTGTGTCAATGTCCTTACATACTCTCTCCTGCAGTTGGATTGGAGAACTGAAAGTTTTGCTGGAGAACTTGGCACTGTTCTTCATCAGACTGGATAACTTGCATGCGTCTCTCTCTCTGAGTAAATCCCAGACAACCTTCTAACGCTTAGATCTGGGCTTTATGAACATCACACAAATGTTACTTCCTCTGAAATATTTCATTTCTTTGGACATTTAACAGTTGGGAATCACAAATTCACTCTTTTGCCCAACAAATATAAATAAAAATTAACATTGAAAACAAATTTTATTTTAAAACTCTGAGACCAAGTACTATATGCAGTACGCAGAATACACCGACCGATTATGTTGATCTATTATTTTACTATCTAATCTGATGCAGTTTCACCATCTGGCTGCTAAAACGATGGGTCTTAAACTTGGTCCAGAAGGGCGCTGTCTCTGCTGGTTTTTGATCCTGCGACAGCAGCAGTCAAATTATTCTAACAAGCTATTCACCTTTCTTAATAAGGTGCTTTTGATGTGGAATTGCTAAAACTCTGAATCACATTATATCAGAAATTGCCATATATGACAATATATCACTGTACTGTAATGCATTTATTGCAAATCATTGTACTGTAATGCATTTTGGCCTTTATTGCAAATATATACTCAGGTAATAATGAGGCAAATTATTTCTAATTCATCAAATTTCAGATTGAGCTCAATCAATGGGTTGCTAATTGGTAAAATTCCAGACACCAGGCCACCAATTACAACCCCAATTCCGAAATAACTGGGGCAAAGTGTTAATTGTGAATAAAATCAAAATGCAAGGACTTTCAGATCATACCAGCCAATATGTTATTTACAATAGAACATAGATAACATTTCAAATGTTGAAACTGAGACATTTTACATTCTTCTCCACAAAATTAGCTTACTTCAAACTTTCTGGCTGCAAAAGGTCTCAATAAAGTTGGGACATAGGCAAAAAAGGGCTTAAAAAAGCAACTAATACATAAGACAATCAGCTAGAAGAACATTTATCAAGTAATTAAGTTAACTGGCATCAGGTGGTAACATGATTGGCTATAAAAGGGATGTCTTAGAGAGGCTGAGTCTCTCAGAAGTAAAGATGGCCAGAGGCTCTCCAACCTGTGAAGGCTTGCGTAAAAAAATTGTGGGATACTTTAAAAACAATGCTCCTCAACGTCAAAGTGCAAAGGCTTTGAAGGTTTCATCATCGACAGTGCATAACATCATCAAAAGATTCAGAGAAACCGGAAATATCTCTGTGCGTAAGGGACAACGCCGAATCTTCGGGCCCTCAGACGCCACTGCAACCCTCACCGGCATGATTCTGTCATTGACATTACTAAATGGGCCCAGGAATACTTCAAGAAACCACTGTCTGTAAACACAGTCCACCGTGCCATCCACAGATGCCATCTAAAACTCTATCATGCAAAAAGGAAGCCATTGTTGAGCATGATGCAGAAGTGCCACTGTGTTCTGAGGGCCAAGGCTCATTTAAAATGGACTGTAGCAAAGTGTCCTGTGACCAGACGAGTCCAAATTTGACTTTCTTGTTCGAAATCATGGGGGTAGTGTCCTCTGGGCTAAAGTGGAGAAAGACCACCCCTCCTGTTATCATCGTTCAGGTCAAAAGCCAGCATCTCTGATGGTATGGGGATGCCTTAGTACATATGGTGTGGGACACTTGCATGTTTTAAAAAGCACCATGAATGCTGAAAGGTATAAGGAGGTTTTAGAGCAACAAATGCTCCCGTCCAGACGATATCTATTCCAGAGAAGGCCTTGTGTATTTCAGCAGGACAATGCAAATCCACATACTGCAGCTATTACAACAGCATAGCTTCACAGTAGAAGAGTCTGTGCGCTGAACTGGCCTGCCTGCAGTCCAGATCTTTCACTGATTGACAGCATTTGGCACATAATTAAACGAAAAGTCCGTCAAAGGAAACCCGAAACTCTCCAGCAGCTGGAAGCCTGTATTAAACAAGAGGGATCAAATTCCAATGGATAAACTCAAGAAACTTGTCTCCTCAATGCCCAGAGGCCTCCACTCTGTGTTAAAAAGAAGAGGGGATGCTACACCATGGTAAACAGGCCCCTGTCCCAACTTTTTTGAGATCTGTAGCAGCCATCAAATTTGAAATGAGCTCATTGTGTGGATAAAGTTGTAAAATTTCTCAGTTTCAACATTTGCAATGTGATCTCTGTTCTATTGTGAATAAAATACTGGCTGGTGTGATTTGAAAGTCATTGTGTTTTGATTTTAGTCACAATTTACACTTTGTCCCAACTTTTTTGGAATTGGGGTGGTATAACCATCTGGTAAATAATGAACAAATAAATCAAAGATAAATGATATTAAGGCAAATGTGCTTTGTGTTCATGTTTAAAGAAGGAAAATTATCAGTGACAACTGAATTCAGAACATATTAACCTCTGAGTTTAGTTTACTATTCATTTACTTTTGTTAAATGTAATTATTTGTTGTGAGAATGTAAACACAATCTTATGTGAATTTTCTTTGTGGCATTGCAAGCGTTTATGGGGTCATTTTAATCAAGAAGGCAGGTAATCCCTCCATCAAAGGCACCTAATAAAAATTATCAGCTTTTTCAAATTCTTTGCCTGTAATTGTGTTTGGGTCCTCCAGGACTAAGTTTGAGAACCACTTTAAAAGGGGATAAGTGATCACGGGACTAAAGAGAGAATGTGCGCTGACAAACAACAACCACTAGATAGAGCCCACACAGAAACGTTCCCTCGCCGCTTCTACTCGCAGAAATGGCATGGAGGGCTTAGAGATAATCTCATTTTCTCAGACGCGAAAGCTTCATGAGATCTGGGAAATTTTACGGGGCCCTAAATTTATTTTACATCGAAGCAAGAAGCGTTCCTGGGGCATGGAGGCTCAATGCTGTACTATTCACACAGGAAAACACAATACCCTCTCGTGATTGTGTCAATCGATTTTGACATGAACACCCACGCCCATTTCTTGAAAAAGTCTACTTGAACCCCTCAATGACAAAGCTGTAACGGCATCCACCATCCATTATCCATTATCCCTCCACCTCCCTCTAAGGAGTTAAAGCAGCGTTTCCATTAAAGTAAACATATAATGGGGACTTATCGAGGTCTGCTCCTCCACACCATCTGTCAATGGTAACCTAGTAATGTCCACACGATACAGGGGCGTCTTACCGCCGTTATCAAGTGTCCAAAGTCACAATGGAGAGCGTCACTGTGACTCCTTGATCTGAAAGCTCTGGGTAAGAAAACACCAGTCCTGGACAGCAACACCAGCAATGAATGGCGTCTCCGTTCATTCTTGGTGCGAGACAGAAATCAAATACCAATACAGCATGTTATGGGCACGTACACGCAGTGTTGTAGGTTCACTGAGTACTGATTAGTGATGTGAGCTTTCGGTTTGCGGGTTATTTTAATCTTGTTTATGTTATAAGTGGAGTGTCTGTATTCCGCGACCGTATCAGGTTAAATGCGGGTCTCAGTTACCCGTCACGGTGATCGCATCGAGGGGGAAACATATCAGACAGTGGAGGGGCTGCATCAGCCGCCACAAATAAGCACCCCCCGCTCTCCCGATCTCACTGGTTTTCCCCTTGCATATTTCAGCGCATCTGCATTATTCAAAGGGACGGTAAGAGGATCCATGCAGTCGGTGCTTACCGATTTTGACGCGGAACACTGAGCTCCTTTTGGCAGCGTTAGTGATGCTCTCTGCCAGGCCTATGTCGTAGCAACAGGTAACTGAGGGCGCCGATAAATTCAGCTGTACCAGTATCTTTCGTTCTGGGCGGACACCTGTTGGACACCCAAGGATTCAGGGCCATGTTTTAGCGCGTTTAAGCCGCCCTTTTCGTTCTGTTTTTACTGGCCAGACTATAACGAGCTTAGTTGAGGACAAAAAAGGTTGAAGCCCCTTTTTTTGTTTATTTGACTGTGAGAGGAAACCAGGGCACCTGGAGGAAACCCCTGCAAACAGAGAGAAAACATGCGAATGCCTTACGGAAAGGGTACAGGGTGGATTTGAACTCATGACCTTCTTCCTGCAGAGTAGCAGTATGACCCACAGCACCATGCCTTCTCCTTTCATTCAGTGACATGTAAACGGCAGATGGCACATTGCTTTTCAAAAGCAAGCCCACAAGATGCCTTTGTATGTGGCGATAGTCCCATCATTACAAATCAAGTTTAATTTCCCCATTTGAAGACAGAGTCACATGACATTAAGGGCAGTTCATCACATCATAGTTACTATTGTGAATATATCCCTTCAGATACTCAATGACTCAATGTTATCTAGCTTTAAGTGAAACCTGCTCTTGAAAACCCCAAAGGTCTCTGCCAAAACAATATGGTCAGGCAAGCTATTCCACATTGAAATTACTCTTTGGGTGAAGAAATATTTCCGAATATCAGTGCTAAATTTACCTTTGGTCAGCCTCCATTTGTGACCCCGACTTCTACTCACAACACTCGGTCGAAGGAATCCTACATGATACACTTTGTTAATCCCTTTAACATATTTAAAGACCTCAATCAAATCACCCCTGAGTCTCCTTTTCCTAAGACTAAAGAGACTAAGGATCTTCAGCCTCTTATTTGTAGCTTTCATCTGTTATACCTGGAATAAGCTTAGTGGCTCTTCTCTGAACTTTCTCTAGAGCCTCTATATCTTTCTTAAAGTATGGTCCCCAGAACTGTACACAATACTCCAGATGTGGTCTGACGAATGTGTTGTATAAAAGAAGCATCACCTCCTTAGATTTGTACTCAATACTTTTGGCAATGTATCCCAGCATCCGATTAGCTTTTATAACTGCTACGGCACAATGGCTAGAGCCTGTGAGGGTTTGGTCAAGAATCACTCCCAGATCTTTCTCGTGTGCAGCACATTCCAGTTTTAAACCTCCCATGAAGTAATCCCGTCTAATGTTTTTATTACCTACATGTACAACTTTACATTTTGCTACATTAAATTTCATTTGCCACATTTCTGCCCAATTCTGGATTCTATCCAAATCATCCGGAATCACTTTAGTGGACCCTAAACTATTTAGCAAACCCCCCAATTTGGTATCATCTGCAAATTCAACCAATCTGCTCTCAATATTACTATCAAAGTCATCATGTAGATGAGGAACAGCAGGGGCCCCAACATCGATCCCTGGGGGACGCCACTCCCTACCATACCCAGCTCAGATGAGACACCACTGACCACCATTCTTTGTGTTCTGTCCAGTAACCAGTTTTGAATCCACTCAAGAATACCTCCTGTCACTCCAATGGAGCTCATTTTAAAAATTAGTCTCTTATGCGGTACTGTATCGAATGCTTTCTGAAAATCCAAGTATATGATGTCATAAGCCCTGCTCTGGTCATAAGTCTTGGTGGCCACTTCAAAAAATTCCAGAAGGTTTGTCAGGCACGACCTTCCCTTACGAAAACCATGTTGGCAATCCCTCAAGATACTGTTACGTTCAAGAAATTAGTCCAGCTCATCTTTTATGATAGATTCCAATATTTTGCACACAATGCAAGTTAAACTGACTGGCCTGTAATTTCCTGGCTTGGTACGGTCCGCTTTCTTATATATTGGTATTATATTGCCCTGTTTCCAATCATTTGGTATTTCTCCAGTTTCTAAAGACTGCCTGAAGATGGTGGATAGCAGCTTAAAGATGATCTCACCAACCTCCCTGAGCACTCTAGGATATAAGCCATCAGGACCCACCGCCTTATCTGCCTTTAGTTGATGCAACTTGTCTAATACTTTGTTATCCTTTATGTACATCTTATAAAGATTCCTCTTTTCCCTCAAAATCCTATGAATATTTTTGGTCATCCACTGAGGATTCTGCTTTTTCAGCTTACTTTTGGACACCTTTGGAATGAATTCACACTGTGAATAAAGTAAAACCCCCTTAAATCTTTCCCACATCTCATTTACAGACTCACAGTCCAGAAGTGTCTCCCATTTTATTTCACTTAGATATGAGCTCATCCTGTCAAAGTTTGCCCGCCTAAAATTGAAAATTTTTGTTTTTGAATACACCTTTTTACATCATAGGACTCCTGATTACAGTACTAATGATGACGCGGCACAATTAATTAGGGCACCAATGAGAACACAGCACTGCTACTTGCAGACTTGCAGCACCTATGAGAACACAGCTCAGCTAATTGCTGCACCAATGAGAACATAGCACAGTTAACTACGGCACCAATGATAACACCGCCCTGCTTAAGAGACAGCACTAATGAAAACACAGCACAGCTAATTGCAGCACCAGTTAGGATGCAGCACATCAGATTAAGGCACTGATAAAAACAGAGCACAGTTCATTATTATCCCAATTATTTGGCCAAATTGTTAAAAACGACCCACTGAGCTGGCCATTAGAGAACCTGAATAATCCAGTCTCTCATTACAGTTTTTCTGAATTAGATTCCTTCAGTGATGTAGAAAGCCTGATGATGACATCACCATGTGACCCTTTTGTTGTGTGTCTGTAGGAAAAAACCAGGGATTTTTGACTGAAAAAGTGCCGGCAACATTATTTCCTCAGGGCTGAGCAGGTCTGTGAGTTTGTTTCACTGAGGACAATGTGCTGCTTTGGCCAGACAGATTACGGGAAGAGAAATGATTCTGTCATGAATATGGTTTGTTTTTTCAGCCATTTCCTCACATACATAAAGAGCATCAAATCCCCCATTAATGAATCTTCATTCTCAGAGCCTCAGTGTGTTACTTGATCCCACATGTGCCACACTATCTCACTTCCTTAAGGGGGATTTACATTTGAACGTACAGGCGTCTACGTGCAACTTACATGCGAAATTTGGGAAAAATGACTGCGTGCTCGACGTGGCGAGTACGTGACACGTGCGTGTTTTGCTGGCCGCAGGGCATGTAGAACCGCCCGTAGCAAAGAATTGGTCTGCAAATTAATTCCACGGTGCACGCAGCGATCAGTCGAAAATAGTCCACGCCAAGTACATGGCAAGTACGTCACAAGTGCATGTGCTATAGATATATATATATATATTTCTATATATAGAAAATTCCATTAAAATTAATTCAAAATGAATCATATATCAAGAATTTTAAAATATTTTTAATATTGTAAGCATATGAATATACACCCACGCAAGTGCCACGCACGTGGTAAGCACTTCTGTCGTCCGGGTAGCGCAAAACTGACTTACTTTCCGCGCACGACACTGGCGGAGCAAGCAGGTCGGACGTACGTCTCACGCAGCGCACGCACGTGGGAAGTACTTGCACGTGCGAGTTATTTAAACGCAGTCATTTGCCAGGTCTTGAACAGTTGTGAAAATGCCACCCAGGAGATCCAAGAAATCACCAGCTTCCAGTCAGCTTTCTGCTTCCACTGCCTCCACTTCCAAGGATACCAGCAGGGATGAAGATGACAAATGATGCTGAGTCCTGTTACATCAGCATTTTTAAATATTACCCCAACCCGCACTGGCCACGTAGAACACGTACTCCACACTCACTTGCGCCTTGTCGTCGACGTGCATGCCACTCAAGTGGCAATCACGTTATACGTGCGTGAACCCATCCCGTACGTCTGCATTACTTGCCACTTGAATCGCGCGTGCATGTTAAGTACTCTCCACTTGCGAGCATCACGCCCCACGTGCGTGTGAAAAGGTCCCTGATCGTCACGGATTTCGCAGATCACGCCAGCTTCATGTAAGTGGCACGTATTGACCAGAAAAATTGGCTGCGTGCGCCACGATCGGTCTGCGGGTCAGTTTTGGCCGTAGAATTCGGGTCGCCCGTAGAACAGGCAGTTCACGTAGACACGCACGATCAATTGTAAATAGCCCCTTACATCACTTCACTATCCAGATGTGCATTTCCTCACGTCTCGCACGACCAGTGAGAGGCGCTGTGGGCTGCACAGTTATAGACAAATTAATAGAAATGACAAATTTTCCATTTGATAGCTGATTGATTACTGGAGGTAATGATCGATTGATGAATTGATTGGCTGATTCAGTGATCGATTGATGAATTGATTGGCTGATTCAGTGATCGATTGATGAATTTATTGGCTGATTCAGTGATTGATTGATGTATTGATTGGCTGAGTCAGTGATTGATTGCTGAATTGATTGGCAGTTTCAGCGATTGATTGACGGAGGGTCAGTTCTTAATCTAGCTCCCCCAGTGACTCTCATTGGTCACTCAAGTGAAAGCTCCGCCCCTCACCTGGCCAAAGGCGGAGTGGACGATGGGCAGCAGGTCGGTCCTCTCAGTCTCTTCTTTCCTCAGCTCTTCCCCCTCTCCATCCTCTTCCTCTGGCCCGCTCTCTCTTTCCAGGGCGGAGCTCACAGCACTGGCCGCCCGGCCCCTATTGGTGGGCTTCCCCCCTTTCCCCCCACCCCCCTCCGGAGCACCGCCCATCTCACTCGTCCTCTTCTTCTGTTTCTCCACCTTCTTCTTAATGGCGGCCTGAACCTGGAAGAGAGGGAGAGAAAGAGAGGGGATGGAGAGGGAGAGCAGGATTAGGACAGAAAGAAAGAAGGAAGAGAGAGAGGGAGGGTGAGGGGGAAATGAAGTTTCACTGGACACTGTTACAGTACATCTGTGTCTCAGGACTGCATTACAGCGTGTCTGTGTCTCAGGACTGCATTACAGTGTGTCTGTGTCTCAGAGCTGCATTACAGCGTGTCTGTGTCTCAGGACTGCATTACAGCGTGTCTGTGTCTCAGGACTGCATTACAGTGTGTCTGTGTCTCAGAGCTGCATTACAGCGTGTCTGTGTCTCAGGACTGCATTACAGCGTGTCTGTGTCTCAGGACTGCATTACAGCGTGTCTGTGTCTCAGGACTGCATTACAGTGTGTCTGTGTCTCAGGACTGCATTACAGTGTGTCTGTGTCTCAGAGCTGCATTACAGCGTGTCTGTGTCTCAGGACTGCATTACAGCGTGTCTGTGTCTCAGGACTGCATTACAGCGTGTCTGTGTCTCAGGACTGCATTACAGTGTGTCTGTGTCTCAGAGCTGCATTACAGCGTGTCTGTGTCTCAGAACTGCATTGCAGCGTGTCTGTGTCTCAGGACTGCATTATAGTGTGTCTGTGTCTCAGAGCTGCATTACAGCGTGTCTGTGTCTCAGAACTGCATTACAGCGTGTCTGTGTCTTCGAACTGCATTACAGTGTGTCTGTGTCTCAGGACTGCATTACAGCGTGTCTGTGTCTCAGGACTGCATTATAGTGTGTCTGTGTCTCAGAGCTGCATTACAGCGTGTCTGTGTCTCAGAACTGCATTACAGCGTGTCTGTGTCTCAGAACTGCATTACAGCGTGTCTGTGTCTCAGAAATGCATTATACTGTGCCTCTCACAGGACTGCATTACAGTGTGTCTGTGTCTCAACTGTATAACGTGTGTCTGTATCTCAGAACTGCATTACAACGTGTCTGTGTCTCAGAACTGCATTGCAGCATGTCTGTGTCTCAGGACTGCATTACACTGTGCCTGTCACAGGACTGCATTACAGTGTGTCTGTGTCTCAGGACTGCATTACACTGTGCCTGTCACAGGACTGCATTACAGTGCGTCTGTGTCTCAGGACTGCATTACACTGTGCCTGTCACAGGACTGCATTACAGTGTGTCTGTGTCTCAGGACTGCATTACACTGTGCCTGTCACAGGACTGCATTACAGTGTGTCTGTGTCTCAGGACTGCATTACACTGTGCCTGTCACAGGACTGCATTACAGTGCGTCTGTGTCTCAGGACTGCATTACACTGTGCCTGTCACAGGACTGCATTACAGTGTGTCTGTGTCTCAGAACTGCATTACAGCGTGTCTGTGTCTCCAAACTGCATTACAGCGTGTCTGTGTCTCAGAACTGCATTACAGCATGTCTGTGTCTCAGAACTGCATTACAGCGTGTCTGTGTCTCAGGACTGCATTACACTTTGCCTGGCACAGGACTGTGTTACAGTGTGTCTGCGTCTCAACTGTATAACAGTGTGTCTGTGTCTCAGAACTGCATTACAACGTGTCTGTGTCTCAGTACTGCATTACACTGTGCCTCTCACAGGACTGCATTACAGTGTGTCTGTGTCTCAACGGTATAACAGTGTGTCTATGTCTCAGGACTGCATTACAGTGTGTCCGTGTCTCAGAACTGTATAACAGTGTGTCTGTGTCTCAGGACTGCATTACACTGTACCTGTCACAGGACTGCATTACAGTGCGTCTGTGTCTCAGGACTGCATTACACTGTGCCTGTCACAGGACTGCATTACAGTGTGTCTGTGTCTCAGGACTGCATTACACTGTACCTGTCACAGGACTGCATTACAGTGCGTCTGTGTCTCAGGACTGTATTACAGTGTGTCTGTGTCTCTGAACTGCATTATAGCGTGTCTGTGTCTCAGGACTGCATTATAGCGTGTCTGTGTCTCAGGACTGCATTACAGTGTGTCTGTGTCTCAACTGTATAACAGTGTGTCTGTCTCAGAACTGCATTACAACGTGTCTGTGTCTCAGAACTGCATTACACTGTGCCTCTCACAGGACTGTATTACAGTGTGTCTGTGTCTCAGAACTGTATAACAGTGTGTCTGTGTCTCAGAACTGTATTACAGCATGTCTGTGTCTCAGGACTGCATTACACTGTGCCTCTCACAGGACTGCATTACAGTGTGTCTGTGTCTCAGGACTGTATTACAGTGTGTCTGTGTCTCAGGACTGCATTACACTGTGCCTGTCACAGGACTGTGTTACAGTGTGCATGTAACGAGACTCCTTTAAAATGTGTCTGTGTCACCGAACTGTGCTATTGTATGCGTGTTATAGGATTCTGTTACAGCATGTCTACATCATAGGACTGCCTTACTGTGTTTCTGTAACAGGACTGCATTGCAATTTGCGTGTCCTAGGACTGCATTACAGTGCATCTATGTCACAGGACTGCAGTGAATTGTGTTTGTGTCGCAGAACTGTGTTACACTGTGCCTGTCACAGGACTGTGTAATAGTATGCATGTCATCGTACTGTGTTACAGTGTGACAGGACTGTGTTACTGTGCATATGTCTCAGGATTGTTACAATGTGCCTGTCACATGACTTTGTTACAATGTGTCTGTTGTCACAGTACTGAGTTACAGTGTGCATATCACTGGACTCTTGTACAATGTGTCTGTGACACAGGACTGTTTAACAGCAGGCACATCACTAGACTGTTAAAATGTTTCAGTATCACAGGACTGTTTTACAGTGTGCATGTCACTGGACTCTGATACAATGTGACTGTGTCGCAGGACCGGATTATAGTGTGCATGTCTCAGGATTGTGTTACAGTGTGCGTGTCCAAGAACTGCACGGCAGTGTGCCTGTCACAGGATTGTGTGACGGTGTGTTTGTGTCCTTGTGCCTGATTTATGCCCCATGATGGCGATACAGGATCAGGTTTACTAACTGAACTCAAGCAACTCAGCCGCAGGCTTACATTTGTACATCTGGTTTATACACACAAACAAACACACACACACACACATACACACACACAGACACACTTGCACGCACACACGCACATACTTACACATATACACACTCACACACACACACACACACACACACACACACACACACACACACGCTAACATGCACACATACACACTCTCTCACACGAACACACTCACACACACACATACATGTACGCATACATCCACACACTTGAACACACTTGCATATACACAAATGCACTCTCCATCTCACACAGACACACACACACCCTCAAACACATATGAGCACACCGGCGCATTCTCAAGTACACTGTTTCCATCACACACACACACACATTTACACACATACATACAGTTTCTCTCACAATCTCACACATGGGCACACACTTTTACAAAGACAGATGCAAAAAAACACACATACAGACACACACACTCAAACCCTCACAAACTCAGACACACACACTTTTACAATGATTGTGTGGGCAGAAAATTTTTTTTCCAAAATATTGTGCAAAAATCTTATTCCCCTACTCAAAAACACTGCTGTCAATCCTAATCATAACTCCTTCCAAAATTCTGATCTTGATCCCTGACCTAGAAATTCCCAAAATAACCCAAATTTTTAACCTTAGTTTGTTACCAAAACTTGGCCCAGAGCCTAATTCTAATGCATGACCTGAAACCTATACGCCCTGGATCTAAACCTTGGCCCACAGACCTTTTTCCACACACACACACACACACACACACACACACACACACACACACGCAAACACACACACACACACACACACACTCACACACACACACACACTCACGCACACACACACACACACACACACACACACACACACACACACACACACACACACACACTCACACACACACACTCACGCACACACACACACACACACACACACATTTGTCTTTACCTGCTTTGCGGTTTTTTCTGGTTGGTGGTTACTTCCTGGTCCGCTGCCACCTGCGCTAGCGGATCCCTCACGAATGAGCATGAACATCTTTGCTACAACTCGCTCTCCTTCTCTCTCTCTCTCTCTCTCTCTCGCTCCCTCTCTCTCTCTCTCTCTCGCACCCAGTCAGGTGTGTAAGTTCCTGCGCCTGATAAATAAACACGAAGGAGATGTCTTCAATGCCTCTCTCTCCCCTTGATGTTATATCTGTAAACCTGCTGCCTCTCTAACACTGTACTGACATAAAGACCATGTATGTATGTGCGCACTTCTCTCCAAACCACTGCTGCTTTCTCTTAATGTCTTCGCTTTTAAATTCAACTAACTGTGTCTCTCTGTCTGTCTTTTGACAAACAGTTACATATCCTTCTGTTTTTCTCTTTTTACCTGTGTTAACTTCTCTTTACATTTTTGCTTAAGAATAAAAACTAGCGCGACTTCCCTAAGTTTGTATTTTTCCATAGTAAGTATTTTCTTCTGTAATTCCCTCCTTGCTGGTTTTTGTTATTTTTTATCTGAAGTGTACAGGTGGACGGTGACCCTCGCCCTCTCCTCCTCTGTCAGACTGAGTTTAATTCCCGCTACATCTCTCCATCCTTTACCTCCATCATAACAACCCTGCTAATCGCCCCATCAAATGTAAAGTCAGATACACAGAGCTTTACTGGCAGGAAGTGCATCTGTAAAAGCCCTCTTTCCCTCTCTCTCTCTCTCTCTCTCTCGCCTGCAGTCACAATCCCCTGAGCTCTTTCACTCCTCTGCTCGCTTCTTCTCTTTCTTATCGCTCTGGAGCCCCGTCTCTGTTTTATTATTACCTTTGATCACCAGGCTGCTCTTCTTTAATCTCTCTCTCTCTCTCTCTCCCTCTCTCTCTCTCTCTCTCTCCCCTCAGGTGAGTATTTTATCGCGTGCATGAATGAGTTCTATAGAGGTTCATGTTCCAACCAGGTGATACCCAATCGTGCGCCTAACTTAATATTCACCTCCGTCTTCTCTATCCTGCATCCATCTCTCCTTCCCTCCCTCGCTCATCCTCTACTTTGCTCTTTAATAATTCAATAATAATGATATAACAGCAGAACAGTTTATTTGCTGATGAATATAATGGATGTCTTATCTGTGCCTCTGCTATTCTCCATGATAATTTGCTGAGATTTTTGTCCAGAGAGGAATTCTTCTCTCACCTCTATTCAAGTTGGGACCATCCTCGGGGCATCTATGTGATGGTCCTCTGAAAATCTCAGTACAAACCAAATTGCACTGAATATGCATGCAGTTCGTGAGCATTTGCCCATCTATGTGGATGAATTTGCACACATGCATCATAAAGTTCCCTTCAAATGCCATTCCTTTTTTTCTCCAAATAATCCATGCTCTTTTAGAGCAAAGATGGGCTGAGGATTACGAATTTGCTCATAAATTGAGGAAAAAAATCATTGACGGTTTAAAGAGAATGCTCCTCGAAGAAAGATAAGAACAGATTTGGATATTTCATCTTCATAACATAGTCAACCCTTAGAGCACTAAATAGAAATAGCGTTGCTCAATGATGTCAGACCTCAAATTCAAAGCTGTTGAAAACCTATCATGTGGCGAGCTCCTTCAGTCACCTCATGACCACATGATTGGTTTTTAACAACAAACGATAATTTAATTTATAGTTTTTAAAAAATTCATTTCACTGCTCAAGGGGTTAAAAGATTCCAGGAGTCTGGAGGAATTTTTGTGCTAAAGGGAAACAGCGAATTCCTAAGCTGGATACTCGTGATAGTTACTCTCACAAATGCCAGTTTAAACTTCACAGTGCAAAAAGAAAGACGTATGTTAAAAGTGCTCAGAAGCGCCATCGACTTCTCTGGGCTCAAGAGCATTTGTAATAGGCCATCACACAGTAGAAAAGTGTATTGTGGTCAGATGTATTAATATTTCAGGACTTTCATGCTGTGCGCCTTGTAAATCAGAAGACATTGGGCTCTAATTTCTTGGCGCAGCGCAGGTGGCGCAGCGTGGCCCAGCTCACGCAGTGGTAATTTCGTGAGGTGCGCAGCCTTTGGTAGACGAAAGTGCGTCGAGATGGGTGTGGTGGCGTAGTAGGGGCAGGTGTCTCATATTCATTAAGACGCAGTGACAATTTCGTAGAAAAAGTCTCCGCTGGAGTTGCGCAGGAAACTTGCCAGCTTTAACCTGGTTTAATTTCTGTGCAGTGGCAATTTGGCTGATCGCGGGCAGTGCGCACACGTCACCGAAATCTCACAGGTAGGTTTACAGAATGTCAGGCACATTTCAATGCAATAAATAATTGCAGGAAGCACTATTTAATGTAACTATCTGAATAAGGACATAAATTATAGTATCTATATCGATTGTCCTGATGTCAGATTAAAGGGGTTGGCACGCGTAATGGAAACTTGACCTGGCTTAATCAACGCAGCTGAATCTGTGATGCAAACTAAGGACTTCACATCTTTCTCAGCCACCCACAAATATATATATATATATATATAGCATGCTTGCGTTCTGTGCTCAGTAAAGCCGCTTGCACACTGGACACGAAACAATTTTTTTCGCACGACTGATTACAGGAAAAGTCAATGCAAAGACGCGATAGTCGGACAGGGTATTAATATAGCTCCTTGTCCGAAAGTCATAAAGGTTTTAATTTTTCCGAGTATTCCAGGAATTATTAGACGTGCAGACTTTGCCATGTTTGTGTTCGACCTTCACAGAATGCAAATTGATAGCTATCGACTTTTCTGGGTCTTTTTAGCCAATTCATCTGTTTTCTTCCGTTGAAGATAGACAACAGTCTTTATTCGGTCTTTCTTTTGAAAATTAGTCAGATGGACCGAACAGATTCACGCTTTATTTCCACAGCAGAGATAAAATCGTGCTTGTAGTCAGTGAGCAAATCAATTCCATGACCATTGACAGTGTGAATAAATTATCGCATGCACAATCAAGACTGTCCAACGCGAAATGCAAAATATTCCATGTCCGGCACCCAGCAAAAAATAAAAGTATTGATATGAGAACAGATTTATAACGAAATAAAGAATAAAATATATCACCAACACACCAACACAGGTAATGGCCACGGGCTGACAGACAGAGTGACAGACACACACACACACACACACACTCGCAGACATGATCATTGCTTAACCTGGCTCCAGGTAATAAATGTGTAACATATCTTGCATTGTTGTCCATGCATGTTAATCCCAAAATTTTAAGCAGCAACAGTTTGTAACAATAGGAACACGCTACCCATCGTTTCTCTTGCCAATGAGCAAGATTTGACTCGGCTGTGTCGCCTTCTTGCACAGGAAGGAGGGACAGAGGCGGGACAGGGGAGTACTTGCGCCAGGCTACGCTGAGCGCGAAATTGCAACATACGCCTGGACACACCTCGTTGGCGCGGCGCACCCCCCATTCGCCGCGCCTGCGCCTGGTCTACGAAATTAGAGCCCATTGTCCGACCAGTTTGTAACCAGCAATTAGTCCAAAAGCCATGCTCAGTCATGCATGAGGTTGTGGCAGCGCCCTTAGCAAGAGTAACATGCACTTTTGTGCAGGCTACATTAACGCTGAAAAGTACACAGAGATTTTGGAGTAACACAGGTTGCCTTCAAAATTGCATCTTATCTAGGGACGCCCATGCATATTTCAACAAGACAATGCAAAACCGCATTACTCAGGCATGGCTGCATAAGAAGAGGGTTCAGGTGCTGGACTGGTCTACCTGCAGTCCCAACTTGTCCCCTGATGTAAAATGGATCTGCTAAGACCTCAATACTCTAGCTCACCTTGAGACTTGTTTGCAGAAAGAATGAGACTAAATTATACCTGAAACATTCAATCATTTGGTGTCTTTAGTCCCCAGACATTGATTACATGCAGTCAAAAGAATGACAGCATTAAAAAGGGGTTAATACCTACCTGTCCAAACTTTTTTTGAAATATGCTGAAAGAATCAAATCCTAAAATGTTTACTCAAAAAAATCATCTGGTGAAACATCAAATAATGAGCTGCTGTATTGTTTTCACTTTGATACAGATCAAAGAACCTACAAATCACTACTTACAGTTTAATTTTAATTCAACACACCATCCCAACTCCTCTGAGAATCACTACCTTATCATGGTGGAGGAGTTTGCATGCTTCTGGGATCTTGGGAGCTGTGTTGCCTGGAGGATTAGCTCCTGGTAGGGTCTCCCATGGCAGATTGGTCCCAGGTGATGGGTCAGAAAAAATGCACTACACTAGACCCACATGGTGAATTCCCAATAAATGATGAGACCCCTCCTCGAAAAAGGGACACTGTGGAGCCAGGCCTAGGAGGGGAGCTCATTGGTGAGTGCCTCGTGGCTGGGTTTTTCCCAGGACCTGGCTGGCCTCAGCTGAGTGGACCCACCACCCAGGAGGAGAGGAGTAGGGGTCGGGAGCAATGTGGACCAGGTAGCGTACAGAAGTGGAGACCCTGGTGTTCTGGGACCCAGCTATGGAAACTGGCTCTTGGGACGTGAGACATGGCTATGTTGGAGTTCACCCTGGTGACCGAGAGTCTCCGCAATGAGCTTGTAGAGGGGAATGCTCTGACTGTTGTCTGTGCTTATGCACCAAACAGCAGTTTGGAGTATCCAGCCCTCTTAGAGTCCCTTGGCGGGGTCCTGGAAAAGGCTTCAACTGGGGATTCCATAGATCTGCTGGGGGACTTCAACGCTCACGTGGGCAATGATGGAAACACTTAGAGGGGAGTGATTTGGAGGAACGGCCTCCCTGATCTGACCTGAGTGGTGGTTTGTCACTGGATTTCTGTGCTAGTCATGGATTATCTGTAACAAACATCAGGTTCGAGCACAAGGGTGGTCATAAGTGTCCTTAGTACCAGAAGATACTTAGCCAAAGGTCGATGATCAATTTGCTAATTGTGTCATCAGAACTGTGGCCATATGTTTTGGACACTCAAGTGAAGAGAGAGGTTGAGCCGTCAATTGATCGCCACCTGGTGGTGAGCTGGATCAGATGGCAGGGAAGACTGCCACACAGACATTGCAAACCTATACGTGTTGTGAGGTTTGACGGGGAAAATTTGGTAGAGGACTCTATCTGGATAATTCTCAACTCATACCTCCAGGAGAGCTATTTTCACATCCTAGGGAACTCTAGAAACATGGAGTGGACCCTATTCAAAGTCTCCACTATAAAAGCAGCAGCCGTGAGTAGTGGCCTGAAGGTTGTTGGTGCCAGTCAAGGCGGCAATGCAAGGACCTGTCGGTGGGCACCGTCGGTGAGGGAAGAAGTCAAGCTGAAGAAGGTGGCCTTTCGAGCCTGTTTAGCCAAAGGGACTCCTGACCCGACAGACCAGTATCAACAAGCTAGAAGGACTGCAGCTGTGGTGTACACAGAAGCGAAAACTTGGACTTGGGAGAAGTTTATGAGGAAAGACCATTGGGTGGCCTCAAAGAGATTCATGCAAACTGTCAGGCCACTCAGGAGGGGTAGGCAGGGCATCGCCCAGACCGTTTTCAGCAGGGGTGGGGAACTGCTGAACACGACTGGGGACATTGACAGAATCCGACAGACTTGCCCAACATGGAGGAAGCAGAGACAGAAGACTAAGGTAAGTCTCCAACTATAGGGGGATCACACCGCTCAGCCTTGCAGGGAATGCCAATGCTAGGGTACCGAAAAGCTTTGATTCAGGAGGAGTAATGCGGGTTCCCTTCTGGCCATGGAACAGTGGACTAAATTTTTACTCTTGCATGAATACTGGAGGGGTCATGGGAGTTTGCCCATCTAGTCTACATGTGTTTTTTGGACTTAGAGGAGGTATGTGATGATGTCCCACAGGGTATACTGTTGGGGTTTCTGCGGGAGCATGAGGCCCCAGAGTCATTAATTTGAGCCTTCTGATCCCTGCATAACCAAAGCAGAAGTTGTGTTCATGTTTTTGGTAATAAGTCTGACTCGTTTCCAGTTGGTGTTGGACTTCACCAATGGTGTGCCGTGTCACTTACTTTGTTTATGACGTTCATGGAGAGGATATCAAGGCACAGCCCAGGCTTGGAAGGTGTCCAGTCTGGTGACCTCAGGGTTGCATCTCTGATGTTTGGAGATGATGTGGTCCTGTTGGCTTCATCATGCTTTTCACAGCTGAGTGTGAAGCGGTCAGAATGAGGATCAGTACCTCCAAATCTTAGGCTGTGGTCCTCTGCCAGAAAAAGGTGGATTGCCCCTCCGAGTGGGGCGTGAGTTGTTACCCCAAGTGGAGCAGTTTAAGTATCTTGAGGTCTTGTTCACAAGTGAGGGCAGGAGGGAACAGGAAATTGACAGGCAGATCGCTGCAGCCAGTGGTTAGCATTGCTGCCTCACAGTAAGAAGGTTGTGGGTTCGAATCCGGCCTGGGGCCTTTCTGTGTGGAGTTTGCATGTTCTCCCCGTGTTGCGTGGGTTTTCGCCGGGCACTCCGGTTTCCTCCCACAGTCCAAAGACATGCATATCAGGCTAATTGGAGACACCAAATTGCCCATAGGTATGAGTGTGAGAGTGAATGGTGTGTGAAAGGTGTGTGCGCCCTGCGATGGATTGGCAAGCTGTTCAGGGTGGGTCCCTGCCTTTGCCCGTAGTCAGCTGGGATAGGCTCCAGCTCGCCCCGTGACCCTAGTGAGGAATAAGCGGGTATAGAAAATGGATGGATGGATGGATGGATCGCTGCAGCATCAACTGTAAAGTGGGCATTGTATCGGTCCTTCATGGTGAAGATGGAGCTGAGCTTAAAGGCAAAGTTCTGGATTTACTGATCGATCTATGTTCCTGCCCCAATGAATAGTCACAAGCTCCGAGTGGAGACCAAAAGATCAAAATTGCAAATACAAGTGACTCAAATGAGCTTTCTTCACAGGATTGCTTGGCTGACCCTTAGGGATAGTCTGGGGAGCTAGGACATCCAGGAGAGGCTCTGAAAAAAAATCACTGCTCCTCCACATTAAGAGGAATCAGTTGAGTTGGTTCAGGTATCTTGTTCGAATGCCTCCTGCACGCCTCCGTTTAGGGGTTTTCCGGCATTGTACAACTGGGACGAGCCCCAAGGCAAGCCCAGGACAAGCTGGAGGGACTATATCTCCTGGCTGGCCGGGGAATAGCTTGGGGTTCCCCAGGAGGAGTTAGATGAAATGGTTGTGGAGGGGGACGCCTGGACCTCCCTGCTTACTCTGCCAAGAGCCGACTCTGGATTAGTGGTGGATGAAAATGGATGGATGGATGGATGGATGGACACCATCCCATCTTCTTTCGATTTAGGGTTGTTGATGCAATTGATCCCATCTATTGCCTTAGTGGAAGGAACAAAAAAGATGAGTTTTTCAGCATGATATGATGAACACAGCTAAGACCTAGCAGATCCCAGACATTTTCTACATGCTGAAAATGTCCAAAGATATTGTTTTTTCAACCCCGAAGGATAATTTCTCCCTTCTATTTAACCCATCTCAGTTACTCAAGGGCAGGGGTCCCTGGGGATCGGCTCCAGGAGAGGGCAGCAGCACACCTGTATGTGTTTTTTTGCAGTGGGAGGACTCCAGCTTACCTGGTTGAATGTAAGGAAACATGCCAAGAAGGAGTCAGCCGAAGTGAGTAGGTTACACACCCAACTTAGTTCCAAACTGCATTGTAAGATTGAAAATGCAACAACCAATGAACACAAACGTTCTGGACTGCCCTAAAGACTTTAATCCGCTGATACTTACTCACAACAGTAATTTAATGCAGCCCGAAATGTGAGGGCATTAATTGTTCATTGACGGATTTTGTTCATTTGGCTCAATAAAGATTCCATTACTTTATATTCCCACTCCGGTGTCACATTCTGTCTCCGTGGTTACGCGTAAGAGGAAACTCGCGTGGTCTCTTCTATCCAGTTCTGCGCAGGCTGCCAATACATTCGTACGACAGGGAATTCATTTAGATTTAGGCTGAAAACGGAGACACTGAGAACGAAACCTCAATATACTCTGGCGAGTATAAGCCACACCTCAACCGGCACCTGGCTCTGCCGCTCATCCACGAGAGATGTGGCTCGCTTGCGCTCGTGACCTTCAACAGGGGACAGTAAGAACAGGCCCAACAAGGGCGCCAGCGCCTGTCATTAACCCTGGCTGACCCAAGTGTTTTGGCAGTGACATAATTTTTTGGGCTGTTAGCTGTGACCTGTTTTTATTTCATCCCAATTGGATTCACCATGAGCAGTGGCGTCTCTGGCATGAACATTCCAGTGGGGCCCAACAGACCAGTTATACGTAGCCTCTGACTTTTCTGTGACGCTGCCTACAACCCATATTTGCTCAATATTAAATGAGCCACATTCTAGAAATGCAATTTCATAAAAACAGGGTTAATATAAAATGGGGTTTGAGTAAAAGGTTTCAACCTTTTCTACTGCGTAACAAAACAAAAATTATTTTGTTACTAAAAATGATCACTCACCATGTTGCTCATTTCTTGAAAGGAAAAGATGCACGTCGATCTTTCATCTGAGAAAACTTCTCAATGACCCTTCTGTCAAAGTCCCGTAATCCATAGATGAATTCATTTTCAATGGACAGCATAGCCAGTGCATTTAACCTCTGCTGCCCCATTGTGTTTCTTGTAAATGTTTTGATTCTTTTTCATTTTGAAAAGTTTCTCTCTGACTCATGTTAGGGATCCTAACAGTGGTCATTGGTGTTGTGGTGATTTCTAGCAGTGACACAGCCTCAGATAAGGCATCCTGGAGGTTGTTGTCATAAAGCAACTGCAGCAGTGACAGAGTATTCCCTGCGTGCAACTCTGAGTGACTGTACAGTGAC
The DNA here is from genome assembly GCA_029721435.1 of Gymnothorax reevesii. Taxonomy (NCBI): domain Eukaryota; kingdom Metazoa; phylum Chordata; class Actinopteri; order Anguilliformes; family Muraenidae; genus Gymnothorax; species Gymnothorax reevesii. Next base: position 10,580,108 of record CM056579.1, on the reverse strand, counting down.
TTCAGTTCAGTTTCGAGCTTAACTTTATTGCCAATTGGCCACATTTTGACAGCACATTCAGCACTTGGAAATGAATCGCTGAACTTACTGAAAAGTGTGCAGTCCACAAGCTTTGCTGCTATAAGGTGATCAATTTTGTGAAATCCCACCTCCACCTGAACTGACACAGTATCACAAGCCTCTTATAACAGCAGCGATGTTTTTTTCCTTCGTTACGTTGGAGCCGTCTCTCTCTCGTGCAATATCATCCACTTTCTCTCTAAATCAGCCCACGCCTACTCTGAAGCTCGCCATGGCGCGGTTGATCGTAGCTGCATCAATGTTTCGTTTTGCAGTGTGTTATAGAATGTCCACTTCTGGCATCAGGTGTTAAAAAAACTGAACTCGGAGGTGAAGGAGCGGGTTTGCCCTTTCCAGCTTGGATGATGTTAAAATCCGCTGACAGGTGAGGTCCGAAACGTTTTATTTCTAATTTTTGCTCAAGTGGTAAAGTGCTAAATTTTACTTTGATTGTAAAGTCTACTTCGTTCATTATTTTGTCTTGGTAAGTTGGCAACTACCAAAAATAGCCAATCAACCTAGCTGTGGTTGAACTACTGCACATTACGTACTGACGGCAAGTCATCCCAATATTTTAATTGGATGGTCTCAGCGTGGGGCCGTCGTGATTGTGCCCCGCAGCGATCTATTGAGACCGCGTTGGACATGCGCACCGAGATTTCAGCGGTAAATTACTTAAACAAGCGCCAGAGGGCCGGCCCCATTTTCAGGTGCTTTGAGAGGAATAGGCTTAGGCTACTAAGCCTGTCTGCATTCTGACAAATATCTTTGGCTATATATATATATATATATATATATATATATATATATATATATATACACACACACACAAATATATAAAACAGAATTGTCTTTGTATGAGAATCGATCGTTATATAATTACATTTTCGACAAAGACAGATTGTGTTACAATTACTTCAAGGCAGCATATTGCTCCACAGCGACATCTGGTGGGGCCTGGCCCCACTGGCCCCAAATGCAGAGACTCCACTGACCATAAGTTGTTTTGAGGGATCATCTGAACCTTCATACATTCATACAAAATACACATTATCACTAAATGCCAGGGCTAAGCAATGAGATGCGGCAGTTATCTTATTAATGTGAAATGGAAGTATTAAAATATACTGAACAAAAATATAAATGCAACAGGTAAGTCCTTTCAATATTCTGCATATTTATTTCTGAGGTTGACTTAGTTGGGTTTATTTTTATGAGCAAGGTTGTGTGTCACTGGTCTGTGTGCATTTCAGTTACCTTCTCCATATCAGGCACATCCTGTACTCTGGTCAATAAAACGCCACCCCAAAAGTCCCAGTTCTGCCATTGTTCAAAATGCCATAAATGACTCGAGCCATCAAGGAGCTGCCATTGGCCTGCTCAATGCAGGAATGTTTCTCAGGGATGTTGAAAGGGCTCTTAATGTCCATGTTTCAACACTGAATTGCATAAAACACCTTTTTGAGGAATGAGGCAAGACAGCAGATCGCCCGCATGCATGATAACCATGTGTGACAACCCCCACCCAATACCGCCATATCTGGACTCTTTATCTCTGTGATCGTCTGAGACCAGTAACTGCCACTGCAGATGAGACAGCTGGTCCCAAACATCAACCCATTTTTGCCAAAACCGTAAAAATAATCTGCAGGAAGTCCTTTACGTCTTTTGCCCTTTGTGTATTGGACCTCTCCTCAGCTCAATGAAAAAATTGGTTTGACTGAGTGAATAGACACGTTTGATGGCCAACGGCACAATGGAGGACTGTTTTCTTTACAGACAAGTCACGTTTGCAACTTCACAGAGCAAATGGGCGGAGGATTGTTATGCTGACATCATTGTGGTGCGCAAGGTGGCACATGGAGGTGGAGTGCTAGTTTGGGTGGGAATATTCCAAGGACATTGCACACAACTGCAGTTGATGAACAGCAACTTGAATGCAGTGTGATTTCACGATGAGATGCTGCTGCCTATCGTCCTACCATTCATCCATCAAAACAATAACCATCCAGCATGACCATGCCAGACCCACGTCACCCACATGCACAGAGTTCCTTGAGCCTGAAAACATTTGTGTACTTGAATGGTCGGCTTATTCCTCGGATTTGTCCCCCTTCCAGCATCTTTGGGATGTCCCCAAGCAACAAGTGCGTCATTGGTTCCCATTTTCAGCCAATAGCCGCCAACTCCGCACAGCTCTTGAAGAGAAGTGGGAACATGTCCCCCAAATCAACACTGACCGTTTGTTACAGTCCACACAGCAGACATGTGTAGCAGTGCAGCAGGCCAAAGGCAGACAGACCCAATACTGATGTGTGAAATTTGGACAATAGACCCCATCCCCTTCATCATCGCGCCATCGTGAGATTCTTGTTTGTCTTTTAAATCATTGATGGAAATGTATTGCAATATGGTCATACAATCTGTCTACATTCAATGGAAGTACAATGAGCTTCTGAACACGGTCATATTTCTCACGATAAGAAGTGTTGCGTTTATAGTTTTGTTCAGCGTATTTTGACATTTCTGTGTCAAGATGGTATCAAATATTTATCCTTTATATTAAAAGCATTGATTGTCAATAACAGCCGGGCTCATCAGCAGTATCTGGTTTTTAGCAAATCTCACTTCCTTTATCTGCTTTTCACGTGATATCCTACCATTTTTTCCCCTAGAAGCTGATGGAACTTCAGTTGTGTTGACAGATTACCAGTGCAACCGCTACCAGACTCAATTTCTCATGATAAAGCAAAAGGAATTTTTGGCCAACACAAAGCTAAGAAATAGGACAAAAAAAGCCCATTGAGACACTAACACAAGGCTGTTTATTGATACCAATAACAAGCATAAAATAGTTATCATGATAAAATAATTATAATGCAGACACATTCTATAATTAAGAATGTGTGATAAGTACTTATTTATACTGGACTGAAAGAGTACACTGGATAAAGATGAAAGCCTCTGTAAGACCATCAACGCCCAGCAGTTTCAGTTCTCTCCACTAGATGTCAGACAAACTCAACCTGCATCAAGCCGGAAATACAGAAATGGTCAGCCACTCAATAGGCACCATATTGTTGCCCAGATCTTGTAAGATTAGTTCAAGTGCACGTCTATATAAGGAAATTGTGTACTTTATGATAAGAGCCTGAAACTTTATACAAATATAATAAGTACCATGGGGACCATTTTCCTGACAAGTGATATTCTCGATTTGGCAAGGACAGCCAAACAATGACGGTTTCGCGCGCGCTCGTGACCAAAGCTGCTTGCACACTGAACGCGAAACGAATTTTTCGCACGACCGATACATTCAAAGTCAATGCAGAGACGCGAATACTTTGGATGTAATCTATCGTGCGAGAAATTCGTTTCGCGTCCGGATTGCAAGCAGCTTTAGTACTGTTCCATGTTTATTATTGCATTGATTTGCTATTAAGTCCTACATTGAAGGGAACGTAATGATTTTTTTTCAGGCTGCATTTTTTTCATGAAAGCCCATTTCAATGCACTAAATGTGAAGTGCAGTTTATACCAAAATTTATTCTGATACAGAAAGCAGCTGTAAGTTTTCACGACAAACTGACTTCCGAACTGCCGAGAGATTTAATGTCACAATAGCGGCAGCTTTTGTGACAGAGAAACCACGTATAACTTCTTTTCCATTGTTTATTCTTGGCAAAATTCTGAGAGGATTGTCAGGATCGGTTGTCAACCAAAATCTAAAAACGCTCATTTCACTAGAGAAAATCTCGTGTTTTGTATTAAAGTGAACGATACCAAGAGTGACTTGATACTGAACAACTTGATACTCCTGGTGAAAATTTTCATCTAAACCCGTTTTTCTGTTATTAGAAGGGACCTCGTGGACAATCCTCTCAGTGCTTCAAAACTCATAAAAGGGAAACATCCAAAGTCCCTCTTAGGTAATGAACAACTGACAATATATGATGACCTCTTCAACAAAAAAAGAGGAGTACCATCTCTAAGTATTATTATTATTATTATTATTATGAACCCTTATAGTGCCAAATGCAACCTTTGTTTATCAGTGATGTAAGATATCAACATCAATGCTGCTGAAAACCTATCATGTGGCAAATTGTTTCAAAGAGCTCCGGCAGGCACTCCTGAATCACTTCTTCTGTAAATCTGTTACCCGGATAAATTAATTAAAATTAATGATGGTACTAATGTTGGATATTATTTATATAAAATACTCATATATATCACACCATGTATAGGGAGTAAATCTCTTTGAGATAGATGTGATATATCAATGAGCCACATCATTAGACAGTGAATTAGAAGAGGCAGTATAATAATTCAATTTAACATATGTATAAAATGTCCAATTCACTTGCAGGATTTAGTAAAATGCATAAAATAACGCTGCAGCATGTCATGTGGTTTTACCTTGAGCGAGTCTGATTCAGGAGCTCAAGCCATCAGGAAATCGGGGCCCGTATTCACAAAGCATCTTAGCGATAAAAGTAGGTCTTTACTGCCGGATTTAGGAGAAACTCCTAAAAAAAATGGGCGTGTCAGTCGTAAATTTAGGACTCCTAATCATTTTTATTAAGTGTTATTCACAAAGCATTTTAGGCCTAAAAGTAGCTCCTAAGTCTGGGAGAGCTTATTGTAGTGAAGAGGACTCCTAACTCGATAAAACCTATTCACAAAGAATCGGAAGATGGCTGCTGCTGTTGAAAGACGGAATGACTTGGGAATTCTGAATGATGTGCTTTGTTCAAAAGACATCGGATCAACCATAAAGGGATTTCATTTGTCGTTGACTTGGTGAGGGAGAGAATTACGTCTCCAACCATGAGAGACAACCCAATAAGCCCCAAAATAAAATGTTTGACAATACTTTGTTATTGGCCACTGGAAAAATGCAACTTTGCAATGCGGACAATTTAGGGATTTCACAATCATCTGTCAATCGCTCAATTCAACAATTAATGCCCTCAGTGAGCCCCATATCATCTGACAGTTTATCCGGTTTCCAATAGACATTCGCCAACAACACAGATTCAATCTTCAATTCATGCCCATCTCAGGTATGCCTGGTATCATCGGTGCTATTGAAGAGACCCATATTCTAATTATTTCTTCGACCCAAGATGAAGAGGTATTTGTAAATAGAAAAAAGTTAATTCCATCAACACCCAGATAAGTATTTGATGCTGAATACAATATTTAGGACATTGTTGCGAAATGGCCAGGATCCACGCACGACTCGCATTTTAGTCGAAAGCAGCTCATGCCAATTATCTGACAGGCATTGTGTACCTAGGGGATGCCACTTGCTCGGGGACAGGGGCTTTGGTGCTGTACCTCCTCCTGCTGTGCATGAATTTGTTTCATTAGGCTATTGAGCGAGGTTTACATTGAATAGATCATCATCATAAAAATACCAGCCTATTTCATATTTTGTTTGCATATTTAAATTGCAGGCTAAAAATTACAAACCAAGCTTAGTATGCTTTCCTGTTTGAACGAGAGCTCGTAGGCTGCAATCTCGGACCTCATCTGCAATAGCAGCCCATAGCTACCACCGCCTCTCCCCGTCCGAGACACCGGGGAATGCAGGAATCTGTAGGCTGATATCATCCCACACATCCTGCTTGGATTTGCTGTTCACCCCGAGCCAAATTTCCCTTTGATTAGGCTACATGCTTTCGCTCCAGCACCAACTGGCCCAGCAGCAGTAACTGGTCGTGGCTCCAGTTAGGCTTTTGCGTCATTTTTGAACTTTCATCCATGACAGTTTAGGGCAAACAAACTTGAATGGATCGACATTTAAATGATCGCAACGTATTGTCATTCTCATCGGGTAATAAGTTGCTAATTATTGGGGCAAATGACGCATTTTATTATTGACTCGTTTAATGCTGTTGGCGTTTTTACAACTCTCTCTTTCCTTTGTATGTTTATTTGCCTAGAGCGTGATATGTGAGGACTGCACATAGTGCCTTTTCAGGAGTGCTGAACATGTTATTATTTCATGGAACAAACCAGCCACTTGGACTATTTCCTCATTTTTTCCACCATGGGTTGTATGTGGGATATTTTTTTCAATGGGCCGCCCTGTCACCAAACAACCAATCACCAAGCTCATTGTCCCAAGACTCGTGAATGAGGATTGACGTCATCCATAGCAACAGAGATTTACTCCCACCTGTCTCAGAGCTACTCCTATTCTATGAGTTGCCAGTTTTCTTAACTAAAAGTTGCTCTCAGCGGCTTTGTGAATAACTTTTAGGGTTTTACTCCTACATAAAATGTTTTAGCGCGACTCAGGAGTACTCCTAGCGGTAAGATAAGATGCTTTCTGAATACGGGCCCTGGTCTAAAGGCCTCGAGCAAAGTGTCAACAACAGCGCCCTCTAGCGTTAATTCTTAGCGAGTGCCGGAGTGTGTCACAGTGCTGCAAGCACTCTCTCACCCGGCCTGGCCTTCAATGCAATTAGCCTCGGACACAAATTATTTTTTTTTCTGCTCTATCCTGCTATCCTGCTAGTCTCCTGGAATGATTTCCTTCACTCCACTAGCCCAGGCATGCACAATCAAATGCAGAAAAATGTATTGAAATCCAGAGGATATAAAATTTGAGTCCAGGTATGCCTCTCGTGCGAGTCCCGTCGCTGTGTTACAGCTGTAAGGTGATGATGGAGAGGGGCTCGGTGTTGCAGCCATTGATGATTGGCCAGGGGTTGAAGTAGGGGTAGACGGGCTCACGGAAAGTGTCGCTGAAGGTGAAGATGTGACTCATGTCTCCGGCGTCGTAGAAGGACACCAGGCCGCGTGGGTAGTCCAGGAACACGCCCACGCGTTGCGGCTTACGCGGGAGGCTCAGCAGGTTCTCGGCGCTCGTGCAGGCCTCGTACTCGTCCCCATTCCTCAGCACCAGCGTCCAGAACCCGTCCTCTGGGCACAGGCTGATCTCCTCTTTCCTGTTCACCGACTCCGCCACCACGCCCAGCCCCCACGCCATCTTATCACCCACCTATCAGAACAGCAGATAAAATCTAGTTATGCCCACCACAATCACCATCCACCTATCAGAACGGAAGAATAAAACTAGCCACACCGACACAGTTAAACATCAACCTATCAGAACAGCAGATTAAAACTACTCCTGCCCACCATAATAAGCACCCACCTATCATGACAGTAGACTAAATCTAGTTTACTGTGACTAGTCTACTAGTCACCACAACCACCATCCACCTATCAGGACAGTATACTAAAAAAAGCCACACCCAACACAATCACCACCACCTATCAGAATAGAAAAGTAAAACTAACCACATCCACCAAAATCACCACCCAATAATCAGAGCGTGATTAAAATTATTTACGCCCAACACAATTAAACACCCACCAATCAAAACAGTAGATTAGAACAAGTTACGCCCACCACAATTAAACACCCACCAATCAAAACAGTAGATTAGAACAACTTACGCCCACCACAGTTAAACTCCCACCAGAACCGTACACCAAAACTAGTTGCGCCCCACATAATCCAAAACCTCCTTTCAGAACAGCAATTTAAAACTAGCTACACCCCTTATGATCTCAATTCATCAATGAGACTAACAAATGAAAACTGGCCACGCCCACCACAATTCCAAACAACCTATCATAAGAACATGCTAAAACAGACTACATGCACTGCAATCTAAACTCACCAATCAGGATGGAATAAAGCAGGCTCTGCCCACCAAAATCCCCACCTATCAGAAGCGCAGAACCAAACTTTCAATGCCCACCACAGTCCCCACCCACCAATCACAGCAAGAGAGAATCGCCACAATACCTTAAGTAACACAAAATGTAACAACGAAGCAAGGAATGTGTGGGTTTGTGTTTCCTTTGCATATATTGAGAAATATTCATCTGAAATACTTCACACTTGGCAGGTGTATTGCTGAGGATCCAAGGAAACACTCCATTGAGGGAGATATTGTTTGGCTGGGCTATTCAGGAGAAAGCAGTGATCCTGAGATGTGCAGTGAGTTAATGCAAAGCATGACAAAATACTCAGCCCACAAGTTTTAACCATTTGGGCGCTGAATACATTTTCTAGGAATTAATAATGCAGTTATTCTTAGCAGTTGAAAACCCCTGCAGGAGCTCTTTTAAACAAGTAGCCACATGATAGGTTTTCAACAGCGTCTGATTTTGATATCTTCCATCATTTTGTAACTATAGTTGCCCACGACCATGAAAGGGTTAAAACCAGGAGGACTCAGGAGGACTCGAGCGAAACTCACCTCCACCTCCCAGTAGTGGCGGCCGGCAGCGAACCCCTGGGACCCCAGGACGATGTTGTAGAGCGTGAAGCGCTCAGGGTTGTCCGGAAGGCTCTGCTGAATCGCCCCCACTCTCACGCTGGTGCGGCATGGGGACACAACCAGGCGGGGGTAAGCCGTGTTGGGGTCAAAGGTCAGAGGGGCGGGAGCTGGAAGCAAACAGTACAGTCCCACTGAGGACAGGCTGCCATGAGAGAGGCGGTGGTCTCTAGGCCAGTTGCCAAGAAGCCAGGAGGAGAAATGTAAACAGCTGTTTGGTCCAGTGCAGCCGAAGTATGTCCAGTGCAGCTGCAGGGCCCTTGAACTAGGCCCTCAAGTCAATACAGCCGCTGGTCTGCTAAGCCTGATCAACTGGACGTGGGCGTGGATGTAAAGCATTAGTATAGCTGAAAGACGAACAGCAGGGACATACAAGACAAAATACAAAAAGCAGTAAAAATAAGCATAATAAGCAGGGTGAGGTTTAGGTGCTTATTGGGTGTAGTATTGATGCAGGGTGGGGGTTAGGCGCTTGTATGGGCGTGGTTCTGATAGAGGGCGGAGTTTAGTTGCTTGCACATGTGTGGGTCTGATACAGGGCGGGGTTAAGGTGCTTTGTATGGGTGTGGCTCTGATACTACCACATAAACCCCACCCTGTATCACAGCCACACCCATACTACCACCTAACAGTATTGGCGTGGTTTTGATACAGGGCGGAGTTTAGGTGGTAGTATGGGTGTGGTTATGATACAGGGCGGTGATTAGGTGGTAGTAAGGGTGTAGTTCTGATACAGGGCGGAGTATGGGTGATAGTATGGGTGTGGTTATGATACAAGGCGGGTTTAGGTGGTAGTATTGGTGAATTTATGATACAGGGCAGGGATTAGGTGGTAGTATGGGTGTGGTTCTGATACAGGGCGGGGGTTTAAGTGGTAGTATGGGAGTGGTTCTGATACAGGGCGGAGTTTAGGTGGTAGTATGGGTGTGGTTAAGATAAGATAAGATAAGATAGTACTTTATTGCCCGTTAGGGAATTTGGTGTACATCGAAGTTATTTACACGATAAGATACACAACATAAAGTTTAAGAACATTTAAGAACATTTCAAAGATGATATTTGAGACATGGACAATAGTGCCATTCGTAAGAACAAAATGATGAGTTTAACATCTAATAAATTAAGTTATGATGACTTAAAAAAAAAAAAAGAACATTGGCAATAAGTTACAGCTAGTTTAAGAAGGTAATACTGCAGGGGATGAAAGATTGTTTGGATCTCTTTGTTTTAAAACAGGGTACACGGTATCTGCGGCAGGAGGGTAAAAGGCTGTAACAGTTATATAAGGCATGAGATGGGTCATCTAAGATTCTTGTAGACAAGTTTAAAACATTTGACATGTAAAGGGTGTCTAAGTTCTCAAAAACACGGTTTGCTATTTTCCCCGTGACCTTCACAACTCTTTTCTATTTGTTTTTGTCTTGTAGCGATAATGGTCCATACCAGCACTGTATTGTAAACGTGAGGACTGACTGAATACATGATTTGTAAAACAAGGACATAAAAGTAGAGTCAATCTGAAATGAACGAAGTTTTCGAAGGAAATGAAGGCGAGTCTGGCATTTCTTATATACGGCATCAGTGCTCTGTGAAAAAGATAGCTTATTGTCTATGATGGTACCTAGATATTTGTATTCTTCAACCACTTCCACTGCATGGTCCTTGATCGTAACTGGCGTGATGGTAGACTTATTCCTTTGAAAGTCAATAATCAGTTCTTTGGTTTTACTAACATTAAGTTCCAGAAAGTTGTTATCGCACCAGGTTGTGAAGGCGGCGACTTCTTCCTTATAGGATTGTTCACATTCAAACAGCAAGCTGTTAATTGCGGTGTCATCAGCAAACTTCACGCGGCTAGAATTGGGTACAGAGCTAACACAATCGTTGGTATAGAGAGTGAAAAGCATGGGAGATAACACGCAACCCTGGGGAGCTCCCGTATTAGTGACAGATATAGCAGATCTAACATTGTTCACTTTCACATACTGGCTTCTGTTGGTAAGGAACGACGCTATCCATCGAATGAGTTGAGGGCACACTTGTAAATTTGATAATTTCTTGATGAAGTTGAATCGTATTAAATGCTGACGAGAAATCAACGAATAGAATTTGTGCATATGCTCCAGTGTTCTCAAGGTGTTGGTATATATTATGTAACAGTGTTATGGTAGCGTCTTCCACTCCTCGCTTGGGTCTATATGCGAATGGTAGAGGGTCCAGCTTGTCTCTGACTTGATTGGATAGCATGCATAACACAATCCGCTCAAAACATTTCATCACCACTGATGTAAGAGCTACGGGCCGGAAGTCGTTGTTAATTGTTGGTTTGGGTTTCTTTTCACACGGGATTATTTCTGAAAGTTTCCAAATGTCCGGTATTACCTGCTTATCGAGAGAAAGTTGAAATACCTTGCTGAATATAGGACTGAGTTGTTCTTTACACTCTTTCAGCAGCATGCCACTTAACCCATCGGGACCTGCAGATTTCCGGGGATTTAACTGTCTAAAACGAAACTTCACATCGTCCTCTGTTACGGAGAGATTAGTGTCCACGTCATTAATATATGATAACAGTTCATTAGTTTCACCTGAGAAATCATGTATGTCGAATCGAGAGTAGAAGGTATTTAGTTGTTGGGCAAACTGTATCTCCTCTCCTAACACACAAAGTTGTCTACGACCCTCGGAGCCTATCATAGTTTTTAGTCCATCCCATGCCTGGCGAGTGCTGTTATTTCTAAACTGATGTTCAACCTTTTCCTTGAAGTCTCGTTTACAATCATTTACTTTAGCGTTGATTGCCTTTGGTATTCCGCCCAATTTGCTCTTGTCATTAGCACAAAAAGCCCGCTTCTTCTCATTAAGGAGAGATTTTAATTCCTTGCTGACCCAGGGTTTGTTATTGGGATATATCTTGATTTCTCTTGTTGGAATTACATTATCCACGCAAAATGTGATGTAAGCAGTGATGATGTCATTGAGGTCGTTGGGGTCATCGCAGTCACCAATTAACACATCCCACTCGGTGCAGTCTAAGCACCCTTTCAGACAATCGATCGAATCTTTATTCCAGGTCTTAAGAACTTTCTTCACAACTGTCCCGGTTTTAAGCTTTTGTCCATATTTTGGGATAAGATAGACTCCGTTGTGATCTGAGGATCCCAGGGGAGCTTTGTTGATAGCAGTATACGCATCCTTCACATTTCCATACCATAAGCCTATGGTTTTCATTCTCCTTGTTGCACAGTGAACATATTGCTGGTAGTGAGGCAGAACACCTTTAAGAGTGCATCCGTTAAAGACCCCGAGTATTGGTTTCGGTGCGTCTGGTGATATAGTTTCCAGCTTCTGGACGTGATTGTGGATGTAGTCAGAGGCAGTCTTGTTGATGGCATTAGGTGGTATATACACAACACTGATGAAAATCTGCCCAAATTCACGAGGAAGATAAAATGGTCGCAGTGATACACTCAGTAGTTCAATATCACGTGAGCAGTAGCGTTCCCGTTGCACAGTATTCTTGCACCATCTGTTATTCACATATAGACAAACGCCGCCTCCTATAGATTTACCAGTTGCATTAGTGTTCTGATACAGAGTGGAGTTTAGGTGGTAGTATGGGCATGGTTTTCTGTACCTGGATTCAGGACAGAGCTCATCTTCCTCCAGAGGCGGTACTGCAGGGGTCCCACAAATGCACCAGGTCGCAGGTCTGTGGAGACCTCCAGGGGGCGCTCAAACAATGTCTCAGCACTGAGGAGTGCAGGAGAAACACAAAGTGAGAGAGAGCAATCAATATTTGCCAGTTATCAACTTTTACAACACCATTCCTCTTCCTTTCCAGGGGTTTACAGGTGCGGTCAGAATATGGGAAATCCTGTCAAAAATATTTAGTTCCGGCCATTTTTCAAACTTAAAGCTCACACAACATGTCTCCTAAAAGTCATCTACTCTTGAGGACCCTCTGCCACTCTCTGACCTACAGTGTGTAGTCAGTCTTCCAAAAGATTCTTGAACATAAACAATTGTAAGAGCTGAATTTATTAATAGCCACACAAAGTTACCATAATTTGATAATCTAAATGTGAAATTTGAAATGAACTAAAACCACTCTGATAAGGCTGCCTTTTGATGATAGATTTTCCTTAACCCTTTGAACGCCTAATAAATTTTCAAAGAATTAAAAATGTAGTTATCCTGAGCTGTTGAAAACCTAAACCTCCCTTGCGGGAGCTTTTTTTAAACAAGTTGCCACATGATAGGTTTTCAACAGTAACTAACTTTGATATCTTACATCATTCGGCAAATAGAGTTGCCCATGGCACTCCAAGGGTTAACACCCGATAATTAATATGGCCCATATTCACAAGGAATCTTATCTTACTGCTAGGAGTACTCTTAAGTCGCACTAAAACATTTTGTGTAGGAGTAAAACACAAAGCCGCTGAGAGCAACTTTTAGTTAAGAAAACTGGTAACTCCTAGACCAGGAGTAGCTCTGAGATAGGTGGGAGTAAATCTCCGTTGCTATGGATGACGTCAATTCTCATGCACGAGTCTTTAGACATTGAGCTCGGTGATTGGTTGTTTGGTGACAGGGTGGCCCATTGAAGAAAAATATCCCACATACAACCCATGGAGGAAAAAATGAGGAAATAGACCAAGTGGCTGGTTTGTACCATGAAGAAATAACATGTTGAGCACTCCTGAAAATGCACTATGCGCAGTCCTCACATATCACGCTCTAGGCAAATAAACATACATAGGAAAGAGATAGTTGTAAAATAAACATACAAAGGAAAGAGATAGTTGTAAAAACGCCAATAGCATAAAACGAGTCGTGCGTAGATTCTGGCCATTTCGCAACAACGTATTGTGAAATGTAAAATCTGTATATTATATTATGTATAATATTGTATTCAGCATCAAATACTATCTGGGTGTTGATGGAATGAACTTTTTTCCTGTTCACAAAAACCTCTTCATCTTGGGTCGGAGAAATAATTTGAATACGGGTCTCGACAATAGCACCCATGATAACGGGCATACCTGAGATGGGCATGAATTCAAGTTTGATTCTGAGTTGTTGACGAATGTCCATTGGAAACCGGATAAACTGTCGGATGATATGAGGTTCACAGAGTGTATTGATTGTTTGAATTCAGCGACTGTCAGATGATTGTGAAATCCCTAAATTGTCCGCATTGCAAAGTTGCATTTTTCCGGTGGCCAAGTAACAAAGTGTAGCCAAACATTTTATTTTGGGGCTAATTGGGTTGTTTCTCATGGTTGGAGACGTAATTCTCTCCCTCACCAAGTCAACGACAAATAAAATCCCTTCACGGTCGATCCGATATCTTTTCAACAACTGAGAGTCATTCAGAATTTCCAAGTCATTCCGTCTTTCAACAGCAGCCACCACTTTCCGATTCTTTGTGAATAGGTTTCAAAAAAAAAAGTGAATAGGTTTTAGTGAGTTAGGAGTCCTCTTGACTACTTTTAAGCTCTCCCAGACTTAGGAGCTACTTTTAGGCCTAAAACACAGTGAATAACACTTAGTAAAAATAATTAGGAGTCCTAAATTTACGACTGACACGGCCATTTTTTAAGGAGTCTCTCTAAAATTCGGCAGTCAGGACCTACTTTTAGCGCCAAGATGCTTTGTGAATACGGGCCCAAGAGAATCAATCAAATTTCATCAGTATAGATTCTGTCTTATATCATTGTATCAGAAGCTGTTTAACCGGGTTTATTGTTGAAAAGATCAATTAGGTAATTCAAGTAATAGCGGCAATAATAACATAATTTAAGTAATATGCCATTTATAAAACACTGCACACACCTGTTGATGAAATTCCTGATTCCCTGGAAACACAATAAGAAAGTGCATTAGAGATGCTCCACAGGAACAGCATCACACTACTGCGCAGCCACACCTTTCTCTCACCCACCTGTCTCTCTCACCCATCATCTCTCACCCCACCTGTCTCTCTCACCCATCATCTCTCCCCTCTGTCTCTCTCACCCATCATCTCTCACCCCACCTGTCTCTCTCACCCATCATCTCTCACCCCACCTGTCTCTCTCACCCAACATCTCTCCCCCCACCTGTCTCTCTCACCCATCATCTCTCACCCCACCTGTCTCTCTCACCCATCATCTCTCCCCCCACCTGTCTCTCTCACCCATCATCTCTCCCCCACCTGTCTCTCTCACCCATCATCTCTCACCCCACCTGTCTCTCTCACCCATCATCTCTCCCCCACCTGTCTCTCTCACCCATCATCTCATCCCCACCTGTCTCTCTCACCCATCATCTCTCCCCTCTGTCTCTCTCACCCATCATCTCTCCCCCACCTGTCTCTGTCACCCATCATCTCTCCCCCACCTGTCTCTCTCACCCATCATCTCTCCCCCACCTGTCTCTGTCACCCATCATCTCTCCCCCACCTGTCTCTCTCACCCATCATCTCATCCCCACCTGTCTCTCTCACCCATCATCTCTCACCCACCTGTCTCTCTCACCCATCATCTCTCACCCCACCTGTCTCTCTCACCCATCATCTCTCCCCCACCTGTCTCTCTCACCCATCATCTCTCCCCCACCTGTCTCTCTCACCCATCATCTCTCCCCCACCTGTCTCTGTCACCCATCATCTCTCCCCCACCTGTCTCTCTCACCCATCATCTCATCCCCACCTGTCTCTCTCACCCATCATCTCTCCCCCACCTGTCTCTGTCACCCATCATCTCTCCCCTCTGTCTCTCTCACCCATCATCTCTCCCCCACCTGTCTCTCTCACCCATCATCTCATCCCCACCTGTCTCTCTCACCCATCATCTCTCACCCACCTGTCTCTCTCACCCATCATCTCTCCCCCACCTGTCTCTCTCACCCATCATCTCTCCCCCACCTGTCTCTGTCACCCATCATCTCTCCCCCACCTGTCTCTCTCACCCATCATCTCTCACCCCACCTGTCTCTGTCACCCATCATCTCTCACCCCACCTGTCTCTGTCAGCCATCATCTCTCACCCCACCTGTCTCTCTCACCCATCATCTCATCCCCACCTGTCTCTGTCACCCTTCATCTCTCCCCCACCTGTCTCTCTCACCCATCATCTCATCCCCACCTGTCTCTCTCACCCATCATCTCTCCCCCACCTGTCTCTCTCACCCATCATCTCTCCCCCACCTGTCTCTGTCACCCATCATCTCTCCCCCACCTGTCTCTCTCACCCATCATCTCTCCCCCACCTGTCTCTGTCACCCATCATCTCTCCCCCACCTGTCTCTCTCACCCATCATCTCTCACCCCACCTGTCTCTGTCACCCATCATCTCTCACCCCACCTGTCTCTGTCACCCATCATCTCACACCCCACCTGTCTCTCTCATCCATCATCTCATCCCCACCTGTCTCTGTCACCCATCATCTCTCCCCCACCTGTCTCTCTGACCCATCATCTCATCCCCACCTGTCTCTCTCACCCATCATCTCTCCCCCACCTGTCTCTCTCACCCATCATCTCTCCCCCACCTGTCTCTCTCACCCATCATCTCTCCCCCACCTGTCTCTCTCACCCATCATCTCTCCCCCACCTGTCTCTGTCACCCATCATCTCTCCCCCACCTGTCTCTCTCACCCATCATCTCTCACCCCACCTTTCTCTCTCACCCATCATCTCTCCCCCACCTGTCTCTCTCACCCATCATCTCTCCCCCACCTGTCTCTGTCACCCATCATCTCTCACCCCACCTGTCTCTGTCACCCATCATCTCTCACCCCACCTGTCTCTCTCACCCATCATCTCTCACCCCACCTGTCTCTCTCACCCATCATCTCTCACCCACCTGTCTCTCTCACCCATCATCTCTCCCCCACCTGTCTCTGTCACCCATCATCTCTCACCCTACCTGTCTCTGTCACCCATCATCTCTCACCCCACCTGTCTCTCTCACCCATCATCTCATCCCCACCTGTCTCTGTCACCCATCATCTCTCCCCCACCTGTCTCTCTCACCCATCATCTCTCACCCCACCTGTCTCTGTCACCCATCATCTCTCACCCCACCTGTCTCTCTCACCCATCATCTCTCACCCACCTGTCTCTGTCACCCATCATCTCTCCCCCACCTGTCTCTCTCACCCATCATCTCTCCCCCACCTGTCTCTGTCACCCATCATCTCTCCCCCACCTGTCTCTGTCACCCATCATCTCTCCCCCACCTGTCTCTCTCACCCATCATCTCTCCCCCACCTGTCTCTGTCACCCATCATCTCTCCCCCACCTGTCTCTGTCACCCATCATCTCTCCCCCACCTGTCTCTCTCCCCCATCATCTCTCCCCCACCTGTCTCTGTCACCCATCATCTCTCCCCCACCTGTCTCTCTCACCCATCATCTCTCCCCCACCTGTCTCTCTCACCCATCATCTCTCCCCCACCTGTCTCTGTCACCCATCATCTCTCACCCCACCTGTCTCTCTCACCCATCATCTCTCACCCCACCTGTCTCTCTCACCCATCATCTCTCCCCCACCTGTCTCTGTCACCCATCATCTCTCCCCCACCTGTCTCTGTCACCCATCATCTCTCACCCCACCTGTCTCTCTCACCCATCATCTCTCACCCCACCTGTCTCTCTCACCCACCATCTCTCACCCCACCTGTCTCTGTCACCCATCATCTCTCACCCCACCTGTCTCTCTCACCCATCATCTCTCCCCCACCTGTCTCTGTCACCCATCATCTCTCCCCCACCTGTCTCTCTCCCCCATCATCTCTCCCCCACCTGTCTCTGTCACCCATCATCTCTCCCCCACCTGTCTCTCTCACCCATCATCTCTCCCCCACCTGTCTCTCTCACCCATCATCTCTCCCCCACCTGTCTCTGTCACCCATCATCTCTCCCCCACCTGTCTCTCTCCCCATCATCTCTCCCCCACCTGTCTCTGTCACCCATCATCTCTCCCCCACCTGTCTCTCTCACCCATCATCTCTCCCCCACCTGTCTCTCTCACCCATCATCTCTCCCCCACCTGTCTCTGTCACCCATCATCTCTCACCCCACCTGTCTCTCTCACCCATCATCTCTCTCCCACCTGTCTCTGTCACCCATCATCTCTCCCCCACCTGTCTCTCTCACCCATCATCTCTCCCCCACCTGTCTCTCTCACCCATCATCTCTCCCCCACCTGTATCTCTCACCCATCATCTCTCCCCCACCTGTCTCTGTCACCCATCATCTCTCCCCCACCTGTCTCTCTCACCCATCATCTCTCACCCCACCTGTCTCTGTCACCCATCATCTCTCACCCCACCTGTCTCTGTCACCCATCATCTCTCACCCCACCTGTCTCTCTCACCCATCATCTCATCCCCACCTGTCTCTGTCACCCATCATCTCTCCCCCACCTGTCTCTCTCACCCATCATCTCTCACCCCACCTGTCTCTGTCACCCATCATCTCTCACCCCACCTGTCTCTCTCACCCATCATCTCACACCCACCTGTCTCTGTCACCCATCATCTCTCCCCCACCTGTCTCTCTCACCCATCATCTCTCCCCCACCTGTCTCTGTCACCCATCATCTCTCCCCCACCTGTCTCTGTCACCCATCATCTCTCCTCCACCTGTCTCTCTCACCCATCATCTCTCCCCCACCTGTCTCTCTCACCCATCATCTCTCCCCCACCTGTCTCTGTCACCCATCATCTCTCCCCCACCTGTCTCTCTCACCCATCATCTCTCACCCCACCTGTCTCTGTCACCCATCATCTCTCCCCCACCTGTCTCTGTCACCCATCATCGCTCCCCCACCTGTCTCTCTCACCCATCATCTCTCCCCCACCTGTCTCTCTCACCCATCATCTCTCCCCCACCTGTCTCTGTCACCCATCATCTCTCCCCCACCTGTCTCTCTCACCCATCATCTCATCCCCACCTGTCTCTGTCACCCATCATCTCTCCCCCACCTGTCTCTGTCACCCATCATCTCTCCCCCACCTGTCTCTCTCACCCATCATCTCTCCCCCACCTGTCTCTCTCACCCATCATCTCTCCCCCACCTGTCTCTGTCACCCATCATCTCTCCCCCACCTGTCTCTCTCACCCATCATCTCTCACCCCACCTGTCTCTGTCACCCATCATCTCTCACCCCACCTGTCTCTCTCACCCATCATCTCATCCCCACCTGTCTCTGTCACCTATCATCTCTCCCCCCACCTGTCTCTGTCACCCATCATCTCTCACCCCACCTGTCTCTCTCACCCATCATCTCTCCCCCACCTGTCTCTCTCCCCATCATCTCTCCCCCACCTGTCTCTGTCACCCATCATCTCTCCCCCACCTGTCTCTCTCACCCATCATCTCTCCCCCACCTGTCTCTCTCACCCATCATCTCTCCCCCACCTGTCTCTGTCACCCATCATCTCTCACCCCACCTGTCTCTCTCACCCATCATCTCTCTCCCACCTGTCTCTGTCACCCATCATCTCTCCCCCACCTGTCTCTCTCACCCATCATCTCTCCCCCACCTGTCTCTCTCACCCATCATCTCTCCCCCACCTGTATCTCTCACCCATCATCTCTCCCCCACCTGTCTCTGTCACCCATCATCTCTCCCCCACCTGTCTCTCTCACCCATCATCTCTCACCCCACCTGTCTCTGTCACCCATCATCTCTCACCCCACCTGTCTCTGTCACCCATCATCTCTCACCCCACCTGTCTCTCTCACCCATCATCTCATCCCCACCTGTCTCTGTCACCCATCATCTCTCCCCCACCTGTCTCTCTCACCCATCATCTCTCACCCCACCTGTCTCTGTCACCCATCATCTCTCACCCCACCTGTCTCTCTCACCCATCATCTCACACCCACCTGTCTCTGTCACCCATCATCTCTCCCCCACCTGTCTCTCTCACCCATCATCTCTCCCCCACCTGTCTCTGTCACCCATCATCACTCCCCCACCTGTCTCTGTCACCCATCATCTCTCCTCCACCTGTCTCTCTCACCCATCATCTCTCCCCCACCTGTCTCTCTCACCCATCATCTCTCCCCCACCTGTCTCTGTCACCCATCATCTCTCCCCCACCTGTCTCTCTCACCCATCATCTCTCACCCCACCTGTCTCTGTCACCCATCATCTCTCCCCCACCTGTCTCTGTCACCCATCATCGCTCCCCCACCTGTCTCTCTCACCCATCATCTCTCCCCCACCTGTCTCTCTCACCCATCATCTCTCCCCCACCTGTCTCTGTCACCCATCATCTCTCCCCCACCTGTCTCTGTCACCCATCATCTCATCCCCACCTGTCTCTGTCACCCATCATCTCTCCCCCACCTGTCTCTGTCACCCATCATCTCTCCCCCACCTGTCTCTCTCACCCATCATCTCTCCCCCACCTGTCTCTCTCACCCATCATCTCTCCCCCACCTGTCTCTGTCACCCATCATCTCTCCCCCACCTGTCTCTCTCACCCATCATCTCTCACCCCACCTGTCTCTGTCACCCATCATCTCTCACCCCACCTGTCTCTCTCACCCATCATCTCATCCCCACCTGTCTCTGTCACCTATCATCTCTCCCCCCACCTGTCTCTGTCACCCATCATCTCTCACCCCACCTGTCTCTCTCACCCATCATCTCTCCCCCACCTGTCTCTCTCACCCATCATCTCTCCCCCACCTGTCTCTGTCACCCATCATCTCTCCCCCACCTGTCTCTCTCCCCATCATCTCTCCCCCACCTGTCTCTGTCACCCATCATCTCTCCCCCACCTGTCTCTCTCACCCATCATCTCTCCCCCACCTGTATCTCTCACCCATCATCTCTCCCCCACCTGTCTCTGTCACCCATCATCTCTCACCCCACCTGTCTCTCTCACCCATCATCTCTCACCCCACCTGTCTCTCTCACCCATCATCTCTCACCCACCTGTCTCTCTCACCCATCATCTCTCCCCCACCTGTCTCTCTCACCCATCATCTCTCACCCCACCTGTCTCTGTCACCCATCATCTCTCACCCCACCTGTCTCTCTCACCCATCATCTCATCCCCACCTGTCTCTGTCACCCATCATCTCTCCCCCACCTGTCTCTCTCACCCATCATCTCTCACCCCACCTGTCTCTGTCACCCATCATCTCTCACCCCACCTGTCTCTCTCACCCATCATCTCTCACCCACCTGTCTCTGTCACCCATCATCTCTCCCCCACCTGTCTCTCTCACCCATCATCTCTCCCCCACCTGTCTCTGTCACCCATCATCTCTCCCCCACCTGTCTCTGTCACCCATCATCTCTCCCCCACCTGTCTCTCTCACCCATCATCTCTCCCCCACCTGTCTCTGTCACCCATCATCTCTCCCCCACCTGTCTCTGTCACCCATCATCTCTCCCCCACCTGTCTCTCTCACCCATCATCTCTCACCCCACCTTTCTCTCTCACCCATCATCTCTTTCCCACCTGTCTCTCTCACCCATCATCTCTCCCCCACCTGTCTCTCTCACCCATCATCTCTCCCCCACCTGTCTCTCTCACCCATCATCTCTCCCCCACCTGTCTCTCTCACCCATCATCTCTCCCCCACCTGTCTCTGTCACCCATCATCTCTCCCCCACCTGTCTCTCTCCCCATCATCTCTCCCCCACCTGTCTCTGTCACCCATCATCTCTCCCCCACCTGTCTCTCTCACCCATCATCTCTCCCCCACCTGTCTCTCTCACCCATCATCTCTCCCCCACCTGTCTCTGTCACCCATCATCTCTCACCCCACCTGTCTCTCTCACCCATCATCTCTCTCCCACCTGTCTCTGTCACCCATCATCTCTCCCCCACCTGTCTCTCTCACCCATCATCTCTCCCCCACCTGTCTCTCTCACCCATCATCTCTCCCCCACCTGTCTCTCTCACCCATCATCTCTCCCCCCACCTGTCTCTGTCACCCATCATCTCTCCCCCACCTGTCTCTCTCACCCATCATCTCTCCCCCACCTGTCTCTGTCACCCATCATCTCTCACCCACCTGTCTCTCTCACCCATCATCTCTCCCCCACCTGTCTCTCTCACCCATCATCTCTCCCCCCACCTGTCTCTGTCACCCATCATCTCTCCCCCACCTGTCTCTCTCACCCATCATCTCTCCCCCACCTGTCTCTCTCACCCATCATCTCTCCCCCACCTGTCTCTCTCACCCATCATCTCTCCCCCCACCTGTCTCTGTCACCCATCATCTCTCCCCCACCTGTCTCTCTCACCCATCATCTCTCCCCCCACCTGTCTCTCTCACCCATCATCTCTCACCCACCTGTCTCTCTCACCCATCATCTCTCCCCCACCTGTCTCTCTCACCCATCATCTCTCACCCCACCTGTCTCTCTCACCCATCATCTCTCACCCACCTGTCTCTCTCACCCATCATCTCATCCCCACCTGTCTCTCTCACCCATCATCTCTCACCCCACCTGTCTCTGTCACCCATCATCTCTTACCCCACCTGTCTCTCTCACCCATCATCTCTCACCCCACCTGTCTCTGTCACCCATCATCTCTCACCCCACCTGTCTCTCTCACCCATCACCTCATCCCCACCTGTCTCTCTCACCCATCATCTCTCCCCCACCTGTCTCTCTCACCCATCATCTCTCACCCCACCTGTCTCTCTCACCCATCATCTCTCCCCCACCTGTCTCTCTCACCCATCATCTCTCCCCCCACCTGTCTCTCTCACCCATCATCTCTCCCCCACCTGTCTCTCTCACCCATCATCTCTCACCCCACCTGTCTCTCTCACCCATCATCTCTCACCCCACCTGTCTCTGTCACCCATCATCTCTCACCCCACCTGTCTCTCTCACCCATCATCTCATCCCCACCTGTCTCTCTCACCCATCATCTCTCCCCCACCTGTCTCTCTCACCCATCATCTCTCACCCCACCTGTCTCTCTCACCCATCATCTCTCCCCCACCTGTCTCTCTCACCCATCATCTCTCCCCCCACCTGTCTCTCTCACCCATCATCTCTCCCCCACCTGTCTCTCTCACCCATCATCTCTCACCCCACCTGTCTCTCTCACCCATCATCTCTCCCCCACCTGTCTCTCTCACCCATCATCTCTCACCCCACCTGTCTCTCTCACCCATCATCTCTACCCCACCTGTCTCTGTCACCCATCATCTCTCCCCCCACCTGTCTCTCTCACCCATCATCTCTCCCCCACCTGTCTCTCTCACCCATCATCTCTCCCCCCACCTGTCTCTCTCACCCATCATCTCTCCCCCACCTGTCTCTCTCACCCATCATCTCTCACCCCACCTGTCTCTCTCACCCATCATCTCTCCCCCACCTGTCTCTCTCACCCATCATCTCTCACCCCACCTGTCTCTGTCACCCATCATCTCTCCCCCACCTGTCTCTCTCACCCATCATCTCTCACCTCACCTGTCTCTCTCACCCATCATCTTTCCCCCACCTGTCTCTCTCACCCATCATCTCTAACCCCAGCTGTCTCTCTCACCCATCATCTCTCCCCCACCTGTCTCTCTCACCCATCATCTCTCACCCCACCTGTCTCTCTCACCCATCATCTCTCCCCCACCTGTCTCTCTCACCCATCATCTCTCACCCCACCTGTCTCTATCACCCATCATCTCTCACCCCACCTGTCTCTCTCACCCATCATCTCTCCCCCACCTGTCTCTCTCACCCATCATCTCTCACCCCACCTGTCTCTCTCACCCATCATCTCTCACCCCACCTGTCTCTCTCACCCATCATCTCTCACCCCACCTGTCTCTCTCACCCATCATCTCTCACCCCACCTGTCTCTGTCACCCATCATCTCTCACCCCACCTGTCTCTCTCACCCATCATCCCATCCCCACCTGTCTCTCTCACCCATCATCTCTCCCCCACCTGTCTCTCTCACCCATCATCTCTCACCCCACCTGTCTCTCTCACCCATCATCTCTCCCCCACCTGTCTCTCTCACCCATCATCTCTCACCCCACCTGTCTCTCTCACCCATCATCTCTCACCCCACCTGTCTCTGTCACCCATCATCTCTCCCCCACCTGTCTCTCTCACCCATCATCTCTCCCCCACCTGTCTCTCTCACCCATCATCTCTCCCCCACCTGTCTCTCTCACCCATCATCTCTCCCCCACCTGTCTCTCTCACCCATCATCTCTCCCCCACCTGTCTCTCTCACCCATCATCTCTCACCCCACCTGTCTCTCTCACCCATCATTTCTCACCCCACCTGTCTCTCTCACCCATCATCTCCCCCCCACCTGTCTCTGTCACCCATCATCTCTCACCCCACCTGTCTCTCTCACCCATCATCTCTCACCCCACCTGTCTCTCTCACCCATCATCTCTTCCCCACCTGTCTCTGTCACCCATCATCTCTCCCCCACCTGTCTCTCTCACCCATCATCTCTCCCCCACCTGTCTCTGTCACCCATCATCTCTCCCCCACCTGTCTCTCTCACCCATCATCTCTCCCCCACCTGTCTCTCTCACCCATCATCTCTCCCCCACCTGTCTCTCTCACCCATCATCTCTCCCCCACCTGTCTCTGTCACCCATCATCTCTCCCCCACCTGTCTCTCTCACCCATCATCTCTCCCCCACCTGTCTCTCTCACCCATCATCTCTCCCCCACCTGTCTCTGTCACCCATCATCTCTCCCCCACCTGTCTCTCTCACCCATCATCTCTCACCCCACCTTTCTCTCTCACCCATCATCTCTCCCCCACCTGTCTCTCTCACCAATCATCTCTCCCCCACCTGTCTCTGTCACCCATCATCTCTCACCCCACCTGTCTCTGTCACCCATCATCTCTCACCCCACCTGTCTCTCTCACCCATCATCTCTCACCCCACCTGTCTCTCTCACCCATCATCTCATCCCCACCTGTCTCTCTCACCCATCATCTCTCCCCCACCTGTCTCTCTCACCCATCATCTCTCACCCCACCTGTCTCTCTCACCCATCATCTCTCCCCCACCTGTCTCTCTCACCCATCATCTCTCCCCCCACCTGTCTCTCTCACCCATCATCTCTCCCCCACCTGTCTCTCTCACCCATCATCTCTCACCCCACCTGTCTCTCTCACCCATCATCTCTCCCCCACCTGTCTCTCTCACCCATCATCTCTCACCCCACCTGTCTCTCTCACCCATCATCTCTACCCCACCTGTCTCTGTCACCCATCATCTCTCCCCCCACCTGTCTCTCTCACCCATCATCTCTCCCCCACCTGTCTCTCTCACCCATCATCTCTCCCCCCACCTGTCTCTCTCACCCATCATCTCTCCCCCACCTGTCTCTCTCACCCATCATCTCTCACCCCACCTGTCTCTCTCACCCATCATCTCTCCCCCACCTGTCTCTCTCACCCATCATCTCTCACCCCACCTGTCTCTGTCACCCATCATCTCTCCCCCACCTGTCTCTCTCACCCATCATCTCTCACCTCACCTGTCTCTCTCACCCATCATCTTTCCCCCACCTGTCTCTCTCACCCATCATCTCTCACCCCAGCTGTCTCTCTCACCCATCATCTCTCCCCCACCTGTCTCTCTCACCCATCATCTCTCACCCCACCTGTCTCTCTCACCCATCATCTCTCCCCCACCTGTCTCTCTCACCCATCATCTCTCACCCCACCTGTCTCTATCACCCATCATCTCTCACCCCACCTGTCTCTCTCACCCATCATCTCTCCCCCACCTGTCTCTCTCACCCATCATCTCTCACCCCACCTGTCTCTCTCACCCATCATCTCTCACCCCACCTGTCTCTCTCACCCATCATCTCTCACCCCACCTGTCTCTCTCACCCATCATCTCTCACCCCACCTGTCTCTCCCCCATCATCGCGCCCCCACCTGTCTCTGTCACCCATCATCTCTCACCCACCTGTCTCTCCCCCATCATCGTGCCCCCACCTGTCTCTCTCACTTTTCATCTCTCCCCCACCTGTCTCTCCCCCATCATCTCTCCCCCACCTGTCTCTCTCACCCATCATCTCTCCCCCATCATCTCTCACCCCACCTGTCTCTCTCACCCATCACCTCATCCCCACCTGTCTCTCTCACCCATCATCTCTCCCCCACCTGTCTCTCTCACCCATCATCTCTCACCCCACCTGTCTCTCTCACCCATCATCTCTCCCCCACCTGTCTCTCTCACCCATCATCTCTCCCCCCACCTGTCTCTCTCACCCATCATCTCTCCCCCACCTGTCTCTCTCACCCATCATCTCTCACCCCACCTGTCTCTCTCACCCATCATCTCTCACCCCACCTGTCTCTGTCACCCATCATCTCTCACCCCACCTGTCTCTCTCACCCATCATCCCATCCCCACCTGTCTCTCTCACCCATCATCTCTCCCCCACCTGTCTCTCTCACCCATCATCTCTCACCCCACCTGTCTCTCTCACCCATCATCTCTCCCCCATCTGTCTCTCTCACCCATCATCTCTCACCCCACCTGTCTCTCTCACCCATCATCTCTCACCCCACCTGTCTCTGTCACCCATCATCTCTCCCCCACCTGTCTCTCTCACCCATCATCTCTCCCCCACCTGTCTCTCTCACCCATCATCTCTCCCCCACCTGTCTCTCTCACCCATCATCTCTCCCCCACCTGTCTCTCTCACCCATCATCTCTCACCCCACCTGTCTCTCTCACCCATCATCTCTCACCCCACCTGTCTCTCTCACCCATCATCTCCCCCCCACCTGTCTCTGTCACCCATCATCTCTCACCCCACCTGTCTCTCTCACCCATCATCTCTCACCCCACCTGTCTCTCTCACCCATCATCTCTTCCCCACCTGTCTCTGTCACCCATCATCTCTCCCCCACCTGTCTCTCTCACCCATCATCTCTCCCCCACCTGTCTCTGTCACCCATCATCTCTCCCCCACCTGTCTCTCTCACCCATCATCTCTCCCCCACCTGTCTCTCTCACCCATCATCTCTCCCCCACCTGTCTCTCTCACCCATCATCTCTCCCCCACCTGTCTCTGTCACCCATCATCTCTCCCCCACCTGTCTCTCTCACCCATCATCTCTCACCCCACCTTTCTCTCTCACCCATCATCTCTCCCCCACCTGTCTCTCTCACCAATCATCTCTCCCCCACCTGTCTCTGTCACCCATCATCTCTCACCCCACCTGTCTCTGTCACCCATCATCTCTCACCCCACCTGTCTCTCTCACCCATCATCTCTCACCCCACCTGTCTCTCTCACCCATCATCTCTCACCCACCTCTCTCTCTCACCCATCATCTCTCCCCCACCTGTCTCTGTCACCCATCATCTCTCACCCCACCTGTCTCTGTCACCCATCATCTCTCACCCCACCTGTCTCTCTCACCCATCATCTCATCCCCACCTGTCTCTGTCACCCATCATCTCTCCCCCACCTGTCTCTCTCACCCATCATCTCTCACCCCACCTGTCTCTGTCACCCATCATCTCTCACCCCACCTGTCTCTCTCACACATCATCTCTCACCCACCTGTCTCTGTCACCCATCATCTCTCCCCCACCTGTCTCTCTCACCCATCATCTCTCCCCCACCTGTCTCTGTCACCCATCATCTCTCCCCCACCTGTCTCTGTCACCCATCATCTCTCCCCCACCTGTCTCTCTCACCCATCATCTCTCCCCCACCTGTCTCTCTCACCCATCATCTCTCCCCCACCTGTCTCTGTCACCCATCATCTCTCCCCCACCTGTCTCTCTCCCCCATCATCTCTCCCCCACCTGTCTCTGTCACCCATCATCTCTCCCCCACCTGTCTCTCTCACCCATCATCTCTCCCCCACCTGTCTCTGTCACCCATCATCTCTCCCCCACCTGTCTCTCTCACCCATCATCTCATCCCTACCTGTCTCTGTCACCCATCATCTCTCCCCCACCTGTCTCTCTCACCCATCATCTCTCCCCCACCTGTCTCTCTCACCCATCATCTCTCCCCCACCTGTCTCTGTCACCCATCATCTCTCCCCTCTGTCTCTCTCACCCATCATCTCTCCCCCACCTGTCTCTCTCACCCATCATCTCATCCCCACCTGTCTCTCTCACCCATCATCTCTCACCCACCTGTCTCTCTCACCCATCATCTCTCCCCCACCTGTCTCTCTCACCCATCATCTCTCCCCCACCTGTCTCTGTCACCCATCATCTCTCCCCCACCTGTCTCTCTCACCCATCATCTCTCACCCCACCTGTCTCTGTCACCCATCATCTCTCACCCCACCTGTCTCTGTCACCCATCATCTCTCACCCCACCTGTCTCTCTCACCCATCATCTCATCCCCACCTGTCTCTGTCACCCATCATCTCTCCCCCACCTGTCTCTCTCACCCATCATCTCATCCCCACCTGTCTCTCTCACCCATCATCTCTCCCCCACCTGTCTCTCTCACCCATCATCTCTCCCCCACCTGTCTCTGTCACCCATCATCTCTCCCCCACCTGTCTCTCTCACCCATCATCTCATCCCCACCTGTCTCTGTCACCCATCATCTCTCACCCCACCTGTCTCTCTCACCCATCATCTCATCCCCACCTGTCTCTGTCACCCATCATCTCTCACCCCACCTGTCTCTCTCACCCATCATCTCTCACCCACCTGTCTCTGTCACCCATCATCTCTCCCCCACCTGTCTCTCTCACCCATCATCTCTCCCCCACCTGTCTCTGTCACCCATCATCTCTCCCCCACCTGTCTCTCTCACCCATCATCTCTCACCCCACCTGTCTCTGTCACCCATCATCTCTCCCCCACCTGTCTCTCTCACCCATCATCTCTCCCCCACCTGTCTCTCTCACCCATCATCTCTCCCCCACCTGTCTCTCTCACCCATCATCTCTCCCCCACCTGTCTCTCTCACCCATCATCTCTCACCCCACCAGTCTCTCTCACCCATCATCTCTCACCCCACCTGTCTCTCTCACCCATCATCTCCCCCCCACCTGTCTCTGTCACCCATCATCTCTCACCCCACCTGTCTCTCTCACCCATCATCTCTCACCCCACCTGTCTCTCTCACCCATCATCTCTCCCCCACCTGTCTCTGTCACCCATCATCTCTCCCCCACCTGTCTCTCTCACCCATCATCTCTCCCCCACCTGTCTCTGTCACCCATCATCTCTCCCCCACCTGTCTCTCTCACCCATCATCTCTCCCCACCTGTCTCTCTCACCCATCATCTCTCCCCCACCTGTCTCTCTCACCCATCATCTCTCCCCCACCTGTCTCTGTCACCCATCATCTCTCCCCCACCTGTCTCTCTCACCCATCATCTCTCACCCCACCTTTCTCTCTCACCCATCATCTCTCCCCCACCTGTCTCTCTCACCCATCATCTCTCCCCCACCTGTCTCTGTCACCCATCATCTCTCACCCCACCTGTCTCTGTCACCCATCATCTCTCACCCCACCTGTCTCTCTCACCCATCATCTCTCACCCCACCTGTCTCTCTCACCCATCAACTCTCACCCACCTGTCTCTCTCACCCATCATCTCTCCCCCACCTGTCTCTGTCACCCATCATCTCTCACCCCACCTGTCTCTGTCACCCATCATCTCTCACCCCACCTTTCTCTCTCACCCATCATCTCATCCCCACCTGTCTCTGTCACCCATCATCTCTCCCCCACCTGTCTCTCACCCATCATCTCTCACCCCACCTGTCTCTGTCACCCATCATCTCTCACCCCACCTGTCTCTCTCACCCATCATCTCTCACCCACCTGTCTCTGTCACCCATCATCTCTCCCCCACCTGTCTCTCTCACCCATCATCTCTCCCCCACCTGTCTCTGTCACCCATCATCTCTCCCCCACCTGTCTCTGTCACCCATCATCTCTCCCCCACCTGTCTCTCTCACCCATCATCTCTCCCCCACCTGTCTCTGTCACCCATCATCTCTCCCCCACCTGTCTCTGTCACCCATCATCTCTCCCCCACCTGTCTCTCTCCCCCATCATCTCTCCCCCACCTGTCTCTGTCACCCATCATCTCTCCCCCACCTGTCTCTCTCACCCATCATCTCTCCCCCACCTGTCTCTCTCACCCATCATCTCTCCCCCACCTGTCTCTGTCACCCATCATCTCTCACCCCACCTGTCTCTCTCACCCATCATCTCTCACCCCACCTGTCTCTCTCACCCATCATCTCTCCCCCACCTGTCTCTGTCACCCATCATCTCTCACCCCACCTGTCTCTCTCACCCATCATCTCTCACCCCACCTGTCTCTCTCACCCACCATCTCTCACCCCACCTGTCTCTGTCACCCATCATCTCTCACCCCACCTGTCTCTCTCACCCATCATCTCTCCCCCACCTGTCTCTGTCACCCATCATCTCTCCCCCACCTGTCTCTCTCCCCCATCATCTCTCCCCCACCTGTCTCTGTCACCCATCATCTCTCCCCCACCTGTCTCTCTCACCCATCATCTCTCCCCCACCTGTCTCTCTCACCCATCATCTCTCCCCCACCTGTCTCTGTCACCCATCATCTCTCCCCCACCTGTCTCTCTCCCCATCATCTCTCCCCCACCTGTCTCTGTCACCCATCATCTCTCCCCCACCTGTCTCTCTCACCCATCATCTCTCCCCCACCTGTCTCTCTCACCCATCATCTCTCCCCCACCTGTCTCTGTCACCCATCATCTCTCACCCCACCTGTCTCTCTCACCCATCATCTCTCTCCCACCTGTCTCTGTCACCCATCATCTCTCCCCCACCTGTCTCTCTCACCCATCATCTCTCCCCCACCTGTCTCTCTCACCCATCATCTCTCCCCCACCTGTCTCTCTCACCCATCATCTCTCCCCCACCTGTCTCTGTCACCCATCATCTCTCCCCCACCTGTCTCTCTCACCCATCATCTCTCACCCCACCTGTCTCTGTCACCCATCATCTCTCACCCCACCTGTCTCTGTCACCCATCATCTCTCACCCCACCTGTCTCTCTCACCCATCATCTCATCCCCACCTGTCTCTGTCACCCATCATCTCTCCCCCACCTGTCTCTCTCACCCATCATCTCTCACCCCACCTGTCTCTGTCACCCATCATCTCTCACCCCACCTGTCTCTCTCACCCATCATCTCTCACCCACCTGTCTCTGTCACCCATCATCTCTCCCCCACCTGTCTCTCTCACCCATCATCTCTCCCCCACCTGTCTCTGTCACCCATCATCTCTCCCCCACCTGTCTCTGTCACATATCATCTCTCCTCCACCTGTCTCTCTCACCCATCATCTCTCCCCCACCTGTCTCTGTCACCCATCATCTCTCACCCCACCTGTCTCTGTCACCCATCATCTCTCACCCCACCTGTCTCTCTCACCCATCATCTCTCACCCCACCTGTCTCTCTCACCCATCAACTCTCACCCACCTGTCTCTCTCACCCATCATCTCTCACCCCACCTGTCTCTCTCACCCATCACCTCATCCCCACCTGTCTCTCTCACCCATCATCTCTCCCCCACCTGTCTCTCTCACCCATCATCTCTCACCCCACCTGTCTCTCTCACCCATCATCTCTCCCCCACCTGTCTCTCTCACCCATCATCTCTCCCCCCACCTGTCTCTCTCACCCATCATCTCTCTCCCACCTGTCTCTCTCACCCATCATCTCTCACCCCACCTGTCTCTCTCACCCATCATCTCTCACCCCACCTGTCTCTGTCACCCATCATCTCTCACCCCACCTGTCTCTCTCACCCATCATCTCATCCCCACCTGTCTCTCTCACCCATCATCTCTCCCCCACCTGTCTCTCTCACCCATCATCTCTCACCCCACCTGTCTCTCTCACCCATCATCTCTCCCCCACCTGTCTCTCTCACCCATCATCTCTCCCCCCACCTGTCTCTCTCACCCATCATCTCTCCCCCACCTGTCTCTCTCACCCATCATCTCTCACCCCACCTGTCTCTCTCACCCATCATCTCATCCCCACCTGTCTCTCTCACCCATCATCTCTCCCCCACCTGTCTCTCTCACCCATCATCTCTCACCCCACCTGTCTCTCTCACCCATCATCTCTCCCCCACCTGTCTCTGTCACCCATCATCTCTCCCCCCACCTGTCTCTCTCACCCATCATCTCTCCCCCACCTGTCTCTCTCACCCATCATCTCTCCCCCCACCTGTCTCTCTCACCCATCATCTCTCCCCCACCTGTCTCTCTCACCCATCATCTCTCACCCCACCTGTCTCTCTCACCCATCATCTCTCCCCCACCTGTCTCTCTCACCGATCATCTCTCCCCCACCTGTCTCTCTCACCCATCATCTCTCACCCCACCTGTCTCTCTCACCCATCATCTCTCCCCCACCTGTCTCTGTCACCCATCATCTCTCCCCCCACCTGTCTCTCTCACCCATCATCTCTCCCCCACCTGTCTCTCTCACCCATCATCTCTCCCCCCACCTGTCTCTCTCACCCATCATCTCTCCCCCACCTGTCTCTCTCACCCATCATCTCTCACCCCACCTGTCTCTCTCACCCATCATCTCTCCCCCACCTGTCTCTCTCACCCATCATCTCTCACCCCACCTGTCTCTGTCACCCATCATCTCTCCCCCACCTGTCTCTCTCACCCATCATCTCTCACCTCACCTGTCTCTCTCACCCATCATCTTTCCCCCACCTGTCTCTCTCACCCATCATCTCTCACCCCAGCTGTCTCTCTCACCCATCATCTCTCCCCCACCTGTCTCTCTCACCCATCATCTCTCACCCCACCTGTCTCTCTCACCCATCATCTCTCCCCCACCTGTCTCTCTCACCCATCATCTCTCACCCCACCTGTCTCTATCACCCATCATCTCTCACCCCACCTGTCTCTCTCACCCATCATCTCTCCCCCACCTGTCTCTCTCACCCATCATCTCTCACCCCACCTGTCTCTCTCACCCATCATCTCTCACCCCACCTGTCTCTCTCACCCATCATCTCTCACCCCACCTGTCTCTCTCACCCATCATCTCTCACCCCACCTGTCTCTCCCCCATCATCGCGCCCCCACCTGTCTCTGTCACCCATCATCTCTCACCCACCTGTCTCTCCCCCATCATCGCGCCCCCACCTGTCTCTCTCACTGATCATCTCTCCCCCACCTGTCTCTCCCCCATCATCTCTCCCCCACCTGTCTCTCTCACCCATCATCTCTCCCCCATCATCTCTCACCCCACCTGTCTCTCTCACCCATCACCTCATCCCCACCTGTCTCTCTCACCCATCATCTCTCCCCCACCTGTCTCTCTCACCCATCATCTCTCCCCCATCATCTCTCACCCCACCTGTCTCTCTCACCCATCACCTCATCCCCACCTGTCTCTCTCACCCATCATCTCTCCCCCACCTGTCTCTCTCACCCATCATCTCTCACCCCACCTGTCTCTCTCACCCATCATCTCTCCCCCACCTGTCTCTCTCACCCATCATCTCTCCCCCCACCTGTCTCTCTCACCCATCATCTCTCCCCCACCTGTCTCTCTCACCCATCATCTCTCACCCCACCTGTCTCTCTCACCCATCATCTCTCACCCCACCTGTCTCTGTCACCCATCATCTCTCACCCCACCTGTCTCTCTCACCCATCATCTCATCCCCACCTGTCTCTCTCACCCATCATCTCTCCCCCACCTGTCTCTCTCACCCATCATCTCTCACCCCACCTGTCTCTCTCACCCATCATCTCTCCCCCACCTGTCTCTGTCACCCATCATCTCTCCCCCCACCTGTCTCTCTCACCCATCATCTCTCCCCCACCTGTCTCTCTCACCCATCATCTCTCCCCCCACCTGTCTCTCTCACCCATCATCTCTCCCCCACCTGTCTCTCTCACCCATCATCTCTCACCCCACCTGTCTCTCTCACCCATCATCTCTCCCCCACCTGTCTCTCTCACCCATCATCTCTCACCCCACCTGTCTCTGTCACCCATCATCTCTCCCCCACCTGTCTCTCTCACCCATCATCTCTCACCTCACCTGTCTCTCTCACCCATCATCTTTCCCCCACCTGTCTCTCTCACCCATCATCTCTCACCCCAGCTGTCTCTCTCACCCATCATCTCTCCCCCACCTGTCTCTCTCACCCATCAT
Source organism: Gymnothorax reevesii (assembly GCA_029721435.1). NCBI lineage: Eukaryota > Metazoa > Chordata > Actinopteri > Anguilliformes > Muraenidae > Gymnothorax > Gymnothorax reevesii. The sequence goes on along the minus strand of CM056579.1, from coordinate 10,546,513 downwards.
CTCTCACCCCACCTGTCTCTCTCACCCATCATCTCTCCCCCACCTGTCTCTCTCACCCATCATCTCTCACCCCATCTGTCTCTATCACCCATCATCTCTCACCCCACCTGTCTCTCTCACCCATCATCTCTCCCCCACCTGTCTCTCTCACCCATCATCTCTCACCCCACCTGTCTCTCTCACCCATCATCTCTCACCCCACCTGTCTCTCTCACCCATCATCTCTCACCCCACCTGTCTCTCCCCCATCATCGCGCCCCCACCTGTCTCTGTCACCCATCATCTCTCACCCACCTGTCTCTCCCCCATCATCGCGCCCCCACCTGTCTCTCTCACTGATCATCTCTCCCCCACCTGTCTCTCCCCCATCATCTCTCCCCCACCTGTCTCTCTCACCCATCATCTCTCCCCCATCATCTCTCACCCACCTGTCTCTCTCACCCATCATCTCTCACCCCACCTGTCTCTCTCACCCATCATCTCTCCCCCACCTGTCTCTCTCACCCATCATCTCTCCCCCACCTGTCTCTCTCACCCATCATCTCTCCCCCATCATCTCTCACCCACCTGTCTCTGTCACCCATCATCTCTCACCCACCTGTCTCTCTCACCCATCATCTCTCCCCCACCTGTCTCTCTCACCCATCATCTCTCCCCCCACCTGTCTCTGTCACCCATCATCTCTCCCCCACCTGTCTCTCTCACCCATCATCTCTCCCCCACCTGTCTCTCTCACCCATCATCTCTCCCCCCACCTGTCTCTGTCACCCATCATCTCTCCCCCACCTGTCTCTCTCACCCATCATCTCTCACCCCACCTGTCTCTCTCACCCATCATCTCTCACCCACCTGTCTCTGTCACCCATCATCTCTCCCCCACCTGTCTCTCTCACCCATCATCTCTCACCCCCTCTGTCTCTCTCACCCATCATCTCTCCCCCACCTGTCTCTGTCACCCATCATCTCTCCCCCACCTGTCTCTCTCCCCCATCATCTCTCCCCCACCTGTCTCTGTCACCCATCATCTCTCCCCCACCTGTCTCTCTCACCCATCATCTCTCCCCCACCTGTCTCTCTCACCCATCATCTCTCCCCCACCTGTCTCTGTCACCCATCATCTCTCACCCCACCTGTCTCTCTCACCCATCATCTCTCAGCCCACCTGTCTCTCTCACCCATCATCTCTCACCCCCTCTGTCTCTCTCACCCATCATCTCTCACCCACCTGTCTCTCTCCCTGCACCCTCAACACCCTCAGCTACAGAGCTGTGAAAATGTATTTTCCCCCTTTCTGATTTCTTCTTGTTTTGCATTTTTGTCATGCTTAAATGTTTCAGATATTTGATTAATTTTAATATTAGAAAAAGACAACCAAAGTAAATACAAAATTCAGTTTTTGAAGTAATCATTCATTTATTAAGAGTAAAAATCTATCCAAACCTACCTGGCCCTATGTGAAAAAGTAATTGCCCCCTGAATCCTAATAACTGGTTGTGCCAACCTCGGTGACAACAACTGCAATCAAATGTTTGCAATAACTGGCAATGAGTGTTTCACATCACTGTGGAAGGATTTTAGCCCACTATTCTTTGCAGAATTATTTTATTTCAGCCACATTGGAGGGGTTTTGAGCATGAACAGCCTGTTTTGAGCCTGTATAAGGTCATACCACTGCATCTCAATAGGATTTAAGCCCAGACTTTGACAAGGCTACTCTAAAATCTTCATTTTGTTTTTTTAAGCATTTGCAGGGTAGATTTTCTGGTGTGTTTCAGATCATTGTACTGCTGCATAATCCAAGTGCTCTTGAGCTTGATATCACAAACTTATGGTTGGACATTCTCCCTCAGGATTTTCCAGTAGAAAGCAGAATTCATGGTTCCATCAACTACAACAAGTCGTCCAGGTCCTGAGGCAGCAAATCAGCCCCAAACCAACACACGACCACCACCATGTTTGACTTTTGGTATGATGTTCTTTTTATGAAATGCTGTGTTAGTTTTACGCCTGATGTAATGGGAGGCACACCTTCCAAAAAGTTCAACTTCTGTCTCGTGAGTCCACAGAAAATTTTCCTAAAAGTCTTGGGGATCATCAAGATGTATTTTGGCAAATGTGAGACGAGTGTTCGTGTTCTTTTTGGTCAGCAGTGGTTTTCGCCTTGGAACTCTCCCTTGGATGCCATTTTTGCCCAGTCTCTTTCTTATCGTTGAACCATGAACAATGACTAACTGAGGCAAGTGAGGCCGCAAGTTCTTTAGATGTTGTTATGGGTTCTTTTCTGACCCCCTGGATGAGTAGCTGATGCGATCTTGGAGTAATTTTGGTTGGCCAGCCACTCCTGGGAAGGTTCACCACTGTTCCAAGTTTTCTTCATTTGTGGATAATGGCCCTCACTGTGATTCGCCGGAGTCCAGGTAGGTTTGGATAGCTTTTTCCTGAATCATCATTTAAAAACTACATTTTGTAAATGACTGCATTTATATAGCGCCTTTCTAGTCATATGACACAAAGCACAATTATGCCTCACATTCACCCTGATGGCGGAGGCTGCAATACAAGGCACCAACCTACACATCAGGAGCAGTGCGGGGTTCAGTGTCTTGCTCAAGGACATGTTCTCTGGAGGAGCCGGGGATCGCACCAGGAACCTTACGATTCCTAGCCTAGCCGCTTTACCTCCTGAGCCGTGCTGCCCCATTTACACAGGTCATTTTTGTCTTATTCTAAAATTTGTTTGATGATCTGAAACATATAAGTGTGAAAAATATTCAAAAAAATAACAAATCAGGAAGGGGGCAAATACTTTTTCACGGCACTGTATGTTGGGTTATACTCGTCTCTCACCCTCAGATGTGCTGGTTTATCTCCCCTCATCCTCAGCAGTGCTGGGTTATCTCCCCCCACCCACAGCAGTGCTGCTTTATCACCCCTCACCCTCAGCAGTGCTGGGTTATCTCCCCTCACCCTCAGCAGTGCTGGGTTATCTCCCCTCACCCTCAGCAGTGCCGGGTTATCTCCCCTCCCCCTCAGCAGTGCTGGGTTATCTCCCCTCACCCTCAGCAGTGCTGGGTTATCTCCCCCCACCCACATCAGTGCTGCTTTATCTCCCCTCACCCTCAGCAGTGCTGGGTTATCTCTCCCCACCCACAGCAGCACTGGTTTATCTCCCCCCACCCACATCAGTGCTGGGTTATCTCCCCCCACCCTCAGCAGTGCTGGGTTATCTCACCCTCAGCAGTGCTGGTTTATCTCCCCTCACCCTCAGCAGTGCTGGGTTATCTCCCCTCACCCTCAGCAGTGCTGGGTTATCTCCCCTCACCCTCAGCAGTGCTGGGTTATCTCCCCCCACCCTCAGCAGTGCTGGGGTATCTCCCCTCACCCTCACCAGTGCTGGGTTATCTCCCCTCAGCCTCAGCATTGCTGGGTTATCTCCCCCCACCCTCAGCAGTGCTGGGTTATCTCCCCTCACCCTCAGCAGTGCTGATTTACCTCCCCCCACCCACAGCAGTGCTGGGTTATCTCCCCTCACCCTCAGCAGTGCTGGGTTCTCCTCCTCTCCCAGCTTGCTCTGCAGTTGTTCTGCAGTGATCTCCAGTGCGCTGATCTGCTGGGTCGTGTGAGTGAGAGTCTCGTCCAGCAGCCGAAGCCTCTCCTCTTTCACACGCCGCAGTCGGCTCTTCGCCTCCTCTTCCTCTCGCTCCAGAAACTCCCGTAGCTGCCTGAACTCCCAGTGAATCAGGTCCTCCAGCGTCCCGGCATTGTCCTGAGGGACGAGTACATAACCCACAGCAACACAGCTCTTATTTTTAAAAGTATACAAATAAAAATAAATGAAATGTAAAGGCAGCATTAGCTGGCATTGGAGGTCTAGTATTATGGCACTGCATACGAATAGGAAACTTCAGATACTGTCCCTCCAACACAACAGAGGGGTGCAAACAGCACCATTATCATACCTCTGACAGGCTGATAAATGCACCCATTAGAACGATTATTTTCAGGCCACCCCACCTTTATCTCCATCATTTTCTGATTGGTCCGAACTTGAGAAGAGGACGCCTCCTCCATCTGTAGCTCCACCCTCTGCAGCGCAACGGAGAGCTTTTCCTGCAAGTCACAGTGAGAAACTCACAGAAAATCATACGGAGAGTGAGTCACTTATCGAGAATCATACACGGAGTGAGTTGCTCTCCTACAGTGAAACATTCTGACTTGCTCATAAAGAGTCAAACACAGGGCGAGTCACTCACAGCAAGTAAAACTCAAAGTAGACAAGAACAAACATAGACTGGATAGTTTCATGAAGTCAAACACAGAAGCCAAAATTTCCCAAAAAGCTCGCTCGCCACCAGCGTGTCACCACTGACTGTCCCTCGGTGTGAAGTGTCCCTCACAGCTATGAAGGGCACTCCTCGTTAAGGAGGAGTGCATAAATACGTGAGTGAACTCTGGGTGCGCCCGCTTCCATCGTCCAGGAAATAAAGGGAGTCGTCTCCATGGCTACAGATAGAGGAGTAGTGAGGAATACATTGATTCTTCTGTCATACTGCTTTCGGTAAGAGAGAGTGAGATCAAGCAGACTCCCTGTTGGAGGGACTCACTGTCCACTCCCACACTGCAATAACAGACCTGGAACAGACTTTAAAACAGCTGCCCCTGCATCTAAACAAGCGAACAGAAGCGAGGTAGTGAGGGCGACAGAAGTGAGGTAGTGAGGGCGACGGTGTCATTGTCACTGATTTGTGATTGAGCCAATACGAGTTGCTCAAAACCAGTGGAACTCAGAGTGAATCACTCACAAAAATCACACAAACACAGAATGGGTCTCTCACAGAGAGTCAAACACAGAGCGCGTCTTTTTACGAGAGTAAAACAGTGTGAGTTTCTCACAGCAAGTCAAACGGAGAGTGAATTGCTCAAGTCAAACACAGAGCGGGCACTCACTGAGAGTTACATAGTGTGGGCCTCTCCCAGAACTCAAATACAGTGTGAGTCAATGACGGCCAAACACTGCAAGTCAAACACCTTGCGAAGAATGAGGAGTATGTGCTTCCGACTCGATTCTTAAACCCCAAGGGCATGTTTAACAACCACCTAATTAAAAAAAAAAAAACACTTTCACAGGCAACATGCCCAGGAAGAAATCACGTAGGCTTATAATGTTCGCAGAACAAAACCCGATCACAGAGCACTGACAGAGGACACAGTCATAACACGCACACCATTTTAAATGTAAGTACAGTAATTCAGATTAAAATTACCTGTGTGTACAGTGTGAGGTGAGACATGTACACTCAGAATAAAATGGAATTGATTTTTTTATGAAGCTCCTATAATTACTAATGTGCGCATTATTCGGTATGTGCCCTAGTTTCTCGTAAGAGTCCAACGGCGTGAGGGTTAAATCGGACAGTTGGACGGTCAACAAATGTTCAAGGCGCACTCGCGTGCGAAATTCCTCAAGCGCCCACCAGCCAATAAAGAGACTCGTAACATTACAGAAAATAACTCTCCGGTCACGCGGTTTGTCATGTGAGGGACAGACGAACCCGTCAGTATTCAGTCAGTATTCATATTATTTCTTGAGAGAAGCAAAGAACGCAACCCATGTAGCTCAAGGTTTTCTGAAATAACATGACTTTTCATCCAGCGGTTTCTATCGATTCGGTCGGTTTCTTCTCGTTCCTTCTCAGGGTAACGTTAGGGCTCATCTTCTGAAAATATTCTGCTCAAAACATTCTGCTGAAAATTCGCATTCTTCTTCTTTTCATCAACTCAACTAGATATTGATAAATATACATCTCAAGAATAACTGGTGAAAATTTAATCAAAATATATTATGAAATAAATAAATTATGAAGGAAAGTATAGATGTTTGTAGTTTTTCAGCAGAATGTTTCAGCAGATTAGCCCGACCCTCATTCCTCTGCGATTAGAATTCGCCTCTCAACCGAGCAGCTCGATGCCGTTTTAATGTTCCTATAATGAACCAGAATTTGGTTGCATTCCGCGGATGGTATAAGACCTTACAACTGTAAATAACTCCAATTTACTGACATCAATGTATCTTCACAAGGCCGTATAACTGTGGCTGTCATTTCCTACAATGGCAGTAACTTTTTGGCTCGAGCTGCTGAAATATTTTAACCAAGTTGCCTAAATTACTAGACATCGGAGAACGTGCCCTCAGAAATACAATGACAACTCGTTAGACTACGTTAACAATTCAAAGCTGTCGTGAGACGGCTTACAAAGTTCTCCTTTACTTGAAACTCCTGAGTAATTTCCGTTCAAAAAGTAGGTTAACCTACATTCCTCAGTGAACTGGCAAGTCGAAAACGGAAATGCCGCAATACTACACTCTCTTTTCTGTAATAATCTATGCATTACGCATCTGATATGTGCAGGCTACTCAAGTGAGGGTCTGAGACAAACTTTACCTTGTAGTTCTCGAAAGCTTCGTTGATTGGGATGACGCTGTGCGTCTTGTGCTCCCTGGACATGCCGCACACGAGGCAGATGGCCACCTGGTCATCCTCGCAGAAAAGTTTGAGCTTTTCCTCATGTTCCTCGCACTGGTCGGATTCTTTGGGTGGCTCTGGTCTACTCCTAGTGATCGGCGGCCGCGGGGTCCTCTCCGGGAACCTCGCTGACTCCCTCGGCTGCGTATCCATCGGCCCGGCACGCCTGACGCTGTCAACAACGTTGCATAGAAGTGAGTTCGGACGGAGCCTCGGCGTGCATGTTTTCCGACATTTCGGGCATGTGGGGCTCTCCTCCGGCTTGGCAGCCCAGCACTGCGTAATGCACTGGCAGCAGAAATGGTGCCCGCAGTCCAATATAACAGGTTCGCGGAAGAGCTCCAGGCACACCGGACAGGTCAGCTCACACTGTAGCTCCTCCAGGGCGCTAGCCTCGGACGCCATGTCCCGTGTTCCGCATATCGAGCTGCCACCGGCTCCGCGAGACTAAAGCGGTGTGCAGAAATGGGACAGGCGGTGCGTGTGCGAGGTGTGGCTCAGGGCGGATTACAGGCGCCTCGGCTGCGGCGGAGGGTCCCACCCGAGACGTGTGCAGACGAGTTCAATTCTCGCGCTGCCAGAGCGCAAATACCAGCGCCTCGTGGCGTTTCCAAAATCAAGTAAAAACTCGCAAACGTCGCGTACAAAGCACAGCGCGTGCAGTCCGTGAAAGCACATCTAAATATGATTAAGAATTTCTTTTGCTTTTTGCTTAAAAGAAAAGGCATAGGAACTTAACGAATGCTATCATACTCGCGGGCATGTCGTATTTGTTAGGGTACTAAGCGTGGAATTTACTGTGTGAATTTGTCTTTATTTTAAACCTCAATGAGAGTATTACCGTAAGAAGCTAGACTCACGCAGCACACGCTTCAGTAGATGGGACGTCTCCGTAATTCCGCTTTAATTAACATAGTGTTGTTATTACACAGACTAAGATTATCCAAACGCAAGAAGAAGTGAACTATTACGCATAACAAAGTTCACAACAGGTCACTTCGCCAAATTAGGTGCGCCATTTCCCAAACTCTCTCCTGCCCCCCCCCCCCCTCTCAAATTTCATGTTTCAAAATGCATTGTTGGCATGGTTTCTTTGAGGACACAGACTGCCACGGCCAAAGTCAGACAAGCGGAAAATACACATAATTCATGCTAGTTCCAAAGTTTGTGCCTTAAATGCCATTTATTTAATGTATTATATGAGAATTTTTCAGCACTGAAATGACTAAATTTATATGCATCGAATTAGGCTACATAATATTGAGTGACGTGAGCAGACTAGTCAGCCGGACAAAGCTCATCAATTGCATACCACTCATGCAAAATTTACCTTTTAATGTGAGTAATTCTTCACACAGCACAATCAAAGATTCAGACAATAAGTCCAAAGTGAACCAAGTTCATGACAGAGATGACAAAGGAATGGAAATACTGGCCTAACCCACCCCATCCGCTTCAGCCCAGCACCACCCATATTAACTCCACCCAACAGATTTTCCAAGCTCCACCAACATTAATTGGGTGCATCTCAAAGCGTAGGCTTCATCCTTTCTTGGCTGCATTTTAAGGGGTCGTCACTTAATTCCATCTGCCAAACTGACATGATGTCTTTTAATCTCCACTAAACAGCCTTGGTTTAAGCGTGTCTTCACTGGTTTGCCTAATCCCAACCTTAGCTCTAACACTTAGCCCTAAACTTTACTTTAAATTTCTCCTTATTCCTAACCTTAAAGGACCAGTGTGTAATATTTGGCATGGTTTATCAGCAAAATCTGAATATACTTGTTGTATTCTGTGGGTTTCTGTCTCAGGTTGGTTTTTGTCCGTCGTCTTTCGTGTTTTAGGTTAGAATTGTGTTTTTAATATTGGTTTTATTATTATTATTGTGATGTCTGTTTTTCATCTTACGATTTTAGTGTTTTCACATTTCGAATCTCTCTCGTGTTATTCCGGTCCATGTCTTACCCTCGTACGGTATTTTTGTTTTTTCGCCTGTCGCGTCATTAGTTCGTTACAGTTTCTGTCCTAATAGATAGTGTCACTATTTCGGGTGATTTAATGGATTCTTGGTTTTCAGCCTTCCTTCCGATCTCATTTGCTTGCTTCCCTTTTCTTTTCTATTTTACTAACCGTACTAACAGTTTGTTGTTTTTCTAGAATTTACTAACCAAAACTAACATTGTAAAAAGAATAACATACCAACGAGCACTCGGGATTGTATAGCCGCACTTACTAATTGACAAACGACCTCTCCGCTTTCGCCCTGTTCTAGTCTCCGCCTCTCGCTTTCGCCTAATCTCCTTCGCTGCGTTTCTTGCAGATTCTCTGCAATCATCTTATCTGTCCTGCCTCTCACTCTGTGCACTTAGGAGTCTTTATTCAGTTTATTTATCCCGTCTATGGGAAAGTCTTGTGATCCTTGTCCGTGTGTTGCTGTTTTCCTGTTTCATGTAATTAGGTTTCCCTTGTGTTCCACCCCTTGTAATTTATATTATTTTCTGCGCCTGTGTGTGAGTGTTTCCCCTCCCTTTATATTCCTGCTCAGCGGTTGCATTTGAGACCTGACTTCAGTCCTGTGCAGTGCAGTTCGGACCAGTGCAGAGCAGTCCTGACTTAACTTCAGACCAGTTCAGACTAGTCCAGACTGGCAGACATTTCTTGGCTCTATCTGCACCAGCTGCGCCTCCCGACCCTTCTGCGCCAGCTGCGCCTCCCGACCCTTCTGCGCCAGCTGTGCCTCCCGACCCTTCTGCGCCAGCTGTGCCTCCCGAGTCTGCCATCTGCACTAGCTGTTCCTCCCAAGTCTGCCATCTGCGCCAGCTGTGTCTCCCGAGCCCCCTGCATCCGAGTGTCCCTGTTTGTGTTCCCTTCCTGGTTTCCCGAATGCCCCAGTTCGTGTACCCTTTCTGTGCTCCTGAGTTCCCCAGTGCAATCTGCACCAGCCATTCCCCCCGAGCCCCCTGCATCCGAGTGTCCCTGTTCATGTTCCCTCCCTAGAGTTTCCTAGTGCCCCAGTTTGTGTGCCCTCCTAGTGTTCCCGAGTGCCCCCGTTCGTGTAACCTCCTAGTGTTCCCTAGATTTTAATAGTTTGCCAGTTCCTGAGTTGTTCCCTTTTTAGTGCTTGTGCACGGTGGTTGTTTTGGCCTGCGTGCCACATTTTCGTGTTTCCTGAGTTTAAGTTTTATTATTAAATTCTGGCTTCCCTGCAAATGGTGTCTCTCCCCCCTGTTCTCTCCCTGTGTGTATGTCTATTGTCGTAACAATACTACCTATTATTAATATTTTCTATAACTGTATAATCGCTATAAAATTTTTTTAGTTTTCGTAGCCTTGTAATTATACGTTTATATATACATATAGCAAGGGCCTTGCTTTAGAGACATCGCCATCTTGCGCTGCCATGTTGGCTACGGCAGCTCGATCCAGCCAGCTAGAGAGCGTGTTTCACGTGTATAAATCCCAGTTGTGGAAGATGCCATTTCCGCAAAAGTGTTTTGGTCCTGTTATGGCCCCAATTTGTTATTACAATTTACAACACAACAGCAACAGCAAGGGATGACAGACGCAATTTGAAACTTAAACACATTTAATTAAACAGACAATAACAACTAACTAATCTACTATCTACAACTAAGACCAAGATTGATTTACAACAAAAACAGAAATATTTACAGTCCCTTGTTTTGGTGGGGTGGCTTGGTGATGTCCTGGGTGAGGAAAATGCTCAAACACAGGCAAAAATCCACAAAAGAAACTTCACAGGTCTTGAATAGAAATGACAGGTCTGGTCACATGTATCCTTCTCCTTGCAATTTCTCCTACTACTTTACTGTCTCAATTCTACTCCTTATATACTCTTTTGCAGACCCCACCCACATTTAGACCTTTTTTTTTTTATTTTCTGGGACTTGCCCCAGACATGTCTGAAACATGTCCAAACACAGCTCCAGTCTGAGCTGAATAAAAAAAAAGGTAAATACTGCCATCTAGTGGCCTATATTCACATTACAGTCCTCAGAGGCCACAGTCTTTTTGAGCGTGGGTGAGTGAGTGAGCGCTGCAGTCTAGAATGTGAACGCTGGATGTCACTGTTTCTCCCCCCATTTTACACACTGGTCCTTTAAATGTTAGCTTAGCAAATGGTAATTAGTGATGATCCTTAATAATGCAGCCTGCGCTTTGAAATGCACCCACTGACTACATATACTCATTGAGTGCATCTCAAAGCCTAGGCTGCATCCTTTGAAGGCTGCATTTTTAGGGATCATCACTTTTCATCTGCCAAACTGACATTTAGGGTAAGGGACAAGATTAAATTTAGGATTAGGTTTAGGATTAGAATGAAGGGTAAGGTTAGGGAAACCGGTGACGACTCACTGAAACCAAAGCTGTTTAACGGAGATGAAATGACGTTACGTCAGTTTAGCGGATGGAATTAAGTGACGACCCCTAAAAATGCAGCCTTCAAAAGATGCAGCCTAGGCTTTGAGATGCACCCAATGTGTACGATTCCACCCCGGTTATTCTCTGCTCTCTAGTGATTTAAAATAAAATTAAACATTTCTAGTACATCTTACAAACATTTGCCTCAATACCCTAGCCTGAGGCAGCTTAAAAGCAAGCCTGCAGCGACAGAGGCGAAGAGGCGTTCCCTGTGAGGCACAGGCAGGAGGAAACCCACACACACACACACACACACACACACACACACACGCACACACACACACACACACGCACGTGCACACACACACATACACCCATACACACACGCGCGCACACGCACACGCACACACTGCGCGCGCGCACACACACACACGCACACACACGCGCACGCACGCGCGCACACACACACGCACACATGGGAAACCCGTCCTCCTCTGACCGGCCCAGGGAACGAGCTTGGGATGGTCAACAGGGTCAATGAGTCCTTTGGAAGATGCAGTCCTGGATAGGGCGTCAGACTGGAGTAGAGCCAGGGACATGCAGCTCCAGTCCTGGAGGGCCACAGCATCCAGTTTTACAGGTATTGGTTGCCTGATAATAGAAAGGAGACCACACAGGTCTGTAGACATGGCAGCCCTCTGCACTGGAGCTGCCGTTCCCTGCTCCAGTAGAGGCACTGGAGGTTCCAGAGAGGGGGAAATGTTTGGGGAAATTTTCCCAGTTTTGAGTGGGGTTCAGCTGCAGGGTGTGCGGCAGGGGACTGACTCTCTCCGATTGGCTGAGAAGCTCCGTCGTGTTGAGTCGCTGCTCCCTGCACTGATGTGACTCAGCCGAGCTGAGGTGGTTTGGGCGTTTGGGAGGGAGCCCCTCAGTCGGTTCCCTCCAGCGTATTCCGGGCATGTTAGGACACTGCATGTACTGATTCACGGTCGCAGGGCCTGGGGAACTCGGCGATGGCTTCCTGTTCCCGTTATGTCTGCGCTTGGGCTGCAGTTTTACTGGCACACAACATTCTGTGATGTCACGAAAGAAACCAGAGCATGTGACAGCGCCAGTTTCCTTTATTACATTCACTCATGGGAGGTGGGGAACTTCCTGGTTGATCAGTTCCAGCATTTTTAGTTTAATTTTCTGCTTATGGTGCAGACTCAGTGTTAAACAGAGAGTAATCATTATCCTTCATTAATACAGGCAAAATGAGAGCTTTTAGGGCCTTTGTATAAACAGGAGAAAATATACATTTTATCAAACCCTGAGGTGTAATTTGTCCTTGATTTAATCCAAGGCTGCCTGATCCTGTTCCTGGAAATTGAGTCGGGTTTCACTCCAACGCTAGTAATACACAACCCGTTCGACATGTGGCAATACTGTTGAGCTGCTGATTAGTAGAGCCACGTATGCTAAATTGGGGTTAAAATGAAAATTTTATCCAACTGCATGGGTGCGCAAGATGTTTCCTGATACTGAATCTATGGGGATGTGAGAACATGCCCAACACACTTTTCGTCAGGTGCACCCATGCAGCTGAGGAAATTTGAAGGCCAAAGTTGGAACCTTCCAATGCTGTGAAAAAGAGGCCCCTGAAAATTAAACCCCTAACTCGGGTCTTTATAGTTTGACTGGCGAATCACTGCAGGTAGTGTTTGGGGGGCATATCCACCCACAGCCTAAAATTTCAGCCAAATCCAGGGGGTCAACAATTCTGAGTCTCTCATCCAATGACATGACAGACAACAGCATTTCAAAAATTAGCATTTTCAGGTTATCCGTATTGTGTTATTTTTTTGTTGGATTTTTACTGCATTTTCAGTCAGATGCCAAGAAACCCAACCAGAAACCAATGCAAAACAGGTTAAGGGTAGCCCATCACTGGCAACAAACTCACTTGAAACGTCACAAATTAAACTTGAATACCTACAGCAAACTTGCCAGAAAAATGTCGACTAAACTTGTCAAAAATAATTATAAAGCTCTTAAAAATCGCAAGTAGATTTAAGCTTAAAAAAATCCTTCAAAAGCAAATTATGTAGGAAATGCTGATAACGGTGTTTTACGGTTTACTGTGTTGCAGTGAACACAAGTAGTCAGCTGTCAAAACATTCGCACGTCTTCAGTTCCTTTTCTCCTAAAATGAGTGGACAGTTTTTGTCAGCTGCTGATTTAAACACCTGTCTGCGGTAAAAACTGGTGGCTTTTCAGCGTGACGAACAGGCCCTCTGTGAATTTGAGAAATCTCTTTCCGAGCAGCCAGGATTTGCCCATCTACACAGCTAGTCAAGCAACCAATCAGCTGCAGGCGAGAGGGGTGAATCACACAGGGAAGTTGGGGAGTGAAGCTGTGACCAGGAGCTGCTGCGGGACTATATAAGACCAGAGGAGAGGGCGAAAAGTGAGATGCTGGGGGGAGAGAGAGAGAGATAGGGAGAGAGAGAGGGATAACTGCTTATTTCAGGGTGCAGAGTCCTCAGAGGGTGGCAGAATGTTCTGGGGGGTGCAGTCTGCACTCCTGCTCCTGTGGCTGACAGCGGAGGTGTCCTGGGGGGACGTGGGACACTTCTCCGCCTGTCCCGGCGTTTTCTACGAGGGCCAGCCCCCGAGCGGCCTGGGGGGCGGTTTAGAGCAGGGGTACGCCCAAATCTGCCAGCGCTACAAAAACCAGCACCGCTTCGCCAGTCTGTACCGCCGGCAGGAACGAGCACCTCTCTACTCCACCTACCTGCTCACCACGGCGGCCAGCAAGAGACCCAAAACAGAGTGGAAGTACGAGCCTCAGGTGAGATGGACTGGGGGGTGGGGGGGTGGGGGGGGGTGGGGGTGGGGGGGTGTATTGGAACCCCCGAAAGATGATAGATATCCCGCCCAGGACCTAAAAATTGACAACTTGGAGTTGAGGGGAGGAAATTGCAATTTCTCTTTTGTCAAATTTTCCTTATTTTATTATCAGTATTATCAGGTTAAGTTCACTAACGCAACTAATAAACAAGTCAGGAGTGAAATTAAATGCAAGAATGGGGTGTGTGGAGGATTTCAGCAAATAAGGTCAGCATTTTGACAGGATTTGGGCGAAACGTCAGACCTCTTTATCGCGGCTATAATCAATCGAGAAAGAATCACTGTCCAGGCAGGGAGGAGCATTTAGCAGTGAAAAGCACACGAGCTCCTCGCCGGGCCGGCTGGGTCGTTCAGTGGTGGGGGGTTAATCTGTGAAGCACCTGTGGAGTATCTGTGGAGTATCTGGAGTTTGGGGTCATGACTGGCGTCTGAAGGGATACCGTAACTCTGCTCTTAGAGCTTTTACACCAGCCCAAGGGCTTCACCCCCACTTCTCTCCCTTCATCTCCCACCTTAGAACTGTTTTATCAGACATTCTCTCCATAAAAAGAGGTTCATGTTCTTAGTGGATGTCTGTACATTAATTGAAAGCATAAAACTGTATAGGAAAACATCTTCAGGTAATGGGACAGCTCACCGCAGCACTCCATAGGTAGAGGGCGTGCTTCGGTTCCGCTAGTCGAGTTCTTCTGCTCCGATATCTCGTTTAAATGCTTCCCTGAGGAGTCGGCCCTGCTTCCACAGCTTTAAGTTCACATGACTGTTCCTGATTTTGGAAAGAGATTTCAGATGAGCTGGTGGACATTCTGTTGGGCAGTGAGATCCGATGGGCGAGGTGGCAGGTTCTGGACCGTGTGTGCTCTCTCGCTCGATATTCTGATGTTGTCTTCTCTGCACGTTCTCCCGACAGCTGGCCAGCTCCAGAGCGAGTCCGGAGATGCAGAAGTTCCCTCAAAACGGGTCAGTGGACCGGAATGTGTGGGAGAGCCAGGCAGTGCAGCAGGATTACGCCAAATCTGGCTACACCAAGGGCCACCTCAACCCCAGTACCCACCACTCCACCCCCGAGGACCAGAAGGCCACATTCACCCTCACGAACGTGGTCCCTCAACGCCTGGGCTCAAACTCAGGCCCCTGGGCTGTCCTGGAGAGGGAGGTGGAGGCTCGGCTGGGGGCCTACTGCAGTGGCCCAGCGTATGTTGTGACGGGGGCGTTGCCGTATGCCTCTCCCCGGCGAATCGCAAACCGTGTGGGCGTGCCCGAGTACCTCTGGACAGCCTACTGCTGCCCCGACTTCAACAGCTCTGCCCTGCCACCAGAGCTCCGCCTGTTTTTCCCTACCTACGCTGCCATTGGCCGGAATGACCCCCAGAGCGACGAGAGCATTGTCCCCGTGGACCCCCACGCCAAGAGGACCGTTCGGGGCTACGACGTGAGACGCCTAGCCCTGGAAACCATGGAAACATACCTGCAGGCGAGGCTAGGGGGGGGCGAGGCCGTCAGGGTGTTCCCGAATGGGTGCCCTGCCCAGGATATGCCCAAAAATAGAGGTTCTTACAGAGGGGCGGGGACAAAAACTGGGCCTCAAGGAGTTGCCAAGGGTTACGCAAGATGGCGGGAAATTCTTGAAAAGCTGCGATCACAAGACATTTTGTTGTGAATAAAAAACACAAAGAATCCAGATAAATTTTAATATCTTCCTTGACTTTGCCCTCATGCATTTGATTTCCAACAGTGGGGGAATTTCCATGGCAAATTACTCAAAAGTCCTGCGGATGATTTTCTGGAGTGAAATGGAATGAACTTGACAGACTGCTTTGGTTTGGAGTGCGTACAGACGGAGTTAACAGACTGCTTTGGTTTGGAGTGCGTACTGACAGAGTATACAGACTGCTTTGGTTTGGAGTGCGTACAGACGGAGTTTACAGACTGCTTTGTTTTGGAGTGCGTACAGACGCAGTTAACAGACTGCTTTGGTTTGGAGTGCGTACAGACGCAGTTAACAGACTGCTTTGGTTTGGAGTGCGTACAGACAGAGTATACAGACTGCTTTGGTTTGGAGTGCGTACAGACAGAGTTTACAGACTGCTTAGTTTTGGAGTGCGTACAGACGGAGTCAACAGACTGCTTTGGCTTGCAGTGCGTACAGACGGAGTTAACACACAGCTTTGGTTTGGAGTGCGTACAGACGGAGTTTACAGACTGCTTTGGTTTGGAGTGCGTACAGACTGAGTATACAGACTGCTTTGGAGTGCGTTCAGACAGAGTATACAGACTGCTTTGGTTTGGAGTGCGTACAGACTGAGTTTACAGACTGCTTTGGTTTGGAGTGCGTACAGACGGAGTATACAGACTGCCTTGGTTTGGAGTGCGTACAGACGGAGTTAACAGACTGCTTTGGTTTGGAGTGCGTACAGACAGAGTATACAGACTGCTTTGGTTTGGAGTGCGTACAGACGGAGTTAACAGACTGCTTTGGTTTGGAGTGCGTACAGACGGAGTTAAACAGGCAGGGTAGACTGGTCATGTGTACCGCCCCCAGGGGCCCTAAATATTGCCACAGACATGGGCGGGTTTGGAGCTTCAGGGGTAAAAAGGACCGTGGTCTTAAATAAGGCATTAACTGGAAAACCTGCCTGCAGATGAGGGCACCGCCATTTCGCCCTCAAACCAGAAATACTTCACCTCAGTTATACTTTTTCTCAGTAAAACTGCTTCCTGGTCTTCAAGAGCTGAGAGTTTGTCCTTCACCGTACAGTTGTCAAACACCAGTTCTGCAGAGCTGCAGTGTATTTCCGCAGTTTATCAGAGTACGTCAGCGTGAGTGATTAATGCACATCACTGACTGCCTGAGGAATCCAATCACCTTGTTTCCAAAGCCGTCATTGGGTGCCAGTTATGCAGTAAATCCCAGACGCACGGCTGCCCAGCGGGATGGCAGTCTGAGGCTCTTGTAACAGGATGATTGCTTAACTAAAATGGATTAGAAAAGCACCCCAGTTAAATGTGCTAAATGTGAATGTCTATGTAAAAATAAATGATGCAGCTGAACGATGTGTCAGTACTGTACATGTGTATGATCATTGCATGAATCACCCAACATTGTCTCCAACACAACTGAGGTATTACATGAAAACCTGTTCAAAATGAAATAAAGGCACACATCTACTGCTGTTCAAAAATTGCAACTTTACCAAATAAAGGAAATGCTGACAGACAGTACCAAATGCTGGTTTCTCCTAAACACAAAAGGCATACCTGCAAACGGTTAAAAATCTATTAGTTCTTCCACTGGAAGCACATAGTTCCGCGCCGTAAGCATTTAGGTAGCCATGATTCGGGGAAAAGCTGACATCCTGGGGAAGCCCTGAGCAGCCTCTAGAGTTCTCTCTCTGACAAAGAATAACTGACTGGTGGAGTCATTTCATACGATTGTTTTCACACAGAGATGCTTAAAATGAGCTCGATAAAGTTACAGGAAGGAATGCTGGGGCTAGTGGTGAAAGGTCTAGAACACAGAACCTCACCCAAAACGTCTCACGCCACCCAGACACTGCTCTGTGGGGCGGACAGTGCAGGTTGAAGCAAAACAATTACCCACATTCTACCGAACAAACATCACACACTTCAACATTCAGCTCCCTGGAATGTTTGTCAGTCAACAAATGCCAAGCGTTTGTCTTGCAGTTCTTTACGCTGATGGTATTCGGCGAATATGCGCAGAAACTCGAGCGTAAAAGTAAGTTTGTGAGAGACAGCCCTCCTCTCGGCCCAGTGCGGCGCATCACCTGTGCGTGAGGAAGTGCTTCTTCAGGTGCGCCGACTGCGTAAAGCGGCGCCCGCAGATGGTGCAGCCGTACGGCTTCTCACCGGTGTGGATGCGCTTGTGCCGTTTGAAGTTGCCCAGGTCCAGGAAGCTCTTGGCGCAGTAGGGGCAGTGATGCCGTCGCTCGCCACGATGACCCTTCAGGTGCGCGTTCAGGGCCCGGCGATGTCTGAACTCCTTACCGCAGATGAAACAGCGGTGCGGCGTCTCCTCGCTATGCGAGCGTGCGTGCACCGTCAGGCTGAACCGTTGGGCGAAGCTCTTGGCACATTGGGAGCAGCGGTACAGTTTGTCAGCGGAGTGGATTTGACGGTGGCGGTTGAGGCCGCGGAGAGTGGGGAAGGTTTTGGGGCACTGGCTGCAGGGGTGTGGTCTCTCCCCAGCTTGTGCGCTCCGATGGGCCTCCAGCGCCACGGCTGAACTCAAGCCCAGCCCACACTGGCCAGAACGAAATGCCGGAATTTCCTGCAGGTGCCTCTGTCGACTGCTGCTAGGCAACAGCTCCCTGGGTCCACAGCTCCACCCATCAAGGAAGTGATGAGAGAAAACAAGCCCTGCCCTCTCCTGATCGTGCCCAGACACTTCCTGTTCGCAAGTCATCCCTCCCTGCTCATGGAAAGTAACTTCCTGTTTATGCTTTGCCCATCCCTGTCCATGCCCCACCCCTTCCTGTTCAAGCTCTGATGTAATGCCTGCTATGTCCTCAACATCCTGCTGGGTCTCAGAGATTGTGTCCTGCTGTCGGGACTCCTGGTCGACCCTTGTGAATCTGGTGAGGGATGCGCCACTGCTGTAGCCTGGTCTGTGGGGGGGTGAGGTGGGGGGCCAGCTCACCCCCCAGGGCTCCGTAAGGCCTGGGGCAGTAATGCACAGGGATGGCGATACGCTGGTTCCCGTGCAGATCTGCGATTGGACTGCGCCACAGTGCGCTCCTGCTCCCAGCCCTCCATCCTGCTTCCCTCGCGGTTCGGGCTCACGCGTCTCCGCTCCATGGACCCTCCGATCGGACCGAACCGATCCTGACGCTGGCCGCGATCCGTCAGCCACAGTGACACCTATTGAGACAGCACAGAGACTCACCTAACACAGGCCATTCAAAATCAGTGTGTCTAACACAGGCCATTCACAATCATTGAGTCTAACACAGGCCATTCACAATCACAGTGTCTAACACAGGCCATTCAAAATCCCTGTGTCTAACACAGGCCATTCAAAATCACTGTGTCTAACACAGGCCATTCACAATCACTGTGTCTAACACAGGCCATTCACAATCACTGCGTGTAACACAGGCCATTCAAAATGACTCTATCTAACACAGGCCATTAAAAATGTCTCTGTCTAACACAGGCCATTCAAAATGACTCTGTCTAACACAGGCCATTCAAAATGACTCTGTCTAACACTGGCCATTCACAATGACTCCGTCTAACACTGGCCATTCACAATGACTCCGTCTAACACTGGCCATTCACAATGACTCCGTCTAACACAGGCCATTCACAATGACTCCGTCTAAGACAGGCCATTCACAATCCCTGTGTCTAACACAGGCCATTCACAATCACTGCGTGTAACACAGGCCATTCAAAATGACTCTATCTAACACAGGCCATTAAAAATGTCTCTGTCTAACACAGGCCATTCAAAATGACTCTGTCTAACACTGGCCATTCACAATGACTCCGTCTAACACTGGCCATTCACAATGACTCCGTCTAACACTGGCCATTCACAATGACTCCGTCTAACACAGGCCATTCACAATGACTCCGTCTAAGACAGGCCATTCACAATCCCTGTGTCTAACACAGGCCATTCACAATCCCTGTGTCTAACACAGGCCATTCACAATCCCTGTGTCTAACACAGGCCATTCACAATCCCTGTGTCTAACACAGGCCATTCACAATCACTGCGTCTAACACAGGCCATTCACAATCCCTGTGTCTAACACAGGCCATTCACAATCACTGTGTCCTCAGTATGTTTAAGGGTGACTCAGTGCGGCTCAGAGTTAGTTGAAGTAACTTCCCCACAGGACGCAGATCTCGCACCTCTTTCTCGTTGACTTGGAGGGCTCTGGGGCAAACAGTCCTCCGTATCGGAGTCCTGAAACAGCAGACGGAAAGAACAGCCAGTTTTGCATGAACTCATATCCTGGCGGGAGGATGGGGGTTTCAAGGGGGGAACAATCTGAGAGGCAGCTTCAGCGATGGGGTGGAGGTTTGGGAGGAGTCGAGTTGGTTTTTGTTAGTGAATCTGAACACAACAATAAACAAGAGAGAGCTCCGCTGAGGATGACTGTAAAGTCAATGTCATAACTTAATTTCCGAAATCCTTAAAAACTATTGCAATATTAACACATATCACACATCAATGAAAGGCTGAAAAAATGAGCACGAACACTGATTTTCCAAGTCCAAAATGCTGAATTTCTCAAAAACCGGGAGGAAGAATTTTCTTATTTTCACACTGAATATTATAAAGAAGGCTCACAATAAATTAGAAAAAAAAAGTTACCAGACAGTTTTTAAGATACTCAAAATTTGAATTAAAAAGTTGACGCCGGACAGACAGGCAGCCGGACGGACGGACACCGGATGACTCTGCGTTAGAAAAAGCTCCACTGACTGCTGACTAACGTCACAGCAGAGCTAAAAAAAAAAAAAAAAAACACAGTGACAGAAATAAAGAAGAGACCGTACCTGTCCACAACAGCGTTATGTGTTCCCTCATATGACATCACCATTTTGACAGATGGATTTCAACATTGCAGTGATCTATAGGCAGGGCAACTCTACACCATCCGGATACCTGTGAGAAGATGACTTGAGCTTTGCAGGATTACGACAAAAATATTTTGGTGCCGTTGAGGTAAAACCTCACTGTCCACGAGACAATGGTGGCTACGGTAACGGTACATAGGGGCTTAGCAAATGGCACAATAGTGTGGGAGCCCAATGACGACCCCCCCCAATTTCAGGTGTCATTTTTGTCCCCCTCCCTTATTACAAGATGAATATCAGGAAAGTATCCTGGATGTTAATGCAAACATCACCCTCCTGCCAGGACTCAACGGTCCCCTTTGCAAAGTCGCCTGGGCGTCCCTGGTGGTATGCATGTTCAAACAAGTCAACTGTCACAACAAATCTTCTTTAGGCCAGGGTCAAAAAAATATGGCTCCAAATTGTGACATAAGGGTCAAAAATTCAAAATGACCTGAGCTTTGTACACCCCAAATTCCAAAATATTGGGACAAAGTGTAAATTCTGAATAAAATCAAAAGGCAATGACTATTAAATCACACCAGCCAGTATTTTATTCACTATAGGACAGAGATAACAGCAAATGATGAAACTAAGAAATTTTACAATTTTACTGACGAAATGAGCCCATTTAAAATTTGATGGCTGCTACAGGTCTCAAAAAAGTTGGGACAGAGGACTGTTTACCATGATGTAGCATCCCCTCTTCTTTTTAACACAGAGTTAAGGCGTCTAGGCATTGAGGAGACAAGTTTCTTGAATTTAGCCATTGGACTTTTTTTTTGGGAATTTTTCCTTTATTTGATAGTTATACAGTGTACAGAGACAGGAAGGTTGGGGAGAAGAATGGGGGAAGAGATGCAGCAAATGACCCGAGTCAGATTTGAACCCAGGTCGCTGCAGGAAGGACACAGCCTTTATGGTATGCATACTTAGACCGATGAGCCACCGGGGCACCCCAGCCATTGGAATTTGATCCCACTCTTGATTAAAACAGGCTTGCAGCTGCTGGAGAGTTTTGGGTCTCCTTTGACGGACTTTTTGTTTAATTATGCGCCAAATGTTCTCAATCGGTGAAAGATCAGGACTGCAGGCAGGCCAGTTCAGCGCATGGACTCTTCTACTACGAAGCCATGCTGTTGTAATAGCTGCAGTATGTGGTTTTGCATTGTCCTGCTGAAATACACAAGGCCTTTCCTGGAATGGATGTCTTCTGGAGGGGAGCATATGTTGCTCTAAAACCTTTATATACCTTTCAGCATTCAAGGTGCTTTTTAAAACATGCAAGTGTCCCCCATCATATGCACTAATGTATCCCCATACCATCAGAGATCCTGGCTTTTGAACTGAATGCTGATAACAGCAGGGGTGGTCTTTCTCCTCTTTAGCCCTGAGGACACGATGACCATGATTTCCAATAAGGATGTCAAATTTGGACTTGTCTGACCACAGGACACTTTGCTACAGTCCATTTTAAATGAGCCTTGGCCCACAGAACACGGCAGCGCTTCTGGATTATGCTCAACAATGGCTTCCTTTTTGCATAATAGAGTATTCCTGGGCCCATTTAATAATGTCAATGGCAGAATCATGCCAGTGAGTGATGCAGAGGCGACTGAGCATCAAGTAAAGATCTTCGGCCTTGTTCCTTACGTACAGAGATTTTTCCAGTTTCTCTGAATCTTTTGATGACTTTTGATTGATGCACTGTCGATGATGAGACCTTCAAAGCTTTAGCAATCTGACCTTGAGGAACATTGCTTTTAAAGTATTCCAGATTTTTTTTTACGCAAGCCTTCACAGATTAGAGAGCCTCTGGCCATCTTTACTTCTGAGAGACTTAGTCTCTCCAAGACATCCCTTTTATAGCTCTTCCAGCCCTTTTCTGCCTGTGTCCCAACTTTTTTGAGACTTGCTGCAGCCAGAAAATTTGAAATAACGTAATTTTGTGGATAAAAATGTAAAATGCCTCAGTATCAACATTTAAAATGATTTCTACGTTCTATTGTATATAACATATTGGCTCACGTGATCTGAAAGTCATTGAATATTGATTTTATTCAAAAGTTACACTTCGTATTTACTATTTCAGAAATGGGGTTGTAAATGAGGTGTTTTCTTGAACCTCTGAGCATATCTTGTGTGCATTGGTAATAATTGAGGCAATGGTACCAGTGCAAAATATTCATTGAACATGATATATCAAGCATAATAGTCCAAAAGTTCACCATTATTTTATTATTATTAACCTTCATTTAACCAGATAAAACCCATTGAGATCAAGATCTCTTTCACAAGGGTGACCTGGCCAAGAGGTCAACAGCACACATCATATAATGGCTGTGTTCATATAAAAGTGAGTTGATAGGACGCACGTATCAATTTTGCATTATTACAAGCTTTAATGTTGACAGTTTGCTACTCCATAAACTTCTGTTGGGCCAAGCTTAAAGATGTGCATTTTTTTGCCGTTTTTGCTACACTCCTTACATGCTGTTTTTCTCTCATCTACAATTGCCTTTTCACAAGATCAAATAAGTTTTGGTAATTGATTATATGGTAAAAACCAATCAATCATATAGCAATCAATAACTTCAAGTATGCTTTGTTTTTTTACCATGAAGAGGATAATGGGTGTGTTACACTGCTTACAAACGGATGGATCAGTCCTAACTCACCAGTTTACAAAAATAAAGTGAAATGCAGATCCTTAACTAATGCCTGTCATTGAACAGAATAATCATGCATTTCAAAACCACAGAAAGATAAGACCTAAGACAACTTGATATTCGGCGGTTAAGTACAAATATGAGTGAAGAATTGTTAGGCAAGGTTAAAGTTGCCTTGATATAATTGCACAGGTTTGTACAAGTTTTTATTATTATACACCGCCAGAGGCGGTCGTATATTGGCGTCATCCGCTCCGTTCGTCTGTTAACATTTGCCTTGTCTGCAAATTTGTGTGCAAAGCTTCAGGCCGATCGGGTCAGGGTCTAGACACCGAATCACTGTTGGCTCCGTCGCTCCAAGGTCAAGGTCACAAATCGAGGTCAAAGGTCAAATTTATACCAAAATGTCGGCGGCGTATAATGTACCAGCTCCTTGTGCTCTTGTTAACATATGGTTATAGGTATTACAGATCAATGATGCCAACATGATGTCCTTCAAATCAGTATCACCTGAAATTACAATTATATAGTTCATTTTGTATTTATGTCTCTCAGAGTAGACTAATGATAAAATTTGATGTTGTCACAATGCGTTAGACTTCTGGCAATTTAGCAGCTTTAAAATGCAATATTTCAGAAAGTATCCATCAGATACTGCTGAAATGCTTCCGTATATTTTGAACCTAACAATACCAATATTTCCCTGAAATAGAGGTATATTCTTGTCAAACTGAAAATATAGTGACATATTCGGCTGGAGGCATTTTTTTTTTTTTTTTTTACTCAGGCCCTTACGGAGTAGCCCTACTCCGCCAGCCTTCGTACTTGCGCTTAATTTCATTTCGCCTCAGTACTGTGTACGAAGCGAAGAGTGTGGTTTTAGCAGGCTACTTACAGAGAGCACTAGTCACAGTCACACTCACCTCCTGTTTAATGAGAACATACTGCATTTCTGGAGTCTCTTCTTTGAAAGCAGAGGCGGGGTTTAACACGGTTGTGTCCATCTCCTCTGCACCGCCGTGCGTGTGACGGAGGGGGTCAGGGAACAGCTGTTCATCCCGACAGAACTCCCCGGCTGACTCTGGCTCAGCTGAGCATAACAACAGGTCAATAAGATGCGGGAGTTAGAGGGAATAGCAACGATGGACTTAGATGACAATTTGACTTTTTCGCCAAGAAATCACCTCAAAGTCCTTAGCAAAACCGAGATAAAACCAAGTGCGTGATACTGCATTAATAAATCACACGGCAGCAGAAATTCTAAATCTACAGAATGTAGCGTATGTCAGCATAACTAAGAACATGCATAGCAAGATCTTAATTCAAAACCTCGGAAATAGCCAACAGTTTTTCCACATCGGTGAATTTTCCACGAACCGCAGAGGACTTTCACTCCAATCTTGCTGTCAACCAGCAAGTTATGATTCAGTTTCATTTTGTCGTGGAATTCGCGCGACACCATAGCATTTATCCAGACGGGGACATGGCCCGATGATTCATAAAAACTAAAGAATCGTAACAAAAAAAATGGACACAGCCTTTTGCACTTCTCTCCAAGCCCCAATCAGTGCTGCTGTCGAGTAGAGCTTCACTCCACGACTCCACTGGGTTTAGTCCCCGCCAAGTATAAGCCAAATAATTGCATAATTGACAGCAAAATAATGGATATGAACGAAACGTTGAAAATAAACTATAGGAGTTCGGTTTAGTGTGTGAACTCTGCAACACTGAAGTTTGATGTCAGTGCTTGTTGAGTGTGATCTTGAATTTGATGAAAAGATGCTGCCGAAAAAATGACTTACTTCGTTGACTTTTGTGGTTACTGACAATAATGATGTTGCCATCCTCCAGGCGTCCATTGCGTTTCCACATGCAGTCACAATCACGCAGCCGCGCCTTTAGCTGTGCGTTCTCCTGTCTCACTTGTGCCATTTCGAGTTTAAGCTCCAAAACGCCGGTCTCGTGAAGTTTGGTGGTCTTACGAACCGCAGCCTTAACCAGAATGTCCATAACTACGGCGAGCTGTTTCTGAAAGTCATTCGCATGCATCATTTTTCTGCAATGGAAAAACTCCAGCAGAAACCGATTGCAGTAACGTTGACCTTCCCTGTTCTCCGAACGTTCAATTAAGCAAATCGAGGGTAATTACTTTAATGGAGAGAATGGACACAACCCCCGGATCAGTATTTCCCAAAACTGCACTTCCGCCGAGGTGAAGCAGACAATTACCGTAAAATAGATAATACATCAGCGTTAAAATTTCGTGCTGGCAGGAACATTTCCATCGCGGTTTCCCGGATACTATGTCAAGGATCAGTACCGTGTACTTAAGCTTCGGTTAATTTCGGACATTATATGCAGTTAATTGCATCTCTAAGATATTCTTAATGCTGAAAATTAACACAAAACGCCAATTTTTTTCATGCATGAAAAAAAAAAAATCACTCAAAGGCAACACGTTCAAGCAAATGTAGCACTTTACCTTTATTATTCAGCAACTCTTCTCATTAAAAGAAACAGTACATACAAAAAGTGGATATTAATGACCTTTGAGATAACAGGAATCATTTCCTCAAGATAACATCAAATCAAAACTGGAGCATCCATAAATAAAGCACAATATTTTTTACCTTTAACGGGGTAACAACCCAACCTTCTCAACGGACCAATCACACAAATGCACCCTCCGTGGTTCCTGTGTTTAAGCAGTTCTCCTGGAGAGACTGTGCGAATGAAGGCTCAAGGTCATGACATATTACTGTGTCCACCATTACAGCAAAGAGCTGTTCATAATGCTTATGAAGGCATACAAGATATTCACATCGAATACCATATTTACCAAACCTCACCAGAGCATATCTGTGATGTGCTGTTTGTCAAATTCTTGCAGGCATACAGGACGGAGCAGCATCGCAAAACCAACAGCTGAAGGGAGCCCATCAAACCATTGCTCCCCTAATTACCCTTCACTGCCGCCAACAGATATTGAAACATGGACGAACAGATAAAAACGGTTTTAACCGTTAACCTTTAAAAAGCGATCCAAAATCTACAGAAGCAAATGTGAGTAGGCACCGATCACCGCCAAGACACATTTGAGCGCATACCACAGCAAGACTCAAAATCCGGCCGTCAAGAATTCAAGAACAAACTGGATCAGGGAATCAGAGGCTGTAAATTCACTGCTGGTCGTTCAACTGTTTGGGCTCAGTGAAGGCCTTTCCGCATCGAACACACTGCTGAGCTGGTCTCTCTGCACTGTGGATCTGCCGCTGAGCTGGTCTCTCTGCACTGTGGATCTGCAGCTGAGCTGGTCTCTCTGCACTGTGGATCTGCAGCTGAGCTGGTCTCTCTGCACTGTGGATCTGCCGCTGAGCTGGTCTCTCTGCACTGTGGATCTGCAGCTGAGCTGGTCTCTCTGCACTGTGGATCTGCCGCTGAGCTGGTCTCTCTGCACTGTGGATCTGCCGCTGAGCTGGTCTCTCTGCACTGTGGATCTGCCGCTGAGCTGGTCTCTCTGCACTGTGGATCTGCCGCTGAGCTGGTCTCTCTGCACTGTGGATCTGCCGCTGAGCTGGTCTCTCTGCACTGTGGATCTGCAGCTGAGCTGGTCTCTCTGCACTGTGGATCTGCAGCTGAGCTGGTCTCTCTGCACTGTGGATCTGCAGCTGAGCTGGTCTCTCTGCACTGTGGATCTGCTGCTGAGCTGGTCTCTCTGCACTGTGGATCTGCTGCTGAGCTGGTCTCTCTGCACTGTGGATCTGCTGCTGAGCTGGTCTCTCTGCACTGTGGATCTGCTGCTGAGCTGGTCTCTCTGCACTGTGGATCTGCTGCTGAGCTGGTCTCTCTGTACTGTGGATCTGCTGCTGAGCTGGTCTCTCTGTACTGTGGATCTGCTGCTGAGCTGGTCTCTCCATGGTGAGCATTTACTGCTGAGCTGGTCTCTCTGCACTGTGGACTTGCTGGTGCCTCTTCAGGTACTCCACACGGCTGAAGCGCTTCCCGCAGGACGTGCAGGAGTACGGTCTCTCCCCGGTGTGAATGCGCTGGTGTCTCTCCAGGTTGCCCAGTCGGCTGAAGCTGCGGCCACACTGGGGGCAACGGTGTGGTCTCTCCCCCGTGTGCACCAGCTGGTGTCTCTCCAGGGACCGCGAGTGTGTGAAGCGTTTGCCGCACAGCGTGCAGCGGTACGGTCTCTCTCCAGACGGCACGCACTCGTGGTTCTTCAGGAGCCAGGGCTGGCTGAAGCCGCGTCCGCACTGCGCACAGCGGCACGGTTTGTCTGCCGCGCCCGGCTCTTCGGCCGCGTGCAGGCGTTGGTGGGCTCGAAGGACGCCCGGTTGGGCGAAGACCCCACAGACCCCACACTTGTGGCTCTGGTTCTGGAGTGGGGGCTGGTCTGAGAGGGGCAGGAGGCAGGGGTGGTGCTCCAGATCAGAGAAGGCAGCATAGCCCACCCCGCAACCAGCACAGAACTGAGCTAAATCCCCGCCCTCCCCCAGTGCTGACCCCGCCCCCCCGCTAGAGCCAGCAAATGAGGGCACATCCAGTGTCCCGGGCACCTCCAGCCCCACCGCGTCCCCCTCCCGGCCTCGCTTGGGCCACCCAGCCCTGGGCGTGAACCCCAGCAGGGCATCAGCAGCATCACGCTCGTCTGTCTGCGCCGCCAAGGTCCTCTGCTCCGAGCTGCACACCCCATCCAGCCCGATGTACTTCTGCACTTCCAGGCCGTACCCCGGCCCCTCCCCCAGCCCCACGGGGCTCCCATCGCCTGCCAGTTCCGCCTTCAGCCCGTTTAGCTCCGCCCCCTGCCTGTGCCGTTCCCCAAACCCCTCCTCTGCAGCTCCGCCCTCTTTCACTATGGGCGAAGCCGCCCAACACTCCCCTCCTCCCTGCCCCTGTTCCACGGCAACTCCCTCCTTCACACTCGTCAGCCCCGCACCAGGGTCCTCTGCTCCTGTAGGGGGCGCAACAAAATTTAACATCACCTTCTGTACAAAGATCACGCACGTCTACACAGTTATTGTCAATCATATACGCTACAGTCTGAATATCTCAAGTCTTTTACATCACAAACGCCTGCAAATATCAATAAAAAAATAAAAAAAAAAACACTCCATAACCATAGACTGTATAAAAAGATGGACGCAGCACCCTGGTCTGAAAAGTGAAGCCCGTTCGGAAGTACCGTAAAATGGCATTCTATTTAATGGCCAGCAGATGGCGACGTCGGTGGCTGCAAAAAGACGTTCAAAGCTATAGAAGTTGATGAGAAAATGACCCTACTTTCCCACCTGATGTTCCATTTAAATAATGATTTTTCACATAATTTTATGGTATCTATCGCAAGTTTCATATATAGTTGATGATATAGCAAGTTGATATAACTCCTTCGTTATATCATGATGTTCATTTTTGGAAATTATGGTCCCATATAGATTAGATTAAGGATAAAGCCAGAATATGGTTTGGGGCCTGGCTATCCTCTGGTTCTCATCCGATACGGTCAAATCCAGAGCCTCGGTCCTCCCTGGATCTTCAATATACACTCTCGTCCAATAGGAGTCACATCCGGTTTCAAAATGACAACATGGTGCTGTTCAAATTGCCAAAATCGAGGCCTCCTTTATGGTATGCTGAAGCCAATGGGTGACGTCATGGAAGCTTTGTCCATCTTTTTATAGTGTCTATGTCCAAAACAGCAAGATCTGTGCTTCCAAGAATTACCTCCCAGTTCACCGTTTAAATGAACGGGTCCTAGACTGTGTGTTACGTTTTTGATGTAGAAATAAGACCAAACGTATGATTTGCTCTTAGCTACCTTCCAGGTGGATCCTCGGGGCACCGGCCGGGTTCTGCTCACTCGAGTCCATCTGCAGCGCTTCCTGAATGAGCCGCAGGGATTCTGGCTGGTAGCTGCCCTCCATCTCAATGGACTGAAACACAGAGAGAGAAAGAGAGAGAGAGAGAGAGAGGAGAGCTAAAGGGTCACGTCAGTCATTTCCCAGGAGGGCTCGATTACGGGATGATGCTTACGTCACACAACACCACAGTCCCTCTAAACCCATCCAGAATAAGGCCGATACGGGAGCAGGCTTTCATTCCAAATTTCTGACTGCGCATTTCCGCACTGGATTCCACTAATCAACCCCTAGAATCTTTGCGGGAGACCTTGATTAGTAGACTGAGGTACCTGATTGGCTGGAATGACAGCCTGCCCCCAAGCCGGCCCTCCCCAGATAAGGGAGACACGCCCTTACGGCTCCGGTGCTTCCTTGCGAACTGACAGACCGGCTGCTGCATCCGTAATCGGCCCATCCCCAGCCACCAATATAAGGTCGCCACAGCAAAAAAATTTCTTGCATCATTGATGCCCCATTGATCCCCCCTGCGGGAGCTCTTTTAAAGAAGTCGCCACATGATAGGTTTTTCAACAGCACAATTAGTAAATACAACATTTTTTAAAATTCATTTCAGAGCTCTTAGAGTAAAAATGTATTTTTTTCAAAGCACACAGAAAGTGTGTGGACTAATAAGCCAATTTTCAACTCAATCATAAACCAGACAGTCCATCTAATCATGTGACCCAGACATCCTCATCATGTGACCTAGACCAGAGATGATCAGTTCTGAGCCTTCAATCCATATTCAGTCTTTGTGCTCTTTTCTCCCCGGTGATTAAGAGAATAAGAGTGACGCCGGTGAGTCTGGGAGACCGTGATCTCAGCAGCTGCACCCATCGTACTGAGGCGACACGGACGCCTGCCGGGCTGCTGACCTCCGCTTTGATGGAAGCAGCGCTCTCCTCTCGCGCTCTGGATAGACCCTCTTCATCCTCCTCCTCTTCTTCGCCCTCTCCATCCCGCAGCTGCACCAGGAACAGGTCCCTTTCTGCCCCCTCATCTCCCCCAGCACCTCCTCCGGCCCACGGGGCGCCCGCCCATTCCTTAGCCAAACCTGCGGCTCCCCTCAGCTTCACCTCTGCAGGAGCAGGAAGACAAAGTTACATCCAGAGCCAAGACCGGTTTCACAACGCTGGATTACTGAGTTAGCTGGGACCAGTTTCACAAAGCAGGATTACTAAATTAGCGGGGCCCAGTTTCACAAAGCAGGATTATGGAGTTAGCTGGGCCCAGTTTCACAAAGCAGGATTACTGAGTTAGCGGGGCCCAGTTTCACAAAGCAGGATTACAGAGCAAGCAAAGTCCCGTTTCACAAAGCAGGATTACTGAGTAAATCAGGCCCAGTTCCACAAAGCAGGACTACGGAGTTAGCTGGGCCCCATTTCTCAAAGTAGGACTATTGCGTCAGTCATATAAAATCTCCGAGCAAAACGTGGAACCCCCCCAAATTTGCAAACAGGGACTGAAAGGAACAGAGCTGTTTTCCAGTTAACACAGGTGACCTGCTCAGTGAAATATCCAGCACTGGTTTGGTATTTGTCGAATTTGCCCGCTAATTTGGAGCAGATTAAGTAATCTCACACTGTAAACTCTGCCTAGATGCCCTGGTAACAGGCCCATATGGACCAGGCAAGAACAGAGTATTTGGATCAAAAAAACAAACAGCATTAGAGCTCAGGTGTAGTAACATTGCTGGACATCCTTGCTGGACAGCATTTGTTCCATCGCTCATTTTGCCAGAATGGGACTGCAGTACCAAGAGCACAGTCATTGCTACTTCTGCCATTTAAAACAATACAGCCCTTAACCCCATAAAACTTGCAGACCCATACAAGCCAATGTGTGACCCCGTTATTCAAACCTAGGGAATTTTAGGCCAATTTTAAATATTAGTGGAGATTCCAAAAATGTTAACTTGAATTAGAGAAATGTGTCTAAACCGATCCACAAGATCAAGATATTTATAGATGGAACAAATACAAAATATACACCAAGCTAGGTTAGGATATTTCTTTCAATTTAAGTGTGATGCTGCTTCAGTGAAGTACTGTAATCAGCAGATACAGAATATATGAGGGGTTTCCCAACAATATGACAGAAAATGCCTAATCTTACACTGAACCAATTTGACGGGAAATGCAGGCAGAGTTTAGGAGATTAAGAGCTGAGCCTTGAGTTACATAACTTGAGCTCAGCATAAGGTTTGCATAAAAACTTCACAGCAGCCGGACTCATCTGCAGTTGCCAGCAAGAACAACGACACTAACAAATTGATTTCGGCCGAAATGGTGCTACAGGTTAGGCTCTTGGTTACGCACTGGGAATGTCAGATCTTCGCCTTTTCCGCCCGCTCTCGTCAGAAACCAAAAGGCCAGAGGCGCGGCGGCTAGCGGCCCATCCCATTCCGTACTTCCGCTCGTTCCGCAGCTTGTTTTCCGTTAACCTCAGTCTCAGTTTCAAGGCCTCGTTCTCCTTTCTGTTAAGCGATATTTCCTCGATGTAATCGTTGACGGTGTCCTGGAAAAGCTTAGTAATCTCACAGACAGATGCCCTGATTAGACTGTCCATGACAGACGTCAGGTGAGACTGGAAGGTCTTCACTGAGTCCTCCATCGCTGCCTTGAGGTGAGGCTGCCAAGTCGGACACCTTAGACACAGAGTTCGTTAATGGTGACGAAAGAAAACTGCTCACTAACTTCATTCCATCCAACTACACCTCTTGACAGCAGACACTGTCGAGTACATAAAAATCACGAATGAATGGCTGGATCGTCATCCACTCACTTTAACGATGGTAATACTAAGTCAAAAACTAGCGGAAACATCAGACGTTGCCAGGGGCGACGTCGCTGCGGGTTCTCTTTTTGTTTTGGTCTTGGTCCTGGTCCAGCAGCAACGCGCCCGAGTCCACCTACATGTCCAGATCTAGACTGAAGCCGAATCAGGTGTTACAATGCAGTGCTAGACCAAAAGCCTGAACTCACACCAGCCATTTCACAGTAAAGCTAAGATCGGACTGCCACGGACTTAACACAACTCGGTTATCCTTCCATTAACAGCCACCTTGCCTTATAGCAATGGCGCTGAATGTCAGTTAGTATAACTCAGCTACACAGTAAACAATATTGCGACATTGGTGCCTTATCAGCGACGTAACAACAACAAATTCTACACAAAAGTCACGATAATCAGCGAGAGAGGAGAAAAGAGACGTCGTGTAAGGCAGAAACGGTCACCAAGAGAGGAATCATAGTCAGCTAACGTTAGCTAACAGGTAGAGATTAACTACCGTCGGATACTTCAAATAAATAAGACGCAAAAAATAAAGATTGAGGGCAACTGTTATAACAGTAATTTTTCTGCAGTGTAACTGAGATGACCGCGCAAATGGAGGAATAAAATTTAAACAAACTTATGTCTGACTACTTAGCTCACGCAACCGCAACTCTCATCTACTCTCCACAACATGCTGATCCGGATGTTAAATACTGAGCATGCTCGCTGTTTACCGTAATGCCAGAGGTAACGGCGCAATTTCCTGACCAATCGCAACATAAAGCCATCTTTCCGACGAACTCGGAACAGTCGGAGCAGAAGGGCAAGAACGGGCATGAGGGCCTATACTTCGTGGACTCAAACGGCGTCAAAAACATTTAGAAATACTGGCTGCTGTACTAAGGACCGGCAAGACAGAGCAAAATATCACTCATATATTTACCCCCCCGCATCATATGACACCCAGTCGATACGATTTTCACTTTTCACTTACAACACAATAAGCCAAAAATAGTAAGTCCTAACTTTTGAATTATCAATGATATATATGAATTTTGCAGGATTGGTTCTTTGATATAATAAGTCTCAGATTTCCAAAAATCAGTGCCATAACTGTACAACCCCAATTCCAAAAAAAGGAAGGATGCTGTTTAAAATGTAAATAAAAACAGAATGCCTTAATTTGCAAATCCCATAAACTGACATTTTATTCACCATAGAACATAAACAAGATATCAATGTTGAAAGTGAGACATTTTACAATTTCATGAAAAATATTAGCTTATTTTGAATTTGATGGCAGCAACACATCTCAAAAAAGTTGGGATAGGACCATGTTTACTATTATTTAGTGTCCCCTCTTCTTTAAACAACAGTTTGTAAACACCTTGGAAGTGAGGAGACCAATCACTGAAGTTTTGGAAGAGGAATGTTGTCCCATTCATCAGAAGTAGGATTCTCGCTGCTCAACAGTTCTGGGTCTTCTTTGATGGATTTTTTGTTAAATGATGCGCCAAATGTTTTCTGAAAAGGTCTGGACTGCAGGCAG
Source organism: Gymnothorax reevesii (assembly GCA_029721435.1). NCBI lineage: Eukaryota > Metazoa > Chordata > Actinopteri > Anguilliformes > Muraenidae > Gymnothorax > Gymnothorax reevesii. The sequence goes on along the minus strand of CM056579.1, from coordinate 10,513,224 downwards.
GCCACTTCAGCACTCAGACACTTTTACTGTAAAGCCATGCTGCTTTGATTAATGCAGTATGAGGTTTGGCATTGTTTTGCCGAAATATGCAAGGCCCTGCCTGAGGGCGACGTTGTCTGGATGGAAGCATATGATATTGTAAAACCTCTACATACTTTCCAGCATTGATAATTTCTTTCCAGATGTGTTAGCTCTGCACGCCTGTGGCACTAATGCAAACCGATACCATCAGAGATGCAGGCTTTTGAACTGTGCACTGATAACATGCTGGATGGTCCCTTTCTTCTTTAGACTGCACAATACGGCATCTATGGACTCCAAAAAGAATTTCAAATATTTATTCATCGGACCAGAAAACAGTTTTCCATTCTGCCTCAGTCCATTTTAAATTAACTTTGGCCCAGAGAAGACGGTGGCATTTCTGGATCGTGTTCATATATGGATTCTTCTTTGCATGAGACAGCTTTAGCTTGCATTTATAGATTGCATGGCAAACTGTGTTCACAGATAATGATTTTTGGGAATGTTCCTGAGCCCATGCAGTGTATTCCAGAGCAGAATCATGTCTGTTTCTAATGCAGTGCCGCCTGAGGGCCCGAAGATCATGAGCATCCAATATTGACCTTCAGACTTGCGCACAGAGATTTCTCCAGATTATCTGAAACCCTTGATGAAATTATGTACTGTTGATTCAGAGTCTTTGCAATTTTATGGTGAGGAACATTTTGTCCATCTTTACTTCTGAGAGACTCTTTCTCTCTAAAATGCTATGTTTATTCCCAACCATATCACAGACCTGTTACAAATTAACCTAATTAGTTGCAAAATGCTCCGCCAGCTGTTTTTTATTAGTATGACTTACTTTTCCAGACTTTTGTTGCCCCTCTCCCAACTTTTTTTGAGATGTGTTGTTGCCCTCAAATTGAAAATGAGCTAATATTTTTCTTGTAATGGTAAAATGTCTTACTTTAAAGATCTGATATGTTGTCTATGTTCCATTGTGAATAAAATATGGGTTTATGAGATTTGCTAATCATTGCATTTTGTTTTGATTTACATTCATCCTTACTTTTTTTGTGGAATTGGGGTTGTACATTTATGGAACTGATTTTTGGAAATCTGAGACATATTATATCAAAGAACCAATCCTGCAAAATTCATATATCTATCACTGATAACTCAGAAGTTATGGCTTATTATTTTTGGCATATTGTATTGTTACACTCGTGTCTACATGAAACTGAGGGCCACTGACCTTTTTGATGTCTCAGTATCTCAAAGAATAATGAAGAAAAACTAAAATTTTCCAGAAATTGGATGCAAGAACATTATATTCTGTAAATCTAATGCAAATCAGAGGTTGTCAGTCTGGAGGCCATGATTTTAAGTGGAATTACGCAGCTGGAACATTCTCGACCACCCTCAGATTTTGCTACATTTGAACAAGGATTTGATGCCAATATACAAATTGTCTGGTATTTTTGGAAAACATAGGACTTGCTCTATTTGTTCCATGCTGAAACATCAGAATTATTTCATGAATTATCGAGTAAAGTTAGCTATTGTGCATGACACTGTTATGGCCCCAATTTGTTATTACATTTACAACACTACAGCAACAGCAACAGCAACAGCAAGGGATGACAGACACAGTTTTTAAAACCTATACACATTTAATTAACAAACAAAGACAATAACAACTAATGACCAAGATTGATTTCCAAAAAACTGAAAATATTTACTGTCCCTTTTGTAGGTTGCTTGGTGATGTCCTGGGTGAGGGAAAAACTCTAACACAGGCAAAAATCCACTAAAAGCTTCACAGGTCTTAAACAGAATGACAGGTCTGGTCACATGTATCCTTCCTCTTGCAATTTCTCCTACCACTTTACTGTCTCAATTCTCCCCTTAATATACTCTTTTGCAGACCCCTCCCACCTTTTAGACTTTTTTTTCTTTTCTCTGGGACTTGTTTCAGACATGCCCAAAACGTGCCCAAACCTAACTCCAGTCTGAGCTTAACAAAAAAAAGGTAAACACTGCCATCCAGTCGCTTATATTCACATTACAACACTATCATTTCAATAGGTGCTTTTTGTAAATATCCCATGACATCTCTGTTTTCTTTTTTACCATTTTCCACAAATCACACAGTTGATAGGTCATACTCAGAGGAATCTCTGAGCCAAATTTTATTAAAATAGGACGTCTCCTTCATCTGTTATGACGCATTACACTATTGCCACTTGTAAACTGAAGATCTGGTCAGAAAATGTAAACTTGATGACTTATCTTATACCTACCCATCCAGCATAATTTTACATCTAAATCAGCTAGTTCGCTCTATAGCGACAAGAAAAATTAGCTATATAATGATATGATTTGAGTGTACAAGTTAAATTAGTTGGCCACAATTTTTTTTTTACCAATTTACCTTAAGTGATATAGCTTTAGGTAGTTAACTGTTATGTCACATTCCGTACTACCTAAAGACAATGTATCTAGAAAGTTAACATTAAAGTTAACCAGCTAAATGTTACTTATATGTTGTGTTCACCCGAATCATCACATGGACAGTTCCATGGACAGTTTTATTAAGTAAAGTTAAACTTTACATTTTTGCAGCAAATTAATGTGCACTATTGTTTGTGCAGTATACTTCAACTGAGTCTGAAACACAAAACAAACTGTAAGGCCATGCCTCCAGCACCCCAATTCACCAGCCTATTAAGACCTGGACCGCTTTCCTCTGTCCGTGAACATTACCCGCATCTGTTCCCTGTCGCCTTTGTGTGATGGCATTTTCTATTTAAGTCTGAGCTTCGCACGCATTTGGTGCGAAGTCTTGTAAGCCACACAATCCTGAGTTACTCTCCAGTCTTGTTTAGACTTTACTCTTGCAATCGCATCACGGTCGCTGCTCTCTGCCTCTTTCGGATACTGATGTAAGTTCATGTGTGGCAGGGGTATGGGAGCAGGGACATGGGCGACGGACAGAAAGCCAGCTGAAATGACCAAAATCAGTGACAGCAGCTTTAAAAAGAATTGACTTCTTTTTGCAAACACTGAAGTCATCCCCTATAGTACAGGTTCTAAGATCCCTAAAAGAAGTGAAGTGTTCACTTTTTGCTAAAAGCACCAAATTTGGCACACATGTACTTTGATAGGTGCTTAACCGAAATAGAGGTGGACCCCAACTAAATTGGCCTTTGAAGTGGGCGTGGCACCAAATTTTCAAAATGGCCACCATGAAATTTCAAAATACATTTCTTAAGACATATTAACACTTCTAATTAACATTTAGTGATTTTATTTACTCTACTGTGGTTTGGAATTACAAATCCTGGACAAATTTTCTACATACAGTTATTGTCATGCATTATTGAAGATTTGAAACAAGTTACTGAATTAATTTAACTGAGCGCAAGGGATTTGTTTCTGTGGTGATGAGTTTCAAAATAACTGGACATCTGCAAAATATTATACATGTTTAGTTTGGAGAACATATATCGTTCAGACGGCAATAGAGGCATTACATTTAGTGTTTCTTTATTGATTACTTACAATAGTTGTTCTATTTTTGAAACAAAACGATAGACATTTTGCATATATGCAAATGAGTTATCCTTTAATTACAAAACCCAAAACCAGTGAAGTTGGCACGTTATGTAAATCGTAGATAAAAACAGAATACAGTGATTTACAAATCCTTTTCAACTTATATTCAATTGAATACACTGCAAAGACAAGATGTTTAATGTTCAAACTGAGAAACTTTATTTTTTTTTTTGCAAATAATCATTAACTGAGAATTTAAAGGCAGCAACACATTGTAAAAAAGTTGGCATAGTGGCCTTTTTACCCCTGTGTTACATCGCCTTTCCTTTTAACGACACTCAGTGAACGTTTGGGAACTGAAGAGACCAATTTTTGAAGCTTTTCAGGTGGAACTCTTTCCCATTCTTGCTTGATGTACAGCTTAAGTTGTTCAACAGTCCGAGGTCTCCATTGTCGTATTTTACGCTTCAAAATGCGCCACACATTTTCAATGGGAGACAGGTCTGGACTACAGGCAGGCCAGTCTAGTACCCGCACTCTTTTACCACAGAGCCATGCTGTTGTAACACGTGCAGAATGTGGCTAGGTAATGTCTTGCTGAAATAAGCAGGGGCGTCCATGAAAAAGACGTTGCTTGGATGGCAACATATGTTGCTCCAAAATCTGTATGTACCTTTCAGCATTAATGGTGCCTTCTCATATGAGTAAGTTGCCCATGCCTTGGGCACTAATACACCCCCATACCATCACAGATGCTGGCTTTTGAACTTAGTGCCTATAACAGTCCGGATGGTTCTTTTCCTCTTTGGTACGGAGGACAAGACTTCCACAGTTTCCAAAAACGATTTGAAATGCGGACTCGTCAGACCACAGAACACTTTTCCACTTTGCATCAGTCCATCTTAGATGAGCTTGGGCCCAGCGAAGCCGGCGGCATTACTGGGTGCTGTTGATAAATGGCTTTCACTTTGCATCGTAGAGTTTTAACTTGCACTTGCAGATGTAGCGACGAACTGTAGTTACTGACAGTGGTTTTCCGAAGTGTTCATGAGCCTATGTTGATGTCCTTTACACACTGTTGTCGGTTTTTGATGCAGTACCGCCTGCGGGATCGAAGGTCACAGGCATTCAATGTTGGTTTTCAGCCTTGTAGCTTACGTGCAGTGATTTCTCCAGATTCTCTGAACCTTTTGATGATATTACGGACCGTAGATGATGAAATCCCTAAATTTCTTGCAATAGCTCGCTGAGGAATATTGTTTTTAAACTGTTTGACAATCAGCTCACGCATTTGTTCCCTAAGTGGTGACCCTCGCCCCATCCTTGTTTGTGAATGACTGAGCATTTCAGAGAATCTGCTTTTATACTCAATCATGGCACCCACTTGTTCCCAATTAGCCCGTTCACCTGTGGGATGTTTCAAATAAGTGTTTGATGAGCATTCCTCAACTCTCTCAGTCTATTTTGCCACTTGTGCCAGCTTTTTTGAAACATGTTGCAGGCATCAAATTCCAAATGAGCTAATATTTGCAAAAAATTACAAAGTTTACCTGTTCGAACATTAAGTAACTTGTCTTTGCAGTGTATTTAATTGAATATAGGATGAAAAGGATTTGCAAATCATTGTTATCTGTTTTCATTTACGATTTACACAACGTGCCAACTTCACTGGTTTTGGGTTTTGTATATTAATTTTATATTAAGTGATTCTTTGTGACTAAAAACATATAGTCCCATATTTACAATCACTCAAAAATGTTAATTTGATATTCCATGGTGGCCATTTTGAAAATAAGTTGCCACGCCCCCTCAGGTGGGAAACTTCATTTTTAAGTTGATCTTAAAGGCCCAATATGTAATTCCCTACCTCTAGAAGGTGCTTAACAAAACAATAACAAGAGACCGAGTTTGATGACGCAATGGGATCGCGTGGAATCGTGGGAGTTGCTGTCTCATCAATTTACACGCACCGCCTACAGCTAAATTCACCGATGTGACTCAAACAGGAGCAGCGAAACCATGTACATAGACGAGGTAAGGTTATATTTCTTAACATATATATAACTTCATCTTATTTCATTCAAATAAAAAAAAATGTAAGGCATAATGATAAGTCGGCCGTTTACAGCGCTTATGATGTGCTGCAGGTCAGAGGCTGAGATAAAGGGGTGAGGCCGGCTATTATTCTCTATAGAGAATAATAACAGATGTGAACACTCTGTTGCTGAATGCAAATGCTAAAGGTAACAGATATTGAGGAAATGCCACTGTCAGCAGGCAATGTATGCTTTCAGTTGCTCATGCCGCTATTGCTACAGCTTTCTTAGCAACGATGTGCTCAACAGACCAGCTGGCCAACGTTTATCTGTCAAGACACGCTGATAGACCAAACTGAATCAAGTATTCAAGGGGGCCGTGTTCTAACTGCAAGTAATGTAGCTAACTTAGTACTGACTAATCAGAACTCACAAACGATATGCTGTACTCATCAGCTTTCTGTTTGTCTGGCAGCATCACAAGAAAAACGTTTTGAAGTGGAGTAACGTTACGTTTATGTTACCATCTTGGCTTGAAACTCTTTGGCAACGGCGAAGCATGCGTGCGCAGAGGGTGATTTTTTCGGTTTCGTGCACTCTTTGTGTTGGGAGTGACGTTAAATATGCGACGAAAAGAAATGGCCCGTGTCCCTACATTTATAATACAGATCTCTGTCTTTGATAATCATTGAATACATCGTGGATAATGTAAGTACATAGCACCAAAACATATATAACATATCTATTTATTTTATAGATCTTTGAATGGGGAAATGTTACATGTTTGGACTTTAATCGATTCCTTGAGTCTAAAAACCATGGTGAAGTATATAAAATCACTCCAAAATGTTAATTCGGAGTGAATGTATGCTGTACTGATATTTCATAGTGGCCATTTGGAAAATATGGAGTCACACGCCATAAAATGACCAATTTAGTTTTAATTTGATCTTAATTTGTTCCTTGAGTCTAAAAAAAATTATCAAGCATTTAAAATCACACACAAATGTTAATTAGATGTGGATATATCCTATTTTTTTATATTTCATGGTGGCCATTTTGAAAATTAGGCGCCACACCCCCTTAAATGGCAAATTACGTTGGACTCCACCTCTTATCATGTTTAGAATATATCAGAGCACACGTGTACCAAATTTGATGCTTTTATCAAAAAGTGAACAGTCCGTGTACTTAGAACCTGTACTACTACTGGGCAACAGAAAGAATGCATGTCAAAGGCACTTAGGCAATGGGCTAACTTTTCAGACTCGGCACCTGGGGGCTGCGTCCATCTTTTTATACAGACCATGGGTTTCATTTGTTCTTTTGCTACTTTACTCTCGCTGATTTATTAAAGCCATAATTACCTGCCTTTTCTCTGATGGGACGTTTATTTACAGATTCAGACTCTGAATGACCAGCCCCTTAGTTACACTCAGAGCAATCCACAGTGAAATAACATTTTAAGCACCTACACAGCAGGTGAATTTAAAATATTTGATGCCATTGTATGGTGGAATATTGAGAGAGAGAGAGAGAGAGAGAGAGAGAGAGAGAGAGAGAGAGAGAGAGAGAGAGAGAGAGAGAGAGAGTCTAAGCTCGCGCGGCAGTTGATGTAGGAGGGAGCGGCGTCAGCAGGAACTGAGGGTGAAGAAAACTTTGGCCGAGGGCTCAGGATAAAAATGCTGTTGACAAACAAACAAATAAAAAACTGGAGCGTTGAATTGCACTGCGCCCCGATTATGATGCAGTACATTAACTGACGGGCTACAGGCCATGGTCAGATGTTGTTGAATATTTGTCGAACGGAAGTTAAAGCAATAGGAAGTCTGAAAAAAAAAGAAGTTAAGAAACGCAAAACAGAAACCGTGCGCGAAGTAACTCTCAATCTGGCCTCATAAGGAGACCTGGGGAGATGGACACGCACGTCAAAGAGGGCCAGCTTTACGTTCAGCATCAGAAGTTTGGCAAGGTAAGAGTGGCGAACGAAACTAATGTCCATCGATAACCACATAACGGAGAAAACTGTCACACGCCTTTGGAATTTGAAATATGACACCTCGCTGTCTTCTATTTGAAGTATGAGGTGTAGTTTTGTATCGTCCATGTGAATGAACAATCTTTCGAATTGTTTACCATGAGAGAGATTTGTTACAGATTGCGCCACGGTCGACGTATTCATTCGCATTTCGTGTGTGCTAATATTCAGGAGCCTCCCCTCAAAATGAGTAAATGAACGAGTATCAAGTAAAAAATATATTGTGTTCGATGTAGATGCAATATACCAGCCTCAAATTCAGCTTGATTATGTCCAGCGGAAATTGTGTTTTGATTGGTTGCATATTAGAAAACCACCATTGGCTGGTTATTGGACGATGGATTCTTGATTAAACAGGCTTTCTTCAGTGATCATTTGCTCAGTATTTCGACATGAATGAAACTTCAGAAGCAACTGTCGGATCGCCTTATATAGCCGACACAGCACGAGGCCACAACGCTCGCGCTTGCGTCGGAAAATGTGACAAAAGCGTGCGCGCAGGAGCACGGACCACAAACTTTTGAACGGTTTATTTGCGGTGCGCGTTATTATTTTGGTCCACTGGTATCCGTTTCTGATGCAAACAGAAAATGTGACACATTTGCGCGTTAATATCTCTCAGCAACCGTCGGCTAAAATAAGCCATGTTCTGCTCGGGCAGTCACGAATAATTTCTACAGTTTTGTCCTGGCCGGCTGCTGCAAGTAGTGGCTGCTTCAAAGCTGCCTGCCGAGTTTGTCATTACGATGCAGTTCTTCCAATGTTAAGATGATAACAATATTTTAATTGTGTCAGCTTTTGGGGTAGAGGCTCCGGACGGTTTGATCTCTTACGTAGGTCGACTGAGTTTGCGCAAAATATTCTGGTGCAGGGAAATGCACTGCAAGAGCCTTCTGTTTGTACTTACTGATGATTCCTCCTCCATTTTACCAAAGCACTCTGGGCTCTCGGCAACACACACACTCTCTCTCTCGCTCGCTCTCGCTCTCTCTCTCTCTCACTCACACACACTCTTCTGACAGACTCATTCTCTCATGAATACACACTCACACACAAACACTCTCTTCTCCTGCATTCACTCCCTCACAAACACATGCATATATTCTCTCTCTCTGACACAGACCCACTTTCTCCCTCATAGTAACTCAAACATGCTCTCTCAGCACTCTGTAGTGAACACACACTTTCTCATACACACAAACTCTCACACGGTCTCTCAGCACTCCGCAGCAAACACACACACGGACCTCATCAGTACACATGCACTGAAAACTCAGCTGAACCCATACATAAATACACTACTTGACGTGCCTTTTGGTAGTGCATTTTTGAGAACCACCGCTCACTTGGAGGAACCTGCAACGTGAGGCCATTCACTGTTGACCATTGATCGCTGTAGTGGAGCAAAGTAGGTCTGCCTCTGTGCGATCAGAATTTCAGACTAAAGCGATGGAGAAAACTACAGTTACACGATTAAACTGCTCACCACCGGATTTATCCATGCAAGAGTAATTTAGCACACAGCATTTAGCATCGCTGTAGTTTTTCCAGGCTCAGTAATGGAGTGTCATTATTTGTTGTGTAGCTAATAGCAGAGACTTGTGTTGTCACAGGTGTTTTGTAACACATTTGTTCAGTGACATGAGCACTGCTGTGTATGACTAACAGTATTGTGACCTCATCATACAAAAGGCTGAGGGTAGTAATGCAGGACAATGCTGGTGTGTCATCACTTCCTGCTTTAGTGGGGTATGCAAATAAGGCAGCACATATGCAAAATCCCTCCGTAGTTCAGCACCACGAACTTGGATCTGGCTGTTACTTGTGATGGATGAATCTGATAATGGCCACGAAAAGATCCACAAAAGTAGAAAGATGCCTCTTGTCTGGGCAACAGCAAACCTGACGTAAAATTTGCGCATGAATTTTGTCGCCCAAGATAGGTAGGAGGATGGTGAAAGAAGCAAAAAAGATCTGCTTGAATCGCAGAGAAAGACCTGCAGGCCGAGGTGGCAACTTGGGGTCAGCAGGTTTCAAAAAGCACCTGCAAGACGCCACCTCTGTGCCCTCAGGCTCTGTAGCGTTGTGAGATGAAAGGCCTTTCTGACCCAAAGACAAGCATTTGCCAAAGGTCATACCTGTTATGAGTCTGGATGAAGGTGCTGCTGTTTACACAGAGACGCATACAAGGAAATGCACCACATGTCTGTGGTGAAATGTGGTGGTGGATCGGTGGTGGAAGATGTCAGTGCTACTTCGTGCCTCTGGCTGTTGATTCTTACTCTGTCTGCACTTTCAGCGTTTCTTCTCCAGTTCTGTTAATTGAGACTCGAGTATCTGAACTGAGCGAGCATGTGACCTCAGTCAAGGTATCCCCCATCATGCTTTGTGACTGAGCAGGCCATCTGTAATGAGAGAAGGCGATTGAGAGTGTGAGGGAGGGACTGGGAGAGAGAGAGGGCAACAGAGAAAAAACATTTTCAACCCCCTGAATCCTGTCATTCCTGTGTCTCTCTCCAAAGTGCAAAAGAGGAACAGTTATTTCAATGGTGCTATACAGACCAGCTATAATTTTAGTCCGCATTATGTCATATTCATGACGTTTGTTTCGACTGATGACTTAAGTGAATATTGGAGTTCTCTAACTCTCTCGTGACATTGTCAAGCCATTTGAGTAATTATTAACATTTTTGACTGATATCTGTTAAGGCTCTGTTCCAGTGTATAGATGGGCCCCATGGTCTGGTATCTGTTAAGGCTCTGTTCCAGTGTGTGGATGGGCCCCATGGTCTGGTGTCTGTTAAGACTCAGTTCCAGTGTGTGGATGGGCCTCATGGTCTGGTTTCTGTTAAGGCTCTGTTCCAGTGTGTGGATGGGCCCCATGGTCTGGTTTCTGTTAAGGCTCTGTTCCAGTGTGTGGATGGGCCCCATGGTCTGGTTTCTGTTAAGGCTCTGTTCCAGTGTGTGGATGGGCCCCATGGTCTGGTATCTGATAAGGCTCTGTTCCAGTGTGTGGATGGGCCCCATGGTCTGGTATCTGTTAAGGCTCTGTTCCAGTGTGTGGATGGGCCCCCTAGATCTGGTATCTGTTAAGGCTCTGTTCCAGTGTTTGGATGGGCCCCATGGGTTGGTATCTGTTAAGGTTCTGTTCCAGTGTGTGGATGGGCCCCATGGGCTGGTATCTGTTAAGGCTCTGTTCCAGTGTGCAGATAGGCCCCATGGTCTGGTATCTGTAAAGACTCTGTTCCAGTGTATAGATGGGCCCCATGGTCTGGTATCTGTAAAGACTCTGTTCCAGTGTGTGGATGGGCCCCATGGTCTGGTATCTGTTAAGGCTCTGTTCCAGTGTGTGGATGGGCTCCATGGTCTGGTGTCTGTTAAGGCTCTGTTCCAGTCTGTGGATGGGCTCCATGGTCTGGTATCTGTTAAGGCTCTGTTCCAGTGTGTGGATGGGCCCCCTAGATCTGGTATTTGTGAAGGCTCTGTTCCATTGTATGGATGGGCCCCATGGGTTGGTATCTGTTAAGGCTCTGTTCCAGTGTGTGGATGGGCCCCCTAGATCTGGTATTTGTGAAGGCTCTGTTCCATTGTATGGATGGGCCCCATGGGTTGGTATCTGTTAAGGCTCTGTTCCAGTGTCTGCACGAGCCCCATGGTCTGGCATCTGTAAAGGTTCCAGCGTGTGGATGGGCCTTATGATCTGGTATCTGTTAACACTCTGTTCCAGTGTGTGGATGGGCCCCATGGTCTGGTATCTGTTAAGGCTCTTGTACAGTGTGCGGATCGTTCCAGTGGTCTGCATCTATTGAGGCTCTGTTCCAAGGTGTGGATGGGCCCCATGGTTTGGTGTCTGTTAAGGCTCTGTTCCAGTGTGTGGATGGGCCCCCTAGATCTGGTATCTGTCAAGGCTCTGTTCCAGTGTTTGGATGGGCCCCATGGGTTGGTATCTGTAAAGGCTCTGTTCCAGTGTATGGATGGGCCCCATGGTCTGGTATCTGTTAAGGCTCTGTTCCAGTGTGTGGATGGGCCCCCTAGATCTGGTATCTGTCAAGGCTCTGTTCCAGTGTTTGGATGGGCCCCATGGGTTGGTATCTGTAAAGGCTCTGTTCCAGTGTATGGATGGGCCCCATGGTCTGGTATCTGTTAAGGCTCTGTTCCAGTGTGTGGATGGGCCCCCTAGATCTGGTATCTGTCAAGGCTCTGTTCCAGTGTTTGGATGGGCCCCATGGGTTGGTATCTGTAAAGGCTCTGTTCCAGTGTATGGATGGGCCCCATGGTTTGGTATCTGTTAAGGCTCTGTTCCGGTGTGTGGATGAGCCCCATGGTCCTGTATCAGTTAAGGCTCTGTTCCAGTGTGTGGAAGGGCCCCATGGTCTTGGATCTGTTAAGGCTCTGTTCCAGTGTGTGGATGGGCCCCATGGTCTGGTATCTGTTAAGGCTCTGTTCCAGTGTATAGATGGGCCTCATGGTCTGGTATCTGTAAAGATTCTGCTCCAGTGTGTGGATGGGCCCCATGGTTTGGTATTTGTTTAGGCTCTGTTCCAGTGTTTGGATGGGCCCCATGGTCTGGTATCTGTTAAGGCTCTGTTCCAGTGTGTGGATGGGCCCCATGGTCTGGTATCTGTGAAGGCTCTGTTCCAGTGTTTGGATGGGCCCCATGGTCTGGTATCTGTTAAGGTTCTTTTCCATTGTGTGGATGGGCCCCATGGTCTTGTATCTGTAAAGATTCTGCTCCAGTGTGTGGATGGGCCCCATGGTTTGGTATTTGTTTAGGCTCTGTTCCAGTGTTTGGATGGGCCCCATGGTCTGGTATCTGTTAAGGCTCTGTTCCAGTGTGTGGATGGGCCCCATGGTCTGGTATCTGTGAAGGCTCTGTTCCAGTGTTTGGATGGGCCCCATGGTCTGGTATCTGTTAAGGGTCTGTTCCAGTGTGTGGATGGGCCCCCTAGATCTGGTATCTGTCAAGGCTCTGTTCCAGTGTTTGGATGGGCCCCATGGGTTGGTATCTGTAAAGGCTCTGTTCCAGTGTATGGATGGGCCCCATGGTTTGGTATCTGTTAAGGCTCTGTTCTGGTGTGTGGATGGGCCCCATGGTCCTGTATCAGTTAAGGCTCTGTTCCAGTGTGTGGAAGGGCCCCATGGTCTTGGATCTGTTAAGGCTCTGTTCCAGTGTGTGGATGGGCCCCATGGTCTGGTATCTGTTAAGGCTCTGTTCCAGTGTATAGATGGGCCTCATGGTCTGGTATCTTTAAAGGTTCTTTTCCATTGTGTGGGTGGGCCCCATGGTCTTGTATCTGTAAAGATTCTGCTCCAGTGTGTGGATGGGCCCCATGGTTTGGTATTTGTTTAGGCTCTGTTCCAGTGTTTGGATGGGCCCCATGGTCTGGTATCTGTTAAGGCTCTGTTCCAGTGTGTGGATGGGCCCCATGGTCTGGTATCTGTTAAGGGTCTGTTCCAGTGTGTGGATGGGCCCCATGGTCTGGTATCTGTAAAGGCTCTGTTCCAGTGTATGGATGGGCCCCATGGTTTGGTATCTGTTAAGGCTCTGTTCCGGTGTGTGGATGAGCCCCATGGTCCTGTATCAGTTAAGGCTCTGTTCCAGTGTGTGGAAGGGCCCCATGGTCTTGGATCTGTTAAGGCTCTGTTCCAGTGTATAGATGGGCCTCATGGTCTGGTATCTTTAAAGGTTCTTTTCCATTGTGTGGATGGGCCCCATGGTCTTGTATCTGTAAAGATTCTGTTCCAGTGTGTGGATGGGCCCCATGGTTTGGTATTTGTTTAGGCTCTCTTCCAGTGTTTGGATGGGCCCCATGGTCTGGTATCTGTTAAGGGTCTGTTCCAGTGTGTGGATGGGCCCCATGGTCTGGTATCTGTTAAGACTCTGTTCCAGGGTGTGGATGGGCCCCATGGTCTGGTATCTGTTAAGGGTCTGCTCCAGTGTTTGGATGGGCCCCATGGTCTGGTATCTGTTAAGGCTCTGTTCCAGTGTGTGGATGGGCCCCATGGTCTGGTATCTGTTTAGGCTCTTTTCCAGTGTGTGTATGGGCCCCATGGGTTGGTATCTGTAAAGGCTCTGTTCCAGTGTGTGGATGGGCCCCATGGTCTGGTATCTGTTAAGGGTCTGTTCCAGTGTGTGGATGGGCCCCATGGTCTGGTATCTGTAAAGATTCTGTTCCAGTGTTTGGATGGGCCTCATGGTCTGGTGTCTGTTAAGACTCTGTTCCAGTGTGTGGATGGGCCCCATGGTCTGGTATCTGTTAAGGCTCTGTTCCAGTGTGTGGATAGGCCCCATGGTCTGGTATCTGTTTAGGCTCTTTTCCAGTGTGTGTATGGGCCCCATGGTCCGGTATCTGTTAAGGCTTTGTTCCAGTGTGTGGATGGGCCCCATGGTCTGGTATCTATTAAGGGTCTGTTCCAGTGTGTGTATGGGCCCCATGGCCTGGTATCTGTTAAGGCTCTGTTCCAGTGTGTGGAAGGGCCCCATGGTCTGGTATCTGTTAAGGCTCTGTTCCGGTGTGTGGATGAGCCCCATGGTTTGGTATCTATTAAGGGTCTGTTCCAGTGTGTGTATGGGCCCCATGGTCTGGTATCTGTTAAGGCTCTGTTCCAGTGTGTGGAAGGGCCCCATGGTCTGGTATCTATTAAGGCTCTGTTCCAGTGTGTGGAAGGACCCCATGGTCTGGTATCTGTTAAGGGTCTGTTCCAGTGTGTGTATGGGCCCCATGGTCTGGTATCTGTTAAGGCTCTGTTCCAGTGTGTGGAAGGGCCCCATGGTCTGGTATCTGTTAAGGCTCTGTTCCGGTGTGTGAATGAGCCCCATGGTCTGGTATCTATTAAGGTGCTGTTCCAGTGTGTGTATGGGCCCCATGTTCTGGTATCTATTAAGGCTCTGTTCCAGTGTGTGGAAGGGCCCCATGGTCTGGTATCTGTTAAGGGTCTGTTCCAGTGTGTGGATGGGCCCCATGGTCTGGTATCTGTTAAGGGGCTGCTCCAGTGTATGGATGGGCCCCATGGTCTGGTATCTGTTATGACTCTGTTCCAGTGTGTGGAAGGGCCCCATGGTCTGGTATCTGTTAAGGGTCTGTTCCAGTGTATAGATGGGCCCCATGGTCTGGTATCTGTTAAGGGGCTGCTCCAGTGTATGGATGGGCCCCATGGTCTGGTATCTGTTATGACTCTGTTCCAGTGTGTGGATGGGCCCCATGGTCTGGTATCTATTAAGGGTCTGTTCCAGTGTGTGTATGGGCCCCATGGTCTGGTATCTGTTAAGGCTCTGTTCCAGTGTGTGGAAGGGCCCCATGGTCTGGTATCTGTTAAGGGTCTGTTCCAGTGTATAGATGGGCCCCATGGTCTGTTATCTGTTAAGGGGCTGCTCCAGTGTATGGATGGGCCCCATGGTCTGGTATCTGTTAAGGGGCTGCTCCAGTGTGTGGATGGGCCCCATGGTCTGGTATCTGTTAAGGGGCTGCTCCAGTGTATGGATGGGCCCCATGGTCTGGTATCTGTTAAGGGTCTGTTCCAGTGTATAGATGGGCCCCATGGTCTGTTATCTGTTAAGGGTCTGTTCCAGTGTATAGATGGGCCCCATGGTCTGTTATCTGTTAAGGGGCTGCTCCAGTGTGTGGATGGGCCCCATGGTCTGGTATCTGTTAAGGGGCTGCTCCAGTGTATGGATGGGCCCCATGGTCTGGTATCTGTTAAGGGTCTGTTCCAGTGTATGGATGGGCCCCCTAGATCTGGTATCTGTCAAGGCTCTGTTCCAGTGTTTGGATGGGCCCCATGGGTTGGTATCTGTAAAGGCTCTGTTCCAGTGTATGGATGGGCCCCATGGTTTGGTATCTGTTAAGGCTCTGTTCCGGTGTGTGGATGAGCCCCATGGTCCTGTATCAGTTAAGGCTCTGTTCCAGTGTGTGGAAGGGCCCTATGGTCTTGGATCTGTTAAGGCTCTGTTCCAGTGTGTGGATGGGCCCCATGGTCTGGTATCTGTTAAGGCTCTGTTCCAGTGTATAGATGGGCCTCATGGTCTGGTATCTTTAAAGGTTCTTTTCCATTGTGTGGATGGGCCCCATGGTCTTGTATCTGTAAAGATTCTGCTCCAGTGTGTGGATGGGCCCCATGGTCTGGTATCTGTTAAGGGTCTGTTCCAGTGTATAGATGGGCCCCATGGTCTGGTATCTGTTAAGGGTCTGTTCCAGTGTGTGGATGGGCCCCATTGAAGTGACCTCTGTGGGAAACAACACGACCGTTAACAGTGAGGGTGGAGAGTTTAAGGTGTAATGTGGTTGGATTAGAACTGGAAGTCACTAAGAAAGCACACACTCGCGCACACAGAGGACTGAGCAGGACTGGGGCGATGGGTATTAGGAAGTTGATGTCAGCGCCTCCTCCCTGGGCAATTTGTGAATTAGCATGTTCCCTTCGACCATAAGGCCACGGTTTCTCTTTCTTCCTCTTACCCGCAGTCAGCCAGCACCAGCACTGCTGTTATCATGCAAAAGGCCTCGTTGCTGCTCAAGAATGTAAAGTGGGCTCCAGAATTATAGGCACCCCTGACTAGAAATGCTCTAAAAATACATTGAAAAATAACATTATAAATACAGACTCAACATGCTAACCCCTGAGGAATACAGTAATCTGTGTTTCAATAGAAGCAAGCAAAATTTCTTAGTTTACTGTAAAATCATTGTCCTCCAAATCAAGGTTTTACAATGGTACTCATAAAAATCAGGGTAAATAAAATGGCAACTTAAATTAGGAATGAGATTCAATTTATTTATGTTAGTTCCTTATATTATCTTGTGTTGTTACATCCCGTGTCAATAGGGTAAAAAAATTAGCTGACAGGCCTGCAAAACGTCTCCTGTTATTCAGCATCATAACACACAAAGCGCCGGCAGGTCAGAAGAGACCACTGGTCATCTGGTCATGTTCACAACCTCCACAAGAGATAAAATTTGCCACTTAGCCTTGTCAAGGCGATTATTCAAAAATGTATGAAGTATGGAACAGTTAAAAACCTGAGGGCAACAGGAAGAGAGCTTTTGCTGACACCGAGGCTCTGAAGCAAGAGCCAGCAATGCCAGGATGTATCTCAATGTTTTCTGGCTGCAGGCACTGTTGTAACATGAGCCCAAAATGAGGCGTTTTGGTCTGGCACTCAGTGACACGCATACAAGGAAAGGCATCTAATTCACCTCTCAACTACTATAAAATATGGGGTGAATCACTGATGATTTTGAGCTCTTTGAGTTCCAGAAGTCTCGGGACACAGGGTAAGGTGAAAGCTTAATGGTTTCCAATGAAGGACTTGCAAATATTTTTATTCCTGACCAACTGGTTGCCTCAGGAAGAAGGCTTTGACTTGTCCATCAATCGACATTCCAGCAAGACCGTGACCTAAAGCTCACGTCAAGATCCGCACACAAATGGTTCTGGGTCAAGAAAATCAGTTCTCTGCAGTGGCCATCTTTGCCCCAAAACCTGAATCGTATGGTTAACCGGTGGGCTGTACTGAAGAGTGCGGTTCAGAATGCGAATCTTCAAAAGATTGTCATTGAGAATTAGTCAAATATCCCAGCATATATCTGGTGTAATCCTGTCAAAAAGCACTGAGGACTCCCTGCCATTGACCTCATTCTGAGGAGTGTCTCAAAGAAGCAAAGCAGCAGTGATGAGCAGTGATTGGAGCAGCAGTGATGAGCAGTGATTGGAGCAGCAGTGATGAGCAGTGATTGGTGCAGCAGTGTGGAGCAGTGATTGGTGCAGCAGTGTGGAGCAGTGATTGGAGCAGCAGTGTGGAGCAGTGATTGGAGCAGCAGTGTGGAGCAGTGATTGGAGCAGCAGTGTGGAGCAGTGATTGGTGCAGCAGTGTGGAGCAGTGATTGGTGCAGCAGTGTGGAGCAGTGATTGGAGCAGCAGTGTGGAGCAGTGATTGGTGCAGCAGTGTGGAGCAGTGATTGGAGCAGCAGTGTGGAGCAGTGATTAGAGCAGCAGTGTGGAGCAGTGATTGGTGCAGCAGTGTGGAGCAGTGATTGGTGCAGCAGTGTGGAGCAGTGATTGGTGCAGCAGTGTGGAGCAGTGATTAGAGCAGCAGTGTGGAGCAGTGATTAGAGCAGCAGTGTGGAGCAGTGATTGGTGCAGCAGTGTGGAGCAGTGATTGGAGCGGCAGTGTGGAGCAGTGATTGGTGCAGCAGTGTGGAGCAGTGATTGGTGCAGCAGTGTGGAGCAGTGATTAGAGCAGCAGTGTGGAGCAGTGATTAGAGCAGCAGTGTGGAGCAGTGTTTGGAGCAGCAGTGTGGAGCAGTGATTGGTGCAGCAGTGTGGAGCAGTGATTGGAGCAGTAGTGTGGAGCAGTGATTAGAGCAGCATTTGTGGGGCAGTGATTAGAGCAGGATTGTGGAGCAGTGGTCAGAGCAGCAGGGTGGAGCAGTGGTCGGATCAGCAGTGTGGAGCAGTGGTTTCGAGCAGTGGTTAGAGCAGCAGTGTGGAGCAGTGGTTAGAGCAGCAGTTTTGAGCAGCAGTGGGGAGCAGTGGTTAGAGCAGCAGTGATCAGAGCAGTGCTGTGGAGAAGCAGTGTGGAGCAGTGGTCGGAGCAGCAGTGGTTAGAGCAGCGGTGTGGAGCAGTGGTTAGAGCAGCAGTGGTTTGAGCAGCAGTGTGGAGCAGTGGATAGAGCAGCAGTGGTTTGAGCAGTGGTGGGGAGTAGTGGATAGAGCAGCAGTGGTTAGAGCAGTGGTGTGGAGTAGTGGTTAGAACAGCAGTGTTTAGAGCAGTGGTGTGGAGCAGTGGTTTTAACAGCAGTGGTTAGAGCAGTGGTGTGGAGCAGAGGTTAGAGCAGCAGTGGTTAGAGCAGCGGTGTTGAGCAGTGGTTAGAGCAGCGGTGTGGAGCACAGGTTAGAGCAGCAGTGGTGAGAGTAGCGGTGAGGAGCAGTAGTTAGCTGTGGTTAGAGCAGCGGTGTGGAGCAGTGGTTGGAGCAGCAGTGGTTAGAGCAACGGTCTGGAGCAGTGGTTAGAGCAGCGTTGTGGAGCAGAGGTTAGAGCAGCAGTGTGGAGCAGAGGTTAGAGCAGCAGTGTGGAGCAGTGGTGTGGAGCAGAGGTTAGAGCAGCAGTGGTTAGAGCAACGGTGTGGAGCAGTGGTTAGAGCGGCAGTGTGGAGCAGAGGTTAGAGCAGCAGTGTGGAGCAGTGGTTAGAGCAGCGGTGTGGAGCAGTGGTTAGAGCGGCAGTATGGAGCAGAGGTTAGAGCAGCAGTGTGGAGCAGAGGTTAGAGCAGCAGTGTGGAGCAGTGGTTTGAGCAGTGGTTAGAGCAGTGGTGTGGAGCAGTGGTTAGAGCAGCAGTGTGGAGCAGTGGTTTTAGCAGCGGTGTGGAGCAGTGGTGTGGAGCAGAGGTTAGAGCAGCAGTGGTTAGAGCAGCGGTGTGGAGCAGTGGTTAGAGCAGCGGTGTGGAGCAGAGGTTAGAGCAGCGGTGTGGAGCAGTGGTTAGAACAGCGATGTGGAGCAGAGGTTAGAGCAGCAGTGTGGAGCAGAGGTTAGAGCAGCAGTGTGGAGCAGTGGTTAGAGCAGCAGTGGTTAGAGCAGCGGTGTGGAGCAGAGGTTAGAGCAGTGGTGTGTTGCAGTGGTTAGAACAGCGATGTGGAGCTGAGGTTAGAGCAGCAGTGTGGAGCAGAGGTTAGAGCAGCAGTGTGGAGCAGAGGTTAGAGCAGCAGTGTGGAGCAGTGGTGTGGAGCAGAGGTTAGAGCAGCGGTGTGGAGCAGTGGTTAGAGCAGCGGTGTGGAGCAGAGGTTAGAGCAGCAGTGTGGAGCAGAGGTTAGAGCAGCAGTGTGGAGCAGAGGTTAGAGCAGCAGTGTGGAGCAGTGGTTTGAGCAGTGGTGTGGAGCAGTGGTTAGAGCAGTGGTGTGGAGCAGTGGTTAGAGCAGCAGTGTGGAGCAGTGGTTTTAGCAGCGGTGTGGAGCAGTGGTGTGGAGCAGAGGTTAGAGCAGCAGTGGTTAGAGCAGCGGTGTGGAGCAGTGGTTAGAGCAGCGGTGTGGAGCAGAGGTTAGAGCAGCGGTGTGGAGCAGTGGTTAGAACAGCGATGTGGAGCAGAGGTTAGAGCAGCAGTGTGGAGCAGAGGTTAGAGCAGCAGTGTGGAGCAGTGGTTAGAGCAGCAGTGGTTAGAGCAGCGGTGTGGAGCAGAGGTTAGAGCAGTGGTGTGTTGCAGTGGTTAGAACAGCGATGTGGAGCAGAGGTTAGAGCAGCAGTGTGGAGCAGAGGTTAGAGCAGCAGAGGTAAGAGTAGCGGTGTGGAGCAGTGGTTAGAGCAACGGTGTGGAGCAGAGGTTAGAGCGGCAGTGTGGAGCAGAGGTTGGAGCAGAGGTTAGAGCAGCAGTGTGGAGCAGTGGTGTGGAGCAGAGGTTAGAGCAGTGGTTAGAGCAGTGGTGTGGAGCAGTGATGTGGAGCAGAGGTTAAAGCAGCAGTGGTTAGAGCAGCAGTGTGGAGCAGTGGTCAGAACAGCAGTGGTTAGAGCAGCAATGTGGAGCAGTGGTTAGAGCAGCGGTGTGGAGCACAGGTTAGAGCAGCAGTGGTTAGAGTAGCGGTGTGGATTAGTGGTTAGAGCAGCGGTGTGGAGCAGTAGTTCGCAGTGGTTAGAGCAGCGGTGTGGAGCAGTGGTTAGAGCAGCAGTGGTTAGAGCAACGGTCTGGAGCAGTGGTTAGAGCAGCGGTGTGGAGCAGAGGTTAGAGCAGCGGTGTGGAGCAGAGGTTAGAACAGCAGTGGTTAGAGCACCGGTGTGGAGCAGTGGTTAGAGCAGCAGTGGTTAGAGCAACGGTCTGGAGCAGTGGTTAGAGCGGCGGTGTGGAGCAGAGGTTAGAGCAGCGGTGTGGAGCAGAGGTTAGAGCAGCGGTGTGGAGCAGAGGTTGGAGCAGCAGTGTGGAGCAGAGGTTAGAGCAGCAGTTTGGAGCAGTGGTGTGGAGCAGAGGTTAGAGCAGCAGTGGTTAGAGCAGCGGTGTGGAGCAGTGGTTAGTGCAGCAGTGGTTAGAGCAACGGTGTGGAGCAGAGGTTAGAGCAGCGGTGTGGAGCAGTGGTTAGAACAGCGATGTGGAGCAGAGGTTAGAGCAGCAGTGTGGAGCAGTGGTTAGAACAGCAGTGGTTAGAGCAGTGGTTTGGAGCAGAGGTTAGAGCAGCGGTGTGGAGCAGTGGTGAGAACAGCGATGTGGAGCAGAGGTTAGAGCAGCAGTGTGGAGCAGAGGTTAGAGCAGCAGTGGTTACAGCAGCGGTGTGTAGCAGTGGTTAGATCAGCAGTGGCTAGAGCAGCGGTGTGGAGCAGTGGTTGGAGCAGCATTGGTTAGAGCAGCGGTGTGGAGCAGAGGTTAGATCAGCAGTGTGGAGCAGAGGTTAGATCAGCAGTGTGGAGCAGAGGTTAGAGCAGCAGTGTGGAGCAGTGGTTAGTGCAGCAGTGTCGAGCAGAGGTTAGAGCAGCAGTGTGGAGCAGCGGTGTGGAGCAGTGATTAGGGCAGCCGTGTGGAGCAGTGATCAGAGCAGCAGTGGTTAGAGCAGTGTTGTGGAGCAGAGGATAGAGCAGCAGTGATTAGAGCAGCGGTGTGGAGCAGTGGTTAGAGCGGCAGTGTGGAGCAGAGGTTAGAGCAGCGGTGTGGAGCAGTGGTTAGAACAGCGATGTGGAGCAGAGGTTAGAGCAGCAGTGTGGAGCAGTGGTTGGAGCAGCAGTGGTTAGAGCAGCGGTGTGGAGCAGTGGTTAGAACAGCAGTTGTTAGATCAGCGGTGTGGAGCAGAGGTTAGAGCAGCGGTGTGGAGCAGTGGTGAGAACAGCGATGTGGAGCAGTGGTTAGAACAGCGATGTGGAGCAGAGGTTAGAGCAGCAGTGTGGAGCAGAGGTTAGAGCAGCAGTGTGGAGCAGAGGTTAGAGCAGCAGTGGTTAGAGCAGCGGTGTGGAGCAGTGGTTAGATCAGCAGTGGCTAGAGCAGCGGTGTGGAGCAGTGGTTAGAGCAGCAGTGTGGAGCAGAGGTTAGAGAAGCGGTGTGGAGCAGTGGTTAGACCAGCCATGGGGAGGAGGGGTTAGAGGAGCAGTGTGGAGCAGAGGTTAGAGCAGCAGTGGTTAGAGCAGCGGTGTGGAGCAGTGGTTAGAACAGCAGTGGTTAGAGCAGCGGTGTGGAGCAGAGGTTAGAGCAGCGGTGTGGAGCAGTGGTTAGAACAGCGATGTGGAGCAGTGGTTAGAGCAGCAGTGTGGAGCAGAGGTTAGAGCAGCAGTGTGGAGCAGAGGTTAGAGCAGCAGTGTGGAGCAGAGGTTAGAGCAGCGGTGTGGAGCAGTGGTTAGAACAGCGATGTGGAGCAGAGGTTAGAGCAGCAGTGTGGAGCAGTGGTTAGAGCAGCAGTGGTTAGAGCAGCGGTGTGGAGCAGTGGTTAGAACAGCAGTGGTTAGAGCAGCGGTTTGGAGCAGAGGTTAGAGCAGCGGTGTGGAGCAGTGGTGAGAACAGCGATGTGGAGCAGAGGTTAGAGCAGCAGTGTGGAGCAGAGGTTAGAGCAGCAGTGGTTACAGCAGCGGTGTGGAGCAGTGGTTAGATCAGCAGTGGCTAGAGCAGCGGTGTGGAGCAGTGGTTGGAGCAGCAGTGGTTAGAGCAGCGGTGTGGAGCAGAGGTTAGATCAGCAGTTTGGAGCAGAGGTTAGATCAGCAGTGTCGAGCAGAGGTTAGATCTGCAGTGTCGAGCAGAGGTTAGAGCAGCAGTGTGGAGCAGCGGTGTGGAGCAGTGATTAGGGCAGCCGTGTGGAGCAGTGATCAGAGCAGCAGTGGTTAGAGCAGTGTTGTGGAGCAGAGGATAGAGCAGCAGTGATTAGAGCAGCGGTGTGGAGCAGTGGTTAGAGCGGCAGTGTGGAGCAGAGGTTAGAGCAGCGGTGTGGAGCAGTGGTTAGAACAGCGATGTGGAGCAGAGGTTAGAGCAGCAGTGTGGAGCAGTGGTTGGAGCAGCAGTGGTTAGAGCAGTGGTGTGGAGCAGTGGTTAGAACAGCAGTTGTTAGATCAGCGGTGTGGAGCAGAGGTTAGAGCAGCGGTGTGGAGCAGTGGTGAGAACAGCGATGTGGAGCAGTGGTTAGAACAGCGATGTGGAGCAGAGGTTAGAGCAGCAGTGTGGAGCAGAGGTTAGAGCAGCAGTGTGGAGCAGAGGTTAGAGCAGCAGTGGTTAGAGCAGCGGTGTGGAGCAGTGCTTAGATCAGCAGTGGCTAGAGCAGCGGTGTGGAGCAGTGGTTAGAGCAGCAGTGGTTAGAGCAGCGGTGTGGAGCAGAGGTTAGAGAAGCGGTGTGGAGCAGTGGTTAGAACAGCCATGTGGAGCAGAGGTTAGAGCAGCAGTGTGGAGCAGAGGTTAGAGCAGCAGTGGTTAGAGCAGCGGTGTGGAGCAGTGGTTAGAACAGCAGTGGTTAGAGCAGCGGTGTGGAGCAGAGGTTAGTGCAGCGGTGTGGAGCAGTGGTTAGAACAGCGATGTGGAGCAGTGGTTAGAGCAGCAGTGTGGAGCAGAGGTTAGAGCAGCAGTGTGGAGCAGAGGTTAGAGCAGCAGTGTGGAGCAGAGGTTAGATCAGCAGTGTCGAGCAGAGGTTAGAGGGGCAGTGTGGAGCAGCGGTGTGGAGCAGTGATTAGGGCAGCCGTGTTGTGGAAAGGTTGTCATGTTAGACTTCACTGCTGAGCATCGTAATGACTAATTACTGCTGATGTAATTTTATCCACCGTTTCCCTCTACCCTGTCACTGTCCCCTTCTCTCGCCCTCTCTCCCCTGTCCTTCTCTCTCCCTCTCGCCCTCTCTCCCCTGTCCTTCTCTCTCCCTCTCGCCCTCTCTCCCCCGTCCTTCTCTCTCCCTCTCGCCCTCTCTCCCCTGTCCTTCTCTCTCCCTCTCGCCCTCTCTCCCCCGTCCTTCTCTCTCCCTCTCGCCCTCTCTCCCCCGTCCTTCTCTCTCCATCTCGCCCTCTCTCCTCCGTACTTCTCTCTCCCTCTCGCCCTCTCTCCCCCGTCCTTCTCTCTCCCTCTCGCCCTCTCTCCCCCGTCCTTCTCTCTCCCTCTCGCCCTCTCTCCCCCGTCCTTCTCTCTCCCTCTCGCCCTCTCCCCCCGTCCTTCTCTCTCCCTCTCGCCCTCTCTCCCCGTCCTTCTCTCTCCCTCTCGCCCTCTTTCCCCCGTCCTTCTCTCTCCCTCTCGCCCTCTCTCCCCCGTCCTTCTCTCTCCCTCTCGCCCTCTCTCCCCGTCCTTCTCTCTCCCTCTCGCCCTCTTTCCCCCGTCCTTCTCTCTCCCTCTCGCCCTCTCTCCCCCGTCCTTCTCTCTCCCTCTCGCCCTCTCTCCCCCGTCCTTCTCTCTCCCTCTCGCCCTCTCTCCCCCGTCCTTCTCTCTCCCTCTCGCCCTTTCTCCCCTGTCCTTCTCTCTCCCTCTCGCCCTCTCTCCCCTGTCCTTCTCTCTCCCTCTCGCCCTCTCTCCCCCGTCCTTCTCTCTCCCTCTCGCCCTCTCTCCCCCGTC
Source organism: Gymnothorax reevesii (assembly GCA_029721435.1). NCBI lineage: Eukaryota > Metazoa > Chordata > Actinopteri > Anguilliformes > Muraenidae > Gymnothorax > Gymnothorax reevesii. The sequence goes on along the minus strand of CM056579.1, from coordinate 10,489,119 downwards.
CTTCTCTCTCCCTCTCGCCCTCTCTCCCCCGTCCTTCTCTCTCCCTCTCGCCCTCTCCCCCCGTCCTTCTCTCTCCCTCTCGCCCTCTCTCCTCCGTACTTCTCTCTCCCTCTCGCCCTCTCTCCCCCGTCCTTCTCTCTCCCTCTCGCCCTCTCCCCCCGTCCTTCTCTCTCCCTCTCGCCCTCTCTCCCCCGTCCTTCTCTCTCCCTCTCGCCCTCTTTCCCCCGTCCTTCTCTCTCCCTCTCGCCCTCTCTCCCCCGTCCTTCTCTCTCCCTCTCGCCCTCTCTCCCCCGTCCTTCTCTCTCCCTCTCGCCCTCTCCCCCCGTCCTTCTCTCTCCCTCTCGCCCTCTCTCCCCCGTCCTTCTCTCTCCCTCTCGCCCTCTTTCCCCCGTCCTTCTCTCTCCCTCTCGCCCTCTCCCCCCGTCCTTCTCTCTCCCTCTCGCCCTCTCTCCCCCGTCCTTCTCTCTCCCTCTCGCCCTCTCTCCCCCGTCCTTCTCTCTCCCTCTCTCAGAAATGGAAGAAGAGCTGGTTTGTGCTGTACCCGGCCAGTCAGAATGGCATCGCTCGGCTGGAGTTTTTCGACTGCGGCGCAGCCAATGAGAAGCCCAGCAGCACCAAGAAGCTGGATAAGAAGGTCATCCGGCTGTCGGAGTGCATCAGCATCCTCCCAGCGCTCACCGAGACCTGCCCTAAGGACAACATGGCCGCCTTCTGCGTGGAGACCAACGACAAGACGCACGTCTTCGCTGCCGAGAAGCAGGCCAGCTTGGAGTGGGTGGAGAAGTTGTGCGAAATCGCCTTCCAGGTGAGGCTTCGCCCCTTCCACTGTCAACACGGTCACACCTCCATGTGACCACGAGTGCGGGCCCATATTTTTATATTATATAACCGTCAGAGTGTGTATACTGTACTGAAGAAAGTAACCGTGTGTGTGTGTGCGCAATGTGTGACTTTGTGTGTCTCCTAGGGTGGAGGTATGTCGGACTGCAATGGTCAGCAGGAACTCAAGATGGCGGAGAACCTGATATACTACTCCAGAGAGGAAGGTAACCGCACCGACACTTCCTGTGGGCGGGGCTGACTGACAGGCTCTTGTCCTCTGCTTCCTGTTGTCTCAGGTTGGGCTGCCGATCGGCTCAGAATCCCCTGATACTGCGGCCCAGTCAGCCGCTAAGGTTCTGTGTTGGTCAGGTCACTGTAACACTGGAGCGCAGGGGCAGCCTGGGTGCTGCCTGCATGCTGCAGGAACTGAGTAAACCTGTTCAGCGCTGCAGCGGTCTGCTCTGGTGCTGGGCTAATCGGCCTGTCCCACTGCTGTCGGTCCGATCCGCTGCTGTGCTCTTCTGGGGTTTCTTTCACTCTCAATGTCATCAGTCGTTCAAGTTCCTACTTTAGTGTTATACTGGTGTATCGGGCAAAGTGGAAATTTGCAGCACAAATATGTAACTCATTTTCTCTTACTTTGTCAGGCATGATTTGTGACCGTGGTTTAGAGGTTGTACCATTGATTTCCACTCTCCTTCTCTTTGGAGAGACGGTTGGCCTTTCGAACGTGCGTAGATGGCACAGCTGGGCCTCGTTTCCAAGTGCAGAACAATACCCCCCTCGGTCTGATGTTACTTCCTGTGTGGCCTGGTGCCCATTGCAGCCAGGTGACATGCTGGGCTCTCTGCCCTATAAAAATAGTGCCGGATGATGATTTAACTGTTGCTTGGGCTCTGCTTCCTGTCTCCGACACACGTCCATGTTCCTCCCTACAGACTAATCCCAAGGAACTGCAGACAGCAAACATTCCCTCCTGGTCTGAAAAATCCCTTCCAAAAAATAGAAACATTCCAACTCCCAGCTTCTGCATTTTTTACTGATAATATTCTTCTTCTTTGGAAAGGAGCACTTTTTAAATATTAGAGGAAAATTATTAGGAAAAAATTGAAATTTTTAATTAATTCTATACTCGCATTGAAATGAGATTTATTGTACAATGTACTTCTAAAGTTTAGGATATTTTCTCCATGTTGCCTTAAATCCCTGGTATTGCCCCCAACGGCGTGATGGCTGCAACTGAACAGTGTGGCATGATGAACCAACTGATCAAGATTGCGAGAAGCTGCAGTCCTGGCTCGGGCCGATTCTGAAAATCATTTGGTCTTATTATTGTTCTGATTGCATGTGCAGTGCTGATGCATATTCTGGACCTGATGCAGGTCTGGTTCTCATTCTGGTCCTGTTTGTGGTTCTGATTCTCATTCTGGTGCGGAGTATGGTTTTGGTTCTTATTTAGGGCTTGTGTGCAGGTCTGGCTCTGCTTGTGGTGCTGTGTGTGGTTCTGGTTCTTATTTCGTTCCTCTGTGCTGGTCTGGTTCTCATATTGGTGCTGTGTGTGATTTATGATTATTATGTAAAAATGGGGTCTGTCAGTCCGTCCGTCAGTCCGTCCGACACGTTTGTTGTCCAGGCTATAACTTTGAAACTAATCATCCGATTCTGATCATATTTTGCATCGAGGTGTAAAACCACATAAAAGTGCGTCATGAAAAACGATTTTGAAAATAATTTTGTAATTTTTCACGTTTTTGAGCAAAAAGCAACAAATTTGTGGGAAATCTGTAATGTGTCGTGTCTGGGCTATAACTTTGAAAATAATCATCCGATTCTGATCGTATTTGGCATCGAGGTGTAAAAACACATGAAAGTGTGTCATGAAAAACAATTTTGAAAATATCGTTACAATTGTTTGCGTTTTGGGTCAAAAAGCGTCAGATTTGTGGGAAATCTGTAATGTGTCCTGTCTTGGCTATAAATTTGAAACTAATCATCCGATCGTGATCATATTTCGCATCGAGGTGACATAAAGGTGCGTCATGACAACAATTTGGTATAATTTTCAGAGTTTTCTGCATACTCTCCGGCCTATTTTTTGCAAGGAAATTAACAGCTTTGCGATTAGTACAGTTCTTTAGAAATCCAAATGCATATAAACATTCTCCATTCAAAAATGCAATGCCAGTTGCGGGGGATATTGCTTGACAATGTCAGCAGCTTATGGTTCTTATTTCGGGCCTTTGTGTAGGTCTGGTTCTCATTCTGGTGCAGTGTGTGGTTCTGCTTCTTATTTCGGGCCAGTGTGCGGGTCTGGTTCTCATTCTGGTGCTGTGTGTGGTTCTGGTCACAGTGAATGAGTTCTGGGTGAGTGTGCAGCGCACGGAGGCTTCTGAGCGCTGTGGCCTGCAGGGGGCGTACTGGCTGAAGGCAGACAGCGACAGCCTCATCCTGAAAGATCCAAAGAGCAAGAGGAGCCTGCTGCTCTGGCCTTACAAATTGCTGCGCCGATATGGCCGAGACAAGGTGAGCCAAACCTTCCCGTGGTGCCCATTGTCCAGTCTTTGAGGTTTGCGTATTCTGTACTGGATTACCTGGCCTGAATGGGTTCTGTAGTTTGTGGGTAGAAGTCTGGCCTGGATGTCTGTAAACTGTAGATAATCACCAGGTAAAGATGGATTCTATCAGTGGCTGAAGGGTCTGGACGGGTTCTGCAGACTGTAATGGGTCTGGAAAGGTTCTGCAGACTGTAATGGGTCTGGAAAGGTTCTGCAGACTGTTATGGCTCTGAGTAGGTTCTGCAGACTGTAATGGGTCTGGAAAGGTTCTGCAGACTGTTATGGCTCTGAGTAGGTTCTGCAGACTGTAATGGGTCTGGAAGGGTTCTGCAGACTGTAATGGGTCTGGAAGGGTTCTTCAGACTGTAATGGGTCTGGAAGGGTCCTGCAGACTGTAATGGGTCTGGAAGGGTTCTGCAGACTGTAATGGGTCTGGAAGGGTTCTTCAGACTGTAATGAGTCTGGAAGGGTTCTTCAGACTGTAATGAGTCTGGAAGGGTTCTTCAGACTGTAATGGGTCTGGAAGGGTTCTGCAGACTGTAATGGGTCTGGAAGGGTTCTGCAGACTGTAATGGGTCTGGAAGGGTTCTGCAGACTGTTATGGCTCTGAGTGGGTTCTGCAGACTGTGATGGGTCTGGGTGGGTTCTGCAGACTGTGATGGGTTCTGACTGTTTCTCTCCAGGTGATGTTCTCCTTTGAGGCGGGTCGCCGCTGTGATTCAGGACCTGGGAACTTTACCTTCGAGACCAAGCAGGGGAACGAGATCTTCGGGATCGTGGAGAGTGCGATCCGAGAGCAGAAGGCTCAGGCGGAGGAGAAGCAGCAGTGCAGCCCGGTCACCGAAGGCTGCCGAGATCGCGAGGCAGACGGGGACTCAGGGGGCAGTAAACCGGGCTCGGCCGACGGCGTGTTCAGCCGGAGGGAGGGGGAGGGGAAGAACCAGAAAGGGCGGAGCCTGCCAGAGCCGCCCACACCCCCTATGGGATCTCTCTACTCGGAGCCGGCCGATTCGCTGCGCCTGGCCACTCCCCACCCCGCCGACTGCCTCTACTCTGACCCCGTGGACAGCATCAAAGTCACGCCCATGCCTGCGCCTCGGAACCCGGGCAGTAAAGCCGCGGAGCCGCTGTACTCGGACATCTACGACCGGGTGAGCGGGGACCTGGGCGCTTTGGGGCTGGAGGGTCGGGCCCGGCCGGATCACATCTACGATGAGCCAGAGGGCCGGGGGGAGGGGGCAGGAGCGGCGCCGGTCTACGACGAGGCCCGGCTGGAGCCCGAGGCCTGGAGGAGCCGTAGATTTGAGGATGCCCTGGTGGGTCACGAAATCCCATACAACCCCAACACCGACGACTACTCAGTCCCCGCCTACAATCGCAACCAGGCCCCGCCCCCTCGCACCAAGGGCCCCAAGCCCCTCCCAGCCCCCAAACCCACCAAAGGAATGGCTCTCCGCAGTCACAACACCAACAACAACAACAAGCACACCGACCTGTACAGCCAGGTGTCCCGGCACCCAAACACCTGCTACCCCGTCTCCCAAGTGCCGCCCCCAGACATCATCTACGACAACCTGGGGGACATTTAACCTCCCTGACCTGGCCCAGAGCCCACTCCGGCTGGGGAAAGGAAGGAGAGACTGCTGTGAGACTCTGCGGCGGCAGTGAGAAAATCACTGAAAGGTGGGGGGCCCATGGGCTCCGCCGTGTATCAGGCCCACCCGGGACCGAGAGCCATTCTCACTGAGTATAAACACTCCTCTGGAGCCTAAAATTTGGATTTGGGACACAAAGGTGGTGCTTGGCTGTGCCAATGTGGCCTTTAACTGACAGGCTGCTCAGAAACGGTATGGAAGGTCTGTACTTTTAATGACACTCTTCTCCTAAACTGGAAGTGACATTAGAGGATGTGGTTTATGACTCTGAATTCAGCCTGCTGAAAACCACACCCTCACGGAAACGACTGCCATTTCTGCTGTGGACCATCTGGGGATTTTATTGTTTTTTTTTTTTTGGTCTAAAAACTGCATTTTTTAATGAATTTCCCTTCAATCTGAAATGGCTGTGCAGGTCTGTATTGGACTGAAGGCACTGCAAGAAAAGTATTACCAAGCATTTTGATCGTATTTGTAAACTTAAAGCACTTATTTTTATTGCCTAATTGCTCCCTCAAAAAAATTCTGCCACTGATGTGAGAATTTTGACTCATATCTGGATATGTCCATGGCACAAGTGAACCTTTCTTATCTCAGTGACAAATCTCGATGCGATACAAAATTGTCTCACATCTGTAGCAGTATTTTTGTTTTACTGAGAAAAAAGTAATTCATGTAAGTGTTTTAAGTCTAAATACAAGTTAAAATGCATGGTAAGAATTTTGTTTTTTCAGTGTGGTATATTAAACATAGAAAGCTAAGCATAATGCATATTGCTGTCAGGGACTCGGTTAGGGCATTTGTTTAGCTCCACACTTCCTGTTTCAAAAAAAAATAATGCAACAGACTGCCCAGTATGCAGCAACAAACTAACGCTTGTGCAGCCCAGTGTGCAAGACACAGTCACAGCCCTGTAAATAACAGGAAGGATGACGGTCATAAAGTACAATTTTTACTGAAAAAAAAAATAAAAAGCTGTGTTGTCTGCAGTGGTGTCACTAGCTGTCCTTTTACAGTCGTGCTCTGGGTGAGGGTTCGTCATGGTCCGCTCACTTGGCGCGATCGTCTGAGTGGGACTGAAACAGAAGACTATTTCTCGCTGCTGTCAGACAGTATGAGGCTGCTGAATGTAGCGAGAGCCAGCTAACCCCGGTAGAGTAGTCAGGCTTGGGAGGATGTGTTCTGCAAGAGGAGGTGGGAGGAATCGCAGCCTTGAATCTGGCTTAGCACCGTGAGAACAGGCTGTTCCTGGAACAGAGCGCAGGCCTGAGTTCCCTGCCAGGCCTCCTGAGTGTCCGTCTCGCTCATTGTCTCTGGCCTTCACCCGCCGTGGTGCCTGATCCTTCCTGACGCGCAGCCTGAATACCGCTGCAGATCCAAAAACTATCGGCCAAGTGACTGAGCCCAGAAAAACAGCCGTCTCTTCAGGAGCGCTGAATTCTGCATCTCCCCTTGCGGTCGCTATACCAAAGATTGCAGAAATGAGGAAGTGGCGGTTGCTCTGTGTTTCGCCACCACCCCCCCGCCACGCTCACGCTGTGACCTTTGAAGCCTGCTATTGCTGCTGAGTGCACGTCAGGCTGATAACACGGACCGCCGGATTCAGTTCCCCACTGATGATTCAGGACTGAATGTGTAGTAAAACTGCACTGTCCCTCCACCATTTGCAGACATGAAAAAAGCGTAATAGAAACTCATTACGTGCGAGGCTGACTGAACCCCGTTCAGGTCCCTCGGATCTGCAGAAGTACTTTACATTCGTTCGTCACGCTCGCGGTATCGCTTTGTGTCTTCTGCCCTCTCCCCGGTGACAATGTAGTGCTGACTTCCTCTCTAATTCTGGAACCTTCTCTCTTATGACTGCTCAGCTGCTGAATGCATGGTGCTGCTGTTTCACCGGAGATGCCACACACTCGTTTGGACATACGCACACACTCAAACACTCACAAACATATTCTCTCTGAAACGCGCACACGAGCCATGCATGCACACACAAGCACTGATATCCATATCCTGTTGAAGTCGTCATTTTTCCAACAGTTGTTTTCAAACAATTTATTTTTCTTATAATTCATGTCTTTGACAACGCACTTAACCCTAGTGATGATAAAAACTTTTTATTAAAAGTTTCAAGGAAATATTTACAAATTTATGAGAGTGAAGTTTCTTCTTTGACTTAGAATATTTTAAGGCCTTCAGACTCACTGCCTCTTTGCTTTGCATCATGGGACACTGAAAAAGCACCAGCCTTCAAAGTTGTGTATCATCCTGATGAACAATCCAAACACCTGACGGTACCTCCTTCACTAGGACAAGCAATAGTATGTGAGGATAAACACCATGGGACCGTGGAGCCATCATACCACTCAGGAAGGAGACGCACGCTCTCTCCTAGAGATGAACACTTTTTTGCGAAAAATGCAAATCAATCCCAGAACAAAAGCAGAGGATCTTGTGAAGATGCTGGAGAAAACTGGTGTCAGAAGTGTCGATATGCACTGCAAAGCAAGTCCAACAGCGAATAAAATACTACAACCCCAATTCCGAAATAGTAGGGACAAAGTGTAAATTGCGAATACAATCGAAACGCAATGACCCAAATCACACCAGCCGGTATTTTATTCACAATAGAACAGAGATGACATAGCAAATGTTGAAAGAGAAATTTTACCATTTTATCCACAAAATGAGCTCATTTCAAATTTGATGGCTGTTACAAGTCTCTAAAAAGTTGGGACAGGGACCGGTTTACCATGGTGTAGCATCCCCTCTTCTTTTTAACACAGAGTGGAGGCCTCTGGGCATTGAGGAGACAAGTTTCTTGAGTTTAGCCATTGGAATTTGATCCCACTCTTGTTTAATACAGGCTTACAGCTGCTGGAGAGTTTTGGGTCTCCTTTGACGGACTTTTCATTCAATTATGCGCCACATTTTCTCAATCAGTGAAAGATCAGGACTGCAGGCAGGCCAGTTCAGCGCATGGACTCTTCTACTACGAAGCCATGCTGTTGTAATAGCTGCAGTATGTGGTTTTGCATTGTCCTGCTGAAATACACAAGGCCTTCCCTGGAATAGATGTCATCTGGAGGGGAGCATATGTTGCTCTAAAACCTTTATATACCTTTCAGCATTCATGGTGCTTTTTAAAACATGCAATTGTCTCACACCATATGCACTAATGCATCCCCATACCATCAGAGATGCTGGCTTTGGAACTGAATGCTGATAACAGGAGGGATGGTCTTTCTCCTCTTTAGCCCGGAGGACACGACGCCTATGATATCCAACAAGAATGTCAAATTCGGACTTGTCTGACCACAGGACATTTTGCCACTTTGCTACAGTCCATTTTAAATGAGCCTTGGCCCACAGAACACAGCGGCGCTTCTGGATCATGCTCAACAATGGCTTCCTTTTTGCATGATAGAGTTTTAAGCGGCATCTGTGGATGGCACGGTGAACTGTGTTTATAGACAGTGGTTTCTTTAAGTATTCCTGGGCCTATTTAGTAATGTCAATGACAGAATCATGCCAGTGAGTGATGCAGTGGCATCTGAGGGCCCGAAGATCACGGGCATCCAGTAAAGGTCTTCGGCCTTGTCCCTTACGCACAGAGAATTTTCCAGTTTCTCTGAATCTTTTGATGATGTTATACACTGTCGATGATGAGACCTTCAAAGCCTTTGCAATTTGACGTTGAGAAACATTGTTTTAATGTATTCCACAATTTGTTTACGTAAGCCTTCACAAGTTGGAGAGCCTCTGGCCATCTTTACTTCTGAGAGACTCAGCCTCTCTAAGACATCCCTTTTATAGCCAATCATGTCACACACCTGATGCCAGGTAACTTAATTACTAGCTAAATGTTCTTTCAGCTGATTCTCTTATACATTATTTGCTTTTCCAGCCCTTTTTTTTTTGCCTGTGTCCCAACATTTTTGAGACCTGTTGCAGCCAGAAAATTTGAAATGAGCTCATTTTGTGGATAAAAATGTAAAATGTCTCAGTTTCAACATTAGAAATGTTATCTATGTTCTGCTGTAAATAACATTGGATTGTGATCTGAAAGTCATTGCATTTTGATTTTATTCACAATTTACACTTTGTCCCTACTATTTTGGAATTGGGGTTGTACATTGTTGGTGTTGCGCCGTTTGTTGGAATCTTGGTAGCTTGCCACGTCACCCGGACACTGGAACTCTTGAGCGCACAGAGGTTATAAATTGAGTAAAACATGACTACAGTGAGCTCGAGTTCGTCCGATGGATTAGTTGTTGACTACAATGACAAATTATAAGCTGACATAAGACTTGAAAAGCCTACCTGTTCCAACAGTAACTGATGCTGTCATTTCTCCAGCCTAGCTAAAGTTGACGGGCACTTGGGTTCGGGGGCCGGCTGATGACTGAATTCTCTTGGTATCGCATCATCTCAAAATTTTGCAATATTTACTGGATGATTCAATTCCATACTTTGCACTGGGTAAAAAGTGTCCAGAACATAATCAGTGACTCCTCGGTGAATCTGCTGTTGTGCAACCACTGTCGTAACAAGTCAGGCTTCGCCAAGGGAAATCTGTGCAAGCTTATGCCCACGGGTAGGTCCAAGTTTCCCATTTTGTTAGAGCAACCAACAGCCGCACACAGCAGCATAATTACTGACTTTGTCGCTCAGGTTCTAATAATGATTGGTAACATCGAGTGTTGATCATTCTATGTAAAATTAAGCTGCTGCAGGAGTGATAATCAAGACTAATTTGTATACACTTAATATAGATCAGCTGATTTCCTGGTGTCATAGCATGCGGAACATTGCTATACTAAGTATTTTTTGAATGGTTAAAATATACAAAGTAGCGGCATTCATGAACTTGTGTTAATTTGTTGTATTTCAGAGGTTTGAGGTTTGATTACTCAGGACATAAAAGTCACAAAAAAAAGAAGAATGTACTTTTGGGCATAAGAGCTGGAAAAGGTGTTTTCTTTGCCTTTATGGACAAGTTGTATTTCTGGAAAGTAGCAACATCCTAAGTGAAATCCACCTTGGTTTCTGTACAGAAAGGTCACGCCTCCCTAACCTTTGGGGACTCGAGGTCACTAAACTTTGGAACACAGCAGCGCTGAGGACATCATATACTTAGATTTTCAGAAAGCATTTGATGAGGTACCACATTAGATAAGAATGAAAAAAATACACTGCCTGGCCAAAAAAAAAGTCGCTCACTCAAATATTTAGTTGGAACCCCTGTGGCTTTGATTACAGTGCATATTCGTCTCGTCATTGTTTTGACAACTATATGCAATGCCAGAACATTTATCTTTTATCAGAAATGCCATAATTTTTGGCCGAGATCTTATCCTCTCGACATAATGGTTGAACCACTCGGTGGTCTTTCTTGAGCACATCCCAGTAACTTTTAATGTGTTTAAGGTCAGGACTTTGTGGTGGCAAATTTGTTTGTGAAAATGATTCCTCATACTTGTTTTTGTCATTCATGGTTTTCTTTGCTAAATACAAGCCAATAACTTGCCCGTTCTGAAATACTGTAACATCTTTTCCACCATCAAGGGATGTGTCTTCCGACATGATTTTTTAAGAAATGAGTAGCAACGCGCTTCATCAGTCAGGGTTAAAATGATTATTTCCAGCTGAAACATATTAATAACCGCAATAATGATCCAATTATAGAATTTGTTCATTAGTTTCCAAACGGTGACTTTTTTTTGGCCGGGCAGTGTATAATGAAGGATGTCAACCGTAGGTTGAACGTTATCTTGCCAAAAGGGTCGTTTTTTTTTCAGCGAGAACCATGAAGGTCATGGCCGATCGCCACCAAAAACTAATCAGCCGAGCGCCTGACCATATACTACATTCACACCAAGTTTGAAGTCGATCCGATTAAAGCTACTCAAAAAATAACGGTTTCGTCAAACCCTCAAATTGACCAAAAATTGACCTTGACCTTTGACTTTGACCTTGATGGAGTCCCCCGAATGATAGGAATCGTGATGAGTCATTGATAGGTATCTGTACAAAAGATCTCAAGGAGCAGGCATCACGCAGAGCAGAGAAAATTGTTCAAGAAAAATTTCTGGTAAAAAACAGTTTTTTCGTCATGGCGTCACCAAATGACGTCAGTGCGCAAAAATTTTGACTGATCTGGAAAGCGGTCATCAAGGGCTTTCATATGAGGTATTACTCGACATAGTTCCTACAAGTTCAAAATTTGACCTTGGGGTCAAAAATTTTCGACCTTCAGCGAGAACCATGAAGGTCAAGGTCGATCGCCACCAAAAACTAATCAGCTGAGCGCCTGACCATATACTACATTCACATAAAGTTTGAAGTCAATCCAATCAAAGCTACTCAAAAAATAAGGGTTTCGTCAACCCCTCAAATTTACCAAAAATTGACCTTGACCTTGAAGGAGTCCCCCGAATGATAGGAATCGTGATGAGTCATTGGTAGGCAACTGCACAAGAGATGACAAGGAGCAGGCAACGCGCACAGCAGAGAAAAGTGTTCAAGAAAAATGATTACAGACAAAAAAACAAACAAACAATAAGCAAACATTCCGACCAACATATCTTGCCAAAAGATAACTAGACGGTCGGTCGCCCGCTGTTGGACCCGTATCCCAGATCCCCTAAATCAATAACTCCCAAAATAAACAGACTTCATGACCTTTCCACACACAAGGCCCACGCCAAATATGACACGAATCGGTTCGAATTTGTGGCCTGTTGAACGCTCTAAAGAAAATCTCCACGGATGTGGCGGCAGACATGGTGTGACAATCACTGATCCCTGACTCTTTTTCCAGGAATACAATGATGACCATAAAACCAATAGGAGGCATTTTTAAATTGATTAGGAACTGGGCAATAGAACACAAAGAACATGGTACTGTGAGTTTCACTGTAACCCACTGCTTCTCAGGGCTTATTCCTTTAAACTGCTACAGGTTCAAGCCACTGTTCTGTAGCAATTAAAACAAATGCTGGGATATATAACCAAAAGTATCGATAAATAAATCAAATGAGGTCATACTTCTATCGTATAACCAAAAAGTATTGATCATAAATCAATTGAGGTTATACTTCAATTGTACCTTTGTCTGACCACACGTGTGAGTGTGTACAGTTCAAGGGACCATACAACAAGAAAGATATAGAGGCTTTACTAAAGGTTCGAAGAAGAGCCACAAACCTAATTTCTGGTATAAAAGATAGAGGCTATGAGGACAGACTAAAGAAACTTAATGTCTTAAACCTCAGTAAACGGAGGTATGGATGGAAAGTGCATATCAAAAGCAGCACTAAGATGGGCGCCCCAAGGAAAAAGACCAAGAGGAAGGCCGAAAACAACATTGCGCAGGACTGTAGAGAGCGAACTGAAGGACCTGCAACTTATATCGGGAGAGGCTGAAACCAAGGCCAAGAACAGAGCTGAGTGGAGATCTCCTGCATCGACCTTATGCTCCACCGGGAGCAAAGAGGATAGGTAGGTAGGTAGGTAGGTCAGTAAACGGAAACTTCAGGGTAATCTGATTGAGGCTTTTGGGAGGCCTTCCCAGGTTCAAAATGAATTTTTTTCAAATTTTCTCATTTTTCCCTTTAAGGTTCACTAAGATGTGTACTTTATGAAAATGAAAAAATTTTGTCATTAATTTCTTCAATTTTGTTAAAATTACTTTTTTGAAGCTCTCCCACCTCAATTAATTTTAAAAGTCAGCTAAAATATGGTGACCGTCAACACTTGTGGCAGTGATCTTTTATTTTTTTAAGCCAAATTGCCTCAAATTTTGACTGTACACTTGGTGGTTTTTCTGCATCTAATCACCTTGGCTTGTTCTGATCGAGGCAAAGGTATCAATTTCATGGGAGTGTGTGTGTCATCCATCTGACCCATTTGAGGAATTATTTTTAGAAAAACCACTAGAAAATAATGCACAATATATAGAAAAATTCTCATGTGATTGCATAGATATGACATATATCGAACAGGGAAAAACGAAATAAGTGCTTTGGTTGGGTGGTTAGGGAGGAAGGCTTGCAATAATACGGACCGTCATTGTGCTCATTGCTAATAAACTGTAGAGTTATTATACCCATATCTGTGCAGGACCAAGGTGAACCCACATGAACCTGGGAAGGCCCTTTAAATAGGAATAGGAGATTAGCAAAGTTAACTAAGTAGGATTGTCTAGACTAAGTTCTTTTTCCAAATCCTGGGGTCACAAATGGAAGTTAGCCCAGGGTAAATTTAGCACCACTGTTAGAATGAATATTTTTCATGTGGAGAGTGTCCACATTGTGGAACAGCTTGCCTGGTCATGTCATAGAGGCAGAAACTCTGAGTTTTCAAGGCCAGGCTTGATACACTGCTTGATACTATCTAGTCCTTAAGTATTCACGGTGTAACCTTCACTTCAGCAAAGGCAAAATGCCATACCAAATACTAACTCAGAGTTAAATTAATCATCCCCTTTACTATACTTCTGAAATCTCACATTCTTAAAATAAAGCAGTGGTCCTGAGTGTCCTAAGCCAAGGGAGGTTTACAAGGAATAATTTTTGGAATTGTGAAAAACTAGAAGTGTATTCGTCTATGGTCTATCTAAACCTCAATCTTGAATTGTGCTTTTACTCGAACTTCCACACTCAAACTGTTATGTGTGCATGCATAAAATGGCATACACACGCGCACAGATGCACGCGCACACATGTGCGTATGTTCAGAGTCGTGCTTTTTCAGTTCAGACATGATGCAGAACACTCACGTTGAACTAAAGGTGTGCAAACGAAGAGAAAGGCCGTCTGAGCTGTTTTCATCGGATCATGGTGGCCGACAACCCCAGAGTGATTTTTCCATGACGCATCCGCCATGATTCCATGTGAATGCAGCGTCAGAATGACCTCAGGTGACTTGTGCGTCAGCGGTGACATTGGACACTTGAAGGTTTGTGCTGTTCATGTAACTTAAAACCCACCTCCTTCTGGTCACTTATACATGTCATACACAGCCAAGCCTAAAATAAGTTGTACACCGTAATGTGTTGCTGGATCGTCTTTAACTTCAATTACGACATGCATTCTTTGTGGCATTGTTTCAACAACCTCATGCAACATCAAAACTTATTTCCATGCAGATTTGCATTAGCTTTTGACCAAGATCTTATCCTGATGATGTGAGAGTCAAGCCACTCCATCGAGTCATCTCCAGTGAATCTCAAACACTTTTAATGGGGTTAGTAATGTGTAAGACAGTTCTCAACACTGTACCAGTTATTGCAGCAATAACCTTATTGGTGCCTTTTTATTTATTTATTTTTTTCGCATGATGCTGGCCAGTAATTTGCCCCTCTTGAAACACAGCAACATCTTTTCCATGGCCAATGGACATGTCTTCAAACGAAGTGGTTTAACCCTTAGAGCACTAAATGCAGCTCTTGTTGCTCCATAATGTAAGCTATTACAATCAAAGCTGTTGAAAACCTATCATTTGGTGTCTTGTTTAAAAGAGTACCCACATGTTTAAACAACTTGCCACATGAATTTTTTTGACGGCACAAGATAATTACACTTATATGTTTTACGAATTTATTTCAGCGCTCTAAGGGTTAATTAGCTAAACACTGCATCAGTCATGGTTAAAAGAATTGTTGCCACCTGAAACATTTTAATCACTGGGATAATGATTTAATCATGGGCTCATAAGTATTTGCTAATCCATACGGATACTTTTTTTTGGTCCGTGTACATGTATGACTGCAAGCAATGTCTCCGCACTGAAATGAACTACTGCACACAGCTAAAAATACAGACACATTTTATTGTATTTGAATTACAGTTGCAATAATTAAACTACTGCATCAATTACATATAAGGGCAAAAATATTCAAAGCATAGGCGAACATGTAAAGTACCAGCCAAAAGCATTGCAGGACTGGCATGAATTCTCTGAATGGGTAAAATTCAACAGTAAATGAAAGAACAGTGCAGATGAGATGAACTCCAAAGAACACATTGCAGATAAACTCCATCTCAAAAGATTGATACAGCCCTTAACGCTTGAAAACCAGAACGCTTGCTAAACTTTAATTCTCAATCGCTGTGGTGTAACGCAAAGTGGGACAGAGTGTGGAGTTGCACGTTGCATGGCGTGCATACAAACCACACTTCCATAATGTGGCTGTATTACTCATTGGTCAGGTAAGGCTTGGTGAGTTTGGATATGTATGGTCAGGTAAGGCTCAGTGAGTTTGGATATATATGGTCAGGTCAGGCTTGGTGAGTTTGGATATATATGGTCAGGTAAGGCTTGGTGAGTTTGGATATATATGGTCAGGTAAGGCTTGGTGAGTTTGGTTATATATGGTCAGGTAAGGCTTGGTTAGTTTGGATATATATGGACCAGTAAGGCCCTGTGAGTTTGGATCTAAATTGATAGGTAATGCAGAATGGTAAAATAGTGTCACTACACTACAGACAAGTCCTGTGTTTGGATCTTTTAACTCAGGGAAGGGTCGCAGTAATTGGATTTTTGCATTAGCACTATCCACATCAGCACATGCTGGCCATTTCGTCAGTTTTGGTGAGGAGCAGAAATAATCAGGTTTTTTTTTTTGCATTTTTATCAAATGGTGCTTTCCCTGATGTTGAGTACAGTTATGCAATGAGCTGATCTGCTAGAGGAATTATAGGGCTTTTTGGGGCACTTTTGCAGCTGTCAGAGTTTCCTTCCGTTCTGCTTTAATAAGGGAATAATGCTGGCTGTTGCTGCTACAGCACACCCTCCCCCGACTGCTGGCTGTTCCTGCTCCAGCACACCCTCCCCCGACTGCTGGCTGTTCCTGCTAGAGCACACCCTCCCCGACTGCTGGCTGTTCCAGCTACAGCACAACCTCCCCCGACTGCTGGCTGTTCCTGCTCCAGCACACCCTCCCCCGACTGCTGGCTGTTCCTGCTACAGCACACCCTCCCCCGACTGCTGGCTGTTCCTGCTACAGCACACCCTCCCCCGACTGCTGGCTGTTCCTGCTCCAGCACACCCTCCCCCGACTGCTGGCTGTTCCTGCTACAGCACACCCTCCCCAGACTGCTGGCTGTTCCTGCTCCAGCACACCCTCCCCTGACTGCTGGCTGTTCCTGCTACAGCACACCCTCCCCAGGCTGCTGGCTGTTCCTGCTCCAGCACACCCTCCCCCGACTGCTGGCTGTTCCTGCTCCAGCACACCCTCCCCTGACTGCTGGCTGTTCCTGCTCCAGCACACCCTCCCCTGACTGCTGGCTGTTCCTGCTATAGCACACCCTCCCCAGACTGCTGGCTGTTCCTGCTCCAGCACACCCTCCCCAGACTGCTGGCTGTTCCTGCTCCAGCACACCCTCCCCCGACTGCTGGCTGTTCCTGCGACAGCACCCCCTCCCCGACCGCCGGCTGCTCCTGCTACAGCACACCCTCCCCCGACTGCTGGCTGTTCCTGCTCCAGCACACCCTCCCCCGACTGCTGGCTGTTCCTGCTACAGCACACCCTCCCCAGACTGCTGGCTGTTCCTGCTCCAGCACACCCTCCCCTGACTGCTGGCTGTTCCTGCTCCAGCACACCCTCTCCCGACTGCTGGCTGTTCCTGCTACAGCATACCCTTCCCCGACTGCTGGCCGTTCCTGCTATAGCACACCCTCCCCCGACTGCTGGCTGTTCCTGCTACAGCACACCCTCCCCCGACTGCTGGCTGTTCCTGCTACAGCACACCCTCCCCTGACTGCTGGCTGTTCCTGCTACAGTACACCCTTCCCCGACTGCTGGCTGTTCCTGCTACAGCACACCCTTCCCCGACTGCTGGCTGTTCCTGCTACAGCATACCCTTCCCCGACTGCTGGCCGTTCCTGCTATAGCACACCCTCCCCCGACTGCTGGCTGTTCCTGCTACAGCACACCCTCCCCCGACTGCTGGCTGTTCCTGCTCCAGCACACCCTCCCCAGACTGCTGGCTGTTCCTGCTCCAGCACACCCTCCCCCGACTGCTGGCTGTTCCTGCTCCAGCACACCCTCCCCAGACTGCTGGCTGTTCCTGCTCCAGCACACCCTCCCCAGACTGCTGGCTGTTCCTGCTCCAGCACACCCTCCCCTGACTGCTGGCTGTTCCTGCTCCAGCACACCCTCTCCCGACTGCTGGCTGTTCCTGCTACAGCATACCCTTCCCCGACTGCTGGCCGTTCCTGCTATAGCACACCCTCCCCCGACTGCTGGCTGTTCCTGCTACAGCACACCCTCCCCCGACTGCTGGCTGTTCCTGCTACGGCACACCCTCCCCTGACTGCTGGCTGTTCCTGCTACAGTACACCCTTCCCCGACTGCTGGCTGTTCCTGCTCCAGCACACCCTTCCCCGACTGCTGGCTGTTCCTGCTACAGCATACCCTTCCCCGACTGCTGGCCGTTCCTGCTATAGCACACCCTCCCCCGACTGCTGGCTGTTCCTGCTACAGCACACCCTCCCCCGACTGCTGGCTGTTCCTGCTCCAGCACACCCTCCCCAGACTGCTGGCTGTTCCTGCTCCAGCACACCCTCCCCCGACTGCTGGCTGTTCCTGCTCCAGCACACCCTCCCCAGACTGCTGGCTGTTCCTGCTCCAGCACACCCTCCCCAGACTGCTGGCTGTTCCTGCTCCAGCACACCCTCCCCTGACTGCTGGCTGTTCCTGCTCCAGCACACCCTTCCCCGACTGCTGGCTGTTCCTGCTCCAGCACACCCTCCCCCGACTGCTGGCTGTTCCTGCTCCAGCACACCGTCCCCCGACTGCTGGCTGTTCCTGCTACAGGACACCCTCCCCCGACTGCAGGCTGTTCCTCCTCGAGAACACACCCCCTCTACTGCTGGCTGTTCCTGCTCCAGCTCAAGCACTCCGTCCGCATACTGCTGGCTGTTCCTCCTCCTGCACACACCCCCTCTACCGCTGGCTGTGTGGCTTTTTTTTTGGGTCCAGCCTGGGAGTTTGTTTTGGGGTACAAGATGTAGAGTTGTTTGTTTTGGGGTACAGCCTTTAGAGTTGTTTGTTTTGAGGCACAGGCTGTAGGTTTTTTTGTATTGGGGTACAGGCTTTAGAGTTGTTTGTTTTGAGGCACAGGCTGTAGAGTTATTTGTATTGGGGTGCAGGCTTTAGTGTTGTTTGTTTTGGGGTACAGGCTTTAGAGTTGTTTGTTTTGGGGTGCAGGCTTTAGAGTTGTTTATTTTGGGGCACAGGCTATAGAGTTGTTTGTTTTTGGGTAAAGGCTGTGGGGTTGTTTGTTTTGGGGTACAGGCTTTAGAGTTGTTTGTTTTGGGGTGCGGGCTGTGGGGTTGTTTGTTTTAGGGTAAAGATTGTAAAGTTGTTTATTTTGGGGTGCAGGCTGTGGGGTTGTTTGTTTAGAATACAGGCAGTGGAATTGTTAGTTTTGAGGTAAGGGCTCTAGAGTGGCTTGTTTTGGGGTACAGGCTGTGGGGTTGTTTGTTTTGGGGTACAGGCTGTGGAGTAGTTTGTTTTGGGGTACAGGCTTTTGAATTGTTTGTTTAAAGGTACATGCTGTAGAGTTGTTTGTTTTGGGGTACAGGCTTTAGAGTTGTTCATTTTGGGGTACAGGCTGTAGAGCTGTTTGTTTCTGGGTACAGGCTTTAGAGTTATTTTTTTGGGGTACAGCCTTTAAAGTTGTTTGTTTTGGGGAATGGGCAGTGGGGTTGTTTGTTTTGGGGTACAGGCTGTAGAGCTGTTTCTTTCTGGGTACAGGCTTTAGAGTTGTTTGTTTTGGGGTAGAGCCTTTAGAGTTGTTTGTTTTGGGGTACAGGCTTTAGAGTTGTTTATTTTGGGGCACAGGCTATAGAGTTGTTTGTTTTGGGGTACGGGCTGTGGGGTTGTTTGTTTTGGGGTACCGGCTGCAGGGTTGTTTGTTTTGGGGTACTGGCTGCAGGGTTGTTTGTTTCAGTGTAAAGATTGTAAAGTTGTTTATTTTGGGGTGCAGGCTGTGCGGTTGTTTATTTGGGGTGCAGGCAGTAGAATTGTTAGTTTTGAGGTAAAAGCTGTAGAGTGGTTTGTTTTAGGGTACAGGCTGTGGGGTTGATTGTTTTGGGGTACGGGCAGTAGAATTGTCAGTTTTGAGGTAAAGACTGTGGAGTAGTTTGTTTTGGGGTACAGGCTTTAGAATTGTTTGTTTTGTGGTAAAGGCTGTGGGGTTGTTTCTTTTGTGGTAAAGGCTGTGGGGTTGTTTGTTCTGGGGAGCAGGCTGGGGAGTTGTTTGTTTTGGGGTAAAGGCTGTGGGGTTGTATGTTTTGCGTTACAGGCTTTAGAGTTTTTTGGGGTACAGGCTGTAGAGCTGTTTGTTTCTGGGTACAGGCTTTGAGTTATTTTTTTGGGGTACAGGCTGAAGAGTTGTTTGTTTTGGGGTACAGGATTAAGAGTTGCTTGTTTTGGGATATGGGCTGAGCGGTTGTTTGTTTTGAGGTACTAGCTGCAGGGCTGTTTGTTTTCGGGTAAAGATTGTAGCATTGTTTGTTTTGGGAGACAGGCTGTAAAGTTGTTTATTTTGGGGTACAGGCTGTGGGGTTGTTTCTTTTGAGGTACAGGCTGTAAAGTTGTTTATTTTGGGGGACAGGCTGTGGGGTTCTTTGTTTTGGGGTACAGGCTGCGGGCTTGTTTGTTTTGGGGTACAGGCTGTGAAGTTTTTTATTTTGGGGTACAGGCTGTGGGGTTGTCTGTTTGGGGTACAGGCTGCAGGGTTGTTTGTTTTAGGGTAAAGGCTGTATAGTTGTTTATTTTGGGGTACAGGCTGTGGGGTTGATTGTTTTGGGTTATAGGCAGTAGAATTGTTAGTTTTGAGGTAGAGGCAGTAGAGTAGTTTGTTTTGGCTTACAGGCTGTGGGGTTATTTGTCTTCAGGTAAAGGCTGTAGAGTCGATTTGGGGTACAGGCTGTGGAGCAGTTTGTTCTGGGGTACAGGCTTTAGAGTTGTTTGTTTTGTGGTAAAGGCTGTGGGATTGTTTGTTTTGGGGTGCAGGCTGTGGAGTTGTTTGTTTGGGGGTACAGGATGTAGAGTTGTTTGTTTTGGGGTAAAGGCTGTGGGGTTGTATGTTTTGGGCTACATGCTGTTGAGGTTTTTATTTTGGGGCACAGGCTTTAAAGTTGTTTGTTTTGGGGTACAGGATGTAGAGTTGTTTGTTTTGGCGTACAGGATTTAGAGTTGTTCGTTTGGGGGGTACAGGGTTTAGAGTAGTTTGTTTTGGGGTACATGCTGTAGAGTTGTTTGTTTTGAGGTACAGGCTGTAGAGTTGTTTGTTTTGGGGTACAGACTGTAGAGTTGTTTGTGTTGGGGTACAGGCTTTAGAGTAGTTTGTTTTGGGGTACAGGCTTTAGAGTAGTTTGTTTTGGGGTACAGGCTGTAGAGTTGTTTGTTTTGGGGGTACAGGCTTTAGAGTTGTTTTTTGGGGGTACAGGCTGCAGAGCTGTTTGTTTTGGGGCGCCGGCTTTCGAGTTCCTGTCCTGCAGGTCCTGTTGGCCGCAGACCGGTGGGGTCAAGGAGGTCATGGGGAGTGGGGGGATGGACGTGTTGGCAGGGCGCTTCAGTGGGAGGGGAGCCACAGTTGCCCTCGCCCTAGTCTGCGACTGCCGACCATGCTGTAATACACACATGCACAGACACATGAAAACACACTCACCAGGACACACAGACATGTACATGTACATGTACATATACACAATGCTCGCACAGACAGGAATATACACTTCGTTCCATTAAAAATGCACAGGTGAGGTATGTACTGGATTTGCAGCAAATTGAAGAAGCGATTGGTTTTCCAGTGAGGCACGAGAGGAAATAAAGAAAAGCGTGTGGTATTGTAATCCTGACGCGCTCCACCTGAACACGCCAAGCACTTCAGTAATAACAAACACTGAGCTGTTTGTGATGTGGACACTGACACTTGACTTGTTCTTTTTGGTGCGGTCAAGAGCCTACATAAAGCCAACAAAAAAATGAAAAATGCTGCTGCATCAAGAAAATGGAACGGCTTGTGACACAGGAGAGAGAAAAAGAGCCTTTGCATGTTACGGGCAGATCCCAGCCGCCGAGAGGTGGTGCGTCATTTCAATCAATCAATAACCTTTATTGCAGGGAAGTCCCACTGAGACCGAGGTCTCTTTTGCAGGGGAGCCCTGATTACTGTAAAACAATTACAATGGAAGGTTAAAGACAAATAGCACACATAAAATACACAAAGGTCAGAACAATTTCAGATTAGGGAATAACAAGCTTTGAACTGGAATAAAACATAATAAAGTTATTAGAAAAATGATAATTCAATAAAATAAATAAATAAATAAACATATAAGAACATAGGACAGAGTAAAATAAATGAGCAAATCCTGCCATCAATTAAAAGCAAATACATCTGGGCTCCAGAAGCAATATATCCAACACTAATCTCTAGAAAGACACAAAGGGGATCAGGCTGTCCAGCTTCAATGTGTCCTGGACATTATTCCACATACAAGGAGTGAATGCACTAAAAGAGGTACATCCCAAATAATCCTGGGAGCCTCCAACAAATACCATTCTCGTGATCTGGTATACTGACTTCTGATTTTGAAGGATAAGAGATTAGTGAGATATCAGGGAAGTTTGCCTAGCAAGGCTTTATAGATAAATAAAATACAATGTAGCTTCCTTCTTAAATGAAGGGAAAACCATCCCACAGAATTATATAACATACAATGATGGTTTCGGAAACCATCGCCTGTGATGAAGCGCAACGTGCCATGATATATTGCATCCAAGGATCTTAACATACTAACAGAGGCATGTCAGTAAAGGACATCTCCGTAATCCAGTATAGGTAATATTGTTGCTTCTACAATCCTCTTCCTATTGTCCACAGAAAAACAGGACCTGTTTCTGTAAAGAAACCCAATTTTTATTCTAAGTTTCTTGGACAGGTTGGACACATGCGTCTTAAACGAAAAGTCATGATCCAACCAGATACCCAGATATTTGTAAGACTGAACCTGCTCAATCTGAGCCCCAGTCACTGAGAAAATGGAGTCTCCTGACATAATTGCATTCTGTGCTGAAAAGATCATGAACTTTGTTTTATCAGTATTTAAAACCAGTTTAAGATCAGCTAGAGCATTCTCTATGACGTTAAAAGCAGATTGTAAAAATGTGAGGGCCTGTAAGCATGTTGGAGCAGAGGAATAAAGTACTGTGTCATCAGCATAAAAATGAACCTGGCAATTTGTTACATTACGAGCAATGTCATTTATATAAATTGTGAATAAAATTGGACCAAGAATGGAACCTTGTGGTACACCTTTTGTCGCCTTTAAAAATTGAGACCGCGCATCCCCAGAAATAATAGCTTGGGTTCTATTTGAGAGGTAGTCCTGGAACCATGAGCATGCTCTGTAACCAAGACCAATGGAGGACAACTAATTTAATAAGATATTATGGTCTACTGTGTCAAACGCTTTTGCTAAATTTATAAACAGGGCCACACATTTTCGTTTACTATCCAGAGCTGTTATTAAATCATTTATAACCAATGAAGCTGCAGTAATGGTGCTATGGCCAGGTCTGAAACCAGATTGCTGTGGTGTTAAAATGTTGTTGGAAGTTAAGAAATTGCAAAGCTGTTGTTTTACAAGAGATTCTAAAATCTTAGCCAGGCATGGCAATTTTGAGATGAGCCGATAACTGTTAACTGAACTGGGATCATCCCCCTTAAATAAAGGGAAAACTTGAGCCGCTTTCCATATACTGGGAATAGACCCGGTCGATAATGATAAGTTAAAAATATTAGTTATTGAATGTGCAATCAGTGGGACTGCAAGATGCAAAAAACTTGGGACCAAGTGATCCTCTCCAGTGGAATTATTTACATCTATACGATTTAATTCTAGAAGGACCTCATTCACGTTTAATTCCCTGAAAGAAAACAATACTCTAGGATTTTGGGAATTTGTAAATGCACTAGAGCTAAGGTCAGACAAATCTCCTGTAGGGGATTGATTATTAAAATTTTCAAGAAGGTTTCCAGGCGCTATAAAATTTTCGTTAAAAAAGTCACAAATTTTGTGCTCATCAGTAACAGGACCAGAATCTGTGTCGATAGAATGAGGTCATGAAGAAGAAAGTCTCTTATTCAGGGACGTGACAATTTTCCAAAATTTTGCCGGATTACCTTGACATTTAGCCAATGACGTAATGAAATATTAAGATTTTGCCTTTTTTTAACCAGTAAGCACTTATTTCTTAGTTTTCTGAAAACCTGCCAGTCTGTGAGTGTCTGAGTTTCCCTAGCCTTAATCCAGCTTCATTCCTTAAGCAAAGATCATTGGATAAAGCAACAGCACGATTAAACAGAGAAATAAAATGAGCTAATGCTAGGTCAGGGTCTGGATCCAAACCTGCAAAGCTTAAATCACTCCAGAAAATATCGTGGAGGAAGGCCTGTTCACAGAAATGTTTAAAATTTCTTTTAGTAATAAAACATGGGGGTGTCTTTGAAACTTTCATATCCCTAATAGACTCTACTGGGCAGTGATCACTCACATCCAGGGGAAAGATGCCACTCAGGGCGTACTTGTGCGGGCTATTTGTTAAAATTAGATCAGTTAAAGTTGACTGGGATAAATATTAAAAATTTGGTCGCGTAGGCTCTGAGATTGTTGTGTTCCGGGGTATTGCTTATGGTTTTAACAGTTTCATATGCCAGGTTCCATAGCTCAGTCATATTCATGTCACAGTTTTAACAGTTTCTTGTATTAGGATTACACATTTCATAGTTCATAGTTATTGTCCATGTTTTTACTTTTCCATGTTTGTTTTTGCCAGGTCTGCCCAGCCACTCCACCGCTTGTCTGCGTTCCGCCCCGTGTCTTCGTTGTTGCACATTTCAGAGCTCTGGTTGGCTTTGGTATTTCCCCCTTCCTTCTGAGCTGTGCTGGATTCAGGGCTGTCTAAGCTTAATTGACAATTAACTGTTTTTAAGTACTAACATTTACTAACTTTCACAGGGTGGTGTAATTCTTAGATAGGCACATTACTAATACTGCTAATTTAGACAGGGAGTTTATTGTCATGATTCCTGCTTTACTATTTCAAGTCTTGCTGTGCTTTTCTGTTCTAAACATTCATGCTGCTTTCAAGCTGCATACTTAATTGGTACTTAAGCTGAGCACGCTCATTCTCTTAATGAGCAAGTCTTGTCATCCAATCTCTGTCCATGTCATGATCTTGCCAGGCCTCTTGTTCTCCTTCTCCAGGTGTTGCCCCTCATGTCATGATTTCTTCCCCTTTATCTGGATGCGGTGGAAGTTGGCTGGCAGACAGTGTCTCGAGTTTCATTCCTAGTTTCTTTGCCAAGTCCATGGTCTAGTCTGCTCTTCGTGATCATAGTTCTTGTCGTTTTGTATATAGCGTTTTGTATTCCTAGCATCATTGTTCTTTTCTGTTTATGGTTATCTTGCCTGGAGTTTCCAGTGCCTTTTGTTTTTTGTCGTTTTTTGCTCTTTAGTTCATAGCTCTGTGAAGCTCTCCTTAGTTTGTATTTTGAAACCCTTTGGGCCAAGTTTTTTGTTGGCCCTCGTGCCAGTTTCGTTTTATTTCAATAAACTCCTTATTCCCCTTCACCTCGCTCCTGGTGTCTACCTGATCTCGCATCAGAGATAAGTTGCGACAGAATCAGTTCATCAGACTTCTTTGAAATGGTTTGAGGATGGCGATGGCCAGTCGATATTGAAATCGTCTTCAACATCTAATTCAGCGTGTGCATAAGCAGACAAGATTTTAGAGAGATTGATTATAGAAGAGGAAAGCACGCTCGGTGGGCGATACACACCTGCTAGTGTAATACTTCCACTAACCAAAGTTATTTTCAGAACAAGACACTCAAACTGTTCAGGCACAGAGGAGGATAGTGAAACATTAACAGAGAAAGAGGATTTTACAAAAATCACTACACCTCCCCCTCTCTACTCCTGTCACACCTAACAACACTATAACCAGCTAATGCTACATCAAGGTCTGACACAGAAGCATTCAACCAGGATTCAGTTGCAAGAAATATATCAGGATTGTTTTGAAGGACCAAAGCCCTGATACAATCCATTTTCGACAACAAACTCCTTACATTAAGACACAGAATACCAACACCACATTTTTTGCTCTGTCACCTTTCAACAATCAGTCGGCTGTCTATCCGAGAACGGAACACAGGCACTGTCACTGACCGACCCCGCTTAGGGCAGCCAGGAGTGACGATGGCAGCTCAAGAGCGCCACATCTGGTTACAGTCTGTTCGTGACAGATTCTGGACAGCAACCAAAACTGATCATGAGATGAGGGTCCCAGACGACTGAGGGTGAGCGAAGTACCGTTTGTCGCCATCTACATGAGTAAAAAATGCAGCACACGGCCCCTACAGAAAATCCAGTTTTTGCCCAACAACAGGAGTAGGAACTCTTCACTTCTGACTGTGGGCACCTGCCTCTGTGTCATTTTTTGACACTTTATTTCCCTGTTTCTCTCTGAGAATGGAAAACAGGGACTGTTACTGACTGACCACGGTAACCATGGGCAGCCCTGTGTAAATGAGCACACAATTAAAATGTACAGGAACTCGGGCAAAAAAAAAAAAAAACACTGGCATGGTCGATAAGGATATACGGTCTGAAAAAAAAAAATTGTCAGTTATTCACATATTTCATATTCTGATTCAAAAGAAGCCAGACAGCAGCATTGCCAAATAATTTAAAGCCACATACTCACGGATTCACTAATTAAGACTTAATTTTGAGAATTTTTTTAGGGAACTTTCCTATGTTCGTAGTGGCTAGATATAACGAATACGAACAATCGCATGATTTTAGAACCCCTAGGTCCAGCCATATACAAAACCCAAAACCAGTGAAGTTGGCACGGTGTGTGAATCGTAAATAAAAACAGAATGCAATGATTTGCAAATCCTTTTCAACCTATATTCAATTGAATACACTGCAAAGACAAGATGTTTAATGTTCAAACTGAGAAACTTCTTTTTTTTTTGCAAATAATCAATAACTTAGAATTTAAAGGCAGCAACACATTGCAAAAAAGTTGGCACAGGGGCCTTTTTACCACTTTGTTACATCGCCTTTCCTTTTAACGACACTCAGTAAACGTTTGGGAACTGAGGAGACCAATTTTTGAAGCTTTTCAGGTGGAACTCTTTCCCATTCTTGCTTGATGTACAGCTTAAGTTGTTCAACAGTCGGGGGTCTCCATTGTCGTATTTTACGCTTCATAATGCGCCACACATTTTCAATGGGAGACAGGTCTGGACTACAGGCAGGCCAGTCTAGTACCCGCACTCTTTTACTACGGAGCCATGCTGTTGTAACACGTGCGGAATGTGGCTTGGCATTGTCTTGCTGAAATAAGCAGGGGCGGCCATGAAAAAGACGTTGCTTGGATGGCAACATATGTTGCTCCAAAACCTGTATGTACTTTTCAGCATTAATGGTGCCTTCACATATGTGTAAGTTACCCATGCCTTGGGCACTAATACACCCCCATACCATCACAGATGCTGGCTTTTGAACTCTGCGCCTATAACAGTCCGGATGGTTCTTTTCCTCTTTGGTCCGGAGGACACGACGTCCACAGTTTCCAAAAACAATTTGAAATGTGGACTCGTCAGACCACAGAACACTTTTCCACTTTGCATCAGTCCATCTTAGATGAGCTTGGGCCCAGCGAAGCCGGTGGTATTTCTGGGTGCTGTTGATAAATGGCTTTCGCTTTGCGTTGTAGAGTTTTAACTTGCACTTGCAGATGTAGCGACGAACTGTAGTTACTGACAGTGGTTTTCTGAAGTTTTCCTGAGCCCATGTGGTGATGTCCTTTACACACTGATGTCTGTTTTTGATGCAGTACCGCCTGAGGGATCGAAGGTCACGGGCATTCAATGTTGGTTTTCGGCTTGTCGCTTACGTGCAGTGATTTCTCCTAATTCTCTGAACCTTTTGACGATATTACGGACCGTAGATGATGAAATCCCTAAATTTCTTGCAATAGCCCGTTGAGGAATGTTGTTTTTAAACTGTTCGACAATTAGCTCATTAATTTGTGCACTAAGTAATGACCCTCGCCCCATCCTTGTTTGTGAATGACTGAGCATTTCAGAGAAGCTGCTTTTATACCCAATCATGCCACCCTCCTCTTCCAAATTAGCCCGTTCACCTGTGGGATGTTCCAAATAAGTGTTTGATGAGCATTCCTCAACTCTCAGTCTTTTTTGCCACTTGTGCCAGCTTTTTTGAAACATGTTGCAGGCATCAAATTCCAAATGAGCTAATATTTGCAAAAAATTACAAAGTTTACCTGTTAAGAACATTAAGTAACTTGTCTTTGCAGTGTTATCAATTGAATATAGGTTGAAAAGGATTTGCAAATCATTGTATTCTGTTTTTATTTACGATTTACACAACGTGCCAACTTCACTGGTTTTGGGTTTTGTAGATAAAACTATTGAGGAGGTTTCCCTTGTCGGCCAGTTGCTAAAAATAGACCCGGAAGGAAAAATAAGCGTGTCGCGCAACGAACAAGGAAGCCAAGTCGTCGTCTTTTGGATTCGCACGAGGTAAATAGCCTAACATATATGACATAAAGAAATGATTGCGATGTTTGGATGACTCTACTGTAATAGGATGGTTGTTGACTTGATGTATGTGTGTAATATTTGCATAAAAATCGCTATTCGTTATAATTGCTATAATAGCAATTCGCTATAATCGCTATTATGTGTACTACGTCACGGAAATGTGTGTGTTTTTTTGGCGAGCGAAAAGAAGTAGGGTTACACCCTTTGGCGGTCAAATACAAACATTTCCCGATGTAGTTAATTTTTTTCAAAGGCATCACTGCATTGTGGAGAGATTAATCTAGAGGATAAAGTATTTTAAAGTTATTGTGTGATTTAGGCGATTGTCATCCTATCGAAGATGAGTATGTGGCTTTAAAGCTACACAACAGCCATCTGCGAGAATGTTTAGTTTGCTACAATAATCCGGGGTACGTTGAATATATTTACCCAATAAACACACGAGGTGGAGATCCGGTGAGAAAAAAAATCCCGATCATAATTTATCAGCGTTAGCTACATTTTGCTAAAGTTATCCCTTCATGCCAACCTGTTCCTCATGACATAATTCGCTTGATCTTGCTCTCAAGCTCACGCAAACTATGCGCTTTTGCGCGCATGGTGTGAAAGCAGCCTGAGGCAGGTCGAGGGGGAATATAGAGCCGAGCACAATCTAGTTAACATTATCCTGGAACACAGTCTAAGAATTCATCATTTCATGTTAAATAATAATTCGCTGTATCATTAAAGCTGGAAATTATTCATTTCACTGTTACTGGCGCTGGTTGTTTGTTGACGTAAGTGCCTTCCATATCTTAGCTAAAGTTATCTGGTATTGTATAGGGGAGCCGAAGAGAGGCAGCCGCAAGGCAGCTGCGAGCGTGCATAAACAACACTTCCTTCGGATTTTCGAGGAAACTGAGAAAGTTGGGAAAGATCTCATTTTTTGCGTTATGTTACAGTCTGTTCACATGTGAGCGATAAAAAGCAGTTAATGCACGTGAAAATAGCTGTGCGCAGCACCTTCAAAGGACCAACTGGCTTCCAAGCGTGTACATGTTGTCACAAAAAAAACCACTTAGTGATTAATGACAAATTAAATTAGAAGGCAAATGGTAACAAGCCAGACTGTGTAGTGTAAGGGGATAAAAGTCATTATTGGCTTTAGGGTACCTTTAATTTATTCTAGAATGTCCACCCCTCTTGCTAACGTTTGCAATAAACCCTGTGCACAGCTATTGCTATTTCAGACAATGTTGCAAAACAGGGCAAATAATCCTCATAAACATGAAAAGGATCCAAATGAGAGGAAAATCATGAAAGGCGGCACAGGACACCATTTTGGCCTAGAGTCTGTAGAGTCTGACCTGCGACATACTGGCGCCCTCTCCTGGACGGAGAGTGTCCCTGCGCTGCTGCGCTCGGTATGGATAAGGACTGCGGACCTGCTGGCTCCTCAGGTGAGAGTACAGGTGAGTCCTCAGGCACAGCGGGTTAAACACGGGGTCCTCCTCCAGCTGAGCCACGGAGCCCTGCATCTCAGCAGAGCAAACACAATGCAGTCATAGTGCAGCAAACACATTACAGTGACGGCACAGCAGACAGCACAGTCACAGTACAGCAAACATAGCACAGCCACAGTACAGCAAACATATTAAAGTTACAGCACAGCAAACATAGCACAGTCACAGTACAGGAAACACAACGCAGGTACAGCACAGCAAACAGCACAGCAAACACAGCACAGTCACAGTGCAGCAAACACATTGCAGTTACAGCACAGCAAACACATTGCAGTCACAGCACAGCAAACACAGCACAGTCACAGTGCAGCAAACACATAACAGTTAAGCACAGCAAAAACAGCACAGTTACAGCACAGCAAACAGCACAGTCACAGTACAGCAAAAACATTACAGTTACAGCACAGCAAACGCAGCCCAGTTACAGTGCAGAAAACGCAGCACAGCCACAGGGCAGCAGAAACATTACAGTTACAGTACAACACACAGCACAGCCACAGAGCAGCAAACACAGCACAGCCACAGCGCAGCAAACACAGCACAGCCACAGTACATGAACGCATCACAATTACAGCACAGCAAACACAGCACAGTCTCAGTACAGCAAACACAGCACAGTCACAGTACAGCAAACACATTAGTTAGAGCACAGCAAACAGCACAGTCACAGTACAGCAAACACAGCACAGTTACAGTGCAGAAAACACAGCACAGTCACAATGCAGCAAAAACATTACAGTCAAAGCACAGTAAACACAGCACAGCCGCAGTACAGCAAACATATTATAGTTACATCGAGACAGCAGTTTTAGCACCCGAAACACACAGCAGTTCTAACACAGTTAACACAGAACACAATTACCACTCACAAACATACAGCACAGTTGTAGTACTGCAAACAGAACTTAAAGCACATGAACATACAGTACAGTAACAGCAGAGAAACACATACCACAGGTAAAGCACAGCTAACCGTCACCACAGTTACAGCACGTGACCAAAAAGCACAATTACAGCACAGCAAACACAGCAGTTACAGCACATTTAGCAATCAGCACAGTCACAACACAGCTAACACACAGCAGTAACAGCACACAAACGTACAGCACAATTACAGCCCTACAAACACACAGCACAGTCGTAGAACACGAACATGCAGCACAGTTACAGCACTGCTAACACGCAGCACAGTAACAGTACAGCAAACAGAGCACAGGTACAGCGCAGCAAACACCGCAGTTGCAATAGAGCATACACAGAGCACAGTGACTGCTGAGAGCACCTGTATTGTGCTGAGAGCAGTGTGGGGCGGGTCGTTGTTGGGGATGGGCGGGGTGAAGGGCAGTAGGAGTTCGCGAGCGGCGACAGGCTTCAGCAGGAGCGAGAGGGAGGAGGAGGGCTGGAGCACCGCATACCAAGACAGAGCCCCGCCCCCTCCACCAGCCCCGCCTACTCCAACCCCTCTACTGCTCCACTGCTCACAGCGAACCAGAAGGAACCAATCCTGGCACTGCAAACAGCATCCATACATAATCATAAGCATTTATACATACAGCACACACACACACACACACACACACACACAGTTCTCCTCACCATTATTGCCATCCATTAAATTTACATACCGTACATCATGCAGAATATCTCCTTAAAAAACTAGCCTACTGAAAAGGCTTTAGTCTGCAGACACTTATGCTTGGTAGAGAACTGCAAACAAAGCAATAACTGTTAAAAAAACAACTGGAGTGAAGAATTGCAAAAACTAAAAAACTGCCATGATATTTGTTTTGGCATCCTTGAAATTATTGAAATACAAATTATATTTCACTCCTTCAGTCCAGTAGATTGGTGGGGCCTGCATGGATGGGACCGAGATCTGAGGACTCCAGTCGACACTTTCAAACCATTCCTGAACCATTTCTGCAGCGTGGCAGAGGGCTTTATCATGTTCAAACCATTCCTGAACCATTTCTGCAGCACAGCAGAGGGCTTTATCATGTTCAAACCATTCCTGAACCATTTCTGCAGCGCAGCAGATTGCTTTATCATGTTCAAACCATTCCTGAACCATTTCTGCAGCGTGGCAGAGGGGTTTATCATGTTCAAACCATTCCTGAACCATTTCTGCAGTGCGGCAGAGGGGTTTATCATGTTCAAACCATTCCTGAACCATTTCTGCAGCGCGGCAGAGGGCTTTATCATGTTCAAACCATTCCTGAACCATTTCTGCAGCGCGGCAGAGGGCTTTATCATGTTCAAACCATTCCTGAACCATTTCTGCAGCGCGGCAGAGGGCTTTATCATGTTCAAACCATTCCTGGACCATTTCTGCAGCGCGGCATAGGGCTTTATCATGTTCAAACCATTCCTGAACCATCTCTGCAGCGTGGCAGGGGGCTTTATCATGTTCAAACCATTCCTGAACCATCTCTGCAGTGCAGCAGAGGGCTTTATCATGTTCAAACCATTCCTGAACCATTTCTGCAGCGCGGCAGAGGGCTTTATCATGTTCAAACCATTCCTGAACCATTTCTGCAGCGCGGCAGAGGGCTTTATCATGTTCAAACCATTTCTGAACCATCTCTGCAGCGTGGCAGAGGGCTTTATCATGTTCAAACCATTCCTGAACCTTTTCTGCAGCGTGGCAGAGGGCTTTATCATGTTCAAACCATTCCTGAACCATTTCTGCAGCGCGGCAGAGGGCTTTATCATGTTCAAACCATTCCTGAACCATTTCTGCAGCGCGGCAGAGGGCTTTATCATGTTCAAACCATTCTTGAACCATTTCTGCAGCGCGGCAGAGGGCTTTATCATGTTCAAACCATTCCTGAACCATTTCTGCAGCACGGCAGAGGGGTTTATCATGTTCAAACCATTCCTGAACCATCTCTGCAGCGTGGCAGAGGGGTTTATCATGTTCAAACCATTCCTGAACCATCTCTGCAGCGCGGCAGAGGGCTTTATCATGTTCAAACCATTCCTGAACCATCTCTGCAGCGCGGCAGAGGGGTTTATCATGTTCAAACCATTCCTGAACCATCTCTGCAGCGTGGCAGAGGGCTTTATCATGTTCAAACCATTCCTGAACCATCTCTGCGGCGTGGCAGAGGGGTTTATCATGTTCAAACCATTCCTGAACCATCTCTGCAGCGCGGCAGAGGGCTTTATCATGTTCAAACCATTCCTGAACCATCTCTGCAGCGCGGCAGAGGGCTTTATCATGTTCAAACCATTCCTGAAACATTTCTGCAGCGTGGCAGAGGGCTTTATCATGCTGAAAGACGCCACTGCCATTAGAGGATGCCATTTCCATGACGAACTTCACTTGGCCTGAAACAGTGTTTAGGTAGATGGTACCTGTCAAAGTAACACCCAAGTGAGCGGCAGGACCGATGGTCTCCCAGCAGAACTTTGCCCAAAGCATCACACTGCCTCTGCCAAGCTGTCTTCTTCACATAGTGCATCCTGGTGCCATGTCTTCCCCAGGTAAGGGCTGCACACGCACACGACCATCCACATGATGTAAAAGAAAACATGATTCATCAGACCAGGTCACCTTCTTCCATCGCTCTGTGGGCCAGTTCTGATGCTCATGAGCCCAATGCAGGAGCTGTCAGCAGCTGAAAGAGGTCAGCATGGACACCCTGACCCTTCTGCAGCTACGCAGCCCCGGACGCAACAAACTGCAATGCACTGTGTGTTCTGCCACCTTCCTGTCAGAACCGGCATTAACTTTTTCAGCAATTCAAGCGACTGAACCTCTTCTGTTGGATCGGACCACACAGGCCAGCCTTCGCTCTCCACGCACATCAATGAGCCTCGGCTTCTCTTGCCCCTGTGCTCTCCATGCACGTCAGTGAGCCTCGGCCGCCCGTGACCCTGTGCTAACCACGCACATCAGTGAACCTCGGCCTCTCATGACCCTGCGCTCTCCACGCACATCAGTAAGCCTTAGCCACCCGTGACCCTGTGCTCTACACACACATCAGTGAGGCTCGGCCGCCCGTGACCCTGTGCTCTCCACGCACGTCAGTGAGCCTCGGCCACCTGTGACCCTGTGCTCTCCACGCACGTCAGTGAGCCTCTGCCACCGGTGACCCTGTGCTCTACACACACATCAGTGAGGCTCGGCCGCCCGTGACCCTGTGCTCTCCGCACACGTCAGTGAGCCTCGGCCTATCAGGACCCTGCGCTCTCCACACACATCAGTGAGCCTCTGCCACCGGTGACCCTGTGCTCTACACGCACATCAGTGAGGCTCGGCCGCCCGTGACCCTGTGCTCTCCACCCACGTCAGTGAGCCTCGGCCGCCTGTCACGCTGTGCTCTCCACGCACATCAGTGAACCTCGGCCTCTCATGACCCTGCGCTCTCCACGCACATCAGTAAGCCTTAGCCGCCCGTGACCCTGTGCTCTCCACGCACATCAGTGAGCCTCGGCCTCTCATGACCCTGCGCTCTCCACGCCCATCAGTGAGCCTCGGCCTCTAGTAACCCTGTACTCTCCACACACATCAGTGAGCCTCGGCCTCTAGTAACCCTGCACTCTCCACGCACGTCAGTGAACCTCGGCCTCTCATGACCCTGCGCTCTCCACGCACATAAGTAAGCCTTGGCCGCCCATGACCCTGTGCTCTCCACGCACCTAAGTGAGCCTCAACCGCCTGTGACCCTGTGCTCTCCACGCCCATCAGTGAGCCTCGGCCTCTCATGACCCTGCGCTCTCCACGCCCATCAGTGAGCCTCGACCTCTCATGACCCTGCGCTCTCCACGCCGATCAGTGAGCCTCGGCCGTTAGTAACCCTGCACTCTCCACACACATCAGTGAGCCTCGGCCTCTAGTAACCCTGCACTCTCCACACACATCAGTGAGCCTCGGCTTCCCTTGACCCTGTGCTCTCCACGCACGTCAGTGAGCCTCAGCCGCCCGTGACCCTGTGCTCTCCACGCCCATCAGTGAGCCTCGGCCTCTCATGACACTGCGCTCTCCAGGCACATCAGTTAGCCTCGGCCTCTAGTAACCCTGCACTCTCCACACATATCAATGAGCCTCGGCTTCCCTTGACCCTGTGCTCTCCACGCACGTCAGTGAGCCTCGGCCGCCCGTGACCCTGTGCTCTCCACGCACGTCAGTGAGCCTCGGCCACCTGTGACTCTGTGCTCTCCACGCACGTCAATGAGCCTCGGCCACGTGTGACTCTGTGCTCTGCAAGCCCATCAGTGAGCCTCGGCCTCTCATGACCCTGTGCTCTCCACGCACAACAGTGAGCCTTGGCCGCTCGTGACCCTGTGCTCTCCACGTACATCAGTGAGCCTCGGCCTCCCTTGACCCTGCACTCTCCACGCACATCAGTGAGCCTCGGCTTCCCTTGACCCTGCGCTCTTTACGCACGTCAGTGAGCCTCGGCCTATCAGGACCCTGCGCTCTCCACACACATCAGTGAGCCTCTGCCCCGCGTGACCCTGTGCTCTACACGCACATCAGTGAGGCTCGGCCGCCGGTGACCCTGTGCTCTCCACACATGTCAGTGAGCCTCGGCCTATCAGGACCCTGCGCTCTCCACACACATCAGTGAGTCTCTGCCACCCGTGACCCTGTGCTCTACACGCACATCAGTGAGGCTCGACCGTCCGTGACCCTGTGCTCTCCATGCACGTCAGTGAGCCTCGGCCACCTGTGACTCTGTGCTCTCCACGCCCATCAGTGAGCCTCGGCCTCCCATGACCCTGTGCTCTCCACGCACATCAGTGAGCCTCAACCGCCTGTGACCCTGTGCTCTCCACGCCCATCAGTGAGCCTCGGTCTCTCATGACCCTGCGCTCCCCAGGCACATCAGTGAGCCTTGGCCTCTAGTAACCCTGCACTCTCCACACACATCAGTGAGCCTCGGCTTCCCTTGACCCTGTGCTCTCCACGCACGTCAGTGAGCTTCGGCCACCTGTGACCCTGTGCTCTCCACGCACGTCAGTGAGCCTCAGCCACCCGTTACCCTGTGCTCTCCACGTACATCAGTGAGCCTCGGCCTCCCTTGACCCTGCACTCTCCACGCACTTCAGTGAGCCTCTGCCACCCGTGACCCTGTGCTCTACACACACATCAGTGAGGCTCGGCCGCCCCTGACCCTGTGCTCTCCACACACGTCAGTGAGCCTCGGCCTATCAGGACCCTGCGCTTTCCACACACATCAGTGAGCCTCTGCCACCCGTGACCCTGTGCTCTACACGCACATCAGTGAAGCTCGGCCGCCCGTGACCCTGTGCTCTCCACGCACGTCAGTGAGCCTCGGCCGCCTGTGACGCTGTGCTCTCCACACCCATCAGTGAGCCTCGGCCTATCAGGACCCTGCGCTCTCCACGCACATCAGTGAGCCTCGGCCCCTCGTGACCCTGTGTTCTCCACGCGCATCAGTGAGCCTCGGCCTCCCTTGACCCTGTGCTCTCCACACACATCAGTGAGCCTCAGCTTCCCTTGACCCTGTGCTCTACACGCACATCAGTGAGGCTCGGCCACCCGTGACCCTGTGCAGTCCACACATGTCAGTGAGCCTCGGCCTTTCGTGACCCTGTGCTCCCCACGCGCATCAGTGAGCCTCGGCTTCCCTTGACCCTGCGCTCTCCACACACATCAGTGAGCCTCTGCCACCCGTGACCCTGTGCTCT
Organism: Gymnothorax reevesii; assembly: GCA_029721435.1. Taxonomy (NCBI): domain Eukaryota; kingdom Metazoa; phylum Chordata; class Actinopteri; order Anguilliformes; family Muraenidae; genus Gymnothorax; species Gymnothorax reevesii. Next base: position 10,453,258 of record CM056579.1, on the reverse strand, counting down.
ACACGCACATCAGTGAGGCTCGGCCGCCGGTGACCCTGTGCTCTCCACACATGTCAGTGAGCCTCGGCCTATCAGGACCCTGCGCTCTCCACACACATCAGTGAGCCTCTGCCACCCGTGACCCTGTGCTCTCCACACATATCAGTGAGCCTCGGCTTCCCTTGACCCTGTGCTCTACACGCACATCAGTGAGGCTCGGCCGCCCGTGACCCTGTGCAGTCCACGCATGTCAGTGAGCCTCGACCGCCTGTGACCCTGTGCTCTCCACGCCCATCAGTGAGCCTCGGCCTCTCATGACCCTGCGCTCTCCACGCACATCAGTGAGCCTCGGCCTCTCACGACCCTGTGCTCTCCATGCCCATCAGTGAGCCTCGGCCTCTCATGACCCTGCGCTCTCCACGCACATCAGTGAGCCTCGGCCTCTCATGACCCTGCGTTCTCAACGCACATCAGTGAGCCTCGGCCTCTCATGACCCTGCGCTCTCAACGCACATCAGTGAGCCTCGGCCTCTCATGACCCTGCGCTCTCCACGCACATCAGTGAGCCTCGGCCTCTCACGACCCTGTGCTCTCCATGCCCATCAGTGAGCCTCGGCCTCTCATGACCCTGCGCTCTCCACGCACATCAGTGAGCCTCGGCCTCTCACGACCCTGTGCTCTCCATGCCCATCAGTGAGCCTCGGCCTCTCATGACCCTGCGCTCTCCACGCACATCAGTGAGCCTCGGCCTCTCATGACCCTGCGTTCTCAACGCACATCAGTGAGCCTCGGCCTCTTATGACCCTGCGCTCTCCACGCACATCAGTGAGCCTCGGCCTCTCACGACCCTGTGCTCTCCATGCCCATCAGTGAGCCTCGGCCTCTCATGACCCTGCGCTCTCCACGCACATCAGTGAGCCTCGGCCTCTCATGACCCTGCGTTTTCAACGCACATCAGTGAGCCTCGGCCTCTCATGACCCTGCGCTCTACACGCCCATCAGTGAGCCTCGACCTCTCATGACCCTGCGCTCTCCACGTACATCAGTGAGCCTCGGCCTCTCACGACCCTGTGCTCTCCATGCCCATCAGTGAGCCTCGGCCTCTCATGACCCTGCGCTCTCCACGCCCATCAGTGAGCCTCGACCTCTCATGACCCTGCGCTCTCCACGCCCATCAGTGAGCCTCGGCCTCTCATGACCCTGCGCTCTCCACGCACATCAGTGAGCCTCGGCCTCTCATGACCCTGCGTACTCAACGCACATCAGTGAGCCTCGGCCTCTCATGACCCTGCGCTCTCCACGCACATCAGTGAGCCTCGGCCTCTCACGACCCTGTGCTCTCCACGCCCATCAGTGAGCCTCGACCTCTCATGACCCTGCGCTCTCCACGCACATCAGTGAGCCTCGGCCTCTCACGACCCTGTGCTCTCCATGCCCATCAGTGAGCCTCGGCCTCTCATGACCCTGCGTTTTCAACGCACATCAGTGAGCCTCGGCCTCTCATGACCCTGCGCTCTCCACGCACATCAGTGAGCCTCGGCCTCTCATGACCCTGCGCTCTCCACGCACATCAGTGAGCCTCGGCCTCTTATGACCCTGCGCTCTCCACGCACATCAGTGAGCCTCGGCCTCTCATGACCCTGCGCTCTCCACGCACATCAGTGAGCCTCGGCCTCTCATGACCCTGCGCTCTCCACGCACATCAGTGAGCCTCGGCCTCTCATGACCCTGTGCTCTCCATGCCCATCAGTGAGCCTCGGCCTCTCATGACCCTGCGTTCTCAATGCACATCAGTGAGCCTCGGCCTCTCATGACCCTGCGCTCTCCACGCACATCAGTGAGCCTCGGCCTCTCATGACCCTGCGCTCTCCACGCACATCAGTGAGCCTCGGCCGCCCGTGACCCTGTCACTGTTTCTCCGGTTTTTCTTCCTTGGACCACTTTTGTTTGGTTCTGCAGACCGCAAACACTCCATAAGAGCTGCTGTTTTGGAGATGCTGTGATCCAGTTGCCAAGCCAACACAATTTGGCCCGCGTCAAAGTTGCTCACATCCTTGCGTTTGTCCTTTTTTAGAATATAGAAGAGTTTATCACCAGTGCATTCCTAAAGCTGTTTTCACACAGGACGCAAAACAAATTTTTCGTATGACAGATTAAATTCAAAGTCTTGTGTATTTGCGTCTTTGCATTGACTTTGAACGTAATCTGTCGTGCAAAAAATTAGTTTTGCATCCTGTGTGAACGCAGCTTAACTCTGAGAGAGGGCCTTTGATTCTTGCGTCCAGCACATCACATGTGATGAAACTGAATGTTCACTTGCTGCCTAATACATCCCACACAGTGACCGGTGTCATTGGAACGAGACAATCGATGTTAATCCATGTTGTCCTTTCACCTGTCAGTGGGCGAATGTTACGACTGATCGGTGAATATAAAATCACACACAAATATACAAACGCATCCATCATACCCATGCACTTACACGAACATGTAAACAAGCACAAACACACACACACACACACACACACACACACACACACACACACACACTCACACACACACACACACACACACACACACACACACACACACACACACACACACACACACACAGACTATACATATAGAATTATTTCTCCCTCCAAACATACGATCTTGAAGGCCTTTCTCTTCTGGGAGAAATTTAAACTGTTTAAGTTGGAGATGAAAGGCACGCAAGGTGTGGCTAAAGGTGTGGCCTTTTGATTGACCCATTAGGTTGGCGTGGTTAAGGGTGTGGCCTGCTGGTGGACCCATTAGGTAGGTGTGGTTCCGGACATGGCCTGTTGCTGCACTCACCCTGTGGGTCTGGTGCAGGGTGTGACCAGTTGATGGACTCAGCTGGTGGGTATGGTTATGGGTGTGGCCAATAGACTGATTCACCTGATAGGCGTGGTTAAGGGCAAGGCTTGATAATGGACTCACCTGGTAGGTGTGGTTATGGGTGTGGCCTGTCGTTGGACTCACCCTGAGGGTGTGGCACAGGGCGTGGAAAAGCTGGTGGTTTGACTCCATCTCCTCCCAGTCCAGCTGCCAACAGCTCGTGGGCTTGATGATGAGGGGCAGCCCATAGAGTAGGGACTCACACACACCTGCTGACTTCAGCGCTCTAATACACACACACAAACACACACACACACACACACACGTTCTGATCCATGTGTTCTGATACAGACATGACACACACACGCACACGCACGCACACATACATTCTGATCCGAGTGCTCTGATACACACACACACACACACACACACACCTCGAGTCCTCAGAGGTCTGAATTGCACACATATACCCCTTCATACCAGAGCTCTGAAACACACACACATCACAGACACTCAACACAATGAATATTGTGGAGCACTATTACATGAATGCAAGCAGAGGAGAGTGGAGTACGGAGGGGAACTGCTCTTCTGGTCGAACGAGAGCAGGTCCCCTCGCTGTTTGTGCTGCAGGTGAGGTCAGGCCCATCCACATGCAAAGAAGGTGCAGATCGGACCGGGATTTTAGGCATGACAGAATGAGCACGTCAGTGTGTGTGTGTATCAGCATGCATATCTACGACCAAACAAGAGCTCATGTGGGTGTGACCCAAAGCACACCGGGACCATCAGTCTTCACATATACAGACTCAGTCTGAGCCCTGCATTGTGTCTTGTCAGTCTCCTCATGTACAGACTCACAGTCTGAGCTCTGCATTGTGTCCTGTCAGTCTCCACATGTACAGACTCATTCTGAGCTCTGCATTGTGTCCTGTCAGTCTCCACATGTACAGACTCATTCTGAGCTCAGCATTGTGTCCTGTCAGTCTCCTCATGTACAGACTCACAGTCTGAGCTCTGCATTGTGTCCTGTCAGTCTCCACATGTACAGACTCATTCTGAGTTCTGCATTGTGTCCTGTCAGTCTCCACATGCACAGACTCATTCTGAGCTCAGCATTATGTCCTGTCAGTCTCCTCATGTACAGACTCACAGTCTGAGCCCTGCATTGTGTCCTGTAAATCTCCACATGTACAGACTCAGTCTGAGCCCTGCATTGTGTCCTGTCAGTCTCCACATGTACAGACTCAGTCTGAGTTCTGCATTGTGTCCTGTCAGTCTCCACATGTACAGACTCACAGTCTGAGCTCTGCATTGTGTCCTGTCAGTCTCCACATGTACAGACTCATTCTGAGCCCTGCATTGTGTCCTGTCAGTCTCCACATGTACAGACTCATTCTGAGCTCTGCATTGTGTCCTGTCAGTCTCCACATGTACAGACTCAGTGTGAGTTCTGCATTGTGTCCTGTCAGTCTCCACATGTACAGACTCATTCTGAGCCCTGCATTGTGTCCTGTCAGTCTCCACATGTACAAACTCATTCTGAGCTCTGCATTGTGTCCTGTCAGTCTCCACATGTACAGACTCAGTGTGAGTTCTGCATTGTGTCCTGTCAGTCTCCAAATGTACAGACTCAGTCTGAGTTCTGCATTGTGTCCTGTCAGTCTCCACATGTACAGACTCACAGTCTGAGCTCTGCATTGTGTCCTGTCAGTCTCCACATGTACAGACTAATTCTGAGCTCTGCATTGTCCTATCAGTCTCCACATGTACAGACTCAGTTTGAGCTCTCTATTGTCCTGTCAGTCTCCACATTTACAGACTCATTCTGAGCTCTGTATTGTCCTGTCAGTCTTCACATGCACAGACTCACAGTCTGAGTTCTGCATTGTGTGCTGTAAATCTCCACATGTGCAGACTCAGTCTGAGCTCTGCATTGTGTCCTGTCAGTCTCCACATGTACAGACTCACAGTCTGAGCTCTGCATTGTCCTGTCAGTCTCCACATGTACAGACTCACAGTCTGAGCTCTGCATTGTGTCCTGTCAGTCTCCACATGTACAGACTCACAGTCTGAGCTCTGCATTGTCCAGTCAGTCTCCACATGTACAGACTCACAGTCTGAGCTCTGCATTGTCCAGTCAGTCTCCACATGTACAGACTCACAGTCTGAGCTCTGCATTATCCTGTCAGTCTCCACATGTACAGACCCCATCACTAATTGGTGTTTGAAGTAAGAGACCTTTGTGACATCACTTATTTGTGTTTTAAATAAGAGACCTTAGTGACACCACTAATTTGTATTTGAAATAAGAGACCTTTGTGACATCACTTATTTGTGACTGAAATAAGAGACCTTTGTGACATCACTAATTTGTGTTTGAAATAAGAGACCTTTGTGACATCACTAATTTGTGTTTGAAATAAGAGACCTTTCTGACATCACTAATTTCAGTTTGAAATAAGAGACCTTCGTGACATCACTAATTTGTGTTTGAAATAAGAGACCTTAGTGACATCACTAATTTGTGTTTGAAATAAGAGACCTTTCTGACATCACTAATTTCAGTTTGAAATAAGAGACCTTCGTGACATCACTAATTTGTGTGTGAAATAAGAGACCTTCGTGACATCACTAATTTGTGTGTGAAATAAGAGACCTTTGTGACATCACTAAATTATTTTAAAAACTGGAGACTTTTTGTGACATAACGGACTTGTCTGTGAAACCTCAGATGAGTGTGACATCTCTGTTTTGAGATTGGAACTGGAGTCCCTTGGTATCACTAATTTGTTTTTAAAACCAAAGGCCTTTGTAACATCGCCAATTTGTGATTGGGACAGGCCTTTGTGACAGCACTGACCAGTGCTCAGATTGTGTATGGTAGTGCTTCCCCTGGCATGCACAGCGACTGCTCCCTTACTTGATGATGGTAAGTCGGTGTGGTGGTGCACTGTGATTGGCTGGACTCTTGGCAGAAGGGTAGAAATCCCGGACTGCTTCAGTGTTGGCCCCGAGGTCCGGCGTGCAGGCGAATAAGGCGGGGCTGAGCAGTCTCTCTTGCATGTCGCACTTCAGGCAAACTGTAGAGGGCAGCACACTCACAGCACACAGTCTCAGACAGCAGAGTCCGATCCCCATCATTTTCCGCACTGAACAGTACTGATCTTACAGGTAGGCATGCGAGCTCTGTGCGCTGAGTAAATATCTGTACGGGTGACTCCCTGTGCAGGGTGTTAGTGCTCCATTACAACAGTATCAGGGCGTTTAGGGCTGACACACCTGGGCTGGCCTGATAAACAGGGCTGGGCAAGGGGGCGTGTCTGGGGGCGGGGCCCTGCAGGGATGGGGGCAGCAGGAGGTGCACATGCTCTCTGTCACCCCCAGCGTCATGCAGCCAGCCCTTAAACACCGTCTCCAGGGCAACGGTGTCATTCTCCACCTGCAGCAGCTCTACCTCTGTGCTCAGCATCAGGCTGTCTGAGGGGCGGGGCCAGGGTAGGGGGCGGGGCAGGGTGAAGACAAGATTTTAGACTGCAGCTAACCTGGACCACACCCAAGCACATGGGGGCTGCGTCCGAAACGGCTTACTCAGGAGAATTGAGTACACTGGATGCAGAAGTTGATATGTAGGCATGTTTGTAAGTTTTTGAGGTGTGTGGTCACACCTGTATGTATTGTGTTTGCAAAATATTCCATCTGCTAAACAAGCTGTGAGACCATCGAGTGCACCCTCAGTACTATGTGTAAGAAAATGTCCCTCCATGCCATTAAACAGTCTCTTCTGCCATGATCTTTCTAGCATCTGTAAAGAACTGCTGGAAAGTATGGATTACTTCAGCCAAACAGTTACAATGTCCCAAACACACAGGCAATACCAGAGAAATATGTATGTATACCAGGGTAAGTAACACTGAGGTATGTGAGCCTTTGCCTACTTATCAAGCCTGTCAATCCAGTGCACTCAACCTACTTCTACAGGAAATGTCCAGCATTAATGCATACAGGAGGTAACTGGCAGTATATTTAGCAGACAGAACACACATTGCGGCCTCCAGAGTTTGGGAGCGGCTTAGGACATGGCTGTGTGATCAGAGCAGGCCTGGCCAGCTCAGCTGCGTTCTCCGCACTTCCATCTCTCCCCAGCAGGGGGAGTGAGACCACAGGCATTCAGCTTCTGGATGCAGAGTTCGCAGCAGCTGTGGCAGAGCTGCAGAGGGCTGGCGGCCAAACTCCAGCACCTGTTGAGCTTGATAATCTCAGACTAATGGGCTCTGGTTTCAAACAGATGGATGGCTTCGTTTCATCCTCCAGGCACCACTTTATAATATGTTACACAAAAAACCCAATTACTCACTCACATTAACATGACATCACACACGGCATGAGGAAATATGCTGCCAACATGGAGCAATCAAATCCGGCCCCAAAATGGCTGACAGCACTATAGGCAGTGACCCAGTTTTCCAATGAGGCCTCCCATTAACCCCTTCAAAAATCTAACAAATTGCAGCTGCATACAAATGCACACCACTGATAACACATGTAAGAGCCCACCGGTCACAAACCCGTACAGCTAACCGCTGATTACTCATCCAAACGCTAACCAGGCACTGTTTCCTCCAATTGAGGGGAGAAGCTGTCAGTCCCAGCCATTATGGCTCAAGCAGCGTCAGCAGAATTGCCTCCATTGAGCTGCATGTATGAATCATTAATGCGCTGTAGTAGAACTGGGGGATCTTAATGCCAGGAAAGGGACATGTTCAATCTCTCACGATACTCAGGAGACGAAAAGGTAACGGAGCAATCATTCACAAATCAATTAAGGCTCAGCCAATCGGTGAGCAGGGAAATGGAGTGATGTGTGACCAATCAGTGAGAAGGGAAATGGAGTCATGACTCCATGACCAATCACTGTGCAGGGAAATGATACGATCTTTAGGCAATCACTCACTATGTTCAGATGCCATTTAAAAGCCCAATTATGGTCACAGGAAAAATTGACCTTTTCTAATATCATGTGGCCATCCCTGTCAGACTTAAATCATACCAAATAGTTTTTGATAATCGGACAAACGTACCTTCATGATGCGAATGCAGATCGATGTCTAAGTGCATGCAAACACTGAGACTGTCAGCAGCTGGCCTGCGTATTCTGGGCAGGGTGTCAACATAAAAACTTCTGCATCAACCCTGATCTCGTATTTATCAGCAAAACACCAACCTGACATCGAAGAAACCAAAAAAACCAAAGGTGCAAATCACAGAGAAAACGCAAAATGTAGAGCACTGTAACATCCTTTATTTTTGCTGCTGTTGCATTTTGTTTTCGTTTTTTTCCTCATCGTTTGATGTTAAAGGTAAACCAGAGAAGTACGTCAGATGCGATCTTTCATACTTCCGCCGGTAAATCGATGCTTTGACAGACTCATGCACAACTATATTGGGGTTAATGACAAAGACCATAAACATCTCATGTTTTGACCCAACAGAATTGGAGCTCACAGTCCAATTACAGCAGTCATGTAAACGTACTGATTATGCGGGGGAAAAGAGTAACATGCAGCCAATGTGCAGGGAAATTGAATATCATGTAGCCCATCACTGCTGGGAAATGGAGTAACATGGAGCCAATCACTCTGTGCAGATACAGTATGTCAGAGAAAGGAATTGTGGGACGGAGTGACTCCATATCACAAATTTCAGACAAGAAGACTATGTGAATCTCAAGGCGTACGCTGTAAAATTGACACTATATTGACACTACTCAAAACAAATATGCAAACTCGTTGCCTTAAAAAGTAATTCATGTTGACTTAGGTAAATTAGATTTGATTAACTTATCTAACTCAACTTATATTTTATTTTATTTTATTTTATTTATTGCATATTTTTTTAAGTATAGCAACTTATATATTTTACAGCGTAGGCTGCATCCTTCGAAGGCTGCATTATTAGGGGTCATTTACTTACTTCCACCTGCCAAACTGACATTCAGGGTAAGGGACAAGGTGAAATTTAGAGTTAGGTTTAGGGTTTGGGGTTAGAGTGAAGGTTAAGGTTAGGGAAACCAGTTACAACTCACTGAAACCAAAGCTGAGTAACGAAGATGAAATGACGTTACATCAGTTTGACGGATGGAATTAAGTGACGACCCCTAAAAATACAGCCTAGGCTTTGATATGCACTGATTATTACCCATTTCCCCCACGGCATTAAATCCCATATTTAAATCCAATCATGGTCATGAGCAGTAACACTCAAACACACACACACACACACAAAATTTCACTCATCTAGCAAAAGTACTTTCAGAGAAACTTGTCCCCCCTCATCCAATCTGGACTGACCAGTGGACAGACGAGCTCCATTGCAATACGCCCCCCTCCAATGTGTGTCGCACTGGAGAATAAAGCATTACTTACATTCGCTCTGTATCACGCAACGCATGTGCGTGCAATCACAAACACACACACACACACCCACACACGCACACATATGCACTCACACGCACACACACTCACAGACATAGTAAGGTCTTTGTTTCGTGAGAATAATGAAATCACGTCCCCCTCTCTGATACAGGCTGAACCGTACACGCAGAACAGTACAGAGGGAGCCTCTGTCCTCAGGGAATTAAACAGTCAGGCTCGGAAATTACACCCAGGTGCAGCTCAGGTGATGAGAGAGGCCTGTGATGTCATCACCAGCGGTCACATGTTCTGTACAGAGACCCCCTCACAGCGCCTGAGTGAGCTGTGTGCTCAGAGGCAGGGACAAAAGAACAGCTTTAAGCGACAAACCAGCATGCTCCGTTCCTGAGAAAGAGTGAATGTGTTAGGCCCGTGTGCAGCGAGCGCAGGACAGAGTTTAAGCTCTGACATTCTGAAACAGTGTCCGAGTTCGGCAGGCAGAGGAAGAGGAGAAGAAAAGTGTCCTGGGCTGTTCCTGTCACTAATGTTTATGACTGAGCCTCTTTCAGAAGAGTCACTCAGAAGTGTCCTGGGCTGTTCCTGTCACTAATGTTTATGACTGAGCCTCTTTCAGAAGAGTCACTCAGAAGTGTCCTGGGCTGTTCCTGTCACTGTTGTTTATGACTGAGCCTCTGTCAGAAAAGTCACTCAGAACTGTCCTGGGCTGTTCCTGTCACTAATGTTTATGACTGAGCCTCTGTCAGAAAAGTCACTCAGAAGTGTCCTGGGCTGTTCCTGTCACTAATGTTTATGACTGAGCCTCTGTCAGAAGAGTCACTCAGAAGTGTCCTGGGCTGATCCTGTCACTAATGTTTATGACTGAGCCTCTGTCAGAAGAGTCACTCAGAAGTGTCCTGGGCTGTTCCTGTCACTAATGTTTATGACTGAGCCTCTGTCAGAAAAGTCACTCAAAAGTGTCCTGGGCTGTTCCTGTCACTAATGTTTATGACTGAGCCTGTGTCAGAAAAGTCACTCAGAAGTGTCCTGGGCTGTTCCTGTCACTAATGTTTATGACTGAGCCTCTGTCAGAAAAGTCACTCAAAAGTGTCCTGGGCTGTTCCTGTCACTAATGTTTATGACTGAGCCTCTGTCAGAAAAGTCACTCAGAAGTGTCCTGGGCTGTTCCTGTCACTAATGTTTATGACTGAGCCTCTGTCAGAAAAGTCACTCAGAAGTGTCCTGGGCTGTTCCTGTCACTGTTGTTTATGACTGAGCCTCTGTCAGAAAAGTCACTCAGAAGTGTCCTGGGCTGTTCCTGTCACTAATGTTTATGACTGAGCCTCTGTCAGAAAAGTCACTCAAAAGTGTCCTGGGCTGTTCCTGTCACTAATGTTTATGACTGAGCCTCTGTCAGAAAAGTCACTCAGAAGTGTCCTGGGCTGTTCCTGTCACTAATGTTTATGACTGAGCCTCTGTCAGAAAAGTCACTCAGAAGTGTCCTGGGCTGTTCCTGTCACTGTTGTTTATGACTGAGCCTCTGTCAGAAAAGTCACTCAGAAGTGTCCTGGGCTGTTCCTGTCACTAATGTTTATGACTGAGCCTCTGTCAGAAAAGTCACTCAAAAGTGTCCTGGGCTGTTCCTGTCACTAATGTTTATGACTGAGCCTGTGTCAGAAAAGTCACTCAGAAGTGTCCTGGGCTGTTCCTGTCACTAATGTTTATGACTGAGCCTCTTTCAGAAAAGTCACACAGAAGTGTCCTGGGCTGTTCCTGTCACTAATGTTTATGACTGAGCCTCTGTCAGAAAAGTCACTCAGAAGTGTCCTGGGCTGATCCTGTCACTGTTATTTCTGTCTGAGCCTCTTTCAGAAGAGTCACTCAGAAGTGTCCTGGGCTGTTCCTGTCACTAATGTTTATGACTGAGCCTCTGTCAGAAAAGTCACTCAGAAGTGTCCTGGGCTGTTCCTGTCACTGTTGTTTATGACTGAGCCTCTGTCAGAAAAGTCACTCAGAAGTGTCCTGGGCTGTTCCTGTCACTAATGTTTATGACTGAGCCTCTGTCAGAAAAGTCACTCAGAAGTGTCCTGGGCTGTTCCTGTCACTAATGTTTATGACTGAGCCTGTGTCAGAAAAGTCACTCAGAAGTGTCCTGGGCTGTTCCTGTCACTAATGTTTATGACTGAGCCTCTTTCAGAAAAGTCACTCAGAAGTGTCCTGGGCTGTTCCTGTCACTAATGTTTATGACTGAGCCTCTGTCAGAAAAGTCACTCAGAAGTGTCCTGGGCTGATCCTGTCACTGTTATTTCTGTCTGTGCCTCTTTCAGAAGAGTCACTCAGAAGTGTCCTGGGCTGATCCTGTCACTGTTATTTCTGTCTGAGCCTCTTTCAGAAGAGTCACTCAGAAGTGTCCGAGGCTGATCCTGTCACTGTTATTTCTGTCTGAGCCTCTTTCAGAAGAGTCACTCAGAAGTGTCCTAGGCTGATCCTGTCACTGTTATTTCTGTCTGAGCCTCTTTCAGAAGAGTCACTCAGAAGTGTCCTGGGCTGTTCCTGTCACTAATGTTTATGACTGAGCCTCTGTCAGAAAAGTCACTCAGAAGTGTCCTGGGCTGTTCCTGTCACTAATGTTTATGACTGAGCCTCTGTCAGAAAAGTCACTCAGAAGTGTCCTGGGCTGTTCCTGTCACTGTTGTTTATGACTGAGCCTCTGTCAGAAAAGTCACTCAGAAGTGTCCTGGGCTGTTCCTGTCACTAATGTTTATGACTGAGCCTCTGTCAGAAAAGTCACTCAAAAGTGTCCTGGGCTGTTCCTGTCACTAATGTTTATGACTGAGCCTGTGTCAGAAAAGTCACTCAGAAGTGTCCTGGGCTGTTCCTGTCACTAATGTTTATGACTGAGCCTCTTTCAGAAAAGTCACTCAGAAGTGTCCTGGGCTGTTCCTGTCACTAATGTTTATGACTGAGCCTCTGTCAGAAAAGTCACTCAGAAGTGTCCTGGGCTGATCCTGTCACTGTTATTTCTGTCTGAGCCTCTTTCAGAAGAGTCACTCAGAAGTGTCCTGGGCTGATCCTGTCACTGTTATTTCTGTCTGAGCCTCTTTCAGAAGAGTCACTCAGAAGTGTCCGAGGCTGATCCTGTCACTGTTATTTCTGTCTGAGCCTCTTTCAGAAGAGTCACTCAGAAGTGTCCTAGGCTGATCCTGTCACTGTTATTTCTGTCTGAGCCTCTTTCAGAAGAGTCACTCAGAAGTGTCCAGGGCTGTTCCTGTCACTGTTATTTCTGTCTGAGCCTCTTTCAGAAGAGTCACTCAGGAGTGTCCTGGGCTGTTCCTGTCACTGTTATTTCTGTCTGAGCCTCTTTCAGAAGAGTCACTCAGAAGTGTCCTGGGCTGTTCCTGTAACTGTTATTTCTGTCTGAGCCTCTTTCAGAAGAGTCACTCAGAAGTGTCCTGAGCTGTTCCTGTCACTGTTATTTCTGTCTGAGCCTCTTTCAGAAGAGTCTTTCAGAAGTGTCCTGGGCTGTTCCTGTAACTGTTATTTCTGTCTGAGCCTCTTTCAGAAGAGTCACTCAGGAGTGTCCTGGGCTGTTCCTGTAACTGTTATTTCTGTCTGAGCCTCTTTCAGAAGAGTCACTCAGAAGTGTCCTGGGCTGTTCCTGTAACTGTTATTTCTGTTTGAGCCTCTTTCAGAAGAGTCACTCAGAAGTGTCCTGGGCTGTTCCTTTAACTGTTATTTCTGTTTGAGCCTCTTTCAGAAGAGTCACTCAGAAGTGTCCTAGGCTGATCCTGTCACTGTTATTTCTGTCTGAGCCTCTTTCAGAAGAGTCACTCAGAAGTGTCCAGGGCTGTTCCTGTCACTGTTATTTCTGTCTGAGCCTCTTTCAGAAGAGTCACTCAGGAGTGTCCAGGGCTGTTCCTGTCACTGTTATTTCTGTCTGAGCCTCTTTCAGAAGAGTCACTCAGAAGTGTCCTGGGCTGTTCCTGTAACTGTTATTTCTGTCTGAGCCTCTTTCAGAAGAGTCACTCAGAAGTGTCCTGAGCTGTTCCTGTCACTGTTATTTCTGTCTGAGCCTCTTTCAGAAGAGTCTTTCAGAAGTGTCCTGGGCTGTTCCTGTAACTGTTATTTCTGTCTGAGCCTCTTTCAGAAGAGTCACTCAGGAGTGTCCTGGGCTGTTCCTGTAACTGTTATTTCTGTCTGAGCCTCTTTCAGAAGAGTCACTCAGAAGTGTCCTGGGCTGTTCCTGTAACTGTTATTTCTGTTTGAGCCTCTTTCAGAAGAGTCTCTCAGAAGTGTCCTGGGCTGTTCCTGTAACTGTTATTTCTGTCTGAGCCTCTTTCAGAGGAGTCACTCAGAAGTGTCCTGGGCTGTTCCTGTAACTGTTATTTCTGTCTGAGCCTCTTTCAGAAGAGTCACTCAGAAGTGTCCTGGGCTGTTCCTGTAACTGTTATTTCTGTCTGAGCCTCTTTCAGAAGAGTCACTCAGAAGTGTCCTGAGCTGTTCCTGTCACTGTTATTTCTGTCTGAGCCTCTTTCAGAAGAGTCACTCAGAAGTGTCCTGAGCTGTTCCTGTAACTGTTATTTCTGTCTGAGCCTCTTTCAGAAGAGTCACTCAGAAGTGTCCTGAGCTGTTCCTGTAACTGTTATTTCTGTCTGAGCCTCTTTCAGAAGAGTCACTCAGAAGTGTCCTAGGCTGTTCCTGTAACTGTTATTTCTGTCTGAGCCTCTTTCAGAAGAGTCACTCAGAACTGTCCTGGGCTGTTCCTGTAACTGTTATTTCTGTCTGAGCCTCTTTCAGAAGAGTCACTCAGAAGTGTCCTGAGCTGTTCCTGTCACTGTTATTTCTGTCTGAGCCTCTTTCAGAAGAGTCACTCAGAAGTGTCCGAGGCTGATCCTGTCACTGTTATTTCTGTCTGAGCCTCTTTCAGAAGAGTCACTCAGAAGTGTCCTAGGCTGATCCTGTCACTGTTATTTCTGTCTGAGCCTCTTTCAGAAGAGTCACTCAGAAGTGTCCAGGGCTGTTCCTGTCACTGTTATTTCTGTCTGAGCCTCTTTCAGAAGAGTCACTCAGGAGTGTCCTGGGCTGTTCCTGTCACTGTTATTTCTGTCTGAGCCTCTTTCAGAAGAGTCACTCAGAAGTGTCCTGGGCTGTTCCTGTAACTGTTATTTCTGTCTGAGCCTCTTTCAGAAGAGTCACTCAGAAGTGTCCTGAGCTGTTCCTGTCACTGTTATTTCTGTCTGAGCCTCTTTCAGAAGAGTCTTTCAGAAGTGTCCTGGGCTGTTCCTGTAACTGTTATTTCTGTCTGAGCCTCTTTCAGAAGAGTCACTCAGGAGTGTCCTGGGCTGTTCCTGTAACTGTTATTTCTGTCTGAGCCTCTTTCAGAAGAGTCACTCAGAAGTGTCCTGGGCTGTTCCTGTAACTGTTATTTCTGTTTGAGCCTCTTTCAGAAGAGTCACTCAGAAGTGTCCTGGGCTGTTCCTGTAACTGTTATTTCTGTTTGAGCCTCTTTCAGAAGAGTCACTCAGAAGTGTCCTAGGCTGATCCTGTCACTGTTATTTCTGTCTGAGCCTCTTTCAGAAGAGTCACTCAGAAGTGTCCAGGGCTGTTCCTGTCACTGTTATTTCTGTCTGAGCCTCTTTCAGAAGAGTCACTCAGGAGTGTCCTGGGCTGTTCCTGTCACTGTTATTTCTGTCTGAGCCTCTTTCAGAAGAGTCACTCAGAAGTGTCCTGGGCTGTTCCTGTAACTGTTATTTCTGTCTGAGCCTCTTTCAGAAGAGTCACTCAGAAGTGTCCTGAGCTGTTCCTGTCACTGTTATTTCTGTCTGAGCCTCTTTCAGAAGAGTCTTTCAGAAGTGTCCTGGGCTGTTCCTGTAACTGTTATTTCTGTCTGAGCCTCTTTCAGAAGAGTCACTCAGGAGTGTCCTGGGCTGTTCCTGTAACTGTTATTTCTGTCTGAGCCTCTTTCAGAAGAGTCACTCAGAAGTGTCCTGGGCTGTTCCTGTAACTGTTATTTCTGTTTGAGCCTCTTTCAGAAGAGTCTCTCAGAAGTGTCCTGGGCTGTTCCTGTAACTGTTATTTCTGTCTGAGCCTCTTTCAGAGGAGTCACTCAGAAGTGTCCTGGGCTGTTCCTGTAACTGTTATTTCTGTCTGAGCCTCTTTCAGAAGAGTCACTCAGAAGTGTCCTGGGCTGTTCCTGTAACTGTTATTTCTGTCTGAGCCTCTTTCAGAAGAGTCACTCAGAAGTGTCCTGAGCTGTTCCTGTCACTGTTATTTCTGTCTGAGCCTCTTTCAGAAGAGTCACTCAGAAGTGTCCTGAGCTGTTCCTGTAACTGTTATTTCTGTCTGAGCCTCTTTCAGAAGAGTCACTCAGAAGTGTCCTGAGCTGTTCCTGTAACTGTTATTTCTGTCTGAGCCTCTTTCAGAAGAGTCACTCAGAAGTGTCCTAGGCTGTTCCTGTAACTGTTATTTCTGTCTGAGCCTCTTTCAGAAGAGTCACTCAGAACTGTCCTGGGCTGTTCCTGTAACTGTTATTTCTGTCTGAGCCTCTTTCAGAAGAGTCACTCAGAAGTGTCCTGAGCTGTTCCTGTCACTGTTATTTCTGTCTGAGCCTCTTTCAGAAGAGTCACTCAGAAGTGTCCTGAGCTGTTCCTGTAACTGTTATTTCTGTCTGAGCCTCTTTCAGAAGAGTCACTCAGAAGTGTCCTAGGCTGTTCCTGTAACTGTTATTTCTGTCTGAGCCTCTTTCAGAAGAGTCACTCAGAAGTGTCCTGGGCTGTTCCTGTAACTGTTATTTCTGTCTGAGCCTCTTTCAGAAGAGTCACTCAGAAGTGTCCTGGGCTGTTCCTGTCACTGTTACTTCCATCTGAGCCTCTTTCAGAAGAGTCACTCAGAAGTGTCCCCCTCTCCTTCAGCCCTTCATCATCCCTCTCTCCTTCAGCCCTTCATCATCCTTCTCTCCTTCAGCCCTTCATCATCCCCCTCTTCTTCAGCCCTTCATCATCCCCCTCTCCTTCAGCCCTTCATCATCCCCCTCTCCTTCAGCCCTACATCACCCCCCTCTCCTTCAGCCCTTCATCATCCCCCTCTCCTTCAGCCCTTCATCATCCTCTCTCCTTCAGCCCTTCATCATCCCCCTCTCCTTCAGCCCTTCATCATCCTCTCTCCTTCAGCCCTTCATCATCCCCCTCTCCTTCAGCCCTTCATCACCGCCCTCTCCTTCAGCCCTTCATCATCCCTCTCTCCGTCAGCCCTTCATCATCCTCTCTCCTTCAGCCCTTCATCATCCCCCTCTCCTTCAGCCCTTCATCATCCCCCTCTCCTTCAGCCCTTCATCACCCCCCTCTCCTTCAGCCCTTCATCACCGCCCTCTCCTTCAGCCCTTCATCATCCCCCTCTCCTTCAGCCCTTCATCATCCTCTCTCCTTCAGCCCTTCATCATCCCCCTCTCCTTCAGCCCTTCATCATCCCCCTCTCCTTCAGCCCTTCATCACCCCCCTCTCCTTCAGCCCTTCATCATCCCCCTCTCCTTCAGCCCTTCATCATCCCCCTCTCCTTCAGCCCTACATCATCCCCCTCTCCTTCAGCCCTTCATCATCCCCCTCTCCTTCAGCCCTTCATCATCCCCCTCTCCTTCAGCCCTTCTTCATCCCCCTCTCCTTCAGCCCTTCATCATTCCCCTCTCCTTCAGCCCTTCATCATCCCCCTCTCCTTCAGCCCTTCTTCATCCCCCTCTCCTTCAGCCCTTCATCATCCCCCCTCCTTCAGCCCTTCATCATCCCCCTGTCCTTCAGCCCTGCATCATTCCCCTCTCCTTCAGCCCTTCATCACCCCCTCTCCTTCAGCCCTTCTTCATCCCCCTCTCCTTCAGACCTTCATCATCCCCCTCTCCTTCAGCCCTTCATCATCCCCCTCTCCTTCAGCCCTTCTTCATCCCCCTCTCCTTCAGCCCTTCTTCATCCCCCTCTCCTTCAGCCCTTCATCATCCCCCTCTCCTTCAGCCCTTCATCATCCCCCCTCCTTCAGCCCTTCATCATCCCCCTCTCCTTCAGCCCTTCATCATCCCCCTCTCCTTCAGCCCTTCTTCATCCCCCTCTCCTTCAGCCCTTCATCATCCCCTCTCCTTCAGCCCTTCATCATCCCCACTCCTTCAGCCCTTCATCATCCCCCTCTCCTTCAGCCCTTCTTCATCCCCCTCTCCTTCAGCCCTTCTTCATCCCCCTCTCCTTCAGCCCTTCATCATCCCCCCTACTTCAGCCCTTCATCATCCCCCTCTCCTTCAGCCCTTCATCATCCCCCTCTCCTTCAGCCCTTCATCATCCCCCTCTCCTTCAGCCCTACATCACCCCCCTCTTCTCAGCCCTTCTTCATCCCCCTCTCCTTCAGCCCTTCATCATCCCCCCTCCTTCAGCCCTTCATCATCCCCCTCTCCTTCAGCCCTTCATCATCCCCCTCTCCTTCAGCCCTACATCACCCCCCTCTCCTTCAGCCCTTCATCATCCCCCTCTCCTTCAGCCCTTCATCATCCCCCTCTCCTTCAGCCCTTCATCATCCCCCTCTCCTTCAGCCCTTCATCATCCCCCTCTCCTTCAGCCCTTCATCATCCCCCTCTCCTTCAGCCCTTCATCACCCCCCTCTCCTTCAGCCCTTCATCATCCCCCTCTCCTTCAGCCCTTCATCATCCCCCTCTCCTTCAGCCCTTCATCATCCCCCTCTCCTTCAGCCCTTCTTCATCCCCTTCTCCTTCAGCCCTTCATCATCCCCCTCTCCTTCAGCCCTTCATCATACCCCTCTCCTTCAGCCCTTCTTCATCCCCCTCTCCTTCAGCCCTTCATCATCCCCCTCTCCTTCAGCCCTTCTTCATCCCCCTCTCCTTCAGCCCTTCATCATCCCCCTCTCCTTCAGCCCTTCATCATCCCCCTCTCCTTCAGCCCTTCATCATCCCCCTCTCCTTCAGCCCTTCTTCATCCCCCTCTCCTTCAGCCCTTCATCATCCCCCTCTCCCCTCTCCCCTCTCCTCAGTGTCTGGGTGATGATACTGTGCTGCGGGGCGTGGCTGAGGAGGGGAACGATAAGGGCTTGTTTCCCCTACACTTCTGACGTCTGTCCACTCGCTCAGAAAAATTAAGCCCAGCTTCACATGGCCACTAATCTCAAACCATCTACTGCATTGATCCGCAACCCGTCAGGTTTAATGACATTTTAAAAATTTAGGACATACATATTAGGTCTTCCCATATAGTCCCAATAGACTGACTATGCTTAAGGATATGGAAATCACTACAGGTCTGGGAGTGCATTCACAGTCTCTCTCTCACACACGCACACACACACACACACACACACACGCACACACACACACACTCCCTCAGATTCACACACTACTTCTCCTCTCCTTCACTCTCAATCCCTCACTCATTACTCTCCTTCACACACAAAAGCATGCGGTCCGGAGAAACAGGATGTAAGACTGGGCGGTGTCTGGGGAAGGGGCGTCTAGGACAGGCTGGCCGCAGTCCATTTAGACTCCTCTTCACTGAATTGGAGAAACAATCCGGCAGCCCAGCCAAATGCAGCTAACACAGACAACCCTCTGGACTTCATAATGTTGCACAATAACTTCAGGGCTCAATGATGACACACAAACCTCAGGGCTCTATAATGACACACAAAAACTTCAAGGCTCTAAATGACACACAAAAACTTCAGGGCTCTATGATGACACACACTAACTTCAGGGCTAACTAATGTTAGGTGTCTATAAAGACACAGAGCATCTTCAGGGTTCCATTACGATACACATATACTTTAGGCTTTTAAGATGACAATTGAAAATGTCAGGACTCCATAATGACACACAAATATCAGGGCTTCATGATGACACTCAAAAACTTCAGGGCTCTATAATGACACACACAAACCTCAGGGCTCAGTGACATATGCGAAGATCGGAGCGCTATAATGACACACTCAAAAGTTTTTGTGTTATAACAGAGCCCAGAAGCATTTGTGCGTGATTATAGAGCCCTGAGTTAAACCCAGAACTGACAGGGCTATATTCAGTAAAACCCTGAACTGACAGGGCTATATTCAGTAAAACCCTGAACTGACAGGGCTATATTCAGTTAAACCCTGAACTGACAGGGCTATATTCAGTAAAACCCTGAACTCACAGGGATATATTCAGTAAAACCCTGAACTGACAGGGCTATATTCAGTAAAACCCTGAACTGACAGGGCTATATTCAGTAAAACCCTGAACTGACAGGGCTATATTCAGTAAAACCCTGAACTGACAGGGCTATATTCAGTAAAACCCTGAACTGACAGGGCTATATTCAGTAAAACCCCGAACTGACAGGGCTATATTCAGTAAAACCCTGAACTGACAGGGCTATATTCAGTAAAACCCTGAACTGACAGGGCTATATTCAGTAAAACCCTGAACTGACCGGGATATATTCAGTAAAACCCTGAATTGACCGGGCTGTATTCAGTAAAACCCTGAACTGACGGCTATATTCAGTAAAACCCTGAACTGACAGGGCTATATTCAGTAAAACCCTGAACTGACAGGGCTATATTCAGTAAAACCCTGAACTGACAGGGCTATATTCAGTAAAAGCCCGAACTGACAGGGCTATATTCAGTAAAACCCTGAACTGACAGGGCTATATTCAGTAAAACCCTGAACTGACAGGGCTATATTCAGTAAAACCCTGAACTGACCGGGATATATTCAGTAAAACCCTGAACTGACCGGGCTATATTCAGTAAAACCCTGAACTGACGGCTATATTCAGTAAAACCCAGAACTGACAGGGCTATATTCAGTAAAACCCTGAACTTACAGGGATATATTCAGTAAAACCCTGAACTGACAGGGCTATATTCAGTAAAACCCTGAACTGACAGGGCTATATTCAGTAAAACCCTGAACTGACAGGGCTATATTCAGTAAAACCCTGAACTGACAGGGCTATATTCAGTAAAACCCTGAACTGACAGGGCTATATTCAGTAAAACCCTGAACTGACAGGGCTATATTCAGTAAAACCCTGCACTGACAGGGCTATATTCAGTAAAACCCTGAACTGACAGGGCTATATTCAGTAAAACCCTGAACTTACAGGGATATATTCAGTAAAACCCCGAACTGACAGGGATATATTCAGTAAAACCCCGAACTGACAGGGCTATATTCAGTAAAACCCTGAACTCACAGGGATATATTCAGTAAAACCCCGAACTGACAGGGCTATATTCAGTAAAACCCTGAACTGACAGGGCTATATTCAGTAAAACCCTGAACTCACAGGGATATATTCAGTAAAACCCTGAACTGACAGGGCTATATTCAGTAAAACCCTGAACTGACAGGGCTATATTCAGTAAAACCCTGAACTCACAGGGATATATTCAGTAAAACCCCGAACTGACAGGGCTATATTCAGGAAACACTCCACCTCTTCGGTTTTTCCATAATGATTTTTTTTCCTGTTTTTTATTAGCGAACGGAGAGACTAAAGTTGATGATGACTTCGGGTCAGAAGTTTGATTTCAGAGAGTGAATTTGTCCAGATGTGCTCTTGGCTCTACTATGCCAAATGCTTATATAACAGTTACTTCATTTTTTTACATAGCAGATGGTGAGGAGAAGGATGATCTTCCCATGAAAGAGTTTTGTTCAGTTTGGAGGAGAGAAGCTGTATTCCTTCTCCTGTTCTTTGAAAAAGTTTATTTTAATTACATAAGATTGCATGAGCTGTTACTAATCTTCAGTCCTTAAATTTTGTAATGTTTAAAGTTCTGTTTTTACTTTTCTCAGATTAAGTTACTTTACGGTTACTTTTTGTATGATTTAATATGCTGTCATCATCTTAATAACAGCATGAAATCTTAAGTTTCTCTGGCTTGTCAGTGTTTTAGTCTTTAAAATGAAGAGCTGAGTGTTAGCCTTGCAAGCTGCAGGAAAAGTAGCTTTCGAGAGCCTGACGGATCCAGATCCTCTTCCCCTGTGGTGCCCGTGTACATTGTCTCTGCGCTGTTTTGGCAATGATGATGAATTATGATGGTGAGGAATTGTTTGTCGCTGCATGAGCCAGGGTGCCATTTCATTGGCCAGTGGCTACCATAGAGCTCAGCTCAGTCTCCTGCCACACACGGCTGCTCGTGCACAGCTGGAGTAAAGTCTGGTTTAAAATGGCTTTAAGCTCAGGCACAGTCATTCTGTTACCCACAGTACGCAGCTGCACCACACAGAGAGCCTATAAGCTTCTATATCATTATAGAGCCCTTTTTTGTGTGTCATTATATAGCCCTGAATTTTGTGTCATTATAGAGCCATGAAATTTTTTTGTGTGTCATTATAGAGCCCGGAAGTATGTGTGTATCATTATACAATGCTGAGTTTTGTTAGTCATTTAGAAACCTGAAGTTTTTAGAAGTCATTGTGGAGCCCTGAAGCTTTTGTGTTATTATAGAGCCTTGAAGCCTCTGTGTGTCACTTTCGGTCCCTGAAAATTGCATATGTCATTGAGCCCTGAAGTTTGTGCAGTGTACACGGGCACCACAGGGGAAGAGGATCAGGATCCGTCAGGCTCTCGAAAGCTACTTTTCCTGCAGCTTGCAAGGCGAACACTCAGCTCTTCATTTTAAAGACTAAAACACTGACAAGCCGAAGAAACTTAAGAGTTTATGCTGTCATTAAGATGATTAAACAGCCCTGATTTTGTATGTGTCATTATAGAGACCTGAAATTTTTGTGTGTCATGATATATACTGAAGTGAGTATGTGTCATTATAAAGCGCTGGTTTTACTAAATATAGCCCAATCAGTTCAGGATTTATTGAATATCGACCAGTCAGTTCAGGGTTTTACTGAATTTGGTCGAATCAACAAACAGTCCAAGGTTTAGGCTATACGACCCAAGTAACAAGCAACTGCTAATGTATGTGTCTAAATACCTGAGCGTGCGTGTGTGTGTGTGTGTGTGTGTGTGTGTGTATGTCCGTGTGTCTGTGTGTGTGCTTGTGCGTGTAAGTAGCATACCTGTTTGTATACATTTAGGTCAGAATATTCACACACACACACACACACAGGTACATATGAACAAACAACAGAAACACACTAGTGCATCCACATGAAGTGGACATGGCGAACTCCCCAGCATTGCAGCTGTTGCAGTCCTGTTTGATGTGCATTGCGTAATCCGCTCGGAGCACCACCACGCTAAATCACCATCACTTTAAATCAACATCTCAGCTGTATAATCCACACTCACAATCTCTTCCACCTCTCTGAAAATAAGCACATGCAAAACTAAAGGATCAAACTGGGCCCTGCTGGCAGCAGGCATCGCACTGGGGCAACAGGCACTCGCGGGCGTCCCCAGCCGTAAATGAGGACAGCAGAAGCACAGAGAGCAGGGAAAGGGTCCTCAGCACACACCGTCACACCACCTATACTGCAGTCACTTTGGCTGAGAGAGTCAGCTTCAGCATTACAATGGAGATATAGACATTCATAATAATAATAATGTTAATAATAATGAATTGCATTAAAATACCCTGTTATTGGCTGAAATGGGGCTGATTCAGCCTTCCTTCAATCAAGCGACTCGTGTCACCCCCTACCTTCCTGCTCCAGGCCTGCAGGCTGGGGCGTTCCTGGGCTGATGTTGGGGGTGTGGTCCTCCTGAGTGATGTTCACCACCACCAATCTCCGCAGAGTCACCAGGTCAATGTCCTTAAGCCCCGCCTCCAGCTGCTTCACCACGCCCCTCCCTGGCCGGCTCGTCACCAATGTCACCTGAGCCACAGGATATGACATCATGGGTAACAATATTCATGGCCCATTTGAGTCTACCAGCACAATCACTTAAACACAATCATATATGGAGGGGGAGCACAATCACTTAAACACAATCATATATGGAGGAGGAGCACAATCACTTAAACACAATCATATATGGAGGGGGAGCACAATCGCTTAAACACAATCATATATGGAGGGGGAGCACAATCACTTAAACACAATCATATATGGAGGGGGAGCACAATCACTTAAACACAATCATATATGGAGGAGGAGCACAATCGCTTAAACACAATCATATATGGAGGGGGAGCACAATCACTTAAACACAATCATATATGGAGGAGGAGCACAATCATTTAAACACAATCATATATGGAGGAGGAGCACAATCGGCTAAACACAATCATATATGGAGGGGGAGCACAATCGCTTAAACACAATCATATATGGAGGGGGAGCACAACTGCTTAAACACAATCATATATGGAGGGGGAGCACAAACGCTTAAACACAATCATATATGGAGGAGGAGCACAATCATTTAAACACAATCATATATGGAGGAAGAGCACAATCGCTTAAACACAATCATATATGGAGGGGGAGCACAATCACTTAAACACAATCATATATGGAGGAGGAGCACAATCATTTAAACACAATCATATATGGAGGAGGAGCACAATCGCTTAAACACAATCATATATGGAGGGGGAGCACAATCGCTTAAACACAATCATATATGGAGGGGGAGCACAACTGCTTAAACACAATCATATATGGAGGGGGAGCACAAACGCTTAAACACAATCATATATGGAGGGGGAACACAATCACTTAAACACAATCATATATGAAGGGGGAGCACAATCGCTTAAACACAATCATATAGGGAGGGGGAGCACAATCACTTAAACACAATCATATATGGAGGGGGAGCACAAACGCTTAAACACAATCATATATGAAGGGGGAGCACAATCACTTAAACACAATCATATATGGAGGGGAAGCACAATTGCTTAAACACAATCATATATGGAGGGGGAGCACAATCGCTTAAACACAATCATATATGGAGGGGTAGCACAATCGCTTAAACACAATCATATATGGAGGGGGAGCACAACTGCTTAAACACAATCATATATGGAGGAGGAGCACAATCGCTTAAACACAATCATATATGGAGGGGGAGCACAATTGCTTAAACACAATCATATATGAAGGGAGAGCACAATCGCTTAAACACAATCATATATGGAGGGGGAGCACAATCGCTTAAACACAATAATATATGGAGGGGGAGCACAACTGCATAAACACAATCATATATGGAGGGGGAGCACAATCACTTAAACACAATCATATATGGAGGGGGAGCACAAACGCTTAAACACAATCATATATGGAGGGGGAGCACAACTGCTTAAACACAATCATATATGGAAGGGGAGCACAATCACTTAAACACAATCATATATGGAGGGGGAGCACAATCACTTAAACACAATCATATATAGAGGGGGAGCACAATCACTTAAACACAATCATATATGGAGGAGGAGCACAATCACTTAAACACAATCATATATGGAGGGGGAGCACAATCACTTAAACACAATCATATATGGAGGAGGAGCACAATCGCTTAAACACAATCATATATGGAGGGGGAGCACAATCGCGTAAACACAATCATATATGGAGGGGGAGCACAACTGCTTAAATACAATCATATATGGAGGGGGAGCACAAACGCTTAAACACAATCATATATGGAGGGGGAACACAATCAATTAAACACAATCATATATGGAGGGGGAGCACAATCGCTTAAACACAATCATATATGAAGGGGGAGCACAATCACTTAAACACAATCATATATGGAGGGGGAGCACAAACGCTTAAACACAATCATATATGGAGGGGGAGCACAATCACTTAAACACAATCATATATGGAGGGGAAGCACAATTGCTTAAACACAATCATATATGGAGGGGGAGCACAATCGCTTAAACACAATCATATATGGAGAGGGAGCACAATCGCTTAAAAACAATCATATATGGAGGGGGAGCACAACTGCTTAAACACAATCATATATGGAGGAGGAGCACAATCGCTTAAACACAATCATATATGGAGGGGGAGCACAATTGCTTAAACACAATCATATATGAAGGGGGAGCACAATCGCTTAAACACAATCATATATGGAGGGGGAGCACAATCGCTTAAACACAATCATAAATGGAGGGGGAGCACAACTGCTTAAACACAATCATATATGGAGGGGGAGCACAATCACTTAAACACAATCATATATGGAGGGGGAGCACAAACGCTTAAACACAATCATATATGGAGGGGGAGCACAATCACTTAAACACAATCATATATGGAGGGGGAGCACAAACGCTTAAACACAATCATATATGGAGGGGGAGCACAACTGCTTAAACACAATCATATATGGAGGAGGAGCACAATTGCTTAAACACAATCATATATGAAGGGGGAGCACAAATGCTTAAACACAATCATATACGGAGGGGGAGCACAAACGCTTAAACACAATCATATATGGAGGGGGAGCACAAACGCTTAAACACAATCATATATGGAGGGGGAACACAATCAATTAAACACAATCATATATGGAGGGGGAGCACAATCGCTTAAACACAATCATATATGGAGGGGGAGCACAATCACTTAAACACAATCATATATGGAGGGGGAGCACAAACGCTTAAACACAATCATATATGGAGGGGGAGCACAATCACTTAAACACAATCATATATGGAGGGGAAGCACAATTGCTTAAACACAATCATATATGGAAGGGGAGCACAATCGCTTAAACACAATCATATATGGAGGGGGAGCACAATCGCTTAAACACAATCATATATGGAGGGGGAGCACAACTGCTTAAACACAATCATATATGGAGGAGGAGCACAATCGCTTAAACACAATCATATATGGGGGGAGCACAATTGCTTAAACACAATCATATATGAAGGGGGAGCACAATCGCTTAAACACAATCATATATGGAGGGGGAGCACAATCGCTTAAACACAATCATATATGGAGGGGGAGCACAACTGCTTGAACACAATCATATATGGAGGGGGAGCACAATCACTTAAACACAATCATATATGGAGGGGGAGCACAAACGCTTAAACACAATCATATATGGAGGGGGAGCACAATCACTTAAACACAATCATATATGGAGGGGGAGCACAAACGCTTAAACACAATCATATATGGAGGGGGAGCACAACTGCTTAAACACAATCATATATGGAGGGGGAGCACAATCACTTAAACACAATCATGTATGGAGGGGGAGCACAAACGCTTAAACACAATCATATATGGAGGGGGAGCACAAATGCTTAAACACAATCATATATGGAGGGGGAGCACAAACGCTTAAACACAATCATATATGGAGGGGGAGCACAGACGCTTAAACACAATCATATATGGAGGGGGAGCACAATTGCTTAAACACAATCATATATGAAGGGGGAGCACAATCACTTAAACACAATCATATATGGAGGGGAAGCACAATTGCTTAAACACAATCATATATGGAGGGGGAGCAGAATTGCTTAAACACAATCATATATGAAGGGGGAGCACAATCGCTTAAACACAATCATATATGGAGGGGGAGCACAATCGCTTAAACACAATCATAAATGGAGGGGGAGCACAACTGCTTAAACACAATCATATATGGAGGGGGAGCACAATCACTTAAACACAATCATATATGGAGGGGGAGCACAAACGCTTAAACACAATCATATATGAAGGGGGAGCACAATCACTTAAACACAATCATATATGGAGGGGGAGCACAAACGCTTAAACACAATCATATATGGAGGGGGAGCACAACTGCTTAAACACAATCATATATGGAGGAGGAGCACAATTGCTTAAACACAATCATATATGAAGGGGGAGCACAAATGCTTAAACACAATCATATACGGAGGGGGAGCACAAACGCTTAAACACAATCATATATGGAGGGGGAGCACAAACGCTTAAACACAATCATATATGGAGGGGGAACACAATCAATTAAACACAATCATATATGGAGGGGGAGCACAATCGCTTAAACACAATCATATATGGAGGGGGAGCACAATCACTTAAACACAATCATATATGGAGGGGGAGCACAAACGCTTAAACACAATCATATATGGAGGGGGAGCACAATCACTTAAACACAATCATATATGGAGGGGAAGCACAATTGCTTAAACACAATCATATATGGAGGGGGAGCACAATCGCTTAAACACAATCATATATGGAGGGGGAGCACAATCGCTTAAACACAATCATATATGGAGGGGGAGCACAACTGCTTAAACACAATCATATATGGAGGAGGAGCACAATCGCTTAAACACAATCATATATGGGGGGAGCACAATTGCTTAAACACAATCATATATGAAGGGGGAGCACAATGGCTTAAACACAATCATATATGGAGGGGGAGCACAATCGCTTAAACACAATCATATATGGAGGGGGAGCACAACTGCTTGAACACAATCATATATGGAGGGGGAGCACAATCACTTAAACACAATCATATATGGAGGGGGAGCACAAACGCTTAAACACAATCATATATGGAGGGGGAGCACAATCACTTAAACACAATCATATATGGAGGGGGAGCACAAACGCTTAAACACAATCATATATGGAGGGGGAGCACAACTGCTTAAACACAATCATATATGGAGGGGGAGCACAATCACTTAAACACAATCATGTATGGAGGGGGAGCACAAACGCTTAAACACAATCATATATGGAGGGGGAGCACAAATGCTTAAACACAATCATATATGGAGGGGGAGCACAAACGCTTAAACACAATCATATATGGAGGGGGAGCACAGACGCTTAAACACAATCATATATGGAGGGGGAGCACAAACGCTTAAACACAATCATATATGGAGGGGGAACACAAACGCTTAAACACAAACATATATGCAAGGAGAGCACAAACGCTTAAACACAATCATATATGGAGGGGGAGCACAAATGCTTAAACACAATCATATATGGAGGAGGAGCACAAACGCTTAAACACAATCATATATGGAGGGGGAGCACAAACGCTTAAACACAATCATATATGGAGGGGCAGCACAAACGCTTAAACACAATCATATATGGAGGGGGAGCACGAACGCTTAAACACAATCATATATGGAGGGGGAGCACACATGCTTAAACACAATCATATATGGAGAGGGAGCACAAACGCTTAAACACAATCATATATGGAGGGGGAGCACAAACGCTTAAACACAATCATATATGGAGGGGGAGCACAAACGCTTAAACACAATCATATATGGAGCGGGAGCACAATGTCTTAAACACAATCATATATGGAGGGGGAGCACAACTGCTTAAACACAATCATATATGGAGGGGGAGCACAATCACTTAAACACAATCATATATGGAGGGGGAGCACAAACGCTTAAACACAATCATATATGGAGGGGGAGCACAACTGCTTTCACACAATCATATTTGGAGGGGGAGCACAATCACTTAAACACAATCATATATGGAGGGGGAGCACAAACGCTTAAACACAATCATATATGGAGGGGGAGCACAATCGCTTAAACACAATCATATATGAAGGGGGAGCACAAACGCTTAAACACAATCATATATGGAGGGGGAGCACAAATGCTTAAACACAATCATATATGGAGGGGGAGCACAAACGCTTAAACACAATCATATATGGAGGGGGAGCACAAACGCTTAAACACAATCATATATGGAGGGGGAGCACAAACGCTTAAACACAATCATATATGGAGGGGGAGCACAAACGCTTAAACACAATCATACATGGAGCGGGAGCACAATTGCTTAAACACAATCATATATGGAGGGGGAGCACAATTGCTTAAACACAATCATATATGGAGGGTGAAGCACAATCACTTAAAGCTATTCTTACCTTTCTGGCATTTTTACTCTTTTCTTTCTTATCTTAAAATGCTCCTAATAAGCATATGGCACAGTAAAATGTAAAAGAAATCCAGCAGATGTTGAAATATATATTTTAGAATTGAAATATTCAATTCTCAAATACTTCTGATAAAAGTCTGACCAATCGTTTTCTTCAGTCCGAATAAAATGATTCGCTGAGCTTCCTGTCTGTCATCCGTCGCCGCTTCACTTCCAGTTGCCAACCGCTGTCACCGCTTGCGAGTCGCGCGCCTCTCTGGCAGCGCAGCACAGCGGTAGAGACAAAGCAGGTTCTCAACAAAGTTAGCCTGCCAATAAAACAGCTGCAACTGCTCCTAATTTAATGACTAACTTTACTGGGGAAATTCTGGTGAGGTAAGACGTTATGACAGCAGTTTTGCAAGAATAAAACGTATGAATTCTGCTGAAAAATGACGCGTCTGACTGTAAACAGGTGCTGAAATGGTATAGTTACAATAAAAACTTTAATTGTAGTTCATCAGACTTTACGAGGGCATTTTATTTTATACCACATAAAGAATTGAATATTATGTAATTACTGTTGGTTATCTTTCACTAACCGGTGTGTCTGAATCTGACTCCATTGCCCCGTTTCAAGATGTTTTCACATCGGACACAAAACAAATAATTTTTACGACAGATTACATTCAAAGTCAATTAAAAAAGATGCGAATGCGTGCGAGATTAAAAGTCCTTTGCATTGACTTAGAATGTTATCTGTCATGCGAAAAATTCGTTTCGCATCCAGTGTGAAAGCAGCTTCATTCGCGCTGCTCACTTTCACACCGCACGCGTCAGGGGAGGAGGGGAGCCTCAAAGGTCAGGCAGGGGGCAGAGGGTGGGACTTTGGAGGGAGGCGGAGTTGTTCATGTTCAAATTTTTACTAAGTGCTGTGCCGCATGCCAGAAAGGTAAGAGTTGCTTCAAACACAATCATATGGAAGGGGGAGCACAATCGCTTCAACATAATCACATGGAGAGGGGAGCACAGTCGCTTAAATACAATCATATTGAGGCGGGAGTACAATCGCTTAAAGACAATCATATGGAGGGGGAGGACAATCGCTTAAACACAATCATATGGAGGGGGAGCACAATTGTTTAAACACAATCATATGGAGTGGGGAGTACAATTTATTAAACATAATCATATGGAGGGGGAGCACAATCGCTTGTACACAATCATATGGAAGGGGGAGCACAATTGCTAAAACACAATCATATGGAAGGGGGAGCACAATCGCTTAAACACAATCATATGGAAGGGGAAGCACAATCGCTTAATCCCTTAACAGTCTGACGGCCCGTATTTGGGCCCATCAGGGAAGTTAAAAACAAGAAAAGATTGCATTTTACCTTGGGTACGTCCTTTATAGGCATTTTAAGAAAATGCTACCGGACTGGTAAGGGGTTAAACACAATCATATGGAGGGGGAGCACAATCACTTCAACATAATCATATGGAGGGGGGAGCACAATTGCTTAAACACAATCATATTGAGGCGGGAGTACAGTCGCTTAAAGACAATAATATTGAGGGGGAGGACAATCGCTTAAACACAATCATATGGAGGGGGGAGCACAATTGCTAAAACACAATCACATGGAGGGGGAGCACAATCACTCAACATAATCACATGGACGGGGAGCACAATCACTTAAACACAATCATATAGAGGGGGAGCACAACCGCGTAAACACAATAATACAGAGGGGGAGCACAATTCCTTAAACATAATCATATACGAGGAAGCACAATCGCTTAAACACAATAATATGGAGGGGGAGCACAATCGCTTAAACACAATAATGCAGAGGGGGAGCACAATTCCTTAAACATAATCAGATACGGGGAAGCACAATCGCTTACACACAATCATATGGAGGGGGAGCACAATCGCTTAAACACAATCATATATGGAGGGGGAGCACAAACGCCTAAACACTATCATATGGAGGGGGGAGCACAATGGCTTAAACACAATCATATGGAGAGGGGAGGCACAATCACTTAAACACAATCATATATGGAGGACGAGCACAATTGCTTAAACAAAGTCATATGGAGGGGGAGCACAATCACTTAAACACAATCACATGGAGAGGGGAGCACAATGGCTTAAACACAATCATATGGAGAGGGGAGGCACAATCACTTAAACACAATCATATATGGAGGACGAGCACAATTGCTTAAACAAATTCATATGGAGGGGGAGAACAATCACTTAAACACAATCATTTAGGGGGGAGCACAATCGCTTAAACACAATCATATGGAGGGGGAGCACAATCACTTAAACACAATCATATAGAGGGGGGAGCACAATCGCTTAAACACAATCATATCTAGGGGGGTGTGCAATCTATTGAACACAATCATATGGAGTGGGGAGCACAATCATTTAAATACAATCAAGTGGAAGGGGAAGGACTGAAGCCAAATGCTGTGTTCGAAATCACTCACTACTCCCAATATAGTGCACTATATAGTTGGTTCGCCACTTTGTAGTGTTTTCCAAATTGTTTGTAAGAATTACTATCTGCTATATAGTGAACTCGCTACATCCCACAATCCACCGCGAAATGTAGTGAACCACCGATGGTCATTAACCCAGCAATATATCCCGTCATGCATTGCACACAAATCGAAGAATTATTAAATGTGCGACAGCAATGCCGCCATTAATAGCACCGACAAAACAAACCGAGTAGTGTCCAAAAGTGCCCATAAGCTCACTATATAGTCACCTACATATAAGTCCCCTTTATAGTGAGTAGGGAATAGTGAATGAGTGAGTGATTTTGGACACAGCCAAAGTCTTTAGAGGCAAGTCACACCACACCGCGACCATCTTGGCAAAGCCCCCAGGCAGCTATGCTGCGCTAAGAATACCACTACCTAAATGAATAGGGAGAGAGCAATAACATCACTTTCAAGTCACAACCAGTCAAACCACTGACTCTAAAGCATAAGTCACACCCAGTCAGCTCTGTTTGCACTTGCACCATCCAGTCAAATGTGTTAGCTATAGGCATACAAAGTCATATGTGTTATTTTTAATGAAACCCAGTCACACCTGTTTATGTTAGCAATTCCCAGTCATACTGTGTTACCTCTGTATCTCTGTTAGCGATAGCATTACCCAGTCATGTGTTACCCTCTCCATTTCTGGTGGAGTTAGCATTACTGAGTCATATGTGTCACCCTATCTCAGTTAGTATTAGCATAACTCAGTCAAGTGTTTCCCTCTCAGATAGCATTGGCATTACCCAGTCATAAGTGTTACCCTATCTCAGTTAGCATTAGCATAACTCAGTAATATCTGTTACCCTATCTCAGTTAACATTAGCATAACTCGGTCATATGTGTTACCCTCTCAGATAGGATTAGCATTACCCAGTCATAAGTGTTACTCTATCTCAGTTAGCATTAGCATTACCCAGTCATAATTGTTACCCTATCTCAGTTAGCATTAGCATAAATCAGTCATATGACACCCTATCTCAGTTAGCATTAGCATTACCCAGTCATTATTGTTACCCTATCTCAGTTAGCATTAGCCTAAGTCAGTCATATGTCACCCTATCTCAGTTAGCATTTGTATAACTCAGTCATATGTGTTACCCTAGCTCAGATAGTATTAGCATTACCCAGTCATTAGTGTTACCCTATCTCAGTTAGCATTAGCCAGTCATAAGATGTTACCCTATCTCAGTTAGCATTAGGATATGTCAGTCATACGTGTCACCCTATCTCAGTTAGCATTAGCTTACAGTATTAGATTACAGTGACCAGCACTGAGGTCTGTAGATTACAGTGACCAGCACTGTAATTACAGTGACCAGCACTGAGGTTTGTAGATTATAGTGACCAGCACTGAGGTCTGTAGATTACAGTGACCAGCACTGAAGTCTGTAGAATACAGTGACCAGCACTGAGGTCTGTAGATTACAGTGACCAGCACTGTAGATTACAGTGACCAGTACTGAGGTTTGGAGATTACAGTAACCAGCACTGAGGTCTGTAGATTACAGTGACCATCAATGTAGATTATAGTGACCAGCACTGAGGTCTGTAGATTACAGTGACCAGCACTGAGGTCTGTAGATTACAGTGACCCGCACTGGGATTTGTATATTATAGGGACCAGCACTGAGGTCTGTAGATTACAGTGACCAGCATTGAGGTTTGTAGATAATAGTGACCAGCACTGAGGTCTGTAGATTACAGGGACCAGCACTGTAGATTACAGTGACCAGTACTGAGGTTTGTAGATTATAGTGACCAGCACTGAAGTTTGTAGATTACAGTGACCAGCACTGAGGTCTGTAGATTATAGTGACCAGCACTGAGGTCTGTAGATTACAGTGACCGGCACTGTAGATTACAGTGACCAGTACTGAGGTTTGTAGATTATAGTGACCAGCACTGAAGTTTGTAGATTACAGTGACCAGCATTGAGGTTTGTAGATAATAGTGACCAGCACTGAGGTCTGTAGATTACAGGGACCAGCACTGTAGATTACAGTGACCAGCACTGAGGTCTGTAGATTAGTGACCAGCACTGATGTTTGTAGACTATAGTGACCAGCACTGAGGTCTGTAGATTACAGTGACCAGCACTGAGGTTTGTAGATAATAGAGACCAGCAAAGAGGTTTGTTGATTACAGGGACCAGCACTGAGGTTTGTAGATTATAGTGACCAGCACTGAAGTCAGTAGATTACAGTGACCAGCACTGTAGATTACAGTGACCAGCCCTGAGGTCTGTAGATTTCAGGGACCAGCACTGAGGTCTCGGCGAACAGGGGTGAATGATCTGAGCAGAGCACACTGGACCGCCCCCTGCAGGTCACTACACTGGATGGCCACTCTGAAGGACTCAGGTCCCACACAGCACTGGGACAGACTGATGAAACCAAAGAACAGTCAAATTCAAGTTGCAGGAAAACCTCATTTTAAATTTCACAAATTTTAGTGAATGAATCCAATTTTCACAATAAAAGTTCAATTACAACCACTACGAGTCCCAATCCTGATAAAATATAAAAATTTTGGCACATCAATAGCATTTAGTGCAGCTTCTCTCCTTTCTACAGAGGTCATCTCGTAACAACACAACCCCAAATCTTCCACATGATGCACCAGCTGACCTCAACAGAGCTGCTGTTGATTGGCCCCCCCACAGTCACGTGACGCAGGTACTGCTTGTACTGAAGCAGACCATCCCGCACAGCCTCCTGGAGTAGGGAGTCCGGGGCCCCAACACAGCCCTCCCGCGGCACAGAACGCAGCTCCTCCACACAGGCACGCAACCGCACGAGATTGCC
Source organism: Gymnothorax reevesii (assembly GCA_029721435.1). Classification (NCBI taxonomy): domain Eukaryota; kingdom Metazoa; phylum Chordata; class Actinopteri; order Anguilliformes; family Muraenidae; genus Gymnothorax; species Gymnothorax reevesii. The sequence continues at coordinate 10,418,759 of CM056579.1, read as the reverse complement.
CTTCACCTGCTGTAGAGAGAGAGAGAGAGAGAGAGATACAGAGAGGGGTTACCCTTTACCTGCTATAGACAGAGAGAGAGGGGGGTTATCCTTTACCTGCTATAGAGAGAGAGGGGAGTTGTCCTATACCTGCTATAGAGAGAGAGGGGGTTATCCTATACCTGCTATAGAGAGCGAGGGAGTTATCCTTTACCTGCTATAGAGAGAGAGGGGAGTTATGCGATAGAGAGAGAGGGGAGTTGTCCTATACCTGCTATAGAGAGAGAGGGGGGTTATCCTTTACCTGCTATAGAGAGAGAGGGGAGTTGTCCTATACCTGCTATAGAGAGAGAGAGGGGGTTATCCTATACCTGCTATAGAGAGAGAGGGGGTTATCCTTCACCTGCTATAGAGAGAGAGGGGGGTTATCCTATACCTGCTATAGAGAGAGAGGGGTTATCCTATACCTGCTATAGGGAGAGAGGGGGGTTATCCTATACCTGCTATAGAGAGAGGGGTTATCCTATACCTGCTATAGAGAGAGAGGGGTTATCCTATACCTGCTATAGAGAGATACACTGATTGGTGGGTCAGGAGAGGGAGACCAGGCCTGGAAATATACGACGGCACTCGCGGCATTTGCTGCCGAATTCGACAGAATCGCCGCCGATTGTATTATTAAACGACGGCAAAATCTTTTTTGTCTATCTTCTTCATCCCTATTCTTTGGAATCTTGCTTAAAGTACAGTACAATAACTGATCGGGGTGTGCCATCTACTGATACAATATTGTAACTGCGTGCATAAATTTGCAGCTCCATGTCCGCTGGCATCAACATCTGCACAAAGCAGCTAAGATACCCTGCAAACACTGTTGCGCTGCTCGAACGCGCCGTATGCAGATAATCCTTAAATTAGGATTTACATTCATATTTTAATGCGTAACGTGTAAAGAAGTGGTCTGTGTCAAAGTAACGAAGTGAGAGTATGTTTTTTATCTTTTAAATGTAGTAGAGTAAAAGTCTCAGTTAAAAAAAAAAAAAATAAAATAAATCAAGTAAACTAGCCTACACATCCTCAAAAAAAAAAAAAAAAAAACCACTTAAGTTTGCAACGTAGCACATGTACACCTCTGTATGATGATGTATTCCAAGTCCCTTCACTGTACCCGTTTTCTCTCATACTGGTTTCGAGATTCAATAGGAAGATAAACCATATACTCAGTAGACGACCCGGTACCGACCCAAATTCCGTCGAAAGGTAAATGACTTGGAACGCAACCCATCATGAAATAACATAATAACAGCGCATATCATTGGAAAGCTGAGAGTCTTGGAAATCTATATAAACATAACTTAGTGAAAAAACATGTTTTGTTCGCTAAAACAGTCAAATTGAAATGTCACGTTTCAAAACACCCCCCGAAACTCCCCCTTGAATCGCGTCATCCGATCTTTAAACCGGTGTTTACATCCGAAGCCTGTATCCGACCCTGGCATGCTTGGTCTTTAAATGTCCGTAAGAACCCAACAAATTCGAATATCCCCCGTGTTTTGCTGATATTACGTATGGTAGATGCATTATCCAACTCAAACAAAACAGTTTCGTTATTTAAAAAAAAAAAAAACCAAACACAAACTTTTCTCCGGTAAAAAAAAACAAGACATTTGAATAGTTCTCCGTTATGTGCACTGGATTGACACTGTTCGCCGCGTTTGTTAAGACTCTCACAATCACGTAGACACCCCATGCATGTCTGTAGGACATATCGTTGTCGAGTTACAAGTCTTGAAAGCCAATGGGTGTATCTCAAAGCGTAGGCAGCATCCTTCGAAGGCTTCATTTTTAGGGGCCGTGACTTACGTCCATCCCCTAAAAAGACATTTAGGGAAAGAGACAAGGTTAAATTTAGGACTAGGCTTAGGTCCAGGGGTTAGAGTTATGGTTAAAATTAGGGAAACCATTGGTGACTCGCTTAAAAGAAAGCAGTTTAACGGAGATGATATGGCATTACATTAGTTTGGCGTATGGAATCAAGTGACGACCCCTAAAAATGCAGCCTTCAAAGGATGCAGCCTAGGCTTTGAGATTCACCCAATAGGTGCATCGCCCTGATTGGTACACTGATTGGTGGGTCAGGGGAGGGGGATACACTGATTGGTTGGTCAGGAGAGAGAGACACACTGATTGGTGGGTCAGGGGAGGGAGATACACTGATTGGTGGGTCAGGGGAGGGGGATACACTGATTGGTGGGTCAGGGGAGGGGGATACACTGATTGGTGGGTCAGGGGAGGGAGATACACTGATTGGTGGGTCAGGGGGGGGGGATCCGCTGTTTGGTGGGCCGGGGGAGGGGGATACACTGATTGGTGGGTCAGGGGAGGGAGATACACTGATTGGTGGGTCAGGGGAGGGAGATACACTGATTGGTGGGTCAGGGGAGGGAGATACACTGATTGGTGGGTCAGGAGAGGGAGATACACTGATTGGTGGGTCAGGAGAGGGAGATACACTGATTGGTGGGTCAGGGGAGGGGGATACACTGATTGGTGGGTCAGGGGAGGGGGATACACTGATTGGTGGGTCAGGGGAGGGAGATACACTGATTGGTGGGTCAGGGGAGGGAGATACACTGATTGGTGGGTCAGGGGAGGGGGATACACTGATTGGTGGGTCAGGGGAGGGGGATACACTGATTGGTGGGTCAGGGGAGGGAGATACACTGATTGGTGGGTCGGGGGAGGGAGATACACTGATTGGTGGGACAGGGGAGGGAGATACACTGATTGGTGGGTCAGGGGAGGGAGATACACTGATTGGTGGGTCAGGGGAGGGAGATACACTATCAGGATACACTGATTGGTGGGTCAGGAGAGGGGGATACACTGATTGGTGGGTCAGGGGAGGGAGATACACTGATTGGTGGTTCAGGAGAGGGAGATACACTGATTGGTGGGTCAGGGGAGGGGGATACACTGATTGGTGGGTCAGGGGAGGGGGATACACTGATTGGTGGGTCAGGGGAGGGAGATACACTGATTGGTGGGTCAGGGGAGGGGGATACACTGATTGGTGGGTCAGGGGAGAGAGATACACTGATTGGTGGGTCAGGGGAGGGAGATACACTGATTGGTGGGTCAGGGGAGGGAGATACACTGATTGGTGGGTCAGGGGAGGGAGATACACTGATTGGTGGGTCAGGGGAGGGAGATACACTGATTGGTGGGTCAGGGGAGGGAGATACACTGATTGGTGGGTCAGGGGAGGGAGATACACTGAGTGGTGGGACAGGGGAGGGAGATACACTGATTGGTGGGTCAGGGGAGGGAGATACACTGATTGGTGGGTCAGGGGAGGGAGATACACTGATTGGTGGGTCAGGAGAGGGAGATACACTGATTGGTGGGTCAGGGGAGGGGGATACACTGATTGGTGGGTCAGGGGAGGGAGATACACTGATTGGTGGGTCAGGGGAGGGAGATACACTGATTGGTGGGTCAGGGGAGGGGGATACACTGATTGGTGGGTCAGGGGAGGGGGATACACTGATTGGTGGGTCAGGGGAGGGAGATACACTGATTGGTGGGTCAGGGGAGGGAGATACACTGATTGGTGGGTCAGGGGAGGGAGATACACTGATTGGTGGGTCAGGGGAGGGAGATACACTGATTGGTGGGTCAGGGGAGGGAGATACACTGATTGGTGGGTCAGGGGAGGGGGATACACTGATTGGTGGGTCAGGGGAGGGAGATACACTGATTGGTGGGTCAGGGGAGGGAGATACACTGATTGGTGGGTCAGGAGAGGGGGATACACTGATTGGTGGGTCAGGGGAGGGGGATACACTGATTGGTGGGTCAGGGGAGGGAGATACACTGATTGGTGGGTCAGGGGAGGGAGATACACTGATTGGTGGGTCAGGGGAGGGAGATACACTGATTGGTGGGTCAGGGGAGGGAGATACACTGATTGGTGGGTCAGGGGAGGGAGATACACTATCAGGATACACTGATTGGTGGGTCAGGAGAGGGGGATACACTGATTGGTGGGTCAGGGGAGGGAGATACACTGATTGGTGGTTCAGGAGAGGGAGATACACTGATTGGTGGGTCAGGGGAGGGGGATACACTGATTGGTGGGTCAGGGGAGGGGGATACACTGATTGGTGGGTCAGGGGAGGGAGATACACTGATTGGTGGGTCAGGGGAGGGGGATACACTGATTGGTGGGTCAGGGGAGAGAGATACACTGATTGGTGGGTCAGGGGAGGGAGATACACTGATTGGTGGGTCAGGGGAGGGAGATACACTGATTGGTGGGTCAGGGGAGGGAGATACACTGATTGGTGGGTCAGGGGAGGGAGATACACTGATTGGTGGGTCAGGGGAGGGAGATACACTGATTGGTGGGTCAGGGGAGGGAGATACACTGATTGGTGGGTCAGGGGAGGGAGATACACTGATTGGTGGGTCAGGGGAGAGAGATACACTGATTGGTGGGTCAGGAGAGGGAGATACACTGATTGGTGGGTCAGGGGAGGGGGATACACTGATTGGTGGGTCAGGGGAGAGAAATACACTGATTGGTGGGTCAGGGGAGGGAGATACACTGATTGGTGGGTCAGGGGAGGGAGATACACTGATTGGTGGGTCAGGAGAGAAAGATACACTGATTGAGCGGTCAGGGGAGGGGGATACACTGATTGGTGGGTCAGGGGAGGGAGATACACTGATTGGTTGGTCAGGAGAGGGAGATACACTGATTGGTGGGTCAGGAGAGGGAGATACACTGATTGGTGGGTCAGGAGAGGGAGATACACTGATTGGTGGGTCAGGAGAGGGAGATACACTGATTGGTGGGTCAGGGGAGGGAGATACACTGATTGGTCGGTCAGGGGAGGGGGATACACTGATTGGTGGGTCAGGGGAGGGAGATACACTGATTGGTGGGTCAGGGGAGGGGGATACACTGATTGGTGGGTCAGGGGAGGGGGATACACTGATTGGTGGGTCAGGGGAGGGGGATACACTGATTGGTGGGTCAGGGGAGGGGGATACACTGATTGGTGGGTCAGGAGAGGGAGATACACTGATTGGTGGGTCAGGGGAGGGGGATACACTGATTGGTGGGTCAGGGGAGGGGGATACACTGATTGGTGGGTCAGGGGAGGGAGATACACTGATTGGTGGGTCAGGAGAGGGAGATACACTGATTGGTGGGTCAGGAGAGGGAGATACACTGATTGGTGGGTCAGGGGAGGGAGATACACTGATTGGTGGGTCAGGGGAGGGAGATACACTGATTGGTGGGGCAGGGGAGGGGGATACACTGATTGGGGGGTCAGGGGGGGGAGATACACTGATTGGTGGGTCAGGGGAGGGGGATACACTGATTGGTGGGTCAGGGGAGGGAGATACACTGATTGGTGGGTCAGGGGAGGGGGATACACTGATTGGTGGGTCAGGAGAGGGAGATACACTGATTGGTGGGTCAGGGGAGGGAGATACACTGATTGGTGGGTCAGGGGAGGGGGATACACTGATTGGTGGGTCAGGGGAGGGAGATACACTGATTGGTGGGTCAGGGGAGGGAGATACACTGATTGGTGGGTCAGGGGAGGGAGATACACTGATTGGTGGGTCAGGGGAGGGAGATACACTGATTGGTGGGTCAGGGGAGGGAGATACACTGATTGGTGGGTCAGGGGAGGGGGATACACTGATTGGTGGGTCAGGAGAGGGAGATACACTGATTGGTGGGTCAGGAGAGGGGGATACACTGATTGGTGGGTCAGGGGAGGGAGATACACTGATTGGTGGGTCAGGGGAGGGAGATACACTGATTGGTGGGTCAGGGGAGGGGGATACACTGATTGGTGGGTCAGGGGAGGGGGATACACTGATTGGTGGGTCAGGAGAGGGGGATACACTGATTGGTGGGTCAGGGGAGGGAGATACACTGATTGGTGGGTCAGGGGAGGGGGATACACTGATTGGTGGGTCAGGGGAGGGAGATACACTGATTGGTGGGTCAGGGGAGGGAGATACACTGATTGGTGGGTCAGGGGAGGGAGATACACTGATTGGTGGGTCAGGGGAGGGAGATACACTGATTGGTGGGTCAGGGGAGGGGGATACACTGATTGGTGGGTCAGGGGAGGGAGAGACACTGATTGGTGGGTCAGGGGAGGGCGATACACTGATTGGTGGGTCAGGGGGGGGAGATACACTGATTGGTGGGTCAGGGGTGGGAGATACACTGATTGGTGGGTCAGGAGAGGGAGATACACTGATTGGTGGGTCAGGGGAGGGGGATACACTGATTGGTGGGTCAGGGGAGGGAGATACACTGATTGGTGGGTCAGGGGAGGGAGATACACTGATTGGTGGGTCAGGAGAGGGAGATACACTGATTGGTGGGTCAGAAGAGGAAGATACACTGATTGGGGGGTCAGTGGAGGGGGATACACTGATTGGTGGGTCAGGGGAGGGAGATACACTGATTGGTGGGTCAGGGGAGGGCGATACACTGATTGGTGGGTCAGGGGAGGGAGATACACAGATTGGTGGGTCAGGGGAGGGAGATACACTGATTGGTGGGTCAGGGGAGGGGGATACACTGATTGGTGGGTCAGGAGAGGGGGATACACTGATTGGTGGGTCAGGGGAGGGGGATACACTGATTGGTGGGTCAGGGGAGGGAGATACACTGATTGGTGGGTCAGGGGAGGGAGATACACTGATTGGTGGGTCAGGAGAGGGAGATACACTGATTGGTGGGTCAGGGGAGGGAGATACACTGATTGGTGGGTCAGGGGAGGGAGATACACTGATTGGTGGGTCAGGTGAGGGAGATACACTGATTGGTGGGTCAGGAGAGGGAGATAGACTGATTGGTGGGTCAGGGGAGGGAGATACACTGATTGGTGGGTCAGGGGAGTGAGGTTCACTGATTGGTGGGTCAGGGGAGGGCGAAACACTGTTTGGTGGGTCAGGGGAGGGAGATACACTGATTGGTGGGTCAGGGGAAGGAGATACACTGATTGGTGGGTCAGGGGAGGGAGATACACTGATTGGTGGGTGAGGGAAGGGAGATACACTGATAGGTGGGTCAGGAGAGGGAGATACACTGATTGGTGGGTCCGGGGAGGGAGATACAATGATTAGTGGGACAGGAGAGGGAGATACACTGATTGGTGGGTCAGGGGAGGGCGATACACTGATTGGTGGGTCAGGGGAGGGAGATACACTGATTGGTGGGACAGGGGAGGGGGATACAGTGATTGGTGGGTCAGGAGAGGGAGATACATTGATTGGTGGGTCAGGGGAGGGAGCTACACTGATTAGTGGGTCAGGGGAGGGGGATACACTGATTGGTTGGTCAGGAGAGGGAGATACACTGATTGGTGGGTCAGGGGAGGGAGATACACTGATTGGTGGGTCAGGGGAGGGGGATACACTGATTGGTGGGTCAGGGGAGGGAGATACACTGATTGGGCGGTCAGGGGAGGGGGATACACTGATTGGTGGGTCAGGGGAGGGAGATACACTGATTGGTGGGTCAGGGGAGGGGGATACACTGATTGGTGGGTCAGGGGAGGGCGATACACTGATTGGTGGGTCAGGGGAGGGAGATACACTGATTGGTTGGTCAGGAGAGGGAGATACACTGATTGGTGGGTCAGGGGAGGGAGATACACTGATTGGTGGGTCAGGGGAGGGGGATACACTGATTGGTGGGTCAGGGGAGGGCGATACACTGATTGGTGGGTCAGGGGAGGGAGATACACTGATTGGTGGGTCAGGGGAGGGAGATACACTGATTGGTGGGTCAGGAGAGGGAGATACACTGATTGGTGGGTCAGGGGAGTGGGATACACTGATTGGTGGGTCAGGGGAGGGAGATACAGTGATTGGTGGGTCAGGGGAGGGAGAGACACTGACTGGTGGGTCAGGGGAGGGAGATACACTGATTGGTGGGTCAGGGGAGGGAGATACACTGATTGGTGGGTCAGGGGAGGGAGATACACTGATTGGTGGGTCAGGGGAGGGCGATACACTGATTGGTGGGTCAGGGGAGGGAGATACACTGATTGGTGGGTCAGGAGAGGGAGATACACTGATTGGTGGGTCAGGGGAGGGAGATACACTGATTGGTGGGTCAGGAGAGGGAGATACACTGATTGGTGGGTCAGGGGAGTGGGATACACTGATTGGTGGGTCAGGGGAGGGGGATACACTGATTGGTGGGTCAGGGGAGGGAGATACACTGATTGGTGGGTCAGGAGAGGGAGATACACTGATTGGTGGGTCAGGGGAGGGAGATACACTGATTGGTGGGTCAGGGGAGGGAGATACACTGATTGGTGGCTCAGGAGAGGGAGATACACTGATTGGTGGGTCAGCAGAGGGAGATACACTGATTGGTGGGTCAGGGGAGGCGGATACACTGATTGGTGGGTCAGGGGAGGGAGATACACTGATTGGTGGGGGAGGGGAGGGAGATACAGTGATTGGTGGGTCAGGGGAGGGGGATACACTGATTGGTGGGTCAGGAGAGGGGGATACACTGATTGGTGGGTCAGGGGAGGGAGATACACTGATTGGTGGGTCAGGGGAGGGAGATACACTGATTGGTGGGTCAGGGGAGGGAGATACACTGATTGGTGGGTCAGGGGAGGGAGATGCACTGATTGGTGGGTCAGGGGAGGGAGATACACTGATTGGTGGGTCAGGGGAGGGGGATACACTGATTGGTGGGTCAGGGGAGGGAGATACACTGATTGGTGGGTCAGGGGAGGGAGATACACTGATTGGTGGGTCAGGAGAGGGAGATTCACTGCTTGGTGGGTCAGGAGAGGGAGATACACTGATTGGTGGGTCAGGGGAGGGGGATACACTGATTGGTGGGTCAGGGGAGGGAGATACACTGATTGGTGGGTCAGGGGAGGGAGATACACTGATTGGTGGGTCAGGGGAGGGAGATACACTGATTGGTGGGTCAGGAGAGGGAGATACACTGATTGGTGGGTCAGGGGAGGGAGATACACTGATTGGTGGGTCAGGGGAGGGAGATACACTGATTGGTTGGTCAGGGGAGGGAGATACACTGATTGGTGGGTCAGGGGAGGGAGATACACTGATTGGTGGGGCAGGGGAGGGAGTTACAGTGATAGGTGGGTCAGGGGAGGGAGATACAGTGATTGGTGGGGCAGGGGAGGGAGATACACTGATTGGTGGGTCAGGGGAGGGAGATACACTGATTGGTGGGTCAGGGGAGGGCGATACACTGATTGGTGGGTCAGGAGAGGGAGATACACTGATTGGTGGGTCAGGGGAGGGGGATACACTGATTGGTGGGTCAGGAGAGGGAGATACACTGATTGGTGGGTCAGGGGAGGGAGATACACTGATTGGTGGGTCAGGGGAGGGGGATACACTGATTGGTGGGTCAGGGGAGGGGGATACACTGATTGGTGGGTCAGGGGAGGGGGATACACTGATTGGTGGGTCAGGAGAGGGAGATACACTGATTGGTGGGTCAGGGGAGGGAGATACACTGATTGGTGGGTCAGGGGAGGGAGATACACTGATTGGTGGGTCAGGGGAGGGAGATACACTGATTGGTGGGTCAGGGGAGGGCGATACACTGATTGGTGGGTCAGGGGAAGGAGATACACTGATTGGTGGGTCAGGGGAGGGAGATACACTGATTGGTGGGTCAGGGGAAGGAGATACACTGATTGGTGGGTCAGGGGAGGGAGATACACTGATTGGTGGGTCAGGGGAGGGCGATACACTGATTGGTGGGTCAGGGGAGGGCGATACACTGATTGGTGGGTCAGGGGAGGGAGATACACTGATTGGTGGGTCAAGAGAGGGGGATACACTGATTGGTGGGTCAGGGGAGGGAGATACATTGATTGGTGGGTCAGGAGAGGGAGATACACTGATTGGTGGGTCAGGGGAGGGGGATACACTGATTGGTGGGTCAGGGGAGGGAGATACACTGATTGGTGGGTCAGGGGAGGGGGATACACTGATTGCTGGGTCAGGGGAGGGGGATACACTGATTGGTGGGTCAGGGGAGGGAGATACACTGATTGGTGGGTCAGGAGAGGGAGATACACTGATTGGTGGGTCAGGAGAGGGAGATACACTGATTGGTGGGTCAGGGGAGGGAGATACACTGATTGGTGGGTCAGGGGAGGGGGACACACTGATTGGTGGGTCAGGGGAGGGAGATACACTGATTGGTGGGTCAGGGGAGGGAGATACACTGATTGGTGGGTCAGGGGAGGGAGATACACTGATTGGTGGGTCAGGGGAGGGAGATACACTGATTGGTGGGTCAGGGGAGGGGGATACACTGATTGGTGGGTCAGGGGAGGGAGATACACTGATTGGTGGGTCAGGGGAGGGAGATACACTGATTGGTGGGTCAGGGGAGGGAGATACACTGATTGGTGGGTCAGGGGAGGGAGATACACTGATTGGTGGGTCAGGGGAGGGGGATACACTGATTGGTGGGTCAGGGGAGGGCGATTCACTGATTGGTGGGTCAGGGGAGGGAGATACACTGATTGGTGGGTCAGGGGAGGGAGATACACTGATTGGTGGGTCAGGGGAGGGGGATACACTGATTGGTTGGTCAGGAGAGGGAGATACACTGATTGTTGGGTCAGGGGAGGGAGATACACTGATTGGTGGGTCAGGAGAGGGAGATACACTGATTGGTGGGTCACGGGAGGAGGATACACTGATTGGACGGACAGCAGAGGGAGAGACACCGGTTGATGGGTCAGGGGAGGGGGATACACTGATTGGTCGGTCAGGAGAGGGAGATACACTGATTGGTGGGTCAGGGGAGGGAGATACACTGATTGGTCGGTGAGGGGAGGGGGATACACTGATTGGTCGGTCAGGGGAGGGGGATACACTGATTGGTTGGTCAGGGGAGAGAAATACACTGATTGGTGGGTCAGGGGAGGGGGATACACTGTTTGGTGGGTCAGGGGAGGGAGATACACTGATTGGTGGGTCAGGGGAGGGGGATACACTGATTGGTGGGTCAGGGGAGGGGGATACACTGATTGGTGGGTCAGGGGAGGGGGATACACTGATTGGTGGGTCAGGGGAGGGAGATACACTGATTGGTGGGTCAGGGGAGGGAGATACACTGATTGGTGGGTCAGGGGAGGGAGATACACTGATTGGTGGGTCAGGGGAGGGAGATACACTGATTGGTGGGTCAGGGGAGGGAGATACACTATCAGGATACACTGATTGGTGGGTCAGGAGAGGGGGATACACTGATTGGTGGGTCAGGGGAGGGAGATACACTGATTGGTGGTTCAGGAGAGGGAGATACACTGATTGGTGGGTCAGGGGAGGGGGATACACTGATTGGTGGGTCAGGGGAGGGGGATACACTGATTGGTGGGTCAGGGGAGGGAGATACACTGATTGGTGGGTCAGGGGAGGGGGATACACTGATTGGTGGGTCAGGGGAGAGAGATACACTGATTGGTGGGTCAGGGGAGGGAGATACACTGATTGGTGGGTCAGGGGAGGGAGATACACTGATTGGTGGGTCAGGGGAGGGAGATACACTGATTGGTGGGTCAGGGGAGGGGGATACACTGATTGGTGGGTCAGGGGAGGGAGATACACTGATTGGTCGGTCAGGGGAGGGGGATACACTGATTGGTCGGTCAGGGGAGGGGGATACACTGATTGGTCGGTCAGGGGAGGGGGATACACTGATTGGTCGGTCAGGGGAGGGGGATACACTGATTGGTGGGTCAGGGGAGGGGGATACACTGATTGGTCGGTCAGGGGAGGGGGATACACTGATTGGTCGGTCAGGGGAGGGGGATACACTGATTGGTGGGTCAGGGGAGGGGGATACACTGATTGGTCGGTCAGGGGAGGGGGATACACTGATCGGTGGGTCAGGGGAGGGGGATACACTGATTGTTCGGTCAGGGGAGGGGAATACACTGATTGGTCGGTCAGGGGAGGGGACACAGAAAAACTCTTCAGTTCTTAAGTCTCGTTTTATCCCCTACAATCCAGGTCATCAATCACAGAGACCCATGAAAGGTGCTGACTGACACAGGGACCCAGTCAGTGAATGAGACACAGGCACGACTGACGGCACACCCCCTCACACACCCTCACACACACCATAAAGGGCAGCAGGCACTCCGTATGGCTGCTGACGGCGTAAACGCTGAGCAGAGGCAGGCGCCAGGGTCCTTCCAGACTGCCGGCCAGGGTGAGGAAGTCATCCAGCGCCTCACACACGCAGTGACCGGCCTCCCACCACCAGGGCGGCGCTGTGTCCACCACCAGTACACGCGGCGGCTGCCGGGAGAAGGAGGATGAGCAGCATGCAGTCGGCGGTCCCCGCAGTCTGTTCCGGAAACTCATGGCACGGGAGCAACAGCTGGCTCACAGCCTTGAGAATAAACCTGCGCAGCTGCAATAACAATAATAACAGCACCTCATCCTCACACAACATCCAGGAGCGAATGACAGTACTTTTCACTTGTCTTACTGAGCAGCGTGAGGGGCGCCGACACTCAGAGAGTAAGAACAGAGACCTGACGGCAGACTCCAGGAAACAGGAGCAGGGCAGACAGCAGGAATAGGTGTGTGAGGCCTTTTCCCGCTCCGCTCCCTCGCCTCAAGCCCTTCACTACTGACTGTCCCTCACAGCCATCAAGGGCGCTCCTCACTCAATACTGGGTGCCCTCTGGGTGCCCTCGGAAGGAGTCGTCACCATGGCGACAGATAGAGGAGCTGCGATGCAAGTGCCGTCTCTCCTATTGTCCGATGAGGGACAGTGAGTAGGGGAGGTCAGTACCGATGCAGACTCACTTCCCACTTCCCCTCAGTCCTGACAGGACTGGGTCAGTATCAACACGGCGGTCCCTCCATGCGGACGAGCAAATGGAGGGGAATGGGTGGGGTGAGGGTGGAGTGGGTGATCAGGGATGGAGCCTGAGAGTAGAAGAATGTGTGTGAGAGAGTGTGAGACTGCGTGAGAGTCCGTGAGCGTAAGGGTATGAGAGTATGAGAGAAAATGTGATGGTATTTGACTATATGAGGAAGTGCGAGAGAAGACGTGAGTGTGTTTGTGAGCGCGTGAGAGTATGAAAGTATGTGGGTGTGAGTGAGTGTGTGTGAGCATTGAAGAGAAGAGAAGAGAAGAGAAGAAGAGACGGCCCTCACTAGCAGCCCGTGACACAGAAAGGCTCCTCCCTCTGTGTGCACTAAGGTGAGGGGAAAAACAGAACCGCAGGGCAGGGGTCCGAACACAAGCTCATGTTTCCAAAGGGAAACTCCCAGGGACACATGAGTCAGCCGGAGCCACTGATATTCATCACTCACCTGTGTTAGTCGAACCTTAAACCGCCCACTCTTCCCCCAGGGGACTTCCCTCTTTTATAAAAACGGCCAGTGTCTGCGGGATTTTGTTTCCAGCTCAGCGTTACTACATCTGACAATCCAGGGCATCCCAATACAAACCAGGTCACTCCAGACAAACTTATACACATACCAAGGCCTCTCTACACAAACTAGCATCAATCCACACAAATCAGGGTCACTCCACACAAACTTATACAGAAACCAGGGTCACTCTACACAAACCAGGGTCACTCCACACAAACTTATACACATACCAAGGCCTCTCTACACAAACTAGCATCAATCCACACAAACCAGGGTCACTTTACACAAACCAGGACCTCCCTACACAAACAAGAAACTTACTCAACTGAGTGGCAGTTGTCACTGGAGGTATCCTTTCATTTAACTGCCATAAAAGGCTTTCACACCTGAGATAGTCCACATTTCTCAGGATCTGGGCCGCCTGAAAATTAGTGTGGCCACTTCAGTCGGGTAAAATAAACGCTCATGACATCTTTCCTGACTCAACCAACTCCCCTGCACAGCAGATTCTGAACACACAGAGCACAATGAAATCTGCATGTGATCAACAAGGCAAACAGGTGTGACAAACCACTCAATCCGCACTGCATTACTTTAGAGGAGCCCGACACCTGGCACATCACCACTGCCTTTCCAACAGAAATGAAAGCAATCCCTCAGGCTCACTTTCACCAGGGCATCCGTGATGACTGAGTGCTTCAGTGGAAGTGGCCCTCCACACACAGCCCATGATGAAGGAGCACTAATTATAGTCATGAAGAGCAGTGAATTAAAGCAGCCAGAAGATTCTCTAATCACTTGCTCTCTCTGCATCTTCCCTGTCAGCTGACCTGCGCCACCTCATCAGACGGCGGCACAATATTAACTAACGTCCTGGATGAGGAGAAAAGGCCTGAACATGTGGCTCAGCATCACACGCGAGTCTGCGAGAACACGCCGCAGTACATATCACTGCGATCCGGGTAACGCGCAGCCCTGCGCACCGCCGAGGCTTCAGTGATGCACAGCACCAAACACATGCACAAAAAAGCCCAAAACTTTCCACTGAATCCCCAGGCTGTTTTTGCCCAGCGAAGACAAAGGCAGACATTGAGACCCTTGCTGTCGTTAAGGAGGGAAAATGAGGGCAGAGGACATTCAGATAAGGGTTCGCCTGCTGCCATGCTGTGTATCTGCTCAGTTATCAATGGCCTCCCGTCACAACGGCGCTCTGTGTCTAAGCCTGTGCCTCGCCCATCCCTGCCGGAGGCCATTGCGCTGCATCGGCCAATGAGCACAAAGACACATTGTCTCATCCATTCTCCAAAACAGCCTCATATTTCAGCTCCCTTCAGAGCTCTCAGCTGCTCCAGACCCTGTGATGTTAAATGGCAGCACGATCAAAGCCTGGAGATGAACACGATGGGAATATCATTCTAATTTTACACGCCTCTTCCCTCCTCCCGTCCCGCCATTTTCTGTGGTTAACTTTGCTTTTTTATTCCACCCCTCACATAATGGACGACAGTCATGATCAATGGAGGCTCCTCTAGTGAGTCCATATTTATATGCCATTGTTCCCATCCCACTTGTTTAAACACCAAACCTTCCCCAAATTAAGCTATGAAGACCTAAACCCTCATGGACATGGTAATAATCCTGTGGGACATTTTTTCACCCTCAGGGGCATTTTAAAGAGGATTTTGTCTCGAAATATTGAGTAGAGTTTAGTGTATGAAAATTAACAAAAGACTGTTGTACTCAATTTGATGAGGCCTGTTTTGACTTCACTCAATTAAACAGAGTGACTCTGTGGGGAAATGGCTGGAGGGTTATCTATTTTCAATGAATATTAAAGTCTTCCCGTCAACTCAGTCTTCCTTGATCTGGTAATTAAGCCTCTTCCTGCAGAACTCTTGATGGGTAATATGAAAGCTCCAGCACATTCCACACCCAACTCTGAAACCACAGCTTGATCAAATGTCCTCTATTCTCCAGCTCAACAATGTTTCCTTCACCAGAACAATGCGTCACCCCACAACCCACATCCTATGCTAGAGGTCTTGTAAGAGACACACGCACACGCACACGCACACACACACACACACACACACACACACACACACACACCAACTCGCCCTGTCCCATAAAAATGAGAGCCCAACAGTCGCTGTGCCAGCCACTGGACTGGATCTTTCAGTTTCTCATTAACTTCATCCAAGATACTCCGCTGCAATAACGTTCGTGCTGACGGGGTCACTCTCGACCAGCTTACCATCGAAATGTACCCAAGGTACAATCAGGTATATCAAAATGTACCCACATTTCTGTACCAAGCCTGTATCGACATGTACCCCAGGGTTCTAAAGTCACGCGATAGCGGCTGTCGTAATTTTCAACACGTTGTCCTCACTAGTCAATACAAATGTGTCTGATAAATGGGTTCTGTGGGCTCCAAGGGCCTGATTTACTAAGACCTTTAGCACATGCAACATCTTTTTGCCAGTGCAAAACCAATAACATTGCCCATGATTGGCCAGGGTACTTGCCTTGCACCAATCAGTGGCAAGGTTTCCGGTTTTGCATGGGAAAAAAGATTCTGCATGTGCTAACGGTCTTAGTAAATCAGGCCCCAACGGTTTTCCCATCTTTTTTCATTTTGGAGATGAATTTTTCTTTCATGTCATTGTTAACCACAGCAGTTATGAATTTCGTTTTCACAATGTGACGACTGTGATTGAGGCTGTGTTTCGTGACCGGGTTTTGAGCAAGAAATGATTCCAATTCTTCAGTGCCAACATTAATGAACACTTCATGTACCTGATCAAGGGGCTGATCCATTCTCACGTTCTCACACAACCCCATAAATATATTTGAAAATGGACCTCTGAGCACACGACTCACAAAGTTCACGCGAAAGGCTAAATATCTCCCCTGCTGCCTTAAAGCGTCGTGATGTCACAAAGATCATGAGGAACGAAGAGAGTATATGTTCGGGGTATAAATCGATAGTGTTTGGGTACGAAAAGATATCGTTACAGAAATGTGGGTACATTTCAACATATTTAATTTACCTTGAGTACATTTTGATTGTACCCTGGTGGTGAATGACCCAACCAGCAACATTACCTACCAAAATATCTGAGCCCAAAACTCATTCCATATTTGTGATCCATGAATTATTTAGCACAGAAGCCAGTTACTGTGCTTGTATCCGGAAAAATAGCACACTGTTCATAATAGCCATTGAGAGAGTCTGGTGGCATAGAGAAAATAGATAGTTTTGACAGCGAAATACTACATATAACTCAGTGCACTTCATTGGGTCAGTATTCATACGCTGTGAAGGTCAGAAACAGGCTGCACTGATGTTAGTTCAGCCCAGTCTGTCTGTATCCACTAAGCCACCAACAATTTATTGGACAGACATTTGCATACGTTTTGCATATAGGCTGAAAGGCATCATTTTTCATAAACTAATCCCAAAATCCCCATGGAAATTACAGCCAAGGAAAGCTGGGGTTCCGAGCTGGTGTAAGATGGTCCAGGTTTGCAGCCCGTCCTGCGCTGGTCTCCAGCTGGGCGAGTCTGGAAAGCTGTGGTCAAACTGATGGAGCCCTTGACTTCACCGGCCGCTCAGGAGGTCAAACAGGAAGCTAAATGCGTGGAAAACACTGCTTATGAACCACCTCGAGTAAATTAAGACCAATTTCCACATTTAGCTAGTAAATTAAGTAAGAGAAAACTCAATTTGTGCCTCCCATAAACGTTGGGTTTTTTTTTTAAACCATAAATCTATAAAATGTTTATGAACCCGAGGTGCATGAGCACTGGGGCTCTAAATGGCGTCAGATGGCGCTGTGTCGTTATGATTAACTGAGCCGGCTAACTTTAGCCAGGACGCCCCTGGTATGACGATACGACCGCTAAGGCTATTAGCTAACTTAGCCGGCTAATATGGCTTTTCTGTGTGACGCTCTATGCAAAGACGCGAATACAAGCGTTTTCGCGTGCATTCTGCGTCTTTGCCTTGACTTTGAATGTAGTCTGTCGTGCGAAAAATTCGTTTCGCGTCCGGTGTGAAAGCGGCTGTACTCACCAAATCCGCGAACCTCGCTGTCCGGCGATCGAGCTCGCGGTGCGCGAGGCGGCTGCAGTAACTAAACCGTCGTTCTTCTGCAGGCGGGGCGAGTCACGGCGCGAGGCCTGTTTCCTCAGCTCGGACTCATCGGCCGCCCTCGGTGCAGTCAGAGGGAGAACAGAAGTCCGTCAGAGAAATAAGGCGAGACTCAGAGGCCGTACTATAGTTCACACCGTCGTCTCGCAATTTCCGAAAACACACCACAGATGAGATGTGTAATTATACGGCGCTCAAAGCCACTTCGTCGCCAGTTTTCCATGCGAACATCACATTAATTCCCGATCTTGTGTGCGTGATGTGCACGAGCGGAGAGGCCTCTCGTATGTCCCAACTATAAATGCCTGTAAATGCGCATTTACGAAAACGTTCACTCCAGTGCGAGTTAATTATTGACAACATAAAATGGATCAGGCGAAAGTGGCTTGATATCCACTAGACGTCATCTCTAACATCATATAATTTTGATGCTGCCGCGCCATAATCTCCAAATCTTGACACTGAGCTAAGGGTTTATATGCATCCTTGCTGTGTAACGAGAGGCAGTGCTATTCAAAGCAAATCAATGTTTGTTTTCCTTTAAAAGTACTTTCCTGGTTGTAAGTAATTGAACGCTGGGGCAAGCGAAGGTCTGGATGAAGGATATGTATGAAAATTGAAGTGGGTTTTCTGCATGATCTGGCCTTTGTGGTGAAAGGATATAGTTTCAGGAGTGCTTTGATGAAGTCCTAAGGTAGGCTACTTTGCCCTCAGCAGAGACAGAGATCTTAAGGAAAAATCCCAGCAGTTCTTATTTCAAATAATGACAACGATTAAGCAGGTCAGCGCTGCCGCTTTTAAGAGGCTTATGAGGTGGCTGGGTTGTGAAATTAGACCTGACACATTTGAGGCGTCGCTTCAGCAGAGCTCCAGGGTTGATGTGAGACATGGCTGTCTGTTCCGCAGAGATAAGCGCAGCCGGTGTGTGGGCACGCTCAGATTCTGCCGCCATCCCCGCCAACGTCCTCATTGGGTGAATCCAAGCCTCTAAAATCTTCAGGCCTCGGGATGTGAAAGAAATCTGCAATGCGGGGAGTAAGATGCATTTGACCTAACAAGAAGCTTAGCTCAAGAAACTGTGCAGGATGGTGTGTGTGAGTAAGTGTCTGTGTGTGAGTGTGTGTGTGTCTGTGCCTGGGTGAAAATATACTTGTGCTTGAAGGTATGGAATAAAATAAACTGCCCCTGTTTTCTACCCCTTGTTTACCGTTGGGTGGGATATTTGGGCTCTATCCATTGTGCTATCAGGGTGGGAAATTTATTAGCAAAAAGTAAATGGCATGGCCCTGACATCACTGTATATTCCTGATTATAGTCTCAGAGCAGTCACGGCAAAATGTTTGAAAATACCGCCCACATCATAATCTAATCACAGTCTCATCCCAAATCCCTTATTTCTACCTCCCTGTATCCCTACACAGCTGTGATATTATTTGTACTACCCCCCCCCCTTCCCCCCACCTCCCGCTTTGAGATGTCAGTGGATTTCAGTCAGCAGGGAAAAGGCTTTGCAGGCATGAGGCAGTCCTGCAGATGTGCTGTAGATAGTGGGGTCTGAGTGTGACTTACAGTGGCTAAGACCCACATGACCAGCATGTGGTGGGATATTGGCTCTTGGTAGTGATGTACTGGGTGGGGGGGGGGGGGGTGGAGCTGCACTGAGTGGGAGGTGGAGGGGTGGTGCTGTACTGAGTGGGGGGAGGGTGGGTGCTGTATTTAGTAGGAGGTGGAGGAGTGGTGCTGTACTGAGTGGGAGGGGTGTGGCTATACTGAGTGGGAGGGGGAGGGGTGATGCTGTACTTAGTGGGAGGGGAGGGGTGATGCTGTACTGAGTGGGAGGTGGAGGAGTGGTGCTGTACTGAATGGGAGGGGTGGAGCTGTATTGAGTGGGAGGGGGACGGATGGTGCTGTACAGAGAGGGTGGGGTGGGGCTGTACTGAGTGGGAGGTGCAGGGGTGGTGCTGTGCTGAGTGGAAGGTGCAGGGGTGGTGCAGTACTGAGTGGGAGGTGCAGGGGTGGTGCTGTACTGAGTAGAAGGGGTGGAGCTGCACTGAGTGGGAGGGCTGGAACTGTACTGAATGGTAGGGGGAGGGCTGGTGCTGTACTGAGTGGGAGGGGGAGGGATGGTGCTGTACAGAGTGGGAGGGGTGTTGCTGTACTGAGTGGGAGGTGCAGGAGTGTTGCTGTACTGAGTGGGAGGTACAGGGGTGGTGCTGTACTGAGTAGGAGGGGTGGAGCTCTACTGAGTGGGAGGGGGAGGGGTGGTGCTGTACAGAGTGGGAGGACTGTGCGCTGTACTGAATGGTAGGGGGAGGGCTGGTGCTGTACTGAGTGGGAGGGGGAGGGATGGTGCTGTACAGAGTGGGAGGGGTGTTGCTGTACTGAGTGGGAGGTGCAGGGGTGGTGCTGCACTGAGTAGGAGGGGTGGAGCTCTACTGAGTGGGAGGGGGAGGGGTGGTGCTGTACAGAGTGGGAGGACTGGCGCTGTACTGAATGGTAGGGGGAGGGCTGGTGCTGTACTGAGTGGGAGGGGGAGGGATGGTGCTGTACAGAGTGGGAGGGGTGTTGCTGGAGTGGGAGGGGTGTTTGCTTGCTCTGAGTGGGAGGTGCAGGAGTGTTGCTGTACTGAGTGGGAGGTGCAGGGGTAGTGCAGTACTGAGTGGGAGGTGCAGGGGTGGTGCAGTACTGAGTGGGAGGTGCACGGGTGGTGCTGTACAGAGTGGGTGGTGAAGGGGTGATGCTGTACTGAGTGGGAGGGGGAGGGATGGTGCTGTACAGAGTGGGAGGGGTGTTGCTGCTCTGAGTGGGAGGTGCAGGAGTGTTGCTGTACTGAGTGGGAGGTGCAGGGGTGGTGCAAGTACTGAGTGGGTGGTGAAGGGGTAGTGCAGTACTAAGTGGGAGGTGCAGGGGTGGTGCAGTACTGAGTGGGAGGTGCAGGGGTGGTGCTGTACAGAGTGGGTGGTGAAGGGGTGGTGCTGTACTGAGTGGGAGGGGGAGGGGTAACGGGGAGGCTCACACTTAGTCTGTTCGACTGGTTAATATAGCAAGGGCTGTTGCACTCACACACAGATACTGTACACATGCACAAACATGCACACACTCGTGCACACACACACACACACATACTGTACACGTGCACAAACATGCACACACTCGTGCACACACACACACACACACATACTGTACACGTGCACAAACATGCACACACTCGTGCACACACACACAGATACTGTACACATGCACAAACATGCACACACTCGTGCACACACACACACACATACTGTACACGTGCACAAACATGCACACACTCGTGCACACACACACACACATACTGTACACGTGCACAAACATGCCCACACATACACACACACACCCA